>JANDEH010000002.1:22445859-23715099 GCA_024610705.1 Tetragnatha versicolor | reverse complement strand
CGAGTTTCGGAAAGTGCGTTTCGGTCTTCGAAAGTCGAGTTTCGGAATGTAATCTCATAAAATTAAGATCAAATAAGAACAAGCAATTAATTAAACCAACTAAAAGAAAATAAAAAATTATGAATAATTTGTAGAAAGTCCTATTTTTCTGTTTTTCGCAATATGAAGGTTAAGCGGCTCGCAAAGAGTAAGCAAAAATACCTCTATCCACCATCTATGAAATCTATTAAACCAGCAATACAATTTTCACCTCTCAGCCAAAACCCCACAAACACACAGCTCACTTAACACGACCACCTAGCAACACGCCCAAATCCACCTCCCCCTCCAAAAACACAGCATCTCAAATAAAACAACAAACCCCCTTCCAGAATGGATTCCGGTTGTCAATCGAACCGAGGGATAACCGAATCCTCCCGGAGATCTCTCGGATGAGGAGCAGTTAATAATCCCCGATACCCAGTCGATGGCAGCGGCGGGGGTAATCCGCACAACAACGGAGAGGGGACCGATCGATTCGCATACTGACACACTTCCATGGGTAATTCTTCGGTGTTTGGTGAGCGGGGAGTCATAAAAACACAGCTGGAGGAAGATGCTCTCTTCTCTTTCTTTTTTGGCCTCCTTTTTTATTTTTTTGGGGATTTTGTGTGTTTTTTTATGGGGGAACGGTTTTGGAGAGGATGAGTTTAAGATTGGCAGGTTTTTTTTAGGGGAGATGGAGTTGGGGAAAGGGGTGGTTTGCTGCTTGTGATGATGGTACCTGTAGTAAGCTGGTTGGCTGTAGTATCCTCTTGGCTACACAGAGATATGAACCAAATGAATTTATTAAGATATATTGCAAAATAAGTGTGTATAAGAGATTGAGTATACTACTTAGATTCAAGGTTGAGATGAAAATAGGGAGAATTTGGAATATAATCCTCGAAAGAACCAACTATATGCAGGGTAATTTAACAATTGTGACAAACGCTGCACTGGAAGATTTCTTGTATGGATTAGATAAAGTTAGAATTTTCGCTTAAAATATAAAACATAATTATATTTTCGTAAGAACATTGAAATAGCTTTCTAATATTAATGCATCTTACTACATTACTTTAAAAATTGATTTAAAATATATCAATGCAGCAGGAATGATTTAAAATGTAAGCAGGTTTGAAGTATGTAATTTATTGAAATTAAAGAAATAAAATACGATTTAATTTCATAGAAAACCTTTCTAACATTCCCTAATGTGAATTGAATCAACGAAGAGAAAACACCAGTTGAAATCAATGATCATTATTTTCAAATCTTATTTTTGCAAGTTAGAAATTTTTTTGATTGTAAGCATGTTTTATTTATACACGCTTTATATTTCTAATAGGGGAAAACAAATAACATTAATGTTTTAACTTTTTAATGTTTTTTCTGGTTAGCAATTTTATTTTTTTTAGGTTAATGAAACTTGTTTTTGTTTTGTAAAAGTTAAATAAAACTTCCACCTATAACAAAAACAAAATAACAAGAAAATATACACATTTATACTAAACTTTGGGATTAAGCAAATGCATTTTTGTAATAATAATTTTTATTTATTAATTATAAGTTTTTATTTAATGTTGTTATTCGTAATTGAGTACCTTGTTCAAAATGCAACTGCAAACTTTCTTACCATAACTAAGAAACGAAATTATGGATCAATTCCTATTATTTTTCCTGGAAGACAAATTCACTACACACTGCTTAAATTTACCAGTTTTTTTCAACATTTAATTAATAGCATGATATCTGTAACAGAACAGAATTTTATTGTTATGGATTATTTTCCGTTTACTTCTGTGGGAAGTGAGGAACCGGGGAAACTGGTGGCAACGGCACGGGTGGCACGTCATCAGCCATACGTCACCAGGGCTGGCTATAAAGCGTTTTACCCAGACGTCGTTTTTATCTTCTTCATTACTTCGTTTTAACTTCTACGTTGTGTTCAACTTTTAAGTTCCGTTATTTAGAAGAGTGCCCGTTTACTTGCCCCAGACCATCGATCTGCTACACTTCTTTGAATTAATTGAAAATAATTTAAAATTTAGGGTTTTAAAGCGTAAATAAAAATGTTTTTGGAGGTTTTCAGCCATTCTGAACACATTAAGATTAAAAAATGACTGCAATTACCCATTATAATATTTTATTTCATAGTTACACATTCTCTGTAGTAGGACCAAAATGAAACAGGGCAGAGACGCAGTATGGTAAAATAAAATAAAAAATTTATTGAGCAAGACGAAAGCAAGTTAATATAGCATCGACAAAAATCTCTCTGTTGAAATGGAAAAGAACACTCCTTATACAGTAGGGTGGGCCGAAAAAACACTTTTTTATTTCGAAGTTGTAATAGCGCGGAAAAGTTACGAATTATATAGACAAAGAGAAAGAAAAAAAATCAAAATCGGTTAATATCTTCCGATCGCGCATAGGCCCCAAAGTTTGACAAAATATGAAAAAACTTCATTTTTGCGATTATTTTTTAACCAAATCAAAGATTAAACTATCAAATATTGTTCATGATTTTTTTATGTGGAACTAATATAGTTATAGACATAATCTTTCAGGTTCCATTCTTCTATCACTCTTGTTTCGTTAGATAAAATTTTTTAATGTTCATATAAATTTTGTAAAGTTGTTTTCCCTGCATTTTTAAACAGCTAATAACTCTAGAACTGTACCTGAACCTGAGAAAAAACCTGAAATCAGTCCCATTTTGTTCGTAAATTTTTTCTCGTTGATTTGGTGTGCATCATGATCATCATTTTCAAAAAGTTTTATTAAAAATTTGAAAAGTGAAAATAAATTTAATTAAAAAAATTTAAAAAATTTTCTTTTGAAAAAATAATAATAGCCTTTTAACTCTTAACATGAACATTACTACCAAATTTCAAGTTGAAAATAAAATTTAATCATGTATAAAAAAATAAAAATTTTCGAAATTAAAGCAAGTCCCTAAACTATCCCTATAATTATACAGCAAGAGCGATTCACTCATTTAAAATTCATAACTCGCTTGAGGATGTTCATATGACTTCACATGTAAAAAATATCACATTAATTTCAGAAAATACGACAATTAATCGATTCGGTACAAAATCTTACAGTGCTAGTTAAGTTAATTCAATTTGCATGCATTTCTGCTGAAAATTTCTAAGAATTATGTTTATATCTAATTGTTTTTAATTTTAACTTGTCAAATCAAAGTAAATTAAAAGTTTTAGAACATAAAAAATTGGATATAAACACATTTCTAAGGAATATTCAGGTAAAATTCATGCAAATGGAATTAACTTAGAGTTGGGAACTAGCACTGTAAGATTTTGAATCGAATATGTTAATTGTCTTATTTTCTGAAATTTAAGTGACATTTTTTACATGTTTTAAGTCATATGAACACCCTCAAGTGATTTGATAAATTTTCCATAGGTGAATCGCTCTTGGTGTATAATTTTAGGGAATGTTTAGGGATTTGACTAAATTACGGTTATTTTAATTTTTTTAAACATGATTGAATTTTATTTTCAACTTGAAATGGGGTAGTTATGTTCATTTTAAGAGTTAAAAGGCTATTAATATTTTTTCAAAAGAAAATTTTTTAAATTTTTTTTCACTTTTTTCAAATTAAAAAAAAAACTTTTAGAAAATGATGATCATGATACACACCAAATCAACGAGAAAAAATTTACGAACAAAACGGGACTGATTTCAGGTTTTTAAGTTGTATAGTTCTAGAGTTATTAGCTGTTTAAAAATGCAGAGAAAACAACTTAACAAAATTTGTATGAACATTAAAAATTATATCTAACAAAACAAGAGTGATAGAAGAATGGAACCTGAAAGATTATGTCTATAACTATATTAGTTCCACATAAAAATCATGAACAATATTTGATAGCTTAATCTTTGATTTGGTTAAAAAATAATCGCAAAAATGAAGTTTTTTCATATTTTGTCAAACTTTGGGGCCTGTGCGCGATCGGAAGATATTAACCGATTTTGAAAATTTTTTTCTTTCTCTTTGTCTATATAATTCGCAAATTTTCCGCGCTATTACAACTTCGAAATAACAAAAAGTGTTTTTTAGGCCCATCCTATTATACAGTGCTAGAATGACGTGGTACTTCCCGATGTCATACAAAATCAATTCATTTCATTTGTTTTTTATGTTGATTTGCATAATCCAACATTCTCAAATAGGTATTATAATTAATTTCTTACAATTATAACATCCACCAGCTTGTACAAATTAGCTATTCTATAGCCAAGAATAATTTAGGATAGTTTTAACAATACGATTATCTATAGATGGCCACTATTTGTAATAAATATTTGAATACGTGTGTTGAAGTTACTCTTAGGAGATTAAAATTTAAATAAATTATCTACAATATTCACACACAAAACAAATTTTCTCCAAATTACAAATTTATTCCAAAAATTCCACGAAACCAACCCACCTAAACCTCATGAATATTAAAAGTAACTTGTTCAAAAGTTATTTATAAATTTTGTCTCCAGTGTTCAGTTCTCCATAAACTAATCCAACGGATTGTAACAAACCTGATCTTCCCTATTTCCCAAGAGACCTCCAATTAAACTGCACAAACACACCGAAATAAACTCGCTTTTCCTTAATCTGCCGGTGCTGAATATTTCTTTCCGCAGATACACTCGCATAAGAAAGCATCTCAATCACGAATAGCATACCTTTTTACTACTCTTTCCAACAATCGCCTTACCCGGCGCGTATTAAGAATTTAATTGAAACCCTAGACAAAAGAAAACTTGCCATAACCGGAGATGGGAACAGCGGAATCACTAATATCCCTTTCCCTGGGCCTTGATTAATTCAGTAATGGTCTCCGTGTTTTAATGATTTTTAGCCTCATCTTTTAAACAATATATTATTTAAATTTCCCTCCCCCTTCTTCAATGGAATCGTATAATGAGCGTGGAAATTCCATTTGAGGCTTGGCTCAAAACTAGGAAATCCCCCGACTGATACGAGGGGACTTAACTTTTAATCGGAATGCATATTTTATGACTTTTGGCTTTTGCGTTAACTCCTGTTCGGCAAGGGAGAGGTGTATAAATTCGAATTAAAAGCGAAACTCCTTTTGTAAGAATAGTTTTGGCGATCTTGAATAAGGTAATTGTGATTTTTTTTCGATTGTCACCAAACTTGTGTTACATAAAGATATTTAACAATTGTTTTTTTTCATATTCTTTGATCTTGAATTCTTTTGAGATTAGTTTATTTCTACGTACTTTCATGTTCGATAAATCTCATAATCAAAGTTTGTAATGTTTATTTTTATTTCTTTTTCACGTGGGCTGGATATTTTTCTTTTCTTTTCTGGGGGAATTGGCATTTATTTTTAGAATAGTATAGATTTAGTTTTAGTATAAAAATATATTAGGTACTTTTATTTGTGGAGGATATACATTATACAACACAAAATGTAAATGTAAAATGCATTTTTGATCGATTGAACGAAGGTAATGTAATTGCTTTTTAAAACTTTGCACTAAAACTCATTGTAAAAATGCATAAGTGTTTTTTAGATATGCGTATATTTGAGACATCCCTGAATGATTTAAATTATTTCATTGATAGTTAGATAGTAAAATTTCATTGAAATTTATCCGGGGTTATACACAACAAATAATTACAAATGATTACATTTAAACACTGAAAAACTCCCTTAGCTTTCTCAATGGTTGTAACTTTGTAAAGGTAGATGATTTTTAAAATGTAAGAAGTTAGGGGATATATCATTACTAGACTAAAATCTGATTAAATATATTAAAACTTAGAAAATGAGAATAGTACATTAATATTTTCAACACATTTAACTTTATTTATCAGGTGTTTTATTAATATGGTTTCTTGGTATTAACAAACACGATCTCAGTGGGCTCGCATATTTTATTTTAAGAAATAGTTATAATTATTGTTATTTTAGATCTAACCTTTTTATTCACCATTTTTTGATTAAGTTACATTTGATACCACAATTCCCGATTTCTTTACTAGTTTATTTTTTAATATACTTTCTGTATTAACTATTTATGTACCTATAAATTTTCAAACAGAAACATTTCTCCACTTTTTACAACTACCACGAAGAAACATTGCAACATACGAATAAACATATACATAAGAATTTCAAGCAATGTAATACACATTTTAAGCCAGAAAAATGACTTTTTACAATGACTGACTCGTAAGTATGTGACACATGGCAGGAGAATTTTCTTTCTTCTCTATTTTCACAGACAATCAGCACAGCTGTGTTTCCTTGGCTCCCAACTTTAAGGAACCAAATCAAATATAACGCAGTCGAAAGGACTCGGCAGTGATATATGGTGTTTTCTGTTTTGCTTTCACCAGAATCAGCTTGAAAAAATTTAAATGAGGAAGCTAAGCTTCGAGAACAGTGACTCCAAGTCTCGATTGAGAATTTCTCATGAATTATGCAGGCTGGGAGAGAGTTCAGATATGCGTTAGGTGCTGAAGAAAAAGTTAGGTTCGCATATATTTTAATACATCTCTAGAGCATTTGATGATGAAATAGAAGTGTACAAAAATGTGTTGTTGAACTGGCTGGGTGTGGTTTAAAGAATCAACGTTAGAAAGTTATGTTTCATGTTGGGGTTTAATAAAAACGATTGGAGCGTGAATTAGTAGGTAGTTGGGGGAGAGATGTGATAAATTTGGGAATACTACATGTGTGTGCTTTTTAAGGTAAGACGAGAAAACGAAATATGATACGTCTGTTCCATGACAAGAGAAATATAACATTGTTTTATGAAATTCGGAACATTCCCAAAGATAATCCGCTATTTCTTTTTCTAGCGCACCTTTGGTCAGCTAACAGGGGGCAAGTAACTTTTGGATCTTCTAGAATGTAAGGTGAAACGCTGAATTCGTAGATTCGATCCGTTAAATAGTGCCATATAACCAACCACTTGCACTAAAGCTTGGAGAGATTTTCGTGGGCACTGTTTTATCACTTTCTAAAGATTCACCAAAAGTGAAATACCTTCCTCCTGTAAGCCAACTATATATGTAATACCCTAATTATTATTTTTCAAATTATATTATATTACATTAAACGATTCGAACAGTTTAAGCTCTCACAAGGAAGTAACTCCTTAAGTCTCCAATAGCATATTTGCGTTCTAAGTGTGCTCGTCAAGAGAAGTATGCAATTTGGGAACTGAGTTTTAGATTTGTATACTCAAAATTAATACCCATGAACTATCAGTTGTGTCTTCATCGCATTTAGATAATTTACTAACAGATTGTATTTATACATTTTCCGAATCCTCATAATCTGTCCATTCAGAATATCTAAAATTTCGTCTTGGAAGAACATTTCATAAATGACAGGGATATTCAAATTACATTATTCCCAACACTCATAAGGACCCCCGTATATTCTCCAAAAATCAGGTACTAATAGAAACTCACACCGAACTCATTACTTTCCGAACTGAGTGGGGGTGTTTCTTAAAGACAAAAACAAGCTCAACTACACTTCCACAGAGGCTCCCATATCGGCCTCACCACAATTTCAGAAGCTTACTGGAAAGAGAAAAGGCAAGGAACAAAGAAAAGGAAGATAAATTCCTCACTACATCAGCTCCTCGAACCTAAACCCAGGCGAGAAGAAGAAAAAAAATCCACGAAGACACGATATGGGTTTTAGTGTCCGGGATTTCGGGGAAGCACTCCTCTATATTTTTGAGTTTGTCGGTGATGATGATGATGATGATGAAGGAGATGAATGGAAGTAGAGGAGGGTCTGAAAAATGGTCGCGCGAATGGAAGGGGCCATAAGGAATGCATTTAAGGTGGTTGCGTTGGATGTAAATTGAAGGAGATGAATTGGTTTGGAGAGAGGCTCTATTTATGGTGCTTGGATAGAGGGGATGATGAGGTTTCGGGATTGTTTTGAGTTGAACTTGATTTGGTATTTGAAGGGGGTATTATTTGTATCTGGTAGAAATTCTGTTAGACGACTGTGCAGTTTCATATTAGTTCGAATTATCTCTGGTTGTGGCACATGCGAATTATTTATGATTGAAACCGCGGGGGGAATTTCATTAAAATCTAAATCACCGTTTATTGAGTATAAAAGTAAAATAAAAAATATGGTAAGAGAAGGATCTTCTAGCGTTTAAAGAAATATCATATGTATATAACTATAATTTATTATGGGTTAAACTTCTAGGTGAGGTAAGAAGACATACCTAGACGATCCAGAATCACATATTAAGGGAGGTCGGAAACGCACCCCTTACGACTTATGGGTTTTTATTTATTATACAACCAATTAACCATCCATTCCAACCAATTTACAATCCGTTCCATGTTTTCAATTGATTAAGAACACGGAACATACAACCTTCCATACCCTCTTATAAATCATTAGAGATACATTCCCAACCTCTCAATCCTATGTGATTCTGAGTTATCTAGGATTCCTTACTTATATAAGTTTGGGATATATAAGTTTAAATAAGATGGGATATAAGTTTGTCTCATTATTACTGATACACCAGTGTTTTTTGTCATCGGAGTTTTACTTATAAATTTATGTAATAAATTTATATATTCTAAAGAGGGAGATAGTTCGATTCCATACGGAATGGCAGTAACTAACCGTCACAACACATGCATTGCTGCTTCAAAAGGATATCTAACTTATGTAGGTGGATCCTATTTTTTTAGAAGGGCAACACCTCACCTCTTCGAGAGATATAATTTCAACGATCTCGTGGATCACCATCGATCGTAGATTTATAAGCGGATACTTGAGAGATCAAGCACGTTAGCCGGAAAATGTATGCCACCAAATCCAATCCAAACCATCGGTCGTGAATCACTGTGTGTGAGCTAAAGGTAAGCTTCCCATTTATACAAAATATATTTTCTTTGATTTGTATGTAAAGTTTTGGATAAACTGAGAAATGGACAGCCCTGAATCGAATAGTTTCTATAATGAAGACGCATTTGTCTTCAAATTTATAAAATATTAGTAATTATTTATATAACTTCTGCTTTAACAAATTTAATTCCTAAATATTTGTTCTCCAATTCAACACTTCGGTCCCCACAATACATCACCCTTCAGCCCAAAATATTGCATAAAAGCTGAAGACGACTTACAGATTTTCCAATAAAACAAACCTACAACAAGCCTCCAACTCGAACAGCCTGAAATTCCTCACTTAAAGGCCCATCACTTAGTTCTGGACCTCACACTCGGGCTGCAGGCAGGATCGGCCCTCCGGGAACCCTCCGTCTAGCGAGTTTTCTGGATAATTCGTGCAAATACGATCGGTCCGAAGGGTGCAATTGGGAAGGATCGAATCGGGATGGAGCATTGGTTTTTCACTTTCGTCCCCAACCAACCATTCTGGAAAGAAATGGGAAGGCATCCCGATTCTTGATGGCTGCTGGAAATGGCATTATCTTTGTGTTGGTTTTATTTTTTGCTTTTTATTTCACTTTTGGCTGAACTTGGGGATCTTCAAGTCTCTTCAAAAAAGAAATTCTGTAGACTAGAGTCATCGTGTAAAATAAAGTGGAATATCAACTTATTGCAGTGAGATGCTTGTACAAAATTGGTTGTCACTTTTAAGGACAGATGAAGGTCTTCCAATGATCTCCCAAAACAATGTTATGCTATCTATTTATCATTTATTACAAATTTCGCACAACTTTAGCTTGTTATATCAAGTGACATTATGAGATAAAATTTAGGGAGATATTTAGACATTTTGCAAATATTTTTTTCTGAAAATGTGTTGTTCACTCAGTGTATTTTTATAAAACTATAATTTTAAAATATTCTTTATGAATATCTTAATTTGAGTTATCAGTGGGTATATTGAAGTTTTCTCCAGTTCTTGTTTTTTTAATATTACTAGGGGGCTCTGCCCCCTGCTCGCTATCGCTCACCAACCCCCGGAACTGCTTCGCAGTTCTATGAAGATCGCTTCGCGATCTTAGCGAGCAGAGCTCGCTTGTTTCATCTCAACTATCCAGTAAAACCTGGAACTTGTCTGCTTAGTTAATGATAATTTAAAATTGAAACCTTTTATCTCTCTAACTTACCAATAATTTAATCCATTACTACAAAAATATCAAAATAAAACTGTTACTAAGATATTCCTTTTTAGTTTACCAATAATTTATCCGAAATGTTTTCAAAAATATCCAGCAAGTCTACTAATTATCATCAACCATCTTAGAGAAAAAAAACATGCCATTAAAAAACTTTTAAATTTGTAAAATGCACGTGTGTATCTAGTGAATCATCGGAAATAAGAAATAAGAAATCAGACTCATAAAAATAATTGCCTGTTTCTCTAGTGAACGACCAGAAAGAGAAGAAAAAATTGAAACTTGGTATCTTAATAATTCTAAACTAATTCGAATTTTTTAAAAAACGAAACGCCAATCTTTCTATAAAAAATAATTGTATACGTGTTTAAAATATCGTAGTTCTAATGTGATTAGTTTTTCTATTATAACGAAAAAACCGAAAAAGGGTCAAAAATTTCGAAACTTTAGAATTTAATTACTCCAAAAATAATTCAAAATTCGAAAAAAGGGCGACGAGGTGCACAACTTCATACCTAAGAGTATGTGTCTGCAAAAAATCATGTTTCTGCTGTAAATAGATTTTGCTGGGGGCGAACACGCAGCCGAAAAAAATAATTTTCGACTTTGACATTAAATAACTCCAGAACTAATTATCTAATTAATTAGGTTTGGAAACTGAAATGACCCTCATACATTTGTCTACCAATGGTCAAAATTTCATAATATTCCTTCAAATAGTTTTTGCGTAGTGATAGTTCAAAGTGTTCAAAAATAACATTTTCTGAAACAGTGGCGGCGGCGGCAGCGGCGGCGACTGTTACTTTTTTTTAATATAGAGAGATAGTTGTTTCATTGTAGGCATACAAAAATTATCTTTTGAATCAGGGTTTCCAAAAGTGCGATATTTAGTTATTGAAATCTTGTTGAAAAGGTGAATTTAGGTAATGATAATATAGAGTATTTAGGTAATGACAATACGATACTTTTAATATAGAACTTATAATATAGCGATTCCAAATATATGGAAATTTCTCCAATAAAATCTTGAGCGGATATCTTATTAAGTCAAGTTTTCATCAAATGGAAAGTCTTTGCTCCCCATCTCACATCAAAAACCCCTAAAGCAAGTAACAAATCTCTATTCCAATTCATTCCACCACAAGATAAGATAGAGGAAAAAAATTTTGCCTCTCTAAAAAAACCAATTAAGGTAAATTCCCGAAACAATAATCTTATTCGAACCACATGGTATACCAATCATTGAGACTCGGTCGGCTTTTCCAAATTAGAAATCGCTGTTTCTTCAGGTTGGAAGTATTAGAGCGATAATTTTGGAGAAAGAATTGGTTTAAAATGAGCTGGTTCTTAGACTCTTTTGCCGTTTTCATATACGGAATTCCCTTTTCCACGCCATGATTAAGGGAGTTGTTTTAAATGCTGTTCCTGGATATAGAAATCTGTAATTATCCTGGGAAATATCAATTTCTGAATCAAAGGTCGGGGTTTCAATTCTTGTTGATGCATTTTATTAGATTGAGTATGACAGGTTAACCTAGCATTTCTATACTTATATAAAATGTAGTTTCGAGTGGGGATTTTTATAAAATGAGAAAAACCTAAATTATTTCAATTATCCTTAGCCGTTGATAAATGGATCAATTTCAACATATTGATACTCAAAAAGTGCAAAAGGGTCCTTCCCAGCAAAAAAAAACATGTCCAAAAAACTATCAATAAAGCGTCAAAAGTGCAGTTTTCTCAAAGAAATCTGTAGTTATTTTGTATGAATAAGATTTCAGGACGTAAGTCTGCAGTTTTTTATAGCAGTTTTGAAAACATTCTTAAGGCATTTCAGCGGTCTTATAAAAAACTGCAGAGTTTCTAGAGAAAACTGCAGATTTCTTAAAGAAAACTGCAGACAAAGTTCCCGAATTCCCTTCACTTTTTCGAAGAAATTTTGCTGATTTTTTTGCTGTGTTTCTTTTGATATAGTGTATACTTTATAATCAAGTTATAAAAAAATTAAAAGATCTCAAAAAGAGGAAAAATTTATAAATGCACTTTTTTGTGTGACTGATTCAAATGAGAAATGTTAAAATGTTTAAAAACTGACACTAAAAAAATACTTCAACTGTAGAACATATCATTAGCCCACAGCAAAAAATATGTGCAAATAAAGTGGAATCTGTCAATAAATAAGTGGAAAACACATGCAAATTTTGAGTTAACCTATCTTCAAACACCTTCTAAAAATTCAACAAACAGCTTGTTTTATTTGAACTAACATGCAAAATAAACTTCCGACTCTCCAAACAGAAGACAATTAAAGAGTACAAAGAGTTTTCAAAGGGGCGTTTCCTTTTCCCCATTCAGCTTTTGTTTTGGAATTAGTTTACAACTTGCAAAGAAATGTTCACGTGTCAAACTCACCCCTATCGAAGCCCCTAATATTTATACTATGTCCTTGTATTCGTTTCAATGTTCAACAGGAACAACGGCCTTGTTTATTCTGCGTGATAAACTCCGTGTCATTTTCACACTCCCTACCCTTTTGGTGTAGACCCTCCATAAAAACAAACACTTTGGATCGCAGTTACAGTTCAAGTGCCACTTCGAGAACTTCTCAACAGACGATATTTTTCCTTTATGGGAACGGACTGCAAAGGAGGGAAACTGGTGCATCTCTGTAGTAGTCGAGGGAACGTTTTAAAAACTATTCCTATTAATAAGCGTTACTACCTTAAACCTTAGTATGAATGTAATATTCTTGTGTACTAATTTTATATCAAAGTACTAAAAAATTTATTCACTTCAGTTTATTTAGGAAAGGGAGAATTTCCATGTAATTTTCCGTTAGGATAATTTCGTAACTAAATGAGGGCATTAGTGAGTGTAGAAACTATGAAGAGTAACAAAAGGGAGGTAGGGCTCGTTTTAATACATAAGATCAAATTATAAAATTAATTACTTATTTTACGTGTTGATTTTATCACGGATATTTAAGAAAAAAACAGCAAAGAATAATTTTATAAAAACTTTTATTATTACTTATTTTTTGTCCAAAAATATTTTACAATATACCTTATAGTCTAAGAGCAAGCAACGTTTTCGAGAGAGAATTTTAGAAAAGCTAGTTCTTTATTATATCTTTCCCTATGCTTTTTCGAACAGCGTGCGGGGTACCTGGCTGCCGGTAAGCGGTGACACAATTAGTGCGCATCCCACCTTTACAGCTAAAAATCTTGATTTTAAAATCATTTTAGAAAGATTTTTTTCATTTTCACTAACTTCTAAAAACTATTAGAAAAATTAATTTATTATTGCCAGGACTTTGTGTCGGTGGAAATAACGTGCCAGATGCAGTTTTTTATAAAAAAAAAGCATTTTTTTCGCACCATTTTAGAATTCCTGTCATTTTAATATTATTTTATATACATATCAATAAACCCAAAATTAATTTGCCAGGACATAATTCGGGTGGAATCCAATAGAAAGACCGATTCAATGTTGTAAAAAACACACTGGCGTTCAAAATTCAGAGAAAGTGCACATTTCTTCGATTTTCTCCGGATCTAGGGGGACATATTGTGACGAAATTTGGTATGAATATTGGGGTTAATATAATACCCAATATATAATCATTCAAAATTGTAATACACACATGCGTGTGTAGGAGTTTAAAACATCAGAATTGAAAGGTATGAAATAGCGGTTTCAGAATGGAATTTCAAAATGCTAGTTTGAATGATTCAAAATGCTATTTTTAATCAACAAAAACATTAATTTAAAACATTTTAGAATGCCTGTAACTTTAATATTATTTTATATATATATGTTACAGTTAATGTCCGAAATTCGGTAATGTTCAGAATAACTAAGGTAAAATGAGAATTACCTAAGATAAAGTACAGAATATTTCATACTTTACCTAGGTATTTCGAACATTACCAGGTTTTGAACATTAACTGTAACATATATATCAATAAACCCAAAATTAATTTGCCAGGATTTAATTCGGGTGCAATTCAATAGCAAGACCGATTCAATGTTGTAAAAATACACACTGGCGTTCAAAATTAAGAGAAAGTGCAACTGAAGTGTATTTTTACAACATTGAATCGGTCTTGCTATTGAATTGCACCCGAATTAAATCCTGGCAAATTAATTTTGGGTTTATTGATATATATATATATATATAAAATAATATTAAAGTTACAGGCATTCTAAAATGTTTTAAATTAATGTTTTTGTTGATTAAAAATAGCATTTTGAATCATTCAAACTAGCATTTTGAAATTCCATTCTGAAACCGCTATTTCATACCTTTCAATTCTGATGTTTTAAACTCCTGCGCATGCGTGTGTATTACAATTTTGAATGATTATATATTGGTTATTATATTAACCCCAATATTCATACCAAATTTCGTCACAATATGTCCCCTAGATCCGGAGAAAATCGAAGAAATGTGCACTTTCTCTGAATTTTGAACGCCAGTGTGTTTTTTACAACATTGAATCGGTCTTGCTATTGGATTCCACCCGAATTATGTCCTGGCAAATTAATTTTGGCTTTTAATGCTTTTAATTAATTTAATTAATTCTTTTTTTTATCAAAAACTGCATCTGGCACGTTATTTCCACCGACACAAAGTCCTGGCAATAATAAATTAATTTTTCTAATAGTTTTTAGAAGTTAGTGAAAATGAAAAAAATCTTTCTAAAATGATTTAAAAATCAAGATTTTTACCTGTAAAGGTGGGATGCGCACTAATTGTGCCACCGCTTACCGGCAGCCAGGTACCCCGCACGCTGTTCGAAAGAGCATAGGGAAAGATATATTAAAGAATTAGCTTTTCTAAAATTCTTGCTTTTCCGACGTTGCTAGCTCTTGTACTATTATAAGTAAAATTAATTAACTCAGTTATAGCAAATACCTCAGCTTTACTGATTTCTAGTTTTCAAAATGTCATTTTTTGTTAGAGAGATTATAGAAGAATATAATATCTTAGACACGTATGCAATAAAGTCACAATGTTATACTAATTCCTGTTTCTTTAAGGTTCTTATAAAAATATCCTATCTATAAAAAATATTCACATAATTTCAATAAATTTATCAGAATATTGATAAAAATATCATATTTTACAATCGTTGCACTAAGAACTTACATTCAATTAAAAAACAAGGAAACCTTTAAGATAAGGTCACCCTTGTGATAGTAAGGATATAGATTTTAAATGTTTTAAATTATTGTTAAACTTCAACCTAGTATGTAATAGTTTAATATATTACCTATTATGAATAGTTTATACAACATATTATGTAATAGTTTTATGTTTCAACCTTCTATGTTATAAACTATTAAGTATTCTAATTAAAGTACATAAAAATATTGATTTATATAAAATTAAATACACATTATTCGCAAGCGGATAAAACTACAATGCTCTTCTCAAGCACTTTCAATACATTATCGATGGGTATTTCGCTACCCATCCAACAGACTCACACCACTCTCCACCCTCAAGCAGTCCATCCCCAGAGTGAAATGGCGGTAAACTTATTTTCAAGCCAAAGCTCCCAGCAAACAGCCTCAGTAGCCAACTAGATTTTAAAGGGAATTTTATTGGCTTTCGGCAGCGTGCCTTGGCTGACCCAGCGAGATTGTTTGCCTTTCGCCCATTCCGGAGCATTATGAAGGAGTGGCATTTGTCCTGAGCGTCTTCCCCTTCTTTATGGATATGCCCGGATGAATTCCCAGAGAGGGTCCATAAACAACCCGGGAATAAACGGGCGGAATTGTTTCTTTGTTGCTGCTGTGACGTTACAAAAATGTAATTTTGGATGGTCTTATCGGGCGTCTGGGGAGAACATTGCTGTTGAGTTTTGTGGAAAATATGACGATGTGTAATGACTGTTTCTCTCCCCCTCGCTCATAGAGGTTTTCTCTCTCTTGGAGGATTGCATCAAGTTCAACCACTTGTTTATAATAACGTTTGTAATATGGAAGATCTGAGGAGGAATCTTGGAGATATATGACAGACGAACTTTCATAACCTGGGAATGGCGTCAGTGGGAGGATGTATTTCGGCTGATATTTAATTGAATATTCCCATAACACACGCTTTCTCTTAAGTATTATCAACACAATTTTTATGTTTCAACATGTATTTGTTTATTTTTTGATTTAGTAAGTAATTCATATGAGGAACATCAATTATACTTTAAATGTTAACAAAAGTCCAGCGCGTGTTTTACACAGTAAAGTGTATCCCGATTTTCAGTATACTAAGTAAATAAATTTATGATTTTACGCTTGTAGGCAATTTTTTAACACAAAACAATATAAAAAAATTTAATTATGCTTTTAAAAATTAGAGTTTGGGTTCCTAACTATTAATTTGAAAAAAAAAACTAATAATTGGATTTAGTGTGGTGACAGGTTTAAATAATAATTCGAATAAAGATTCGAATAAAAAATTCGAAAAAATTTGAAATTTAAGACAAACATTTTATTTATTCAGATTTAGTTTACCTTTCCTAAATGTTTTATTATAATATTCTGAAAACAAAATTACTAAGTTGTAATTTGTTTTTCTTTATACTTTACTCATTAATTTTTTTAATTATTTGTATAGTTCAAAATATTTAAATGTGGATATCAGTGCTAAAATTATGGACTATAAATTGAATAAAAGTTAACACTATTGAATTATACACTACACATATTAAATTGAAGAAAAAACATTAAATTCGACATGGGTATGAGTTGAATTTTTTTCTCCGAGGAAGATTTCTGCTGAATTTCAATACATTTGATTTTGTAGATTAAGAAATTTCGCAATGGTTGTGTCACTTACTCAGCGGAATTTTGATTTTTTAGAAGGAAAATGCACCACAAAAGCCGTACACTTTCCACTTTAACTTTTACCTTTTTTGTACTTACTCTAAGAATTGGAATTACCTTTGAAGGAAATTACCATTCACCTTTAGTATATAAATTGGGTTTAAATTGCTGTTTAAAGTATATAATACATAAAATAAGTTAAGTCCCATTAAATTAACATAAATAACATTGTTATGGTTTAAAGAATGCATGTAAAAGAAATGCATAATTTTTACATTCAATTCATTACATTTTTAGTAAAAGGAATAAAAAATGAGCTATTAGAATTAAATTCAGGTGTGTTAAAGGAAAATTTTACTTGTTTTGACATATCCCTGATGCATGATGATGGATTCGTCAGACGTATTGGGTGTTTAAACTTTATAATTTACATACATATATTTAATCTAGTAGAAAAATGCTAATGTTGCATGGTTTTGTTTTATAAGTCTTGCTATGATTGATGCCTTGAAGTAATGTAAAACAAAAGTCCGGCGAGTGTTTTACACAGTAAAGTGTATCCTGATTTTCAGTATACTAAGTAAATAAATTAATGATTTTACGCTTGTAGGCAATTTTTAGCACAAAACAATATAAAACAATTTAATCACGCTTTTAAAAATTAGAGTTTGTGTTCCTAACTATTAATGTGGAAAAAAACTAATTATTGGATTTAGAGTGGTGATACCACGGCCCCCAAACTAAAATCTATAGAACTTATTTGGATACACTCAAACCTGTTTTTGTGCGAACCTTTTATGTGCGATTTTTTATTTGTGCGACTATTTTTGTGCGATTTTTCCCTTCAATTTTTTTGTGCGGTGTAGTAAAATTTCAAATTAGAACAAAATCTTGTATATCTGGCTACCGAGACATTACATGGGTCTCATAAAACAACAGTTTTTGCCGACTACATGGTAACTGAAAAAAGTCTATACGGTAGGCAAAGAAACGGTTTCTCAATTCAACTGTAGGGTAACATAAAGAGTTTTTCAATTCAGCTATGCTGAGGGATTTTCGCTACGGTCTTACGTGAGACTTTTTTATGCGGTCCTTATTTACCGCATAAAAAATGATTTTTTTAAATTTGCTGCGTAATTTATTTTTTATAACTTCTCGCGAAGTTTGGTGCGAATTTTTTATGCGATTTTTTTGTGCGGTCCCTATTCCCCGCGCAAAAACAGGTTTGACTGTAGTTGTATTACCTGAAATTTTCATTATGAATATTCTTTAATAAGGTAAACTATTATGTGTTTGCAAATATATTTTTCTTCCTCTACTGCTACTCCATTGCTCTTAAATTATTGTTTCCGTTTTCTTTTTAAAGCGATTTAAAGGTGATGTTTGTAAAGGTGACTTTATTTTTAGTTCTTATTAGGTAACCTCAATGTTTATTTATTTTTCTGTTTCAGATAAATGTATAAAATAGAAATTTATATATAGAGAAATTTCCAAATTGTCTAACTTTAGAAAGGTATTAATTAAAAAACTAGAAGTGGCTTCATTTGTTATTCGTAAAACTACTAAATGAAATGTAAATGTCTTTGTCTGTGTCTTTTGTCTTTGTCTCTTTTCTATGTTTGTCTGTCTGTCCTATCTCGTTTCTCAATGTCTTTTTGTCGTGTCAATGTCAATGAAAAGAAATGTGTTTTGTTTTCATTTCCACAAAAAAAGACTGTACCTCAAATTTTAGAAAGATAAACTTACTGAAAAAGAAATTATTAATTTATCATTGCAGAATTACCTAAATCCGGTATGTCGATTCAGTAACCTGACCAATAAAGAACCGCCAAAATAAAACAAAAAAATCAACCGAAAATCAACATTCGAGTCTCTAGTATAAACTTAACCGTTTCTCATAATGATGTAATCAACTACAACGACATGGATATCATCGACAAAGCAGTAAGTCTCATCTAAAAAAAATCCAATACACCCCGCACCTGATGTTTTATAACCTACCACCGCACAAACAAAAACACCATTACCAAACCAAGCCTATATAAATATCGATTAACCCTCCCGCTTATCGGAATCGAGCACGATATCGTATCGAATGCCCTCTCACGGCCCAGTGGTTCCGGGAAGGGCTCCTCCTCATCATATAATGGCAAGGAATTTTCTGCATTTACCGACGGATTATGCTCGGGAATCCAATTCTTCTCTCTTTCTTCTTTTGTTTCTTCCCCTGAAAAGGAAGAAAGAAATTGAGTTAAGGAAACAACAGAACCGGGGCTAAATTTCTCCTCCCGTTCCTTGGCAGCATTCCAGACCGTTAGACAAATTCGCTGCGAGTTCGCGTCCTCTTCGTATCAAATTGCAGCCCCTCCCCCGCTGAGCTAGTGAACTGTTGGGGCCCTGTTAGCTCTAATAATATTGGGAAGATGACTGGGAAGCAAGAAGAAGAAGATCAGCTCCTTTTTTTTATTCGGAGAGTCCGATATATTGGGAGGAAATGCTAAAACGGGAGATGGAGGGTTGTTTTTTTATGTTTGTTTCTGGAGGGTGATTTCTTTTTTGTTTCGGTGGAAGTGATTTCGTTTATTTACTAGTAATATCTGACGGGTATCGATGTGTGTTAGGGATATATCTTGGGAACTGCACGATACTATCTTTGTTTTTTTATCGTCCATCGGAAAGTGATTTATGTTGGCTGGGGTAGGACTGTCCGAATATTGTTTAATATTTTAGGATATCAAATCTCAATGAAGTTTAATACACTGGTGGAATAATTAAATAAATAAAAACGTGTATTGTAGTTTGGAGTGCGTTTAATAAAGTACTTATATAATCACCTATTTTTGGGTTAGAGATTTATAGAAGTTTTGTTGCCACATAGGGGCAATAGAAACATTTTTTTCTAATGGGCGGGTACTACTGGACATTATCCTTTCACCACTGAACTGCCCGAAGAAGTACCTTCTTAGCAACACCCAGCAAGCACCTGTGGGCCGATGCCATGGAGGTTAGGTACTGTTACCCGCGCTACACACCATTCGCTAGCACAACCCCTTTTTTCAGGGGGGGCACATTTATTCATCACACACGGACAGAAACTAACATCCCTATCAAACAGGGATTGGAACCTCAGACGTGCGGCTTCACGGTCAGATGCTCTAACCACTAGACCAGTGCGCCGGCAACAATAGAAACAAGAAGTAACGTAAAACTTCACACTAAATTTAACTTTCATTCATAAAAACAATGATTAATTGTCGAATGGACTGAGGCCAAAAATTCTAGTAATATTATCACAACCACTTGTTTGGGTATATTACCCTGCGCAGCTAAAACGCTAAAACCTATTAGGAGTACCAAGCTTATCATCTGAGATTTTGCTAATTCTTTTCAAACCACCATATAAAGGCACATTTACTCCTCACGATTTCATTAATAGTACTTGATACATTAGGTGACACAATCCTAACGGAGAGGGATATTTTCCTTTAATTCTCTTCAAGGGATCTTAATGATGAGATCAACCAGATAATTGTGTCCTACCATTGGTTCTTGGCAATACTGCATAATAGTAGCTCTGGGATTACATAGTAGCTCATGAGCTAGCTGAGTTAACTGAATGATATGAGTTAATGAGCGAGTTCATCTTACTAATGAACTAGCTGAGTTTACTGAGTTAATGAGTGAGGTCATCTTACTCATAGTCTGGGATCTTGGGATTTTTCACTTTGAAAAACAGCGGATACAAAATAAATATCTGAGTATTCCAAGTCTGTCAGCCCACAATTTATAATTTTGGGGTAAGGAACTTTGTTTAAACCTCTTCAATAGAATCTAATCCTAAATTAAAGAGGCAACAAATCCTGCTCTGTATGATACACATTCATATCATTCAGATAATAAATAAAGGGGATAAAATTATTTATAAGGGAAAACCTGAAGGATGCCTCTTCTTGAAATTATTTGAATAATTTTATAATTACAGATACATTTCTAAAAGTGTTCTTCTTTCATTATAATTACCTTTAATTAATTATACATCCAGTAATAACTTACAGAAACCAATACTGCCCAAACTTAGCTTATAAAGCCTTACATCTAGTTATATATAGCGCTTCCAAATACCCATAGCTATAGCTAAAAAAGCAAATAATGAATGGAAGGCTCCTCTACAGGTCGCCTGCTTTTCCAAGCTGACTCAAACAATAAATAACCCACCCCACCTGAAATTCTCGTACGCCTCAGTAGCCAGGCTTTCTCAGAATTAAAAGTCGGGATTTTCTAAACGGGGTTAAATTCGTTTTATACAGCGTTATGGGTAATTACCGAACAAAGATATAGTGGTATTTCTTAAGACTCTTCCCTTCCCTTCTCTGGCTGCAATCAACTTAAAGGATTTTCCCATAACTTGTTTTGACATTAACGACCAGGGAACTCTAAAAATTACGAGCCCCGAGACAGCTTTTGCATGTGTCGCAAGGCATAATGGGAGATCCGGCGTAATAAGTTGAGAATATTCCCCCCGCCTTATATGCGGGTCGCGAGCTTTCTCGCAGTTTTTATCACTTCTTTCCACCGTTTTTGTTGGAACGGAATAAATTTTATTTGCTAAAAAAAGGGGAATTTGGGAAACAAAGAAATGAAGCTTTTTTTTTGTTTGTTATTCTAATGGTTTTGATTTTATTCGGATGAAGCTTGCGGTTTTGTTGAGAAACACGCAAATGGGAAAAAATCCAAACTTTGGTGAGTCTAAGGAAAAGGCTTTTAAAGAAAATAAGATTAAAAATTAAGCAACAAAAGCGGGGTGGTATTTTTCACGGAAAGCAATTTAGGATATTATCTACTCTTCCTTTCAAGGCCCGGGTATATTTCCTCGGAATAAAATGAATACCAGGCCAACTTTTCATTGATTATATTGTTCTTTTTTTTGCTCCGAATTTATTCCTTACAGGATAGCTAAGAAACGTGATACCTGATGCTGTTTTCCTTTTGTTTTTGAAGATTTACTTTATCAACCCGTAATTGTTGTTTATTTGAAAAGAAGATACCGTGTTTTTCTTACTGCGTGAGAATGCTGATTTCGTATAATTTTCGTTTATTGAATCACATTTGTTTTCTTTCGAGAGGATAAGAACAGTAATTGAACAAGATATCATTTGTCTTTGATTATTTTTTTATACAAAAGTATCAATTTTCGCTAATTTTTGTTGCCGATGACCAAAAAAACTGTAAAAACAGGTTTGATATAATATCTGATATTAGATAGAAAAATGTAGAAAATAATTTATTTCAATTTATAAGCATTACGTTTTTTATCAAGTATTATTTTAACTGCAAATTAGATTTTCAGTAAAAAAACCCTTAAATTTAATTTATAAAAATGTTTATTCTCTTACACACATTCTGTAATTTTTTATGATTTTTCAAAGGATGATATTTCTAATGTTTAAAAGAAATTTAATTTACTAAAGTACCTAATAATTGGGCTATAAATAGTTTGATTTCATGCTTTAAAAATTATTGAGAATTTCATCCAAACTTAAAGGTGTGTTTTTGTAAATGTGTTTAAAAATATAAGAGACACAAATACAGAGTTAAAAATTTTGTGGCTAAAACATTGACTTAATTGTATATGTGTGATAACTAATTTTTCCACTTGAAACAAAGTATTTTGAATTTCAAATGAGATAACTATGTTAGTAGGAATAACATGTTTATTGTTTAACATGATTTTAAATATTTACTTTCCTATGAAGAGAGATATCACCAAATACTTTTCTCTATACAATAGAAACCCAATTTAACAAGTACCCCAGTCATATAGAGACCAAGGTTACTGGATGACAGATCCCTACAGAAATTGCTTTCGGGTAAGTGAATCAAAAGGATTCCAGTCGCTAAAAATTCATCGTCCAATTAAAATATGTGCATTCATAAGTAAGGGGAAACAATACTGGTAATATGTGTAAAAAAACAAAAAAAACAATATCTGAATTATATAGTATTTTGAATAAGAGACATTTGAGTTTGTCAAGATTCACTGTAGATACAGTTTTTCTAGCAACCAGTAGACTGTAAAGTGGTCTTTTGAATAATTGAGAAAAAACCCAACAACAACAACAACAAAGAAAAAACATCTGCAACTCGATCAAATGATTTCGAAAAAAAACCCATCAGGTTTCATAAAAAACGGGTAGTAATTATACCTAGTTACCCACCAATGCATGAAAAATAAAAAAAGCTGAAAATTAGAAATTGATTATTTCATTCCAAAGATTTAGAGCTTTGGAACGAAGCGTAAAAAATTTTCGGTTTCAAACCAGGGCTGTAGTGGGAATAAATTGGGCAGAAGGAAAATAGATTTTACGAATTTGTTTCCCGCATTCTTTTTCATTTGCTTCAAAGAAGATTTAGATTGCAGGTTTTGCAGTGGAAACCTCGAATAAATAAAGGAGATAACATTTTCATAGGCATTTATGGGCAAGTTGTTGGCATTAAGTGAGGTTTTTTTGTTTGCTTTCTAAAAATGAAGTGTTTTACAAAGAAAATGCATAATGTTTCTACATAGTCTGAATAAGTTTAGTTTGAGTTTATTTTATCGAAATATTTTCTAATTTGTGAATTGAAGAGGCAGCTTCTTTTTTAGAATAGTGGTTTGTCAAGGTAACTGTATACGTTGAAAAGGTCATTTCCGGTCAAAAATCGAAAATATTTTTTACTAGTTTAAGTTATAGCCTATTTATTAACCTTTCAAAAACTGTTTTCCTTTTGTTTCTATGTTGTATATTTTTGAAGTTATAGTGATTTTTCTGTTGCTAGAGAAACCGAAACTAAAATTTTCAATCAAGTTGTGGGCACTCTACGGAAGTTTGTTTACAAACGAATCATAATATTTGATTATTTATTCCATAGTTTTAATTTTTGAATTGTTTTAAAGCTTAATGAGCTTTAAGTAATTGATTAATTAGAACCGATTTTATTGAACTTTTTACATTGCATCTCTAAAATGTTTGAAATATAGCATTTTTTTCCTGATAAAAGTGATATTTAAAAAAAATTACAGATATTTTTTTAAAAGCTCATTTCAGTATAACAACTACACCATAACAGACATGTGTGCAAAAAATTATGATGTTTCAACTGTTAGTTTGCTAGAAAAGGTACGTCGAAGGTTTAAAAACACAGTTTTGAGATATTTGCATTCGAAGTAAGCGCAGCATAGAGAATTTCGGTTTGTTAACATTTTTTAAGAAATTTTTAGTATGCTTTAAAACCGATTACAGGCATAAGTAATACACCGTTGGAAAGCTAAATGTTTGCTCTTTTATTTATCAAAACCTTAAAATCGAATTTTTTAAGGTGTTGGGGTACGAACCCCCTTAAAAACTTTAATTGCATTTTCTGAAGAACTACATTTTTCAAATTCTTCATCCACCGCTACAGTGATAACTCTAGTAAAAATTAATATTACGTCTTCCAATTTTTCTCATGTTGTTTTGATAGTATAAGGAGTGTAATGAATCAAGATTTTAGCTGTGTTTTAATATTTTACTAAATTATAAACAAGTCAAGTTTGCGTTATGCATGTTTTTTTTTAGAAAATACCCTAAGTGAGCATTTAGTTGAGAATTTCTATTGAACAACTTTAGCAAGAGCTTAGATCTTGATTCATTACATTCTTGGTGTATTTACTCATTATTATTTCCAAAAATTGTTAATATTGATTAGATATTTTTTGTTTTAGAGCGTGAGGGGTTTATATTGATTTTCGCACAATTTTTTAATATATATGCCCATATTTAAATATTTTTTTAAAAATTTACATATTTTTCATTGAATATAGTATTTTTAAGTTAAGATACACCTAAAAATTTCAAATATTATTATAAAAAAAGTTTTTTTAATTTTTTTTCGTTGAACGTATACAGTTAGTTACCTTGATTTTATCACTAAAATGAAAGACAAAAAAACTTGCTATGTGATAGTTTTTCTTAACTCTTAATGATGTAATTTTTTAAAGTTTTAAACCTTTAAACCGTTATAAGCTGTTCTTCTTAGTATTTTTATTTTTTTATTAAAAATAACAATAGAAATTATTCACTTAATAAAATATATAAGAAGATAAGAAAAATACAAAACAACGGGAACTACGTAACACTATTTTTATAAGTTGTAAAAAAAGTATTATGTCCAAAATATAAGGACAAAAAAATTACGTAAAATTTCACAATTTTCCCATTACTCCGGCGATACTCACTTCTAACTTATTTATAAAGATAATACACATTAAATAATACACATTACTTAATAATTTTATTTTTTATGGAAAATCAATAGTTATTTTAGATTCCTTATAAGCACAGGTATCTATCTTTATCTTCTCAAAATTGAATGCCCCATAGAACACTTTCTTGTGGTGCACTGCATTGAAATTCTTAATTGAATCGCTTATTTCTGAAACATGCCAAATTCAACTTTTCTTGTTTTGCGACGTCTGCGGGACACTCTGAAGTTTTCGCCCCCATCTGCGATGTTACTGCCTGCTCGGTGTTCGACAGACCGGTGGAAAAGGAGACGGTCATCATCAACCAAACAAAATCCCTTTTATGAATTGTGTTTCGTTCCGTTTGTTTGTGCCGCCGACTATTGTGATCCATCCGTCATAAGTGAAGTGTTTAAGTGCATTGTTTTGTGCAATGTTTAAGTACGATCCATCTGATACAATCATATTTAAAAATATATTACAATCATATTCTCAGCTCGCCAACCAAATGTGTTCCAAAAACAAAAGGATCTACAATAAAAACTAGTGTGCCTCATATTGATTCCATCATTGAACTCTGTGTATTGCGTCAATTCTTACTCCTGATATTCAACCAGACCTTCTCAGCAACACAGTAAGTCATGAGCATTTCCATATCCCTTTCATTTATGATCTCAATTTGACCTTTAAATTATCCACGGTCTTTTCTTCTATTTTAATGATCAACTTATACTTGATTCAAACTCAAGTTCTCAAGGCATCCTGAGGTTATTGCATATCACCAACAGTGTTGTTTTTTAATTCCCCCAACCATCACTACTTTTTGAATCAACATTACAAATAGTAGATAAAAAACCATGAAGAATGACGCTTACATCAAGTATTTTCGTAGCCTAGTTTCTGAGATATAAATTTTTGAAATTTCGTTTTTTGTTTGGGCGCGAAAACACTTTCGAACCACAAATCATGCGCTGTGAGGTCACATCCAATAGAAGTCCATTTTCTGATCACGTGGAAACAGAAAACACAATGGTTTTCATGCGCTGTGGTATCACATCCACTAGAAGCCCGTTTTCTGATATCGGGACTTTTCTGACGTTTTGGCAAAAATAAAATTTATTTTGAAGTTATTTAAAACACATTTTTGAACTTAAAAATCAGATATTTGGGAGTTTTAGACCATAATGTATCGAAAAAGTATAAAATCAAGCAAATCCCTCACTCATGCAAATACCTTATTCAGTGATTTAATTTAAAAAATTGATTTTATTAAGTAAGATTTTGCATGTATTGTATTTTTGTGGAACGCGTAAGAATTGGAATATGCATGCTATATTTAATTATCATGCACATTGTTTATATATTACAGTAAAAAAAGTGTTAAAATCGCATTTTTAAAAATATTTGCTACATTAAGTTTTAAGGTCAAGCAGTTTCTTTGTAATAAAGGATCTATCACTCACATGAAAAATAAATTTAAAAAGATAGCATTGACCAATTGATTTTATCATTTTTTCCGACAAGACTAATTTGTCTTAAGTTCTTTGAGATCTAATAAGATGCAATTTTTTGCGACTAAGATGAGGATTAGAAATCCATTTATTTCTCAGCGCACTGCTTTAATTCATTAATCATCCGCGTCATAGTTCCGATTGTTCATGACGTAATAAGCAAAATAAATTACAGCCAATTATCTGACAGATTCCACCATCCGTTGGCAACGGTGCAAAAACGAAGATTCCGTTATTAGCACGGGCGAATGAAAAAAGAATTTAATGGTCAAAAGAAAACGAAAAGCAAAACAAAAGAAGCAAAAAATAAAGTTGGGATTAAATATACTTGAAAGAAAAAAATGAGGATGAGTCTTGAATTAAATGATGCTTTTACTTATGAAAATTGATTTATATTTCTTATTTTTTTCTATCGGGAAGTTTTGTTAGTTGTGAAGCTTTTCTTGTAAGTTTTTCTTTATTCAGAATTTTTTTTAAATTATGTGAAACCAAGTGGAAATCTGAGGTCTTTCTATTAGAGACTTTAACAAGATTGAAAGAAACATTTTGTAGTCGTAAGTAAATTATGTCTGATCTGGTGAGCGGAAACGAATGAAGGTTTGTAATTAATACTATCTGATTGAAATATTTCCATGTGACAACTTTCATAAGCTATTTATGAATATCAAAGATCTTATTTCCCATAATATTTAATTAGAAGAGTATCGAAATATAAAATAATGGAAAGTGGGTTCTCTTATACCTTTCTTCTCTTTTTGCGTCAATCGTTTTGTCAATGTTACAAGGGAGCTTCCTCTCCCTGTACTTCAATTATATTTCTCAGGAAATACAACTCGAGTTATAGTATGATCTTATAAATTAGTATTTATTTTTACTAATGGTATTAGATTTGAATTTGAATTAATACTTAAATCTACAGAAAGTGGCTTTGATTTGTCTTAAGTCGCCCAAAATATAAACAAATGACGCATTCGTTAATAAATGTGTTGGAGTTCAAGAAATAATGACCCCTAATAATAAGAATTAGATAATTGCATCGCTTATTTCTGAAACTTGTCAAATGAAACTTTTCTTGTTTTGAGATGAACGAGAAAAACTGTATAAGGTTCACTTACATTTTTATGAAGATGTTTAGTAATTTATTTCTTAAAACAGACCTGATTTGTGTATATTTAACAGACAAAAAGAATTCTTTTAATTTTTTTATCCTTTTCTTAAAAAATTTATTTAAATATTTGCATTTGGCAGGTTTCTGTAAAAAACAGAGTATTCAAGCCTATTTTCATAGCTTAACTCTAATTTATTTACAAAATTTTTAATAGAAGTGGGAATATTAGTTGAAAATAACATTTCCTTATTAAATACTAACCCATAAATTTATTATAGAATTCTTATTTTTTTTCTCTTTTGGTTAGTAGTTATACAGGGTGTCCCACGAGAAGTGGCCCAACCCCTTTAACTTTTCAACCCCTACAGATATAGTCATGAAAGTGGGGTCTAGGTATAGTAAAATGACCATGCTCTATCAGATGAGATAACTTTTAACGCCCTCTAGCGGAAACTTTAGGAATTATAATTTTTATTTTAAAAACTATTTGAGGTATGTGAAAAAAGTCAATGACTAAGTTGTAGAGCAGCATCGGTTCAGTAGGAAAAGACACCTTAAGCAGGAAAATATCTTGAATAAAACCCCTAAAACACACGCTAAATTACGTTGAATTTACGTAGTTTTTACATCTTAAGACGCTCCTCACGAGGTGAAAATGAGAAATTTTTATTTTTATGATTTAAGTAAATAAAGTATTCTTTGTTAATTAAATTGAAAATTACTCATTTTTGCCTCGTGAGGAGCGTTTTAAGACGTAAAATCTACGTAATTCAACCTATTTGAGCGTGCGTTTTAGGGATTTTATTCAAGATATTTTTTTTGCTTAAGGTGTCAATTCCTACAAAATCGATGATGCTCTACAACTTACTCATTGACTTTTTCACATACCTCAAATAGTTTTTAAAATAAAAATTATAACTCCTAAAGTTTCCACTAGAGGGCGTTGAAAGTTGTCTCATCGGATATGGCATGGTCACTTTACTATACCTAGACCCCCCTTCCAAGATTATATCTGTAGGGGTTCAAAAGTTAAAGGGGTTGGGCCACTTCTCGTGGGACACCCTGTATAAATACCTTTTCTTATAAAAGATTTTTAGACAAAATAGAACAAAAATAGCACCCTAGGCAGAAAAATAGTGGTCATCCAATTCAAAATGCCCTTCAATAGACACCTTCGAAGTGAATTAGATAGTTGTTTAGATGTAACTTTGGGAACAGTAAAACGATTTTGCTATAAAAGGTTACAAAATCAGTTAATTAGCTCAATATTATGATCTAAATAAAATAAAAAAAATTGGGTATAAATTTGATGTCCCCTTTTAATAAATTGATTCATAGATCCAAAATCTCAATCAAATGGATGTAATAAAAGACCACAAGCAAGAAAATTTTAAATATAAAGCTACAAAAACGTCCTTAGTCATGAGATTCGTACAAAACTTTTAAAAAGGAGGTTTTAAGTATGGGTTGATGGACTTCACCTCCAAAGAATAGATTATCCAATCGCACATAGTGTTTATATGCGATTAAATAAAAAACGCCGTCCCAAACAAGCTTCAGATGAGCCGGCATGAACAAAATTTCCCGCAGTTTAAGTGCCGAAACCAGTCAAGCGACGTGGTTTGACATGTTTCTGCACTAAAGCTGAAATTTAACATGCTGAAAAACTATTTTAAAATGACGTTATTTTTATAATTTTTATTTTAAAATGTGCTTTTACACCCCGACAAAATTCCATGACACCAATAACTCACTTTCGAAAAAAGTGGCGTTTGACACGTTTCAGAATTAAGTGATTCAATTGTGAAAGCCAGGAAGTTGACTTTTGTTTTAATAAATAGTGACCCCCTTTGTGGGTAAAACATTGATATCAGAACCAACAAAACGTTTATTATAGGTAATATTTTAGTAGCTTTAAACCTTATTTGAAAATAAGGAAGTTGCATGTGTCAGATTTTCAAAAACAAACAAGTGTTCCGTATGGTTTTTTGTATGGTAAAATGAAATATCTAGTCAGTTTTTCAAAAAAATGTACAGGATATTAAATATTTTAATTTAAAAGTCGAGAAAAAAACACGTGACTGAAAACGTTTATTGTTTAAACTATAAGATGACGTCAACAATAATACCATCAACTCCATTGCTTTACAACAATGTTTAGTATAAGATGACGTCACAACCAAACTCTTGGCGTTTTCGCGCGCTTTTAAAAAGGGGAATTTGGTTAATTTTTTTGACAATCAAAAAATTTCGCGATCGGCCTCAAATTTTGGGTAGTTGCTTATTTTTGCAAGAGGAATCGATTAAAAAAATAAAATAAAATCATGCAACTTCCTCATTGATACTAAATATTTATAAGTTTAAATTCAAATTCAGATTTTACTATACACATACAAAAAAATACAAAGATGTAAAGAAAAAATCATATCACCTTGTGTTACCTCTTGGGAGCTGATTTGCGTATCGGATTACTCTGTGAATAGTTTCGATATTTTATTTTGTAAATCGAAGAAGACGATTTCTGTGCTTTTACTTTTATGATAATTTTTGTGACGTCAATGTCTGTCTTTTTATAAATACATGTTGATTTTAGTTTTAGATTGATAAGAATGATTGATATGATGTAACTTTGTTTGCCGTAATAAAGGCGATGGATTTTACCCAGTGATGCTTCCTTAGTCTTATGATCAACGAGTAACATTTTTTTTGGTGTCAGAAGAAGTGCGATGAATTGGTGCTGGCCATTGTAGTGTTGTTTAGGAGTTGTAGAGAGGTCTACTTGTGGTTGCTCGTCGTTGTGTAGGGCTACGGAAGTTTGGTGTTTGGATTCGCAGTAGTGTTGGTGAAGTCAAGTTGCTGGGATTCTCGAGTGAAGGCTCGTTTTGATTATGTAAGTTGGGTCGTGTATTATCTTTGTCTAGTTGTTATTTGGATGCAAATGCGATTAGGTTAGACATGGTTGGATTAGGTGGTAGTTATTAATTATTGGGTCAGTTGGATCAATTGGTTTGGATAGGGATATTGTATTTGATTTGTGTGGGTTACAGATTAGACCTTTAAAATGGAGACTAATATTAATTCCTTGAGTAAGGATGAGTTGGTAATGTTAGCGTCTGAGCTGGGTATAGAGTTAAAAAGTGATAAATTTATTGAAATAAGAAATTCAATAGGCGCGAGTGAGATTTATCAATCGGAAACCGATCTAGTTAAAACCATAATTAAATCTGTTAGAGAATCTGCAGAGGCAGAAAAAAGGGATAAAGCAGATAAAGTGTATCTAGAGAAAAACAAGCTAAAACTAGAAAGTGAGAGGCTTCAAGTTGAAAAAATGAAAGCTAGTCCAAATCCGGAAGTTGAGGCTATTAGGTTGAAAAAAATTGAAAAAGAGCTGGAATTGGAGAATTTACGTAGGGAAAGATTGCTTGAGAATAAGGGGGAATCGGGTGATGATCTTGAATCCTTGATTAGAAGTGTTAAAACGTTGGCTATTTCTGTACCTACGAGAGCAGAATCATTTAATCTCTTTTTCAAGTCAATCGAGCGGGCTTTCAGAACTAAAGGGGTACCGGAAACTCTAAAAGCAGAAATATTATTAAATATTTTAGGTGAAAAGGTTAACAATTTAATGGTTTATGTAACGGAGGAAGACATAAATGATTACGAAAAACTTAAATCTATAGTATTGACAGAGTTTCAGCCAACACCCCAGGAGTGTTATAACTATTTTCGTTTAGCTCAAAAGAGACCTTCGGAGAACTACGTGCAGTTTGCGACAAGGTTAAGCGCGAATTTTGAGTATTACTGCCAGCTTAGGAAGGTAAAAGACTTTAAATCGTTATGTGAGCTTATTGTCTCTGATAAAGTATTTAGTGAGCTTGATCGAGAGTTAAAGTCCCACATAGCTGTGAAGCAGGGTGAGACATGGTTTGAACCAGCTACTTTAGGTAGAGAGTGTGATATATATTTGTCTTCAAAGGGGAAGCAAAAATCGGAATCTCTTTTCGCAAAATCATTCTCGGGTAATGATTATAGGAGGGATGAAGGTAGTTATACAAATAGGTATCGAAAGTATAATTCTAAAAGTGTTTCTAATGTATATGTATCGGGAGTGAGAAATCACACTTGTTTGTGTAAGGGTAATCAGAATAATCACGCATTACAGTATTGTCCTAACTTTAAAAACTTGACAGTGAACGAAAGGTTTGAATACGTTAAACTAAATAAACTTTGCTTTAACCTTCCTACCCCTTTGGGGTCTATTTCGACCCCAGACGTACTTTGACGCTTGATATCTCCCATGCATTTTTGTTTTGACAATTTCCGATGCTACTATTCCTTCATTACGCAAAGTTTTACAATGGGTAAAAATTTTGGAGTTTTTATTCCATTTTTAAGTGTCTTGGGAGAAATAGTCACATATTCCCCCTCTGGGGTCTTCTGAGACCCCAGGCATGAATGGCGTTAAAACAGTATCAAATAAAGTTTAGTATTTTATTTTTTGTTGTATTATAGATAAAAAAGGTTTATATGTTTTTTTAGAACGTTTGGAGAAATATTAGAAAGACATTTTCCTAGAAATTGTCATTTTTTTTACAAAAAGAAGATTGCGGCTTAATACATTGAATCACTCGCTATTTCTTAAATTTTTTATTCACGTTCTAAGAAAAATATGCTATTTATAGAAATCTTTTGAGTATCTAACAGTTGCAGCAAAAAAAACTCAGACAACAGTCGCCATGGCTTCCTGTTGAACACATTCTTTACAAAAACAATATAAATTCATGGTTGATTGTAAATAGGTTTTTATATTCAGTCTTCTTTGAAAAATAAGAATGCTTTCAAATATTTATGAGTATTTACGGAAGTCCAGAATGTGATTTCGAAGAATTATCAAGAAAAAAAAACAATTTTGCGTTAAAACTTACATAAGCAAACGAGATACTGTTTTCACTAAGAAATCTGAACCGATCTTTTTTTTTCGTATTATTTCAATTTTAAAAAGGAGAATCCACACTTTACATGTTTCATATTACTAAATAAATTAATCTGGGGTGACAGGTAGCTGATAATGCAGAATAGAGAACAGATGCAACTTCATAAATCGTTTAAAATAAACTACTAAATTCTACCCGTGCAAGACCGGGTATATCAACTAGTATGCTTTAAACAGTGTGATTATAAATATTTTAAGTAAAACAATTTCATTATAGTTCATTTCTGTAATTTAATTCTTGTTTGAAGGTCCAGGTGTTATAAAAAACGTGTATCAAAAGAAACCCAATTACGCCGTAATAAAACAAAAAAAATTAGAAAAATACCAAAAAAAATGGATAAATTTTTCTGAAGCATCTTTCTAGAAATAAAAAATGATAATTCTTCTCCATTTAAGGAATTTTTAACCTTTATTAGAGTCATAGGCATGTTTTACGCATGGGGTCTTATTAGACCCCACGAGGGGAATATGTGACTATTTTTTCAAGAGGGTAGGAAGGTTAAATGCCTTTCTTATGGGTGCAATGCCAGGTACTGTAAAGCTAAAAATTGTTTTTGCGGGAAATCGCATCATAGTATGATTCATTTTCCTAAAGAAAGTAAAATTGTTTCGAAGGATGAGGGTCAAAAGGAAAACATTGATACTAGAGAAACTCAATGTAATTCTTCGGTTTCGAGATCGAGTAGAATTGTTTCTGTGCTACTGCTCACTTGTAGTGTATATGCGAGTGGAATAGGAAAATCTAAATTTAGTAAAGTAACTCGAATCTTGTGTGATAATGGGTCTGAAAGAAGTTGGTGTAGTAAAGACCTAGTAACTTGCCTTAATCTTAAACCGATCAGAGAGGAAAGGTTGTTAGTTTTTTCCTTTGGTTCAACAAGACCTATAGAAAAATAATATGAAGTAGTTGAGTTAAGACTGTCCAGTCGATATAAACCTAATCAATTTATAGAAATAGAAGTTTTAGTGTCAGATACTATTACAGCGGCAAACGTTTCTTTTCCAAATGTAGAATTACAAAATTTAATCAGTTCACGGGGATTAGATTTAGCCGATTGTTGTGAAAGTGATACAAACATTGAGGTGTTAATCGGTGCAGATGCGTTTTGGCAAATTGTTGAATCATCTTCGTTTGAAAGGTTAAACCAAACGATTACTTGTGTGCCAACAATATTTGGGTTCGCTTTACAGGGAAGTCAGGATGGGAGTGACCATAGTGTAAAAAGAGCAGTATCCTCTAACTTTTGTATAGCTGCTACAGATGTTCAGGTGTTATGGGAACTTGAGTCTTTGGGAATCAAAGAAAGGGAAGAGTTGAATTTAGCTGATAAAGCCATAATAGATGACTTTGAGAAAAATCTTAAATTTGTAAATGGGAAGTATGAAACTGACTTATTATGGAAGTTAAGTTACCAGGAATTGGGAAACAATTACTTTTTGGCTAAAAAGCAATTTAATGAGTTAGAAAAGAGTTTTAAGAAAAGTGATTGGGTTGCCAAGGAGTATGGGGAGATAATAAAGAATCAAAATCAAAATGGAATCATAGAAGAGTGTGAGAGGGGTGATCACGAGTATTTCATGCCACATAGAGCGGTGGTTAGAGAGGATAAAGAAACTACAAAAGTTCGAGTAGTCTTTAACTGTAGTTCTAAAACAAAGGGGAATATTTCTCTTAACGATTGTTTAGAAACAGGTCCGAATCTGAATCCCAATATTTTGGATGTGATTCTAAAATTTCGAAGTCACAAAATAGCATTTAACGGGGACATCGAAAAAGCTTTTCTAATGATAGGAATTTCCGAGAAGGATAGAGAGTTCCTAAAATTTCTTTGGGTTTCGGACAACTCTAGTAAAAGGTATAAGTTCATGAGAATGACAAGGTTGCCATTTGGGTGTAAGTCTAGTCCATTTATTTTGAGTTGTACAATCAAACATCACATCAAAAAGTTTGAAGAGAGTAAACCAAAATCAGTTAAAATGTTAAACACGTCTCTCTATGTCGACGATTTGTTTTTTGGTGCTGATAGTGTAAATGAAGCATTTGAACTGTCCTCAGATGCAGTAGAAATACTGAAAAGGGGGGGGGGATTCAACTTAAGAAAATTAAGATCTAATTGTAGAGAGTTAGAAGAAATGTGGATTGAAAATGGGTTAAGTAAGGAAGAGAGGGAAAATAAACAGTTAAAAGTTTTGGGGTTAAATTGGGATCCCGAAAAAGATGAGTTAACGTTAGAGCTAAAAGGTTTATCAAATACATGGAAAGCCTTGAGATCTAGTAAGCGATGTGTACTGCAGACAGCAGCTAAGATTTTTGATCCAGTGGGTATAATTGCTCCTTTTGTTGTGCGTATTAAATTATTGTTGCAGGAAATTTGGGAAAGAGGATGCGATTGGGATGATGAGCTACCAGATGATTTGGGACTAAAGTGGGTTGCTTGGTGTAAGGAAGTTGGCGAATTGGGTAACATTGCCATTCCGAGGTATTGTTTTCAGGATTGTACGGAAGGGAAAGTTGAGATACACATTTTCTGCGATGCTTCGCTTTGTGCGTATGGAGCCGTTGGTTATTTTAGGTACGAGGATAGTAATAGGGATGTTAGAGTGTCGTTTATCATGTCCAAGAGTAGGGTGGCACCAGTGAAGAAGTTGTCTTTACCTCGCCTTGAACTTATGGGGATGGTAATAGGTGCTAGAATAGGAGACTATCTTAAGGGTATTTTTAAAGATAGAATTAGAGAAATGGTTTATTGGAGTGATTCTACTATTGCGTTGTGTTGGGTTAAAGGCTGTGCAAAAAGGTGGAAGCAGTTTGTTAAAAACCGGGTTACCGAAATTCAGGGTAAAACCAGTCCGAGTGAATGGGGCTGCTGTCCTACAGATGATAACCCCGCGGATTTGTTAACCCGAGGCGTTTCAGCGGAAAATTTAGTAAGTAATAATAAATGGTGGTACGGTCCAGCTTGGTTAAGTTTGGGAAACGAGTGTAGACCAGAGCAGAGGGTAGAGAATAGGGTAGAGACTATGGTAGAGTCCGTGGTAGAGACTGTAAATACTTGTGTTGTAAAAGTAAACGTGGTTGAAGAACTTTGGAATAGGGTGTCAGTCTGGAGCAAGTTGCAGAGGGTTGTAGCATGGTGTTTAAGGTTTCTAAGAATAGTTAAAGGGGATAGGAAGCTGAATCCTTTCTTAGAGACATGGGAGCTACAGGAAGCGCATAAAACTATAATTAAAATAGTTCAACGAAGTGTGTTTAGTAACGAAATAGCACTGCTAGAGAAGTCTAAGGTGGTAAAGAAGAGTCCTTTAAACAGCTTAAATCCATTTTTGGACAGTGACGGACTTATACGTGTTGGTGGGCGTTTAAGAAATGCTAGCCTACCTGAACTGGTAAAACACCAGTTAATATTGCCAAAAAATCATCGTGTTACCAAATTGATCGTGCGATATTATCATCTCACCTACATGCATGGAGGCATGCAGCTGCTTAATTCTGCTATCAAGCAGAGGTACTGGATCGTTGGTGCAAAATCTGCAATTCGTAGTGTATTACGAAAGTGCATCATTTGTGCCAGGTTACGAGCTGAGACTGCAATTCCAATGATGGGAGACCTTCCATCAGCTCGAGTTAATCCTGGACGAGCGTTCCTACGTTGCGGAACCGACTTTGCGGGTCCTTTCCTCATCACACCTCGACGAGGAAGAGGTGTAAAGCCACTTAAGATGTACGTTTGTGTTTTCGTTTGCTTTACAACTAAAGCCGTGCATCTAGAGATCGTAAGTGATCTCAGCACTGAAACTTGCATAGCGGCTTTAAAACGGTTCATTGCGAGACGAGGGAAACCTCTTGAACTGTACAGTGACTGTGGAACTAACTTTGTCGGCTCAAAGAACTACCTAAAAGCGTGTTCTTTAAAAGCCATAGGTGACTTTCTCACGGGGGAAGAAGTTAAGTGGAACTTGAATGTTCCATCTGCACCCCACTTTGGAGGACTGTGGGAGGCAGCAGTCAAATCGATGAAGTTTCACTTGAAACGAGTGATAGGTTCAAATATTCTTTCACAGGAAGAGTTTTCCACTGTATTAGCAGAGGTCGAGGCAGTTTTGAATTCACGACCTTTGGTTGCTACTTCAGATGATCCAGGTGATCTTTCAGTGATCACGCCGGGCCATTTTCTTATTGGCACGGACCTCAAGAGAGTTCCTGAGCCGGACGTAACTTCTGAAAAGATTCCTTTCAGGGAAAGGTGGAGTCTCTTGACCCAGATTTCTCGATGTTTCTGGAAGTCCTGGTCAAAAGACTATTTAACGCAATTACAGGTGCGTAAGAAATGGAAAACACCTAGTGAACAGTTGTTGGTGAACGACATTGTTCTCATAAAAGATGACAACCTAGCCCCACTAAAGTGGAAAATGGACAGAGTTGTAAAAGTTTACAGGGGATGTGACGACATTGTACGAGTTGTCGATTTAAGAACCAGTTCTGGAGAACTTAAAAGACCTGTACATAAATTAGTTAAACTACCAGTGGACGTTTAATGAACTGTATTATTTTGTATTAACGATTTGTTCTGTTTCAGATTCTCCAAGTGATTTAATTGAGAATAATCTATTTTGTAGTGAATTTTGTGTATTAATTTATTTTGATGACAGGAGTCATGGGGGCCCAGGATGTTACCTCTTGGGAGCTGATTTGCGTATCGGATTACTCTGTGAATAGTTTCGATATTTTATTTTGTAAATCGAAGAAGACGATTTCTGTGCTTTTACTTTTATGATAATTTTTGTGACGTCAATGTCTGTCTTTTTATAAATACATGTTGATTTTAGTTTTAGATTGATAAGAATGATTGATATGGATTGAATTGATGTAACTTTGTTTGCCGTAATAAAGGCGATGGATTTTACCCAGTGATGCTTCCTTAGTCTTATGATCAACGAGTAACACCTTGGATCGCTGATCCATAAAGGTGAAATATAGATAAACTAGGGGGCTATCGCCCCCTGCTCGCTATCGCTCGCCAACCCCCGGGAACTGCTGACACAGTTCCCCCAGGATGAAAAATATGTAAACAGTGTTTATAAAATTCATGCGTACTGTTGCATTAGTCAAGAAAGCAGTATAATATATCACAGATGAGTACTATTAACATGTATATGTTATACTTAAAAGTTGATATAGGTGTTTTTACTTACCCCATTATTTAATCACTCCTCTAAAACTTCTTTGTAAACAAAATTGTAAATACTCTTGCTTGGAGCTACAACCCTCTACTTAAATCCATCTTTAGATTGCTTTTAAATTTACGAAACTTAAACAAAACAAACCAACCGTGTCCAACGGGAGAAAACAAATACCCACAAATTTAAGCGTCACGTAAGAGAAATATATATATAGATATAAAATCTACTGAAAAAAAAACTTACAAAGAAAAAAACATGATGTTTTAAGTATAATATTTATAAGTAGAAAATTCAATAAAATGTATGAAAACTACTAATAATATTTGAAAGTTGGCTTTTTATATCTGTAAAACGATTTTTTCTTCATAGAAGACAGTATGCAGGAAAGCCTCATTCTAAAATTATCCTACCAATCTCATATTTTTGTAATTGTAAAGTTAAACACAATAACTGTTCTTAACCAAGTTGAATGCAATAACCGGAGGAAACAAATCTAGAGCATAATTTTTAATTAAAAAAATAGCGATTTTAATTCAAATTTATTAACGAAAGAAAATCATAACAAAAATACAAATATAAAGGCATCACACAATAAGGAAGTTGCATGTGTCAGATTTTCAAAAACAAACAAGTGTTCCGTATGGTTTTTTGTATGGTAAAATGAAATATCTAGTCAGTTTTTCAAAAAAATGTACAATTAATTAAATATTTTAATTTAAAAGTCGAGAAAAAACACGTGACTGAAAACGTTTATTGTTTAAACTATAAGATGACGTCAACAATAATACCATCAACTCCATTGCTTTACAATAATGTTTATTATAAAATGACGTCACTTCCAAACTCTTGGCGTTTTCGCGCGCTTTTAAAAAGGGGAATTTTTGTAATTTTTTTTGGCAATTAAAAAATTTCTCGATCGGCCTCAAATTTTGGGTAGTTGCTTATTTTTGCAAGAGGAATCGATTAAAAAAATAAAAAAAAATCATGCAACTTCCTCATTGAACATAATAAAAAAGACCAAAAAGAAATGGAAATTTTAAGTGATTTCCCGAAGGAGCCAAAAAGCTCTTCCATATTTGATCATAGATTATCATGGTTATAAATATCATTACGAAAGAAAAAGGGAAAAATACGATGATTTATTTACATTATTCTTGCTTTAAAAAAGATTGTTAGGAAAAATACGTTTCGTTAAATTTTTAAATAAACTTTTATACGTTGCTTTCATTATTTTTCATCGATATTCTTGCTCAAAAACACTCATAAAATTTAATTAATAGTAAAAATTATACCAACTAAGTAATTTTATTGTTTCTCTGAGATTCAATTAAATAACAATCAATCACGAAAAAATATTAAATAGACGGAGCTTCTCTGTTTTTAACACCAACTTAAATAAAAGATAACTATCAACTAGATCCAACCGATAATCCGATTCGTCCAAAATAAAATCCACCATTCCCCTATTCCTCAAACTTCGATCTTTCAGTGGGACAAAGCGAAGGTCAAGACAAGAGAGGGCATGAACTGACATCACCATATTGTCTTCCCTGTCATTAGTAATCTGCCTTTCCCCGGAAATACTCTGCTACACGCTGCTACAAATAATTTACACGAATGTCGCGAATGTCCACTATGAACAGATGACCATTTGTAACCGGTCACCTGGAAAAAGGAAAGGGCTTATCAGGGTACTTCCCCCTCATTGGTTCTTCTGCGTCATCTCCTTCCCTGGGTCCAGCGTCCATCTTTGCTCTACGACCGCTCTTTTCCTTGTCTTCTTTGTTAACGCCCAGAAAAGGTCTTTTTGAAGGCATGGTGATAAGACCGGAGCTTTTATTTTGTCTTTGGAACGGTTTGGATTGAACGCGGAATGTTAAACTGATGTCTGAATTGTGCTATAGAATGTTATGTTTAGAGTTAGATACATTAAAGTTCGATACCGTTCTTGTAAAGCAAAGAGACTCTCTTTTAAAAAAACTTAAGATTTTCTGATTTTATTTTAGCAATTGAGTAGAAATATAACGACGCAAAAAGGCACTTCCAATTTGCTAAAAGAATTGTTTGGATGTACGAAATAGGCGCTTTAAAGGAAAATCGTTATTTAGAATTTATTTGTGAAATTAAAAATCGTTTTTAAATTAAGGCAAAACACGTCTAAGAATTAAAAGGTTTATATCTTATTTCTAAATAACAAAGACCGTAAGCTCCATAATACTAATTGTTTTGAGACTAAAATTACGTTAATTAACCCTAATTCATTTGAACCTAAGTAATACATTTAAATTCAAGGTGAAGATACATATATTCTTTAGTGTAGAAGACAATAGACATAATATCTTCTTAAGTGTTATCTACATAAATGACCTAATTCAATGAACATTTTTCCAAATGTCCTGTTCTATCTTCATTTTTTAGAAATATTTAAATCCAACCTAATGATAATAAATCATTTCAATGTAACTAAATACCCACTAGAATATTTGGCCCTCTCCATAAAGAAGTTATGATTTATTACCAGGTTCAAATTAAGTTTAATTTTTTGGTAAGAATATTCTTTACCTATAATTTAGTAGTTCCTTGCCGAACATTTTTATTTCCAATGGCAGGTTACAAGACAACTGAATCGTCATAAAACAAGAACGAACATAGGTACAATAAAAATGACGGTCAGTAAATCCATAAACTCAGGAACACATAGGAACTCGGGAACATCTCTTTGCCGAACATATAGTAATAAAAATACTGACACATTTTGAAAATCAATACCGACACATTTTGAAAATCAATACCTAATAACTGGAAAACTAAAAAAAGATAAAAGTACGCGGTTGGTTGGCCTCCTACTTCTAAGACTCCCGAGTATTTTTATATATTTTTTAGTTTTCGAGTTATAAGTAATTTATTTCTAAAATGTGTCAGTCTTTTTTGGGGCACTCTCTACATTCTACCTGCTTGTCTAAGGAGAGAAATATTATATATTCATTTAAAACCTATTCGTAGCAAAATTAAACGCTTAATTCGATTCGACCCAATGGCAGTTTATCCGCAACGCAATTTTTGGTTTCATTTCTATTAGTGAAAGAAAACTTTCATCCATCCTGGATTTGTTCCCCTTTCGATTTACAGCTCCCGTTTCGCAGCGGTGTGTCCTCCTCGCAATATATCGAAAAGCTTTTACGCAAATGAAAGGATCGAAGAAAAAAAGAAAACTCCTCAAAAGAACCCTTTCGCTGCACGTCCGTTATTAAAGCACACGGACCCCCTCACAAGAGCTCGTCTCTCAATACATCATAAAACCCGGCCGAGTCCGACTCAAGTGCCCGACTTGTATAAATATGAAATAGATGTTACCCGGGGAAAAGACGCTAAGTTTATCACTCGGGTGCTGCTAAAAAAAGTTGAAAAACACACCGAGAAAAATACGCTTTTGTGCGGAACGTAAAAAGCCCGTTCCATCTTTCAATCTAAATACGACTGTAGCTCATTGAAGAAATTTACGGGAGGTAATAAGGAAGAAAAATATATAACACAAGAACGGGGTGCGATAAATTACGGGGAGGGGGCAATAAACACGAAATGACAAAGGGGAAAAGTTTTTCCATATATAATTTGCCATTTCTCGCCACCCGCTTCTTTCTTTCAACAGCTTCTTGCCATTATACGGTAAATTGCGCTGGGGGAAAAAGGATATTTCGCATCCCGTGTAATTTTTATCGTTGTTGGAACTGGAAGTATGAATCGAAGGAACTGGTTTCGAGATGAAGAAGAAGAAACAATCGAGAGTGGATTGCTCGAAAGGGGTTCATTAGGATTGACATGTGTGATTTATATGTGGGGAATATTGAAGTCAATCGAATTAGTAGTTTGCATGTCTGCTGGTTCGTCACCGTGTTTACAATAATTGAGACTTGGAAATGGAAGAATAGTTAGAGAGAAAGGGGGATGAAAAGAATCGTTTGTGAGGTGATAAATTGTGTCTGGGCTTTAAGTGATTGTTGTTGAAAGTATAAGGGAAAGGGAGGATAAAAATATTGCACTTAAAACCAATATGTGTTTTTTGTTTCGGCCTTTGTCTGAATTTATTTTGCTTTGGATGAGTTGTGTTAGATTTATGAGTTGTAAAATTACTACAACAGACATTTACGAGGAGACAAATGAATTTGGTGAACCTTTATTATTCGTGTTTATTTTAGTTTAGGGATATAAAATGGTGCGTGTTATTAGAATTAACTGAAAATATTGAGATTAAACCATGGAATTTTATTTATTTCTATGTATTTATAAAGGGAAACTTTTGTGTGATGGAAATTTTAAAAAAAGTATTTTTTATTACTTCAAATGATAGAAGTACATGTATAATGTTTTCTAGAATATCGGTTGCATATTTAAATGAAATATACTAGTGCATATTTTAAAAGTTATTGAATAAAATTGGGTTTTGTAAATTCAAGTTCAAAGCTATTACATTTCTTCAAATCTTATCTTCATAGAGAATAAATTGCTTTAAAAAAATTTTTATAGTTTGTTGCATTAATATGCATCTGTTTTAATGTACAATAAAATGCATTATTATTACTTATGCATTATTTTAGCACGTGGGTACTTAGTTCCAGAAATAATTTACTACTACTATCCAAGAATGAATTTTAAATATCATATATTTGTAGCAATTCTAATAGTTTATTATAAAAGTATTTTTAGTAAAAAAAAGTAAGCATATAATCATCAACACACTTAAGAGAAATCCTCTTTACATTTGTCTCTAAATTCTTTTTCTTTTTGTTCTATTTTAAATACGCATCATTGTAGTGCAATTACCTTTTCCGGCCTAGACCACCCGAGATTTCCATTGAACTCTACTATATAAAATTTGAGGCGGCTAGGATTGAAAAGGTTAAACTCAAAATCCCAAAATAAATACGTTAAATTTATACAATCCTCTTCATTCAGATACAAACGCATATCCCCACTCGTTTTGTCCACCACCAGTGGCATCCAACTCAAAACACTCGTGATCCTATGAATCCACAGAGGTTAATTTAAAGTCATACCTATATCAATTACAAGGCCGTGATAAACTCATCTTAAGAGAGAAAGCCAAGCTCCGAATTAATTTCCATCTTAAAACGGACATCTTTTATCTGCATTCCCAGCAGATTCGGCAGTCCGATAAGTCCCCGTTCGCTTCCACCGCATCTGCAGTGGCCGGTTAAGTCTGTCTCATTTGTCATCCGCGATTTAATGGTGGAATAGAGATGAATAATGTCTCTGGATGTCCGTACGAGTGGGCTCTTTTCTTGTTCTTTGGGAAATTCAAATAGATCTTCTCTTAAAAATCGGAAGATAGAGGGAGAGCTGATGTCTATTGAGGATGTGCAGCTGAGGGTAATGTTGGGGGATGAAGGATTGGTGGATGGATTTTGGCAGTTTTATCGAGGAATAGTTTGGTACAATGGAAATTATTAGTATTGGGAATTAAGCGTTTATTTTGCTTTTTAGGCCAATATTCGAGTAAGGGAAAAGTAGAAAACGATTCTAAAATGACTTTTAATATTGTAGCTTTATAAAATGTTTTTTTGCATGAATTAGCATACGTCTTTTGTGTTTGTGTGTCGAATTGTTTAATTTTTCTTACATCACAAACGTATATTGCAATGTAACAAAATTGAATGTATGTAAAGAAATCTTAAAATTTTAAGATAAGAACGTTGATTTTTGTTTTAGGCATTAAAACAATATCTCTCTATTCTAAAAAAAAAGTTTTTGTTGAACGGTTTCCAGAGAAAGGCTTTTTAATTACTAATGCGTATAACACATTTCTGGTATCAAACTGTTTGGATTCTTTTGAGGATGTGCAATAAGCCCTTAGAATTTCTAAAAAAATTCTCAATTTTAAAATATTTCCATTTTTTTTAGATTGCGGATACGGTCGTAGTTACAAAGCAAGTACTATCAAACAACTTATGCATCCAATCACAACGAACAATGGACGACATATTTTATAATGAAACCTGAAACAAATTTTTTAACTTTTTAAAAATGTGCTTTAGAGTACTTTCCTAATTAAGTAGCATTAAATTACCAATAAAAGTATTCTAAAAACATACAGCTACGATAGTTTAAGCTATAATTACACACATTTTCTCTGAAATTTATAATTTTTAGTCTGATAATCGAAATTAATTTTAACCATTAAGTGTCGTGTAGGTTTGTCTCTTATTATTTCAAGGGATTAAAAGGTATTGTTTAACAAGTCTAAGTCTGGGTTGAACATTGAGCTATAAAACAAACTGGAGTGACTAGTTAGCGTGCCGAAACCGCATCACACCGCGGAAAGGATTTCCATCTTCTTTTAAATTTCTCCATCTGTTAGCACATTTGTATGCACAAAATAAAACGACTATTCTAAATTTTGAAAAAAAGGCATGGGAAGATTAAAGGGGGAAATGCTCTTCCAACTTTGCTTCCAGCTTGCCCCGATTGCTTAAGCAATCGTGGCAATTTAACCTTCCTCGCTGGCACAATCAATCGCTTGTTATAGTATCGGAGGTTGTCACTCCAGTTTGTTTTATAGCTCAGTGGGGTTGAAACCTAAATATCAATGATGAAACACTGGTGTTCTGATGTTCTAGGTATAATTGAATATTCATTGGAGTACTGTTTTTTTAAGAATGTTGATTAACAATTTTTATTATTAGCAATAGTTAATAATAAACTAATGAACTTACTACTGCATACTTTGTTTTTAATAGTTTTCATTGTTATTTACCGATTTACTAGTCATTTTTCTGAACCATTCACTAGTCCAGCTTCTACAAAAATAACAGTTTCATAGCTGTTTTCATTCGTCTCTCTAAGAGCGAGTTTACAACTTAAAGGTACCGTTTAAACGCTATTTGTGTTTTTCCCATCTGGAATCACATAGCGCAAATAAAAAAGGGGGGTTACATTGGGAATTTTCAAAAAAAAATTTTCACTTTAACCGTAACTGATAAAGTTTAACTGCCCCACCCCATACCATTCTCCTTCCCATCTCTCAAAACGTCTTCCACCAAAATATCATTCAATTCCGATGAACGGTTTGGTTGCTAGAGGGCCTTAAATCTGGTTACTTATTTTATGGACACCCTGTATATTAACTACACACATAGGCATTGATGTTTTCCTAATTAATAAATCGATATTAACAATTTTTCAGGGAAAATATCTAAAAACAAATTCTCAAAAGCCCCTACTCAAACACAACAGCCGTTCATCTCCCTAGCCAAACAACTCTAATCTTCACTAAGATCCACCGGCGAAAAAAGCCATAAATAAATCCAGCTTTAGCACCACACACACAAAGAAAAGCGACACAAATCCCAGAAGAATAACGTCTCCCGATCAAACAATCCAGATCCTTACCAAACAACCAGCGAGTGTACACATCCCAATAACGACCTTAAACTCAATAAAGAGTTTAATCAGCAAAAACGGGCCATCATAAAAGGCTCCCAGAAGAAGAAGAAGAAGAAGTAAACACAAGATACCTCTACGTCCCTCTGGTGTAAATCTATCGTCACTTAAACGACTAATCAAAAGCCTATTCTGGAGCCTCCACGAACGTCATAATTCGGGGATCGATCAGCCTGGACAGCCGAGATTAATGAATAGCCAATGTACGGGGACAGGAAGAGTCCAGCGTGAAAGGAAAAAACCGAAGCATCATTTGTCACCATTGTCCGTGTATTCGCTTACTGTCGTTTAAAAAACGTGTAGTCGGGCTCGGAAGGCGGGGGAATTTCTTTTTCGTGGCGGGCATTTATCTTTTCGCTCAAACCGATGGTAGTATTAATAAAGTCGTTGTTGTGGGGGAATGAGCCGCGTCTTCGTGTACAGCTTGCGAATCGTTCATTAGTTGTTGCGAGGAAATGCAATTTGGATGCTGATGTATTAATTGTATTGTTTTATTTCTCTAGAGCTTTTAGACGGTTAGTCTGTAACGTAGTGAAAATTATCTCACCAGAGAACAGACCAAAATAAACATACAAAACTTTATTTTTAACAATTTAAAGAACTTGAATTTAAAACCTTTAAAATTTAGGTAAAACACTAAAACAGTTCAAAATGGTCGCTGGCTCTCTCTCCTCAGATCTCTCTCTCTCTGCTCTCCTCTCGCCGATCTCTCCCTCCAGCCTCTGGTCAGATCTTATATAAGCTTCAATAAACATAGCACACGTCACAGGAGTCCCGGGCCGAGCAGTCCCACATACCTCTAGACGTCATAAAGAGGAACCACGGTCACTGCGCAGAATACCAGTCTCAGAGCAGAACCAGCCACAGAGCCGAACCACACAACTCGCACCAGAACCACACACCTCAAAATCACGACGCCACAGTACCTAATACTGCATTACAACCTTATGTATGGTCTACTCGTCTACTGGATAGGAAGAGCAAATATGTAACATAAGGAAAACAAATTTGGTTTTTCATCATAGCTGCCCCAGAAAATTTACCCAGATATTTTTATGTTGATTTTTTTACCTCACAAAATACACAGAGAAGGATACCAAGCTATTTAGATCGTTAGTGCAAGAAATTTTTCAACTCCACTGTCTGTTGCCGAGTTCATCCTTTATGCTATGGACACTTCTTTAACTCTTTTAAGATGCTTTTTTCCTTGAAAATTGCCTTTTTATACAAAGTAAATGGACTTTTCCCTGGTTTATCCCATCCATCTGCTTCAAATAGAAGCATTAACTCAACTTTTAACTAAAAAGTAGTGATGTAACTTATCTTCTAATGCATATTTTACTATTTATGGGTCACATTTTGTAAGAAGATGGTTAACGTTTAGTCTCCAGCTAGACTGATAATTTCATTTACTGAAACTTATACTATTGATCATTGTAATCATCTAACAGTTGCAGTGTACTGTGTCTACCATTACCCCCAATATCAGACAATTCGGAATGCGCTCGTCCTAATTTTAACAGTAAATATGTTTTCTTCTACTACAAGTAGGAAAACTTATGTTCTATCCAAACTATCCATTTGGAAAGTATTTAGGTTTCAGTCGATGGTTGCTTACTCATTCAGATGATTGATAAAAAGACATTATCATAAACAAACACTTCATTTTGAATGAGATGGTGCAAGCGCAAAGTGGGTAAATATCATTCCATAGAAAACGAAAATCCATTTTTTTTTCAAAACCACCCTCTGTGTACCATTATTTATTTCTATTTATCAAACCCACGCTATTTTGGGTCGAATTTATCCTTCCACCATCAGAATCGAAACGCTATTGGGAACTTGAAAGACATACAGGGCCCAACTGGCTCCTCTATTCCCCAGCAATGGAAACGCAATTTCACTCCTATTTGCAAGTAGCTGCATGTAACGTTTTTCTTGACACATTCTAAACTCTTTATAAACGTATTCTGAAAAGAGGAGCAAAACAAACAAATACGTTCCCGTATGGTATCAGAAAAATGAAAATCGTTTCTCTCTCTCTTTCTTCCTATCTTTGTGTGTTTTGCAGTTAGGAACAATTTCTGAATTGAATTTTTGCATGCGCTGGGAGATGGAAATTCGGTAGCATTCTTTTTGGAAATAAATTCCGCTGTAAGTGTTCTGTATTTTGGGGGAGCATTATTGTGGGCTTTCTATGCTGTCAAGTGTATGATGTTTTCGTAATCGGTGTCTGAGATGTTCAGTTCTATTTAATATACTTCTCAAGATTCTGTATTTGAAATTTAGAACTTTCAATACTCAAAGGTTTCGATACTTTTCTTGGGATTTTAGATTTTATCCTTTACATGAGATTCGAGATATATTCTTTAAAATTGATGGCCCATTACATGAAAAATTGATAAATTTTGTAAAAGCTTTCTAACTCGTTGATGGTTCGTCTCCTTTAATCCTACTACAATTATAATTGTGAAATGTTTGTCTGGATGTTTGTTACTCTTTCACGCAAAAACTACTGAATGGATTTTAATGAAATTTTACTATAATGTAGCTTATACATCAGAATAACACATAGGCTATAATTTATAAAGAGAAAATCGGTCCTTCATTCTTTTTTTCCAATTTTTCTTCTCTTTTCACTTATTTTCCCGTGTTTGAAAACCTGTTTTACCAGTCATACAACGAGTTAAAAATAAAACATTGTTTCAAATGAGACAGATCACTATACTTTTTCATTTACTAGATCTTTTATTTTAGTTTTAAACACTGGTTTTAATTTGTTAATTTGTTCACTAGACTTACTAATTTACTAGACTTTTTATTATGGTTTCAAATTTGTTATTTTATAAAGGCACCAAGATATTAAACATTATCAGGAACATCGGGATTGTAAAAAGTGACAAGAACACCGGAATTTGAAAATTAGCGAGAACATCGGGATGGAAAAAATTACCGGGTTATAAAAATTACCGAGAACACTGGGATAGGAAATTTACCATAAAGACACCGGGAATACCGGAATATAAAAATTACCGTAAACACTGAGATAGGAAAATTACCGGGACCGCCGGGATTAGAAAAATTACCGTGACCACCGGGATAAGATTACCGGGAACAATGGGATAGGAAAGAGGTGCCTGGGATACCGGGATGATTTGTAATATTGCTAATTTACAAAATTATGTATTTTAAGAAATATTAAAAAAAATAAATTTATAAACTCCCCCCCCGTGCAAGGCCGGGTATAACAGCTAGTATCATATAATGCATTGAATAATTTTATAGTTGACCTAATTTTGTGGTTAAGTATTCAAATAAAAATTTAATTCTTAACAGATTTGCAATCTGTATAAGTTATGATCTTGTTGCTGTCGTGTGCCACTTTAAATACCCAAGCTCCATAAGGAAATTTATGTTTATAAATTATTTTATTGAAGTTGATTATTCTGTATTTTAAGAAAAAAAAGTAAGAACGGAAGTTAAATGAGAGTATTTAGATTTATATTTCATTTAAATGTCACTTTGTCGCATGCTCTAACCTTTTAAAATCATGTCATTCCAATACACTAATCTACTAATAAAGGGTCACATAACTAATAGATTCTTAGAAACTATAAATGCTGATGCTGAAATGCATTACTGGTCTAGTTACTTCCTTATAAGTTTATCCTTTTGCATTAGACTCAATATCTTGATATATTTAAGCCAAAAAAGTTTTAAACTTCTTAGTTGAAAGATTACAAGTTACCTCTCACGCTTTTAATTTGCAAAATTCGTTTCCACAACTATCTTAAGACTCGTTCTAAGAGAGTAGTACTTAGTTTCAGAGTTTTAAAAATTCCGTCTTCAAACTTCCGTAATCTCTTTAAAACCCCATTTTGTGTATTGAAATTTATAATAAACCTCAGTCTCATTAAAACCAGCTTTTCATTTAAAGGGCTAAAATCTTTACAAGTTTACAAGTTACATTTGTGTTTCCTTGTTTCCATTTAACTCCAGATACAAGTCATTTGTGTTCCTATTTGATTTGACTGCATTTATTTATTTGAAATATGCATTCGTTGGGACCCCAATGCCTTATTTACTGTGGATTAGATACTAACATGGGATCACTCGGCTCATTGTATGAAATATTTCTATTAATATCATCTACACGCGGTTGCTTTTGTGACTGGGAGCTTATCTTAAATACCCTTATTCAGAACCTAATTTTCCTTGTTCAGTAATAATAGTGGTTTCGTTTACGTTGTTTATTAACCCACTAGAGATGTCTGCTGGCTTGGATTTAAGCTTATTTGTGTTATTAAACTGTACGATGTCTTGTTCTGTAAATCCTTTGTTCCAGATAGTATAAATTCATCAAATATTATTACTTGTTTCATTTACTTCTTAGTTGCTGTTTTATGGTATTTTTACATTTTTTCTTTCGAAACGAGCTTTTGAGCAGATTTTGTTTAACTTACAAAAATCCTAGTGTTACATACTTCACTATTATACTCTATATTCAACCTCACATGTTTCTATTAAATATATCTACTAGTTTTTCTCAATATGTATGTGAAAATTAGATGTAAAATCTTGTTCATAGAGTTCAAAACGCAAAAAAATATATAAATAGAAGAAATCTACCTTAATTCATAACTTATTTTTTATTTAAAATTTTGTAAAACATTATTTATTGCATGCTTGTGAATATACATCGGAAGTAATAATTTATTTAAAAAAACTCAAAATTGTTTTCCTTTCCTTCTTAAAAATTATAAATATATTTAAAAAATATATATTTAAGTTTAAAATGAATTTACATGTCTCTTTTTACGTGTCTTTTATATCTACTCTACATAGACTTTCTGAAGAAAAATCAACATCTTAGGAAAAGTATTTAGAAAGCGTATTGTTGTTAGCTTCTTGACGGATCGTCACACCAGGCGCACTGGAGGTGTAAACAAATTTGACTTTAAAAAAGCTGATTATTTGGGTTTGTGGTCTCTGTTTTCCTTGACTGATTGGAATTTCTTGAATTCTTTCGATAATGTTGACTGTGCTGTTTTCAGTTTTTATGAATATTTAACTATGATTTTTGACCAAACAATTCCAATTAAAACTAAATCTAAAACTAAATTCCCCTTTTGGTACTCGGGTAGAACTGTAGAATTGATAAGAGGAAAAAGTAGGATCCGTAAACTTGCACTTCATAACGGCGATCATAATCTAATTGACGAACCTAAGAAATTTTGGTCTTCAAAAAAACAAATCTTCACCTAATAAAATATTCTATAATGATATTTACTATGAAAGTGATAAGGATATTGCTAATGCGTTTGCAGATTATTTTGGCACTGTGTACAAATCTAGCACAAGCTATGTAAAGGGATCTGGCAACTCAGGCTATATATGTAATATGGTTGGGATCGAATGTGTTACTTGTGAGGAAGTTTCAGAGGCTATTAAAAAACTAAAATCTTCCTCAACAATTGGAGTTGATAATGTACCGTCATTTATTGTAAAAGGATACGCTGAACATTTGATTTATCCTCTTCTTATTTTGTTCAATTTGTCTTTGAAAACTTGCACCTTTCCTGAATTGTGGAAAAGGACGAAAGTTATTCCTGTATTTAAAAAAGGAAATCCCGAGGATTGTACGAATTATAGACCCATTGCAATTCTGAGTCCTTTTTTCAAAAGTTTTTGAAATCATTATATACAAAAAACTATTTTTCCAAGTCAAGGATCTAATTACACCTGCTCAACATGGGTTTATGCCAAAAAGGTCGACACTTTCTAATCCATTCTGTTTAACAAAAAATATCATATCTGCATTTGAAAGTGGGAAGCAGGTGGATGTTATCTATACTGATTTTTCAAAGGCCTTTGACACAATTGACTTTGGCATCCTTCTAAGAAAATTTCAAAATATTGGCTTTAATACCAATTTAATCGATTGGTTTGCCTCTTATTTAAATGACAGGTTGCTTTATATTTTCTTCAATAGTGCTCTTTCTACTGAGTTTGCAAATAATACTGGTGTTCCCCAGGGATCGAATTTGGTTCCCCTTCTTTTCATTCTATTTATTAATGATCTTTGTGAAAAATTAGAATTTAGTGACTATTTATTATTTGCTGATGATTTAAAATTATTTAAAGATATTCAAACTGTAAATGATGCTGATATACTGCAAACGGATCTCAATCATTTGTATACATGGTGCACTGAAAATAGGCTTTCTTAAATATTTCTAAATGCAGTGTAGTTAGTTATTCACATAGGTCTCAGCCATTACACTCTGTTTACATGATCAATAATAGCAGTTTATTGCGTAATGTTGTCATTAAGGATTCGGGTGTTACATTTAATACTGCCCTTGATTTTTTCAGCATGCAGACAATATTGTTTCTAAAGCTCATAAGGTTCTTGGTTTTCTTAAGCGCAAGACAGCAAATTTTTTCCAATCAAATAGCTTTAAAGTCTTTGTATTGCAGTCTTGTTCGTTCTAATTTAGAATACTGCAGTCCTATCTGGGATCCTTACTATAACAATAAAATTAAAATTATTGAACAGGTACAAACCAAATTTACAAGGTACTTATATTACAGGACCTTTCATATTAGTTCTCTTGATTTATCTTCTTCGCATTTAATCAATATTTTTGATATTCCTTGTTTAAAGTCTAGACGAGAGTTATCATGTATTTTATTTTTCTATAAAGTTTGTAATAATTTGTAATAATAATGATTGTAATGAAATACTAAGTAGAATAAATTTTTCTGCGCCCAATAGATTTTTAAGGAATTCCCATTCATTTAAAAATACTCTCAGTAAACGTAATTATATTGATAATCTCTGTCTTTTTAAATTTTATAGAATATACAATTGTATTGGTTTTAACTTGGATATTTTTAATATGTATCTTCTTACTTTTAAAAATGAATGTTCTATTATTTTAAATTGTTAGTGTACATTTCTTTTTTAGTACTTTGTATGTGTTTTTTTTTCTTCTCTCTCCACACTGTAATTGGGTCGCTGACCTGTTGTGTGTGCTTAATAAATAAATAAATAAAAGTATTGGTTGTATTCCATACTTTATAGCTAATATATGAGGTATTCTCACGTTTTGAGATTAAATTTTATTAATATAGTAAATAAAAAACCATGAAGAATGACGTTTACATCAAGTATTTTCGTAGCCTAGTTTCTGAGATATACATTTTTGAAATTTTATATTTTGTTTGGGCGTGAAAACACTTTCGAATCACAAATCATGCGCTGTGAAGTCACATCCACGTGACTTTTCTGACGTTTTGGCAAAATAAAATTCAATATTAAATTATTTAAAACACATTTTTGAACTGAAAAATCAGAAATTTAGGAGTTTTAAACCATAATGAATCAAAAAATTATAAAATCAAGCGAATCCATCACTCATGCAAATACCTCATTATTCCAAGTTTTAGCTCTAGAACTTTTCTCTCAGAAGTTATATAGAAATATCAATGTATTTCGTCTTCGATGTTATTTTATAACTCGTGCATAATTCAGAAATTTTGCAAATTTAATACTCTACATACATTGGTTTTTTCATCTATATTTGAAATAAATGTTTTTATTAAATCTAAAAAATATTTTTACCCATTAAAAGTAATAAAAAACTACGATACACCCGTGAGAATTAAAAGCCATCTTTCCATTCCTTCATTCAACATGATCAATCAAAACTGAAACTGCTTGCTTAACCGTATGTTATCAAGCAAGTAAGTTATAGGGATGGGTGTGTGTATAAGAAAAGAAAATGAATTCATTCAATAAAATCTGTCGACAAAGCTTTTTATAAATAAAACATGAAGTCAAAGGGGAAAGTGAAAGGAAGCTCTTTGTTTCGCAAATGTAGCGCTTCGGAAAAAAATGTCAGTGTAACATTTGTTGGAAATCCGTTTTAGTCAAAAATGCAAACCGTGCATAATTTTCTCAATACATTCTGTCTTTTCTTGGAAAGACACGGTTCAGGTAGTTTATGGTATTTAACATAGGCATCCAAGAAATGATTTTTTTAAATGCTGGGTGTATAGTGAAGCTTTTTCTTTCATAATTATTTTATATATCAGTAGAACCGTAGAGCATTTTAAATATTTATTTTTAATTTATATCCGTTGCCCTGATAAGAGTTTTATTTTTTGGTTGGGTTTGTAAAAAATAATATTTTTCTGTGTCGATATGCATTCGATGTTTTTCATTGAGTTAATTCGTTCAAATGTTTGATTCTACCACTTATAATTTGGTTTTTCAATAACGATCGTCAAAATTAATGGTTAAGAAATTGCACTATTTTTAAATTAATTTTAATGCCTTAAGTATTACCACATTTTTTTCCCACCGTTTGAATTAACCATTGCATTTACCTTCATTTTGCCAGTTTAAAGAAGTAATATGAATTTAACATTTAGGTTATTTTGTTAACTGAAACGTATTTCGCTACAATGACATAAGTAAACTTAAAATGTAAGCAGTAAATACATTTTCAAAAATTGGTGTATTTATTTAATTGCAAACTCGCATGCGTGTTTTTATATGTCTATAGGGTTTTCAAATTCATATTTTTGTGGTATTTTAATTAGTGATGGGCAGGTATCGATACTGAATACTTATTGAAAAAATTCGGTACTACTCTAGAATCCCGGCGCAGCGATAAAGTCGCTAATAATTATGCAACCAGCGCCAAATGGAATATCACCGCTTGTAACCCTTTGCTTGTAAAAAATAACAACAATGCCATTCAATGAAACTTTTTATTTAAAAATTAAACTCTCAAATAAAAATATTTTTAACTATACTTATCAGTTTTGAAATTTTAAATTTCTTTGAAATATATTTTTAAGATTATTAATATGATTTTTAAACAGACTTATATATAGTTTTTCTTTTAATAACTTGTTATTTACATTATGTTTTTTTTGTAACAATGGGGTAAGCAGATCTCTTTTTGAGCAGAAATAAAGCTATTTTAGAAAAATCGCTTTATTTCAGCTATTCAGCTTTCTGTTTCGGAAGGCCATGAGTGAGCTGTCACCAAAAAATCTGCTTGGCGAGATTTGCGCCGGCTTTCTAGAGAAGTACCAAAAATTCTTTAAAAAAGATTTCAATGAAATCATATTAATTACATATGCCGTTGATTTAACACAGCCTGTTTTCATTTTGCAGCTCAAAAACTCTTTTTCACCATTGAGTCACGTATGTGTACTTCACCCTAAGTATCGACTTTTGAGGTGTATTGCCAGAGATATCACTCATATGGTATGGATGCTTTTTTCAATGCGAGTACTTTTGATATCTTACTTTCTAGCGTTTTTGGTTAATTTTTAAAAACTTCTATTAGCCTTGGGTTTTTCGTAGTTTTAAATTCCCCTCTTCATTAATTTTTAGTTTTTTATAAGTTTCCCCCTAGAACAAGGGTGGTTAAAGATGTGTATTCATTGATAGTTTTTGGTACTTTCAGTTCGCAAGTAAAATAATTGAATTTTTAATCCATATTTCTACTTAATTTCAAAAGAGTGCAAAAAAGTATTCGATACCTGAAAATACTCCCTACCTAAAAGTGTCGATACCTCAGTATTCGATACCTAAAATTATTAATTTTGCTCAACTTATTTTAATGATGTAATACTACGCTAACATTACGCTCCTCTACCTAAAAACACAAAAAATTAAGAAAAGTTCATGCATTTAAAAATGTAAAAAGTTTTGAAAAAACTCCTAAATATACAAAAATTTATATCATGGCATTTACTCAGCACACTATCGGTATAGCTTGTACTATTACATACATATTTACGTATTTTATTTATGACAGAAATATACCATCTACGTGGAAACTTCGTAGATATCATTAGTCATTTTCCACACGCAAATGCTTCATTTTCACCATTTTAAGTAAAATGATCTTTTTATTTTTGCAACATAAAATAAGATGCTTGTAATCTATGTATATAGTTTAATGCATACGGCATCATTTTTTCCGTGGCACTATCTCATTTAGGTCAGATAAATATATGAGGAAAATAGAAAATCCATTTTTTAGGAATGATGCGATACATGCATACTGAAATATCCATTAATAGGTTTTAAGTTATTTTTATAATTAGGTTAAATAGACAAGGATTCATAAGATTTTCCATTAAATTTTTATTAATTTACAAAAACATCAAATTAAAAATAGCTTTTCTCATACTTTTAAATGCATTATATCACTAAAAATAGATAAATAATAGCTAAAACGACTTTCAAGTAAGATCTTAAGAATTATAGGTTTTCGTTATTTTTTACTAGAAGTGTGTGGGTTTTAAATTATCAGTTCAAACCTAAAAAAATCTTATCTAGTCTTCTAAATTTTGATTGAAAAACTGTTTTGTTAAATTTTGTAAATGAAAAACGGTAAGAATATTTTTAAGTTATCTTTCAAGTTCCAAAACTTCCAAGTATATAAAAGTGTAAATCGGGCAAAAATAACATTAGAAATAAAACTATTAACGATCCATCCATTAGTTTAAATTTTACTCATAGTTTTATATTAGAACATTGAACTAAATTTCATACATTTTGTTCGAGAAATGTATTTTCAATCAACATCTTCAAATATTTAATTGAGTAGGGTGGGTTGGGGTAAAATGGGTCAATTTTTAGGTACAATTTTTAGTTTTATTTCATCAAAACTATTACTTATAATGATTCCTTTCAATTGGATCTTTACATTAAAACCCTTTAGAACATTTTCATCTAATTTTATCACATATTTCTTTTATGAAAAACTATCGCAAAAGTCTTCTGTAATTTATTACAATATATAGTTATTTCGAAGTTGGTAAACCCTGTTTTTTCAATGACATCATTTACGGTTCAAATTAAATATTTTTTCAGTCCTCAAATTCATAAATCTTAATTTTTGACAGTTGAAAAAGGTTGCCAACAGGTTAAAGAATATAATTTAAAAAATTAGTGAAAAAAATTCAATTTAAATTTGATTTATATCGAGTTAATTAAAACTGACCCATTTTACCCCAAGACCCACTTTAACCCAACCCACCCTACTTCTTTCAATTTTGTTTCTAGACACTAAGTTAAAATTCTCTCGAAAAGGAATATCATAATAGAGTAATTGGGTGAGTTCTTTTTTTAAATATTTGTTTAACAAATGTTCTTTCCACATATACATCAGAGAAATAATCGAATTGATTGCATGTCAAAGAAATGATGACATCACAATGAATACCCAAATATCAAGGGTGCCCCCGAATAACCAAACCATTACATTAAAAAAACTACAACCATAAGGGCACAGCAAACAGATCCTCTAATAAGAAACATATATTTGACCTATTCACGATCGGCAACACTACCCCAACATCATTTCCCCTGCATCACCAATCAGAGACATCACCCAACAGCAAAACAAGAAGAATCAATCCTAAATATCGAATGAGAACATCCTGTTCATCAAAAGGAACAATCCATGTAAGCATGAAAAGGGGTCACCAGCCTCACTCGGATGACACCCTATCGCCCGGAACAAGGGATATAGCCCAAACGATCTATCTTCGGGGCCATACAGCGGTCTTTCTTAAACCCCACTGATACCTGTCTGTGTTCTCTGGAGCTGTAATGAACGTCCATCCATCATGTAGCAAATAGTGGGAGGTCGATCCGGGCCATTGCTGTTTTACTTGCCGCCGACCCTTTATTGTTGTTGTTTTTTTGGGGGATGCTCCGACGGCAGATGGAGGATATTAACAGCCGATGATTGTGCCGCTTTTGAGGGATTTGGGAGAAGTGTGACGGGATCAGTGTGAAGAGATCCCGTGCTTATTGGGAGGTGGTTGTCAAGACGTTGAAGACTGGTCCCGTTGTGGGGGGATGTTGGTGTTTTGGGGAGTTGGGTTGGGAGGGTCTTAGTTTGCTGTTTCGTGTCGGATTAAAAGATGACACTCTGAAAATGTTTTTTTATTGTAAGACAGGCAACTGGGGGTTAAGTACTGAATATCGTTATGAAACGTTGGAGACTATGTTTTCAGGACTTACGCAGCAAAAAAGCATGCCCAAAATTCTTTCAAAAAAGCTTCAAAAGTGCAGTTTTCTTAAAGAAGTATGTAGTTATTTTGTAGCAATAGACCTTCAGCAGGTAAGTCAGCAGTTTTTTACAGCAATTTTGAATATATTCTAAAGGCATTTCTGCGTTCTTATAAAGAACTGCAGATATCCTAAAGAAAACTGCAGACTAAGTGTCCTAATTCCCTTCACTTTTTTGAAGAAATTTTGCTGATTTTTTTTTGCTGGGTAACTACATGGAATTCTCTGGAATTCCATGGAATTCTCTGGATTTATACGTTTTAAATGGGGAATCATTGTTACACGTCCTTGACTTTCTGAAACTATTTGGTGGTCATCGCTTTTGAAAGAAGGATTATTAAGAGAAAAATATATACTTTTTATGTAAAAAACGTTGGTTTAAAAATAGTTATCTGACAGCTTTTATCTAATTAAAATTAGATGTAATGAATATCAGAAATTTTTCATATTTTTCAACTAACAGTTCTTTGTAAGTATAGTGGAAATTACGAAGCGAAAACTATTCTAAAAATGCGGCTAAAGAGAAGCTAAGTTTAACATTTAATTTATAATTCTTGTTTTAATCTCCAGATTTCTAGAACAAAAAATAAATACTTTTAAGCTTTAAAGAAAAATGAAGATTAAAAACTATTGGAATTTATTAATACATATTGGGATTATTTTCATGCTTGTTTCTTTTAGTTATTAGGAAGGAAGCATCTTTCAAAAGTTTTTTTTCATTTGCTTTCTAAAATATTCCCTAAACAAATAAAAATAGAAAAATTTCTTACGTAATTTATCGAAGATTAATTACATGAAACTCAATTTTTCTCCTCGCTAACATTATAAATATGCATTAAAAGCATAAGAAGTTGGAAATTAGATAAGCCAACAGCAATTTATTTAATGAATTCAATGTGTAAACACGTATAAATATATTTTCCTTTATATTTTAAGAATTCTTTTTTTAATCGTTTATTTTAACATTTCTTAAAATTATATTCAATTTCACAGACTTTTTGTGTGTTTCAACGTTGTGCGGAAATGAATTTGAATCGTTTGCTTAAAGTGTAATTTGTAATAAGCAGATTATTGATATTCATAAAAATAAATGGTTCACTGGATCTTTAAATATAAAATAACATATTATTATCCAAGAATATGTTGTTAAATTGGTTAAATTATGTATGATAGTAGAAATTTATTTAAAAATGATGTTACTAATTAGGTATCCAATTTAAAAATTTCTAAATTATCTTTAAAGATGAATAAAACAAAATTTTGTTTTAAAGCTATTGAACAACTATTTATTGAGTGTGCATTGGGATCTTAACTTGAAGTTTCTAATAACTATTTCATGTTTATATAGAAATTTAAAGTAACAGACCAATGGGTATATAAAATGTATTTTATTAAACCAACTGGGTAACAAGATTCATAAAACCCGTGAAAATTCTTCAGACGCAGCATTCAAAAAGTAAGATGTAGTAATTAGACATTTTTCTTCACCGTTCATAATTAGTCATTAACACAGTGTCATTCACTCTAAGGACACATTTTCCAAAAAGGTGCTCTATACTGATAAACTCAATCAAACAAATGTAAAATTCCTTTTAGTTTAAAAAAATTGTGCTATCTGATATAAATAAAAATAAACAAAGGAACACTGAGAGATGATGTTAAAGGTAATTTTTGTCATTTAACTCATACATTCAGTAACAAACTAGGATTGGATAGTAATAACTTAAAAATTAAATGTGATTTTATCAATCTATTTAAACATGATTTTTAATTTCATTCAAAGCAATTTAGTGTTTATTTTTTAATTACAAAATTTTACAATATCATCTTTTTATAATATTTTGAAAACTATATTACTATTTGATATTAAAATATAACATTAAATTTAGAGTAACTGGAGATATTTTGAAATGTAAACACATGGAGTGAATTATTCTTATGATACTCAAGGAAAATTCTTTATAAATCTATTATTAATTATAAAGAGTAAAATATTAAATTAATTATTTGAAATGATTAAGACTTTGGCTTCAATAATTCACAAAACTTTTCACAATGCAAGCATTATGTAAGGATGAAGGAGAACCAATATATATATTTTAAGATGGCTGACACTGTCCGATTGCATACATAAAATATTTTAGAACTATTCTATCAACATACTTATAAAAGTGCACAACACGCACTTTCCATATAATCCGTTATTCATGTCTTTTTTAAATGTAACATTTTCCCAACATGACACTGAAAATCTACATATTTTCAACGACGGGCGGTATTTGAGTGAATGTCTTTTGAATTTGTAGAGGGAGTGGACAGAGTGTGATCAAGAGGCAATGGAACACCAGGATGAAGCAAAATCAAACGACATTATTAATGGAAGAAAGTTGGAAGCCATATCGAAACATGGTGAATACTCATGGGGTATGTTGACACATTCTCAATAATTACTAAGTACCAAAAAATGTGCTAAGTTTATTACTTGAGGCTCATTCCCATTTCTTTTACTCATCCTGAGAGAGTCACTCCTGTGAATCCTTGGTTTCTATAGAAAAGTGAAGGAGTAAAGTGTGAATTCACCCTTTTCACTTTGGAGAATTCCTCCTTAATGAACACAAAAAGTAAAAAGCCTAAATGAGCCTTTAGTTTCATTACCACTTTGTAATTATTACATTTTATGGGTATATTAGTTTGATCTATTGATTTCAATCTATGGATTTTGAAAGGAAAATATTCAATAAAAGTCTTCAGAGAGGGAAAAATTAAACGGATCCATTAAAAATGTCGTTTTTTTGCTTGGCCAATTTTCTGAACATTTTCAGTCATTCATTGTACGTTGTCGCATCGCCAATTTCATTATATTATCGCATCACCAACTGAGAGGCGGAATGAGATGATTTAGGTGGGGAATCAATTTCTGAACGACCATTCGATCGCTATCACAACCCGAAAGGAAGTTACCCCCCCCAAAAAAAAACGAATCTACGTAACCTCCAGGAAAAAACTACCATAAAATTCGGCATCAGCTCCTGCCTCACCAATACTTTATAAACATAGTTAATTATTATTATTATTATTTCTACCATTTTGATCAACGCAATCAGAAGATGAACAGTCATCATCATCATCACTAACTTTTGTTCGTTCGATTCGCACCTGCAGTAGTGAACACAACAGGATAACCTTATTTGAACCTTATCTAATCCCAAATGACCCTCATCCCATGTCGTCCTCTTCTTCTTGATCCTTGATGATCCCGATCCGCCTTCCACAGTTCCTCACCTTGTGTATGACCTCCTCCTGCATCAGGTTGAAACACATCGCGATGAGAGCCATACCCACCAGGAGGTACAGCGAGCATATGACCAGTTTCTCCTGCGTCCCTTCATCCGACACGACTGAGTCCCCAGGGACCAGGTCCCCAAACCCGATGGTGCTGAGCGTCACGAAGCAGAAGTAGGACCCATCCAGAAACCCCCACCCTTCCCACAGTGAGAACAGCACAGCCCCTCCAGAGATGTAGCTGACCAAAATCAGCAAGCAGAGGGTGATTGGCACGGCCACCCTAGGTTTTTCGTAGTCCAGATCGACGTCTAAGTCCGCCATGTTCTCGACATCGTCTGGGGCAGGGAGGTGCAGCTTGTCTTGCACCCCGGGCTCGGTGTGGCGGTTGGGTGAGGCTGCGATGTGGTGCACGCGGTAGCTCTCGTTGGCGCCCGGGGGATGGTGGTTGGCGTGGTGTCGGCGCCGCTTGGCGTAGGGGTCGCTTCCGCAGCCGCACAGCCGGCCGTAGACGCAGCGGAAAGACTTGGCCAGCAGGTCGCCGATGTTGGTGAGGTAGAGCAGCATCAGCGGGATGCCGAAGATGGCGTACAGGATGGTGGCGATCTTGCCCCAGTTGGTGCGGGGAGCGATGTTGCCGTACCCTGCAAGGAGAGAAAATAATATCATCAGCTATGGAAAGGTTATGAGTTTACTGTTTCAAGTTAATTAATGATTATACTCTTTTCATTTTAAACAGGCTACCGAAAATGTTTCCTTCCCCCGCCACCGAATCAGTAACCGCGGCAACTATCAACATCAAAGCGACGAAGAAGGCTCACTACTTTTTCCCACCTGACTTCCGTAAACCGGTAAATTATAAACATCTCTCACAAAGATGCACCTTATATATTCTAGCCAGCCTAAACTGCTGTAGAAAAATACTATCAACGAATCAGTCTCCGAGGCTGCGCGAAGAGCGTAGCTATGGTTATGCTTTTGACGAAGGGGAAAGCACTATTTTTCAGGCGCCCATCCTAAATGAACAAAGTATAGTTACAGTTTCATATACAAGATGAAATGGCTGGCATCATCGGATAACCTCGTATAGTCGGAATCGGTATAGATACAGTATAAGTGAGCGAGATTCGTTTCATTACCTAAGTCTAAGACCGTTTTTCGCTGTCGACAGGTGGGGTGGGGGGGATTTTAATGAGTTGCTAAAGCTGAACAGCAGGTGTTTCAATCCTTCACAAGGAGACTAATGTTTTGCTTCTGCTGGCTAGCTAAACTACAAGCAAGATATAACTGTTTTGTTATTCTTAAGATGTGAAAAGGTTTAGTTAAATGCAGGTGTCAAATCAAAGCAAAAAGCTTCACTGCTCATTGCAGAATTATTTCTGGTGTTCCCAAGTGGAATTGATTTAACCCTCGCTCTTGCGTTTATGGCTTGACACTTGCGAATAAATTTGATTGGAGTAATTTCTCATTGGCGCTAACACTCACTCGTCAATCTAGAATACAATATCCACCCCGATTACTATTAAACGAGGTTTTACGATGATGTCAGCGATCTAAAATTTCAGACTCTTTGCCCAAGAGACAAAAGAAATGACAAAAGCACGCTGTGATCAACTTTCCAAATAATAATCGTGCTCAAAGGTGTAAAACCGCGGTGTTTTCACCATCGTATGACCGGTGGCATTTAATGAAACTTTGGTGGGATAAAAGTTCTTTTGTTAACAGTTAACAGTAATTGACTTGTAAACATGAAGAATTTGAAAAGAAGAAATTGTGACTTCCTTTTTTCTTATTCTAACAAGTACATGTCTTATAAAAAGATTAGTTTATTGGCATATTGTGGCCTATCCAATGACTATCCAGGATTCCTCAGGAAAGAGAGATTGTAGAAGCAATCCTGAGCGCGGATGAAAGTTTCAAAAGCAATGAAAATATATATTGTGAGCAAAGGATTGAGGGTAGATAGGTAGTTTTTCATAGAACAGAAGAAATTTCTCTTCGGGAGATAAGTCCTGAAGGGCTCTCTTGGTTTCTGTTTCTTTTCATATTTAATTAAGAATTCTCCATCCAAAATGTTTTTCCAATATAATTCAGTTCCTTGTATTGAATATTATTTTGTAAATGAAATATTTATTTAAGACCAACAATTTGCAAAAAGTTGTCAGTTAAATTAATCGGGGAGTATAATTACTATTCTAAAAAACAATACTTAATATCTTGATAGAAAAAGTATTTAACAAGAAAAGTGAGACAACACCGGTGTGTATTTTAATGAATAATTAGGGGCGAACCTCAAAAAATTAATTGTTCAATTATCAGTAAAAAATAATATGGTAGAAAACACTTAAAGACAGTGTAATTAACTCGTTTTTAGTAAAAGGTTGTTTATGGACTTACTTATAAATCAAAAATTACTCTTAAGTGAGTGAATTATCTATATCTTCTTTTCATCATTAATTCTTTAATATGCAGATTGCAAAGGCAATATTTTCAAATTAAATTTTATCTAGATTTAATTAATTATCACTAAATTATTTTTTGCTTGAATGATTTTTTCATTGAATAAAATTTTTTACGTAATTGATTCCTAAAATAATTAATTCATACAATTTTAATATTTATTAAAAGTTTTATCAAATGTCTTTTGGGTTTTTAATTCCTTTTATATAGCAAAATTAACATTTCAAAGATATTAATTAAATGGAAATTTATAGATCCATAATATTATTCTTAATAAAACAAGTTTTACTTCAAAGAAATAGTTTCGAGATCTTTTAAAAATAATTTTAATCAATAATTCAGTAACAAATTTATTATATTTTACAAAATCTTATTTTTTCTGTCTACTAAATTTTAGTATATTTTAGTAGTTTGATGTAAATTAACTTTTATATTAAATACTTAAAATAAATAATAGTAATAAATTCCATTCTAATGTAAGTAAATTGAATTCACTTCTGTTACTTTAATGAATTTGGAAAAATGCTACTGCATAAAATATTAGAAATTTCTAAATCGAATTCAAAAATATAAAACTTTCATAAACTCTGACTTCATTTATGGAGTTTTTATAAAACGATGAAATTTATTAAAGTAATTTCAAAATGACATTTTTAATTAAATCTAATGTTACCATAACTTTTTAAGAAGTATTAACTATGATATTGCATAAGCAAAATTTAAACGAACCCCTTCTTGACTAATATTAATAATAATAAGTACACTTCAAGGAACATTTTTGAAACAGAATTGAGTTTCTAAAAAAATTGAATTTGATTTAGAATTGTTTGAATTTAAGGCTAATTTGGTTATTATTTCCAAATCAACTAATTAATACTAATTAAATTCCGAATTAAATTAATATTCGGGAAAATGGGTTTAACAGCAAATCAGTTACTGTGAAAAAAAATTAGGCTAAAAATAAGAAAATTTTTTAAGTGTGTACTTACACCTTAATACAATAGATATTGAAAAATAATAAATTAAAGCGTACCTTTTCAACTCAAAAACGATACAAGAGATAACCTTTTCAAAATTCTTGTACGATTTATGTAGTTTGCTAATTTTAATTTATTTGATTTTAGCAATATTTAAATAACAATCAAGTTTGAACAAAAACCTAAGACTTATAAATAAAGTTACCCTTTACTTGTCATAAATAAAATCAAACAAGCAATATAAACGCAAATCACAATCACCCCCAACTAGACTTAAAACTTCAAACAAAAAAAAACGATCCCGAAGTTAGTTCCTCAACAACCCCCCATCGCCGACGAAACCTCATTTCACTTCAGGTCCTCCCCCGCCCCTCACCGCTGCTGCCAACTCCCCTTTTTAAAATCCAAAAATCGAACGCCGATGTCTGGGTGGTAATTATTGTCCCAAAGCTTTTCATTTTAACTCGGGGCCAGTTGTTGCTGCACAATCCTCCCCATGACGTTTCCCATTCATTATTCCCATCCGTAGCGCCATCGATTTGCGCGTCTATCTTTTTCTCGCAGTTTGTTTGAATTAGTTTGGAGGCCGCCCGAAATCGGTTTTGGGATAATGTTTGTTGGGGAGGAGGAGGAGGTGTTGGAGATCGATTCTGGTAGGATTTTTTTACTTCTTCTCCTGTTGGGAAGATGTGGGGGAATATTTGGATCTTCTTGACGTCTTTGCAGCTGTTTCTGATGTCGAGGTTGGAACCGTTGTATGGACCGAATCGGAATGAAATGGTCTAATCACGCAAAGAAGTTTCAAAAATTTCGTGTGAAGTTATTACCTACATGGTAAAAGAAACATATGGTCTTAAATCATTCAAACTGCATAAAACATAATAATGTTGATTGAAAAAAATGTGTTATGAAGAAATGGGGGAGCTATAAGGATACTGCCTGCAATACTCAAATTAACTTTCATATAATTTAGATAATTTTAATAACACATTATTTTAATACATTTAATTTATTTTGATGAAATCTTTGCATAGATCATATCAGGAACTGCATAGTATAGTTTGGAATCTGTGAGAAAATGTATTTCTAATTATTCTCATAAATAGGATAGTTTGAATGTTTAATTGTGCTTTGGAGTCTTACTCAATTTTTTAATCAAGAATATTAGGCTACTAAGCGCGCACTAGAGACTTTTGCCACGGCAACTGAGACAAAATTATCACCCTGGCTACTGCAAGAAGCTAGAGCGCGCGTATTAGGCGACGAGACTCTTGGACGATTGCCAAGATCTCGCCATAGAGATGCATTGCTCTCCAGTGACCTATAGTTATAGTTGCCGTGACGAAAGTATCTAGTGCGCCCTTAGCCTTATTGGTCATTTTGGTGCAAAGTTATTTAAAAACTTCCTATATGTTTTTATTATAAAACTAGCTGTTATACCCGGCCTTGCACGGGTGGGGTGTATAAATTTATTTTTTAAAATATTTCTTAAAATACATTAATAATTTTGTAAATTAGCAATATTACAAATCATCCCGGTATCCCAGGAACCTCTTTCCTATCCCAGTGTTCCCGGTATCCCAGGCGCCTCTTTCCTATCCCAGTGTTCCCGGTAATCTTATCCCGGTGGTTACGGTAATTTTTCTAATCCCGGCGTTCCCGGTAATTTTCCTACCTCAGTGTTTACGGTAATTTTTATATTCCGGTATTCTGGGTGTCTTTATGGTAAATTTCCTGTCCGAGTGTTCTCGGTAATTTTCGTAACCCGGTAATTTTTCCATCCCGATGTTCCTGATAATGTTTAATATCTTGGTGCCTTTATAAAATAAAAAATTTGAAACCATAGTAAAAAGTCTAGTAAATTAGTATGTCTAGTGAACAAATTAAGAAATTTAAAACCCACTGAGCTATATAACAACAGTGTTAAAACCAGTGTTTAAAACTAAAATAAAAGATCTAGTAAATGAAAAAGTCTAGTGATCTGTGTCTCATTTCAAACAATGTTTTATTTTTAACTCGTTGTATGACTGGTAAAACAGGTTTTCAAACACGGAAAAATAAGTGAAAAAAAAGCAGGAAAAACGGGAAAAAAAGAATGAAGGACTGATTTTCTCTTTATAAATTATAGCCCATGTCCTATTCTGATGTATAAGCTACATTATGGTAAAATTTCATTAAAATCCATTCAGTAGTTTTTGTGTGAAAGAGTAACAAACATCCAGACAAACATTCACAATTATAATAGTAGTAGGATTACTACAGAGAACAGCAAAATAAAAAATCCGATTACTTTACTATGTAATTATAAATATGATAAATTCTCATAGTTGAAGATTAAATGGCCTGTGTCTGATTATGTAGCTAGAAATGCATTAAATTTGCTCAAATTGAAAGGGAACATTAAATGATTTCGGATTCAAAGAACGATGACTGGTTCATTTCTCTCACAATTAAAATCCAAATCCTTCAGAAAATTTATGAGTAAACTTTTCGGTCTGGGATAATTTTTTAATAACAAGTTTCACAAAATATTCAGAATTTCCAAACACATTAACTATAATTACTTACAGAAAACGACCGATGTTTTGTACAAATGTTTGGGGAATGACGGAGAGATAAAAAGGAAGATTTCACCACAAAAGCATAAACTAAAATAAAGCACACACGGACACTCCATAAACCTGATCAGATCTTTGACACATTACAGGCACATCGTTTTCTTAAAATAGAGTTTAAGGGAGTATTAAAAACAGTCAAATAATTTTTTTATTTATAAGCTATATTTTATAGCTTAATATTATTTATTTATTCCATATTTTTTATTAAACTTTTACCTTTTTACATGAAAAGCAAGTTTATGGTAATTTGTAAAATACTTATTTTTTTGCATTATCGTCGATCCAAATCACTGAGAAAATTTTTCACAAAGACTTTTCAAACAATTGATATTTTATCTTTACAAGAGCCCCAGAAAACAATCCCCACTCATTGCACAAAAAAGTATCAAACATTCCAAGTCATTACTTAACAGTTACAAACAACCCAAGCATTACATATTAGCATATGCGCTCCCGAATATTGATGGATACCCTTCCAACGAGCTTGAATCACGATACTTACCATACGGCGGATTTTGATGTTCCCAGAATCATCATGACTGATCGGCACCAAACCAGTCCTCAACAAACATTAATCTCCGCGTCCCATTAAGAGTGAAATTCCAGTTATTATCCAGATCACACGACATAATTACTGCTATCCCGACCGACCGTAACGCCGCACATCAAGGTTCAATTCCATCTATTTTTCAATTCCGATGCATCAAAGGCGAACCGCATGCGTGCCACTTGATGGAAAATAATCATCATCCGCCTCAATTATCATCAGAGTAATCCCCTGCAGTTAGTCACAGGAGCGGGCCTGGTCTTAAACATGCTAATTAACAGTGGGAAAAGGCTCCATGTCGGCTATTAATAAGGAGAAAGAGAGAAGAAGGTTGTGTGTTTGTTGGATCTTTTGCAGAGACTACTCTTTTGTAAATGAATATTTATGAAAGTAGTGCATTAGTGCGAATGAGCGTTGTTGATGCCGCTGTAGTACCTATGTCATGTGGGTTGTATGTTTGGGATTTAGTTCGCATTGGGTAAGCAGAGGAAATAGAGAAAGATAAGTAAAAACTCTATAAACCAGATGCATCACCTTTTGAAAGAGGTTTTAGCCCTTTGGAGAAATAACTTTTGATATTGTTTTATTATCAATGGATATTTAATATTGTTTGTTTGAACAACGTATCAGCTCACAAATAGTGCACAGTTAAGGGTGTGCTATCATCAAGAATTTTCGCCAAAGCGAACTCCTTCAAAAGTTGAGACTGTTTTTTTTGTAAGAGCATCTGCTGTGCCTCTTTCAGTTTGCTGAATTTTGGTTCAAAATTATATATTTTAAAAATATATAAACACGTTTTGTATCCTTCTGAAAAATATAAACGAACTGGCTGATTGAAGTTAAGTTTCAATTTTTTTGGAGCATTTGTTAAAAAAACATGCCATTAAATTCTTTAAGTACAAGAAATACATTTTCATACCTTGAAAAAATTTGCTTACCTCAGCTTATTTTGAAGATAGATATCTATTTAATTTTTTCGCCTAGATAATCTCACCTAATTAATCTTACCTAGATATTCATAAACTAAAAATTTAATAAATGTATTAAAGTAATCCCAGATCGAATAAAACAGTTTTTTAATATAAGCACAAAATAGTACTTCACCACTTTACTCTGATGCAAATCTACGTACTTTATTTTACTGACGCTTCATTTTTTACGAAGGATTTCATAATTAAAAGATAAAACCTAGTCACAAACAGGAAACATAAATATTTTTTTGTGAAACGGATCTATTGTTTTAATAAGCTTGCGGAACAGGGCACAAAACTGCAGTTTATGACAGACATAAAATTCTTACTTTATTTATGAATAAACGATGCATTTTTAATAACCTTTTAACATCATAAAGCGATAAAAATAATCTTTTACTAATAACATAGCATTCATTTCCCTTGTTTTACATAAAGATAATCCTCTTCAAAATTTACAATTTGGAGATAAGACTGTCATAAAATTAATCTATACGATAACAATGCTCCTCGGCAGTTGCAAAAAAAACTAACTTTGAATTAAAAATAACTTCGATCGGGAGGTTACAAAAGAAATACGGTTTTATTTCAATTACTTTCACATTTATTACGACTATTATTTTTATGATTTTCAATGTTTATTTTCTGTTTTTATGCTGCGTATTCATAACCCTTACTATCGAATAGCAAAACTCATTTAAACAGATGGTGGAGCCCCAAAGCGCCTAATTATCAAAATTAATTACACGAATGTAGATCAGGAAAAATAAGTCCTAAAAAACGTCGAAGGAACTTTCTTACCCGATGCCATTCAAAAGTACCATAAAATAACAATAAAGAGAATTGCTATACTAAACAAAATGTCTTCATAACACGACCATTGATTTTTAAGTGAATGAAAAAATGGCCAAGCATAGAAGAATAAATTTGAAACAGAAAAAAGGGCGAAATTTTCTCTGGTCCCCTCCAGCAAACGATCAATGAAGAGCATTTTTCGCACCTTTTAGTCAGGTTTGGCGTCGTGCCAAATAAATCCGCCAGGGGGAGATGACTACGGAGTATGTTTGTCGTTCTATCTTTTATTAAAACCTTCTTTGCGGATAGGGAAAATCTGGAGGGAATATTAAAGTAAAATGGGGATTATTTGTTTTTCACTTTCCCTTGGAATCTGGCAGCAGCGTTGATGGCAGAACTTAATGTAATGATTCCGTGGAGTTTTTTGAGATCCAGATTGGGTGATTAAGTTTTGTTTATGGGTTTAAGAAAGGTGGTTTTTTCATAAAAACATATCATAAATGTCTTTTTTTGCGTTCTTTCATCAACAAGATGTGAGAGTATCGACGTAAAAATAAAATTTCATTCCTTTCGTTGTTAGAGTTCTCGTATGAATATGATATGGATTTTTACTGAGAAAACTATAGATCACGCTATTTAAGATTTAAAAGAAATGCTTATGATAGTGAAAAAACAGGTTTTATTTGTATTATTCTCTCATAATATTTAAAATTTCTTCCGCTGTTTCAAGTGCTTTATGAAGAATCAAACTATATTTAGATTTAATTTAACAAAAGAAAACAATTACACTCATCATGGCTAATTCAAATAATTAATTTGGGGTTTTCATTTGCATCATTAGTTTATAGCTTAACCTTTGTTTTTTTTTTCAATACTATTGTGTGTTTAATCATTATTGATACCTAAACATCGTCAACAAAATATTAATGTTGAACAACAATAAAAAAGCATTCTGATTTAATTGGTATGTTATTGAAATTTGACAGCTCTAAAAAAGAATCTACACGGATAATATTATGATACTAAATATATCGTTTCGAAGGAAGAAACGATGTTTCAATTTTCAAACGGATAAAAGATAGTAGCTTTAAATGAATATGTTACATTCATATTAAACAAATTATCATACTTGAATAAACAGGTAAATATTAATATATACTAGCCCCAAATCAATAAAATATAAATACAAAATAAAGATAAATACAGACACCAAAACCCACACATTAACTAGCAATCGAGGTATACAATTTTCTCATTAAATATATAAAATGAAACACGTTAGAGAGAAAGAAATTACCAGAAATGTGTAAATGTATTTTCTATCTACTATCAGAAACTGCGATTTTGAATTAACGAATTACGAAAGCTATTCATTTATTATAGCATCTTATAGCAATGATTTCATAAGTAAAAATGCCTTTATTTTTATACTTTTTTTAGATTGGGATATTTTTTTATAAGATACTTTTTTCCATAAATAATTCCCGCGTTTGCATGAACTTGTGTAAAACTGGAAAATCTGGAAAGGAAACACAACAAACGAAATCGAAATCTACAAAACAACACTCAAGACATCCTCCAAGTCTCCACCGAGTCCCCCATCTCCCATAACGCCCGGACCCCAGACTCCATTAGATTTGGCCTCCCAACACACTTCCCTCCTAAGCTAATAGACTTAAATTTCCTGGTCAGAGCTGACGCATTAAAACACTTTAAAAGCCTCGCATTTGTTGTGGGCGCTGCCACAAACGGCGGATACGGCGGCATTACCCGTGCATTACTCGCTTATTAAAGGCCCTCCGAAGGCGACTTCCTTTGAGGGGGGAGGATCATGTTTCTCAAATTTCTGGGCTTGGTAGATGTGTGGGTTTATGCAGATTAATCCTTTTGCTTTATGATCAGCTCAATTTTGCGGGGGCTAGTTGAGTACACGTAGAGACAAATTCTTGGCTTTTAGACCATGTAAAGTCTGAAAATCTTTGTGGGGTTCATGGATAATTTTAGGGGATTATATAGGGATTGAAGGGACATGAAAAATAAATACTATCGTTTATGCACTTGTTTTTTTTACTTGTGAAATGAAATATAGCTGCGTTTGGAAATATTTTGAGATAAACATTTTTGAGATTTTGATAACAAAAACTAAATGGAAAGAATGTCAGTGAATTTTTAGCTTTCTTTTGCTTATTGCCGCTGTAACAGATTTAAAGGCGTAAAATTGGTTTACATCAGAAGTTTAAATAAGTTCAACTACACATTTTTTTGACAGCTTTTCAAAAGTTTGATGTGAAAAAGTGTGTTTAATTCCCTCTTTTTTTAGGTATTTCAGTAATAAACTTATCACAAACTCAAAAAACATGTCAAGGTATCCGGCCTACGTTTGACAACGTTTTTTTAAAAGAACAATAAAATGTTCTGGTTTTTTACATTTTTGATTCCATTTATGTTAGAAACCAACTATTTAAGCTTTTAAAACCTCAAAAACAATGTTTTTTATAAATTAATTAAAAAAACATGAAAAATTAAGCAAATTTTAAGTTTACGACAAATCTTACTATAATTAAAAATCTGATTCTGTTTGAATATTTTTTTAACTTGCAATTGAATTTAAATTTATTATCTAGAGAATATCATAGGATTTTTAAGGTAAATGAATTTCCTTAGAAGTTATAGAATTTTTCTTAAAAAGTCATAATTTTACATCGTTTTTTTTTCTATTTTACAAATTGACAGGCCACTGACTGGCTTAGAATAATTGAAATAAAATTATCCTATGACATTCTCTAGAATATACTATGAAAAATATTCCCACCGAATTTCACTACCATACAAGCAATAGATTTTGAAATATCATGCACACCGTAATACCCCGTTCGCACTGGCCTTTATTTTTGCCTCTATTTTCGTTAGCACTTTGTTGTCATGGAAACACACAAATCAATTCACTAGTCAATTAATAATCTTTTATGTATTTTTACTTGTATTTTTGGTGATTTTATTCATTAGTTTTAAGTTGTATTGAGAAATTAAATTTTTAATTATTTTACAAATCATGCTGTTATTGTTTACACACAGTAAGTGCTTATTTTCGCCCCTTGCCAGTGCAAACGCCGTTTTCAAAAGATGGGGCGATTTTGCCTGTTTCCATGACAACAAAGTGCTAACGAAAATAAAGGCCAGTGCGAATGGGGTATAACTACACTTTTTGAAATAAGCTGTTATGAGAAAAATGAGTTTAAAGTTTGCAATTGCAAACTGGCATCGTGACAAATTAATAATGACCGTAACTTCTTTTCTAGTAGCCATAGAATCAAAAGTAAAACAGTTTTAGAAAGCTAAAAAGCTGTACTAAAATAGACATAAAAACAGAAATAACTAATTTTGGTCGAAATTGACGTTTTCAACGTAGGCGGATACCTTAAAAATTATTTCAATCATGTAAAAGCAATTTAAAAATAAACTTTATATTATTCAAAATAGCTCTAAAACAAAAACAAATTGTAAACAAAACTCTCGAGAGGTAGAGACAGGGCTCGATTTCAGCCGGAACGGTCCGGAACGCCGTTCCGGAACCTCTTTTTCAAAAAAAAAATTATATTCTATTTCAGGGGTCTCCTAACTACGGCCCGCGAGACCCATTCATCAGGCCAGCGGATACCTTTCTATGTACGAAAAAAAAGTCCTAAAATTAATTAAAACCCTGTTTTCACTGTCAAATTTCCAAAATCTTTATATTTCTGGGGGGACCCCCAACCCCCCTTTTTGTATTTAGAACTCAACTAATCACATTTGTCTTCAGATTAAGTTCTTAAAAGGGCGAATCTTGCTAAAAAATATTAAAAAAGAACATTAAACCCGTAAACATGTGTAAAAAGGGTTTAGAGGGAGTTTCAAGTTTCTTCACCCTGTGCAAAAATTTAACTTAGGGCCTGATAGTGATTTAATTTACTTAAAGGATATATGGTCCCCTCCCGAAATAAATTTCTACATACGCCACTATGATTCTAGATGTGTTAAAAAACAATTTTCTGTTGTTACTATTTAAAACTTATTTTCAACGATTCACTTGTGCATATTTTAAATTTTAAAAAATTTTAAACGCATTTTTATAATTTTATGATTTAATATTAAGGTTATTACTTAATTGTGTTCTTTTAAAACATAATTGTGAACCCCAATATGAACTACCCACACAATCCGCTCCTTTTGTTGATTCTTTTTTATCTGAACCAGATTTGCCAGAAAATCAGAACCAGATTATCTGAACCAGATTTGCTGGTCAAATTTGCCAAGAAAATTTGCGAAACCTTAAATTCAACCATTTCAGGACTTAAACTACGTATTATATTCCTTAAACTGGCAAAATATACAACACTATTGGTTCATTGACACCGTCCCGATTTCTAGAAGAGGCGGCCTGTTGGGGAAAAAAGTACAACGCACTGTAAAAAAGGTGTTTTAACAAAAAAAATTGACTAAATAGAGTTCATCGTCTAATACAATAATTAAGTTAGAAAATTCTTCCTAATCTAGTACAACACATTAGAATTTATTTTTAAAATTTAAATTTAAAAATAAATGCTTAAGTTTTTGTATTAAAAAGTATTCTCTTTTTTTCAGTTTTTAGACCAATAATTTTACCGTTCCGGTACCTCTTTTTTTAGAAATCGAGGACTGGGTAGAGATATCTGTGTGTGTGAACTCTGGAAAACTAAAATTGATTTACTTTTTTTTAAAATTGATTTACTTAAGTTTCATCTGACCTTTTACTATTCTTACCCGCAGTTTCATAGAAAATAACAACAACACGGTTGTCCATATCTTAAGAAAAAAAATTATTACTAAAACCGAAGAATAACAGGGAAAATGTGCCATTTTAGTCTAATCACAGTTCAATTTTAATTTTTAGAATTCATCATTTTTAGAATTTTTAGAAAGTCATCATGAATATTCCAGAGGAACGACCTCCTCCCACTGAGCTATAAAACAAACTGGAGTGACTAGTGAGCGTGCTGAAACCGCATCACACCACGGAAAAGATTTCCATCTTCTTTTAATTTTCCCCATCTCTTAGCCCAGTTGTATACACAGAATGAAACGACCCTTCTAAATTTTGCTCATAATATTTTAAAAAACAGGCATGGGTGGATTAAAAGGGGGTTATGCGGGGATTGCCCCGATTGCTTCTAGCCCCGAATGCCCCGATTGCTGCGAGCAATCGGGGCAATTTAACCTTCCGCGCCGGCACGTTTGGTCGCTTGTTATAGTATCGGAAGTTGTCACTCCAGTTTGTTTTATAGTTCAGTGCCTCCTCCTTGAACGGTAATACATCAGCCGATTTAATTACCCGCTAGTATTGCATTCTCCGATAACTGCTTCACTAAATATCGTAGCTCATACTAAAAAGATGAAGATAGTAATATGTCCAGCTACGAAAAAAACTGTTATAACCGTAGATCCTTTTCGATTTATCATTATTACTATAAACAATAAAAAAAGAGTCCATTCAGTTCATATTTTGAAATTTTTGTCAAAGTTATTTCTGTTGTTCGTAATATCAGTGGATAAATCGGTACTTTTTGAAAAAAGAAGCAGTTTAACATCGGAGGTAATAGTAAAACTCCACAAAAATCTTTAATTTGAAACCTCCCCTTGCACTTTCTTTTCCCCAACTTCCTCATTCTCCTCTTCAAAAAGAAAAAAATCAATCCCTCCACGGAATTGCAACACCTCCTATGCGTTGCAGGTGACACCCTCCTCCCAGAGAAAAACCTTACCTCCTCCCGAGGTAATCAAGAATTGTTGTTTAATTTCCCAGTTGAAACTTTCGACACCGCACCCAATCAAGTACCAATCAGAGTCGCAATTACGGGGCCGAAATCTCCACCTTAACTGCCAACCGCGACGCAATTTAATCAGTCACGCATTGGGCCTCCGGGCGGCAAGATAACTTCACCCTTTAACTATGGTTATAACTTCATTACGCAGGGCGGACGCTTCTTCTTTTATGGGGTTGTCATGGTTACGGCGGACATTGAAATGATTCATTCGGATACGTTTTGTGCTGGGGAAGATTGGACAGAGGATGTGTGAAGCAATTTCCATTCGCGCAGGTAGAGATAACGGCTTGTGGGTGGTGTCGCTTGGGGTACGGTGTAGCTTGTTTAGCAGGTTGTTGAGAGCTTTATTTTATATCTGTGTAGGAGAATGTTATTCGTGAAATCGATGGTATTGAAAGAACTTAAGGTATCCGACTGGTCTAGGAGACACTTTTTTTTAAATATTCCTTAAATGAATTTTTAAAGGTTATTTTGTAATAAGGATATGTTTTAAAACTACAAAAAAAACTAAAACGCAAAATTTTTAAAAAATAATTTTTCAAAATACTGAGACATTTGTACGAAAATAAAAGCAAATTGTCACGTTACGCCAAACACGTTTATAAAAGTTCTAAATAAGATAGATAAAAACATGTTGTTTGGCAGAAACTAAAGTTAACATATACATCTATGTTGTGAACTACAAAAACTCCAATATTATCACAAGGTTCAGAGATACAGATGTTCAAAACCACTTCTATGGAAATTTACCAAAAAAATCTGATTTTTTATGCAAAACCACTTAAAAGATAGTTTCATTTAAGAACTGGCTTTAGATAATAGAACAAAACATTCATACTAATATGAACAACAAACTCGGAAAGTTTTGTAATCATACTTAAAATAGTATAGGAGAATTCACGTTTACCGTGAACCCTACTACTCAAAAATCCCATTCCTCACAAAACGCGTGTAAAGATATTTCCTGTCACAGTATGTGAGATAGCTTTTTGGATACTAAAATTGATGTAGCTTTTTTCTAATTCAGCTACAATAAAAAGTAAGATATTTTTGGAAACTTTATTAAACTGGCTTCAAGAATAGATCATAAAATGTTTTTCACATTTTTTTGACGAAAAGGAGGATTTTAGACCATTCGGATACCTTAAGGAAACATGTCGATGTTTTAAGAAGGTAGGGTCTCGTTTCTTAGAAGGCGACCAAATATTCACTGTTTTCTTCGATTTAATTACATGCTCACTGATTGTTTATTAAGTTTTAGTTTGGCATTGCTTATGCATGATTAGCACCAGAATGATTATTCTTTTAGTCTTAGTTGACCTGTTCCTCTTCTCCACTGTGATTGGTCAAAGTTCTGAAAAAAGCAAGTGCAGCAATGAAAACACTCATTGCTCAATTACGAATCGGTTGAAGACCGTTCGACCAATAAGAAGCGAGATAAGCATTGGCTTAACGATGACTAGAGATTTTTGTGGCTTTTTAAACTGCAATCGACATGAAAAATTACCGGCTATTTGAATTAAATAGAAGAATACTTAATATTATAGTGAGATACAGGAACTTACAGCCTTATTTACAGCTTCAAGGTTAACTAACAGCTAAAGAAAAAAATAGCTTTTCGCCGACCCTGATTGGTGGAATCCTTTTTTGGCCAAGGATTAACACCACAGCTGAAGTCTAAGAATATGGCTGATAATCTCTTATAGTAAAAAATTCTGTACATAGACTTTAAATTTAGATAGTTATTAGATTATGCCTGTGTGTGTTATACTGATATGAATTATAAGCAATCCTTTTTAAATGATGTTATATTTTTAAAATAATTATTTTTTTTGTATCTGAAACGGTATTACTCAGTAAATTCTATCTGTTAATTATAAAATTACATTTACACTTTCAGTTTGTTAAAAATTTGTCAATTAGCAGCAGGTTTTAAAATTTCTTTCAAATTAATTAGTATAAGAGTAATAAATGCAAATCATGGCCTTCTGTGAGATTAAAGTGTCTTGAGGCCGAGGTTAGGTCAGAAGTCAAAAGTGCAAAATTAATTATGTAGAACCAACGGAGATGAAGTCGCCTCCTGTTACTCAACCCCGAAGACTAAATGTAAATTATACCCTATGTTTGTGCTAATTATGAGATGATTTGCACATTAAAAGTACTTTTAACTTCAGCAACTCTTTAATTAAGGATATCATATATCACGTTTACATATAATAATGCGTTCAGTAATAAAAATAATTATCTTACGAGCTTAAAGTTGGTTGGAATAACTGATTTTATACAAAATAAATATAAATGTAGAATATTATTTTTTCATGGGTATAATTTCATTGAAGTAGACTGGTTGCTTTGAAAGCTATAAACTTGTTCTATTTTTAATATTAGTTAAGTTATATTAATGAATATTTTAATCTGTATCAATGACTTGGTTTTACAAAACATCATAGTCTTAGTATTTATGAAAGGGAAATGTTTTTATTTCATTTGTCTCTATTTGTGTTTATGTCTCATGTAAGCCAATAAACATAGTGGCTATCTACGCTGTTAAAATTCGTTATCTGGAAAAATGTTTTAGATTCTAATAACAAAAATACATGATAATATTAAATAATCAAATATCAATTCCTTATTTATACTCAGTGAGCATTTATTTCAGAATAAACCCCTCTTTATACAACATAGGATACACTTTACATCCTTCTTAAACTAATCTCATAAGGTTTCTAAACTTTTACGACAAAGTAAAGAAATTATGTCTCAAATAAAAGCCTCGGAACGTCATCTCCATAATCTTAAAAAAATAACGATTCTCCTCAAGACAATAATTTATTTAAAACCCAAAACGGTGGTGCTCAGCTTCAAAATTAAAATACCGAGCCTTTTCACAGTACCCAGCCTCGCAGAATATACCACCGCCATTTTTATCTGCGGTAAATAATAATGCATAAAAACGTGAAGGACTCCGCTGTCGAGCAAGCTCCCCACGCAAAACCGTAATAAAAAAAGTAGTAATCCGAAATCCTCAAAAAAAATCCTGCGGTCGCCACTTATTTTATTGCATCCGAGCAGCATGTAAATCCCTCTACATGCATATTTTCGTCGTAAAAGCAGGCATAAAACTTACGGCTGTGGAGAGAAACAAAAATCAATCGATGTGGCCCCGTATACGTATGAGTAAAAGCTCCGTGACTCCACATACATACCGCCTTCAATGAAGAAATAAAAAGGGCCTTCAATTGATCCATTTTCTAGTGTCGTTTATGTGATTTCATCAGGGTTTGCAGAGAGGTGTAAGGTTTGCTCAGTAGAGGAGCAATCAGAGAAATATGTATTCTACGCTATGAATACCAACTCAAATGTAGCGGGCGCTAATAAAAACGATTGAGGCTGCTTTTATAGTCTAGGAAGTTCCGAATGGAGTATGCTTATAAACACGAAAGGTAGAATGGGTAAGATTCCCATGAAAACAGTATCCCATTATTCTCTGTGGATTTCGATGATACTGGCTATGTTTTTTCAAGGAATGATTTCATTCCTCCTTCTAAGATTGGATTTGTATTCCATGTCATAGACAAATAAGCAAGTATTATTTAAGGGTAATAGAAAATGATTTTGTATGGATAGAATGAGACCAATTCTTTGATCGAATGATTGAATAATATCTGATTGAACAACCGGAACTCTTTGATGAAAGTATTTTTAGTTTTATTAAAAAATATTGCTATAATAAAATTGAGTTTAGATAACTTATTGAGAAAGAGGTTTAGAACTAAAAGTAGTTGTAGGTTATTTTCTCAATAACCTAAGTTGTGTACTTAGAAACAAAACTATTCAAAATAATATTATATTTATAAAGGAAGTGAATAACAAGAAATGCTAAAATATGACATGTTACTTTTATGCTTTATGATTTGATTATATTACTATTATATGAAGATCCTAATAAGATTTAAATGCTTGAGTTTAAGTAGTTTTTAGGAAAACTACTTTATCTGGGGAACTCTTGTTAAAATATCATTTTATACTACCTACAAAGTAAAAGTTATTATTAAAAGATTAATTCTTAAGTACTTGAACCATAATAACAGTTGATAACAAGGTGGTACTTCATTATCAATCCTCTTATGCCGTTATGTAACGAATTTATTAGTATAACATTTGAGCATATACCATTTGTATTATCAGAATAGGGTGGGTACATATCCATTTGACACATTTATAGTACCTGGGGAGTTGCTAACTATCCATAAGGTAACCGATTGCATTACGTTGAATATAATGATTAGTACAAATGCATGCAATAACAGATGCCATGCCAGATCGATACATTTTGTTGTAATAAGAGTCAGTTTCAATATACGTGTACTACCTATTAATAACATATTTATATTTATTTAAACTTGATGTGTGGAAAATGGAGACTAGTGTGTAAAATATGGAACTAGTGAAAGGGATTGAAATTATGGAACTAGTGAAAGGGACTGAAATTATGGAACTAGTAAACTGGACTGTTTACATTTATTTTATATTACTCTTGTGAACAGTTTTGGCAACTTTATTAGATATGATATATTATTCAAAAATGATTAGAATGAGATTCTGTTTTGGATATGAATTAGATTGTGTATTTTTTTGGCTGGTAACTTAAAAGCAATTTTATTGTGGCTGTACTTATAACTCACTACTACTAAATTATCTTAATTAAATCTTGGCTTTTTTAAACGATTGATTTCTCCTTTTATCCACTATTTCACTCTACCACTGAGAGCTTCCGCCCGGAGAATAAAAAGAATTTGTCGGTACTACAGGGAATTCTTCAAGAAATCGACATGGCATCCCTTGCCCGGATTGAAAGCTCTAAGTAAGATCTTCTTATGTACTATAGAAGAGAAACAGTAGTTTGGAAAATTAATTACTAAAATTAAAACTTAAGAATAAAGAAGTACAAGAAGAATAAGTATGGATTTAAAGACTAGGGTAAAGATCATAAGAACCGTAGCACGAACGGCGGTATCTAAACTTATCCGAAGATTAGAAGAGGAATTAGAAAAGCCAGAAGTAGAAATTGATAATTTAGAGTTATGTGTAGACGAACTCTCTTACAAACGGGATGCGCTGCTCTCCCTTGACAGCGAATATGAAAGAGAGATATCGAGTGAGGAGGAGCTTATCAAAGAATTAGAAACAGCCGATGATTACAAAGAGAAGATTTTCCGTGTTATTAGAATGTCTAAAAAACGGATTAATTCCTTTTACAACAGATCCTCGTCGGTTGTTAAAGACAAGACTTCTGAACTCGATAACTATTCCATAAGGGAAGAGAGCGTAAGAGGAAGAGGGTCTAACGAAGAACTAAGAACCAGTACCAGTCACATAAAACTACCAAAACTTGAAATTGCTAAATTCCAGGAAGATACAGAAAAGAAAACGTATAATGTAGCCGATGATGGAAAGGAAGTGTATGAGCCTATACCTGATGTGTTTACGGAACCCAATCGCTCTTCAAAAGGTCAGAAACCCCCAGAGTTGGGCCACTATGAGGAAAGAACGGAAGACTGGGTTAATGAAAATGGGCATATCAAGAACATAGAAAATTTTGAAAGAAAGAACGATGATACATCTTGGCTATTAGATGATGTTGAAACACAATCAAGGTATAAAGAAAAGATACCCAGAGAGACTGACCAAGAGGAGAATCATGCTATTGATAAAGTCATGAAAATATTAGAAGACGATTCCAAGATGAAACAGATCGAAAAGAAAAATGGAAATGTAGAAATTAACTTGGACAAAATGGAAGTGGAAGAACTGAGAAGATGTAAGAAGGATAACTGGTATGATGACAAAGAAGCTAACAGAAGTATAGTGACCAAAGGAGAACAATTTAAGGAGAAAGATGATGTTGGAAAGCAGAACAAGACAATGCTGGAGACGAAAAAACAAGGAGAAGAAAGGAAAAGAGAGGATCATGGAAGTGAGGAACAGAATAAGATTGAAGATAGAGAAGAAAGGGATGAAGGAATTCCATCCAAGAAACTAGAAAAGGATAGAAGGAAAAGAAGATCGAACAGAGCCCCTTCTGAAAGCATTGATCCTGATTTTGAAAAACGAAGACAAGACGGAAGAAATTTTGTCTCGGAAGGCAAACTCATGAGACCGAGGAAGTCTAAGCAAAAGAAGAGAAGATCAGACGGAGGTACTCTAGATACAGCGGAGGTACTCCAGCAGTGGAACTACAGCGCCTACTACAGCGGAGGTACTACAGCGCCTCCACACCCTCCCACGCCTGGAGATCACAGACCTAGGAAAGTGAAACTTGAAGTTCCTGGATCAGAAATACAAGAATTTGAAATAAAGAGACCTGAAAGAGTAAAAATTGGAAGAAAGTTTATCAAATGGAAAGCTGAGATGATTGGGAGTGGACATGACTACGGAAGTGGACTGTTCAACGGTATGGGCAAAAGACCCGATCTTGATGTTAAATGACCTCGCCTTGAGTGTTGAGATTTCGTTTATTAAACGTAAACTCAAGGTGGGGAGTGTGGAAAATGGAGACTAGTGTGTAAAATATGGAACTAGTGAAAGGGATTGAAATTATGGAACTAGTGAAAGGGACTGAAATTATGGAACTAGTAAACTGGACTGTTTACATTTATTTTATATTACTCTTGTGAACAGTTTTGGCAACTTTATTAGATATGATATATTATTCAAAAATGATTAGAATGAGATTCTGTTTTGGATATGAATTAGATTGTGTATTTTTTTGGCTGGTAACTTAAAAGCAATTTTATTGTGGCTGTACTTATAACTCACTACTACTAAATTATCTTAATTAAATCTTGGCTTTTTTAAATGATTGATTTCTCTTTTTATCCACTATTTCACTCTACCACTGAGAGCTTCCGCCCGGAGAATAAAAAGAATTTGTCGGTACTACAGGGAATTCTTCAAGAAATCGACATGATGATTATAGGTTATAAAATTTAATTATTTATATTTCCACGTACTTTTAATTAAAAAATAGACCCAGTACTACTTAAAATTGTTTTTCGAAGTATGTTTAAACAAAATATGTCTACCTAAGTTATGTTTATTCATTTTGAATTGTAAATCCTCGCTATTTCACTTCTCCTATAATCTAAAATTTAAACTGAAATTGCAAGATAGGAAAATACTAAAGATAGAAATGAAACTAAAAGGATGCTTCAAAATGAAAAAAAATGCTAAATTAATTCCATCTGAAGTTTTCAAAAACTTAACAAAAGTATGTTTAAGTAAACTTAAGTTTTAAAAAACGCGGAAATTGATGTAAAATAAATGCAGATTTGATACGAAAATATGACAATATATTTAAATACAAGCTGTAAGCAATAAATAAACACTGGTTTAAAGATTTTATAAAATTTAAAACAGTTCTTTGAATTAGATAAACTTTCAATAAAATACAATCACTGCACTGACATCTCCCCTTTCTTTCTTTATCTTTTACTTTTACTGTTAAAATAATTATCTACACAAGAAATTTATTGGAAAAAAATAATTTCCAAACCGAGCATTTTACAGATATTTCTGAACAGCTGATTAAAATCTTACATCCCTCTCTGCGAAAAATCATTATTAAAGTAATAATTTCATCAAATGACGCACCATTTACATATCTTACGATTGAAAAGGAAATAATAACGCGTTTCACAAAGATACCCCAAAACATCCAAGAATAAAGGGTCCACTTAGAAACAACGTCGTATTAAACAAACAAATAAGTAGTGAAAAAAGATAAACGAATCTCTTAAGCCCCGTCCTAAATCTTTGTTTAAATTCCCGTATTTCCCAACGGCCAAGTTCATGGATCCCAATGGATTCCCTGACCGGCGCTTACTCGCAGCGTCCCCATAAAATATTTTCCCAAGCAATGATAAAGTCTCACATCTGTCCTGGAGGATTACACAGCAGAGCGCTTTGCAAATGGACGTTGACTAGGGCGATGAGAGTATGCGGGAGATTAAGTTCGAGCTTGTAGTATTAAGGGAAACGCAAACATAGGATAGACTCAGTGCCAAAAAGTAAACTCGTGGAGATTCTGATGCTTGATTTTAACATAGGATAATACAGGGTTTTGAGAGCAGTTTTTGGTATTAACTTCCAGTGATGTGTAAAAGGCCAAAAAATATGTTGGCGTTGCAAAGTGTAAAAATTTTGGAGAAAAATTTTTAGAATTTTTTTTAGTTTTAATGAACACGCCGACTTTTAGAATTGGTCGGTTTTAACCCTTTTACCTATGTAACTATTATTAACCATATTAAACTCTGTGTGCTAAAAGAACTTCCAATGAACGAAAAAACAAACAATAACACAACAGTTGAAATTTAGTGTATAAAATCCATGTGAAGCAGGAAAACACTGAAATGTCTCTGAATGAAAGAGTTTTTTAAATTTAGAAAGAATTTATTACTAATTAGAGTAAATTTTAAATTTAGAAACTAATATACTATTTGTAACAGTTTCATACCATCTGTATTAATTTTTATAAGCCATTTCTTTAACTGAATTATTTCAACTAAACTGGAATATGTTAGCAATCAATATAAAAGTTTTGAAAATACGTTATAAAAATAATAGGTAAGAAAATTGGTAATTCGCGCGTCTGGAGTTTTCTCATTCATGTATGAATTTCATTTTTTGCAACTCAAGAAATATGAGTTACATTTAAAATATTTTCCTTCTTGTTATAGGGTGAATCTCCCAGTGAATAAACACTTAGCATTTGGATTTGCGATTTCCCCACTTTAAAAAATTTTTTCAGGGCTTTTTCTTAGTCAATTTTAAAAAATAAGGTATGTTTCCAAACAAGCTTTCTCTCAGAAATATGATCGAAGTGTTTTCAGATCTCCGAAATTAATAGTTTTGAAGGAATCCTGATCTGAGTGCAAAAAGTGCAATATACCCAGTAAATGAACAAAGTTTGTCCTAAATATGAACACCGTTCTCCCAGTGAATGAACACTGAATATACACACCAGTTTAAGTATTTTTAGAAAGTTCATAAGTTAATTTGGTTATTACATGGCTAACCAAACATGTCTTATAAACTTTTCCAAAAAATTAAAACTGGTGACTAATTTCAGCAAACATATTTTTCAAAATTACTTTTTTGTGCTATCTTCTTTAATTTTTTGATTAAATTACTAATTTGGCCACTAAAAACACTTTAAGCCTTCTAAGTATATTCCTCATGGACACTACTATAGGAAAACTTTATTTAACTGATTCTACAAGGCATTGTTGTTGTTTAAAACTAAAGCTGTGAAGCAAACTTTCGAAAGACCATGTATTAACATAGAATTTTTTATCAACACACCCCGTTCATTTACTGGAAGGACACAATTTAAAGCCTCGGGCATCAAACCTAGTTTAGATCACATAATTATGAATCAAATAAATCAGGTTTTACCGGATATGCATTTCCCCCAGTGAATGAACACCCGTTCATTTACTGGGAAATCTCAGTTTACACTTCCAGTAAGTGAACACCCCCTAATCTCTCCCTTTTACCAACTGTAGCATTCTATATTATTATTTAGCAAAGGAAAATGTCTGAATAATTGAGTAAAACAAAAAAGCATAATAAGCCCAATTAAAACGCGGAAAAATATGATTGTAAGATGTCAATTCTTAACTTTCAGGTTTCTTTTTAGTTCGCTCGAAGCTGGGTTCAAATTGAAAACATTTTCACAGCTCCAACGCATATGCTTTATTTGAATAAACGATTGTTCCACATTTATGAGGTCTTCCTGCAACTTCAAATTTTTATTGGGATTATCCAGAACAATTAGGTTACTTATTATTTGAGTTTATGTGGTCGACTGTTCATTTACTGGGAGTGTTCATTCACTGGGCGACCCACCCTATGTATGGAAGCATTAATTTTCGAAACCATTTTTTGTGCTACAACTGATGATAGTACACTCTTCGCCTGACAGGTAATATAAGTTTTGCACAATTGCTTTTATTTTGTTTTTAAAGAATTTCATAACAAACAATAATATGGTTTAATGTGTTCCTTAAAATAAAAATTCTGTAACTGATAACTAACCAATAACTGTAGATGATAACTAGACTAAAATGAAGGTCAAACAAGTTAACGTGAAAGATAAATCTTCGGTAAATTCAAAGAAGACTACAGTACTATTCTTTCACAAATCGTAAAACAACATTCCAAGGTGGCAAACAACCTTTTCTGATGGAAATCCAAGCAAACGGACATATACTCAAGCTAAAAATGCGGTGCTTCAGTTTCAATGAAATGGAAACTAATTCCGTTTTGGTCTTTTCTATCCCTTTTTTTATTCACTATGTTTGTCTTCTTCCTCCTATTTATGTTCTCTCGAATTCCAACGAAACCATTGTTCTTGAGAAATAAATTACGCATGCTAAAATCGGTTTGACTTAATGGATTGGATTCTTTTGCACTTGTTTGCTTTGTTGTATGCAGGGTTAGTGGTCTGTGAAGCTCAATGGAGTTTTAAAAATAACTCCTTCCCTGGAAGGAAAACAATAATATAGAACATCTTGGACTTAAAATTGTTCCAGTTTGAAACCCCAACACTATAATTTACACCTTAAGTTCAGTAGTCTGTAAAGAAGCTACTCTTTTATGTAATGCAAGTACTTTTCTTTTCCTCTTTTTCCCAATTAAAATAGGTAGTGGGTACTTTTCAAATAATTCCCGATGATGACATCTTTTTTTCAAATAAATAAAATAATTTTAACGATTATAACATTTTTCTGCCATCCTAAATTTTTAAAACTTAACTTCAATGTATATTGTACCACAGCCGCTATTTTATTTATGTAGAAATATTAAGTTATCGTCTCTATTCTAAAAGGGTTGGGGAAAAATGGGTAATTCTGAAGTTTTCATAAGAACCTACTTTTGGTTGAAAAGTAGTATAGAGGAGAGGATGGTATTATGGAACACCCTTTATATATTTAAGAATATCTCTATTGGTTTTTAATAAAATCCGCCGAATCATTTTAAGTACATACAATAACTAATGACAATGAAGGGCCAATGGTAAAATAAATCAGCATTTATTTATTTTAATAAAAAAATGTACTTTAAGAAAAGGTTACGAGTGGAGGTTAATATGGAACAGTCGGGTAATATGGAACAGTTGGATTTACAGCTATTGAAAACTAATTAAACCTTAGAGAACATAGTTAATCTTAACTACAAAAATATATTTAACAATTTACGTTCAAATAGTTTTGTTCATAAGTCTATTTGCAATAGTCACAAACATAATCGTATTTTTTTGCTCCAGTACAGTCAAGATAAACAACTAATACATTGGATCCAAATTTCTCCTCGTTGATCTTCGGAAAATTTTTCATTACAAAAGATCTTAGTTTAAGATGCGTCAGCATCTTTGTTTTCCTGTCATTCAGTTGATGGCGGGAAGAAAATTTCATATGACACACCAGAATGGACCTAGTGTTCCACAACACCCGACACCCCATTTCAGGAATGTGACTGCTTAGAGTCGCTGCTGTCTTGCTTAAACACCCAATACTACAAGTTACGGATTGAACTTATAACTTATACTGCACTGAAAGCCTGTGCTAAGTTAGTCGAGTTACTGGCCGGTTCAGCTTCAGCTACCCTTGGTTCAGTTTACTAGGTTAAGTCGTCCAACTGCTTCTGATATATTCAGTAGCTGTCTACCACAAGTCTCAATGTAACAAGTAGTATACACTGTACTTGTAAATGGAGAATCTCTACATTAATGTGTTAGATTCAGTTGTAGTCCTGATCTTCAAAGGATATTCAAGGTGTGCTGTGCACCTACTCTCTAGGCAATACTCTACTCTGTTACTTGGTTACTCTAAACAATGTTCAGATTATCCTTGTAGTATTATCACTTTGATACTCTAACACCCCTTCTAGTACAGTAGTTCAATGATTTTATGCAAGTTTGTAAGTTACCCCATATTTATACAAAATCAGTTTATCGGCTTATACAAATGAACTCGGAGTAAATGCTAGCCGTAAATTTAATAGAGTTTAAACCGATTCATAAATCTAACAGCGATGATTAACTGTGCTTGAATGATATGTTTAAAAGATATTTTCGATTTTTTTAGCTTATATTTTTTTATTTCGTATCGAATTGTTTGATTTCTGAGTTTCAATCTGTTATTGGAACTTATTGGAACGATTTCGTATCTAATGGAAATTGATATTTTATTATAAGGCAAGTTATAATACGAAGCAACATAATAATGCAGTAAAGATAACCATCTCAGATAATAAACTGACTGACATGTGATGAGTTAGTTAACGCTAAACTCCATCGTTATCTAACTCAACTCAATTTCAGAAATATAGGGGTTTAATCACCATCCACCTCATTAAACGTTAATAACTAGCGCATAGATGGTGGTAAAGTAATAATAGACCAGTGCATTATATCCATGATCCCTGACAATGGAATGTGACATAAAAGTTAAATTGAATTTCAACTAAAGGGAGGTGGTTATGTAACGAAGTGTTTTGAATAGATATGAGTTGAATAGCTGTTAAGGAGAAAATGTAATTTGCAGAAGGGTTTGCATATTTGTCAGTAAACTAGACTAATTCCTTTTTCTATTCATTTATTTTGCATTTTTAATTATAATATAAAGGGTTAAATTTCGGTTTAAATTAGGAATGCAATTAGTGATGTATTTTTTCAATTTAAGGAGTATTTTTGATTACACAACATTTCTATTTTAGAAGTAGGTACCTTCTCTAAAAATGAAAGTTCATCGTTTAAATGTGTTACAAAATAAAATGATTACTTAAACATTTCATTAGAAACTGTTATTGCTACCATTTAAATACATTAAGAATTTTCATTCATTAAATATTTCAATCCTAGAAAGTTATCCAATTAAATAAATTAATATCGCCTCAAGCACATAGTTTAGCTCCTATTTATTCACGGTTTTGTCATTATTTATGTAATTGATAATGCTTTAAGGTAAAATGTAATTATTATAAATAAATATCTATCCTTAAAAACCAAAGTGAACCGTTACTACATTTAATTATTTACGTAAATTTTTCTCGTGTAAACTCGTTCTTCTATTGTAGGTATATGGCACTTTTCTAAAACCCTTCACCGTAAATATTTAAGTGGTATTTAAGAAAAGGTTTATTATTGATAAAACAAATCATGAATTTTATTCCCTTAATTTATCTCAAATAGAACTATACTCACTACATACATCCTTAAAACACCCCAGAAATATAAAAGACCTCTTTTCTGAGAAATCAGTCGCCATTTGATCGAATAAAAAGATGGTTATTCAAAAAAGAAGCGGATTTCCTTTATACTCAGTCGTAAACTACAACATGCTTATTGTTTTTCTGCAAGCAAATTTTAGAGTTTAAAAAGACCCGTCAAAAACCTATAGTCATTTGGAAAATGAAAAACAAACGTCACTTCCCCAATTCACGACGTGTTTCTTTCGAAACATTTATTCCTCTCAACTCCTCTCGAAAAAGTAAAAAAAACACTTTCGTCTCCATCTTATTCCTTATGCATGAACACTTTCTGTCTCCCGTCGCATTTACATCACTTGCATGCCGATCACTTCCCTCTCACTACATGTTGAACGAATGTCGACGAACAAATAAAGCGAAACTTGTTTTTTTTTTCAATAGTTTCGAATTCAAGTAGTGTTTAAAACTGTCTGGAATGACCCGAGAAAGAATTCTTTTTCCCTTCTAGAAAAACACGAAAGAACGCCTCCCAACTATAAACAAACGATTGGAAATGAATAGTGCTCCAGCGACAACTTTTTACGTTGCTTGCGGTTGCCATCTTCAATCTTCAAATGATTTCTCCTGCAGCATTATTGACAGATAGGCGCCCTTTTATTTATTTATGCATCCTCCTTCTTTGGTTTTATTCCACTTGGAGCTTGTTTATTTTTCGGGTTTTTTTCTCTTCTGCTTGGCAATTTCTTTCTTCCTTGCCCTAGTTCTTTTGTAGGAGAAGGGTTCGTTGTATGCACATTTATAAGGTTTCGAGTTGGGGACCAGAAAGAAAAATCTGAATTCTTTGAGCTTTCTGCGTTATTTTGTTGTTTTTTTCTTCCTCCGACTTTCTTCTAAAGAGAGTTTATGATAATTAAGTGACTCTTTGATTCGATGTAATGACTTTCTGTCGATCAGTTAGGTTTTTTTCGACTCGCAGAGCGATTATTTGGCGTCGTAGGTTGACCGGTTCTGTTTTATTTTAATAATAAAAAGAAAGCAGCCAGGCAATGAAGGTTTCATAAAAATTTGCTTCTGATTCAAACAATTCAGAGTGTTAATTAAAATCTTGACAGTTATTTATTCACTGAAAGAATATTTTTGGAGTGATCAATATGGCATTTAAAAACTTTGTATGAATGGAAGTAAAAAATTGGTCGTAAATAAAATAAATAAAAATTATTAGCATTAAGTCATTAACCCATTAGTGCCCCCCAGTGATCTATTTCTAGACCGCTAAATATAGAGTCATAAATGCTCTCTTAAATTACCTTAAATTCACCCAACAGTAACCAAACTGCACATATGGCAAGAGAAAACATCCCTCAATCCTAATACCCTGTGTTTATTGCGTTTGCTTCATTTATTTTGTAATAGGGATGGGCTAAAGTTCGAGTTTTCTACTTTGATCGAAAACAATTTGGGCGTTAATAGGTTAATAAAAGGCATGTAAGAAAATTCAGTATGTGTAGACATTTAGAAAGGATTATTGCTAAACAGTTATTATAAAAACTAAACAGAGTCCCACAAAAATAATAGTTAGTTCTAATTAAATTTAAAACTTCATAAAAGAGAGCAGATTCGTAATCTTATACTTAATCCTGCGTAAAAATATGTTAAAAATTAAACAGAAAACAAAATATATTACTTTTTAAAATGGTGTATTTTTTATATTTTACAACGTTTTTATTAGGTCGCTTTCAATCTTGTCTGTCCGTCCGTCCGTCCGTCCGTCTATCTGTCTGTTCGGGAGGAATTTAGTAATCAATTTTAAACATACTTCCCCATGAGCTAGAGACTTGAAATTTTGAACATAGTTCAGATCTGGATGACAATACGATATTATCTCGTTAGTTCGGTTCAATTTGCTGTCCCTGAACCCCCAGGGGGACTTAAAGTTTAGAAGTTCAACTATAGGACATTATTGTTAAAAAATCATTGTTGTGCAGTTTGCCTCCTCTCGTTATCAAGATGGCTTTAGAAGTGTTGTATAAAATATTAGTAAAATGAAAATTTGTAAGAATAAAAGTAATACACAGAGCAGTACTTCATGCAAGTTTTGTATTTGTAATACATCTAAGGGACTGACTTTATTAATTAGTTACTGAAAAGTTTGTCACCAATATATTTTTTAAAACACTTTTTTATATTACTAGTGTTTCAAAAATTTCCAACGTCATCTGAATAATAGCTAGGGGCTAAAGGCTGTGTTAAAGTTCAGAAAAAAACACTTTTTAGTTTTATTAAAAACAAGGAAACAAATTCTTGGAAGGCGTTCAGGGGTTCAGGTCGTGAATTCTAAACTTTACACAACAAAACTAAAAACCAGAAAATAATTAATGAAAAAACCTTTTTAAAGAACAACGTTTTTAAAATGCACTAAAAAGTATAAAATAATTTTTTGCAACTCCTTGTAAAACGAAAAACGTGGGGATCATGCATTAGGTAATTAATCCAACTTAATTTCATCATTCATTTAAATAATTTTTAACTGTGGATATAATGGTAAATAGAGTGACAAGAGTAGTAGCTGTAAATATTTATTGCATGATCCCCACGTTTTTCGTTTTACAAGGAGTTGCAAAAAATTATTTTATACTTTTTAGTGCATTTTAAAAACGTTGTTCTTTAAAAAGGTTTTTTTCATTAATTATTTCTTAGTAATAAAGTTGATTCAATTTCATGCTTTAAAATTAAGCGAATATAAGTAAATTTAAATATTTATGAACCTAGAATGTGTTTCTTTTGTTCAATATTGCTAGCATCTAAAAATAATAGCCTCAATATATGAAATGGTTAAAAGTTTTCGGAAAGTGGATGGCAACATCAAACCAAAAGAAAATTCCACATCACGATCGGAACCCGAGGACAACAAAATACTCCAGAAGTAGCAAAAACAATTCTTCCACACGGATAAATTAATAAAAAGCAATAAAAATAAAAATTCAGTAAAATACCTTCTTCTGTAAAGATTAAACATTCTCCTCTCTATCAAACACAAATCGATAAAACAGTCTAGAGATTTTATAGGATGAAATAGAATAACGGTGTGAGTACTTTTATAGCTTCTATGAGAAACAGAATTGTTTGGAGATCACGTCTTACATTTAGTTTTTTGTAGGATAACCTATTACTTCATTTCTGTCTTTTTTTTATAACTTTATACTTCATACCAAGAAGAGTAACATTGATTAGAATCATGTTATATTTTAAGACTTCCTTATAAGTTAATAGTATTTCATAGGTGGGTATTTTTTTAAAATTTTAAGTACAGGTTGTTATATAATATTTGAAAGGTTGTTTGACGTCACAGATGTACTTTTGTGTCTGACTACTCTGAAAAAAAAATAATAGCGTTACACTCTTTCCAATAAACGATGTGGCATTAAATTATCAAATCCAGTTACACATTCCCCCATACAAAAATTTGATAAAATATGTAAAAAAAAGTCCAACTTAAGAAGTAAAAGCGATTCCATTTAACATTTAAAACTATTTTTACTTCCTACTTTTAAATCCTAATAAATTTAATATTCAATTTACTTCTAAGACCTTCTATCAGAAAACTAACTCGAAACCAAGTAGGAGGAGGATAGTATCCGCTCGAAGTTTCTCAGAAATTTATTTGATACTTTTTATCCCAAATGACTTTGTCTTCTTAAGAAACTGGATATATGGCGGAGGATTTCGGATAATTAAATACACAACTAGATGCAAAAGAGAAAAAAGTTTTTGTTAATACTTATTTTTATGATTTTTGAATGCAAGCACAAATCCCCCTACGTTTCCCAAATCCTATTTAATTTTTCCTCTTACTGAAGGAATAAACTTAAAGCACGCAACGAGTTTGGAAAAGAATGAAAAGGTTGAGCTTAAGAAATAGGAATTGAATTCTCTTAAAACTTCTGAAAAGATCTTAAAGGAACACAAGAAGAGAAGAAATGCAACGATACTCAGAGGAAATAAAAAAATCATAAGAAAGTGAGTAAAAGACAAGATGAAAGTAAAGGTTTCTTTTATAGATCCAGCTTTACCCTTGAAAGTAATTTTTTTAATCGTTATTTATGTTTTGCTTTTAATTCTATGATGTCATGTTTAAAAAAACTACTAAAAATAAGCCTTTAGTAACTATGTAGAGAATGTGTTTAGTTCTATTCAATTAATTTGGTTTCAAATTAAAACAATGGGTAGAGAGTGTGTTTTAATTCAGATTTCTCATTAATTTGATGATTTGATTTATTGTTTCTACATACACTTAAAAATTGAAAAACTCTTAAAAGATTTAAATATATCTAGAAATAAGCAATTTAACTATTTTGGTCTTAAAAACAATAGGATGAATAAGTAGAATTATGATGCTACGATACATAAATATAACTAGTTAGGTAAAGAAAATTCCGACGTCCAAAATACAGTAGATTACTTTTATAAATTAGTTATAAAGAAATTTCAATATTTTTGAAGTGATTTTATTGCATTAAAATGTGTGATGTATTTTGATTCAAGACGAAACCAAATTCTTCGAATCTACGAGTTACAATCTTATATAACCCAATTTTTGGATAAATTTTCATGTTTACTACCTTAAAGAAACAAATTTCTATTTCGATAGATAATCGGGTAATGGGACTTTTTTATTAATTTTTTGCTTGAAAAGTGATTCCATTTTTTGTTTCTCTACTGTCTACTTAGAAAGATGATGTTTCAATGAACCCCATATTAGACGAGTTTAAAAGGAATCCGACCAGATACTTTTTGAGGGATAGGTTTATCAGCCATGTTATTCTCTTATTTTCTATCAGTGAATTTAAAAGAGAAAGCTGTTATATGTATAAAAACAGATATGTCATAAAAGAAAACATTTATTCTTCCCAAACATTTGTCCATAGAGAACTTGCAAGCACTTTTCAGAAAATCCTAAAAGTATTTGTTATTATAAATTTACTCTCAATAATCGAAATCTTCTGAAAAATAATCATTTTAAAAATGTTCAAAAATGATTACCGAGACGAATTTCACTCTTAATGAACATTTCGTGGCTAAAATAAGATTAAAAATTGCCGCACAAACTCATAACCTTGTCTAAATCCTTCATATAAAGTTTTGATAACGTTACATCAAGGATTTAGACAAGATTTTTGAAAGAACGTTTCATATGTTACAAGTACAAATCCCAGCCTATTTAGAAATTAAATACGTACCAACTAAATAAATAATTAAAAAAGGAATTTGGTATGAATAAGGTATTACGAATACAAATACAAATTAACGGCCGTATTCACCGGTAACCTGACCGGCGGTCTAATCAGGACCAGACCGCCGGTCAGGTTACCGGTGAATACGGCCGTAAGTCGACCAACTACAGGCCAAAGCCCAGCAAGGTTGGTCCAGTCTTTTTAACCCAATCCCAGTATCTATCAATTTTCCTCTTGAACTCGTTTACCCCACTTGAATTTACAATTGTTTCAGGCAACGCATTCCATCTATCCGTTACCCTATTAAACAATAACGCTTTCTACAATCCGTCTTAAATTTTACTTTATTCAATTTGAAATTGTGACCCCTTGTTCTATTACCCGTATTGAAATCTAGTCCCTCTGTGTCCACTTGCTTTACCATTTTAAAAAGTTGAAACAAATCCCCTCTAATCCTTCTTTTCCCTAAAGTGAACATATTTAGCTTCTTTAATCTTCCCTCATAACTAAAACTGGTTATACCCTTGACCATTTTTGTAGCCCTATGCTGAACCCTTTCAATTGAATCAATATCTTTTTTTTAAGTATGGATACCAAAACTGAACCGCATACTCTAGATGAGGTCTCTGTCGCACCAAGCCTCAGTATAGTGGCAAAATAATATCCTCGTACCTTGAAGAAACGCAGTTTTTTAATGTATCCCAATATCTTATTAGCCTTTTTACTTGCAGATGAACACTGATGAACCCATTTAAAGTCCTCATTTACTATCACCCCTAAATCTTTGATCATATTACCTTCTTTAACTTTGTCCCCTTGCAGATAATATTCTGCCCTACCATTCCCCCGACCCATATGAAGTCCCTGACATTTACTTATGTTAAAGGACATACCCCATTTTTCAGCCCATTGTGATATAATATCGAGATCCCTTTGTAAATTGTGTACCTGCTCCTGAGTATCTACCCTCCCCCAAATTTTTAAGTGGTCAGCAAAGATGTTGAGTTTGTTCCTAATGTCCTGACTAATATCGTTAATGATGAATGAGGTACTAATAAGAGTTTAACCATTTCTATTTGTATGAATTTAATCTTTATACAAACTCTTAAAGTTAAACACAAAAAACTACAAAGGTTTATAGATGAAAGACTAATAACGTGTTTTTAATTTGATAAACTATTCACCAACCTAATTGAGACTCTACATTTTAATGAGGGTATTTATGCATTACTAATAAAACAACACCGGTTTTGGACACGGAGTATAAAATTAAATTGTCGTTTTCAGGTAGAGAAGATAAAGGAATTTAAAAAAAATGACCTTATATTTTTCTTAAAAGAAAGCTAAGAACTCCTAAAGAACGCTCAATTAGGCTGCAAAACACGACTAAAAAGATAATTAATATTTACAAAAGAAAATCATAATTCCGTGAACGCAATGAAAATAGTTGCCATGCTACAATTCTTTGAAACTTAAATAAAATAATGAAAAAAAATTTTCTTTCGTCCTGGTTCGTGTTCATAATTGGCACGATTCAAAAAAGTTCTGAAAGTGGAAATAAGCTAATTAGAACAAAACCGTTCTCCTTAAAATAAAAATGTCTTTATTAGAACAATTGTACTCCTTTCTTACACTGCAAACACTGAAACGAAATAATTCAGTTACTTTTAAGCTAGACAACACAGGAAACCATCCTTAATTTTTAATATTTCTTTTAAATATTCTCCAGTGCCTTCAGGAAGAAGTATATTAACTTGAGTTAAGAGGTTATAGCCTGCTACTCTCTTTTTTACCAATTTGTCATCATTAGTTTTTAATTATAAAGAATTCTTTCATTTTGTCGATAACAGAAGATAAGGAAGGAGAGCTAAAATCGATTAAAATTACTACTGAGCGATCTTGATTACTAATCCTGTAATAACAAATTTATTTCTGAAGTGTTTTATAACACTTTATTTTAATGAAGTAATGATTTGTTCTACAAATATATAAGGAATGATTATTTAGAAATATATCTTGAAATGTGTTTGCTCTATGAGAGGTAATGTAGATGATATATTTCCTGCTTGATAAGTACTTCATTTTGAAAGACATTTCGAAGATATTACATTCATTTTAACCCTTCACTGAGAGAAATGACAGTTTCAAATTTGAGTAAATCGATGTTCTCATTTTCGAATGAAGTTTTTTGTCCCAAATATGACCACCCAATGCTTTCAATTTTGAAACACCAGCCATACTCAGTTTCAAACAATTTAAAAGTCAGCACTCAAATTATGCTTATTTTTAGTTTATATTTGAAAATTGAAATATTTGTTTAAGTTTGTGTGATAACGTGTTACACAACGTTGTGAGGTTACACTCAGCTTACTGGTCTACTTCCCATATCTTAGTAACGTGGCTATATGGTCATCGTAACACATTGCACCCTCTTTATAAAAATGTTGTGGACGAATTAAAAAATGAGTACATGATGTTTTATTTATGAGTATCTGTTCATTTTCAAAAATGTGTACATGCGTGTTTTCAAATTTGAGTAAATTCGGATCAGAGCCTGTTTGAGTGCATGTCATACTCAGATTTGTGTAATTTTTACTCATTTTTAAGCCTGTCGTTTTAAGAGAACTCAGACCTAGCCGCACGAAATTTCTCATTGGATTCAATGGCAATCTCGGGCAGCTTAGGATTAAAAGGGTTAGATTTATTTGTTGCATTACATTATTTAGGTTCAAGAATGTCTACTTCTTTAAACTAAGGTGACAACCAATTCCATTCGGGTAACTCGCAGAAATCAACCCCCTAAAAAAGCACCAACCACTAACGGCCGTATTCTGAAGCGTCTGGCAACCTGTGATCAGGATCTCTTAGCACCATAGAGTTAGTACAAATATAGAGACAGCTTACTCTTCTCGGTCAGGCAACCTTGCATGTCGAAAAAGTCGGACCTGTGTGAGTGGCGGAAGTCAATTTTAACATGGGAGCTCTCGTAGGCGGGTCAAGTGTGAGTGGCAGAACGAAACCGAAAAACCGGTCACACTTTGAACAGCGTAGAAGATGTTTAAGCTGTCTCTATATTAGTACTAACTCTATGCTTAGCACAAATCAACTTGATTTGGTATTCCGAAGCACCTTGAATCAGTTGACCACTGTGTGTTAAGTAATCAACGCTCAGAGCATTGATCTGGGTTGGATCACCAATCAGAATCGAGTCTGGCTGGAGCTGCGATTACGAAAAAAAAACATGGCGTCGTCCGTCATCAGCTATCTGCTTAAATACACTTCACGTCAATATAATCGAAATTAGATTAGTATTTTAGAAATAAAATATTTTTGATTCACAGTATTCTTGAGGTGTGTGTTGTCGAGTCCATGTTTATTTAAATTATTATTTCTAGTAATTAAAGTATTTTTCTCTATTGTTTAATACTCAAATTTTCTCGCGCGGCTTTCGCTCCGGTAGCTTGATGGTAAATTACTCGGCTATCATACGAGTGGCCCGGGTTCAATTCCCGGCGGCCGATACAATTTTTGATTAAACTGATTAAGATTTCAATTTAATTTTATTCATCATGGCCATTTTTTTGAAGGTAGCTAATTATTATTACTAAATTCTGTATTATTTTACTAGATTAAATTATTTACCAACCGAAGTACAAAACTGATTCAATATTTCAAGTTCCCAATAATTGCTTAATTTGTTTATCTTTTTACCTAATCTAAAGGTTAGAATATAGAACTCCAGAATTGTGTTAATTAAAAATAAAAGATATTTTTTATTCTTTTCATTCAAATGCAAAAATGAAATCTCATCAGCTAACTGCGGTGCTTTATTTTTTAGTATTTGTATTCAAATCTAAATTGGATTCCATGAAGCAAATTTCGGAAATGCGAATATTCTGATTACATGTGTTATGTTTATTTTGTTTCATTTGTATTACTCATAACTTCAAGTTCCATATTCTTTCATTAATTTTCATTAAAAATCATTGACTTTTAAAGTACAATCCGAGTGCTTTTTATGTCGTACTTTTTCGCAAATTTCTTTCCTATCAAATTCATCAATATAAACGATCTCAACCAATCACGATTGAGCTTTTTTTATCGCCAGCGGTTTCGCTTGTTCGCCAGCTCTGGTGTTTCTGATTCACTTTAATCAGTTGATCAAGGTGCTCAGACTATCAAATATTACAGATCAGGGCTTGGCTGATATTTGTGAATCAGTTGATCGGTTGTTCAAGTGATTTAAATCCAAAAGCACAGATTACGGGCGTAAATAAACACTTCCCGGCAATTTTTGCCCGGCAGTAATGATAAACACCCTTTTCCACACCCCTCTTTCCCAAATGGACGAGCGCATTACAAAAATAAATAATGGCCTCTCCCGTTTCACAGAGTCATCCTATCTTAATTTTATGATACTATTAAAGGCTTTCTCTCTGGCTTTTCCAAAAATAGATGCACCTAACGCAATTACAGCAGGATGGGTAGCCTAACACACGGCAATGATGAATTTCTTTTTAATATTCATGCGGGACAAGACAGCTACGCCCTGTTTCGGTAGTCGCGGGTCTGATTACGGACTGACGAACGTGACTTATTCTTGCTGCACGGATAATTGCACCTGCGGGGATGGGGGGAGTATTTAACCCGCTCTTGCTTTTTTTCCTTCCTTTTTTTGGGTGGAAGAAGAGATGTGCGATTTTTGTTTGAAAGGGTTGTAGTCTTTGGTTGTAGAAAAATCATCTTTTTTGGCTTTGTGTTAGTGAAATGCAATTTCGTGGTTATGCGCTAAAAGTCGGGATTTTTTTGCCTAGAAAGTCGTTTAATGTATTGGATTCATGTAGTAACTTTTGATATAATTAAGCTCAAAACTGATTAAAATGATTCAAAATATCGATTTGGGAAATTGGCCTTTTTAGTAAATTTCTATAAATCATCACTATTCTTTTAAAAATTCATTCAAATTTTGAAATAAAATTTTAAAATTTCTTCCATAAATTCAGTCTTTCTCCATCTTTAATCATTAACATTCGTAATATTTAACTTATGCACGTCTAAAGCCCCTCATTTTGTGTTACAAGTAAGTTTGAAAAACAGAACAACCAACGACTCATTTTTTTCTCAAAAAATTTTGATTTCAAAAATTTACTCTAATTTGTTCTTAAATACATGTGAAACATCGTTTGGGTTTATGTTTAATTATGTTTAAAGATCCACATATGTAAAATAACGCAGTAAAAACTTTCTATCTGCCTTCTTCATCTGGTGAAAGCAATGCATAATTTACAACTGACATTTGGAACTCGACTTCGAAACTTTTGGGTTAATAAGTCCATGAATAATATGCTAGGATTAAACCAATGCTCATAAATATTGCGTTTCCTGTACATATATTTTATTCGAATTAACATAGTATTCGCATACCTTGTAGTTTATAGTAACGATTTAATTATTAATATTGTAACACTCGATGTTAAATGTATCGATAAATATTAAGTCTTGTGCTCCTATCGGGAAGTACTTCTATCCTGAAGCTGCCGTGGTAGGATTACACATAATCCTATCCTTCAATCTATTCCTGTAATGCATCCCAATTCGTACTATATTAATCACACTCAAACCATCACTCACAGTAACCCAATCATCACAAAATAAAAAATCCCACCAAAATCCATTCGAAATCTTCGTCACATTGTCCTTCTACACCACAGTAACAGACCGATCGTCCTTCATATCATCCCTTCTGACAGCCCGATAGCGCGGTGTCAACTTTCTTATCGTGCCACGACGGCACAAAAGGCGGCATTGTGCCGTGACGTGCCGTTCCATTGTGGGACGCACGATCCTCCAGATCGGATGTCGCCGTTTGAATTTTCTAGATGCATGGCAGTTGTTAGTTGCGTGGGCAGAAGGGATATCGTTTGGGCTTCAAAGTGAAGCCGGTGTCCCGAAGATTGAGGCAAGCACTGTCGTATTGTTTTGGATGTCATGGGAGACAATCCCTCGATTAAAGAGATGTCTGTGGTTTTGGCGACAGCTATTTACAATAGGTTGTGTGGGTAGTCGTTTAGTGGATGGTGGAGAGAAGTTGGGTCGGGAGAGATATAAAGTTTATAAGCGAATATATTGTTATGAAACATTTCAAAGTATTTATATTTTCTTTTATTAATAGTTGATAATTTGCGTAGTCCCACTAATTCAGCAAAATATTTTCGTTGTGTTACAATTATAACAGAATTATTGGGTAATATGCTATTTTCCGTGTCAAATATTCGTTACCAAAAAAACTATTAAAGAGTGTATCTGTATATGCTTCTCTGTTTTACGAGATGTGTATGCCAATCTTCTTAAAATGGCTAATTTTCTGCCTCTTCAAGTGAACTTCTCCAAGATGGCCTAAATTATACTCTGTTCATTTTGAAAAGGCGCCTGAGAAATAGTGCTTTCCCCCTCGGTTAAAGCGTAACCATGGTTACGCTCTTTGCGCAGCCAATAGTAAGACTTACTCGCCACTTTGACGTTGATAGTTGCCATGGTTACCGATTCAGCGGTGGGGGAAGGAAATGTACTCAGGTGTGCAAATTCAAAATGAATAGAGTATAAGTGAGGATTCGGTAATACTCGTGTTTATATGCAGAGATAGTTACGATAGTACTATCGTTAACGATAGTTAAACGATGCATTAAAATGAATTTGATGGCCAATCAATTGACATGATTTTTGTTTAACCCTTTCAATCCTAGACCACTCAAAATTGCCATCAAATCCCATGGAAAATTTGGGGCGGTTGGGTCTGAAAGGATTAAATAAAACTTAACTACCTTAGCCATAAGTATACTATAGCACTACAGATAGTAACTAGCATGCTGTATGACCAAGTGGTCATTTAATATTTTTGTTTTATAGCTATAAGCGATTCCATTTATATTTTTTCATATTTGCGATGAAAAAGTAGCAACATTCCCTTTATCATCAACAGATATACCATATCTGTAAACATTAAGTGGATAATTAACACACACAAATCACATAAAACACTAAAAAATATAAAAGTACCCAAGGAACTACAATACTGCCTTTTAACTACGATATTGCTAAACATTAAGACAACACAATTTTTGCCTAAGTAGTAAGTCTCTTAAGCCACTCCCTCCACTTTCTTTAAAAAGGGATCTCAGTAACTAAGATGCCCTCTCCCCGCCCTCCCAGTATAAATCAATGACACAAAGAAAATAAACGCTAAATAAGCGGCATAATCCGAATACTTCCCGAAGTTCGGGAAATTCCTCAAGCGTATCTTAGTGTCGAGAAATATTTCCGAGATTACCATTAGAATCATGTTTCAATCTTGCAAGTTACGAACTTTATATATTTATCAAGAGGATTTATTAACTGTGTAAGTTTATTGACTTCAATGGCTTTAAGTATTAGTCATGTGCAGTTAGATTAATTTCGGATGGAACTCCTTGGGAAGAAAGGGATTGTTGGCTCGTTCTTTTAAGTTGTCTCGAAAGCTTTATACTTTGTGCTACTGTTTCAAAAATATTAAGCCGATTAGTTGATAGTTGTAAATGAGAAGTTTTAATTCATATGGAATGAATAAATATATTGTTTTAATCAAAGAATACAAAATTAAATTATTACATTTTGTCACTGACACATCTAAAAATGCATAAACATAAATTGGTGACATAGGTGGAATTTTAAATTTTTCCTTTCCAATGTCATTATAGACCCAATTTAGTATCATGCACAATTAGTTTTAAGTATTCAAAATTAAGTTTATAGTTTGTTTTATGGTTAATTAGAAATTACATTACTTTTCATCTACACAAGAATTAAAAATTTCTATTTCTGCTTTTTTATTCAAAGGAGGAATACAGGGTGTTTCAAAATTGCGTTGCACGGCTTTTATTCGAAACCAGCGCCTCCTAGGGTCATGGAAGTAAGGTAAGTGACCCTGGAGAATCCATTGAGATGACTTACAGCGCCCCTAGCGGCGAAATTAAAAAGTTAAAAAAATTAATTTAAAAACTAAAGGAGATAGAGCAAAAACCTCAGTAAGAGTATTGTTGCCAACGTCAAGAAAAACTGATTGAAAAAAATGTGATCAAAATATCTTGAATATTCGCGGAGATATTAGCATGTGAAAATAGCACTTTTTCGGGGGTCAAAAAGGAAAAAGTTCGCATATTTGCAAATTTTTCAGTGTTATTGTGTAGTTTTGTGTTTTTTTAGTTGAAAGAACACAAAATTTTATTAAAAAATCAAAAAAATTTGCAAATGTGCGAACTTTTCACTTTTTGACCCCCGAAAAAGTGCTATTTTCACATGCTAATATCTCCGCGAATATTCAAGATATTTTGATCAAATTTTTTTCAATGAGTTCTTCTTGACGTTTTCAACAATACTCTCACTGAGGTGTTTGCTCTATCTCCTTTAGTTTTTAAATTAATTTTTTTAACTTTTTAATTTCGCCGCTAGGGGCGCTGTAAGTCATCTCAATGGATTTTCCAGGGTCACTTACCTAGGGGTAGACCTTACTTCCATGACCCTAGGAGGTGCTGGTTCCGAATAAAAGCCGTGCAACGCAATTTTGAAACACCCTGTATGTTATAATTGTATATGAATATAGTACTTCTTTGACTTTTCCAATATGCAATTAAATAAATATTATTAAATGATAAATTGAAGTATGCTATCCATAATTTGTCTGTAGCAAATAAAAATTAAAGCTTATAGAAACCATAGATAAACTAAAAACGATAGCGATCTTTCGCTTCTGGCAAATTTTGAAAAACGCTTGTACAAGAAAATAAACAGTTTTTCAAATAATACGATTTTCATAAAATATTTCGTGTGAATATGTTCAATATTAGAATATGTTTTACTACAAATTTTTATAAAAACACTTATTCTATATCGACAGCCACTTTGCAAAAGCCTGTAAGTGCAAAACCTCAAAGTTTTCAGGAGACGAAAAAAACTGCACATTTTTCGTCTTAACATTTCGTCACATTAACAATGGGTTTGGTGATAAGCATTTTAAAATAACGCTATATACTCCATTTCTTCTGAGGACGACACGGCTTCACCTCAGCGTCACTGCAATTTACAGAGTTTTGCTTGGTGATTGGGAGTTTTCCAACTTACAGGTTATTACAAATCGTCATGGAGAAGTTATGAAGCGTCTTTGGCCTATTTTGGTGGCACTGAGATGTGCGCAAGGCCATCTTTCACAAGTACAACTCAAAACCTTATTTTCGCCAAAAAATGTTCTTACAGGCTTTTGCAACGTGGCTTTCGATATGTAAATTACTTTTTTGATATTCAATTTTATCTCCTAATTTATAATTTACTCCAGAAACTTTATGCCAGTGTAAAAAATATGGATATTGAAGTAATAAAATAAGATTTATTTAAACTGAACTTTATTTATACAATTAAGTGATATTAAGAAAAGAAAGCATAATTCGGATTAATTGTAATGAACAAATAAACACAAGTTATCTCTCCATTTGATTCCCTTTGGAGTTTTAATAAAAGACATTAAAAGGATAAGACGAGTTAATTTCAATAATGTCAACCAAAGGAATTAATCAATTATTTCTTAAGTCCTTTTGGTGACACATTTGGGACCCCTAATTGCCTATTAAATTGCCTGAAGTGTACTTTTTATATTCACTCCAATTCTAAGTCGGGTTTTTATCGACATTGTTTTTTATTATTTTGTTTCAGAATTTTTTGGTTGAATTATGATCTCTCTGAAGGTATAAATACATTTCTTGTAATAACCACCATATTTTTGTATTTTTTGCTGATAATCTCCTAATGATTTATTGATTTTTTTATTACATAGAGTGCTTGATTTTAAAATATAATATAAGTTAAAGAAAAAAGTTTTGGGTATATAGGGAATAAAAATGTATAAACCCTATATTATTATACTTCGTATTTTTGAAACAGATTTTCTTGAATTTTTATACCAATTATTTATTCCGTTACTGTTTTGTTTTATATTCTACTTATTTCACATTAATTCTTTACTTATATTACTGATTTACGAAAATGAATTTTGTCAAATCATACATTAAATTATGTATCAGTATTTGTATTTCACATGTATACAAAGTGTTGGAAAAAGGAGTTTTTATCTAATTTATAACAAATCTAGCATTTGGTACATGGACAAAGTATTGTTAAATTATTTTACAATTTTATATGTAACCTTTTTGTAAAAATTATATATTATTTAATCATTTCATACATCACAAGAATAACTACTGACCCATTCCTTAAGTCAAAAGAGAAGAAGATTTCACGAATATATTTTAAAACTTATCCAAAACACAAAAGTTTGCTTGATGAATAGAAACTAAAAGTTATTGCGAAAAAACTGTTATGTACAATTATTAACGTACATGTAAATTTTCATGAATATATTTTTTATGTTAAATAATATTCAAAAGTACTTGGGGAGATAGCATAGCTCGAAATACACTGGAAAGATAGTTTACCAGAGTTTCTTAAAAATACAGAAAAAGGTGATTAATTTCCGAAAACATCCTTATGAAAAAAAATTGATTGTTGCGAAAACTATATTTTATAAAACCATTTCATCGAAATGTAATTAAAGTTACCATAAATTATGCAAATTATCAAAGAGAATGATTCAAATTTCTTTGTCTCAAGGTTTACAATTCGTCACTTTAATATCAAACACTACTATCTCCGTTCGGAAAACTTTAGAAATCTCGATCCTTGGCGTTCGGATCGTTGAAAAAGCTCATTTGATTGGTTCGTAAGCACTGAAATAATCGAGCTAAGATCAAAACCAATCAAATGACCTTCTCCAACGATCCGAACGTCAATGATCGAGATTCCTAAAATTTTCCGAACGGAGAAGGTAGTGGTTGGTATCAAGGTGACAAATTGTATCAAGGTGACAAGGTGACCCCAAGTTGGCATTATGCTATTCATCTATATTAATTACTTTTACTTAGAAACAACCATATACAATAACAAAATTTATACATCCCTACCATAACAATATATATCTAACAAATGAAACCCATACTCTTCCCCCCCACATCCTCCTTCTGATTGTTTACACGCCCTTATGAAAAAGCAACGGAACGGGTAAAGGACATGAACTCCCAGCGTCACGTCTGCGCGAGATTCCGTTATTCAAATAAGGACACAGTAGTCACTAGTTCCTTTCACAGTGAGCGTGTTTCCCTGACAAAACCGGGGACCTTTCTGGTATTCCTCCACACCGCTTTGGAATCGGTATGCGGGGATTGCGACGCGAAATCGAATAAAAGCTTTTAAGTTTAATGTGGGATCTGCCCTGCCGTTGCGATGGTACTAGGGATTGCTTTATTTGGGGGTAGTTACTGTTGAGGAATGTGGGTTGGAAATGCGTTGTGGGGAGGATATAGGAGAGAAGTTGGATGAGAGGAGAGTATTGTGTAGTACTTTGAGTTGGGAAACGAATTGATAAAGTTGACATTGTAAATGAAAGAGTGCAATATTATTTTTAAAATTATTACAGTAGAAAAACATGCCAACGTATAATATTAATGATATCGTTTATTGTTTCTATCGAAGGAAATATTAATAAAAATTAAAAAAATCTATCTGCCATGTATGATTATTAATCACACTAAATTAAAATGGGAAGTAAGGTCACCTTTAAATAAATTAAGTCTCAATTTTCGTACAATCCCTCAATAAATATTTTTCCCAATATCCTCTTTCGATTATAGACGTTTGATGTAACTATTCATTGGTAATCTTCTTTACCCCTTTTCTGTTCAAACCAGTTTTACTATTATCATCATTATCATTTTGATTATTGTATCTTTACTATGTCTCTGAAAAACATCGTAACAGGTATTGAAAGTTAATATTTTGATTTTCATATATTTTTAAAAAAAGTTATGGTTATTAATCAGTATTATAATCATAAGCAATGTAGTTAAGTGACGATGCCCTATCCGATGTGACAGCTTTCAACGCCCTCTAGTGGAAACTTTAGAATATATAATTTTTATTTGAAAAACTATTTGAGGTATGTGAAAAAAGTCAATGACTAAGTTGTAGAGCAGCATAGATTCAGTTGGGAAAGACACTTCAAGGAGAAACATACATTGAATAAAACCCCTAAAACGCACGCTTAATTAGGTTGAATTTACGTAGTTTTTACGTCTTAAAACGCTCCTCACAAGGCGAAAATGAGAAATTTTCATTTTTATGACTTTAGTAAATGATTAAAAGTATTCTTAGTTCATTATTGAAAATTTTCGTCTCATGAGGAGCGTTTTATGATGTATAATCTAAGTAAATTCAACCTAATTGAGGGTGCGTTTTAGGGGTTTTATTCAAGATATTTTTCTGCTTAAGGTTTCTTTTCCCACTGAATCGATGCTGCTGTACAAAGCAGTCAATGACTTTTTCAAATACCTCAAATATATTTTCAGATAAAAATTTAAACTCCTAAAGTTTCCGCTAGAGGGCGTTGAAAGTTGTCACATCGGATATGGCATGGTTACTTTACTACACCAACTATACCTAGACCCAACTTTCATGACTATATATTGTTGGGGGTTCAAAAGTTAAAGGGGTTGGACCATCTTATCGTGGGACACCCTGTATAAATTTTGGTATCACTATCGAAGCAAACTACATGTACTACTTTAGGTGTTCCAGTAAAAAAAAAGGATACGGACTAAAATATCTTATTTTCCCAAATATATTGATTTAAAAATGGTAATCATTTAAATCTAAACGTTATTGATTAACCATTACTCCCGCGAAGAAGCTTTACTTAATAAGTATGTATACCTATAGTTTCGGTTATAAGATAATCTCTAACAACTGCAATGTAAGTAAATCAATATCAAAAACAATTTCCACACATAGCTCACAAAAGATCAAATATCCCCCTCATGAATCTCGCCTCAAATAAAAAATTCCAACCCGCGAATGAGTGAACGAAAACTATCTCCGACCCAGACAGATGAAATACCTGCCCCCCGACAGTCAAACGTATAAGGAATTAAGTTTGAAAGTTCCCCCGGAATGACATTTTCCTCGGAAATATGCCCCAGAATTCAATTTCCAGTTCTTTCCCCGCGTTTTACAGAAAGAATCGAGGAGGAACGACCCCCTTTTCTCCATGTTCAGGCTGAGTCTGCAAAATGCGGATGGGTTCGCTGAAAGGGCCGATTGGTGTTTCACTTCAATTTGAATAAAACCTTTTCTTCCGGTCCCTTATCGATGAGATTTGATGGTCCGTCTCCCTCTTTCGATATTCTAATCTCCCTTGTTCCGTAGAGGGGCACGATTTGGAGCGAATCGGTCGACGCTTTTTTTTCTTTCCTTTTTCGGCCAAAGGAGCGGTGTAAAATAATTTGGGGGAAATTTTCGGAATGGATATTGGGCTTTGATTGAAAGAGGAAACGCGATCCAGATACAGTGTGTGGGTTGATATACCTTGTTGAATGAAAAAGAGGGGATTGAGAAAGTGTCTAACCTTTTGGTTACCTTTTTAAAGGGGATGTATTTTACACTGCGTAGGTGTTAAAAATACTTTTTAAAAGAAATATTCCACCAATCACACACACACATTACTGATATGATGCTGATATAGCAGGGACTATATCCCCAACCAGCGTAAACATTCAAGATTCGTCCACTCTTTGTCATGTATGGACAAATTTCGTTCATTTTTAGTGGAAGTTATGTAAACTTGAATATTTGGTGTGAGCTGTGCTACTAGGGTTCTTCTACTACAATAATTTAATTTATTGTTTAGTAATCCTTATTCAAGGTGTCCCACGAGAAGTGGCCCAACCCCTATAACTTTTGAACCCCTACAGATATAATCATGAAAGTGGGGTCCAGGTATAGTAAAACGACCATGTTCTATTCGATGAGATAACTTTCAACGCCCTCTAGCGAAAAATTTAGGAGTTATAATTTTTATTTTAAAAACTATGTGAGGTACGTGAAAAATGTCAATGACTAAGTTGTAGAGCAGCATTCATTTTGTAGGAAAAGACACCTTAAGCATAAAAATATCTTGAATAAAACCTCTAAAACGCATGCTCAATTAGGTTGAATTTACGTAGTTTTTACGTCTTAAAACGCTCCTCACATGGCGAAAATGAGAAATTTTCATTTTTATGACTTAAGTAAATGACAAAAGTATTCTTAGTTCATTAAATTAAAAATTTCTCATTTTCGCCTTTTGAGGAGCGTTTTAAGACGTAAAATCTAAGTAAATTCAACCTAATTGAGCGTGCGTTTTAGGGGTTTTATTCAAGATATTTTTCTGCTTAAGGTGTCTTTTCCTACTAAATAAATGCTGCTCTACAACTTAGTCATTGACTTTTTTCACATACCTCAAATAGTTTTTAAAATAAAAATTATAACTTCTAAAGTTTCCGTTAGAGGGCGTTGAAAGTCATCCCATCGGATAGAGCATGATCACTTTACTATACCTAGACCCCACTTTCATGACTATATCTCTAGGGGCTCAAAAGTTAAAGGGGTTGGGCCACTTCTCGTGGGACACCCTGTATTATACTATGTATTATTTACTATGCTAGCATTTTAGAGAACAGGTCATTACTAAATTTGCTTAACAACTACTCTTTGAAAGGATTTTAATAAATTTTATGAAAAGTAAAACCTAAACACCTAAATTAAAAAGTTATTGGGACAAAAAAGCACTGTTTTTATATTCTATAACGGTGGAAAGCAAATGACACACTTGCAAGTGTGTCATTTGTCACATGTTTCGGTACTAAGAAATATTAATTCTGGATAGATGAAGCTCAAACAGTTACCAGTTGCAAATCACGCTATAGTATCTCAGAAATGTTGATACAATTATTCATAGAATTTTTGTAATATGTAGGTTACTTTAACAATGTAGCCTACTTCAAAGCAAATTAAATCCGAGCTATTAATATCCCCCATTATAAAGATTTCAACTCAACCGTCAGTCATTTTGGAAATTTTACATTTCTGTTCACTTAATCTTTTGACAAAACGTCCAGACACGCCCAAAAGTAGCAAACCATTTCATACATTTTTTTATAATGCTACTAACTGAAGACTTTCTTCCGGTAAGTTATTAGACATAATCACGTAAATGTTCGTGAGATATTATTGTCTTTTTTTCTTTCACATATAAATTTTTTTAAAAATACGCTTAGTAAAATATTTAAAAAAACATCATTTTCATTTGTTATTTTTAATTGATATAAATAAATATCAGGACTCAAAATAAATAACTTAAATTTTCTAACAAGAATTTTGCTAATATAATTTTACCTATGCAAAACTTTTTCTATGATGTAGTCATTTTTTTATCAATTGATAATTTCTCGAATACTTTGTTCCAACTGAAAAAAAATCTTGTTACTACTGACTTGTTATTACTGATACTACTGATAAAAAATACTTGTTATTTTTTTAAACGGGCCCACAAACTTGGACCCAACTTTTGCACTGACCCAAACTTAGGCCCAAACTTTTTTAAAGGGGCCACAAACTTGGTCATCAATTTTCGAAGTTTACAACCAAGTTGGCTGTCTGTGGGAAGTCGATAATTGAATTTCAGGTTGATGATCTCATCTTCAACTTGGTGGGCGAAGCTTAAGGGGACTTAAGCTTAATTTGGTCAAAATATCGAATTTGAGATTTTGCAATATAAATGAAGAATCATCCCTTAGAATTATTCCTACTAAGTTTAATAATGGTACGGGGATTCCAAGTGTGGAAATTTTGAGATTTCTGAAGCCTAGATCGGATTATGAAGCCTAGCTTTCTATCTTTAAACGGCTTTTTCTCAAAACAAGGTTTTTAATGTTTAAAATCTGAAGGATTTTTTTCTAATCATCCAAAACCACTTCAAGAATTGTAGTCATTATCAGTAACACATGTTTAACATCTTCAGGCATGGATTTTATAATATATTTATTATAATTTTTTACGGAGCAGTTAAGTGGAAACTTAGGATATTTTTCGAAAAAAAAATGCCAAATTTCATAGTTTTTTATATCAGAAACTTTTATAGATAATCAAATTTCCATGCCTACAAGTGACTATATATGTTTGATCTATGTTAAGACAAAAAATCAAATAAAAAGAACATATATTAAGGGAGGAGTATGAATTTAAGGTAATTTTGGGCATTACTGTGAAGTTTTTTGTAATTATTTTGAAAAATAAATTTTCGAACTCGCTTTTTGGGCTAAATATGAATTAGTATGAAGTAAATACATAATTTAACGCCTTAAAAGATCATAAAATCCTTATACTAGAGAAAAAAATATTTTTGGTACTGAGTCCCCTTAATCGGAACATGTTTTTAGGAAAATAAAAAAACTAAGCATTAAAAACTTTAAAAATATAAATTTAGCACGAGAGAATAAATAATAAAATATAATTTTGCATTTAAAGTACCAAAATATATTAATTTTTTACAAGGTGATTAATTTTTCTTCATTGTTTACATTTTGGTTGTCAACCAGATTGGGGATCCGTGGAAATATCATCAACCCGGTTGATGACAAAGTTGCTCGTCTGTGGGCCCCTTAAAATGCAGCACATATGAATTTATTCTGGAGTATTTGTTTTGAAAATAAACTTCTATAAATATCAAAGATTGGAAATATTAATTGTATGTACGTTTTACTAACAGAAAAACATAGAATATAAATAGATAAATATAGAATATAAATTCTTATTACTAAATAAATACATACATAATATGGTGTTTATCTTTATTCATACATACAAAAAAGTTTTATTAAAAATAGTGAAAGGAAACATTACTTTTTCATTGCATTTACTTATTTTCACCAAAATAGTTCAATAAGTTTTAATGTTGGTATATTAACTTTAATTACACTTAAATAAGTTTCTGAAATATTTGGGTCTATTTTCTTAGAACTTTCTTTCAGATAAACATATATAATGTTTTGAAAGAAATATTTTTAGTTAATGAATTGCTGAAAACAACCTCAAAAAAGCCATCAGTTTTCAAATGAAACTTTCATAACATGTCAGAGAAATAAATATCGGGGCTTTATTTAAACCCAGCCGAAGATAACTACGATGGTTCCTGCCAAGATAATAAATCATGGATTAGAAACGACACAATACAAAAAAGCAGCACTTCACTACTTTAAAGGAAAACAATCAACCCCAACCAAAACACAACTTTCGCTTGATACAAAGTGAGCCAAAGAAAAAGAAAAACAACAAAAGCCCAATCCAAGTAAAAAATTCATTTAGAAGACGAAAAACCATCAATTGATCACCCGAAAGTCTGCCCAAACTATGTTTTAAAAAAAAAACCTCCAAAAGAGAGAAATAATAACAAATACATCAAAAGCAAAACATTCGTCGTCCAGCCAGCAAAAGATAAGAGGCATCCGAGGAAGAGAATGATCGGATATTGGACAGACAGACCATTCTACGGATTGGTTGGGGGGAGGATATATCTATATGTAGGGAGAATGGGAAGGGGGAGGGAAAGGAACGTGCACATAGTGCAAGGGAGAAAGTTGATTCGGAAGCTTCGCACGTGCGTATGACAGGCGCCATTTGTAATCCGCAAGTTCTTCCGCAATATCTGCACAGCGTATTTCCACACTCGGGTTTAAAGGTGGGATCCGGGCGGTGCGAAGACTCTGGGATGGAAGTACGCTGGTAGTTATTTGATCAATGGCTGGGGAGGACAAGCCTTTCTTTATTTTCTCTCTCGTGCTTTCGTTTCTTCTCTTCTCCTCCGGCCCCTATTCCGCTTTTCAAATTGGTCTGGGTTGGTGGAGAAGTTTTTTTTGTTGTTTGTTCTTTCTTCTTTTTTTTGGAGGGTTCTGTGTGTGCCGAGGTCTTGAGATGAAGGGGTTGGCGGTAGGGGCGATTTGTGAGGTTTCGTGCCGGTTTGGAGGCTAGAATCGTTTGGAAGTTTTAGGTTTGTTCGTTTGTTTGTTTAGGGGTTTGTGGAGGTTAGGGAAGTGTTGTGATTGTATGGTGTAAGGTTTGTGAAGAGATGTGTTATTCTATCCGTGGACTAAGCCGCGTAAATATTTAAATTATCTGTTTTTTTTTATAAAATAAGATATTATGTGTTATGCAAAATTTTTAAATGCAAATTATTCATTAGTATGTACAGACTGTAATAATAAAGTGCTTTACAAAATATATATATATAAAATGTGCATTTACATATAATTCAATATTATTAAAATGACATCTATAGTAAATTATTTTATAAAAGTTGTGTGAAAATTTTCGAAATGTAATACATTATATGATCTTAGTTTAATTAAATCAGCCTGAAAATGTTTTTGCATAATTGTGAGACGCTAGAAATTTTACTTGAAAGGTTTTAAATTAAGTTCCCAGAATAAAATAAAAATGTCGGAATATATCCTATCTATAGTTAAGTATAATATTTTTAATTTTTATCTCGCAAAAGTAAAATATGTTTGCTTCACTTTAATAGTAACTCATGAATATTAAATCATATTTCTCTTTTGTACGTGAAAAAGTAAATGGAAAATAGATATTTATGAAAGTAGTGTTATTATTCACATTACTATATTTAAACTTCACGAAAAATATACAAAAGTATAATACCTTCATATTGTAAACAATGTTTTTTCTTCGTATTAGCGGAAAATTAGTATATGCTATGGTATATGTATACAGGGGGATCAGAAGATAATTTTATCTTTCATACATTGGTATTTCTATGCTTAAAAACCACGATATAAGATATGATTTTACTTTACTGATAAAAGAATTTAAATTGGGATATGTGTGTAAACACATAATATTAGTTCACTCTCTTAATATAGTGAAGCACCATCAAAGTTCTATTTTCTTTTTCCAACTTATTTTTTAATTTTGAATGTACACTTTTTATTTTTTTTTCCAGCATTATAAAAGATTGGGAATTTATGTTAATTAAAAACAAACATTTTGATAAAGTTTTCAGTGAATGAAATGCATATACAAACATTTCTCTTAAAAAAATGTTTTAAATTTGTGTTTCTCCTCATACTAAAATCCATAAAGTAATAAAATTATAATATTTAACTTATATTCGAACTTTATTTTTATATCAAAACAAGTAAGTGTAATATATGTAGATAATGGAGGTAGTTAATTTAAATACTCTTATCAAAATTCTAACATCAACACAGCTAAAATCTTTTTGACCTTCCTTCCCTTCATCAAAACCAACTCCGAACAAGTACTTTCTTACATCTTTTTAAATTAATCTATAATTACGCTCAAACTACTCCACCAGGTAGCCTTAAATCAATTTCATTAGCTGAAAATCTCACTCATCTACTTCATTTAAGTCCGTAAAAAAACAGCTTCATCGATTAATAGCTCCATACACTCCGGGTGACGTCACTTCCTCGACTCCACCCCCAAACGTACGGGAAAGATTACGTAATACATCAGCAAAGTATTACTTCATTAAGGTAATTGCTCGGGGCAATATTTTCCTGGGCTACCTCCGAGCTTTAATGACCGTACCGTGTGGCGCTTTTCCCGGGTAAGCTATGAAAGGGCAGATCTTGGGCCATTATTGGGTAAGAGCTTTGATGTGTTAAGGAATTAACTGTGATTTCTCTCGTTTCGATGCAGGTGTATAAGAAGAATGTCTTGTGTTTTTATTTCTTCTGGTGATGTTTTGCTTGGCGTTATAAAACTCAAAATTACTGTAATATGTTAAAAATATTTTTGGAAAGTTTTCATGTTAAGAAGGAAACCACTAGAATCTTTGGCCGTTAAATGGTTTGAACTCTTTAAGTATTATCTAATTGGTTTTTAACTATTTATTAAAATATATACAGCGTGTAAAGGAAAGTCCCTTTACCCTGTAATAAATTGCTAACGGAGCAAGCTAAAGCTATGCAAATAAGGTAATGGTATAGTAAAGTGACTATGCGCAACCGAATGCGAGCGACCACAGAGCCCTCTAGCGGAAATTTTAGGAGATATAAATTTTATTTTTAAAAATATTAGGAATTTGCTAAAATAGTCAATTACAAAGTTGTAGAAAAGCATCAATTTAGTAGGAAAAGACACCTTAAGCAAAAAAATATCTTGAATAGAACCCCTAAAACGCACGCTCAATTAGGTTGAATTTACGTAGATTTTACGTCTTAAAACGCTTCTCACGAGGTGAAAATGAAAAATTTTGAATTTAATGAGTTAAGAATACTTTTATTCATTTATTTAAGTCATTAATTTGAAAATTTCTCACTTTCGCTTCGTGAGAAGCGTTTTAAGACGTAAAATCTACGTAAATTCAACCTAAATGAGCGTGCGTTTTAGGGGTTCTATTCAAGATAATTTTTTGCTTAAGGTGTCTTTTCCTACTAAATCGATGCTGTTCTATTACTTTGTATTTGACTATTTTAGCAAATTCCTAATATTTTTAAAAATAAAATTTATAACTCCTAAAATTTCCGCTAGAGGGCTCTGCGGTCGCTCGCATTCGGTTGCGCATAGTCACTTTACTATACCATTCCCTTAACTGCAAAGCTTTAGCTTGCTCCGTTAGCAATTTTTTACAGGGTAAAGGGACTTTCCTTTACACTCTGTATAGTAACAAACTTTTGTTTTACGTTAATTGGAGTATTGCATGAAACAATATTAACAAAATTATGACCTTTTATTTTTTAATGCAAAAGAAGAGAACAAGTTTTACATCTAAATTATAATTTTTGTGAAAGGTGAATAAAACTATTTTTAGTTGATTCATAAAAATATCTTCTTGAGCTCACGTGTTCTATCAGTATGGATTTGTTAATAAAAGTTAAGTAAAAAATATTGCATCAAAAATAAAACAACGTTTAGTCCCCTCTTTATTTGTTTAGAGTTGATTGATCATTTTAAAGGTAAAAGTTGAAAGACGAGTTTTTGATTTTTTAAATAAAGATGAAATTAAATAAAAATAGAAGAAATAAAATGCAAATTTTAGATGCCATAGATGTTTTGGTTATGGATTAGATGAATCAAGAAACTGAATCGAATTTACTGAAGGTCTCTTGAAAAATACACTTGAAGCTAGTTTTCTTAGCACAGAAAAATATATATTGGCTTGGTTACAACTTTTCTATTCCTTACAATCTCATTACAACGAACTTTCTTGTTATTCTTTTACAATCGTAAATATATTTTCCATCAAAATCAAAAATTTTCTCACGTAACAAATTGCCTTTTCCTTCAAGGTAATAGTCAAAATATTTTATTTCCAGTTACTGAGCACATCTTTCTTACCAAATGAAATTTAGAATCAATAGAAAAATATCAGTTTAACCATATGCTTCATAGCCTTAACTATCAAACAATTCAAACATGCACTCAGTTGATCAAAAAATTAAATCAAATGTTACTTTTTTTATATGTGTTGAATTTTTATGAAAACCTGATTCTATAAAACTATAATTCACATAGAAATCTGAGTTTTGTGGTTTGCTTGCATAATAGCATTTATGCAAAAATACCATAAAAATGAAATAAATTTATATGCGCAGATATTTTTAGAGGAAAACTTTTCACATGCTTTAATTTGGGTACCTTTACTATGAAAACCCCTATCAGACCATTATCACTGAATTTTATATAATACAGCAATGAGGCTGTAACTTTAAGTGATAAAAATATGTTTACTTCATATGATTAGATGTAAACTTATTTACTAAACTTTTTCCTTTTTTGAAATTGATATCTTTAGAATGACATAGATAACACGGGCCTGCGATGAAAAAAATACAAGATAAGTAAGAGCTAAACTTGTTGCATTTTTCGGTGCTGATTTCAGAAAAAATAATAAAAAAAATCAATCACACAATTTTTTTTTAAAACTTAAATTTTAGGATTTTCATGAAAATTACCATTTTCACGTTGAATTTCTTTCCTGCTTGCATGACCATTATTCTACCATGGTGAAAACTACAGAATACCACTCTGTGACACCTCCCTGTCGCTATCTCTCCATCCCCGTCGAATTATCTCAACAATTAGCGTCGTGAGAAGTCATTTATGGAGTCATGGGCGTGTTAATACAGCGACAAGTGGAATCTCCATCAAAAAACAATTATAACAGCTACTTTTCTTGTGATACAAGGCTTCGAGTTCGAGACGTTTTTATAATTTGTCAGATGATTTTTTTTACATATGTATCGAAATAGCGGTATTACAAATTGCATGAGTAGCATTACATACTAGTAAGTAAGACAAGCTTATCTTCTGTATTTCTCTCGGAAACTTGGAGATCAGGAAAAATCATGGGTTTATCATAAAATTTGTGTGCAGGGTATTAATGAAGGAAAGAAGACTGCTGATTTGGAACTCTCCTATGCCATAGAGGAGGGAGCCGAAAAACCATTTAGATGATTGTTGCTTCTATACATGCCATCTCCGTGGGTATAAACGCACAAATCAAAAGATAATCCCTCATCCTGATAGTATTCCATCGGCAATACGTCCAGTTTCTCATGAATCTGATGTTACGGTGTTTTTTCTCCAACTGACTTGCGAATCATTTCTTCCGGTCACCTGTAGGACTCTCGATGCATTTAAAAGAAAGCTATGAAAACCTCGCACTCTTCTTCAATAAAATAAAGTATACCAAACACTGTTGGACCATTTGCTGTGATTTGAAAATTACCTCCATGCTTTTTGGTCAGCAAGAATGGTCACTTAACATTGGGTCAAAAAATAACGTCTAAAATGACCAAATCTTGAGCCAGACACCAGGAATGTGATTCGAAAGAGCTAAGTTAAGCAAAATAATTTTTACACCCTCTACATATAAAATTTGGTGTTATAAACATAGTACAAGCAAAATTTTTTGCGATAATTACCTTTAAAATAGGATTTTAGAAAAAATATCGAAATATCGATAATACAAAAAATCCTGATGTGATTGAGTAAAATGGTTATCATTTTCGAAATCAGCATACCAAATAACATAAAATTCACTTAAAACCTCTTTTGTATTTTTCAAAAAGTTAAATTTGGCAGACCTGTGTAATTTAATGATTTTTTATTGATTCATGAAGCATTCAATTTATTTAAAATAAATATTTTATTGAGCATTACTTTTTTTCTGTATACAGGGTGTTTCAGATAAGTGTTTCATAACTAGGGGAATCACCTAGGAACGGTGGGGGTCTGAAATGTACCCCTAGTGACCTAGGGGTTTTTATAAGCTGTCATGGGAGGTATCCAGAGTGAAAATTGACACGTACCTTTTTATGATTGGATTAAAACCAGCAAAATCATTCGATACCCGTATTTGTTACATAAAAACTAATTTAGGAACTGAAATTTCCGCTCTTCAATCCGTTTTATTTCGTAAATACCTGAATTGATGGTTTTAACTCAATCTTAAAAGGTTTTGTGTCATTTTCACTGTGAATTTTACAATTTTCCATGCCCGTTAATAAAAACACCTAGATCGCTAGGGGTGCATTTGCGACCCCTATTCATTCCAAGGTGATTCTGAATCGTCTCAGGGTGCCCTTTCTACTCCTAGAAGTTAGGAAACACCTTATTTGGGCTTTAAATAAACCAATTGATTTAGAAATAGGAATACCTTAAGTAGATTTATATAAAATATTATGTAGTTTTTTATTAATTCTGCTAGCTAAGTGTTTATAATCAGAGCTAGTTGAAGTTAAAAAAACAAAGAAAGTTAAAAACACTGCAAAATTTAAACTTTTAATTCAATACCAAAAAAATTTGGTGACATTTTCAAACATTCAAAATTAATAAACCCAACTGCTAGATTTTCAAAGCATGTTCAGAACCTCGCAAAAAACTTTAACACAGCAGTTAAAATTCGCCTCTAACCATTACTTATGCATTAAATAAAAAATTCATTTCGATGAAGGAGTTTTGAGAAAATAAGTCAAGCAAAAAAACCCACACTCACTGCGCCTTTCAGTTAGTTTCTTTTAATTCTCTTCGCAAGATTACAATTAGAACGAAATTGAACTTGGACTATAAAACTGATTGCATTTCCTCCTCCCCCCCTCTCCCGTCCATTGCACTCAAAAAGTGCGCATCTCAAACAGCCTATGCCAAATCACAGCTTGGGCTCGCGGATCGGCTTTAATTTATTTTTTCTTACGCCCGCTTTTATATTCGTTAGAAAGTTAGAGCTGCAGATTTCTTCTTTCTTTTCCTCCAGAGGAACCCTTCTCTTTATAACGAATGGATTATTTAAATGCGAAAGTTTAAATTGGCTCCACGGAACGAGCTGTATATTTTTTTATGGGAGGGGCGCGAGTTTAAATTAGTTTCTGCAGAAGACACGTTAATTAAACTAGGGTGTGAAAACAAATTAAGTCTAAGTAAACAATCCTGTTCGCAACTTCTTCTCGGTCGATTGGTGCTACATGCAAATGAAGTTGTAATAGTCGGCAGCAGCTGGGGAATAGCTTGATTGTGCTGATGCCACGTGAAATTCACGAATGTCTTTTGAAACTTTATAATTGATCGGATTGAAATTATGAATTTCTAAAATTAGTAAGTATAATTAAGTTAACCCACTATGATTTATTCCACGGTATTAACACTTTTGTAGTTTCGATCGGTCTCTAATTTGAAAAAGAACTTTTAAATTCCACTATCTCAAATTTTAAGGATTTTTTTTTTCATTCACCATTCTGATGTTTTTACAGGATAATGGCATTTTATTCACACGTTTTCTCTCTAATTTCAAAAAATATAGAAAATGGACGATTCCCGTATTTTTTTAGAACAGAAAAATGCATTTTTCTATGGTATGGTTTGTAAAATGGTAAAGTGAAATTTGACAGTAAGGAAGTTGCATGTGTCAGATTTTCATAATCATTCAAGTGTTTCGTATGGTTATCTGTATGGTAAAATGAAATATCTAGTCAATTTTTCAAACAAAAAATGTACAAGTAATTAAATATTTAATTTATAAGTTGAGAAAAAACATGTGACTGAAAACGCTTAAGTGAAAACACAGTATATGGTGACGTCAACAATCATACCATAAACTCCACTGCTTTCCAACAATGGTCACCGTACTATGACGTCACATCCCAAACTCTAAGCGTTTTCGCGCGCTTTGAAAAAGGGGATTTTTGTCAATTTTTTTTTGCTATCTAAAAATTTCTGGATCAGCCTCCAATTTTGGGTGTATGCTTATTTTTGCATGAAGAATCGATTGAAAAAATATAAAGAAATCCTGCAACTTCCTCATTACTATGAATCATAAATCCGCTCAAATCCATTGTTTCTTATAAATTAGTCTTATACTGTTTTCGCTTCTTTTTAAAAAGTCAAACTTTGAAATTAAATTTAAAAATAAATATATACTTCATATAAAAAACCTTCTCTCAAATATATCTTAATATCAAATAAAAAATTAAAAGGCTGGAATGGCTCATTTGATTTAAAAGAAATAAAGAAATAAAATAAATTTATACTAAAATCAGATGTAGTTTAAAATTATTAGCTTGGTAAAATAGCGAGATAAACTACTTCAAGCTACCGCGTTTTCTCTTTAATAAAAATATTATATGACATTTAGGTGTCAAATAAAGATATATATTTTAGTAAATAAACATGTTTTTGAAATTTAAGATTTAAAATTATTAAATTGAATGAAACAACTTCTCCTTTTCAAAACATAACGAGCCGTTTAATGAAAAGATTATGAACTATATGTGAATATACTGAAGGAATGTCAACTGTGTGTAAATCGTAAGTTTTAAATAAATTCAATAATTTCTAAACATTACAGTAATCTAGTATATTATACAAGATTACCTTGTTTCATCCGATTATGTTAAGCTGAACTAGAAATCAATGAGACGCGATAATAAAAACATTTATTCAAGCTATACACCAAACGAAGACAGCTTAAAAAATCTACATAGGTCTGCATTGCATCAAAATAAACAGAAAATTTTATAAAAAATGTGTTACACTATTAATAAAAAGTTAGAATTTAAACTGGATATAAAATTTATCATTATTAATGAGTTAGTAGAAATATATATTTTCAGAATCTAGTGAAAAGTTCTTTTATATAATAAATGGTTATCGTAACAACTTACATTTTGTTAATAATGATTAAATGTCTAGTTAATAAACATAAAATTTTATTCTAGGTGTTTAATTATATTTATAACGATTATCGTGTTTAAAATGTTTTAAACCAGTGGTTCCCAACCTGGGGGCGATCGCCCCCAAGTGGGCGATATAGGATATCAAGGGGGCGATGAATAAGTGAGGGGCGATAGGGGGGCGATGAGTATTCAAAGGGGGGAATTAAAAATTATTGTAGATAATACTACATAAAAATAATTGAAATTATTAATTATTGAAAATTAAGTTCACCAAAACGAGCTAAAACCCTATTTTTAGGGTCAAATTTCCAGAAATTGTCTAGGGCTAGAATTGTCAGACCCCCTTCAATATTTGAAACTTTATTATATTTACACCTATTTTTTATAAGTTAGTGAAATTGAAAAAACTTCCCAAAAGCATATTAAATTCTTGAAAATTTATGTTCGAAATTCGGATTGGGTGTACCAAAACTAGTTGAAAACTTGCTTTTTTGACATAAATTTCATAAAAATCTAGATAACGATTGTCTAATGATAATCTAATGTAGATAACGATTATTCTGAACTTTTAATATAATCGTTGATACAATTAAACTTAATTTTGAAAATTCATAGTCCCCTTAAAAAATCAAATCCTGGATTCGCTCGCACACTGCTTTGAATTAAAATCAGATATCCAATGAGAAGGAAAAAGGGGCGATAGGACTTAGTCAACCTCCGGAAGGGGGCGATGGGTCACAAAAGGTTGGGAACCACTGTTTTAAACCATTATCTCAACCACACCAAAACCTTTTAACCAACCCCTACAACATCAAACTAAACTCACATACCCACCTCATTCGGATGAAATATACGACCCAAACAGCATTAACTCAACCAGCAGCACCCATACTCATACAACCCCATTGCATTAACGTAATGCCATATCCAAAAACAAGACTCCTTGAAATTGAAAAATCTTGCCGGGATCATGCATCCTCGCCCCATGCATGGCTCATGCAGAAAGACAGTCCCCGTGCATTCTCTGGGACGAGCCCCTGACAAGGGAACGTCTACAGATAATGGGGATAGATGAGCTCAGGGAATGCGCTGTGGGAAGAAGTATACTAATGAATCATCTCTTTGCTGGGGAAGATTGGGATGCATTTGCCGTTTTCCCCTATTTTTTGGTAAATAGAGACGGCCCTTGTTGGATGCTAATGGAAAGGCATGTTTGTACGTAGACGTCGGAATGTTTTCCTAGGGAATAGGTTGGGGTGTATTTTGTTGGGTTGTTTTTGAAATGGGTGTTGTTTTGAGTTATTGTTGTGTAAAGTAATTCTGAAATGTTTAAAATTGATGTTTCCAAAAGGCAATGTTATTTTAACATGATTAGCAATTTAAATTATAATTTTGAAAAGGTGGGTCTTAGTAAGTCTTCTAACTATAGTGGATAATATCCGCGTTTTATGAAAACAGAAAAAAAATGCATTTTCCAGTAGAAAAAAAAGGTTCTAAATTCAAAAATTGACACGAAAAGTTTCGAAAAAATTTAGTTAATTCAATGTTTTGGGATAAAAATCGACAATCGCTTTGGATCCTAAACCACTGTTTAAACCAATGTTTTGGATTGAATGACGTCACTTTTTAAATCCGAACTTTCAAATTAAATTTAAAAATTTAAAATAGGTCTCTGCGGACTGTTTAGATGTTTGTTAGTTTCGTACTGCCTTGCATATTTACTTCGATGATACTTAGGGTTCATAGACTGTGCTTGGATTGTAGAAAAGTAATTACGATAATTATAAATAGTACCGTAATAAAGTTGATATTAAGGAAAAATTAATAATAATAATCATCAAAAGTTTATAGCATTTGTTGAGTATTAAAAGCCATTTGAAAGAATTGTTTTTTGGCACCACTGATACAGCCAATCATCAGAAGATAGGAAAAATTTGCTTCATTCAATCAAAATCGTATGGGCTTAATACCTTACAGTTGAATTGTTCCCAACAGATGGTCCGTGAACCATGGGTGGTACGCGAAATTATCGACAGGGGTTGGAAAAAAAGTGTCCCAAATGCCCAAAAAGTTTCCATTAAATCATGATTCTTAAAATTTGTAAATTATACAACACGAGGAAAAATGTATTCATACTGAAAACTAAGGGTTGCTGTTTAATTGATTAGAATAAAAGTCACCACTAAATAAGTTAAAAGTTATTTTGCTTATTATTTTTAGGCAGGGCTTATGATTGCACGTCTACCTCAGTCGGATCAAATGTATCGTCAGTGTACTCTAAATGAGTTTACAGGATTGCTAAAAGCATGAATTTGGAGTACACTGACGATACATTTGCTTCGACTGAGGTAGACATGGACCTAATTATACTAATCTAATAGATAACAACTGAATCACTTACCTATTTCAGAAACATGTCAAAAGCCACTTTTCTTGTGAGAGAAATAAATGAGAAAATAAATAAGATAAAAAAAAATAAATGAGAATGAGATATAATGAGATAATATAATGAGATAAAATAAAATAAATGAGATAAATGAGAAAAACTGTATATAGACGCTCACTACATTTTTATGGAGATGTTTAGTATTTTTTTCTTAAAGTATAGGGTAGGTGGGGGTAAAAACCCGCACGAGGCAAAACCACGCACCGCGATTTTTTATTGTTAATGATCGATTCAAAAATTGAAAACCAGGTTGTTGGTTTGTCTTATTGTGACCTATTGTTCTGCGAAAGTTCGTACCCCTAAGTCACTCATGAGTTTAAAAAATGCTGTAAGTTTGTTTTTCATCATTTTGATGTAATTTTTCTGATCTTTTACTTAAAAATTACATAAAATAGGGCTTGAGGAGAAATACAAACAAATAGCCCAATGATAAGATAGCAATTTAACTTCAGTTTCCTTTTGAAAAAACTGCCTCAACATGTCTCTAAAAATAATAAGGCTTGTTTTTCAAAACAAAGTAAAATGGGGCAAATTCACGCAGGTGTTTTGGGGCAAATCTACGCAGCTTAAAAAGCTCAGGAATTCGTCCCAAAAGGGAAATGGGACTACTTGATCTCTAATGAGGTTAATAAAGGTGTCCGAGATGCCAACCCCCCTACCTGAAACCATCCTTTCTCCCTTTTGAAAGATATCTGGTCAATTTAAAATTAATTGCTACAACAGATTGACAATTTTCATTAAAACGGATTATATCTATGTTTAATATTGTTGGTTAACTTAAAAATAGTAAAACAATATATTAGAAATCCTTTATCTGCGAGCGGATGATCCACGATTGCTACGAAAAAAATTTTTATTGATGAGGGTAAATTTTAGACGACATTAGAGAGATTTTAGATGTAGAGGAAAGGTTTCTACTGTACTGTACACATTTTAAAAGTTTTGCATATCATATTTTTTTGTACAATGAAACATAGTTTTTATGCTGAAATATTTTTTTTCGTGTTTTCACCTCATTTTTGGCCTTTTTTCGGGTTATTCGCGATTTTAGCTATCCGCGGTACCCTTGGCACCCAATTCCGCGGATAATAGGGGCTCTACTGTATTAAGATGATTATCTCCAGTGTTTTTATGATGAAACACTTTGTTTATCCATGTTTATTTCATTTGGACACAAAAATTCAAAAGTGCGTGTCTTTGCCCCATTTTTGCGAGGCAAAGACCCGCAATTTTTTTTTCTACTAAATTGTCAATTTCTCTTGAAATACTATCGATAAGAGTATAAATTTGGATTGGTTTTGTAGGTAACATCTCAATCTAACACCTCCAATTGAAATTTCGGGATTATCTACCCCCTATCGATCACAATGTTAAAAATACTGAAAACTGCGGGGCTTTGCCCCCACCCACCCTACTTTATTTAGATATATTTTACTGACAAAAATAATTTTTTTTAAATATTTTTATTCTTTGGATAAAAAAATTGTTGAAATTTTTTGCATTTGACAGGTTTCTGCAATAAAAAGAGTATTCAAGCCTATTTTCATAGCTTAACTCAAATTTTTTAAGGATTTGGTAAGAAAAGGGAAATATTTGTTGAAAATAACATTTACTTTCTAAAATTCTGACCCATAAAATTATTATAGAGTTCTTATTTTTTTTCTCTTTTGGTTTGTAGATGTATTAAATAGTACTTATTTTTATAAGTGATTATATTATTGTTTAGTTGTAACTTCGTTAACAATAAGAATATTTTGCTTTAAAAGTCTACAAAATTAGTAAATTAGTTCAATATTATGATCTGGGGGTCTTGAGATTCGTACCAAAACTTTAAAATAAGGTTTTTACAATGGTTTGATGGATCTATCCTCTAAAAAATGACTTTTACTAGTGCATACAGTGTTTGTATGCGAATTAATAAAAAACTGCAGTCCCAAACAAGCTGCAGATGAGACGGCTAAACGAAATTCACCGCAGTTTAAGTGCAGAAACCAGAGAAGCGAAGTCGTTTGACTCGTTTCTGCACTAAATCTGAAATCAAAAATGCTGGAAAAATATTTTTAAAGCACGTTATTTTTATTATTCTTGTACTAAAATATGCGTTTACCCCTACAGAATCTCATGACACCAGTAACTCATTTTTTGAAGTTGCGTTTGACATGTTTCAGAAATAAGTGATTCATTTCTGACAAAGGTAATGTGAAATTTGTTGTTACTTTATTAGTCGTGAAAGTTTAAAATATGTGACACTCAGATAAATAAACTGTGACATGGAGGAAGGTTAATATATCCCCCTTGAAAACGTAATTATATAACTTTTAGTGACTATTTCTTCTCTGATGTAAAACCAGATACCGTTCTATTTTCTAACATATTTAAGAAAGGAATAGAAAAATTAAAGACGTTCGTAAAATATTTAATTTTTGAGGGAACTTTATCAAAGTCGTTTTTAACAAACAGCATGTGAATTACGCAAAAGGTAATACTTTTAAAATTTTAATATAAATGATATATTGTGTATTAAAAGCTTTCATTTTTCTATTTGTTAAAATTTTGAGACAGCTTTCACGTAAAACCACGAAAACACAAAAAAATTTAACGAAGGAAACTGCATTAAAATATTTCATTCAAGCATGAATATTTATTTAAAAACCAACCTAAATATTTTCCTTAGAACCTATAAATTTTTCAAAGCTTTAACTTTATTTTTACTTTTGAATATATTAGCCTTTATTCCTTGTTAACTTAATATGCGCATATTTACTTTATGTGTACTAAAATAAAAACTTCCTAAGATAACAAGGTGTTTATGATTACAAGCTAGAGCACCGCATAATACAAGTCTTATCTAAGAAAATAAAATTTCATGGTCTTTTGTATAAGCTTCATTCGCTGCATGCTCTACTGCTTTAATGATCCCATTTTTCTAAACCTTTTTCCCTGTTTTTCCGATAAAATTTTTTCTATCGTTCAGGTAAATTAAAGGCTTCGTACATGTATTCATTAGGCTTTATTTAATGATAGGGGATCTATGACAAAGAATTGATTTCAGGCGCAAAAGTGTTTATTGAATCTCAGAAGATAACGGTTTATTGTGTTCGCCTTTTTATTACTTTAAATCGTTTTTAACACTTAATGCCCATAATATTACTTTGTGTTTCCTTAGTAAAATATTATATGAGGTTCTATATATGTTTATGACGAGGTATGGCATCTTTATGAATCATAAATAGATTCAACCCATTAATACTTAAATTTTATTTTCGTATGTCCTATAAGTTCACATAATGCATTGGGGCTATTTTTGTATTAAAAGAACCAGTTTTGAAGAAATATAGGAATGTTGGGATTTATTATATTTACTTAATACCGGTTATATAGACAGAGTAATCATAATTTCTGCGATTACATGTATCAGGAAATTTAATTTTTCGAACATTTTAATGGAAATTATACCATCTTCAATTTTATAAGAAACTTTAACAACATGTCATTTATGATAAAAAACCAGAAAATCATAAAATTGTAGCAACTTTACATTATCCTTTTGTTTACAAATTAATAGTCAAATTACAATTATTATAAACTTTAAAAGGTATTTCGTTAAAAACTGAAAGAAACTTGCAAAACCTAATTAGCATGGGTTTTTTTGCATATTTTAGTTTCCTATAAATAGAGCTAAAACGCTATTTAAATTCAACAATTACTTACAAGTTCATTCGTTTTTACTCATATCCTAAAAATACCTTCCAATATGCAATTTCAACATTCGCAAACCAATAACGATAAGGTAAAATAAAAAAAATCGTCTGCAATCTTCCATATTCTTATGAAACACCTCATAACACTTTCCCCGAGCCCATTCCTAAGATAACTCCCTCAACAGAGAAACCCTCACTCAAACGGCTTGTTCGAACCATCATCACTCCCTCTTCGATAATTTTCTTCAACCTCTGCCCCCCACCGCCGTACATTCCGACGCCTGATCGTACGTGCAGCCTGACAAGGCGATCAATAGCTGGCGGACGACCTCAAAGCTTGCCGGGATTGCTCCTTGTTGTAGGTGTGCTATCCGCGAGCCTCCGAGTTTATTCTAATTTTTTACCCGTTTTACTTCCCAGGCGGTGGCATCGGTGGGATTATTGTTTTTGTTTTTCTAGCGGATGGAATGCATGATAAAATGGGATTTTTTGACGGGATTTTGAGTAGAATGGAGTGTGTCTGGGTTTTTTTGGTGAAAGAAAATATTTTGTTGGATTAATGGATTTTGAATGGTAATGTTTGAGTGAGTTTTAGTGGAAAGGCGCGTTTTATTTGATAGTTTGCTTTAAACGACTTTTCAAAGTTTGGAGAGTATTTTAAAATGTGAATAAGGAATGGGATTTTGAGTTTATTATTTTAAATACGTTTTGGATTTTTTTTGAAGTGGTAAGTTGAAATATAATTTAAAAGAGTTAATTCATTTCATCTTTACTTACAAATTAATTAACTACGGTTTGGTGGTTAGAAATAAAGATAAAAAGAACAATTTTTTATACTTTTGCTTCAACTGCTATTTTTTCCTCTTACGTTAAACTATAGATAGCTCTTTCGTAAAAATAAGAGTAAGATTCGCAAAGATTAAACCAAAGATGAATCTTTCTTACTTAAGATGTATCGAACTTCATGTTTAACAATAATGCTACTACAAAAAACAATTAAGGACACCCCAAAAAAAACAAATATTAATAATCAAACATTATTTATTAGTAGTTTGCTAGAAACTAATAAACTAACTTTTCATATGTTGATTTTTTGCCTTTATAATATATCATTAGTGCATCGAATAAAATAGAAAGATGAGGTATAATCTCATTATCTACAGACTGTAATAATAATTGAGAATGGGTTTGCTCAAGTATTTAATTAATCTCTATGTTTGTTCTGAACAAAAACAAAATAGTTTTGATATCGATATGAATAATTGAATAAAATATTTTTGTTGTGTTGATAGGAAAATTAGTTTGGGCTAAATCAAGGTATATAAACTAACAAGGTAGGCTCATAAGTGACGTCACCCAGGATATAAAATAACGGACCAATCAATGACGAGCATATCAGCCAATACAACGCCATTGCAATGCAACAGATCGTAGATACATCAGGATTAATTTGGTCGATATTATTGAAATTCATTATTTAGTTTGTTTTAAAACTTATGAATAAAATCACCCACTTATTTAAAAAAATTAGTATAAAAATATTAAAAAAGATAATTAAAGTGACAGACGATTTTAAGAATACTATTTCTGAATCTCAAATAAAAATAAACAAGCTGACTGGACAGTAAAAGGATCATTAAAGGTAAATGCACTAAAATTTTGAATAAATCCATTATTAAATTAAATTAATTAGTTCTTAGATTTTAGCTCATTGTTTTCCATATTTTCAAGTACTTGATTTATTTAGATACTGAATATTTTTTGTTTTAAAAATCTAAACTGCTTCGATACAATGGATATTCAAGTTTGACATAGCAGAACAGCGATATTAATTTTATCATAACAAGAATGTTCTGAAAAGTTTTCATGATTGAATATTTGCTTAATATTTTGTTTTATTTGTATCAGCAGCTGTTTTAATTTCATTTATACAAGTTAGTAATTAAAATCAATAAGCAGAGAGATTGAAGCACATCGTTGTAGAGCTCAAGGTTCATATTTTTGATCGGCTATTATTGAGTTAAAATTATTGTTCTAATTCAAAACACTTGATAACCTATAAACATGTTCGTAATTGTGTCCAGTGTAATCTGTTATAAAAGTTTCTTTGGTCCTTATTTTAAGAAAAATCGCCAAAAATAAGCATTTTCCCATGCTGTGAATAGGGAATAAATCCTGGGTGACGTCATTTTCAAAAGCCACGCCTTTTTCGCCGGAAGAGCATACCTTGTTAGTTTATATACCTTGGGGCTAAATGAAATCACATTGATTTTGGTAGTTTTGTTTCACTTCTTTTAATCAAAATTATAATTTAAAAAGAAAAGTTTATTTCACGGTCCACGAATAACATCATCTAACAATCTAAAAATAACATCATCTAACAGTGTAAAAACTTTTATACATTTTCCTAACTCGAATGATAAGGTTGTAGGTCTTTATTTCCAAAGAAATAAACAAAAACATTAGTCCCGGAAAATCAAATAAATGAAAAAACATTAGTATTTGGGTTTATGAAACATGAAACATTTTACATTAAAAATAAAACATAATTGAACCCCTAATTAAAAGGAAATATTTTATACAACGCAAAATGTAATATAAAACAGAAAATTAATGGTTTCTAATCTTACAAAGTTATACATCAAAGACGTTTATACAAAGTTAGTAAATCAACCAAATACTTTTCCTCGTAACAACACATTTCTACTCTCAAAAGAAACTACTTTGATGTGGAAATAAACTTTACTATTTATGATATTAAAAATACGCATTTTCACCATTTTAGAATATTTCAATTCTAGCATCCATTCATTTGCATATGATTTAGAAACCTTTCGAAAGGAAACTTTCCTTTCAATAATTTTCTTAAACTCTTTTAAAAATGTCATTTTTATTCCCTTCTTTCGACCCTAACTCTCTCCATCCGTGGTTTAAAATGGCCTCCATTTAACGGTTACAGTTAGAGGCAGCAGAGCCGGCGACAAGACTATTTAACTGTATTTTAACAAAGTAAGGCACGAATTTTCAAACAAGCGCAGTTTGTTAATGGCGTTATAAAATAGTCTGAATAGATCGCATTTTAAAAGTTTTGAAAGCATTCCATTTAACTCTGGAGAGCGGAAAATATTTAGAGCCTTGGCAGCACAAAAGCGTGTGTTTGAAAACCGCCAGCCCTAGCATCCCAGGACATTTTTCGGATATTTTGTGCCCTCTGCTGGGATATATGGGGTCGCTTCGGAGGGCTTGTCGGAACACTGTCAAAAAGTCGTTATGCTAAAGGGGTGACACAAATTGCTCATAATGTCGTCACTGGGGCCGGCCGGGTTCTTTTCAGCTGACAAGCCATTAAATTACACACACTTATGAATACAGAATATGCGTTTCTAAAATGAAAGACATGCCTGTTTAAACATGGTATACAATGGTTTTATTATGGTTTTTATCGTTTAAAACTGTAAATTTAAATAAATTTGCATTGTGTTCTGAGAATTTGAGGAGAAAAATTAAACCTTAAATTTTTTTATGTATACACTGGAGCAAGGGAGGCCACTGTAAATTAACTTTGAATGAAATCTAAATAAAAACGTGTGCCAATAAAAAAATACACAAATCTAGTTTTGGCAATTTTTATAATTAATGAATAAATTCCATAGTTACCTACACATTTAGGACTATGATTTATTGAAAATTTTTATAATAGAAAGCAAATAAATCTATAAGTACTGTTTTACACTGATACTATTTACTATTTGCTAGTCTTGGAAATTATTTTCCATAACATACGAGTTTCGAATATTATGTAAGTATTCGACTATCGATAAATGTGTTTGAGCGTTTATTCTATTTTTTTAAAACAAGTATTAACAATATAGTTGATTCAATTGTTAAAGAATATACACTAGGGTGGCCCTTAACAATATGGGGTTTTTAAAAAGTCAAAAATATGCTGCTCACAACCCCTAACTATGTTCCAATGGACAAAAAAATGATATTTGCAAAATTTTATTCCAATCCGATAATATTAACCCGACCCGCAAACGCCTTAAATTTTTGAGTTTTTTGTAATTTTTTTGAAAAACAAACAAAAAACCCAAGATAAAATCTTTACATTCTTTTCGCAATTTTTTATGATGAACTACTATTGTTCGAGATATATTTCCGCAGATTTCGTTTTTTTATCACCTCTCATTCGGGATTAGTGATTTTTTTAGTGTTACGGAAGTATTGTAAAGGGTCATTCCAAAGTGACTAACGTAACATTCAGACCAGATTTCATTTACCTTTTTTGCTTAAAACACAAAAAATTAAGATAAAAATTTGTACTAAATGGTCTTTTTAAGTGCAAGTATGATTCTTTAGTAAAATCCTAAATTTATTATTTTTTAAATTAATTTTAATAGTTATTTATTTAAAAAACGTCATCGTGACTAACGTAACGTTTTTCCTCCATGTATATTAACACCTTCATACTTATCTAAATTCCTCTAGAACTTGAAAAGGAAAACAATATTTAAAGATTATTTTCTCATAAACAAATAATGAATTTTAAGAATATTGCACAGTTATCAAAAAATATTTGTATTTTTTGTAACAAATTAATACTTTAAGCTTATTCGGTGAGTGAATAACGTAACGTGACTAACGTAACAAAATAAAAAACAGGTAGGGAATGAATAAATTATTTATTTTTTCAAAAGTATCAAAGTTGGAATGAAGTATAATGACAGATATTTAACCTTTTAAACGCCGCAATTCAAATTTCGAATAAAAGGTTCTGATTTTTGGCTTAAATGGCTTGTTTCATCATTAGTAAAACCATTCTAATCATTTTTTGGCCGAAAAAAAAATCCTAAGTATGATTTTGAGGATGTTCCCAAATGGGAACATCGGCGTTTGGGGTGAAGTTTTTAGGGGGATTTTAAAGGGACATATTTTACAATTAATTCAAATAAAATGATTGAAATCGGTTTCTACTCAATAATTATGAACATTTTTATGATCGTGGACAGTTTTTTCATTTTTATTATCCATACTTGGACGATTGAGCAACATTTTATAGATTTTCATAAGAAAAAATCGACATGTTTATTACGTACCCGAAGCTTTTCCGTAAATTTTTCTTGCATTATGAGTAATATTTTGGTATAAATAATACATAACAGTGTTCCCATGCTCTTTAAAGCTAAAAAGTTACGGTTCTGTGAGAAAAATTAGTTTTAATTACGGTTCTGTACGGATATCTAGCATAAAATCCACTAATTGCATTCAAATCTAATTAGCTTTCAAAATTGATAATCATAATTATATCCATTGATTTATTAAAGCTGTGTTTCTCATGGAAGATTCCGAATTGAACCACATATATCTTACATCCATCTTACTTTAGAAGAGTGTTTTTAGATGTACCCACTTTTCCTTATTTTCAAAATTCTTCAATTTTATTCCTAAAATTTTTATGTGAAAAAAGTACTTGAACAAAAATATATACGCAAATCCTCAGAATCACTCTTAATATGCTCTTTGCATAACCCCTATTAAAAATTACTGAAAATTAATCGATCGGAGAGTTAGAAATATATACAAGTGTAAGAATCTGCTATAAAGATTTGGAATTTATTTCTCCATAAATCAGGTGAAAAAATAAAAATTACATATTTTTGAATTTAAAACATCATTCTTAACCGGTTTATATCCTTTGAGACATAAAAGGTTCAAAAAATTAAAGAAAATAGGAAATAACTTGAATTTTTGCATGCTATAAAAATCCCCTCAAATACTATACCCCAAACGCCGATGATTTGGGAACATATACGTTGTATTGGTAATTACTCTCCAAAATTAGAATATGAAGCTATTCTGTCAAGCCAAATCGGAAGATGTGTACTTCAGCTAACTAAACACAGCAAAATTATTTAACCTTTTAAACGCCGCAATTCAAATTTCAAATTAAAGGTTCTGATTTTTGGCTTAAATGGCTTGTTTCATCATTACTAAAACCATTCTGGTCATTTTTTGGCTGAAAAAAAATCCTAAGCACGATTTTTAGGATGTTCCCATTTGGGAACATCGGCGTTTGGGGTGAAGTTTTTAGGGGGATTTCCAAAAGGTTCATATTTTACAATCATTTGAAATAAAATGATTGAAATAGGTTTCTACTCAATAATTAGGAACATATTTATGATATTGGACGGTTTTTTCATTTTTATTACCCATACTTGGACGATTGGGTAACATTTTATAGATTTTCATAAGAAAAAATTGACATGTTTTTTCGTACGCGAAGCTTTTCCGTACATTTTTCTTGCACTGTGGGTAATAATTTGGTATAAAAAATACATAAGAGTGGTCCGATGCGCTTCAAAGCTAAACAGTTAGGTTTCTGAGTGAAAAAATAGTTTTAATTACTGTTCTATACGGTTATTTAGCATAATATCCACTAATTGCATTCAAATCTAATTAGCTTTTAAAAGTGATAATCATAATTACCTCCATTGATTCAATAAAGCCGTGTTTCTCATGGAAGATTCCGAACCAAATCACATATCTCTTACATCAAACTTACGTTTAGAAGATGGTTTTAAGATGTACGCACTTTTCCTTATTTTCAAAATTCTTCTATTTTATTCCTGAAATTTTTAGATAAAAAAAAGTACTTGAACAAAATATGTATGCAAGTCCTCAGAAACACTTCAAATATGCTCTTTGCGTAACCCCTAATGATAATTACTGAAAATTAATCGATCGGGGAGTTAGAAAAATATGCAAGTGTGAGAATCTGCTATAAAGATTTGGCATTTATTTATCCATAAATTAAGAGAAAAAATAAAAATTACTTATTTTTAAATTTAAAACATCATTCTTAACCTGTTTAGATCCTTTGAGACGAAAAAGGTTCAAAAAATTAAAGAAAATAGGAAATAACTTGAATTTTTTTGTGTTATAAAAATCCCCTCAAATACTATACCCCAAACGCCGATGTTCCCATTTGGGAACATATCCATAGAATTGGTTATTACTCTCCAAAATTGGAATATGAAGCTATTCTGTCAAGCCAAATGAGAAGATTATGTACTTAAGCTATCTAAACACAGCAAAATTATTTGAAACTAAATTTATTTAAAATTTTCATAAATAAAAACTTGTGCAACTTTTTGAAGAGCGAAAAATCTGCAATTTTGATATAAATTCTACAAAAAGGATTAAATTTTACATGAAAAACTTTTGCATGTAAAATAACTTCATATCTTTGAGTTACTTAATACCAAGTATCAAATTCCTGCATGAAAAATTGAGTGGTGAAAAAATTCCTTAAAATGATGTTCCCATTTGGGAACATCGGCAGGTAAAAGGTTAAGTGCATTTCATTTTTTAAACCTTTTATGTTCATCGATTATTTTTTTTTCGATCAGAGTAGGAAATTAAAAATGGTAAATTTCCTTTTAGTTCAGTTTAGTTATATTTAATAAAATATAAAGTTCAAAAAATATTTTTGAAATTGATATATCATTTTGGATAGACTTTGATTAAATTTAACATTTTTCTGAACCATGTGTTATTTTGTTCTAAAATAACATTCCACTAGATTTTTTTGTACTGTTGCCAAAATATAGTTCTTGAATGTGTAACAAATAAACAGATGGGTCTTTTTAATGTTTTGTAAAGAAAAAAAAATGGTCTAAAGGTTGACATTAAACTGGAATGACCCTACAGTTGTTTTTCTTGCATTATGAAAATAGCTATTACTCTACAACCCCTTAACTTAAACTCATGAAATTTATTCATGGACTCATTTTGTTCGTAATGTTTTTTTTCTTTTAAATGATGTGCATTAAGAACAACTTCATTTCCAAAAATATTCAAAACTTAGAAGAAAGTGAAAAAATTAAAAAATAAAAAATATAAATATAATTTTTTTTAAATTTTGAAACAAAAAATTTTATTGCATTTTACGGTCTATTATATACATTATTACTAAATATTAAGTGTAAAATTAAATTTAATCACATTGGAAAAAATTAAATCCCCCATACATTTGGTAGGTCCCTTAACAATCATCTATTCTATAGTAAAAGAATGATAAACTCAAAAATGTTCGTAGGATTTCTTGAAAAGGTTCACAATATTCAAAGCCATGCAAAAAGTTTAAAACACATAAGATGCAAAATGTATTTAAGTTTATACCACTTGAACATTTTACTTGTATGTTATAAGCTAGATTAAAGCAAAAAAAACCGTAGACATATACAATTTATATAGTTTCTTAACTCTTCTTAATAAAAAAACCGTATTATTGTGCTTAAAAATATCTAAAAGTATTGACCTAGTGCATTCTACAAAGATGCAACCATAAAGTTCCATTTTTAATTCTTTACAATATATAGGTGGAGATTATTCCGTCTTGCATAAGCTAATTTCAGAAAATAAATTTCCCGCTCACATAACTTTCATCGAATTGTTACGCTACAGCCACTCAAACAAAGCAATCTACGAAACATAAGCACTTCCCAAAGGAAAAAAATCCCTCTTTTTTTTGGAAACTGCATGCCTTAGTATTTTTCTCATTAAATCCTGAATAAAGCATACTGTTTCCAGGCATGTTCATTAACAAAAAAAAGTCTTTCAAACGGTAAAGTGTTCGAAGACTTTATCGAATTGCGGAACCCACGATAAATTAAATTCGTTTCTCTAATTAAAATGCAGAAAGAACATCAATACTTGATGATTACTAGGGACTCCTCTTCACTAATTAATTTTACCTGACTTGTGTTTCAAGTCATGGGAAAATTCTGTATTGCCATGTGAAAATTTAATTTCTGCTTCCCTCTACTTGTTGGTTTAGAAGCCCGCTTGTGAAATAGGTATTTTAATATGCGTTTACTAGTTCATTGAGCTTTAACTACACGCTCCGTGAATATATTTTTGAAATAATAACCTCACCAATAAAATAGTAAGTTGTTACTCATTTTCAACGAGACAATTTAAAATATTTAATGCGTTTGTGATAAAAAATTTGAAATGAAACAATAACTTGTAATTATTTATTAATTAACTTATATTAAATATTAATTCTGAGTACTCTGTTTACCAATTACGTGCACATTTTAAACTTATAAAATTGTTTAAAATCAAGTGTATGGTACTTGCAATATTGGTTCCATTTAAAAGAAATAAGGTAAAATTCCGCCATTGACACAGTTGATCAGTTGATATACCACACAACAAAATTGTAAATGTTATGAATGCTATTAAATTACTTGATTTCCCTTTTCTTCATATCTTATTAACTTATTAGCATCCTGCGCTATTCTCGGCTTACACGCAAAAAAAAAGAGTTTGTTTGAAGCAACCTGAAGTTTGGTTACCGGAAACAAACCGTCTGTTTGCTATAGGACTGCACAAACTTAAGCTAAGCGCACACTGGAGACTTTTGTCACGGCGACTGAAACAAAATTATCACCCTGGCTATTGCAAGAAGCTAGAGAGCGCGCATAGGCGAAGAGACTCTTGGCTCCATGACAGAAGTCTCTAGTGCGCGCTTAGCCTTATTGTTTGCTGTAAACAGACTGATTTGTTTGAGAGAGGTGTGATTGCCGCAACCAGACTTTTGTGTTCACACAATCCAACTTTCGTTCATGCGGTTCGTTTACTAGAACTAGAATGTTTGTTTGCGATTGTCGAAACATTTGTCGAGTTGCTTTGTCTTCTCCTTCTCTGATTCGATTGATACTTTTCGTCCAATTTTTTTCATGTACGGCCAAATTTCGTTTACTTCTAGTTGCAGTTACGTAAACTTGACATATTGGTGTGAACTGTGCTAATAGTGATAATATAGAGGCGTATAGAGTTTAAATATAGCTTTAGAATTTAGATAACATAAGAAACAAACGATTTAATAATTTGATATCTGCCCAAAACTGCAGCTGCAGGATTAATAATTGGATTCTGATTTTATGTTAAATGGATCTGAGAGTGATTCACAGATGGAAAATGCGCATGCGCTGTAGACTTGATCTTGTTAAGTCAACCAAACGCATCTAGAGGCAACAACCAGACTGGTATGATACTGGAAAACGCCAAGAATGGTTACTACAAACAAACCCCTTCAAACGAACCGGGTATGGTTGAAACAAATAAACCATTTTTTTGCGTGTAGCCTCGACAATACAGGATTTAAAATTGAATGAATTTCAGGGGTCTTTAGACAGGCTTCACTCCTTTTATTACACAGCTGTGGGTTCCCCCCTTGTGTTTTATTATAAGTATTAGTTTTAATAAAACGCATAGTCTGAAATCAAATGCAAAGAAAAAGAAGTAATTTTAAAAATAATATGATATTAGGATCTGATAACAGTTTGGCGATTACAAACAAAAAACAAAAGATTTTAATGAATTGCATTACTGTTAGTACTTTTTCCAACCTGCATACACCCTTTCTGTAAGATAATTCTCATATAAAAATATGCAAACAACTCCATTTACGCAGTCATTCTTCTATGCAACAGCGATACGCATCACTTAATAAAAAGTCAATTCTGGGATTTCCGAGAAACACCCCACCTCGGGGAGGCGGCAAATAAATCGGGGTCACTCCCCCCCTCGACGAAGCCCCTCGTCTCCTGAGGAATGTGGGTGGCCCTTCTTTCCAAGATCCGTAATATGCAATGGTCCGTTTCATTGTCAACAGAGGAAGCTGGGTTTGTTTGCTGGGCGCCTTTAGCAAGCAGATAGTATCGCTGTGATACATTAAGAAAGCATGGAAGAGATTTCAATTGATTTTGTGTAAAAGTTGTGGTAGTATAAGTATCTGCAGTAGAAATGGATTCAAATGGGGAGTTTTATTCTATTATGATTTGCTCTTTGTGTATTGAAAAGGATAGATAATTTAATTTGCGATCATTTTTATGCATTAATTCATTGTACAACCATGTGTACAATAACATGTTTTGAAATTTATGGAAATAATACATGCACAAACGAGAATAGAGTTTAACATTGTTAAATTTTAAGCATTTTAAGCAAAACTTGTTTTTGAAAATTAGTAGAAACTAGGGGGCTACAGCCCCATTCTCACCTAGGCTATTGTTTTATAGGCATTGCTGACGTTTTTAATATTTGCGGGTGTTTCACACTCATTTAAAAGTGAAACCTCAAAATTGTGTCATTTTTGGTAAGTTCTCTCTGTTTCACATTCAGAAATTTATCAAATTTAAATTTTAAATAGAAGCTATATCATAAAGATAGTTTAAGTAAAATTATCTTTAAAAATTTAATTTTTTTCCAACAGGCGGGTACTACTGGACATTATCCTTGACCACTGAACTGCCTTAAGAAGTACCTAATTAGCGTTACCCAGAGAGCACCTGTGGACCGGGGCCACGGAGGTGAGGTACTGCTACCCGCGCCACACACACATTTAATTAAGTAGTTTAAAATACTCTCTGCGAAAAAACTAAAAATTTGTTTTTGTGGTTTTTGTGAACGAAAAACTCGAAAACCTGTACCCTACTCTAAGCTGAACATTAGTAGAATCTGTAAATCTGTAAAACTAGTTTCTTTGTGAGGGTTGTTTTGAAGTAGTGAAGTAAATCTCTGAATCCTTACAACTCGCATGACATACCGTTTAGTACCTATTACAACACACGCTAAATGCATAATACAGTAAACTTTGTGATACAAAATCATGCAGAACTCACTTTTAAGGCTAAAAACCAGAAATGAAAGATAGACTCTAAACAAGAAATCTGGAAACCCGCAGAGTCTGTAAAACCAGTTACTCAGCGGGGTTTGTTTTGTAGCAGTGAAGTAAACATTTTCATGCTTACGATTCCCATATGTGTAGAATTTGTTTATAAAATGTTATCTGAAACGATGATATTTCCTTGCTTATACTACGCTCCGATTTATCTCTCTACATAAAAAAAACTTTTAATGATTCGGGGACGTTGAGAGAGAGATTTTCAAGTTTTAGGTTTGGGTTATCAACGGAGTTAAAACGATATTATTATCGTTAAATGCAAAATGTTTGCCAAAATTGTTTGAAGGCACTAAAACGTAACTAATATAATTTAAGGTATTAACTTTATCATTAAATTAGTTATTTTAAAGACAGATACTACTGAAAAAGGTTGTAGAAAAATAAATGATATTTGTAGGTTTGTACATCTTATCTATTTTTACGTTTACTGTGTCACCTATTTGAAAATTCAAAAGTAGTTTTATATGATATAAATAATTATAATTATAATTAAGAAATAATTATAAAAAAACCTGCAAGTTCCTTTTTTAGTAATATGAAGGGAGCCGAGGAAAAATATATAGTCAGTAAGGGCGCTGCGAGTCACACAATTTTTGTAACCATTGAAACAAAGGTGAATTTTCACCATTTGTTTAAAAAAATATGAAGAGACATAATTATACTTAAAGATTACATTAAGACATTGTTTAACTACTGCTTACTGATTAGAATACAAAAGAGAAGAGTTATTATTAAATTTAATTATTACTGCCTATTTAAAAATTCAAAGGTAGTTTTATATGATATAAATAATTATAATTATAATTAAGAAATAATTATAAAAAAACCTGCAAGTTCCTTTTTTAGTAATATGAAGGGAGCCGAGGAAAAATATATAGTCAGTAAGGGCGCTGCGAGTCACACAATTTTTGTAACCATTGAAACAAAGGTGAATTTTCACCATTTGTTTAAAAAAATATGAAGAGACATAATTATACTTAAAGATTACATTAAGACATTGTTTAACTACTGCTTACTGATTAGAATACAAAAGAGAAGAGTTATTATTAAATTTAATTATTACTGCCTATTTAAAAATTCAAAGGTAGTTTGATATGATATAAATAATTATAATTATAATTAAGAAATAATTATAAAAAACCTGCAAGTTCCTTTTTTAGTAATATGAAGGGAGCCGAGGAAAAATATATAGTCAGTAAGGGCGCTGCGAGTCACACAGTTTTTGTAACCATTGAAACAAAGGCGAATTTTCACCATTTGTTTAAAAAAATATGAAGAGCCATAATTATACTTAAAGATTACATTAAGACATTGTTTAACTACTGCTTACTGATTAGAATACAAAAGAGAAGAGTTATTATTAAATTTAATTATTACTGCCTATTTAAAAATTCAAAGGTAGTTTGATATGATATAAATAATTATAATTATAATTAAGAAATAATTATAAAAAACCTGCAAGTTCCTTTTTTAGTAATATGAAGGGAGCCGAGGAAAAATATATAGTCAGTAAGGGCGCTGCGAGTCACACAATTTTTGTAACCATTGAAACAAAGGCGAATTTTCACCATTTGTTTAAAAAAATATGAAGAGCCATAATTATACTTAAAGATTACATTAAGACATTGTTTAACTACTGCTTACTGATTAGAATACAAAAGAGAAGAGTTATTATTAAATTTAATTATTACTGCCTATTTAAAAATTCAAAGGTAGTTTGATATGATATAAATAATTATAATTATAATTAAGAAATAATTATAAAAAACCTGCAAGTTCCTTTTTTAGTAATATGAAGGGAGCCGAGGAAAAATATATAGTCAGTAAGGGCGCTGCGAGTCACACAATTTTTGTAACCATTGAAACAAAGGCGAATTTTCACCATTTGTTTAAAAAAATATGAAGAGCCATAATTATACTTAAAGATTACATTAAGACATTGTTTAACTACTGCTTACTGATTAGAATACAAAAGAGAAGAGTTATTATTAAATTTAATTATTACTGCCTATTTAAAAATTCAAAGGTAGTTTGATATGATATAAATAATTATAATTATAATTAAGAAATAATTATAAAAAACCTGCAAGTTCCTTTTTTAGTAATATGAAGGGAGCCGAGGAAAAATATATAGTCAGTAAGGGCGCTGCGAGTCACACAATTTTTGTAACCATTGAAACAAAGGCGAATTTTCACCATTTGTTTAAAAAAATATGAAGAGCCATAATTATAGTACTTAAAGATTACATTAAGACATTGTTTAACTACTGCTTACTGATTAGAATACAAAAGAGAAGAGTTATTATTAAATTTAATTATTACTGCCTATTTAAAAATTCAAAGGTAGTTTGATATGATATAAATAATTATAATTATAATTAAGAAATAATTATAAAAAACCTGCAAGTTCCTTTTTTAGTAATAAGAAAGGAGCCGAGGAAAAATTTATAGTCAGTAAGGGCGCTGCGAGTCACACAATTTTTGTAACCATTGAAACAAAAGCGAATTTTCACCATTTGTTTAAAAAATATGGAGAGCCATCATTATACTTAAAGAATACATTGTTTTAGACATTGTCTAACTACTGCTTACTGATTAGAGTACAAAAGAGAAGAGTTATCAGCTTCTCGCATAACCAACGCATATTCACGGTGGAATTTAAAAACTATTGATAGTTTTCTTCAAAAAAATCACTTTAACATAAAAACCTTAACATATTTCCTAGCCTACAAATTGGCTGAATTGAATCCTTTAACACCTCAAAACTCCCTCACACGACTTACCCCTTACAAAAACCTGTCAAAATCAATTGCAAACGGCGTCACAAAATCGCGTGACGCATCACCCATCCACCCACTTTTCGCGTGACTCAAATTACCATCAGCCTCAAAAAAAAGTTCGGATGATCGAAGTCGACAGCGAATAAACACAACCACTCGCAGATTCGACCACAGTTCCAATGTCAAATAAAGAGAATACGCGTTATTTGCAACGCGTTTTTTACACAATTCGTATAGAGAGTATAGGTTTTCAAAATTTTTTCCACCGCCCTCTTTTCAAGATGAAAATTTTCACACCGCTCCCTTACAAATTTTTGCCTCTAATTTTCTTATACTTTATAGAATTTTATACAAACATTTTGTAATAAATAAAGACTAAATTATAACCAAACAAAATTTTAAAAAACTAGGGAGCTACCGCCCCCTGCTCGCTATCGCTCGCCAACCCCCGTAAACTGCTGCCGCAGGACCTTTTGGAATTGCTTCGCAATTCCCACAAATTCCAAATCGCTAAACGTATTACACTTCATAAAACAATTAAACAATTTACAGAAAAAACGTCAACCAACTTTCCAAAAATACTTAACCAAATCCCCTCCATGAATAAATCTCCCTTAAAAGTTTAAATATATATTAACTCGAACTTATCAAAAATATAAACGAAATGTTTTTAAAAATATCCCTCTTAATTATTTTTGATCTATGGTTATAAAAATAACTAATTATAATTGTTCATCAATATTCGGACCAAACAAAAGCCATTATTTTAAAGTAACTCGTTAGTAGTAAAATATGCCTAGTGTTTATCATTCAAATATTTTTTTAAACCCAAACTTCTTAAACAATACCGTTTAAGCAATAGAAAGTAATAAGAGACAAAACATCACTCTATGTTTACAATTAATTTCGATAAAATCAGACTAAAAATTATAAATATTGGACAAAAAGTGTAAAATTTTAGTACAAAATGGCGTTCATGTAAGTTTTTAGAATCTGTTTTTATCAGTCTGAGTGATATTTCATCAAGAAAGTACTTTTTTAAAGGGTAAAAAAACATGTTTCATCTTAAAATATAGCGTCAATCGGTCGTTGTGATTGGATGCATAATAATTTGAATGACAGTACTTGCTTTATAACTGCGACCTTATCCGTTATCTAAAAAAATGGAAATATTTTAAAATTGAGAATTTTTTTGAAAAATCGAAGGGCTTACTCGGAAATCCGGAAAGAATTCGGACATTTTGATACTATATATGTGTCATTCGGTTCAGTAATTAAAAAGCCTTTCTCTGGAAACCGTTCACTAAAAACTTTTTTTTAGAATAGAGAGATTAAAACTAGTATAAGGACAATATTCAAAAGTTAGGTTTTCTATGCACTTCAAGATTTAACTTTTAATATATAGGTTTAATTCTACTTTTATTGAGACTCTTTACGTCTTTACATAATTCTGAATGACTGAAATCTTTATCTACACCTAAACGAAATTTGGTATATATCCTACTGAAAAAACCTGTATTCATCTTAAAAGTTATCAAAATTATTGATACATCGATCCATAGATCAAATGGGGTTCTGAGGGTCCTCCCCCCAGGATAATTTTTTGAATTTTAAGTTATTAAAAAGTGATTTAAAGCTACTTTTACCTGTGTGGATACTTTAATGTTTTACCCATAAAGATGGCATTAAGCAATAGTTTAAAAGAAGCCCTTTTACTCTAATGAAGCCCCCAAATTCCTTTCAACGCATCACCGCCCCTATAACTCTTCAACGCCCCCAGGAGGGCGGTATCGCCCACTTTGTGAACCACCGGTATAGAAGATGCGAAAGGGAGCAGATGGGGAGATCGATCAGGTATGCATATTTCAGCACCGGGAGCAGAGGATTGTTTTTTACGGATGGTGGGTGTCACGAAATGTGTCACTTGTGACGGAAATGGAGGAAACACGGGTGTGATGGATTGGTCCGCTGCTGAAGGATTTCGCCATTTTTTTGTGGGGGGTGGTGGGAATGATGTCGTGTTTATTCTTGTGTTAGGGCGGGTTGTCCAATATTGCGGAGATTTATGCTAAACGTTGAATTTTTTAGAAGGGTGATATAGGAGGGGAGTATAGATATGTGGAAGGTATTATTCTGAGGAGAATGGGAGGGTGTTGTTTTTATGGGAAAAATATTTTTTAATGTCCTGTTTATTTATTTTAAAAGGGATAGGTGTCTATACTCACCAGCAACGTTTCCTAAACACAGTACGTCACTACGCGGAAGGGGAAAGTGGGTAAACACAAAGCTTGTTAGGTTGCGAGGAGGAGTTTCGGTACGCAAATCGTGATAAAAAAGACACTATATATACATAGGTTTAACGAAATAATCGTAGTTTAGTATTGACGTTCTTCGTTTCACTCGAGATTCTGGCACCTCAATGGGAACCACATTGTTTGTTAGTGACGTCGTAAGGTCAACTAACTATGCTGTCTAGTAGGATGAAAAACGATTAAATTATTTAAAAAAATAACTCAGTTGATATTTCCCACGTTATGACCTTAAGAAATTAAATAAGAAACTTTACGTTTTGGTGTTTCAGAACTGTTGTTCAAAAATGTACAAGCAGTTTAGGAAAATGATGAAAACGAAATAACTATGCGAAAAGGCATGCAATCATGTCGCTACGTGCACACATAGACTTTATGATAATTTACAACATAATTACAATGTTTAACATTGCATGCAAATTTCTGTAATTTAAAATAACCATGTGTTTTGTAACCAAGCAGGTGTTCAAAGTAGCGACTTTAGATAGAATTAATGCCTTTCGCCAATGTATCCAATCGGCATTAACTCGATATAACACATCAATACCTGCTCCAATCATTTTTTACCTCTAGCTGAATCAATTTTAAAAGCTGAAAATAGTAAGTAGGAACAAGAGTCCTATCAAATTGATTTCTTAAATTATGGCAGATTCTGTATGTTGTGTTCATATGTAAATTTTTAATCTCTCTATTCTAAAAAAAAGTTTTTGGTGAACGGTTTCCAGAGAAAGGCTTTTTAATTACAGATCCGTATAACACATATTTGGTATCAAACTGTCCGGATTCTTTTGAGGATGTGCAAAGTGCCTTTAGAATTTCTAAAATAAATCTCAATTTTAAAATATTTCCATTTTTTTAGATTTCGGATAAGGTTGCAGTTACAAAGCAAGAAACTATGAACTTTAAAACAATTGAAAACATATTTCACTGGTTTTTTAATATTCAAATAGATTAAATAATCATCTTTCTATTTATAACACGAATTTAAAAAATATATTTTGTGTTATTTTTAACAATATTTATATTTTTGTAGTTCACAAAGGGTTTAATTGTTGTTCAAACGGTTTTCATTATATTTTAAACCTTTAAACTTATATATAATTAATTTATTTTTTATTTTTTAAATAACTAATTAATATTTTTATATTTATCTTTACAGTTGTAGCAACCTAATCATTACTATATTTACAATAAAATATACCTACTCGCTTTCGGAAATTTTGAATTTTGCATTTATTTTTTATATCCTTTTGCAAGTATGTTTTTTAAGGTAGTAAAATGTAACTCTTTATTTCATAATGACAAAACGCAAACAACTAAATAACACGGGTGAATGTTTTAGAAATAAGGATGAAAATGTTGGAAGTCTTGACATTCGGTGTCGTTGCTATGAAAATGACACAACTTCGAAGTTTGTTTCTCATGAAGATAAAATTCTAAATTTTCGCGATGTTTAAGATAATTACTACATTTTTAACAGTCAATCATTACAAATTTTAAGAAAGTTAAATTTATTCCTGAGATATTTCAATGCTTACCTTAATGTATCTGTGAAAAAATATTTCCTTAGGGAAATGGGTAAAAGAATGTTTACATTGCTTTGTTGTTAATTTTCTTGGGGTTCAATTCCGTTATAGTTCCGGCTAAATATCGCCAATCTCTTTCGAACGCTCAATATTCAAATGTAAACCAGTTTTTCTAATTTTTAATGATAAACTGAATAGTTATAGATCTAATTAAACACTTTAATCTATGAATTTGAAACAATTTAGCAATATTTATACTTTATAGTGTCCAAAAGAGATTAGTGATATTTAGCGGGAACTATAACGGAATTCAACCCCAAGAAAATTAACAACAGAGCAATTTAAACATTTTTTTGCCCATTTCCCTAAGGTAATGTGTTTTTCACAGATACATTAAGGGAAGCACTGAAACATTAAGGGAAGGTTCATATTTAGCGGGAACTATATATGAACCTTTCTTGGAATTATAAAGCGATCAGCCAATTCATGTTACCATAAAGGAAATGATGAAATTCCACCACTGAATAAATATTCGCCATTTTTGAAAGAATACCACGGAGAAGTACTACCCCTGTGTTAAGAATGTTTTATAAAGTGAGTAAGTGCAGTGAGCTGGGTTTTGTGGGGAATTGTGAAGCGGTCCAAAAGTTACTGCGTCAGCAGTTAACGGGGGTTGGCGAGCGATAGCCCCCTAGTTGGAAAAATATAAAAATTTCAATATTTTACAACATGATAGAGCAATATTTTTTCCAAATAAAAGTACTTTGGCTTAACTTTTAATAATCAAATGCATAAAAACAATAAATAAATTTATTTTGGAAACAAATACTGGCGGGAACTGTGACATGGACTGGCAAGATTTTCAGTAAATATTTTATTGAGTGATTTTTAAAACATTTTACATTACTAATTTGATAAACTCGTGGTAAAGTTCTCCATTATTAATGCTTTTTTTTAACTGAATTGTAATCAACTTGTCTTTAAATACTCCGATTCCTTAATAATAATTTTCGTTACTGTTTGCAATTCAAAAATTAAAAATCGATCGGTAATTAGCGCATTCAAAAATGTAATAACCTAAAAAAATCAACTATTCCCATACTTTGTAACCGATGGCTCATTAACACTAATTCCGCGTTATTAAAACTATTTAACTGTTGCAACATCTCCGCGATAGAAAGAGCAGAATTTCATTTGTCATTAGAGGTATTGAAATCTAATCTCTCAAAACGGGGAGCGAAAGTAAAATAAATTCGCATTAATTAACTGCCTTACCCGATTCATTATATTTACTTCTTCATTTCAAATGACTCGCCAGAGGAAATTGATTAGGACGATAGTTGCTGAGGCCTCGCGCTAGCGTAATTGCAATTTCCCCCATTTTTATCCCTCCGAATTCTCGCAGCTCCCCTATCGTTTTCCCTGGCGGCCGCATATTCGGATACGGGTAATGAACAACTATTATGAGACCTATATTTTTGCCGCTGGAAAAAAATGGATCTCCTACCACCATCGGTGTTTTTATTGTGTTATTCGCAGTATCGTAGATATTTCGTTGTAGGGTTGTATAATTGGCTTGTTTATCGCTATTTCCGTCCTGAAGGTGATAATTGGCAGACAGTGAATCGTTTTTTATCCGTTGATGCGTGTAGTAGCGTTCTTAATCACGCATAATGCGAAAGATCGTAAATTTGATGTGTTGCAGAAATTTTCTGGTTATTGTTATCGCTGTATTTCCGAACATGGGATGGTAAATTGTCCATCATTATCAAGATTAGGAATGTAAGATCATGTCATTACTACTTCCATCAATGTAATCGTTATGGATTAAAAACTCTTTGTGAGAATAAATTTCATAGAGAGCGACAAGACTAACCTAAGAGTAAACTTTGAAAATAATGGCACACAGTTCTTATAAACTGAAAAAAAAGAGCTGTGATAAAAAATAAGCATAAAAGGAGATGCATATTTAAATTAAGAAATTCATAAATAGAAATAATTTTAAACTACTATTCGTACTTATAAATTCACATTTACTATTCTACTCTTCCCAAAAACTAGAGAATGAGGACTGAATCTGGAAAATTATAATTATATTAATATTAATATTTATATTAATATTTATATTAATATTTATATTAATATTTATATTAATATTTATATTTATATTAATATTTATATTTATATTATAATAATATAATAGTAATAATAACAATAGAGACATAACTACTTGTCTGCTCTCCAAAGTCGACAATATATTTTTTGATGGTGAATAAACCTTCTGTGGCAGGCGTAAGAAGGATTGGTTAACTAACAGAGGGATGTTGATTAATAGAATCCGTGTTTGATATAATTAACCCGCGAGGACGCGCGCGGGGTCTGCGAGACCCCAACGCTTAAATAAACCTTCATAAAAACTCTAATCTTTAATGAAAATATATGAAACTCCGTGTAGCTGCCTAAAAGGTTTCCACCTATCACCTCATGAAGTTTAAATAAAGTAGGTATGTTATTTTCCGAGTTAGGTTGTTGCTTTTAAGGAAAATGCTTCCAAAACTGTGAGGGTTGGTGCGAGTTAAATAGCCAAAGAGGTTTCCAAAAGTAAGGAAGAGGTAACTATAATCCATAATTTTTCTTGCTAAAAAAGAAATTAGAAAATAAAGGATTTTAGAAAATAAACATCGGTTCAGTTTAGCCAAAGAAATTCGTTAGCTCCGCTCACATTCCATTGCATTTCCTGTTTTCCTAGTCTTATATTATATCTTAATAAGAAGCAGTCAACTAATAATGCACATTAAACAATTAAATTATATATTTAAACTATCCGTGATAAAAATTTTGCATGCACTGAACGTTTAGAACGGAAAACGGTTTGTGGGGTCTGAGAGACCCCGCGCGCGTTCCCGTGTAACAGAAAGTAGCGCGCGTCCTCCCGGGTTAATTACATTTGAAATCAAACTAAACAAAATGATTTTCAAATATCGTACAAAAAATAGGATCCAAATTATTACTCTTTTATAACTACAACCTTTTCGTATGTTCTTAAGATTTTTCAAACAATGGGAGTTGCTTCAATCGCTAACAATGAACAATAAAAATACTATGAATAAAAATAAGTAAAGAAACAATAAATGAAATATGATTATGATTCTTGACACTACCGTCAATAATCCTTACCCATAATGTTATCATTCTTCTTTTCTTGGCACACTTTAAAATTAAAAACGAAAAAAAAATATCTCAACAATTTATCTTTTAATCCTTTAACTTGCCTCCCATTCCCATATAGCATTGTCTTGCATTCTTTAAACGTATACATAATTTAAAAAAAGGAAAATATATTTATCACTTTAAACGTTTATAATGTTACCGTTTGATTTAAATGTAATGTGCGACGATCAAACTTTGAAAGTAATTCTAATTACATCAGCCAATTTTCTACTGTAATTATAATTACAAATACATTACTAAAACCTAATCCCGACCTATAGATATTGGATACGAATCCAAATCAAACGTCAGCTCGACCTTTTACCAGCATGTTAAATATAATACGCTTTAATTATCCTTCTCAAGTGCAGCAATACGTATTATGCCTTGCATCACTGGCCTGAAAAGCTACACAGGCCTCTTTCCGTTGAAATAAACATGCAGTAATTACATATCTTTCTAGCCTCATTATTCTAACTTCCGTTTGTAACCATTGGATTCATTCTCTGGCATTTCCGGAAATTACTCTTAAAGCACTAATTACAAAGCTCGCTCATGCACATGTGATTATTAGTGGATTAACTAGATAGTATGGCTTCGGTTGTTGAAAAATTATAGGGATGAAATTTCATGTATCCAATGTTGGCAATGCTCTCAATCCCTTTTATCACTTTGTCTTATTGAATCATGTGATATTTAGAGAATACGTTACTTGAATTGTGTGTAATGATCATGACTTTGCATCATAGAAATAAAATATAGTTTTGAACAAATTATAAGTATGACATTATAAGTATAGTGAAATTTAAATAGGAGTTGAGGATTTAATTACTTTTTATTTACCCCTAATTTTAATTTTTCAATATTAATTTAGAGAATATTCGAAGATTTCTTCAATATAAAAATCTTCTTATAACTAAATTTAAGCTTCAACTTTATAAAACTATGGATACAAAAATACAATTTAAAAATACGGAGATTTGACTCATAATCAATATATTTTTTTATTGAAGTGCTTTTTAATTTAGAATAAAACGTATTGTATTTTCTCAAAATTCAAATCAACTAAACATATTTATTTTCAGTCAATTTTTTTTCAACCCTTTATTTTTCAACCATTTTTCATGTTTGCAACCTGAAAACAAAAATCGCAAAATTAAAGAAGAATTTATATTTAAAGTTTTTATTTCATTGACTATTTTACTAAAATTATGTAACCTAAATATTTTGCTTTTAAATTAAAACTTGAAATATAATATAAAAAAGAAATTAATTTATTAAACTATGGTAAATTACTTTTACACTCGTTACTGTGAAAAAAATACGTGTTTTTTAAATAAAAGTATTCGATTGAAATTTTACTCATCAAAAACAAAACTGCACATATGGGAAGAAAAAAAATTCTTCTATTTGAAGGTTATGTTTCTATTACTTGATGCTGCATTCATATTGTTACAATAGGATAAAGTTTGTCACGGGATTTTTTAATCTTCATTCATGTTTTTCCAGAAAACTGTTAGTAATACAAGTACGTACAAGTGATACCACTCAAAGAATCTTTGTTTGGGTTTATTTTATTGTTATAGATGTAGCTGGAGACGATATAATGTGGTCTATTTTGTCAAAATAGATGTATTGAGTGAAAATATTGATAGTGTCCAAAAAATAATGATCTAAAAATATACAGGGTGTCCCACGAGAAGTGGCCCAACCCTTTAACTTTTGAACCCCTACAGATATAATCATGAAAGTGGGGTCTAGGTATAGTGAAGTGACCATGCTCTATCTGATGAGATAACTTTCAACGCCCTCTAGCGGAAAATTTAGGAGTTACAAATTTTATTTTAAAAACTATGTGAGGTATGTGAAAAAAGTCAATGACTAAGTTGTAGAGCAGCATCGATTTAGTAGGAAAAGACACCTTAAGCAGAAAAATATCTTGAATAAAACCCGTTAAACGCACGCTCAATTAGGTTGAAATTACGTAGATTTTACTTCTTAAAACACTCCTCACAAGGCGAAAATGAGAAATTTGTATTTTTATGACTTAAGTAAATGACTAAAAGTATTATTTGTTCATTAAATTGAAAATTTCTCATTTTTGCCTCTTGAGGAGCGTTTTAAAACGTAAAATCTACGTAAATTCAATCTAATTGAGCGTGCGTTTTAGGGGTTTTATTCAAGATATTTTTCTGCTTAAGGTGTCTTTTCCTACTAAATCAATGCTGCTCTACAACTTAGTCATTGACTTTTTTCACATACCTCACATAGTTTTCAAAATAAAAATTATAACTCCTAAAGTTTCCGCTAGAGGGCGTTGAAAGTTATCTCATCGGATGGAACATGGCCACTTTACTAGACCTAGACCCCACTTTCATGACTATATCTGTAGGGGTTCAAAAGTTAAAGGGTTGGGCCACTTCTCGTGGGACACCCTGTATAACTGGGAACTGAGCGTTTTTTACTCTCTTGCTTTCAGTGCGATAATTTAGTTTTTTCCTCACAGTCACTTCAGAATGAAAACACGGAATCTGAGAATGTTCAGAAATTCAGGGGACGATGATAAATAACTACTTTCTTAAGAAATTGAATATTATATTGTAACAAATAAACTTTTTTAATTGAGGTGCTTTCAGCAACAATGAGCTAACTCCCGAAGCTTGACATTAGAGTTAACTCATTGTTGCTGCATGCACCTCAATTTATTATGATTGAGGTATCTGGGTGACCATCATAGCTGATTTCTAGAAAAAGCACATCGTTGGTATTGGAGGGGGGAAATGCCAGTATTAACTCACACGGATTTATTGATGATAATACTCAGTGAAAGTATTGTTCTATAGAAATAACAGATGAAAATAATATGTTTTCAAAGAGATGTTAAAATCTTAAATTGGAAATAAGAAGATTTTTGAACTCGCTTTTACAGTTTTCTCAACCAAAAAATTGAAGATATGGCAGAATAAGTAATTAAGCGAAAAGTCAAAACACGCAGCCTGCTTTTTTTTGTTATCCATTTATTTAAAAACGATTTAAAAAATTAAAATTAATTTGAAAAATACTTTTTTTACTTTGGTGCTATTTTATTGCGTACATTTTTCATACTTATAAATTTAGGTTATCATTTATTTTGTTCCTATAAATTCTGAAGACATTGGATTCTCATATGCTTAGTTGATTCTGGGTGTATTACTAGATTATATTCCATCGCAAGTTGTTTAACATATTTATTAATAAATTCGCTTTTTAAAGAGAGGTGTTCATATTTCTATTAATTTTTTGGTTTTAAAATATTTTGAAGCTCAGACGTGCCAAAACTCAGTTATCTATTTTAAGATCAGTTTTTTTAAAGAAACTGTTTCGAGAAGAAATTTGTTCATAACATTAATTTTTAAGGTAAAATACACCAGATTTAATTTTTTACTCTACTTCCTTTATTATAAATTATAAGTAAAAGGCATTTTTATAAAACCATCATTAGTCATCTATTTATAAATATTGGTTAATTTACATATTTCTCAATCGTTAGGAAACCAAAAAAGATATAACTTTATTTTTAAAAAAAGTAAATTTCTATTAGAGATTAAACATTTTCCTTAGATTTTTACAGTAAAAGAAATACAGATAAGCTTGGAAATAATTTAAAATCTACGAATTTAAATAAACATTTTACTAAAGATATGACGGGGTTTTAATAACTTTCAAATTTATAAATAAAATGTGTTTCCCTTGACATTAATTTTGAAAGAAAATTAATTCTAAATTTTATCATCCCTTACTTGTCCTAAAACTTTATTGAATGATAAACAAAATGAAAACTGAGTAACTAAAGAATAAAGCTTATAAACACATAGGAAATGATTGACGGCTTCATAAGGTAAAAAAGAAAATACGATTTTTTAAACACATGGACAGGAGAAAGGAATTCAACATCGTTGAATTTTTGAAGGCTGAATAGTTTGACACTTACTGTCAAAAGGTTGTTTTATTTTTTTCATATTTCTCAGTTGAGTGCTTGAAAATAATATTTTATAAGACAGGGGGCACCAAATAAATGATTGTATTTATTTAGGCATTGAAAACTGCGATAATTGATTAATGATTTTCTACCTAGAAAATATAGTATATTGCATAGTTTTTTATTTTTAAGTTTTCTTTGATGGATGTTGGTACATTTCTTTGCTCAGAGCGACAATAAAATCTTAAAAAAACACTATGCAGAACTTGGGATGAAAGTTGAGATTGGTTCTGGTTTCGTTTTAGATCCTGTATTTTAAAAGTTTAATAGTTGCCTTAAAATTAGATTAGAATATTTGCCTTAGTGATCCTCACCGAGGAATCACACTTTTGTAAAGGAAAATATAAGGAATGGAGAGTGAAACGACAGCTAAAGGCTCATTCACACTCTTTCTCTTTTCTTGTTCATCCTAAGGGATTCACTCCTGTTAATCTCTACTTTGCATAGAAAAGTGAAGGAGTAAATAGTGAAATACAAAGTTTAAATTTTCACTTTGGATGATTCCTTCAAATTGAATATCAAAGTGATATGCTAGAATGAGCCTTTACACTTGATGATTCCTCCAAAAGGAAGATTGAAAATGTATAGTCCAAATTAGCTTAAAAGAGAAAAGAGCTCTTCAACTTAAGTTCTGAGCAGCTCATAGTTGTTTGTGTGAACAAGTTTATATATTACAGCAATTGCTCAACAACCTTCCCATGTCATTTCCCCGCAATATTCTCATACCCCACACGATGCCCTAATTAGACCTAAATTCTGTCGGTCGGGAGTGGCCAACAACTATTTTCTCTCTCTCGCTCGCTCTATTTATTAAATGCAGCTTTTTATAGAAAATTTAAATTTTGAACCTTGTTGCAACATTTCATAAAATTCAGTGGTTATCGTATTACATCCATTGGGCTTGTACCCCACATTGAGAAGCATTTGATTACGATGAATCTTTCTCAAAAAGGAAAAGAGAGTTAATTTGGATGGCCATTTCTACTCACCTATCGTGGTGATGACAGTGAGTGAGTAGAGGAAAGCCCCCGAGAAGGACCACTGCTGGCTTCCCCCTTCCTTGCCGTCGTATCCGTCCTTCACAGCAGCGATGAGCTCGGTCTGGAAATGCCGCACCTCGTGCGACACCATTCGGGTCCAGTTGTCCTTGTAGAGCACGTTCAGCTTGTCGGTGATCTCCCAGAGCCTGCGCACCGTGTCCTGCCGCAGCCTGCCCACCTGCCCCGCCTTCTGCTCCTCGTAAGGGGCTTCGAGGGCGCGGAAGGCGAAGGCGCCCATCACGCTGTAGCCGATGACCAGGGCACACAGCCCCACGTGCGAGAACAGGAAGGCGGCGAGGCGGCCGCAGCAGCGCCGGCAGCGGGGGTCCCCGGACCCCCGCTTGCCGCGTGGGGCTGAGCGCGGCGGGGACAGCCCCACCATGATGCCGTCCCGCCGGTGCATCTCGATCTCCATGGCGTAGTCCGTGGTCAGGCCGTCCGAGTGCATGGCGGCGGCGAAGGCTGCTGTGGCATGCCGGTGGTGATTGTTCAGCGTATGCTCCCAGCCATCGCCACCTTCCTCGTCCTGCTGCTCGAAAGTTACTTTGCGGACTGGAATCGTTGATCCTTGGTGGGGTACGGAGTTGTTATAGATTGTGTCTTCGGCGGTGGCTATGCTTTCGGTGTCATGAATTCAGTTGGAGTGGTTTCATACGGGTAGTGAAACAGATTATTATCATTTGTTTAGACAAGATTTTTAAATTTTGAAAGGAGTTTTCCACATTGCGTATGGCTCCTTTCTAATGTAAATAATATCCATACGTTTAGTAGGTTCTAAACTGAGGCGGGAAATTAAATGACGGCATAAAATGAATGTCTTAAGAAAGACGTTTTTATACTGTATCTCTTAGGAAAGTGGAAAGATATATTCCTGAATCAAAAGTGGGAAAGGTATTGAAAATTATTTACACATTGATTACCATATTACATTCCATGTATCTTGATCTCCAATAATTTTTAGTACTGTTTGTTATTGAAATTTTAATAACTTCATACTTATCAAACTGCAATTTTCCAAGTAGGAAATTTTTTCTTGACAGCACTTCAACAAAAGAATGCTTTGGAGTAATTTAGCGTAGTTTTTTCTTCATAAATAATAATATTCGCTAACAAAATAACTTTTAAGATATAAAATAACTGAAGTACTTCAGTAATGAACAACTGTGCTACGTATTATAACCACTAGAAACTCTTCTATAGTATAAGTATATTAAATCATATGAAAGAATAATTTATTACTAAAGAGTTAGTAGAATAAAACTTTAGAAACTATCCTATGCGTTTAATTAAGAAGGAATGTAAACAAGAACATAATTAAAAGTTCAATACCTTTTCATCGTTAGGTGTATATAATTAATAAATCTAAACGTCTATTGCTGGATATCGACTTCATTCTCCTATTAAAAACGGTAGACAAGGACTAAACCTCCGTATGCAGTTTCTTAGTTCATTATTATTGAACAGAGCAAAAGCTTTCTTAACAACAGCTCTCATAATAGCAAAAAATACAAGCATAACCAAAGCATATATCATCTTATCCTTCACACACGAACCACATAAGTTCAGTAATAATCCTATCTGAGTAGGTAGCTTTATGTTTCCAAACTTCCCAGCGTACGCAACCGAGGATCAGAATTCTAGAAACATCATTCGTGTCTACTAAAGAAAAATCCTACACCGAATACAAACAACCGTAAAATATTGCCAAAGCAATCATTATCTTCAAAAGCAGCAGCATTGCACTTTTTGTTTGTTTTAACACAAACGAAAATATAAAGCACCCAATGCGGAAAAAAATTCTTCACAAACCACACATTCCTTTAGTACACCGTCGGAATCACATGGCACAATCGAGGTGATATTCGCCGCTTGATAAGCCTAACTTGAATCAATAGTAACGAAAGCCGGTACGAAGTCCTTCTTTAGAGATGGGGAACCGTCTCTTAAATATCCAATAGATCAATTGACGTGTCCTTGAGGATTGAGGAGGCTGGGAGATGAAGGAATTCCTCTGGGCATTGGTTGTGTGGAGAAATTGTGTGTCAGGTTCTCGCCGCAACCAGAAGAGAACTTCCCGGTTCGACCGCTTTGAAACCGTTTGCGCCGATGCGAAAAGAGAAACGCGAAATCACCGTTGCGATGAGGAGAGCGCCATCTTTTGGTAATTGAACACGTTCAATGGGAAAGCCTCGGTTTTCTCTTCTAAATTTTAAGATTTTTATCATGGTATACGCGCAAGATGACTTAACACGATTCAATTGTTAGTCAGAATGGGTATATTAAAGAATTTTTAAGATGCTTAATTAATCAATTCAATATTTTATATTAATCATTATAACTATCAGGTGGTTTCGAGGGAGTTATTCAAGAACATATTTTAACATATCAAGTGTTACTGTAAAACCATATATTATACTGAGGAAAAATCAGATTACAAATATTACATAACATTTGGAAGTACTGCAAATTGTATTTTTTACAATAAAGAACTAAAGTAACAACTAACCATTATTAAAATCTGTATATAGATTGAAATAAAATTATAAATTTTTATTGTAAGCATTGAAAGTGTTCTATTCAATGCTTTCGTAATATTTAGGTTAAATTAAAGCATTTGAGAAGTATAAACAAACTTACTTCACTTCAAATATTTTATTTGGATATAAACACTTTAAATTGTTGAAAGATGAAAGAGATATATTAAGTTTCAAATTTCATAGTAGTTTAAATGTACAATTTTTAAGTACATTAATAGCCTACAAATATACGTTTTTCAAAGAAGCTGAAATAGCTTTTTTTTTTGCACGAGTGCTTTTTAAAGAACATTAAAATATTCCAAAAAATTATCCTATTTTTTGCATGGTGTGACGCGAATTTCCTGATACATTCAAGTATAAAAACTTTTCACTTGTAGAAAAATTTTTACTATTTTTTTAATTCTTACAACTCTGTATCTCATTAAAATGATGGTTCTATGTTTTAAGATTTTTACATAAATGGAAACGAAACAGGTTAAAAATGAGTTAAAAAAGGATTTGTGAATTTCATTTCTAAGGCTCCATTTAGAGAAAAGAAATTAATTTGTTTAATTTTTGTTGTATTTCTCTATGTTTTTGTACAATTTTGGCGATTGGCGTTTTTGTCTTCTTCTGAACTTTACGATTCACGTTTTTTATAACGTCTAAAACTTCAAACTAGAATTAAATTAATGAAACGAACAATAACAGTTCAGTTATTTTACTTAAATTGTTTTATAATACACTATAGTTGACATACCGGGGCTTACGGGCAGAACTTAATAGTTTATTTTTTATTTCTAAGTTAAGTTATAAGGTTTTCAAGTTAAGAACACATATTATTAGCAGCTCCCTATCATCTCAAATAATTTATTCATTATTTATTATATTACATATTAAATGTTGATTTTTTTATTCAAAGTTCAAATAATAAAACAAAAAATGATAGTTTCAGGAATGTCTGTTAAGTAAGTGTCTCGCTTGTTTTATTTAAGTTTCGAATGCAATTTTTTTTCTTCTTAAAATTCCTTGAAATAACATTCTGAGTTTCAGTAAATAGTTTTGAATCTTCAAAAATATTAATATTTTTCTTAGAAAACTGAATAAAAATATCTTATAAAGACAAGCTTATATGTACATATTTTCAACGAATTTACTCAAAAAGAAATAGTGGTGCCAGTTGTCTAAGTTTTTTTTGTTTCCGCCATCAATTCCTCAAAATAATTTCATTAAAATAGCACACACACACAGGGTGTTTCAAAAGTCTGTTTCGCGGCTTTTTACTTCTAACCAATGTGTCCTAGGGTCACGAAAGTTAGGTCTACTCCTAGGTAAATGACCCTGGAGAATACATTGAGATAACTTAGAGCACCCCTGGTGGTGAAATAAAAAATAAAAAATTAATTTAAAAACTTAAGCACAAACCCCAGTCAGAGTATTGTTGCCAACGTTATAAGAACGAAAATAGCATTTTTCAGGCCTCAAAAAAGAAAAAGTTCGCAAAATTGCAAGATTTTCTTTAATTTTTTGATTAAAATTAGTGATGGGCAAAATCGATAATTTTAGGTATCGAATACTTTGGTATCGAATACTTATAGGTATCGAATACTTTGGTATCGAATACTTATAGGTATCGAGTACTTATAGGTATCGAGTACTTTTTTTCAATGTCGGGAAATGAACCTGAAGGGACATTTTTTTTAGGGCCTATCCATAATCAGACTAATATTCAAAAAACTGAAAGCGATCCATCAAAAAGCCCCGTAGCTACGGGCCTGGAGGTGGATAGGGGAAAACCTAGCCGCGTCAAATTTCTCTCGCGGATGATAACGACTTGGGTTTGAGCGTTGCAAAATGAAAACGGAAACAGGCTGCGTTTGATCTACAGTAGGTATAATAAAGATTACTTCATTGAAAAATTTAAAACGAAATATGTCAATAAAGTATCGATACTTTTGTGGGTATCGAATACACTCGATACCTATAGGTATCGAGTACTTAAGTATTTGGTATCGATACCTGCCCATCACTAATTAAAATGTGTCTTTATTCAACTAAAAAACACAAAAGTACACAATAACACTGAAAAATTTGCAAATTTACGATTTTTTTATTTTTTGAGGCCTGAAAAACTGCTACTATTTTCACATGCTAATCTCCGCGAATATTCACGATATTTTCATGAAATTTTTTTCAGTGAGTTCTTCATAACATTGTCAACAATACTCTCACTCAGGTTTTAATTATGATCTATTTATGATCTATATCTCCTATAGCAGTGGTGCCCAACCTACGGCCCGCGGGCCAAATGTGGCCCGCGTGGCTGATTCATGCGCCCCGCGGACTCGTTATATCTTAAAAACAAAAATCACTTTCAGAAATCTTCCAAGAAAACCACGACATTGTGCGATATATTATGGCACTTCATCTAAAAAAGGATGATAAAAAAGGAATTCTTCAACATTCGGTGATATTTATTTCTCTGTTTTGGTTTTTTCTAGATACGGGGAATTTGCGATTGGATAAATATTTTTCAGTATCAGTTAGCCATTTGAATTCAGTTTATAAGGATCTTTTTAAAACCAAACTTCGAAAAGATGTCCGATCGTAAAAAGTTGAAGATTCACTGGAAATGCCGAAACATTCAAGAAAAGTGGAAAAATTTATAATTATTTATTCAGCGAGAAAATAAACCGTTGTGTAAGGAGACTGAGTATTATATATGTAAGGAGACTGTGTAATAGACTATGTAAGGATATGTAAGGAGACTGTGGCAGTGTTTGAAGAACACAATATCATGAGACATTACGAAATGAAACAGATAATCATCTTAATTCAGTTTTAAGGAGGAGTGTTACAAATTTGGAGCCGAATTTACAAGAACTAGTATCATCCAAACAGGTGATTTTAAAAACTAAAAGAGATAGAGCAAAAACCTCAATGAGAGTATTGTTGCCAACGTCATGAAGAACTCACTGAAAAAAAATTCATGAAAATATCTTTAATATTCGCCGAGATATTAGCATGTGAAAACAGCACTTTTTCAGGGGTCAAAGAAGAAAAAGTTCGCTTATTTGCAATTTTTTAAAATTTTTTTAATAAATTTTGGGTTCTTTAAACTAAAAAAACACAAAACTACAAAATAACTCCTGTCTCACTTAACTAGGGGTAGACCTTACTTCCGTGACCCTAGGAGGCGTTGGTACCGAATAAAAGCCGTGCAACGCAATTTCGAAACACCCTGTATATATTTCTCAGAATATGAAAGAAATTTAAATGTTAAAGTGGCGATTCAAACTGTTTTATTGCAATCTTTTTTTTTGCATGAAAATGAAGATACTCACATTGAAGCCTTCTTAGAAATTCTTAAATATCTCAAACTAATCTAAAATCCCTGTTCCATCAAGAAAAAGTAAAAATTAAATATTAAACATTATTTGATACCGATTTACCGTATCCGTGTCTGGGGTCTGAAAGACCTTAGAGGGGGAATATGTGAATTTTCTCCCATTATACTTAAAATATAAATAATAACCCCAAATATTTACCCGTTATAAAACTTCATGTTTTTAAGGAATACTAACATAAGAAATCTCCAAAATTAAAATCAATGGGAGACATAGAACACCAAAGTGCGTATGGGGTCTGAAAGATCATATGCGGGATAAAAAGCTTAAGTTTCGCTCTTTTTTCTAAATTTCAATATACTTCTTCAGATATTGAAATTAATGAAAATAGTATGTTGTTTTCAAAGAATTTAAAAATGTATTTTTTAAATTGTTTTTACAACTGTTCTATATCTATATTTTCTCTCCTGATCTAATTATGTTAAAATCTTATTCTACAAATAAGAATAATTAATTACAATATGTCTTGTCAAACCAATCAATTCTTCATACATTTTACTATTTTTATTGTTTAATTTAGTAAATTGAATTCTTTTCTGAATAAAGACGGCGTACTATTATCAGGCAATAATTTTAATTAATGTAACTTTGTAACATTATAATATCTAGTAACATGAAAACTTTAATTTACCTAATACATTTTGATAAAATTTCACTAGTTCTCTAAACCATTTTAGTTCGATTATTTATACTTTAATTTCTACTGTTTTACGAAGAAATTGTTTTAGGAAATAGGTTTATTTAAATATTTTGTTATGTTTTTACTAAAAGAAGAATATAGAAATTTTGTAATTATAAATTATATTAATTGGATACATGATTATACATCTAATCATATGTACGTAACAATTAAATGGTGTAAACATGAGTGTCCAACATTTCTAAGAAGCATGCCACTATTTAGGAAGCAAAAGTTGTGTGCCTCTTCTATTTTTGGATTTACCAAACAATTAATTAAATTAAAGTTTGTTAACTAATTTTGGGAATTTTTAGCAAGTCTGCATTATGGATATACTGTGTTCTTTTGGTTTTCTTAATTCTCTCATAATAAGGCAATTTAATTTAAGCAATTTTTGAAACACATTTCAACGCATTTTATTCTCAGATAACTAAGTTCAGTTAGATGGAGCACTTAGAAACCTCACTGATGACGTTACATTATTTTATAAATTTTTTAATATCATTGCGGGCCATCGATTTAACAAAGTAGCAGGGTCAGCCCTGCTACTTTATGATAAGTGTGTAAAATAATTCATTTTCCGTTATTCACTACAAAAATTTATTTAAAAAATCATAAAAAATGTTTTAAGATAACTATCATATCACCAATGTTTTTAAAACCCTTCCATTCTAAAACTTTTATTTGTCATCCAAAAAATTCTGAAATCTGTAAATTATACTCATTTTACCATCTTAATACCAGGATATAAAGAAAAAAATCCTACTTTCTTTATTGAAATTTTGAATGAGTGCAAATGGCATTATTGGGAGTAAAGAGGTAAAAAAACGTACTGAATATTATGCCATATTTAATATAGGTAAATATTGATATAAACTATTGTTATTAGACTATTTTTTACATTTTTATTTATAAAAAATAATGAAAATAATTTTTAGAAATAACGAAGTTTTTGAGATAACGAATTTCGAAATATCAAGGCTATACTGTGAATAATTATATTCTATTTTTTAAGATAAAAACAGTCATTTTCATAATTAACAGTCACATAATTTGTCGATAGGGTAAAATATTTTTCGAAGAAATGAATTTCGAGCTATCGAGAGTATAATGGTAGTTATCTTGTTTTTTTATTTCTATGGTTACATTTAATTACTATCCAAAGTAATTTAGCAGAAATATATATTTATATTTGATTTATGGCATTTTCTAACATATTATCTACATGCAAGCTAGATACCTTTAACTCCCATTCATACCATTTGGAATCATGACTTTTCAATAAACTCTAAAATCAAAATTTTAAGAGGAATATTATTTTAAAAGATCAATTTACTCTTTACAATCATTAATTTACAAAATAAAACAGTATTCTTTTATTTTAATTGCTTCAAAATTGAAATTGCTGTACACAGATTTAGCCAAAAAAATGTTTTTCCAAAAAGCTCCATTTTGATCATTTATTGGGAAATTAAAATTTAATACATATAAAAAATAATTTTTAAAGGAGAGTTGAATGAAGATTCTAGGAAAGACGAAAAAAATCCCAAATACCATGATTCCAATTGGCATAACTGGGAATGAAAGGGTTAATGGTATCTAAAAAACATTTTTTAATTAGATATACATTAAATAAAGATAAATCTTGCTTAGAAAACTAGAACTGCCAAAATAACTGAACTGAGGTTTCTAAGAGACATTTTAAGTCAGCCGGAGCTTCTAGTCTCGATAATGTGTTAATTCAAATAGTCTGTTATTTATTATCTAGAAAAATTAAGGAATCTACTATAATAGCAATACAAATATATTAAATAATAGTAATAATACATTAAATTATGGTAAACTATGGTGTAAAATATTTGTTCTAAAGAGTGATCTTAAAACTTGACTTTAAAAAACGACTATAAAAAAGCTATTAGTGGTGCATTTTGTTTGTCCTTGAAAAGAAATATTCAAAATGCTTCAATAACATTTTAACTGTCCCATTTTTATCGTTTTTTTTTAATTACGTCGAGGAATGGGTCGCATTGACCATTTCCATTCTTGCAGCCCAATAAAAACTAGCCTTTTAAGTGTAGTTGTCAAGAGGTAAAAATTTCAAAATTGAAGAAGGCCTGTCGTTTGGGCTGCGCCGACGAACGCGGTTGCTCATTTTGCACTACCCGGGGAGCACGATATAGCTTAAGAATGCTACGGACGCGAGCAACACTACCCCCCCCCCATTTTTATCGTCGGTGTTTGAAGTTGACTTTAAGAACAAAAACTTTTCACAGCCTTTATAAATAAGCTGAAACATGATAACTGATACTAGAATATTTCATTTTAGTCCAGTCAAATAGTATTTATTTTGGGAAAATTTTGGGGTAGAAGATATTTTTCGCTATCTGTATTATTTTTGGGGTGCTGAATCCGAATCTGAGGTTTGCCAACAAAATTTCGTGACGGAACATTGTGAAAATTCGAAAAAATGGCAAATATTCGCCCCTTTTTTTCGTTTTCGGCCCCTAGAACATTACCTTTGGGCTTCTGAGCTAAACAGTCAATACAAAAAATATAGAACACTAACAAAGCAACAAAATAGTCAATTACAACTTTTCTCTCAGACGCATAGTTTCGCCGATAGAGCACGTTGAAAAAGGGGCTATTTTCGTTCGATTGGTAAGAAATCCAAAAAATGTCACTAGTATCTCCAAAAAACCACATTTTTGGAACAGGATACTATAAAAACTGCCTAAATAATATTTCACATGAAATTAGCCATCTAAAAACTCCAATAAGGATAACTAAATGCATTTTTGTTCGGTGATTTCTCTTAAGAACGAAAGTTCAACAGGAGATAACGGTATTTCTATAACTAAGTTGCTTCTTCGAAATTACATGCATAATTTTTCTATTGAAAGCTCTATATGTTTTTGTGGGTGCTGAATCCGAATTTGAGATTTGCCAACAAAATTTCATGACGGAACATTGAGAAAATTCGACAAAATGCCAAAAATTCACCACTTTTGTTCGTTTTCTGCCCTTAGAACATACACTTTGCATTTCTTAGCAAAACAGTCAACACCAAAATAAAGAAGAGAAAACAAGCTACAAAAAAGTCAAATACAACTATTTTCTCAGATGAAGGGTTTGGACGCTAGAGAACGCTGAATATTGGGAAGTTTTTGTTCCATTGGTGGAAAATTCATAAAATGTCACTCGTATCACTGAAAAGCGGCCTGACTTGGAACAGGATACTATAAGAACGGCTTCAATTATGTGTTACGCCCATGAAATCAACGTTCTGCATACTCAAATGTTAATTGATAAATAATTAACATAACAATAAAATACGACCATTAGGAACATTTTGGGATTACTGTTGCATTGCTCATTGTTAAAGGCTCTAATCAAAGTATTATTACATATAGAAAAATAGGTACATGAAATAAATCGTGCATTTAATTAATTAATGCACGATTAAAGCCTTTAACAAGTAGCAATATTACAGTAATCCCAAAATGTTCTTATGGTCGTATTTTATTGTTATGCTTAATTATTTATCAATTAACATTTGAGTATGCAGAACGTTTATTTCATGAGCGTAACACATAATTGAAGCCGTTCTTATAGTATCCTGTTCCAAAACAGGCCGCTTTTCGGTGATACGAGTGACATTTTATGAATTTTCCACCAATGGAACAAAAACTTCCCAATATTCAGCGTTCTCTAGCGTCCAAACCCTTCATCTGAGAAAATAGTTGTAATTGACTTTTTTGTAGCTTGTTTTCTCTTCTTTATTTTGGTGTTGACTGTTTTGCTCAGAAATGCAAAGTGTATGTTCTAAGGGCAGAAAACGAACAAAAGTGGTGAATTTTTGGCATTTTTTCGAATTTTCTCAATGTTCCGTCATGAAATTTTGTTGGCAAACCTCAAATTCGGATTCAGCACCCTCAAAAACATGTAGAGCAGTCAATAGAAAAATTTTGCATGTAATTTCGAAGAAGCAACTTGGTTATAGAAATACTATTATCTCCTGTTGAACTTTCGTTCTTAAGAGAAATCACCGAACAAAACTGCATTTAGTTATCCTTATTGGAGTTTTTAGATGGCTAATTTCATGTGAAATATTATTTAGGCAGTTTTCATAGTATCCTGTTCCAAAAATGCGGTTTTTTGGAGATACTAGTGAAATTTTTTGGATTTCTTACCAATCGAACGAAAATAGCCCCTTTTTCAACGTGCTCTATCGGCAAAACTATGCGTCTGAGAGAAAAGTTGTAATTGACTTTTTTGTAGCTTGGTTAGTGTTCTATATTTTTTGTATTGACTGTTTAGCTCAGAAGCGCAAAGGTAATGTTCTAGGGGCCAAAAACCAAAAAAAGGGACGAATTTTTGCCATTTTTTCGAATTTTCACAATGTTCCGTCACGAAATTTTGTTGGCAAACCTCAGATTCAGATTCAGCACCCTAAAAAACATACAGATAGCGAAAAATATCTTCTACCCCAAAATTTTCCCAAAATGGCCTTATTTTAGGACAATTTGACTGGACTATTTCTAACTCCTACCGATTGCCTCCAATTGTCATTGCTTCTAGCAACTTTTGTCCTCACTCTAGCTCCTCAGGATTGCTGTTAGAATATGGATTGCATTTGGGTAGTCTACATATCAAATTATTTTTGCTAATGTGTGTTTTGAATCCCCCGATCAAAGATAGAAGAATTTATAACGAATTATTATGAATTTCGTTACATATTTATTTCATATCTACATTTTTCATTGGGTATATCTTGAGAAAGTTCTTTCGTGATTATGAATACTTTATTTTATGCTGTTAGAGAGAACTCTCTCCCTTTGTAATGATCCAATGAAAACTGAAAACTGTAATCATGTGACTCAGTTTATGCGAATGAGCCAGAAGGACAAGGTAATGGTAGACAATCAAAGCTTAAGTGTATACTAAATTATTATTACCCCTCTTTGAATGTGGTCTCAACAAACAGACCTCAAATGATTCTAATACTGGGACATTGACATTACCAAACAGGAGCATAAAGAACCCCTCTCGTTTATGCATCATCTGAAATAGTTTTATGGGAATTTATGCGAAGAAACTAGTTCGCAAGTAATGAAGCATTACTTTATTATAAATTCCATGAGCTGGCATGTTGCCAGATTCCACTGTTGTGTTTGCTTTGGCATAAAAATATTTTCCTGGAAAAGATTCCGGGAGGAATTTTTATGTATTTATGCACTTTTTCTTCAGCTGAAAATGTTTCCATTTCTTTTTTTTTGTTATTTTGTCCTACGATAGATCTATTTGTTTTGTTGTCTTCCTCTTTTCTTGAGTATTTCGTTGGCAATGATTCTATTTCTGTCAGGGGCATTTCTAAATTCCATTCGGACATGAAAAAATCTAAAACACGACGGTTATATTTAAAGTGGATAGGTGGAGGAAGCACTTGCAGAAACGACTATATAAAGGAAACTGTGAATGTGTAATTTTGAAAGAAGTATTTTTTGAAGTACATAAAACTTTATTCGTATCTTTCTTAAGGAGAAACGAGACCACACAACGGCAGACAGTGAATAGATTTGAATGCAGAAAACGCTGTCAAGTTTTAAATTTTTCATAACTTACCGTTATCGAGAGTGTTTTTATTCTCTGTGATTATTTCACTAAAGTTTTCACCAACGGAATCGTCCACAATATACATATTAAACTGCTTACGTAATATATCATTTGCAATGTGAAAGTACAAAATATTAGCATTGATATAGTTGAACTGTGTTACGTCGCAAAGTTTACGAAGACTTCGGGCTTAATATTTTGAACCAGAAATACGACTAATCTTTTAAGTTATGACGATTCAAAGGACGGTGGTCAACTTCTGTTCAAAATAAAATGTTGTAATGTTGTTCTGGTTGAAATCATCCATTAGAAAAACTGGTGGTACAGCATTTTTTCAGTATTGTTAAAATCACTGAAGTTATATTGTACAAATTAGATAATAGCTGAAGGTTCCATCATACACTATCACTGTTCCTCCTCAGTGTAAACACCAGTGAATCACTAGATTGCATAGAAAAGTGAAAAACCAAAGAGTGAAATTCCAATTCACACTTTTCTCTTTGGATGTGTCTTTGAAAATGAATAGCCAAAGTGAAATGTCTGAATGAGTCCCAAATCAAATAAACGCCAGTTCGTTTTTTGTAATAAAATTTTTTGCGATTTTTTACACTGCCCAAAATAATAATTAAAAATGGGTTGTAAAATAATTGTAAGTAAATTTGAAATTACAATGGATTAAATGAAAACGATACATTTTTTATTACGCAAAATAGAAGTCGAAATTGATTGCCACCTTCGTATAACATATTGATTCTTTCCAACCAGAATGAGAAAAATCACTCCACTCCAAATCAAAACAAACTCCCCTTCTTTTCCAAAAACTCCCCATGAACAATATAAAAGCACAAGCATCCCGCATCCCAGATTCCGCAACACTCTCCATCCTTGATTATACCACTCCTTCCCCCAGGGGAGAGGCTTTCACTCAATTCATTACATCCACCATCACTGGGATACACTCAACATGGGTCCAATGATTCCTCCAGTTTGCCCCAACACATATCAATCCATCTTTCCAAGCAAAACAAACCGCCCCCTTCCTCTTTCTTTTCTCCTTATTGTATTCGCTCGAAGGACGTATTCGCCACTTTTATTCCCCCCCTTCGACGTCCTGTCCGGTAGGCTGTCAATCGCCAGTTTCTCCACCGTCCCCGTTGTTGGAGGACGGATGACAGGACGCACATGCTGTCCGATGATGATAGGATGTCCGATTTCGGATGATCGGTTTCTTTTTTTTATGTTTTTTATGGGGGTGTTGTTGAATTTTGTGTTTTGATGATGATACTTGTGATAAAAGGTAGTGAGCGTTTTGAGTAGTTGAAATTAGATGTGTACTGTAGATTAAATTTATTTTAGTGCGGACAGGAATTTAAATGTTCCTCTGCTTGACTTGAATTTTATTTATAAAACTTTTACTGTAACGCAATGGTACGAGGGTATATCGAACAACAATGTATCTTGATTATTAATAAATGAAGTTGTTCCGTGATTATACTTAGATAAATTTATATTTGCATTTCTTCTTGCTTATCTTTTAAACCTTAGAAAATAAGGAGAAATAAAACTGCTGTTCTACTTTAAACTGGTCATAAATATAACTTGATGTAAGGTACTAGTGAACCAATATATCTGTTGTACTAATAACTCCTGTAAAAGAGATTGGCATCACCAAGAATGAGCATAAAATGAAAAATAACAAATATTGATAGAACAGGGACAAAGCGACTCCCCATAGTCAGCACATGTCTCTATTATAGAACTTGAACTTGAAAGAACAGGTTAACGGCCGTATTCACCGGTAACCTCACCATGGTTTCCTGACCTGACCTGACCGCCGGTCAGGTTACCGGTGAATACGGCCGTAAGACTCACCAATGGAGTTTGTAAATATCTTTTTTACATTTATTTAAAATAATAATAATAATAATAATAATCTCTCATATAAAAGCCCACGTCACTCACTGACTCACTGACTCACTGATTCTGGAACGCTCGCACACTATGATGCCATCTCGCAATAATCAGAAAAATAAATAAATAAAAGTAATTAAAATTAAAATAATATAATAGCTTTTAAATATCTTTCAAGAAAGTTGGTTTACTTAATAAAGGTTAAAAAGTTACTTTTAGGGAAGTTGGTTTCTAATTCAACAATAATAAATCTAATAAATAATCGTATAAAAAGCGCTTTTTGATTTTTTTTTTGGCAATAATCTTTATTTACTTTCGGAAACGAAAAATTAATTATTTCTTAAGTAAGTAAATAATTGAATTTTATTTATTTTTCAACTGATTTATATAACTTATTCACTTTTAGAATCAGCTTTCAATAGTAATCATCTCAATTTTTACTATTCATTTTTTTCTTTCTCATAGTCATTGTCATGGGTGATGATGAAGATCCTACCTCAAAAAAACGTCGCTTAGCTAAAGAAAGAAAGCAAAGATGGCGTGCTAGACCTAAATACGTGGGCGCCGTAGGCGCCCCATAACAAACTATCTTCAAATAATGAGGCAAATTAAAATCAAATAATAATTTAATAATGGAATGTTTGGGGAGAATGCCATTTAAAATGAGTTTATATAAGGGTAGTAAGATTTGATTTAAGAATAAATTTGCCCAAATCAGCTCGGTGGTGGTCAGCCGAAATTGAGTGACTTATTTGAATATGATAAATTAGTGATATTTCAGCGGTAAGATAAAGAAGTTAAACTTCTTATTTAATGTATAATTAATAGGAACTTGAAGTAGTAACGAGGGAAGCTCGCATAAAAGGCTAGCCTAGCTGTAAGACCCGGCTTTGCCGGGTCGTAACAGCTAGTAATAATAATAATAATAATAATAATAATAATAATAATAATAATAATAATAATAATAATAATAATAATAATAATAATAATAATAATAATAATAATAGTAATAATAATAATAATAATAATAATAATAATAATAATAATAATAATAATAATAATAATAATAATAATAATAATAATAATAATAATAATAATAATAATAATAATAATAATAATAATAATAATAATAATAATAATAATAATAATAATAATAATAATAATAATAATAATAATAATAATAATAATAATAATAATAATAATAATAATAATAATAATAATAATAATAATAATAATACGGTAAGTTAATGCAGTGCAACACATAATTATAGGTCCACCTAAAAATTTCTTTAAAATAGAACAAAAACAATTTCTTTTCATAGTGTGAGTGATAAAATGATTTTTAACAATCATTAGAGAAAAACCAAAGCATTTTTATAGTATTTTTATTTATTTAATTTAACAAGTTTCATTAAGGTATCCGCCTACCCCTAAAATGACGATTTTCGACTTTTTCCACGAAAATTTTTTTCCTACATTTTCAAGTAGTTCAGACTTTTATCTTTCCAAAACTGTTTTAATTTTACTGTTAAAACTGTTCTGTTTACTGTTAACAGTTAAAACTGTTAACTGTTAAAACTGTTTACTGTTAAAACTGTTTTCATTAATCCCTTTTCACGTTCAGAAAGCTTTAAACCACGGGCCATAGCTGCTTCTAACTATTTAAATGCACCAAATCCGTTTGCATGCCTTTATAACAAGAAAATTAAGCGACGCATAAATGAGCTCTAAATTCATGATTACTACTGCGCATGCGCGGCACCAAGTTAATTCGCATATTTTGAAAAGACAAGTCTTTTTCATGTATGCAAATTTCAAATATTAACATTTACTTCAACTTCAAAAATTCCGAGAATTTACGGTCGACCTATAATTATGTGTTGCAGTGTTTTTATAGCAACGTGTGGGTCAAATATGCTAAGCATACTTACATAAAAGATGCTTGAACTAAATATCTACCCCAATGAAATATATGCCTAAAAATATGCCATTGTTCCAAAACTCAAGCACAACTGCTCCCTTTTCTTTCCTTACTTCAACTTTAAAATTTCCTTTTATCTTTATTCGGTTTCCTTTTCCAAACATTTTTTTTGTTTAAGTTGTTCAACATGGCAATTTGAAAATAAGCATAAGTGCGAATTCCTTTGGTAAAGTTATTACCTTTTCATTGAATTCCTTTATCAAGATTTTGAAGCTATATAAGTTACTTTAGAATACAGTTAAATTGTCCATTCTTTGTTTTCCATTCTTACCACAGGAGATAAAATTATGAGTCATCACATTTTACACACCGTTATAACAAGTATAGATTGCACAACCTTTCCCTCGACCCTTTTGCAAATTCGAAAAGAAATGTTAACCTCAATATTCCATAACACCAAAACTTTTTACACCCTTTTTTAACCTCATATCATCCCTATACTTTAACCTCAGAACATCCCTACCCTTTAAGGTGTCTTCCCTCAGGGGGTAGAAGGCGAGAAAGCCTGGGGCCTCGCGTGATGACCGTTGACCCACATCGGAAGCACATCGATTCGACCATGATTGTGTTCAGCCGCTGTTGTGCTATGTCCTCAAATGGAGGGAAGAATTTAAACGGTTATTTCTCCTAGGAGAATTTTTTACATTCGGTGAGCGGTTAGAAAGATGGGTAATAAAGTTCATGTTTTACTGTTGGGTCCAGTACTGACATTGCTCTACGTTTTAATTATTGTAATTAATTATGTTATTTTTCTCTAATTTAATTCCTTTTGTCCTCGCTAAATGGTGTCAACATTACGTAGAGTAGAGCTCTTTTGTAATACATTAGTGTTGAAAGTTTTTCGATATAATGATAATAGTTGTAAATTTTTGTTAAAAATTACTTAAATCTGATAAATCATACAAAAAAAGTGATGTTTTATCTTTTACGTTCAGATTTGGCAAGTTATTAAAATTATATTTACAGTTTTAAAAACCTTTAACTTTATTTTATTTCCTTTTCATTGTGATATAGTTTATGGATATCATTAAATAACAGCTAATAAGAGTTTTTATTGGATCTTAAAACATGGCGTTATTAAAATATATATAAGAACTTCAAGTTATCAATTTTTTAATGTATTGAACTTAGTCCAAGAAAGTTAGCTCAAAAAAGGGGTTCAAGTGGAACAAATTGTAAAAGAAAGTTTGATGGGTGATTCTTATAGGAAATTTTCCGTAGAAAACGATGGTGAAACGTAAACCAAAATTAACCTTGTCCTTTAGCCAATATGGTGGATTTTCCAAAATGGCGGTCAATCGTTTTTAACTTATTACTTCCTAAAAATTGTTAATGAAATTATAAATTTTGCAGTAAATGATTAAAATTTAGTTGCAAAAGCAATGGGGAACTATTTCTTTCTCTTACGATAAGTCATTTATCCAATAAGGCGGATTTTCCAAAATGGCGTCCACTAATGATTATAGTAAGTAAAATTATGATGATGAATTCGTAATTTTTACAGGATATGGTTAGAATTAAGTCATAATAATATTCATATAAGTTTCATCTCCTCAATGTATCAAATATGGCGGATTTTTCAAAATGGCGGACAATCGTGTTTTACTTATTTGCTAAAATCGTTAATAAAATAAAACTTTTGCAGTAAATTATTAGAATTCAGTTGCAAAAATAATGTGGAACTGTTTTTTTCCTCTTACGATAAGTCATTTATCCAATATGGCGGATTTTCCAAAATGGCGTCCACTAATGTTTATAATACATAAATTCTGATGATAAATTCATAATTTGTACAGGATACGTTAAGAATTAAGTCACTATAACATTGATAAAAGTTTCCTCCCCCTCAATGTATCAAATATGGCGAATTTTCCAAAATGGCGGCCACATACTTAGAGCCTTTTTATTTTTAACGTTTTTACATATAAATAAATTTTATTTTGGCTTAACATAAATACTTATATATTACATTACCTATAAAATAGTATTTTAACCAAGATTTTGCGATACATAGAAATAATTTCCAAAAAAGGCGGCCCCATATTTCAAACTTGAGGTAAATGGTAATTTTCGAATTTCTACCTACCTTTAACATTATTTACCAGTAAATTTTAGTAAAATATAAGTATTCTGCTTATATTTTACCTAATAACATTTAATATTTCTAATTATTAAGAAAAAAAATTAAAAATAAAAAGGATCTAAATAAGTGGCTGCCATTTTGGAAAATCCGCCATATTTGATACATTGAGGGGGAGGAAACTTTTATCAATATTATTTTGACTTAATTCTAACCGTATCCTGAACAAATTACGAATTTATTATCGTAATTTATGTATTTTTAACATAGGTGGACGCCATTTTGGAAAATCCGCCATATTGGATAAATGACTTATCGTAAGAGAAAAAAACCGTTCCACATAATTTTTGTAACTAAATTCTAATAATTTACTGCAAAAGTTTTATTTTATTAACGATTTTTAGCAAAAAAGTAAAACACGATTGTCCGCCATTTTGAAAAATCCGCCATATTTGATACGTTGAGGAGAGGAAACTGATATGAATATTATTATGACTTAATTCTTACCATATCCTGAAAAAATTACGAAATTATCATCAGAATTTTACTTATTATAGACATTAGTGGACGCCATTTTGGAAAATCCGCCATATTGGATAAATGACTTATCGTAAGATAAAAAAATAGTTCCCCATTGCTTTTGCTACTAAATTTTAACCATTTACTGCAAAATTTAAAATTTTATTAACAATTTTTAGAAGGTAATGAGTTAAAACCCGGGAGGACGCGCGCTACTTACTGTTACACGGGAACGCGCGTGGTTTCTCTCAGACCCCGCAAACAGTTTTCCGTTCTAAACGTTCAGTGCATGCAAAATTTTTATCACCTAAAGTTTAAATATATAATTTAATTGTTCAATGTGCATTATTAGTTGATTGCCTCTTATTAAGATATAATAAAGACTATTTCATTAAACAATTTTATATGTTATACATCTTATAGTAATGAAAAAGTATTTTGTGAAATTAAACACAAAAAAAAAGATTTTATATTTTCATTTAGTCATATCTTGACTAAAATGCAATACTAATTTAATTCAATCAATACATAGATATCCTTGACTATAATACAATAACAATGTAATACGTAAGTTAATTTCACATATATTTTTGATCATATATTTTTACTCCCCTAATAAGATGACATTTAAATCATATTTCTACTCACATAAATTTAGATTAACAGGCCACTCACTAAAATAAAGGATAATGGTTTTCAAGTTGAATTAATTTAATTAATTGGAAAATCCGCCATATTGGCTAAAGGACACTGTTAATTTTGGTATACGTTGCACCATCGTTTTCTACGGAAAATTTCCTATAAGAATCACCCATCAAACTTTCTTTTACAATTTGTTCCACTTCGAACCTTATCTTTCTTGGACTAACTCTTATCAATTGTGAAAATGTAAACATTGTATAAATAGAAATTATAAGTACTAGTGTACTAGTAGATAAATACAAATCTTATTCATCAAAAAGGGAGTTGAATAATCTCATGAAGAAACCTACCAGATTTTTGAAACTAGATGGGTGGGGTCAACAGGAGATGAATCATTTAACATGAAAACGGACATAATTGGTCACGAAAATCCTCACTGAATATAAGGGTAGGGCAATAGTACTCAACGCCGAAGCCTGATGAATTCCGTTTCAATGAGTTATGAGCTAGTAACTTGAACTTTAATTACCTGCTGATGCAGATCATGGTTTATTGGTTTGCGCGGTGCAGCATACTTGGGCGTGATTTGTTACGTGAAGTGAAAGAAAATGAATTATTTTGCCTTGTAAACGCGTGGTTTGTAGAGTTAACAGTATATACTTAATTTTCACTATATTTTAAATTTTGGAAAAATGAAAATGTAAATAGTATATTTAGGAGATGATTTGAATCATAAATTTGAGGGACTGATTAAAATACAGGGTGTCCCATAAATAATGGGCCACACTTCTAGGGGGGATAGTAGACACCTAGACGAGTCAGAATCGCATAGGATTCGGGGGTCCCAGACTAAATCCCAGGGAGCTAAAAATGGTGCGACACCCCAAAAAAATTATTGAAAAATTCAATTTGTAGAAGAACTACTATTGGTAAAAATTTAATTAGGGTCTCAAATTTTGTGGTTTAATATGATCTTCAAAATTATGGTAAAAGTTTTCACTTAAAAATTTTTTATTACGAAAAAAAAGTCAAAAAACCACAAAAAAATGTGAAAAATCTGCCAAAACTTTATTTTGTATTTGGAAATCCTTTCTTTTGATATCCCCATCTGAAAGAGCATAATTGAAAACCCCAAAGTCCAAAGTTTCACGTAAATACCATCAATATTAAACGCTTGAGATCCTATTAAAGTTTGTTTTTTGCGTGCGAAAACAGCTTCAGAAAACGAGCGTTCAGGGAGAATCTAAGAATTACGGATTGTAGTGGATTGATGCTCACCAACTATTATTCCTCGCCCAATTTGGCGAGACCTGAGATGAGCATGAAAATATCTGAAAACCGCCAATTGAACAATTTGTCGGGATGGAAATTGCAAAAGCGTAAAATGTTGATTTTTAATTTTTATTGAAGTCTATGAAAGGAAAAAAGATATTAATTAAATTAACTTAATCATTTATTGGATATAAAGAACAAACTCATTAATAGTTTTAGGAATTATCGATCTTAAAAACGAATATTATTAATTGTTAGAAATTATCTGATAGTATCGATAATTTTTTTATTTAATTTGATAGTAGTAGTGATTTTACAAATGTATCAATCCAGGAAACAGCATTACTTATTGCTTTTAATGACAAAAACGGTACATTTGTTAGCTTTGAAAAAACCCAATAGAATAATCAATTATTTACAAGCACGGTACTTTAAAGATCTTTTGTAAATAGTTTCTATGGTTATTTTCCGTTATACCCCCGCACTAGGATACGTCAGTCGGCGGATCCTCCATCGCTAGGTACGTGATTTTGAGTTGCGATAAAAGGGGGATTTCTGGTAATCTAGGAATGATATAATAAGCAAGTGGGTATGTACGGGGCCTCCCCTCAACGTCCGATATAAGAAGTTTGCAAAACAAAGGAATGCATGTTGAAGGTTATGACAAACCTAAGAGATTGCTTATATCGAACGGTGAGGTGAGACCTCGCATACCCTTTGCTTATTCCTCGATTAATAAACCAATCTTATATCGCAATTCAAAATCACGATCATAGCGCTTGAGGATCCGCCGACTGAAGTATCCTAGCGCGAGGATATAATGGGAAAACCCAAAAACGATTTACAAATAGGGTTCAAAGTTGGCACCGTTAGTCTGGATGCAGGCTTGACATCGACGGATCATCGACTGCCGGACGCGTTCAAATACACCAGGAATTTATTTAACCGTGGCAGCGGCACAGACAACTCTAGCTACCAGATCCGTGTCTGTATCAACTGGATCGTTGTAGACAATATCTTTAATCACTCCCCATAAGAAAAAATCTAGGCTAGACAAATCTGGTGATCTTGGGGGCCAGTGAACAGGTCCTCCACGCCCAATCCATCTATTTGGAAATGTGGTATCCAGGTAGCTTCGGACAGCCAATCCAAAATGTGCGGGCGCCCCATCATGTTGGAACCACATGTTGCGCTTCACATTTGATGGTACGTGGAGAAGCAATTCTGGAAGTACCTCCTCCAGGAAAATTTTATAATTCCCAGCGGTCAATCTTGAAGGGAGAAGATACGGCCCGACTAAGTAGTCGTCGACCAAACCTGCCCACACATTAATGCTGAAGCGATGTTGTGCCGCGTGATGCCGTACTCCGTGGGGGTTGTCATGAGCCCACAAATGCTGGTTGTGATGATTAAATACGCCATCTCTAGTAAATGTGGCTTCATTAGTAAACATCAAATATGATGGAAAATTTCTATCTTGTGCTTGTTTTTGAAGATACCATTGTGCGAATTGCACGCGTCTTCGGGGAGTAGCAATTGCACTCTCTGAAGACGAAATGGGTGGAAGGACTCGACTCTCAAAATACGCTGGACATTACTTCGAGAGGTTCCAACATCTGAAGCAATGGCACGTATGCTGGTAATAGGATTATTTTCCACAGCATCTAACACCATTTCTTCGATAGCAACTGAGCCCGCCGATCGTGGTTCACCCTCACTCGCTATTTCACTTCTCAATGTCCCATTCTCGCATAAATTTTGATGGAGACGTTGGAATACTCTGAAGTGTGGCTGTTCTCTGTTGGGGTACCGATCGGCATAAATACGAGCAGCGGCCCGTCCATTGTAGTCAGCAATACCGTAGACAATGTGCATTTCTGCGAGTTCAGTATTTGTGAATTGATTCATACCCAGAATTCGATAAAAAATTTAAAGAAATCCAAAGCAACAAATAATTATACTTCAGAATTTAAATGGACGAGAGACGAAAAAAGAGATAACATCGGCTGAATTCAAATAAGGCACAAGTTTAGTACAGAACATACTTAAGTACTGGATGAAATTTGCATACCTAATTTGAAATTATCTACAGACGAAAGTACTGGAAAAAAGTCTGAAAATTTAAAAGCGCATTAATATGGGATGCGAATTTTTTAATACAAAAATTATTTACTGAAATACTAAAATTTAAAAAAAAGTTATTAATTTACTTAAATGTTTGGGATCGTAACTAGAAACCTAGAAGGTAAATGTTTATTAAAACTATCTTATCAGACACTTAAGAAAAAATAAATTGTAACTATCCCTTTTGCTCAACAAAATTGCGTATTTTCTTAGGGGTAGTTACAATTTTTTTCTTTCGCAAAGTAAGCATGGATGATCTGTAGAAGCGAAAGTTGGCGAGGAATCTAGCATCGCAAATAATGGCGAGAAAATTGGCGAGCATCAATCCGCTACAGTCCGAAACTCGTAGATTCTCCCTGAACGCTCGTTTTCTGAAGCTGTTTCCGCACGCAAAAAACAAACTTTAACAGGATCTCAAGCGTTTAATATTGATGGTTTTTACGTGAAACTTTGGACTTAAGGGTTTTCAACTATGCTCCTTCGGATGGGAATATCAAAAGAAAGGATTTCTAAATACAAAACAAAGTTTTAGCAGATTTTTCACATTTTTTTGTGGTTTTTTGACTTTTTTTCGTAATAAAAAAATTTTTAAGTGAAAACTTTAGTTTGAAAGAATCTTATGTTCCTCTGTTGGATTATTTATCAGTACTATAACATACACTGTATTTCAGTAGTGATAATCCAACAGATGAGCAGAAGATTTTAGTTTCTTTACATTAAAATCAAATTAAATCAAATTAATTTGTCTGTATGATTGTTTATTTAAAAAAGTAAATGGTTCTAAATTTGACCTGGACACATGTTTAAAGTGATAGAAATATCTAGATTTTTGCCAGAAAAGTTATTAGAAATCATTGATCCAATGATTAAACAAAAGGCATTTTTGCTCATTCTGAAAACTTGCTTTTAGGCATGATCATAAATAAAAAGGATCATATATGAAGGAGTTAGGTTTAGAAGAACAATTAAGGCTAGAAACTAATTCAGTTAGGAGTTTCCATCCCCCAAACCTAATTTCCAAGCTACGGACCATATTGACCATATATAGAACATACGTAGACTATATAGAGATTAGCTGGAATACTGCTTCTCTTTCTCCCCACCTCTACGAAGATTCACCGATCAAGAGATATAGTCTATGATAATGACAGGAACTTTGACAGATTCCCATGTGTTACACACAAACAGTCGAACGTTGTGTAAAATTTTTAACACAGAAGGCATCACGAAAGTCATCGGTATGAATGCCAGGAGATGAGTTTATAAGAACTATTAATCTTTCAAGATCTTCAATGCCAAATTTTTCAATCAAGTCTTCTTTCAAAATACCAAAAGAAGTTAATAACCAGTAAAGGACTACATTTTATAACAAATCATACTATGCACCGTCAGGAATAATAACTTTTTAATTCAATCGAAAAATGCGATTTTTGAAGAAAAAAGGCGAAATTCCAAGTGTAACCTTTTAGTGCAACCTTATATTGTAAAATAGGATCTTTCTTTCCATTAAATATAATTGTTCTTAAAATTTTTCTTCGTATTTATGCCATTAGATACTTTTTTATAGAAGTTATTTGATTTTTAAGACTTATGAAAATAGCATATTTTTTCAAATTTTAGGACCAATTTACAAAGGAATTTTTAACCGATTTAAAAAAAATTTTTGTATTTTATTTTCCTACTCAAGAAGCAAGTTTTCAGTGGTATAGCGTTTCAAAATATAAAATAAGTTTTTATTTCGGCGAGAGATAGTGATGCGGTTTGTTGTGCAACGAGTGAGCTCCGATCGCAAAGCGAACTGTAAAAAATTTTTCATAATTTTTTTGTTTCATACGAAATATGTGGATTTCTGGTAAAAACGTGTATTTTTAGATGTTATTATACTACCAATTAATTGTAAAATACCACCTTTTTCAAATAAATATGTTTTCTCCACATTTGTATTTTATTATATACCTTTATATACTTTTTATTAAAGTTTTTCGATTTAATTTGATTTTTTTGAAAAGTAAAGAAAATAGCCAATTTTTTTCAAACTTTAGGTGCAATGCGCTATTGCAATTTTTTACCGATTTAAAAATTTTTTTTGCATTTTACTTCTCTACCCCAGAGGCAAGTTTTCCGCGGTATAGCGTTTCAAAATAAAATAAAAAGTTTTTTCGGCCCACCCTAATATGTTATATGGAAATGAAATTTTGAAATTAAAATAATATTTATAAATGATTTTAATAAGATGTATTTATACCCTATAAACTGAAATCTAATTTTTAATTTTTTCAAACCTCTAATATTTAGTACCTTTTTCCTGTACAAATTCACACGTCATTAAAAAAAGAGTACCCATTTTAAACTGGACTCATTTATTCCCTACTGGGAATGACCCCCAAATAATAATAAACATTAATTTTCCCTTAGATTCTACAAAAAAATAATAATAATCATAGTGAGGAATTCTAATATGACTTTATTTGCAAGTTAGTTAAAAATTAAAAATGTACAACAGTATCCTCAAACAATGAGGAAGTTGCATGATTTTTTTAATTTTTTTAATCGATTCCTCTTGCAAAAATAAGCAACTACCCAAAATTTGAGGCCGATCGAGAAATTTTTTGATTGCCAAAAAAATTAACAAAAATCCCCTTTTTAAAAGCGCGCGAAAACGCCAAGAGTTTGGATGTGACGTCATCTTATACTAAACATTGTTGTAAAGCAATGGAGTTGATGGTATTATTGTTGACGTCATCTTATAGTTTAAACAATAAACGTTTTCAGTCACATGTTTTTTTCTCGACTTTTAAATTAAAATATTTAATTACCTGTACATTTTTTTGAAAAACTGACTAGCTATTTCATTTTACCACACAAAAAACAATACGGAACACATGTTTGTTTTTGAAAATCTGACACATGCAACTTCCTTATTGTGCATTTTAAATTTTTAACTAACTTGCAAATAGAATTCCGTTGTCATTTTAGAATTTCTCATTATCTTTGCATGGCGGATATTACTTTTAATAATCATAATGATATGAATTCATTGATTTTTAGTTTCATAGTAATTTATTATGTTCTTTCTGTGTTAAAATATTCACCAGTTTAATGTTAGAGTTAAACATTAAGTGGTTATCATAAGGGTTAACAATATTACCATGATTTTATAAAGCTCTTAAAATAGTTTCATCTAAATTCAAGCACTGAATTTAAAGTATAAACGTTTGATGGATTAAAGGAGGATAACAAATGTTATGAGACTATTTTGTAGAATAAATTATTTTATAAATTTTATTTTGATTGAAAAAATCCTGAAATAAATTGCAGGATGCTGTTTTTTACCCAGCAGTACTTTGTGGATAACGGTTGCCTGTAAAACTGTTTTTTCCTTTAAAGTAGACAGTGTACAGAAAAACAAACTTTTAATTTTATTTTTAGCAAGACGATGTTGAATTTTTTATTAGAATAAGTAAATGAATAATGAAATTCTGATATACATCGTTCATTCAATCACGAAAAAATGATTTGAAAATCATCTTTTTTGAAACAGAATCCTTTCTTAAATAACAAAGTATACACATCTGTAATTTTATGCATTTTTAAATGTTGTCAATTAAGTTTTAAGCAAGTATAAATATGTAATTGTAATCAAATAAAAGCGGTGATGTTCAACATTCAAAAATTTGATTAGGGTAAAAAATAATAACTTACACACTTTAATCAATATGTTCCACATTTTTTTCTAAGTCTTCAGTATAGATGGAGACACCTGAAAATTGTTGAGCGAAAACTTATTGTAGAAAATAAATATGTAGTTATTTTAATCATTGAATATCAAGTTTTAAACATTTATTTTATTTATGATGGTAATAAATAAATTAAATAAGTTTTTACATATATTAATAAATAAATTTAATATTTATTTTTAGTGTTGAATTTCTTTACTCACATTAAGAATTAGTCTGTTATTTTGTAACTACAAATAACCCTTTAACTACATAACTTAAAGGTGTATCAGATGTAAATAAGTTTTTAATTACCTACTGTGATGCTATTTATACGATAGAATAAGCCTTATAGAGAAATAAAATACACACAAATATATTAATTTCCAAATTCTAATCATTGTTTACTTACATACGTGTTATATGAATGAATACTGATAAAACGTTCTAAATAAAAAAGAAGAAAAAAAATATTAATTTTAAAATTATCTACTGGACAAATCTTTGAAATTGTTATACATTAATACTTGTCGTTTACTCAGAATCACTAGACACAGATGGCACCACGCTAAAATTTATAAATTCCTAGTTCCCCAAAATATGATAAAACCTCGAAAAATTATAGTACCAAAAAACCAATGATCCAAAATTCCAGCTCTGCTTTTAAATGATTTTTCAGAAAAAAAACTTTATATTTGTGTTAAGAGTGTATTTATACCGTAATTTTTATAATCCCGAGCATTATGATAAAATATGAATAACACTTACACTTAATTTAAATAAATTTTAAAAGCGTTAGAATAATAATTTATGCTTAAACTATAATTAATTTCTTTTTATTTGGAAATTTTTTTAAATGAATTAAACTTAATATTTATCTTTATAAATGGGAAATACATTACAATTTAAATCAAATGTGATCAAAATATTTTAAATCGTTATACTTAAAATCGTTTTATTCTCTTAAATCTGTTTGTGTACAGTAAATGGATTTTCTTAGTCCCTTGAGTAACATTTTGCAACTACTTTAGAAAACAATCAAATGTAAATTAAAGTTGAATAATTATCACGCTTGGAACGAATCAAACTATCTAAATTATTTATTAATGAGGAAGTTGCATGATTTTTTTTATTTTTTTAATCGATTCTTCTTGCAAAAATAAGCAACTACCCAAAATTTGAGGCCGATCGCGAAATTTTTATAGCCAAAAAAATTAACAAAAATCCCCTTTTTAAAAGCGCGCGAAAACGCCAAGAGTTTGGATGTGACGTCATCTTACAATAGGCATTGTTGAAAAGCAATGGAGTTGATGGTATTATTGTTGACGTCATCCTACAGTTTAAACAATAAACATTTTCTGTCACGTGTTTTTTTCTCGACTTTTAAATTAAAATATTTAATTACCTGTACATTTTTTTTTGAAAAACTGACTAGAAATTTCATTTTACCATACAAAAAACATACGGAACACTTGTTTGGTTTTTGAAAATCTGACACATGCAACTTCTTTATTGTAGTTGATCAAGCACCGTACATATTTTGTGCTGTATATCTAATTTATTTCTCTACTATGTTTCTTCTTTTATAATTTGTTTTATTCCCCCTTATTATGTGTCTTTTTTTGTATGTAATGTTAAAATATTCACACTTCAAATCTAAAAAACACCCTAAATCTACACTCAAAACAAATACACGGGGGAATGAAAGCAACAACAACATCCCTCAATTAGGACCCCCCTCGACATAAAACACTGCCTCCGCTAACGAAATCAAGTGTCTGTGATCGCGCCATTTGTGACCCCCCGTCAGGAAACGGGACCTAATTGAATCCCTCGCACCACTGAGGAGGGCTCATTCCTAATTAGTTTAAACGGCTCCGAGAGTGAGGGACCGGGGGTTAATGCAGGTCACTGACTTTAAAAGATTATTGCTCCTGTGTGAGGAGTCTTCGGGTGAGTTATTGCTGTGGGGTGGGTTTGGGGGGGGTTGAAGAAAGTGGGTGTAAGAATTTTCGTGTGAATGTCAGAGCGGGTGTAGTAATGTGTTTTCTTTTAGGCTAAGCGCGCACTAGGAGACAAAGACAAAATTGCTCTCGGAGACAAAGACAAAATTGCTTCCCTGGCTATTGCAAGAAGCTAGAGTGCGCGCACATGGCGACGAGACCAAGATCACTAGGCCAAGAATTTCCTCATAGAAATGCATTGCTCTCGAGTGACTAGTGTTTTAAGTCGCCGAGACAGAAGTCTCTTAGTGCGCGCTTAGCCTTAAAGTTTTGGTCTATTGAGAATCTGTAAAAATGGCATGCTTGTATTGAAAAAAGAACGTTAAAATTGCTTAGTTAGTCTTGTTTGAAAAATTTCCGAAACGATGCTTAACTGATTACTTTAATCTTTTAAGTTCTAGCCGCTTTAAATTCTCCATAGAATTCAACAGCCATCTCGAGCGTCATGGTATTTATTGGATGGGTTCAGCTGAATGATATCACAAACAATAGTGATGATGCCATAAATTGCATCAACTTAATGTAAGGTTTTAATAAATTAATTTTTAGATATGCCAATATAATTGTCTTAAAATTAAAAACGATTTCTCTAAATATTTTGCAGGCTTATACATATATAGTTATCAAGCTTTGAGTGCCAAAAAAATGTTTGGTGGGACTGATCGTTAGTGTTTCTTGAGTTTTAATTTGAGTTTTTTAAATAGTCAACGGTGATTGTATTTCCTTAAGAAGGAAAATTTAGTCTTTCGTGATACGTCTTCTCGTATAAGCCTTCTGTGCTTGTGAACGCGTTGTTTTCTATTGAATTTTATGAAATAATTTAAACCAAAGAAATCAAGAAAAGTGTATGTCCTCCGATTAGATGTATCCAAATAGATTTTAAAAGCAAAATGTTTTCATCTAGACTAATTAAATTTTTAATCTGGAGCTAAATGTTCCAATTTCATCCGCAGAAAAGTCCAAATGAGAAATTATGTGTAAAACAAATATATGTTAAATAAAAATACACTAACTCCACGCAATTTTCATATATTCTCAAACCCAACTTAAAAATTTCGTTCCAGCGTAGCTCCAAATCTAGTATACACACGAACAGATTCGAATAGCAGAGTGGAGTATTTTCATTCAGGCATAACAAACCGTCAAACAACTGCCAACGCAAACGGCTGTTTGAAATGCAATAGTGCTGAGTCCCTCGCTTCTAACGTGTCTTTGTTTCTATATTCTCCCTCCATATGACTGCAAGCTGTTAAAGATCTAGTAGTGTTGATTCATGGTATATGGATCCCGTGACGAGAGTGACAGTTTTGGGTTGCGGGGTATATGAAGTGAGAATGGGTTCCTCGTTCTCTCTTTAATGCTTATGATATACGGATTATTTCTTATATGAGCTAATACATGGATCATTAGTTAAGTGGATATTTATTGGGAGTAAAATGTTTTTTTTTTGCGTGGATGGATTAATACGCCATGGTGGACGGGGATGGACAGGTTTAAGAAAATATTGTGAATATATTCTTCTAGATACAATTGAATACTTATAGATATTATGTAATATTTTAATAAAAGAATAAATCGATGATTTTTAGGCATTATTTTGTTTCTTCTATTCTAAATTAAAATGGTGGTCAAATCATCGGCTTTGGGATCGGAGGGTTTGGGATTCCCGTCACCACCAAAGACCCACCGAGCATATGCAAAGTACGTGTTCGTTAAATATGTGGGTCCGAAAGTCTTGTGATCGGTCATGGCGCAGTTTACTATGGGTCCAGGTATCAGGAGATTCCCTCCCCTTCAGAGACGTGGCAAAATTGTGAAGGGGCTGTGTGACAAATGAATGTGCCCCCTGTAAAAAGGGGATCCGCGAGTGAATGTGTGTGGCATGGGCAACAATATTTCACCTCCGTGGCTTCAGGCCACAGGTGCCTATTGAGTAAGTACTGAGCCCACTGAGTAAGTAAGTACTGATTTCGGCATGCTAGGATAATGACCTCGGTCAGCGTGTGTTGTGCTCTGCCATTAAAACAAAAAAATATTCTAAATTAATTGTTAATTGGATGTTATGAGCGACTATTTATAAAATAAATTATTTATAATACTCTTATTAAAATAAGCTTTATTTGAAATTGCTTGATGAAAAGTTACTTTTTAATCGAAATAAATAAATTAGTTTCGATGTTTTCTCATACTTAAGCATGAGATAAGTGGCCATCAAACTCAGCATTCAGATGTAAGGGAGAAAAAATTCTCATTTCTTTATACGTGCTTTTTCTTAATCTGTAAATGCACATTTGCACAATTTGTAAATGTGTATCATACTCTTATCTCTAGTAGTAGTTATGCGAGCAATTAAAAAAAACTTAAAATAACCTTTCAATATTTTTCGTTTTTCAGTAACTATGAATTCATGTATAATAAGTTCTTAATTCAAACTAAAACACATATATTTTTGACCTACCATTCCCAAAAAATAAAAATTTGCCTAGTATCTGACAGTATCTGAACTGAATCACTTTGTATAACGAGAAAATGTTAGCATCCAGTCAAGTTTTTAGAAAATGGTGTTCCTATCTTGAAGTTGAGATTTACCACCGTCAGACGGGAGGGAACAGTAATCCCTTTGAGAAAGAAGAAATTACAATTTTCGGTAGGATTTAAACTTGACAGCATATGTTTTCCAACTTGCGAAAGTCTTTCTACAATAGATGCCTGGATTTATATCGCTAGAGAAACTATCCTCTAGTTCTTTTGGGCTTTTTCAAAACCCCAAGTGAATCAAGAGAATTCTAGTTTTATCTGCAGTCAATCAAAAGGTATTTATTATTTTCTATGTAAAATTTGTTCGTACCGTTCAATACGCCTAAATTCATAAAACTATTTGTTTTTTTTTTAAAATCGGTTTATGATATTTTCTAGGTTTTTTTCATACTTATATTATAATTTAAAGTGTCATTGTGTCATTAGTTTTTGTTTTATAAAATATTTTGTTTGTTTTTGAAAGGATAATATGGTTGCATGAATAACTTAAGGACAAATATGTTGTTTCTATGCTTGAGCTTTAAGTAACCAGTTAATCAGTGATTTGAAAAGAAAAGAAAATCTTTTCAGAATTAATATTGACTTTCGTATTATCTTCTCGATGTGATAGAAAATATGGAAATGTATAATTCCTAAAGTACTTCAAACAAACCATGTAACAATCAGCCGAAAGAAAAGTTTTGAAAGTAATTGAAAATTTTACATTTCTTTAAACTTAATTAATTAGTTTTACGATAATGAAGCTTAAAACAAATTTAAGTTATAGAAAATACTTAATTTATCAATTGTTATTAAAATCTATAAAAAAGATGACTATATATAAGTTCATAAACTTTATGGTTTTGTATGAATGATTTGGTTTATAGTAAAAATGGAAAACCAAATAATTCCCCTCTTGTATAAATATGGAATGCCTTATAAATAACTTGCTATGTAACATGAAAATATACTTGTTGAAAATGTTGTTTATAATTGATTTGTAATCAATTGAGGAAACAAACTTTTAAGCCAAGTTATTTATTTTATTCACATGTTGACTGGTAATTATATAAAATTTATTGTTAGAATATAACAATTTCAATGTATTAGCAGATATCACAGATATCTCTGTAGTTTCACAACATTTTCCAATGATGTTCAACTTTAACTATCATTCTAGAATCCAACTTCCTACTTTCTGCCGAGTTTGTAATATTTTAAATCTTATAAGTAACAACTCTCTTGACCGAAAAATCATATAGAAAAGTTTTAAATTTTGAAAGATTCTCCACTTTAATTTTTTTAAACTCTAAACGCCCTCTTATCACTTTGTCAGGAAATAAATTGAGGAATGCTGCAGGACAGAGAGAGATAGAGCAGTCCAAAAGTTCGGGAGTGAAAATAAAGGTGTCGAGTTTCTGAAGTTCTCTGATTCTGGCTATCGAATTCTACGATTCGTTGGTCATCTTGGATTTCCCGCCGCAGCCGTACTTTCGATCCTGGAGTAAATAACACGGGTTGCATCGAACTTCTCCGAAACTGGAAACTATTCTGCTTCATTTATTCCGAAACTGACCGAGTTTTTTGTATTAGCGGCATCTGATTTTAGAAGGAAATCAAGTTCACCTGAGAGTCGCAGTAGATTGAATGATTTTGGAGCTTTAGATGAAACGTATGTTGAAAAACTCGTACAAATGTACTACTGAACGTAATGTATTTTTTACGAAAATAATTTAACTAAAATTTAGTAACTTCTCCAACCTTAAATATACCTATTAACGTGGTGTGCTTTGTATTGTTGTAATATTGTGAGGGTTTAAAAAAGAGAGAAATGTGTGGGGGATTTACATCTATGATATTTTTGTGAAAAAAAATGAAAAGCATTATAATAAGTTTTAATTACAACGTTTTTATTAGGTCGCTTTCAATCTTGTCTGTCCGTCCGTCCGTCTATCTGTCTGTTCGGGAGGAATTTAGTAATCAATTTTAAACATACTTCCCCATGAGCTAGAGACTTGAAATTTTGAACATAGTTCAGATCTGGATGACAATACGATATTATCTCGTTAGTTCGGTTCAATTTGCTGTACCTGAACCCCCAGGGGGACTTAAAATTTAGAAGTTCAACTATAGGACCTTATTTTTAAAAAATCATTGTTGTGCAGTTTGCCTCCTCTCGTTATCAAGATGGCTTTAGAAGTGTTGTGTAAAATATTAGTAAAATGAAAATTTGTAAGAATAAAAGTAATACACAGTACATGCAGTACTTCATGCAAGTTTTGTATTTGTAATACATCTAAGGGACTGACTTTATTAATTAGCTACTGACAAGTTTCTCACCAATATATTTTTAAAACACTTTTTTTATATTACTAGTGTTTCAAAAATTTCCAACATCATCTGAATAATAGCTAGAGGCAAAAACTGTGCAATGATTTTAACAAAACAGGGTAAAGCCATGTGTTATAGTTAAAGTTCAGAAAAAAAAAACACTTTTTAGTTTTAAATAAAGAGAAAAGAATCAAATTCTTGGAAGGCGTTCAGGTCGCGAATTCTAAACTTTACACAACAAAACTAAAAACCAGAAAATAATTAATGAAAAAAACCTTTTTAAAGAACAACGTTTTTAAAATGCACTAAAAAGTATAAAATAATTTTTGCAACTCCTTGTAAAACGAAAAACGTGGGGATCATGCATTAGGTATTTAATCCAACTTAATTTCATCATTAATTTAAATAATTTTTAACTGTGGATATAATGGTAAATAGAGTGACAAGAGTAGTGGCTGTAAATATTATTGCATGATCCCCACGTTTTTCGTTTTACAAGGAGTTGCAAAAAATTATTTTATACTTTTTAGTGCATTTTAAAAACGTTGTTCTTTAAAAAGGTTTTTTTTCATTAATTATGTATATTATATTTAGATTTGTTTTCTATAATAGTTTTTTATGTTATATTTTACGATATTTATACCTAAAAATATTTACCATGCTTGATGGTCAATTATCGTATTCTATAGTTTCAATGCTATGACGCCGTTCAAGAAACTTGGATTCCTGTGTAAAAGGGCAAAAGGCCAATGTTCCCAAATAGAAACATGCATTTTTCGCAAAATACAGGAACCACTTTTCTCGTAGTTATAAATACTAATTATAACTCTTTCATGTAACTAATTTTAAATATCTTTACAAATTTTGGGAACCCTGGACTGTTTTTCAATTTTTGTAAATTTTTTTGTTGGACCTTTTCAAAAAGACTAAAAATTGTCAATTTTATGATTTTATGTAATTTTTTTCAATAGAGATAAGAACTTCGTTTCATTTTAAAAATCAAGTCATCTTTCAACTTTATAAGGTAAGTTTTTCAACAGTATACTGATGGTAGTTGATTTTTTGTGAATTTTCAAACATGATGTTCCCAATTGGGAACATTGGCCTGTAAAAGGTACCTTTTACATGCCTGCTTTTTCTGCTTCTTTCTTGAAAGAAGCAGAATTATAATAAATTCGGCTTTATTGAAAATGATAGTGGATGATAAGGGTTTGAACACTAATTATACAGTCGAGGCGAGCTTCGTCTTTATTCAACAAATAAGCGCACTATTGAACTAACACAATTAAGCTTATTTGCATAATATTTACATGATAGTTAGGCTCAACATATCATTAAATGATATTAACTAGGGAGACTCGAACAAATATTTTGAAAAACCATTTTTATGAATATATAAATTTAAAATAAAATAAGGAAATAAGGAGTTCTAGATTTTAAACATACTACTAAAAGAACTTATTTAAATAATGCTTCATATGACCTTTAAGAATTTTTTCATAAAATCATATGAAAATTCGATTTTTTGTTTGAAGTTTTTCTTTTTTAAAGATCCAACTAAAATGAAGAGAGAAACACCTTTTATCAGAGTTAATGTTCAAAACTTTCAAAAATGCCTAGTTGCCTTTAATCTTTTTTGCTATTTCAGAAAGATTATATAGCCATTTCCAAGAGGAAAGGAAATTTCCTGACATCTTCAGGCCAAAGCGAAATTCCAACTTCCATTTTCCAAATCTGTAGAATACCTCCGATGCCCCAATATTTTCTTTTTCATTCTAATCTGTCAATCTCTACGTGATTTCTATTTCATGGGAAAATACGAAGCGATTGGTTGTCAAAGTATGCTACTGACAGTTCCCCATGTTGGAAGGAAATCTCAAAATATTTTTATGTGAACAGTTTTGTGCAAATATATCTTCTCAAGGAAGTTTAAGAACACTTTATGTGCAATAAAATTGGATTACAGTAAGTGCTTAGAAATAACTCTTGGGATAAACCCTTTGGGAAAAATGGGTATATATATGAAGAATATTTGAAAATAGCTATAGAATATTACTAACCTTTTAAACTTTCATTCATAGAGTTACGAAACTTTTTAAGTTTGTAACTAAAGTAAAAATAAATTGAATGAAATCGACGTAGATAAACACTAAACACTAATGGGTGCAGTAAATATAACATTTCAAAAATTATTTTTAAATATTTTAAAATAAATTTAATAGGAATGGGAAACTTTTTTAGAGAGTTATTTGGTAGAAATATAAATATGTTTCAAGAATATATGTGTAAGACGTTTTTTTCATTGATTATTTCTAAAAACCACGAGTTTTTATAGTGGTTCGAGAGAGATCAGGAGTGTGTGCGAAGAAGGGGGTCATGGGGAGAAGTCTCTGAATTCATGTATTGTCCTGTGCCGTAATAAACAAGATGCATGTCATATTAACGTGGCTGGCTGTTCCCCCACATAAATAAATTCTTGAAGAAACGAGATAAAAAAAACTTTTGAAAATTTGAAACACAAAAAAAATTAATACCACAGAACTTCTTTAGCAGACTGGAAAAAATTAACAACAAACTGAATTTTGACAAACATAACTCAACTTATACTTTTTGTATGGAAAGATTCGATTTATAATTCAGATTGCGAATATTCTACAACCATATACTTACCATATGTTACTTTAAAATCAAACAATGGGCAAGTCTGGTATTTTTATTTTATTTTATGTTCGATAGAGGCATCCGAGAGAGGAATAAATGAGCAATTTTTTTATAATGATTATTATTTATTTTTTAATTTAATTTCAAAGTTTGACTTTTTTTAAAAAAGGGCACGAAAACTTCAAATGTGACGCCATTTAATCCGAAACATTGGTTTTAACAATAGTTCAATTGTTTAAACAACCCAAAGCGTTTGTTGGTTTTCACTATAAAGTAATGTCGAAACAGATCTGATTTCATTGTATTCTAAACAAATGGGATTGTCGATTTTTATTTTAAAATGTTGAAATAACTTTATGATGCCGATTTTTAATTTAGATCTATTTCTTTCACGGAGAAAATGAATTTTTTCTGATTTCAAAAAATGCTTGTATTGCCCATCCTCCCAAAAATTACACATAATGACTAAATTCACCGTTGCCACTTTTACAACTCAAAACTTTCATCCACAACCTAACAAATCCAATTCTCTCCTCTCCTAGGCCTATCATCCATCCATCCATCCATCCTTTCGGTCAACCGCGCCACAGAGGCAAGCCATAATTAGGCCTAAGAAACGTAGGCCCCCCTCTCCCCCAAATTAAGGACAATAAATTATTCATGTTCCCGTCTGCGAACTGTCAGCAAGGTTTCCATTACAAGGGTATCATGATGGAACGAGTGACGCTGCTGCTCAATGGCTGCGTAATTATTATGCTTATCGGCAGCTTATGTGTCCCGCGTAGTTTGGCTAAGCTGACGTATTGACCACGGATCTGATCTAACTTGCATGAATGAGTCGGCTGGGTGTTTATCTGGCGGTTTGCGATTGGACGGGTTGGAAAGTAGTTGTTGTAACTTTTAGAGGAGCTGTTGTGAGTATAAGGTTAAATAATGCTTTTATGAATATGAAGTGAGGGGTAATGTGGGATCTTGGAGCTGAAGGGTAAGAAATTGGGTTAATTATTCCCCCGGTATGCTTAGGAAATATATTAATATAAAAATTACTTTTAAGTTATAATCCAAGGGCATTTGAAAATTCATTGGTTTTAGCTTAATATACAGGGTGCTTCAAAATTGCGTTGCACGGCTTTTATTTGGAACCAACGCCTCCTAGGGTCACGGACGTAAGGTCTACCCCTAGGTAAGTGATAGTGGAGAATCCATTGAGAGAACTTACAGCGCCCTTAGCGGCGAAATTAAAAAGTTAAAAAAATTAATTTAAAAACTAAAGGGGATAGAGCAAAAACTTAAGTGAGAGTATTGTTGCCAACTTTATGAAGAACTATATTGATTTACTAAGAATGCCTATTATTACGAAGTGTATATTTGGACGGCCAAAACGGCCAGTGGCGCATGAGCTGTAGGTCTCGTGATTACGTAGCAGTCTCGGGGCTTAGTGATGGAACGCCGAGCCGTGGAAATTAGAGTAGAGTTTAGTTGAAAAAAGGCCGTCCAAATATACAGTGCCTACATATTAGCGTATAATATAAAAAACAATGATTCACAAAAAATTATTTGAAATAATATAAATTTTGTAAAATTTGACAAAAGTGATAGTAGAGATAATGGTGAATTTTTTTGTTGTATTGAGAGTGAGTTGTATTAGAGAATTTGGTATGAAAGTTTAATATTTAAATCTTTTTGAAATACATATTTAAAATTTCAAAATACCTATTACAAAAAAGTTGTGGGGATGAAAGTTTGTTCACACAGCAATTTAAATTAAGCGGTGCATCTGATACGCCTACATTACTCTCATCCAATTAAAATGCTAGATTTGTATTTTAATTCTAAGTTATGTTTTATATGGAATGTACATCATTGCGTGATGGTTGGTGCAGTGGTAACGCGTTTGCTTCGTTTGCGATAGTTCCTTGGATCGAATCTTAGTGGCAATAATTTTTAATGTTATCAATTCTATAAAATATTGTGATAAAGTCTGATTTGATTAGAATTGTAGGCATGTAAGGTGCTCCGCATTATCTAGTCACTCGTGAAATTCAATTCCCTTAGGGGACGCGGTACCTCTGTTTCGACAAAATTCCGAAAAATATTTTTTTAATCCAAACTAATCTATTTGCATTTGTCTATCATCCTACAAACTTTCAAAACTTTTCGTTGAAAAATATTCAAGTTGTAGTTAATTTTATGTATGAAAGTATTAAGGTTTCTATGGGTTATGGAAACTTCAAAGTCCTTTTACTCAGAACCACTTTTTCATTGTTTAAAATGCTAAGGATTTTTATCTAATATACCAAATCTCTTGAATTTTTTCTGACGTTGGAAGTGTGTATAACAAAAATTTGTATGGGTTTTTGGATATCCATGGTAGATGTTTTTTTAAAAATTACTGAGTTGTGAATTTTAGCATTTTAGGGCTTTTTTTAAGAAGGGATTCAAGAAAGAAAATATTTTCAGTACTTAAAATAGTAAAAACCCTAAACCGATACAAATTTTTATTGTACATAGTTCAATGTATTTGACCACCAAATTTTGTGAGTTTAAGTCAGTAATTGTAGGAAGAGTAGCATTTTAAAAACACCTCTTAAATTTTAAATTTTCTTTCAAAAAACTCATAAAATTTGAATTTTTAGAAATTTAAAATTCATATTATGTTTAATTTAAGGCAATTACATATTTTACCAACAAAAATTATAAAATAACAATGAATTTAAAGATTTTTTCCAGAAAGGTACCGCGTCCCCTTAAAAGTTCTTGTTTCTTGTTTGAATGTAATGGTTTCATTAAAAAACGTATTCGTTTTTGATTTTTATGATACTAATACAATACTTATACCTTGAAAAATACTATTCTTTCTTTGTGTGTGTAGAATCTTAACCATTTTTATTACACATTTTTATGAGCTTGTTTTAAAAATATAGTAGACCTCTGTAGCAATAGAGCTTTTGTATCCCCACAAGTTATTCATTTAATTAGTTAATGTGTTGTTGATTTAGGTCTTGTATCAATTTTTGGAATAAAAGACTAATTCGATATGGATTAATACAACCACTTTTAATTTTATAAAAATGTATTGTAATTTATATTCATTTAAACCAAAAATTCTGATGAAAATTTATTGATAACTAACGGGGATAATGAATACTGCCAAACACATTAGGAAAGTATTTCATGTTATTGGTTATAAAAACTACAATAGATAAAAAATGCGAAAAAAACCACTTTAGAAAATCATGTGATTGAAATTTTGAAATTAACTATTCGTCTAAATGACAACATTTCATGCATTTTTCAAAACTTTAAAAATATAATTTTTGAAAAATATGTTACATGTTACAAGTTTTGAAATCAAAATAGAGTCATTGCTGTATAAAAAGTGTTTCAATTATCAACCATACCAATAGAAAAGTTATTATTAAAAAAAGAAACAGCTAACCTTAATAAAGACTCACAGTAACCAAGCAAAACTTTTAAAAGGTAAGGAAAAGAGCACAACACAGTAAAAACAAACAAAATTGACTGCTGCCTTTAATAAACAAGTGAAGAGGAGGTTACCATATTTCAGTTTTAATCGTTTTATGGAATAACCTGCTTCCGGTTAAGTGAAGCATATTTTTATAAGGCCACTTTCTGTCACGGAAAATGAAATTTTTAGTTCAGCACATAATTTATTTTGGAAAAGACTAAAGTCCCTCGAAGCATGCTGTGGAGGAAGCGTGTTCCTCATACTTTTAAGATGTGCTTGTAAACGTTTAAAAAAGAAAAGATACTGCCAACGCAACTTTGATTTATGACTTGGGAAATATTTTTTTATGAATACACGTTAAGGGAATTGAACTAAAGAACTAATTAACTGAAAGTTTGTAAGTTTAGGGTTTTCCTTGTGGTTTGTGTTTTTTTTAGAGATATTGCGGGGAAATGATATTTTTTTGTGATTAGCGGAATGCAAAATTTGAATAAATGAGTTATTGCAGTTTTAAAAGCAAATTAAATTCATTGAATCGTTTATTTGGTTTTTTAAAGTTGATCTAGGTCTTTAAGCCTAACACTTTTTAAATTATTTTAATTCGTTAATGTTTTAGTTTGCATTAATTGGAAACGTATGTTTTTATGTAGTAGTCCTAGCTGTAACGTAAAATTATCAGACTTTATTTAGAAATAAAAGTTATGCAGTGTTGAAATACTGTGTGATAATAATTTCATGTCTGACATTTTTTGTCCATCTTCTAGTTTTAGTAATTGGTACTTACAAATCTAAGAAATATATTTTGAATTTGAATGTTTCATAGTGAATGAATGAAAAAAGCATTTTCTATAAAAATAATTAATGCTTTAAAGGAATATAAAGGATTGAAGAAGTAATGACATAAGTTTAAGCCCGAAAACTGAGAAGTTAATTCCGAAATTTAATATAAAACAGCAGTTAATTTTTTTCAGATTAACTAAATTTATTCAAGTAAATTCGGTACATTCGTATTAGCTCGTCCATTCGCCAACAGGGGCGATAAGTCTCCAAGTCTAGTAAACCCCGCAACACTACCGTTGATTCTGGTAACCCTGGAAAACGTAGCGAAATCGCGCTAGTTCCGATCACTGGCGCATGCGCGCGCAATTAAATCGGTAAGCCCATGGGTGAAATAATGTGTGCGCACCCGCTGGCGCACCGCGCAGGTTGTTTTGAACGTAAATTCAACAGTGTTTACAAGGTAAGAACGAAGACTGCATCTGAAAGGTAGGAGTCTAAATGCTTTCGTGTCGTTCCACGGTGAACTTTGTTGCGTCATTTTGCCGAGCCCCAGAGTCTTTCAATGTTTTGCGTATGCACGCCGTTGGTAGAATCGACAAAAGATCGCCGGCGGTAGGATCGACCATTTTGCAAGTAAGTTAGTGCTAAAAAAGTTATTTTTATGCTCTTAACGAGTGATATCCGTAGTTTTGGTTCATCCAAGAATACTGATTCCCATTTTTCTGAATCCTTACTGTGTCTGATTACCCCCACAACGAGTTTGGTTATAGATAGGGCAGGGGGGGTTTGGGGGGGGCGGCAGCCCCCCCCAACCACATGAAACTTTTATTTTTTATTTTCTGATGTTATAAAGATGTTTCTGATGTTAAAAAATGTGTTTTTCGGCGATTCTGATGAAATCCCGTATTTTGGCGCGTTTTGGCGAAATTTGGCGAAGTTGGCGAAAACGATGGACGGGCTAATACGAAAGTACCGTAAATTCATAAAAATGGATATTTCATAAAATTTAAAAAAAATGTCCAAGCTTTTATGTTTATTTTAATTGACGGTTTTTATTTTTAACAAAGAATTATATGAGCAAAAAAGTGTAACAGCACAGGGACTTAAACCTAAAGCCCTGGATTCTCTACCTGGAAGGTAGAGAATCCAGGGCTTTACTTAAACAAAGGCTAAATTTAGTTTGAAATTAAAGACTAGTATTAATATCATATTTATATTATTCAATAGTTATCATTAATTAAGTGAATTTTTTAAAATACTTTCGAATTTAATACAGACTCTGATAATTTATGGTTTTAATATTTATTCTAAAATCTATACCAGAAATTATCTCCAAATCCATGAAAATGTAATACAAATATTTAGAAAAGTTTTAAAAAACTACCTAACGATCCAATCAATATAAAATATCTTTGAATAAGTTTCCCAGGATATCACAGACGACCACTTAAACACCACAACTTGACCAAATACATCGGATTTAACCCGCGAGGACGTGCGCGGGGTCTGCGAGACCCCAACGCTTAAATAAACCTTCATAAAAACTCTAATTTTTAATGAAAATATATGAAACTCCGTGTAGCTGCCTAAAAGGTTTCCCCCTATCACCTCATGAAGTTTAAATAAAGTACGTATGTTATTTTCCGAGTTAGGTTGTTGTTTTTAAGGAAAATGCTTCCAAAACTGTGAGGATTGGTGCGATTTAAATAGCCAAAGAGGTTTCCAAAAGTAAAGAAGAGGTAACTTTTATCCATAATTTTTCTTTCAAAAAAAAGAAATTAGAAAATAAAGGATTTTAGAAAATAAACATCGGTTCAGTTTAGCCAAAGAAATTCGTTAGCTCCGCTCACATTCCATTACATTTCCTGTTTTCCTAGTCTTATTTTATATCTTAATAAGAAGCAGTCAACTAATAATGCACATTAAACAATTAAATTATATCTTTAAACTATCCGTGATAAAATTTTTTTATGCACTGAACGTTTAGAACGGAAAACGGTTTGTGGGGTCTGAGAGACCCAGCGCGCGTTCCCGTGTAACAGAAAGTAGCGCGCGTCCTCCCGGGTTAAAGTTGTTTACCTTATCGTAAACTCCGGCGTTTAAAAATCGTATCTTTCCTCGCTTCTCCACAACTAATGAACAGCTATAAAAAAACTTATTTTTCTCAAACAAAAACTATCTTAAACCGCTGTTCAAACAAGCGCCTGCTCAAAAAACTCTAACCCATGCCAAAGGCTAAACACATTTTATTATTCAAAACTCCCTTCCTTATTATAATTTTTTCGGACTCCTCGCACTACAGAAAACCAACAAAAACTCCAGCCCCCTACATAAAACTATCGTGCGGCTAAATGAAGTCAGAATTTCCCCAACCTTTTAACAAACTGCGATTTTCGATATTCCTCCACGGAACTAAACTAATGACGCCCAAGAACTTTTACCCTGCCACGAAGAATAGAAAGAATTATAACACTGGGTAGAAGTAAAAAAGCCCAGGTCGCCAGAGAGTGCTGGTATATATTCCCCCGGTAATCATTAAGCCAGGCCTCTTTCAGGGTTAAAAGAAACCGGGGACCTCAAAGAGTCCTTCCACTATTCAGAAGAACATTTTACACCAAGGACATTGACAAGCGTTTCGTAGCACTGAAAGGATTGTAAATTTGTGGCTCTGTAAATCGTATTTCGTCCGAGTCCGGGTCGTTAACTAATATAGGTGGTGTCCAACTTTTTTTGGCTCGTTATTTATGTCTTTTGTGCAGGGCGTGTTGGAAAAAGTTTCGACAGAGCTGTTACGGCTTTTTAATAGTCGAGTTTGGTTTTGTGAATGGTTGCTTCGGTTGAAGAGTTGGGGTCTAATAGGGTTGGGTTCTTTGTATTCGATTATTGTACGATTTCCGATGTCATTTTGGAGAGCTTACTTTTAGTTGGGTCAGCGTTTGTTACAAGGAAAAACCAATTGCCTGTGGGACAATTTTATTCATCGTCAATGTGTGTGACTCTCTTTAAAAAATAATATATTACAACAAATTCGTATTTAATTATTATTAAATTACTTTTATGAAGATATTATTACATTTATTCACATTGTTTTTGACACTTTAATAATTTTAAGATAATTTGAAATCTGCTGGCAATCAAAATAAATGTATACACTTAAACCCCCACTTTAGTGTAATTATTTTTTAAAATTTTTATTCATTAATTTAATTAACTTTAGACAACACAAGCTGTTTAAAATTACTTTAACTCCTTAAAAAAATTAAACTATGCGTTTTCATTAAAGATTAATTTAAAAAAAACGAAAATTTCTAGTTCTTTTAGAAATGAGTTAATCATAATGATCCATCAAATTTTTTTTCAAACCAGTTTGATGGATTTGAGAATAAAATAATACAAGTGTACATATTCACAATATTTTTATACTTCAACTAGGGGGCTCTGCCCCCTGCTCGCTATCGCTCACCAACCCCCGGAACTGCTTCGCAGTTCTTTGAAGATCGCTTCGCGATCTTAGCGAGCAGAGCTCGCTTGTTTCATCTCAACTATCCAGTACAACCTGGAACTTGTCTGCTTATAGTCTGTTTATTTAGAATAGGCGCCTGAACAGGATCAAAAACGCTCAACAATGCTTAAATAAAGCTCATCAGACAACTTCAATGACCGATTGTTTCTAAAGTATTTTAACTACTTCTGCTTAGGCTGACTTGTCATTGCAGAAGAAATTTTTTTCGACGATAATAATATATGCTTCTAATACATTACGTCTCAGGCGCTAATTCTAAATGAACAGAGTGTAGTTGATGATAATTTAATATCGAAACTTCTTATCTCTCAAACTTTTCTATAACTTAATTGGGATCATTACCACGAAAATATCAAAATAAAACTATTACTGAAGTATTCCTTTTTAAATTATCAATAATTTAATGGATAGGGGGCTACCGCCCCCTGCTCGCTTACGCTCACCAACCCCCGTAACTGCTATGCAGCTCTTTACAGATCGCGAAGCGATCTGTAATATCTGCAATCGATCTTTAGCAGAGTAAAGCACACTTCTCGAAAATCCTCTTCCTTTCATCGGCACAAATAACACTCAAAATAGCTAAATTATTTATTTCTCTAGTATTTCAAAAAATATCGAAGTATCTTTAAAAGATTATTAAACAAGTCTATACTATATCGCTTGTAAACTTAGAGCACAAATGTGCACCTCAAAACTTTAAATTGAAATATCCGTGCTCGCGACAATCTAGTGAACAGGCAAATATAAAATATAAAAAAATTAAACACGTCTGATAAAGACCTACTAAAACTATGAAAAAAATGAAACTTTGATGCTTAATAATTCCAAAACTAATTAGAATTTTTTAAGGAATTAAACGGCAATCTCTTTCTAAAAAATAAGAATATAAGTGTTTAAAAAATCATATTGATACCGTGATTAGTTTTCATTTTAGATAGAAAAAAACGAAAAAGTGTCAAAAATTTCGAAAATTAAAAAATTAATTACTCTAAACCAAATTCGAAATTCGAAAAAAGGGCGACGTAGTGCACATCTTCATACTTCAGAGTATTAGGCTGCAAAAAATCATAGTTCTGCTGCTAATAGATTTCGCTGAACTGGATTACGCGGCGAAAAAAGAAAAACTTCAACTTTGACCTTAAAAATACCCCAGTTCTAATTATCACATCAGTTAGCTTTTTGTTTGAGAATGTGCCCCAAATATTCCTTTACAAACATTTCAAATTTCATAAATTTCTATCAAGTAGTTTTTGCGATATGAGAGTTCAAAGAGTTGAAAAATTAAATTTTCTGAAACAGCGGCAGCGGCAGCGGCAGCGGTGACAGTAACTTTTTTTTAATATAGAGAGATACATTTTCCTCTAAAGTTATCTCTCTATATTAAAAAAAAGTTACTGTCACCGCTGCCGCTGCCGCTGCCGCCGCTGCCGCTGTTTCAGAAAATTTAATTTTTCAACTCTTTGAACTCTCATATCGCAAAAACTACTGGATAGAAATTTATGAAATTTGAAATATTTGTAAAGGAATATTTGGGGCACATTCTCGAACAAAAAGCTAACTGATGTGATAATTAGAACTGGGGTATTTTTAAGGTCAAAGTCGAAGTTTTTCTTTTTTCGCCGCGTAATCCAGTTCAGCAAAATCTATTAGCAGCAGAACTATGATTTTTTGCAGCCTAATACTCTGAAGTATGAAGATGTGCACTACGTCGCCCTTTTTTCGAATTTCGAATTTGGTTTAGAGGAATTAATTTTTTAATTTTCGAAATTTTTGACACTTTTTCGTTTTTTTCTATCTAAAATGAAAACTAATCACGGTATCAATATGATTTTTTGAACACTTTTATTCTTACTTTTTAGAAAGAGATTGGCGTTTAATTCCTTAAAAAATTCTAATTAGTTTTGGAATTATTAAGCATCAAAGATTCATTTTTTTCATAGTTTTAGTAGGTCTTTATCAGACGTGTTTAATTTTTTTATTATATTTGCCTGTTCACTAGATTGTCGCGAGCACGGCGAGCACGGATATTTCAATTTAAAGTTTTAAAGTGCACATTTTTGCTCTAAGTTTGCAAGCGATATAGTATGGACTTGTTTCATAATCTTTTAAAGATACTTCGATATTTTTTGAAATACTAGAGAAATAAATTATTTAACTATTTTGAGTGTTATTTGTGCCGATGAAAGGAAGAGGATTTTCGAGAAGTTTGCTTTACTCTGCTAAAGATCGATTGCAGATATTACAGATCGCGAAACGATCTGTAAAGAGCTGAGCAGTTACGGGGGTTGGTGAGCGTAAGCGAGCAGGGGGCGGTAGCCCCCTATCCATTAAATTATTGATAATTTAAAAAGGAATATTTCAGTAATGGTTTTATTTTGATATTTTCGTGGTAATGATCCGAATTAAGTTATAGAAAAGTTTGAGAGATAAGAAGTTTCGATATTAAATGATCATCAACTACACACTGTTCATTTAGAATTAGCACCTGAGACGTAATTTATTAGAAGCATATATTATTCTAATTATTGTCGAAAAAATTTTCTTCTGCAATGACAAGTCAGCCTAAGCTGAAGTAATTAAAATACTGTAAAAACAATCGGTCATTGAAGTTGTCTGATGAGCGTAATTAAGCATTGTTGAGGGTTTTTGATTCTGTTTCAGGCGCCTATTCTAAATAAACAGACTATAAGCAGACAAGTTCCTGGTTGTACTGGATAGTTGAGATGAAACAAGCGAGCTCTGCTCGCTAAGATCGCGAAGCGATCTTAGCGAGCAGGATTTCGAGCAGGATTGCAGGAGCGAGCAGGATTCGCGGATTTAACCCGCGAGGACGTGCGCGGGGTCTGCGAGACCCCAACGCTTAAATAAACCTTCATAAAAACTCTAATTTTTAATGAAAATATATGAAACTCCGTGTAGCTGCCTAAAAGGTTTCCCCCTATCACCTCATGAAGTTTAAATAAAGTACGTATGTTATTTTCCGAGTTAGGTTGTTGTTTTTAAGGAAAATGCTTCCAAAACTGTGAGGATTGGTGCGATTTAAATAGCCAAAGAGGTTTCCAAAAGTAAAGAAGAGGTAACTTTTATCCATAATTTTTCTTTCAAAAAAAAGAAATTAGAAAATAAAGGATTTTAGAAAATAAACATCGGTTCAGTTTAGCCAAAGAAATTCGTTAGCTCCGCTCACATTCCATTACATTTCCTGTTTTCCTAGTCTTATTTTATATCTTAATAAGAAGCAGTCAACTAATAATGCACATTAAACAATTAAATTATATCTTTAAACTATCCGTGATAAAATTTTTTTATGCACTGAACGTTTAGAACGGAAAACGGTTTGTGGGGTCTGAGAGACCCAGCGCGCGTTCCCGTGTAACAGAAAGTAGCGCGCGTCCTCCCGGGTTAAAGTTGTTTACCTTATCGTAAACTCCGGCGTTTAAAAATCGTATCTTTCCTCGCTTCTCCACAACTAATGAACAGCTATAAAAAAACTTATTTTTCTCAAACAAAAACTATCTTAAACCGCTGTTCAAACAAGCGCCTGCTCAAAAAACTCTAACCCATGCCAAAGGCTAAACACATTTTATTATTCAAAACTCCCTTCCTTATTATAATTTTTTCGGACTCCTCGCACTACAGAAAACCAACAAAAACTCCAGCCCCCTACATAAAACTATCGTGCGGCTAAATGAAGTCAGAATTTCCCCAACCTTTTAACAAACTGCGATTTTCGATATTCCTCCACGGAACTAAACTAATGACGCCCAAGAACTTTTACCCTGCCACGAAGAATAGAAAGAATTATAACACTGGGTAGAAGTAAAAAAGCCCAGGTCGCCAGAGAGTGCTGGTATATATTCCCCCGGTAATCATTAAGCCAGGCCTCTTTCAGGGTTAAAAGAAACCGGGGACCTCAAAGAGTCCTTCCACTATTCAGAAGAACATTTTACACCAAGGACATTGACAAGCGTTTCGTAGCACTGAAAGGATTGTAAATTTGTGGCTCTGTAAATCGTATTTCGTCCGAGTCCGGGTCGTTAACTAATATAGGTGGTGTCCAACTTTTTTTGGCTCGTTATTTATGTCTTTTGTGCAGGGCGTGTTGGAAAAAGTTTCGACAGAGCTGTTACGGCTTTTTAATAGTCGAGTTTGGTTTTGTGAATGGTTGCTTCGGTTGAAGAGTTGGGGTCTAATAGGGTTGGGTTCTTTGTATTCGATTATTGTACGATTTCCGATGTCATTTTGGAGAGCTTACTTTTAGTTGGGTCAGCGTTTGTTACAAGGAAAAACCAATTGCCTGTGGGACAATTTTATTCATCGTCAATGTGTGTGACTCTCTTTAAAAAATAATATATTACAACAAATTCGTATTTAATTATTATTAAATTACTTTTATGAAGATATTATTACATTTATTCACATTGTTTTTGACACTTTAATAATTTTAAGATAATTTGAAATCTGCTGGCAATCAAAATAAATGTATACACTTAAACCCCCACTTTAGTGTAATTATTTTTTAAAATTTTTATTCATTAATTTAATTAACTTTAGACAACACAAGCTGTTTAAAATTACTTTAACTCCTTAAAAAAATTAAACTATGCGTTTTCATTAAAGATTAATTTAAAAAAAACGAAAATTTCTAGTTCTTTTAGAAATGAGTTAATCATAATGATCCATCAAATTTTTTTTCAAACCAGTTTGATGGATTTGAGAATAAAATAATACAAGTGTACATATTCACAATATTTTTATACTTCAACTAGGGGGCTCTGCCCCCTGCTCGCTATCGCTCACCAACCCCCGGAACTGCTTCGCAGTTCTTTGAAGATCGCTTCGCGATCTTAGCGAGCAGAGCTCGCTTGTTTCATCTCAACTATCCAGTACAACCTGGAACTTGTCTGCTTATAGTCTGTTTATTTAGAATAGGCGCCTGAACAGGATCAAAAACGCTCAACAATGCTTAAATAAAGCTCATCAGACAACTTCAATGACCGATTGTTTCTAAAGTATTTTAACTACTTCTGCTTAGGCTGACTTGTCATTGCAGAAGAAATTTTTTTCGACGATAATAATATATGCTTCTAATACATTACGTCTCAGGCGCTAATTCTAAATGAACAGAGTGTAGTTGATGATAATTTAATATCGAAACTTCTTATCTCTCAAACTTTTCTATAACTTAATTGGGATCATTACCACGAAAATATCAAAATAAAACTATTACTGAAGTATTCCTTTTTAAATTATCAATAATTTAATGGATAGGGGGCTACCGCCCCCTGCTCGCTTACGCTCACCAACCCCCGTAACTGCTATGCAGCTCTTTACAGATCGCGAAGCGATCTGTAATATCTGCAATCGATCTTTAGCAGAGTAAAGCACACTTCTCGAAAATCCTCTTCCTTTCATCGGCACAAATAACACTCAAAATAGCTAAATTATTTATTTCTCTAGTATTTCAAAAAATATCGAAGTATCTTTAAAAGATTATTAAACAAGTCTATACTATATCGCTTGTAAACTTAGAGCACAAATGTGCACCTCAAAACTTTAAATTGAAATATCCGTGCTCGCGACAATCTAGTGAACAGGCAAATATAAAATATAAAAAAATTAAACACGTCTGATAAAGACCTACTAAAACTATGAAAAAAATGAAACTTTGATGCTTAATAATTCCAAAACTAATTAGAATTTTTTAAGGAATTAAACGGCAATCTCTTTCTAAAAAATAAGAATATAAGTGTTTAAAAAATCATATTGATACCGTGATTAGTTTTCATTTTAGATAGAAAAAAACGAAAAAGTGTCAAAAATTTCGAAAATTAAAAAATTAATTACTCTAAACCAAATTCGAAATTCGAAAAAAGGGCGACGTAGTGCACATCTTCATACTTCAGAGTATTAGGCTGCAAAAAATCATAGTTCTGCTGCTAATAGATTTCGCTGAACTGGATTACGCGGCGAAAAAAGAAAAACTTCAACTTTGACCTTAAAAATACCCCAGTTCTAATTATCACATCAGTTAGCTTTTTGTTTGAGAATGTGCCCCAAATATTCCTTTACAAACATTTCAAATTTCATAAATTTCTATCAAGTAGTTTTTGCGATATGAGAGTTCAAAGAGTTGAAAAATTAAATTTTCTGAAACAGCGGCAGCGGCAGCGGCAGCGGTGACAGTAACTTTTTTTTAATATAGAGAGATACATTTTCCTCTAAAGTTATCTCTCTATATTAAAAAAAAGTTACTGTCACCGCCGCCGCCGCCGCGGCCGCCACCGCTGTTTCAGAAAATTTAATTTTCTAACTCTTTGAACTCCCATATCGCCAAAACTACTTGAGAGAAATTTTTGAAATTTGAAACTTTTGTAAAAGAATATTTGGGGCACATTCTCGAACAAAAAGCTAACTGATGCGATAATTAGTTCTGGGGTATTTTTAAGGTCAAAGTTGAAGTTTTTCTTTTTTCGCCGCGTAATCCAGTTCAGCGAAATCTATTAGGAACAGAACTATGATTTTTTGCAGCCTAATAGTCTGAAGTATGAATATGTGCACTACGTCGCCCTTTTTTCGAATTTCGAATTTGGTTTAGAGTAATTAATTTTTTAATTTTCGAAATTTTTGACACTTTTTTGGTTTTTTCTATCTAAAATGAAAACTAATCACGGTATCAATATGATTTTTTAAACACTTATATTTTTATTTTTTAGAAAGAGATTGGCGTTTAATTTTTTTGAAAATTCTAATTAGTTTTGGAATTATTAAGCATCCAAGTTTCATTTTTTTCATAGTTTTAGTAGGTCTTTATCAGACGTGTTTGATGTTTTTAAATTTTATATTTGCCTGTTCACTAGATTGTCGCGAGCACGGATATTTAAATTTAAAGTTTTGAGGTGCACATTCTTGCTCTAAGTTTGCTAGCGATATAGCATAGACTTGTTTTATAATCTTTTAAAGATACTTCGATATTTTTTGAAATACTAGAGAAATAAATAATTCAGCTTTTTTTAGTGTTATTTGTGCCAATCAACAGGATTTTCGAGAAGTTAGTTTACTGCTAAAGATCGAGCAGTTACGGGGGTTGGTGAGCGTAAGCGAGCAGGGGGCGGTAGCCCCCTTTTTAAATTATTGATAATTTAAAAAGGAATATTTCAGTAAGAGTTTTATTTTGATATTTTCGTGGTAATGGTCCAAATTAACCCGGTGGGACTCGCGCCTCCCGGGCGAACGTTGAGACTCGCGGGGGTTATGGAATAGCCCCAACCTCTTCGCTCTTTTCTACATCGTTAAAAATATTTTTTTTAGTCGGAACCATTAAATTTTTAAACTTTAAAACATAACTGATTAAGAAAACTTATAATCTGCAATATTTTCTTCGATGAGAAATAATTTTTTGAGTTTGATTTTAATTTTTCTTATTACACAATACACACATATGTAACAAACTAACACAAATCATTTCAACGTAAAAATTAATTTAATTACTTCAAAATACTATATAATGAATTTCTTAATACTTTCTTTTGGTAAAGACAATTATCACAAATGGTATTAACGTGGGCTTTGCTAAAAAAATTTAAACACAAATTACAGACACAAGTGGTTTTTCAATCCTACTTCCAACATTTTTTCCTAACACTCAAACTAGGGTATTTTTTCTTCGAAAACTTGTTACCTCAATACACTTTCCTAGCTCCTTTCCCATTCATTACAAAAGCAAAGAATGTAATGGGCGGGATACAGTGGTATGGTGAATTACTAGTCATAAAACTGTCACGGGGACCAGTATTGAAAGTACCCACACCTGTGTCTTCCTTTTCTTTGTACTAAAATGAAATAGAACCCCCTGAGAATTTCTTTAAATTTGTTTACACATGTTTTTAGCTCTTATCAGTGGGTTGTATAGAAGGCGGAATACGAATAAACGGATGTGCAGCACTAACGAAGAGACTCGCGGGGGTCATTCCATTACCCCAAAAGCTAAAAAAAATGCGTCTGGGGGGGCGGAAAAATAATCCGAATTCCACGAAACTTCTCAGGCATGCAGATAAGGGTCAGAAACCCAGCTACTGAGAAGTAAAGAATCCCCAGGTGTTTAGTTTTCCGTTAAATGGAATGTTTGTGTGAGCTTGGGGTTATAAAATGACCCCGCGAGTCCCAACGGGTTAAGTAATTGAAAAGTTTGAGAGATAAAAATTTTCGATATTAAATGATCATTAACTATACTCTGTTCATTTAGAATTAGCGCCTGAGACGTTATGTATTAGAAGAATTTATTTATTCTAATTATCGTCGAAAAAATTTCTTCTGCAATGACAAGGCAGCCTAAGCAGAAGTAGTTAAAATACTGTAGAAACAATTGGTCACTGAAGTTGTCTGATGAGCGTTATTAAGCATTATTGAGCGTCTTTGATCCCGTTTCAGGCGCCTATTCTAAATAAACATACTATAAGCAGACAAGTTCCAGGTTGTTCTGGATTGTTGAGATGAAACAAGCGAACTCTGCTCGCTAAGATCGCGAAGCGATCTTCAAAGAACTGCGAAGCAGTTCCGGGGGTTGGTGAGCGATAGCGAGCAGGGGGCAGAGCCCCCTAGTTATTTAAAAAAAGAAACAGCTAACCTTAATAAAGACTTACAATAACCAAGCAAAACTTTTAAAAGGTAAGGAAAAGAGCACAACACAGTAAAAACAAACAAAATTGATTGCTGACTTTAATAAACAAGTGAAGAGGAGGTTACCATATTTCAATTTTAATCGTTTTATGGAATAACTTGCTTCCGGTTAAGTGAAGCATATTTCTATAGGGCCACTTCCTGTCACGGAAATTGAAATTTTTTGTTCTGAACATAATTCATTTTAGAAAAGACTTAAGTCCCTTAAAGCCTGCTGCGGAGGAAGCGTGTTCCTCATACTTTGTGCTTAGAAATTAGAAAATTAAACGCTGCCCCTTCGCCATCAAACATTGTCGGACAAAGTTTACATTTGCAGATATGGGTTCCGGTGAAATTCTTGTTTGCCATGACATCACAGACCTTGCATGTTAAGTTTGGCACCAACCTTTTGAGACACCCTGAATAACTACGTTTGCATTTGTAAAATCTATCTCTTGAAAATCATATTAAGAAATACGGCATCCCCTTTACACGCACAACACGTAAACCCCCTCCCCCAAGAACCGTCACCCCTAATAATCATCTCACTCCGAACTTCCACCTAACCCCATCCCATCCAATTCCATGGAACTCTTCGAACCAGAACGTGTATCAATCCACCCACAACAGCACTCCCATCTCAGCGAGGCGAGAGCTGACCAAGCAAACACCGCAAAGGAAGTGGACACAGGCTAATGGGGGCGCACTCATAATTCTCTCCATACCCTTCTGCCACCCGCTGCTGAATGCATTCCATTAGCATAGGTGCATATCCGCACGCGTACACCTTAAGCCCGCACCATGGCTGTTGTAGAGGTGGAGGCCTTGCTTTGGCGATGAATCGATAGTGCATTTCCTCATAGACGGAAGCATATTGACGTTGTGTGAATTCTATTTAGAGACTTAACTTGGGAAGGGCGCTTGGAAGGTTTGGGTTTTAAGTGGGATTGTATGTAATTGTAGATGATGCTCGTTTTTAGAAAGTAGTATGCATGGGCGTAGCCAGAGGAAAGAAGAGAGGAGTAGCTTCCCCCTTAATTAACAAGTAATTACTTTTACTTTAGTTTTAACTGAGTAATTTTCAAAAAAGAAAATTCAGAAAATCAGATTACTCAGATCGGATTCAAAATTGAAAATATGAGCTCCCACTCAGGGTGATTAATGACAACAAAGAGAGTTCTTTTAAACGAATTCAACTTCAATTTTGGGTAACATGACACCTAAATTGGGTTTGGACGCAATGCTGTAAACGCCCTCTTTTGGAGTGTTTTATCTTGCGTCTTACCACAGGAACGTCGAATATTGTATGCTGGAGAATTATTGGGTACCATGAGCAATAGGGTGTATCGAAAAAAACTTTTTTTCGATTTTGATTACGTAATAGTGCGGAAAAGTTGTCTAAGGTGCCAGAGAGTACCTGTGAATTTTTTCAGAATTTTTGGATAATTTCTTAATGTGCCACATTGGCCCTGAAGTTCCCCATGTTAATCCAATGGGGCGCGCCGCCAAAAAGGCCGAAAATCGGTTTTTCGCCCCTCATTTCTACCCTAATCACACGACGAATGTCTCGTCTCGAGTTATGGACTCTATATGATGTATGCTATCCGATAAAACTTGAATAATAGCCTAAATATCTATATTACGTTTTTTTGTGTGCTCAAATTTCGTCGAAAATTGCGTATTTCCTCGTTCAAATCAGAGCCCACAATCAACATAATATAGAGATTTAAGTTATTATTCAAGTTTTTTCGGGTAGCATACATCATATAGAGTCCATAACTCGAGACGAGACATTCGTCGTGTGATTAGGGTAGAAATGAGGGGCGAAAAACCGATTTTCGGCCTTTTTGGCGGCGCGCCCCATTGGATTAACATGGGGAACTTCAGGGCCAATGTGGCACATTAAGAAATTATCCAAAAATTCTGAAAAAATTCACAGGTACTCTCTGGCACCTTAGACAACTTTTCCGCACTATTACGTCATCAAAATCGAAAAAAAGTTTTTTTCGATACACCCTAATGAGCAACCTTGTGAAGTAAAAATTGAGGCCAATCCTAAAATCCACAAATGCATTAAAAGTGTTTTGGATCCAAAAGTTATGCTCTACCTTTGAAGCATTCCTAAAGCGGTAATTCACCAGGAAAAACCCCGAACGCATGTTTGTTGGAATATTCCTTACTTCCATAACATCCAACAAAGACAGTTTCTTTCTTGCGTAATTTCTTCACCCAATATTTCACCTATAGAGCTCGACCGAAATTTCGCTGGTTTATCCAATAGCTCAAAATGCTCGTTCTGCTGCCAATATTGGCAAACTTTGGGTTTGCGACGAAACTTTGATAAAAATCCCCTACTCAGACAAAAAAAACAATCTGTTTAATTCGATAACGTTTAGTGTAGAGGATCATTGTAGCGAGTATGGACTACAAAAACACAAATTTTTCTTTGTTCTGAAATTTTAATCATTTATTTGCATCTACAAAGGTCACTTTCTGGGAATATTTCAGCAAAATCTAACAAGTCCTTCGTGGCAGGGTTGGCCGGTTTAAACCAAATGTTTTTTTTACCAAAAAAAAACACTTGGTTTTTTTGGTTTGTAAAATATTGTAAAATATTTTCAGGATTTTTTAAAAGAAAATGTTATTAAGTATAATCTTATGCACAAAATTAAAAGTTCAGATTTATCAAAAAATTTACATTTTAAGGTGATTAAAAATCAGAAATCTTTTAATTTAATGGTTTTAATTATTGAATTCTCTCTAAACTTAACCTTAAATGCTTAAGTTAAATTTATTATATGTTGCAAGAGATAGTTTATTTATTAATTTCCTTTAAAATGAAGCATTATTTCAAAGAGTAGCTAAAGATACACTAATGTTATCTGTTTTTCACTGATAAAAGATGGCTTGGATTTTAATTAATCAATAAAATCAATTTGTCTTATTTGTAAGTCATAAAAACCAGTTGGTTTTATTACTAAATTAATAAAAAACCGTTGATTTCCTTAATCGGATTAATTATCTCAATGATTTATCCAATTTCAATTAACCTTAGTTGCTTACATTTCACTTTTATTTATTTAAAAAATGTTATTTTCTCTTTCTAAAGAAATTTTTAAGTTTATAAATTAATCCATTTAATTAAGATAATTAATTTGATTATTTTACCATTTAATAATTAATCAAATGAAATTAATTATCTCAATCAATTATCCAATTTCAATTAACATTAGTTGTTTACATTTCACTTTTACTTCTTATTTAAAAAATAAAATTTTCTCTTTCTAAAGAAATTTCAAAAGTTCATAAATTAATCCATATATAATTAAGATAAATAATTTGATTATTTCAACCATTTTTCCAAGATAAATTAACACCGATTTTTATTCACTACAATAATATTAGATAGTCAAATTGGAATATTTTAAAAACAAAAATTATTTTTAAAACAAATTAATTTAATTTTAATTAACTAATTAAATTAATTAATTGAAATATACAAATAATTTATTAATTACAAATATAAACAAAATTGTTTACAAATTATAAACAACCCCTGAAATAAATGTCTCATTTACAGCTCAATTTCAAACATCACTGCTAAAATAACTTATTCTGAAAATAAAATTCTAAAAAAACTTGGTTTAAACCAAAAAAACCTAGTTTAAACAAAAAAAAACATATAAACCCGGTTTTTTTTTGTTTTTAAAAAAAACCAGGTTTTTTGCCAACCCTGCTTCGTGGTGTTGCATTTTTCATGAACAGGAGTATTTAAGAAATAGTATCCCACCAATCAAATATATCCCACCAATCAATTCTTTTCCCATTCAATAATACGTTTAATAATTTAAATTGTGTTTACTTTATTCACTAGCAAGTTTCTTCAATTACCTGGAGCTCCCTGTCACTGAGGAAAAGCTTACATCCATGGTTTTAAGTATGGCTAAAATTGTAGTCAATCAAAGATTTTTTTTTTTAGAAAATTGACCACTGTAAAATCGTTTTATGTGCAAGTAAAATACTTCTGATTAGGTGGAAAAGAAATAAAGACAGAGATTAAACAGAGTGAGAATGAAAAAATATATACCTATACTTAGGAGTAATGAAATTTATGAAAATTTATTTGCTTTAAACTATTTACATTTCCAAATGCCTTTTTACATTTTGTCAGTTACTATTTTAAATTGCATTGGTGAAGTTGTTTTTGTGTGAATATACTTTTATCTTTTTCAAACTTTCATTTCAACTTTAAACTCATTTAAGTGTCGTTCTCAATATTGTTACATTTTCTTAATATAAGCTTGTCAAGTTAAACTCTTGCATAAGCATTCTAGAGTGGTAAATGCAATGGTAATGTTTTTTTCTATAGTGGTATTAAGCTAAAACAACTATAGTTCATTATAGAACAGTGTGTAGAGATGTGTTATGATATTACATTAATACTCTAACCACAATCCATTCAACAAAAAATAAGTAAGGAACAGTTCAACTATTGCGTTAGCACCGAAGAAAATATTTATTATTGTTATTAGCATATTTATATTTTCTCTTACAAGAAGAGGAGATATAAATTATCTTTCGTAAGACATTAAAAAAATTTCATTTAAGAAAACTTAAAAATAAATTTTAAATCAAATTTGATCAAACGAATAAACAATTCGATGATTTGAGGAGTATCATTTTCTGCCCAAGAAAAACGTTTAAAGATTGTAAAAAATGAACCTTTTCTTGGATGGAGGTTTTGTTCAACAGAAGAAAAACTGTGGAAGGGATAATAAGTTGGCTTACGTAAATGTAAGAAGGAGTTTTACGATTAGCTTATTTTTGGTAACAAGGGATTTAAGGGTCAAAAACAGCTAAAACAGGCTTTATGAAATATTTTAACGGTATCTAAGACAATTCTACAATTCAAATAACCTCTGTTGAAATTTAAATTATTTAGTAATTAACATTTAAAGCTGTTGGATTAGTACATGAAAAAATTCCTTGTTTAAAAACGCTGGATTCTAAAATGCTGTTCACAAATTCATATCTGAAATATCTCTTTAATATGAAGTCTCTAAGAATCATAAACATTTCCAAATTACTGCAATTGCCAGGTATTTTACCAGTAAAACATTTGATATAAAATTTAAGTAAAAAACTTAAAATTAACTCTTTTTAGTACTTTGTTACCTTAACTTATGTAAAATATCACTTCAAACAATAACATTAGTTAAGCTATAAAGTCTATCAAAATAATTATACAATAATCTTATGTTTAAACTAGACAAATAGAATATAACTGGATTTGAAAAACTAATAAAATAATATTTTTTAGTTGTCCAGTAAGATTCTAATATATTATTACGAAAAAATTTTTTTCTATAATCTCTCTATTCTAAAAAAAAGTTTTTGGTGAACGGTTTCCAGGGAAAGGCTTTTTAATTACTGATCCGTATAACACATATTTGGTATCAAACTGTCCGGATTCTTTTGAGGATGTGCAAAGTGCCTTTAGAATTTCTAAAAAAAATCTCAATTTTAAAATATTTCCATTTTTTTAGATTACGGATAAGGTTGCAGTTATAAAGCAAGAAACTATGAATTTAAAAAAAAAATTGAAAACATATTTCACTGGTTTTTAATATTCAAATAAATTAAATAATCATCTTTCTATTTATAACACGAATTCAAAAAATATATTTTAGGTTATTTTTAACAATATTTATATTTCTGTTGTTTAAACGGTTTTAATTATATTTAAAACTTATGCATAAATAATTTATCTTTTATTTTTTAAATAACAAATTAATATTTTTATATTTATCTTTGTCGTTGTGGCAACCTAATCATTACCATATTTACAACAAAATATAAACTCGCTTTCGGAAATTTTGAATTTTTGCATTTATTTTTTACTATTATTATTATTTTTATATTCTTTTGCAAGCATGTTTTTTTAAGGTAGTAAAATGTGACACCTTATTTCATAATGCCAAAACGCAAACAACTAGATAACACGGGGGACAGTTTTAGAAATTAAGATAAAAAAAACGAAAATGTTTGAAGTCGTAACATTCGTGTCATTGCTATGAAACTGACACAACTTCGACGTTTGTTTGTTCTCATGAAGATAAAATTCTAAATTTTCGTGATGTTTACGGTAATTACTACATTTTTCACAGCCAATCGAAGAAAATAATTACAAATTTTAAGAACGTTAAATTTATTCCTGAGATGTTTCAGTGCTTCTTAATGGATCTGTGAAAAAAACATTACCTTGGGGAAATGGTAAAGGAATGTTACATTTTTTTTATTTGTTACGTACACAACATGAACATTTTACAGTTGGAACAAACACATACACGAAAAAAAAACAGGAAGACATATGAGTTGCCCAGGGGTCCGAAACCCATAAGGGCAACCTAAAGGAGTTGTATTTTAAAAAAATAAATTGAACATACAAATATACAATACATACAGACATTACACATATAGATATTACACATAGAAAATGGATAGTAGTGGCATCGCAAGGCAAGCTTCAGAATGACTAGATTGGAAATTAGAGAGCGTTTGTTCTTTTTTTAAAAAAGTTCTTCAATATTTTCTATTGTAAAAATAAAAAGCTTTAGTAATTTTTTAAACTTAATAGGGGATTTTTCTGTTTTTATGTCATTGGGTAAAATATTGTAAAACTTAGGTGATAAATAAACATAATTTTTATGAAGAATTTCTTTTTTTGCTTTAGGTACAAAATATAAGTTTCTTGAACGTAAATTATAAGTTAAATTTTCGTAGGTCAGATTCGTTAGCTTGCTTAGTAAAATAAACTATTGTTTTAAAGAAAAAAAGGTGACGAACTGGTAAAACGTTAAGTTTTTTGTAAAGATCAATTAAAGGGAACTGATTGTTACTGCTTAGAAATTTAATGATTTTATTTTGAATTTTAATTACTGTATTTATATTTTGTAAGTAATCCCCACCCCAGGCCAGAATACCATAGCTTATTATTGAATTAACCCAAGAGTGGTAAAGTTGAAGCAAGAAGATCTTATTTATTATCTTTTTTATGAAGTAAAGTTTGTGTAAAATATAGCGTAGTTTATTTGTTAGGCAATTAACGTGGGATTTCCATTTTAGGTTCGAGTCTACATTTAAACCAAGGTATTTTATTGAAGATACTTGTTCAAGAGGGGGGCAATTACCATTAAGACCTATACAGTCATTTACATGATAATAAAGACGAAGATGCTCAGGAGGCCCGTAGATACTGAAATTGATAAATTTTGTTTTATTTACATTTATTGCTAATTTATTAGATATAAACCAGTGTTTAATGGTCAGAAGATCCTTATTTATGTTATTTTGTAGTATACTATAGTTAGAACATGAGTATAGAATTACAGTATCATCTGCATAGGTTATGATTTTAGCATTTAATTTTAGTTTACAGAAGTCATTTATATAGATTATAAAAAGCAAAGGTCCAAGGATTGAACCTTGTGGTACACCAGACTTTATGTTTAATAGACTACTTTTAGAATTTCCCAATTTTACGAACTGTTTTCGGTTTGCTAGGTAGGAAATGAACCAATCCAGTTCACCGCCTCGAACCCCGATTGAAGATAGTTTTTTAATTAAAATTTCATGATTCACACTGTCGAATGCTTTTGAGATGTCTAGGAAAATTGCAGCTGTTTTGTTGTTTTTATCTATACTGTTATATGTATATTTATTAAATTCTACATTGCTCTGTTGTTAATTTTCTTGGAATTATAAGGCGACCCTCCAATTAATGTTACCATAAAGGAACTGTTAAATTTCCGCTACTGAATGTATATCCACCATTTTCGAAAGAATACCCCGGAGAAGTACTAACCCTGTTTTAAGAATGTTTTATAAAGTGAGTAAGTGCAGTGAGCAGGGTTTTGTGAGGAATTGCGAAGCGGTTCAAACGTGTCTGCGTCAGCAGTTAACGGGGGTTGGCGAGCGATAGCGAGCAGGGGGCGGTAGCTCCCTAGTATAAGATAAAATAGTTTCATGAGGATGTCCTTTAACATAAGTAAATGTCAGGTACTTCATATGGGTCGGGGGAATGGTAGGGCAGAATTTTATCTGCAAGGGGACAAAGTTAAAGAAGGTAATATGATCAAAGATTTAGGGGTGATATTAAATGAGGACTTTAAATGGGTTCATAAGTGTTTATCTGCTAGTAAAAAGGCTAATAGGATATAGGGATACATTAAAAAAACTGTTTCGTCAAGGTTCGAGGATATTATTTTGCCACTATACAGAGGCTTGGTGAGACCTCATCTAAAGTATGCTGTTCAGTTTTGGTCTCCATACTTAAAAAAATATATTGATTCAATTGAAAGGGTTCAGCATAGGGCTACTAAAATGATCAAGGGTATATCCAGTTTAAGTTATGAGGGAAGATTACAGAAGCTAAATATGTTCACTCTAGAGAAAAGAAGGATTAGAGGGGATTTTATTCAACTTTTTAAAATGGTAAAGCAAGGGGACACAGAGGGACTAGATTTCAATACGGGTAATAGAACAAGGGGTCACAATTTCAAATTGAATAAAGTCAAATTTAAGATGGATTGTAGAAAGCATTATTTTTTAATAGGGTAGTGGATAGATGGAATGAGTTGAACCAACTCTCTTTAGTTTTCTTTAAATTCATGTCTGAAACAATTGTAAATTCAAGTGGGGTAAACGAGTTCAAGAGGAAAATTGACAGATACTGGGATTCAGGTAGTTTGGGTTAAAAAGACTGGACCAACCTTGCTGGGCTTACGCCTGTAGTTGGTCGACTTAATTTGTATTTGTATGTGATAAGACGGAAATGCTACTTTATATATAATGCAAAATAATAAATGATATTCCAATTAGTATTTATCAAATCTGACACTTATAACTGGGTGACTTATTCATGCCCAAAAGAATTAAATAAACTACATTCGGAAATTATCGGTATATGATCGATTTGCTCTCGGTTAAACATGTTTTCACCATATAGTTCAAAACATTTTGATCTATGAAGTGAATGGAAGTTTTTATAAAATGCAGCTTTGCCAGAAAAACTCTAAAAATACCTTTATTCCCAGCACAACGTGTAAACATGTCAGGAAATAAGTTCTGAGTTCCGAAAAATCAAATAGGATTTATTCTATTCTTAAAATAGGCAAAATGACACATTGAAATAGCGTGTTCAAAAACATGAATAAATCTATCCAAAGCATGAGAATTTCAAGACAACAAGATAATTTTATTCATTAGTTGAGATCAAAAGTATAAAATGTTCTTAAAAACTGCATTCTAAGTTCTCTGTAGTAACATGAACATGAACATAATTTCATGAACATGTTTTTTTAATTGTAATAACATAGTTATTTATTATTTAATTTATAAATAATATTCATATCTATGTAGAACTATTCCACAAACATTTTAAAATAGAGGAGAAAAATAATTGTAAAAATTTAGAACTTATATATTTAACCTTGTAATATTTTTAACCTAATACTTTACCTAAATGTTAAACGATCCCAGGCAATAACCTGGACGTATTAAAATTCTTCCTTATTAAAAAATTATATTGATGAGAAAAATAATCCTAAAATATTCCCTAAAAATTGCTTTACAGGGGGACGTAAAAACCAGATTTGTAATTGCCTTACAATAACTTTTAGTAAACTACAGAGATAATGTTCATTTGGGGTTATAAATGACTCATTCTATTTTGTGAAACTTTCGCTTCGATTTCTATGGCTTTTTATTAAGTTTGACTTTTAAAAACTTTAGTTAGATGTATTAAGCGTCCATTGAGGCAATTTGCGAATGTTCATACATTTTAATAGTCCTGCCACTTAGGCGTTTGCATGTCCTAAATTGGAGATATACTCCTGTTCATAAAAAATGCAACACCAAGAAGGAGTTGTCTGATCAACTTGATATTTTCAGGGTATGTTTATTATAGTTTGTTCATCAAAGGATAACAAATTCAGAGCTACAGCGCATGCGCGAGCTGAGCAGTGTCTTCTAACCCACTGATTTAGTCGTATATATGGGGAGCTGTAACGGGACGTTAAGAAGTTGTAAGAATATTTTCTGACGTTGATTATCTTGTCATTAGATGTAATTATACCCCTTAAACCTTAAATGATGTCATACGAACATTTAACCGAGTTTAAAAGAGGATTAATGTTAGGCCTACAGAAAGGGAATTTTCACACTGTTTTACAGCTGCTCAGATGAAGGAAAACAGGCAATACAATATTGGTTTGAAAGCAGAGGTCCAAAGATGGTAAGGCGAGTTGAAAATTGGGGTCTGGACCCCTCATAGTCACGTCATCATGGGATGAAAGATACTTCATTCGCATGGCAGTGCCGGATCACTGAGTGACTTTTCGGAATGTTTCAAATTGTTAGAATGCTGCTTTAGGTCTATCATTGTCTGCTCCATCAGTTAATTGGTCGTCATTGCACCAAAATTCACCAAGTATCTTTTTCTTTACGGCGCTCCATTGATGGAATTCCATCGGTACATAAAGCTGCCATGGGATCAAGAAAAAAAAGGGTGGCATGATTACTGATAACAAATGGTCCTTTTAAACAAATCCCCCTTCAATTTTGGTTAACATGACACCTAAATTTTGGAAGCTATGCCGAAAATCGCCATTTTTGGAATGTTTATCTTGAGGCTGTGGTGAAGAAGTGAAGTGTTTTGATCTGAAGCACTATTTGGTACCATGGGCAACCTCATTAGATAAAAAATGAGGGCAATCTCATTTCTTATAAAAATTTCAAAAAATTTTTGGAGCCAAAAGTTATACCCTACCTTTGAAGCGATCCTGAAGCTGTAATTCATCAGAACAAATCCCGTACACATGTTTTTTGGAATGCTCCAAACTTCCATTACATCCAATAAAAACAGTTTCTTTCTCGACAAAATTCTTCATCCAAAATTTCACCCACGGAGCTAGACTAAAACTTCGTTGGTTTGTCCTCATACTCCAAATGCTTGATATGTTTCCAATATTGGCAAACTTTGTGTTTGGGATGAATCTTGGATGAAAATCCCCTCCTCAGTCAAAATTTCAATCTGTTTGATTCGATGACCTGTCATATAGAGGATCTCATTGCAGCGTGTATGGAAGTCATTAAACATCGATTTTCGATAATTAATTTTATTCCTTTGTTTTGAAAATTATATCATTTATTTGCATTTACAAAGATCACTTGCTGTGTAAATTTCATCAAAATCTAACAAGTCCTTCATGGTGTTGCATTTTTTATGAACAGGAGTATACTAATGAGCATATTTATTTCCGGATAACAATCCAAATGCCGAAAATATTCCCTATTCCCAGCATCACTTTTATTCGAACACTACATACTTGCAAATTCTTACCCCATACGGCTGTCAAACATCCCCTCTTACTAAACGAACATTTTGACGAGCGAACTTCTTCCCTCTTTACAACCCTACCGATCAAACCCATGTAAAACAAAACGTCCCATAAACCCAAACATGCATGTGAAAGCTGATGCAAGATGCCGCTTATATCTATCTACATTGATTTCACCCGTGATTGTTCACGCCGTCCTTTTCTGACAAGCAAAATGCTCTCGGATGTTTATGAATAAATACAAGAGCGAATGTAGCGGCGCTGTTCAACCGACATTATTATAGTCGGCTTTGTGTCATGGCCCGCGTATGTGTGTTGGGAATATCAAGTAAGGATTGTGAAATTTGAATTCATATCTTTCTCTCGAGTCTTTTTGGTTTGAGATGTGGAAGGGGAAGTTTTTTTTAAATGGGAGAATGAAGCAAGGCGATGCGGATGTTTGGAATGTATATGGAGTTATCACTCATAAGGTTCTTTCGAATAAGCATTGGAAGTGTCGCGGCTTTTTTTGGTAAGTTTTTGGTGTTTCAATTGGAATTCTTTGAATAGAACAAGGAATAATGCTTTGCGATTGGATTTATTTGTTTTTGTTTGTAAAGTTAAAGGCGTTTATTTGAATTTGGGTAGAATATTTAAGGTCTGACGTAAGTGAAAGGTTTTGAGGGTATACATTTTGAGAAATATTTTTGAATGCGAATGATTCAGTTCCATTATTTATTTGTTAAACAGTATTATTTTACGATATTTTTTAATAAATTTTTATTAGTAAAATTCTTGAAACACTTTTAACACACATTTTAAATGATTTTCTTAGTTCGCTTTAGGTTTCTTAAATTGATTTCAATATCTCATTCTTATTATTAAAATGCTTTTACTACACACTTTTCATTTTGAAAAATGCTTTCAACGTCCTAAACATTTCTTTATTTTAAAACCACAAACATCTTATTTAGATGATAGATATTTATATATTTAAATGTTTTGATCATTTAAATTCTGATAATAAGGTTTGGAATAAGGAAGTTGCATGTGTCATTTTTTCAAAAACAAACAAGTGTTCCACATGGTTTTTTGTATGGTAAAATGAAATATCTATTCAATTTTTCAAAAGAAATGTACAGGTAATTAAATATTTTAATTCAAAAGTCGAGAAAAAAATACGTGACGGAAAACGCTTATTGTTTAAAGATGTCAACAATCATACAATAAACTCCATTGCTTTCCAACAATATTTATCGTATGATGACGTCAACGTACGATGATTCCAAACTCTTGGCGTTTTCGCAGGCTTTTAAAAAGTGGATTTTGTTAATTTTTTTGGCAATCAAAAATTTCTTGATTGGCCTCAAATTTTAGGTAGTTGCTTATTTTTGCAAGAAGAATCGATTAAAAAATCATGCAACTTCCTTATTATGAAATATCAATCATCAATACAAAGAAGCGTCTGAATATTATAGGTAGGACTGTTATACGTACATCGTACAATTACAATAAAAATCTAAAAAGGCTTCTGAAAAATTTGAAATAATTATAATATATGAAATAATAATAATAATAATCAAATAATAATAATCAAATTATCCTTTCATTTTTTTTCAAATTCGTGGCAAAAAAACTTTAGATGCTTTTGAAAAGGTCATTTTTCAGTGGATATTGTCCACAGATAGTTATATAATGGAAAACTGGTGGAATTGACCCTCAATGAATTAGTTAATTATTTTTTTAAATTGGTAAAATGTACCTTTTTTCATTCTTTCGAAATTTGTACTATATTTTACCAATTTCAAAATTTTAAATAAAATAATTAACTAATTCATTGAGGGTCAATTCCACCGGTTTTCCAACCAAAAAATTACCTTTTCAAAAGCCTCTAAAGTTTTTGGCACGAATTTGAAAAAATGCATTTTTCGCAAAAAAAAATGGAAAGTTGAAAAAAAATTTAACTTCTTTAACACGTAAAATTTTTAAATTTTAGTATGTTAATATTTAGGCCATTTCAAAATGAAAACCATTGGGTTTATCTCTTTTGATGTTTTTGTTAGGGTTTTAGGTTTTTTTTAATTTTTTCATATAGCTAATTATTCAAATTAATTTTAAAAATTGAAATTTCAATTTTTTTTCCCAAACTAAATGCAATATTCGGTTTCAGCACTCAAAAACAACCTATAAACATGTATCACATGTCTATATTATTGGTTTGGTTTTTTTAATTTTTTTTCGGTCATTTTTTAAAAATTTGAAAAAAATTAAACTTCCGCCCGGCCAATTTTTAGTATGTTATTATTGTACTATAGTAATTATATCTACAAATCTACTAGTCTTACTACTACTAGGCAAAATTACAATTGTTTTAAATAACTGTACATGCAATCTTGCCTTTTATTCTCACCCAATAAACATCTTTTGGTAGGATTTTCATGGATGAATAATAATTCTGCTAGGTGTTACGTTTCGTTCTTAATTTTTGAACAGCAGTGTATATAAGACAAATAATACAAATAAGTAATAATACTATTGTAATAATATAATATTATTATATTGTATTATTAATTATTGTTATTAATTATTATTATTGTATTATATTGTAATATTATTATATATTATTATTATATTGTAATATATAATATATGTATGTAATAATACTTCTAATACAAATAAGAAGTAAAATTACATACTTTGTCTCAAAAGAAGAGAAAACTCTATTTTAATGAGAAAATAGGTAATAAATAGAGGCTTTAATAAGTACAAAATTAAGTTCACAAGTAATGTATTCTTCAAACTTATCATTAATGTATTCATTCAAAATTAAGTTTAATAAGTAATGTATTCTTTAAAAGTAAATACTAAATGGTCTTAATGGATTTCTTATGGGCGCTTACAATGAATACCATATATTTTATAGAATGCAAAAGGGATAGGAAATAATATTATAGTTTATGGGACTCGGCTAAACTATTAAAAATATTGATATTACGTTTATATTTTATTCTAATTCAATATAGGTAATATGTATATAATAAATTTAAATTATTGGAAAGCATTCTCAGTCCCATAAAATCCAGTTACTTTATTACATTAGCTTTCAAAACTATTATACGGATTTTATAATTGTATACTATAACTTCTACAAACTATTGGATTCTAAACCCACATTAGAATTTCATTTTTTTCAACAACATTCGCAAGTATGTTTGCTTTGCGCTTTATCAGCAATTACTAAATGAATAACAAAGGAATAAATACTTCAAAGAAATATCTAAAATAAACTCAGCAAAACAACATCGAATCTAAACAAATCCAAAATGAATCGAATCCGTCCTCACCTTCCCTAAACAAAACGGCATCGTATAAAAGCACACCGTCCAAACTTCCACCTCTGAAAAAAAAACTAAACACCCGAACTTTCTTCCCACCCGTGTCCCCAGTATTAAATATATTCCCTTCTCCCCCTCCCCCTACACACCCAAATCACACTACGGAATATCCATACACACACGCCCTACACATATTATTCCTACACTTTTTTTCACCCCCCCTTCCCCCCTTTATCCGGACGTCTTAAGAGAAACTTTCCCATCAGGGCTTCATCCATCTTCATCAGGACTTTTTGAAGAAGAAAAAGTTCTTCCCCACACGATTCCTGCGTTCGATTTTTCCAAATGCCCTCATCTCTATCCCTGCCGCTCGGGTGGCGGATACAGATATGTTTTCTACTGGTGAATTCTCGGTGTTTGCGAGACCTCGAGGGGGAGAGAGGTTGCGAGGGGTGCTAGCCCCTCTGATGTAGGGGAAGATTGAAATGATGAACGATGAAGGGTGCATTTTAAAATTCCAAGTTTGTTTGTGCTTGGAATTGTGGGGGAAGTTTGTGATGTGGCAAACGATGAATCGAATTGAATTGTATTTCTTGCTGTGATATTGATAAATTTACGCCTAGGAAACAAATGCAATTTGGAATGAATTTCCATTGAGATAGTTTAATCATCTGCATAAGAAAGGAGGAAGGAGATCAGTTTTACAAAAACATGTTTTGGTGAAAGTGGGTTTGTGTAATACAATAGGGGAGAGTGTTGTACCTCTGGACAAAAATCACGTTTTGATTTTTCTAGGACAGGTAAAATCACATTTTTAACATTTAAAGTGCCCAACCTATAGTCCTAACCTTAGCAAAGATGGTAATATTTTTTATTAGCTAAAATCTTCAAAATTGGATTTTTAATTAATTTTAATAACTTGACGAAATTTGTGTCCATAGGTACAACAACGTGCTCTCCCTATGGACAGACCCAGTTGTACCTCTGGACACCCTTAAAAAGGAAATTTTTAGTTGAAAAAAGCTTAAAATGAACATTTTTATTGGTGTATTTCTTTTAATAAACTATTTCAAGAATTTTTAAAATTCGGAATAGATTTTTAAAAGTAATGTAGTTTTAGATCGTAAATGATCATTAAAACGAAGTTGAATGATAAAAGTCTTGATTTTTTACCAAAAATACATAGTAAATCACATGGGATTTTCAGATCGAAGTTTGAGGTAATTGTTTCATCAATCATGCTGATAGATCTGATCACTTCACTGATCCATAAAAACAATTCGATCGACACTTAGTTGTGCAAGCATTTGGTGGTAATAACTTTCGCAAATCTTCATCGGTGGAAATTTCAAGTTTTTTGTAATCATACTTAAGGGTAATCATACGATAATTTTCATAATCATACGATAGGGTAATCATAAGATCATGTAATCATACAATAGGGTGCTTAAGATTTTATGCCATATTTTACATTACATGCAAAGTAAAATAAAAAATTTGAAAAAAGTAGTTTAGATCTCAAAATATTTGATTTTTCATCTAAAAATCACTTGAAAATAATCGCCGACAAATAGATAACCATTTAGAATTAATTTAATATGCATTAAAATGCATTCACTTTAATGAAACATGATTCAAAAACGCCGATTAGCTTACAGACACCCACAAGAACGTGTCCGTAGGTACAACACGTATGGTGTCTGAAGGTACAGCACCAGGTGTTTTTGCATTTAGAGTTCTATAGAAAATAAAAGAAGTGAGATCTGAATTTCTAATACTAAAAATAAAAAGTCAAAATCTCGAGGATTCGCCCCTTATATCACCTTTTGTCGTATTATAATTTAAGGGGAAGAAAAATATTAATGTAGTGATGCACTAAAAAAACTTTCAGCACCTAAAAACAGTAAATTTATTATATTAAGTATAAATATTATTTTGAAGAGCTGATTTCACGTTAGAAAATAGATAGCATCTGTTTACATTCAAATTCAACCACAAATTCAAGTTTGAATTTTTTCCCGAATTTTAAAATACAGTGGCTGAAGGTACAACCGCCTGTATAGCTACAGCACTCGCCTCTACGTGTAAGAAATCAAAATTCTGCTAAACCAACGATAGTAAAAAGGTCACGTGATTTTGACAACGCTGAAGCTAGTATTTCGGAGGGGAGACAGGTGGAAGTTGAGGGGCAGTTGATCGAAAGGGGAAGAGACATTTGCTTGTATTATAGAAGCAAGACCCCAACTATCACCGGTTACCCTACTACCGGCCGTGTCTGTAAAAAGTTAAAGTTAATGTCTGTGAGTTAATGTTCTAGATTTCAAAACCAGTTGATGTCACTCTGCAAATGTTGAGCATTTTTTTAAATAAAAAAAATTAAAAATGTCTGAAATAAAATTCCTAAAATTCAATTAATTGTAATCGAAACTTGTGATTTATGTTTGTAGGGTATTTTTCAGTGCTAAATACAAATATTTCATTTAAGCTTTAAAAAATTAAATTTTCAAAACTAATTCTAAAATTGGATAAGCGTTTAAATTAAAACATCGCTCAAAACCACAAAACATCAGTCTCAAACGATTTTTACAAGCATTTTTTAAAAAGTCAATTTTTAGGCCAAATATTGAAAATTTGAAAAAAAAAACTTTTTGCTGCGATTTTCATTCAATTTTAGTATGCCTTTATTTGGATCATTTGTAAGGAAAAAAGTTGGTATTATTTCTTTTCCAGTATTGCGGTTTAAATGATGTTTTAATTTTTTCGATTATCCAATTTTTAAAAACTTATATATTATTTTTTAAAAATTTAAATGGAATATATTCGTATTCAGCACTGAAAAATAGCCCATAAACAAGCGTCATAAGTCTTGATAACTATTAGTTGAATTTTAGTTCGTCCTTTTTTATTTATTTTTTTAGTTTAAAAAATGCTCTCAATATCGCTATATCATAGCAACAGTGAAACATCTTCCATTTTTTGTGTTTTAAGGTTATGATGGTGTTCAAGTATATTGCAGATGTATATTTTAGTGCAATAGTGCAGTGGTCTCCAACCCCCGGTCCACGGACCGGTGCCGGTCCGTGGATCAAATGGTACCGGGCCGCGGGCCGACCATTTCGATAAAAATGGATTTAAATTCCTAGTTTAAACTCAAAATTAATGAATGAAATTAATTATAAATCACTTTATATTTATTTTTTGGTGTAACTGTATTTTATTTTGAAATCATGTTTAAATACAATTAAATTAAAATTAATAAATCAAGGTAATATAGAATGTAAACAATCAATGCCCCCCCCAGAGGGCCGCGGTAAAATTATCAACCGTTGACCGGTCCGTGGTGGTAAAAAGGTTGGGGACCACTGCAATAGTGGACATGTTTTGTAGATGTTCCACTGTTGCTCTGAGCTGGCGATATGCAGAGTGGCATTTAAACCGTTTTGAAATCTACACTATTAACTCTGCCAATAATGTTTAAGAGCTTTTTAAACATAAATTGAGTAGCATTTGTTTAAGCACTGTATTTAAATAATATTAGTTGAGGAAGACAAAAATCAAGTAAGTGCTCATGAAAATTGAATTATCTAGACCAGTATTTCCCAACTTGGGGTGCACACACCACCGGGGGGGCAATATGATTTTATAGAGGGCCAATTTGAAAGGTTTCAGCCAAATCCCCCCCCAAATGGGGCATGGACCACCAGATTTTATTTAATTTCCAACAAGGATTTTCGAAAAAAAAAGAGATGGGGAGCATGGAAGATTTACAAAGACTTTGGTGGGGCATTAGGGTGTCTCAAAAAAAACTTTTTTTCGAAAAACCTCGGTCCCCAGGGCTTTTCCCATTCCTTTTGATCCCAAAAGATTGTGTGTGAAGTTTCAACCCCCTAAGTTAACTCTAGGGTTTGCCTGTAGAGCCTTAAAGTTTGAAAAAAGTGGAAAAAATGACCAATTTTCAGAATTTTTAAAAATTATATTTTAAGATTGATACTGCGATAAAACCGGTTCAAATGTGTCATTTAGGACGTATTTTGGTGGCATATATTTATTTATGTGTATTAACTGTACCCTATAGTCCCTATAATTTAAGATTAAAACGTACTACTTCGGGACGTTGCACTCGCCAAAGCTTATAATGCACTACCGGTGGACGAAATGAATTAAATCCGAATTTATTTGAAGGAACTCCCTCAAATGATGCCATTTGGGGCTAAAATGATATTATAAATTATAAAAACCAGTGAAATAACAGTTTTTGGCCCTTCCACTGAGCTTTTAATGTAAAAAGTGTTTTTCTTCAAAATTTCTCGTTTCCATCTGATAAAACCCAAAATTTATACTAAAAAAGGGTGTTTTTGTACTTTTTAGATACCAAACTTTGAAATCTTTATAGGGGTTTCATTTTTAATAAGTAGAATTAAATTATATAGCGCACAGATCGGAAATGACATGGATATTTCTTATACCAGACGTGAAAATCTATTTTCTTTTTTTAAGTTTGGAAAATTACTTCCTTTTAACGTATTAGGGGAAAGTTTTAATTAAAAACTTCTTTCTTTAACATTTCAACCAAGATTCACTAGTATTAAACTATTTTCCTAACTTTGAAAAAAGAAAATCGATTTTCACGTCAGGTATAGGAAATATTCATGTCATTTCCGATCTGTGCTGTTTAAAATTTAATTCTACTTGAAAAAATGAAACTCCTATAAAGGTTCCAATGTTTGGTATCTAAAAAAGTTCAGCAAACCCCTTTTTTAGTATAAGTTTTGGGTTTCATCAGCTGGAAACGAGAAATTTTGAAGAAAAGCACTTTTTACATTAAAAGCTTAGTGGAAGGGCTAATAACTGTTATTTCACTGGTTTTTATAATTTATAATATCATTTTAGCCCCAAATGGCATCATTTGAGGGAGTTCCTTTGAAGAAATAAGGATTTAATTAATTTCGTCCACCGGTAATGCATTATAAGCTTTGGTGTGTGTAACGTCCCGAAGTAGTACGTTTTAATCTTAAATTATAGGGGCTATAGGGTACAGTTAATACACATAAATAAATATATTCCATCTGAAAAAGTCCTACGAACGCAATTGAACCAGTTTTATTTGCATTATCAATCTTAAACATAATTTTTAAAAATTCTGAAAATTGGTTATTTTTTCCACTTTTTTCAAACTTTGGGGCTCTACAGGCAAACCCTAGAGTTAACTTAGGGGGCTGAAACTTCACACACTATCTTTTGGGACCAAAAGGAATGGGAAAATCCCTGGGGAGCGAGGTTTTTCGAAAAAAGGTTTTTTTTGAGACACCCTAGTGGGGCATTGGTAAGAAAAAGTTTGGGAAACACTGATCTATATACTAGTTATTAATTTAGTATATACCTACATTACACTTACCCCTCTACTATGTGGTATTTTTTGTTAATAAACTACCTTCTTAATAGTAAAAATATATTCCCTTTGAATATAGATATTCCCTTTGCTATGAATCTGGATAATTTTCAGAACCCAATATGAATGGAAAAACATTTCATAAATGTTTGCTGTACAAGATAAAAAGTGTCCCGCATTCGAGTGTAAAATAAGGACAATGAACAAAATAGCAACTTTCAAATACTGTGCTACTTTTTGAAAAAAATTTTTTACTCTATCATTACTTTTCTTCAGGTTAAAAACGTTTGTCTCCGTTTCATGAAAAATTATCTTCTTTCCGTATGTAATTTTCTTATTTATAGTTAGCACATTTTTTTCACCAAACTTACAGTTGAATAAAAGTGCATAAACATCGTTTATGAGAAGAGAAGAAATGTACAAGATGGTTTAAAAAAGTGTGTTCTTTATTTCTAATGTATTGTGTGTAGGTGTAAGAATAACTTTGATTATCCTTTTAAGTGAAGTGGATGCCTACTTGAAGAAGTTAGCGATCCTCTTAACTTAAAATATAATAATTTATTGACCACTCTTAGCTTGTATCACTTATAACCGTGGACGTTACAAATTCTAAAGCCAAAATTCATTTACCGTGTTAAAATGTTTCACAAAAATTTTTTTATTGGTATTTATTTTAACTATGTTACTCATCCAATAGACAAGGATATTTTTACTTATTTTAAATTATCTTTCTCAGCACAATTTAATTTTCAGTCAAATTCAGCAGAATTATTTTTCCTCCATTCTCAGCACGTTCAAAACATTTTTTAATCGTTTAAAATATTTTTGTACTTGGAAAGTTTCATATAAATACATAATTTTTCTAATGTTAATTAAGTTTTAATTACTTTGCATAAACATAGTAAAAACTAACAGTAGCCCGTTAAGGAAGAAAAATATTTTTTTCATTGTGCAAAACAGACTGTTGTGGTTTAAATCACTTGCTAAGTATAAATTTTTTGAAACACAATAAAACAAACCCATAACCAGACTCTCATTTACATTAATTGATGACTCAAAAACACCAAATTAATCAGTGTCATTAAGTGCATCTTAAGCGTTAAGCCTAGGAAAGATAATTAAATTCCCATGTGTCAACATTAGATCCCCATCCTCTATGCTAATTAATATCACACGTGTCAAAAGCCGCCCTAAAAAATTTCTATAAAATGAATATTCATATCTCACTACATTAGTAACTAACTCTGTATAGAAGAAGCAAAATGCGTAAATGATTTGGATAGAACCCTTTTGTCAATTTCATAAAACATAGACCAGCTCACTCGGTTAGAGAGACAAGTAAAAAAATGTCGCACACATAAAAAACAAGGTTACTAGAAGAAAAATCTTAGGAAATATCGGTTCGTTGTACTGTTAATTAAATTGATCAAATCCAATGTCACTCTCAGTCTTTAAAATTCCACCAATTTTTTTTCAAGAATCAATTAAGGGACACTCTTCTCTCAGGCAGATACTCCATACCTGACATTAAGGAGAAAATATCTTTAAGTAATCTCCTAAAAATTGAAAGCTTTTCCTATAGCACTTTTTCAACACTTTTTTCCATCAATACTTAAACCCTTTATCGGTATACCTTTTCGTCGAATGTTTTGCTGATGCTGAACTTCTGTAGGGTCATAAGAACGGGCAAAAACAAACTTATTGAGTCGCTTGACATTGCAGGAGTATTTTTACGAGCCAGGCGAAAGACCTCAATTTTTTTAACGACAGGCTCATATACACATTGTGCGTTGGGCAGGAAAAAGAAAGTAAAGGTTGAAGGAATCTCCAGCAGATGCAAGTTTTTTAATGAAATAAACAGAGTTGAGTCTTAATATCTTCCGAGTTTTTAGATGCGGTGTTTTCTTTTCCCTTTTTTTTAGTTTTTAAGACCTGAAAACGGAAAAGTAATTTTGTTTTCTAAATAAGGAACTTTCTTATTCCTAGTAAATAAAACGTTTTTTTACTAAATTTTTATTAGTTTTTATATAGTTGTTTTTGAAATTTAATGATCCTAAATTAATGATAGTTGTATTTATTTTAATTTTAATGTTGTAATAATAATTAAGATCCGTATTAGAGTATAAAAGTTCTCGAAATTGGACTACTACAAATTAGTAAAAAGTAGAACATGTCCCTTCGCGACCTCAGCATACAACTTAATACGGCTTGTCCCTCCATAAATCACTATCTAGTTTCCTTAGTAGACCATTCATCCTAAAATCGTCATAATTTTTTATCATTTGTGTAGGAATTAGCATGAGCAGTGTAACTATGCCCTTCTTTGTTTCTCTCTTCGTAAGAAATGAATAAGATATCTGATTGGTTTATCAGATGATTTTCATTCCAAATATTGTTATAGTTAGAACTTAAATCGTTGTACCCCAAAGTACTTAGTTAACTTTAAAGGCAGTTGATAGGTGTAGTCATTAAAGTTTTAGTTACTATTGTGCATTGTAGTTCTTTTGTATTTTTTTCAGAATTTGACACTATTTCTGTGATTTTAGAGGATAAATGACCTGGACAGCTACATACTTAAATCTTCGCCTCAAGTTACAGACACCTACTGCTGTTTCTAAATTTTTTTTGTATGATGCAATAAAGATTTCATAAGCTGCTCCTTTACAGCATTTATTGAGTTTTTTTATATTTTTAGGACTGCAGTAACTTAAAGCGTATGTTCTAATGGTCTAATACTGTATACTACAGGAGAAGTATGAAATTGTTTCAGTGCAGTTTAGATTTAGCCTAGGAAAGAGTGTCCAGAAGGACTAAGTTCAAATACCAACCAAATACTTATAAAAAATAAAATAAAATCTCTAATTTCCTTTAACATTTAGGAAGCAGTAACCGAAGTTAAAATTTAGCACTTTATTAAGGAAGGATATCTTTATTCTAACTTTCTTTATAATCGTATTAAAATAGATTTCGGATTGATTTGATGTAAAATTACAATTGGTATAAATCTGACATTCCTAGCCTGAAAGCAGGTAATACAAACAATTAAAACTGTTATGTAAGGTCTAAAGTTTAATTATAACCTTAGCATCCAGATTTATACCCCAAAAATCTTTTAAAATTATTTGTAACGTTTATTCACAAATCCTGCAAGGTTTATAAACTTTGATATAATGCCCATGCGTCACAAAGAAATAACATCCAATAACAAATAAGTTTTAAAGTTATCGAATCCCCGCTGGAGCAGTGGTAGGAAGCCTGCGTAGCAAGCGGCTGTTCGTGGGTTCTATCCCCAGATAATTTTTTAATAAAATTTCAAACAAAAAGCAAAAATCAAGTCCATAAGCATGTGCATTGTTATCGAAGTATAAAAACCTTGCAGTTTTTGTAACTATGTATCAATTTAAAAATTAATTGACAGGCAGTGTGTTCAGATGGCTCAGTTGGTAAAGTCTGTTCTTAAATGACTGTTTTCTGCTGGCTCTGATAGTATACCAGAGGTCGAATCCTGCTTTTGAGGTTCAATTTTGCTGAAAACAGAAATTCATGTCTTATTTTAGTAGTATATTCTGCAGCCACCAATTGGAAAAAAATCATTAGGAATTGTGTTCGGATGGCTCAGTTAGTAGAACATATTTCCCAGAAGTAGGTTTTTTGGGTGGGCTGACTGTAGATCAGAGTTCAACTCCCGTGTAGAGGATCGATTTTGGTGGAAACTGAAATTGGGGCATTTTTTTCAAAAGTATATTATGTAACCACCAATTAAAAATTAAATAAATAGGAAATGTATTCGGATGGCTCAGTTGGTAGAGTGTGAGCCTTACAGGCAATGTATGTTGTTAGTGTGGTAGTGTTCCGAGTTCGGTTGCCACTTTCAACGATCTCTTTTGCTCAATTGAATAAAAATATTTGGAATAAAATAATAAAATGTAGCAACCGAATAAAAAATACATCATCCATATCTGTACCCTGATGGCTCAGTTGGTAGAGTCGTGACCTGTGTGCTGAAGGTACTCCGATCAAACCCACTAACCTAACAATCTTTCTTAACACATAAGTAATAAAAATTAATTAACATAAGAGTAATAAAAATTTATGTGTGTAAATGTAGCCTAACTTGTAAAATGTGTGTGTGTGAGAAATTTAATTTAGCTCTATTTTCAAAGTATTCTGACGCACACTGTCAAAGGGGTCGGAAGTCGAAACTGGTGTCCGACAGACCTTATCTGCTCCCTCTGGACGAATTGGTGGCCTGGGGGTTTAGGATGGACGCCTCCACGTCACCAAGGGTTCCAGAGGCATAGCGGAGAAGGGTTTGTCGAAATACCGGTTTTGCAGTTTTGAACAAAAAATATGTTAACTGTAACCGTAACGGTCTGTTTTATTGTGTTGAGTTTTTTTGCTAAGCCTAACCCTTTTTTAACTCGACCAATCTCGGTGAAATATAAAATCAAACTGTTAATAGGTATCTGTAAAAAAATAACTCTCACCGATCAACCAGACCCTAGGTTCGAACCTACGTCAAGCACAATCCAGCCTCTCGTGTATCCACTGAGCCATTGACTCACACAACGGCGGTAACAAATATTAACTCTGTACTTTATTTTAATTAATTTAAATGGAAAAACACTGGAACCGAGCCCAGGACTGGTGCACCGAAACCAGTCGTGCATCCACTGAGCCATTGACTGACACAACTGCGTTAACAAATATTAACTCTGTACTTTATTTTAATAAAATTAAATAGAAAAACACTGGAATCGAACCCAGGACTGGTTCACACAAGCCACTCGTGCATCCACTGAGCCATTGACTCACACAACTGCGGTAACAAATATTAACTCTGTACTTTATTTTAATAAAATTAAATAGAAAAACACTGGAATCGAACCCAGGACTGGTTCACACAAGCCACTCGTGCATCCACTGAGCCATTGACTCACACAACTGCGGTAACAAATATTAACTCTGTACTTTATTTTAATAAAATTAAATAGAAAAACACCGGAATTGACCCCAGGACTGGTGCACATAAGCCACTCGTGCATCCACTGAGTCATTGACTCACACGACTGCGGTAACAAACATTAGCTCTGCATTTTATTTCAATAAATTTAAATAGAGAACAGTGGAATCGAACCCAGGACTGATGCACACAAGCCACTCGTGCATCCACTGAGCCATTGACTCACACGACTGCGGTAACAAACATTAGCTCTGTATTTTATTTCAATAGATTTAAGTAGAAAAACAGTGGAATCGAACCCAGGACTGATGCACAAAAGCTACTCGTGCATTCACCACTGAGCTATAAAACAAACTGGAGTGACAACCTCCGATACTAAAACAAGCGACCAAACGTGCCGGCACGGAAGGTTAAATTGCCTCGATTGCTCGCAGCAAACGGGGCATTCGTGGTTAGAAGCAATCGGGGCAATCCTCGCATGACCCCCTTTTAATCAACCCATGCCTGTTTTTTTTAAATATTATGAGCAAAATTTAGAATGGTCGTTTCATTCTGTGTATACAACTGGGTTAACAGATGGGGAAAATTAAAAGAAGATGGAAATCATTTCCGTGGTGTGATGCGGTTTCAGCACGCTCACTAGTCACTCCAGTTTGTTTTATAGCTCAGTGGCATTCACTGAACTATTAACTCACACAACTACGGGAACAAATATTACCTCTATGTGTTTTATTTTAATACATTTAAATAGAAAACACTGGAATTGAACCCAGGCCTGGCGCATACAAGTCACTCGTGCATCCGCTGAGTCATTACTCCATACAACTACTGTAACAAATATAATTTTTTTTATTTCATTTTAATGAAACTAAATAGAAAAATACTTGATTTGAATTCAGGACTGGTCCACCGACACCACTCGAGCTCCATTGATCCATTGACTCACACATCCTCGGTAAGAAATAGTAACTCTGTAGTTTATTTTATTAAATTTCAATATAAAAAACACTGGATTCGAACCCATGACTGGTGAAGCCAACTAACACGTGCCTTTATTGAACCAGTGACTCACACAAATACGGTAACAAATATCAAATCTGTGTGTTTTATTTTAATAAATTTAAATAGAAAAACACTTAAATCGAACCCAGGCCTTTTGATCATTTTCGACCCCTTGTCAGCGAAAATAACCATCTACTGCTCATGGTAGCAAATATGCTACGGTAAGTTTAACTTTAATTTTCAGCATGTTTTAAATTATTGCAGAAATAATTTCTCCTTCAAGTGCTATAATTTACACTGTTGTTCAAAATTAAGAGAATTTGCACATTTTTTCGATTTCTCTAGATCTACTGGATAGATCTGATGAAATTTGGTGTGAACATAGGTTATTATAATACCAAATAAATAATCTTTCAAAAATTGTAATTCACACGCATGCGCAGAAGTAATAACCGCCAGAATTGAAAGGTATGAAATAGCGGTTACAGAATAGAGCAAAATAGTGGGTTTATAAGGGGTATGACACCCTCTCACTATCTTGCATGCCTCCTTGAGTGATTTTATAGCGTGAATAAGGCAGATAGTAAAATTTCTTGGTCACTAAGCCTACTTTCTCAGAAACCCTGTTTTGGGGCTCTGAAGGGTATGTGGAGGGGGTAGCGAGATGCAATTGCCTTATATAGAGTCCCTCATACCTCCTCTAAAGGGGCGAAGTCTGTGAATCTTGCTGCCTTGTTCATATGGCGCATATCTTCCGTTTTAATGAAAATTGATAACCTGAGGAGCTCCATTAAGTGAAGGATTTCTATCTATTGATAAGAAATTAAGACCGATAGAATCCCCCAAAAGGTGAATAAAGGTCTCCAAGATATGAACAGAACACCTTCAACCATGATTTTCTCCTTTTTTAAGATGTAGGGGGTTTAGCATAGACTTAACAACATTTTTACAAAGAGCACCACATCTCCGATTCCAAAATGGTCAGTTTCTCCTACATTAAAGGACTGACAGAGCATTCTGGTTCTTTCCACATGAGATTGCATCGAGAATCAATAGTTTAATTGATTTGAGACCTAACAGAGAGGAAAATATTCACCCTTTGAATATTACCTTATTAAAGACAATTTTTTGCATATTTTTGACAAGCTGCAGATCCCTCCCTGCCTTTGAAAGAGGAACCCTGACAGTTTCAGGTAATGTGTTGATATCTTGGAGACCTTTGTTCACCTTTTGGGGGTTCGGTCGGTCGTAATTTCTTTTCAATCGTTAGAAATCCTTCACTTAATGGAGCTCATCAGGTTAGAAATTTTCATTAAAACTGAAGATATTCGCCATATGGAATGGGCAGCCAGATTCAAAGACTTCGCCACTTTAGGGGAGGTATGAGGGACTCTATATAAGGCAATTGCATTTCGCTTCCTCCCTCCACATACCCTTCAGAGCCTCAAAACAGGGTTTCTGAGAAAGTAGGCTTAGTGACCAGGAAAATTCACTATCTGCCTTATTCAAGCTATAAAATCACTCAAGGAGGCATGCAAGATAGTGAGAGGGTGTCATACCCCTTATAAACCCACTATTTTGCTCTATTCTGGAACCGCATTTTCATACCTTTCAATTCTGGCGGTTATTACTTCTGCGCATGCGTGTGTATTACAATTTTTGAATGATTATTTATTTGGTATTATATCAACCTAGGTTCATACCAAATTTCATCAAAATCTATCCAGTAGATCTGGAGAAATCGAAAAAATGTGCAAATTCTTTTAATTTTGAACACCAGTGTATTAAGTTTAAATTCAGAGTCCTTAGTTTCATATTAAAAATATGTTGCATTAAAAAATTTTTGCATTTTTATTTTATTTGGCCCCAAATTACAATAATAAGACTAAGAAGTTTTTTCACATTTATTTCTGGGTTGTGAGCATTAGATGGCTAAACAAGCTCCAACCCCCCCTAACGAGCCCCTTCCCCCTTGATATATGTTAACAAAATTTACGACGAGAGATTTCCGAAAATGAAAAATTTGTAACATCTTACGTAAGCAACATTCATACACCCTCCCTTTTCAAGAAAAATAAGCAAAAAGCAAATATCCTCTCCCCTTAGGTGCTTATGTAATAGTTGAACAGCATTGACATTAAATGATACAACAACTTACAACAGATTTACAACAATAATTAAATTTCAAATTAAAGGGCTTTGTTTTCTTCAAAATAAGCTGTTCATCAGATAAAATCCTATACAAAGGACACAAGTTCTTAATAAATTTTTATTGAATGTGTAATAAGACCTTTATATGATACTGACTTTCATAAACTTCTGCCAAAAGGATTTTCTAATTAGCTAAGATACAATTTAAAAAGATATTTCTTTAGCACACCTAGAGTAAAAATGTTTAGTTTTGTAGAAGCATTTCGAGACATGGTATTTTTGATGAGACTAAGGAACATCTCCTTGAATGTTGAAAAAATAGCAGCGCAACAACCATGGACGGATTTAGATGGGGAACCCTGGGGGTGCGTGCTGGAAAATTTGGGGGTGCAAGCTGTCCCTGATGGCTTTGAAAACATGATTTTCCCCTATAAAAATGGAATTTTCTGAAAAAGTTGGGGGTGCGTTGCACCCCCATGCACCCCCTTCAATCCGCCCATGGCAACAACAAACATTTAAGGAACTTGCATGTGTCAGATTTTCTTAAACTTTCAAGTGTTCCGTATAGTTTTTTGGAAAACAAAATGAAATATTTTGTCAATTTTTCAAAAAAGTGTACAAGTAATTAAATATTTTAATTTAAAAATCGAGAAAAAACACGTGACTGAAAACGCGAAGTGTGTTTGCATGCATAGTGACGTAGAATTCCATCGGGCAAAATTGCAATCAAAATTGAATTTCTATGTTTTAGTTGATGATTTCTTTTTTCTGGAGTGTCCGATATGAATGTTTTAATAAATATTTACCTTCTAGAGACACTTCTGGTGACGGTCAGAAATCCAAAGCAAACATTTTAGGCAATGTCAATAAATTGTGACGTCACTATGCATGCAATTAAGCGTTTTCAGGTGCTTCGGAAAAGACGATTTTTGATAATTTTTTTTACAATCAAAAAATTTCTCAATCGGCCTCAAATTTTGTGTAGTGGCTAATTTTTGCGTGAAGAATAGATTAAAAAAATAAAAAAAATCATGCAAGTTCCTTATTATATGCAAATTACACAAATGTAAGAAGGTATGTATATATAACTGGTCTCCCCAAAATAAATTTTAAAGTAGATCTTCAACATTTAAGTATTTTACATTTAAATCACTAAACCCCTCCTTTAAGAACAGAAATTAATGGAGAAATCATAAAATTTCTCCATCAACTTCTCCAATCTCGAAAATTACCAACATTATCACCGCTCTCAAATCAAACCAAAACCAAACGATATTTCAATTCGTCCTACCCAAATCTACTTAACACCCCTCTCTAGCCCCATCCAAATCTCAAAAACCCTTCACATCCTCGTCATCAGTGAATTACACGACCGCAACGGAGTTCACACTCAAGATTTATCCTCGAAGCCCCGCAATTCCAATTGTCCGGGGGCCTTGTCGTCTGGCCCGAGATTATTCATTCCTCCTCAAGACGGGGCGCTACCCTGTGAACTGGGACGGAAATCGAATCAATTCATGTTCCAGGGGTGGGAGGGGGCTCCGTGTGATAAATTCAATTAAGCGGCATTATATTTGCAATGCATTCGAGCGTATATCCGCTGAGCACTTTATTGATTAAAATTTGGTAAGCAACTCGTTAGCTAAATCAGCAGACTAAATGTGCGGGGATTTTAAATCCTGGTTTAGGTTGTGCTGCGTTGACCAGTTGCGAGCTCAGAATAGGAAGTTTCTAGGTGCCATACTAGGTATTTTAAGGTGGCTAAGTAACCCGTTGAAAACCCTTGTTTATTTATTCAATCGTCTTGTGTAACTTTTTCTCAATATTATAAATAACTGTTCTCAACATATAAATTCATTACTCACTCTCAGTAATTAAAGTTTTTGTCTAAAGAAAAACCTACAGAGTGTAGTTGATTGTATTTTAATTTTTAATTGAGTTACGGAGCAAGATAGGCAGCACAAAGAAATAATTGTATGTCTTATTAACATTAGATAAACAAACGTAAAAGTGTCAGATACAAGACTGAAAGAATATTGGGTAAATAAATTGAAAGAACGGGGCCTGAAATAGTTAGAAAATGTAAAAAGTACAAAGATTAAAATGAAAAAATATTCAAATATATACTTAAAAATTAAAATGACGAGTTAGAATTGTAGTTGTATTTATTTAAATTTATTTTTTCCTTAATGAAATTACCATAAAACTCGAGCCAATACTGTTGGCATACCAAAAATCAAATGATTTAGCAAGGCCAATAGTGTTTTATAATTTAGCTCTCATCACACAAACGAACTAACAACTAAGTTGAATATTTTTTTAACGGGTCACAATTTACTGACGGAAAACAAGAATAGCTCTTCCTTATAGCTACAGAGTTAGTTAAGTTTAAGTTAAGTTTAGTTACTACAGAGGAACTTGTGACGTAACAAATCCAAAACAATCCTACACAATAAAATCCTACACCAATAAAAGAAAAGTTATTTATTAAAACCTAAACAAGTTGTCATGCCATCTGCTTCATTTCTCCTAATTTCTCTAACAATCCGACATCACTCAACTGCAGTCAATCTCTGAAGCACGCCTTCTGTGAGGAACTTAGGCTCTAATTAACAAGCAGGGAAATCAACCCGCTCCAGAGCCCAGCCCGAACGAATGCCTCCGACCTTAATCGAAGAATGAAATCCTCCATCCTCGCTAATTAGCTTTGGGACACTTGACACGCGTAGCCTGTCTTACGGGATTAGGCCTAACTGCATGCGACCAGATGAGCATCCGTCTTTTTACAAATGGAGTCGTTTTTGATGTCACTGGGGTGGGATGGGATGAGGAAGTGGTGTAGTTTTGTGGTTCGTTTTAATTAAACATAACGAGCACTTTTATGCGAAATGTTTAGTACGCCTGCCTGGTGGTTTTTGCTTGTTTACAGGGTAGATAGGAAAAATGATGGCTATTGAAATGGAAAATTAGTAAAGAATGTAATTTACACACTTTTATGTTATCAATACGTTTTTATGCTACTCTGCAAAGCATGAAATACTTTTGCAATACTAATATACTATTAATTTTATATGCAATCTAATATATTATTTGCAATACTATATAAGTACACCCAATAATATACAAATACAAATACAAATTAAGTCAACCAACTACAGGCGTAAGCCCAGCAAGGTTGGTCCAGTCTTTTTTACCCAAACTACCGGAATCCCAGTAACTGTCAATTTTTATCTTGAACGCGTTTACCCGACTTGAATTTACAACTGTTTCAGGCAACGCATTCCATCTATCCACTACCCTACCCTATTAAAAATAATGTCTTCTACAATCCGTCTTAAATTTGACTTTATTCAATTTGAAATTGTGACCCCTTGTTCTATTACCCGTATTGAAATCTAGTCCCTCTGTGTCCCCTTGCTTTACCATTTTAAAAAGTTGAATCAAATCCCCTCTAATCCTTCTTTTCTCTAGAGTGAACATATTTAGCTGCTGTAATCTTCCCTCATAACTTAAACTGGATATACCCTTGACCCTTTTAGTAGCCCTATGCTGAACCCTTTCAATTGAATCAATATCTTTTTTAAGTATGGAGACCAAAACTGAACAGCATACTCTAGATGAGGTCTCACCAAGCCTCTGTATAGTGGTAAAATAATATCCTCGGACCTTGAAGAAACGCAGTTTTTTAATGTATCCCAATATCTTATTAGCCTTTTTACTTGCAGATGAACACTGATGAACCCATTTAAAGTCATCATTTACTATCACCCCTAAATCCTTGATCATATTTCCTTCTTTAGCTTTGTCTCCTTGGAGATAAAATTTTACCCTACCATTCCCCCGACCCATGTGAATTACCTGACATTTACTTATGTTAACACTTCTTAATAAACACTTCTAGGCAATAGCGTTTTAATTGTAGTGTTATTTCGTTGTGAGAGAAAATGATGGTTTTGTAAAATAGTCGCTAAAATTGAAGAGACAGGAAATTTTTTCTTATCCTGTTTCGATCCAAATTTAAGAACACCTCTAGATTCTAAATATATTTTACAACACTATTTTTAGAACACATGTTTTGGATAGAACACATTTCTAAATATTTTCAAACATATTTAGAACACAAGGTGAATATTACCCGAAGGTTTGAAAGTCCTAAAAAAACAGAGAAAGTGTTGAGAATTTGAAGTCGAAAAAAGTGAAGTGTGTTTAGCTGTATTTACAATTCATTTATTTTTGTGAGGAGCATTTGCAGTGATCGCAAAGCAAAATTACTGCACAAGTTATTAGAAGCAATTTAAATGATAATTTTTAAAACCTTTTCACCAGAAATGTGCCAAGAAATTATACGCACTGCCCATAAAATTTTGTTGGACGTCACGAAAAACGTGAAACTAAAACTATGAAAACCGTGAAGTGAAAAGTATTCACAAGGGTTTGCTAGCGGAAAGGTGAAAATAGGGTTTTAAATAGAAACTGGTTTATCTATCCAGTTTAGAAGTGGGTAGACTTTGCTGTCTTATGTTCGTCTATATTTCGTCTATGTTCGTCTTAATTTTTTTTCTAAATATATTTTTACTAACTCTTTTAACATCTCAGCAAAACTAAGTTCGAACTTCAAACTAAACAATAGAACATGAATTCCGCTAAATGAAGCCTGTCTATTACAATATGAGCGGTAAAATTTGGGGAAAAATAATAAGAAGGATCTGTGTCGTTTAACTGTTCAGCAATTAATGATTGTATGAACGTTTTCCGTTAGTATGTATTAAATATAATAGTGTAACTATATTAATTTTAAAGCATTTATTTTAACATTTAATTGTTCAATGTTTAACCTTTACGTTCCTTCCTCCTAATATATTATTCCACTAATTTAAAATTAATAACGTTTAAATTCTTAATTATTGAAATAAATATCAAAACCAACTTCGGGAAGTTAAAAGCATGTTATCGTGTATTGTATGCTTTATTTAACTGATGTAAATTGTAAAAATAAAACTAAATCAGTATCTGAAATAGTGAAACATCCTCCCTAAAACATATAACGGAATAAAATCGAAGTTTAAGACTGCTTCTAATGATACAGGAATTTAATTCGACTTTTGAAGGTATTTCAGAAATCATGTTAATTTTACGAACCTTTTTAAATCGAATAAAATATATAATAGAAAAACATTTCTAAGAAGCATAAAAAGCTACACATTATTTGGGTGGTTAAATCTCAGTAATTTGATGACACATGCGTTACACTCCGAAATCCTTCAGAAGCAGCATGCCAATTACCGTTTGTCATTTTTTGCTCCTAATAGAATTTTTACAAATTATTCTCGTAGAATAAGAGCTTGACCCGCAAAAACAGTTTTTCTAATTAACCCTAGTTTCCTATTTCCCGTTTGTTGTTTGGTTTTTTCCCACCGCTGCTTTAGGCTTTCTTTTATGCGTCCCGGTCAGATAGAAAAAAAGAAGAGGGTGGAAAATCAACGAACCAATTAGAAAGAAGGGAGCAATCGTGGTTCCCTCAACACAGGAACCAAAACAAAAATGCGCCTTGTCAAGGATGGAATCAAAGGAGGGGCAGCCAAACGGAAAAAGGAAAAGAAGGGGTGGTAAAAAATGGTCTCGTGTTTACTGTTTTTCCGGCAAATATTCGAGGATTGAGGGAATTTGACAGAAGACGGGATATACGGGATATACGGTGTGCACTAAAAAAGTTTAATTTTTCACGCTATGGGGTTCGTGATAAACAGTGATGTTTAAAGTCCGGGATATTGTTGAAAATACCCTGGAAAATATTTGTGATCCATAGTTATATTTTTTTAATTCAGTATACCTTCGTTGTCTCAAATTTGGATACCTCAAAAACCTTTTTTGTCTCGAAAAAATATTTCCCCTTAGAAATTACTAAGTATTACTATTTTACATTGTTATCTCGAAATTTATTGGGTTCCTTCGATTTCGATTTATCGAGATTATACTGTGTTTTTTATAACCAGAGATATCTTTATTTAAAAATTAACATATTTATGATAATTTTCCAATGCAAGAATTTTCTGAAAATTTATGGTGAATAGGGTTTAAGCTATGATGTTTTATAAAGTGAGTAAGTGCAGTAAGCAGGGTTTTGTGAGGAATTGCGAAGCGGTTCAAACGTGTCTGCGTCAGCAGTTAACGGGGGTTGGCGAGCGATAGCGAGCAGGGGGCGGTAGCTCCCTAGTTGTCTAAAAATTAATGTTTTTTTTGAAAGCTGTGTGAAATATTTTAAGTTCATGAAGGTTTTTGTTCAAAACTCTTTAGGTTGTTTAAGATTTTTTTTCAAATCTCCATGGGGTGTTTTAAAATAGTTGGGTTTTTTCAAAGCTCAGTAAAGAAAGAAATATTTTCAAATGTCAATGGAATATTTTACTTTAAGTGCTTTTGATCCATGGGTTGTTTAAAAATTAGTTTTATTTTTAAAAGATCTGAATGGGTTTTGTTAAAGCTCTGTGGGCATTTTAAGAATAAAGTCGATTATTTAAATTTCGCCTTTTTTTGTCAAATTTCAGAGAGTGGTTTATTTATATATAAAGTAGAATGTAACGTAAGTCTCAAATAGCTAAATTTGGGTTCTATGTTTAACTCAGACTTACCTTATATATTTAGGTTTTATCACACCTACAACCTTATAATTTTAGACACGTCATGACATAAATACTTTTCTTTATATTTGAAAATTAGGGAATTCGTGATTTTTCTTGGGAAAAAAGTTGGTCCAAAAAGTAGGTTTCTTTCAAATAGGGTTTTTGAAAAAAAACATTGGGTCCAAAACGGTCAACCCTACTTAATTTGATATTGGCATTGATCCGGAGGATAAGTTAAAGCAATAGTATCGTATCCTTGAGTAAGAACGCTATGGTATATTAAGAGGCATTTGAAACTGTTCTCAATAAAATCTTCTGTTTTATCCTTTGTTTAAAGTGAAATTTATCTATGAAATTTCCAAAGAGAAAATATTATATCGTATTAGGTGATATTAAAACAAGCAAACAAAATACAAAATATCTAAATTTACATGGTAGGAGTCTACAAGGTAAATTCACCGAATTAAAAAAATAGTGGGGTTATGGAATTTTAGACAGACTTATTAATGTGAGCTCTATGGACCTAGTAAAAGTTAGTAGTAGTAGTAGTTATGTTACAAAAGTATAAAATTATTTGGTTCGGAGACTACTGTAATTGTACTAAACAGAGTCTCGGGGGAAAATCGAACTATATTTCTACTATACGGATATTTGATGACTATAGTAAGGTAATAAGGGATGAATATATAAGAAGGGTGAGATGAGGGGCTCTAGATTTGTGGGAACCAGAAATAATGACCCTCGCTTCCCCATTCTGTAAGAGACTATCCCCTCATTCAACCACTTCCTTCATTTTCCCATTATGCCAATGTCATTTGAAATATTAGGTCCCCAAAACATCCAGAAAGCAACAAACATGCATTTTATCTATAATCGTAGTATACTCTGAACCCTAGTCAACTAGTTCACAGTGCTTGCGAGCCAATTATCAAGCTAATATCCCAACACATAGTTTTTGACGAGGGCGGAATAGCAAATGCTTGCTCTAGCTTTTGGATGGGTAGGCTTATTGATTTACCTATGAAAGAAAGTTTAATTTAAAGATTGGTGATTTAATTTAAAGATTGCTGATTTAAAATAATAATAGTTTTAATGTTGAAGTCACCACTAAATTATTAAATATTATTTTAATGATTTCGTTCTATACACCTCAGCATGCATCCTCGGTCGGGCTAAAGCTGCACTCAGATGCAGAAATCTTCCATACCATCCTGCCTCAACAGTGTATAGGGGCGGAGACATGGGGGTTAAGATCCACTATGTTGGTAGTGAAGCTATAGGGCAGTGCTAAACTGTTAATGCCCTTATTTTTTAATTTTGTAAGCCCCACTCACTTACGTGTGGTCTGGGGGTTTCCCTTCGCATACCCTTTAGAGGAAAGGGTTTCTTTTGTTGGCTAATTGACCCCAAAAAGAAAGCGGGGCCTTAAAACTGGCCATTGTAAAACTCTAACACCAGCCAAACCATTAGGGACTGCTTTTCCCCCAGAGTTCTCCACATAAATCCGCCCATGGTTGTATACCATGATGACTACGTATATCAGTATAACTGCCCCGTTCACGACGAATTTTTTGCGATTGAACTGATTGTGGAGAATTAGATGATCCACTTGGAATTAATTTATTATTTATTTCGAAACTGAAGAATTAAAACACTTTGCTTTATTTTATTTTTCAAGCTATTCATCAGAATCGTTTTGCCCCCGCAACTGTGTGTATATATGTATCATAATATTTATTTATTCATGGTAAAAATGTTCTCCTACAAGAGCATGATGAATGTTTCTGGAATATTTTAAAATTTATTACTTACAACGTAAGAATTAAAATTTGGGATCGAATTAGAAGAAAAATGAAATATATTTCTAAAAAAACCTACACTAAATGGATCCAATCATTGAACTATAAAAAAAACTAAAATGATAATGACTTTTGCACATAAATATTTACCAAATTTGAAAAAACCCTACACGAATAAAAGATCTCCTAATGTCAAACATTTGTTGGAGAATTGTAATAAAAAAAGGTTATCCCAATATAGAACAAGATCAAACAAAAATCTTATAAATACAATATAAAAACTATACATAATTTATTATCAATTATTATTTATACACATAATAGAAATATATTGATTTGAATACATATTTTTAAAATATCTCAGGGGCCATTCATCAACTACGTAAGGATGATTTTGGCAATTTTTCACCCCCCCCTACCCCCCTGTAAGGGTACGTGAGATTTTTCAAACCGCTCCCCCTATTCTTACGTAAGATTCCATTTCGTTTTTCAAAATAATAAAATGTTATAAAAGGATCAGTTGCACAAAAACTCTCAGTTTTAGTGCAACTGGAACTGATCTCACCGGAATGTCAGCATTTTAAAGTTTTTCTGGGGTATTCAATAGTAATTTGATTAGAATAATTGTAATTTGTTTACATTAACTTGGAAAATCTTACGTAAGAATGGGTTTAACCCCCCACCCCCAAAGTAAGGGTATGTAGAGATTTTTCCAACCCCCCTCCCCTCAGGACCCTTACGTAGTTAATGAATGGCCCCTTACTTTAGCAGACGATAAAATTTCTCATGGTTATAATATAATTATTCTAGCCCTTAACCCTAAGAAACTGCGACTGTGTAAGAATTAAACGGAAGTTTAGCTTTTTAAAAGTAAAAAGGTCGTACTCGAACACTTGCGTTGCTTTAGTAGTGTACTTGAGGGTAATCATTTTTACCTAGAATTCGCGTTGTAGGAGAGCTTTTTCATACAACGCGAATTCCTATAACGCGATTTTCCTATTACGCGGAACCAAACAATCGCGTTATAGGAGAACCTACTGTATTTGCAATTTTAGAACCAGGCAATATAACACTAGATCTATACTGAAATTTTTGAAATTCCAACATTTTCTTAGGACATATTTTGTAAGCACTTATTTATCTTGCTCCTCAATTGTACACACAATAGTTTACCTTCCAATTTTATTCAAACAAATAGTTATTCAGTTTTCAAGAGGAATCTCTATTATTTTATAGTTAACATCGACGACCTCTAGGTTGCCATTGTTAATTATCTGTGTCTCTGTATTTCTTCTCTGTAATCTGTATCTCTGTATTTGTCTGATCGTTATTTTCTACTCTTTTGAAGCAAATTTTTAATGTGTAATGTTACTCAGCTCTTTGATAGCCTTTATTTGTGTGTTTTTCTTTTATTATTGTTGCTTAATTAATGTGTTAATTTTTATTACGCCTGAACTGGATTTTTTATTTCTCTTTGGCATATCATATATGTTTTCGGTGTTTGTTTATTTTTTTTTTAAATTATGTTAATAAATATTATTGTTATTGTGATATAATTTATGAAAATAAAGTAAATGTCAATGAAAGTTCGGTCAAGGGTTTTTATTTGTAAGTAATAAAGTTGGTGGATTGTGTTTATTTTATGCAAGTGGTGTAACACGGATACATTTACTAACTATTTTCCAGTATTACTCTGAAGGTGCATTATTTTTATAAAAATCTAATGATTGTGGAATGATTCATCTATAAACTTCATAAAAAACAGTTTCATAAGATTAGATAAAAGTACGGAATATTTGTATTTTTCGATTGCTTATAACTTGCTTCCAAATATCCTGATATTCCCCTACCATGCATAACACTAATATAGTTATACTACCACTAAAATCAAAAATAAATACAAAACAGGAAGACCATACTCTTCCTAAAATAAAAAGCTGCATAAATTAATTATGAAAGTGCAAACAACATCCCTGGGCATTAATACTCTATACCGATAAAATGTTTTTACCCCGAGATGCGCACATGATTAATGGTAAATGTAATAGCTAAATAAGAGCGGTTCCGATTTATCATTATATTAAGAGTGCAATTTATCACTGGTTACATCTCGGATAGAACTGGAGCCGATATCATTAATCATGTATTCGGCGTTGGTGACGCTGTGTCCGCATTCAGTGAAACATTTTTACGAAGTGGGCATAAATTGAAGTGAAAAAAAAAGAATGCAAAGCTATCGGATTTTACTTTCACTAAAACTCATTAAATATTAAGTTTTTTTTGTTTGGAAAGGGAGAATGCTTAGTACAATCGATGTTGGATGTTCTGATGGAGTGTCAAGCTGAAGTAAAGTATGATTGGGGGGGAGCGTTATTTATCGTGAAAGGAGTTGGTCAGCCTTGGTGTTTTTCTATGAAATTTAGTTGAATCTTTTCTACACCGTGAGGAATTTTATATGTGAAAAGTGTTTAAAGAATGTTTCAATAAAATGCATAAAATAGAGAAGCCAATTGGTGTGTGTGAAAAATGTTAAATTGAAAACTACCTACAAAAAGTTCGCATACATATTTTTTTTACAAAACATCTTAAAAAAATGATATTTAGCATATGGGCAAATGATTAAGTTTTTATATTAGATAACATAAAATAACTTTTTAGGCGAAGAAAAGCATATATGAATACAAAATAATCTTCAAAAATATATATGTAACGGGCAATGAGTTAAATATTTCATTATTAATAATGCCCGGGCAATGTGATAAATTCAATGAAATTTATCACTTTGTCCGCCTCCACTCTAGGCATTATTAATAATGCCTAATTAATCACTTTGCCTGTAATACATACAATTAATAAGAATGGTACGTAACTTATATTTTTGTTGATATACTCTAAATAAATTAAGTTAAGTATTTTATAATATTAAGCAAGCTATTGCTATGAATATATATTAGTTATATACTATAATGTTCATTATATAGGTATAGACCAATTTAAAATATTGTATTGGGTTTCAGAGTTTTGAAGAAGTTACGAAAAAGTACTATGGTAACACTTAGCAATGTAATATCCATTGTTGAATAATTTATTAAAGTTAATGAGATATAATATAAACCATTAGTAAAGAACAAAATTTATGTGAACACCTAACTTAACGTTTACTCTATCAATATTCCATGCCTCCTTTAAACTATCGCTTCTTCGAGAGCAAACATCTTATAATTTCATTAAACTTCACGCAGAAAAAAACGTTTATTATAATTTTGTTTAAAATATCCTAAAAGTAGTTTTCTTGTATACTTAGGATTTTTCTCTCATCACACAGCACATCTTTTTCTACCTTAATTTTAAATGCCGGGTTTCAAATAAATCTTTAAAACACCCCTAATAATATATATTTTCAAGATAAGTGAACTCTAGAGGAAAATTTTAAATCAATATTTAACTCCCTAATCTACACTCCTCCATAAAAAAACAGACTGTAGGTACTAGTGGAAAAAGACTCTTCCAAATGCAACCAGCATGAAGAAAAACAGTTTTATCAGATAAGTGAAAAAGCGCAGTGGATTACCCGTATTATTACAGTGACCACTAATTTGAAAGTTGTTCTCCGAGAAGGGGAGTATAAGCATCAATTTGATGAAGTAATAAGCCGAGAAGGCTTCATCAGTTTTATCGGTTTTGGCTTAAGACTTCTTTTACTTCAACTGTTTTTAAGAGTATGGCGCTTGTGAAAATCCAATGTTATGAACGGTTGCATGGAACAAAGTGTGTTATGTCTCGAGGATAGGATCTGAAATATAGTTTGATTTATTTAAATGACTAATAGCAATACTTATTGATATCTAGAGGGAAAATGAATTAGGATTTTAAGTTTTACTGTCAAAACATTTTATTCACTTATTTATCTATTCATCTTATTCACTTATTTATCACAAACTATATAATAGTCTACAAGACTACATAAAATTAGAAAAATCATTATTAAATAAAAAAAATATTAAAAATATTTATTTATTATATTAACAACATTGAAGAATATTTTTTATTTACATTTGTACACTTCTTAATACGCATTATTTAACTGGGGTTCTCCCTAGTTTATGTAATGATATAATGATATTAATAAATTTGTTTGTTTGTTTTGTTTGTTATCCAAACTTTAATGGTATAAGATTAGTTTCTAAGCTCACTTCATTTCTTTATTTTATGATAGGATAAACCTTTTGTAAGTATGAAAATTGTCAAAAATTTCTTTACTTATCTGTCATGGTATTTTATGAATTTTTTAAAATTTCATATTAAAGATAAACTTAAGGATACAAAATAGTCCAATTATATGTGAACAAACTAGGAAAAACCCTTATCTATTTCCTATCATATCTACCAATTCAATGAACTATTCAATCCGAATAGCATATTAAAAAGATAGTAGAGAAAAATACCATCTGTTAAAATTACGGGTTTTTAATCTTCCCAATGATTACCAATTAACTGGGTGAAGAATCTCGTATACGCTTTAAAAACTTGTATAGTTTGAATATGATTTTATTCCTTATCTCTTGGTGTTTTTTTAGCCCTTAAAAAGGCTGATCTTTGCAAATGTTTCAAGAGGAAAATTTTCATCTTTAATGTACCGTTCTTACGCCATTTATGGTTTTTCCTTGAGATGAAAAAATGGAAAGAGGGAAAAAATAAATGGTGCCACTCAAAAATTCCAAAATTGTTTTGCTTCAACCGTAATCCTTAGAGCTCTATTTTTTAGTTTTAGAGTGTATTAACAATTAAAGCACGTACTTTTAAATATCAGTACCCGCAATTTCCCTTAAATTTTTTGAGTGGTTAAACTTCTATGTTTTCTTATTCATGTCTCTGACGAATGACATGGATGTGGACTCAACACAATAAACAATAGAGATAGAGGGGAGACTGGGGATTACTTGATTCTTAACAAAAAATATAGGTATGTAAACCAAATTAATAACTTTTATTAATTTATAGATATTATGTTCCATCCCCTTTTTATTTCGACTCAGATATACAGGGTGTTTCAAAATTGCGTTGCACGGCTTTTATTCGGAACCAACGCCTCCTACCCAGGTAGCACACGGACATTGGACAACGATGTACCAATACTGGCCAATATCGCGAATATCGTAGAATATCGGACATCGGAATCACGATATCCGACAGCTTTGATCGATATTGTGTAATTTTTTATAAGAGAGAGAGATAAAAAATGTATTGAAAAACATTTTTTTTAACGTCATTTGGATGAAAAATTAGTGTAAATATTTAATTGGACCTTTTTACCCCTGTTTTGGTAAAATTGCTAAAGATGATATCTGTGAACTGATTTTGATTAACATTGGCCAATATCCGAGAAGTCAATGTCGCCATGACGATTTCGATCGACATTATATGGCGTTGCGTAACCGGTGTCAGAAAAACAAGATCACAAGTCAATTCAAAGTCGTAGAAAGGATATTGGCCGATGTTTGGCAGCATTCTAAAATTTCTATTGTAGGTGGGATATTGATCCAGGGTTGATCAATATTCAGCAATCTCGAATCTGATGTGTTTAAGTGGTCGAGAACATCGCATGAGATCGATAGATCTCGTAAAAGACGAACATCAAAAATCCAGGTTTGATCTATATTCAGTAATCTCGAATCCGATGTTTTCAGGGGGTCGCGAACACCGCATGACATCGATAGATCTCGTACAAGACGAACATCGAACATCCAGGGTTGATCATTAATGTCCAGGATTTATCAATACTGAACGAAATTGGCCAATGCTATTCGCGACATTGTCTGATATCGATAAAAACGAATATCGCAAATACGAGATTAATCAGTGTTGTTCGATATTACCTAAGGTCGAGCATCGCGATTGGCCGATATTCACGATAGGGTCATTTTGATGAAGGCCAATATCGTCCATACAATATCGATCGATTTTCGTGTGCTACATGGGTATAGGGTCATGGAAGTAAGTTCTACCCTTAGGTAAGTGAGCCTGGAGAATTCACTGAAATGACTTACAGCGCCCCTAGCGGCGAAATTAGTTAAAAAAATTAATTTAAAAACTAAAAGAGATAGAGCAAAAACCTCAATGAGAGTATTGTTGCCAACATCATGAAGAACTCACTGAAAAAAAATTCATGAAAACATCTTGAATATTCGTCGAGATATTAGATATTAGCATGTGAAAATAGCACTTTTTCAGGGGTCAAAAAAGAAAAAGTTCGCATATTTGCAATTTTTTTTAAATTTTTGATTAAATTTTGTGTTCTTTAAACAAAAAAACACAAAACTACAAAATAACACTGAAAAATTTGCAAATATGCGAACTTTTTCTTTTTTGACCCCCGAAAAAGTGCTATTTTCACATGCTAATATTTAGGCGAATATTCAAGATATTTTCATGAATTTTTTTCAGTGAGTTCTTCATGACGTTGGCAACAATACTCTCATTGAGGTTCTTGCTCTATCTCTTTTAGTTTTTAATTTTTTTAACTTTTTAATTTTACCGCTAGGGGCGCTGTAAGTATTATCAATGGATTCTCCAGGCTCACTTACCTAGCGGTTGACCTTACTTCCGTGATCCTAGGAGTTGTTGGTTCCAAATAAAAGCTGTGCAACGCAATTTTGAAACACCCTGTATACTAGGGTGGGTCAAAAATATTTTTTTCTTATTTTCCCAGGGGCACAGCGACAAAAGGGTGCCAAATGGTCTCAAACTAACATTTCTAAAACATTATTCGATTAAAATAACTATTTTTGCCTCCGGATTGGCCTCCAAGTTTCGATTAATATAGTAAATTCATGTAAAAATGGACGAACGAAAATCAAGCTTTTACCTCGATTGCACAAATCCGTCATGAATATAAATGTGCACAATCGTATTAAAACCATCATTGAAGACTATAAAATAATTATAAATGAAACCAGAGTTGAAATACTTGAGTTAAAATACAACATATTTTAAAATATCTCAATGGTTAGAACTGGCAATCAAAAATTTCTTGCTGGAATCATAAAATGTGCGAAACCTTTATTGTTGGTTGAGTAGGATGGTAAAAACTTTAAATTTTTAATAAAAATGGATATGTCAGATGGTGGGTACCTTTTTTGGGTTATAAGTTTCAACCCCAAGGAAAACATTTAGATGATAGTTTAAAAGTTGGGGTTTTCTTGAAATTTCTTGGCATATTAGGAATAGTCAATCCCAAGAGTCCCCATATGATTCCCTAATGTCCAAAAATAAATTGAAACCACATTTAAGAGTCAAATATTGAAATATTTTCTTAAGAAGAGCGGTAGATCCCCGTTTTCAGCATAAAAAGCACAGACAGTATTATCCCCTAAGTTTTTAAATAAGCTACATTACTTTTCAAAATTTACTTGTAATTGTCCTTAACAGTTAAATTTGCTATATTTTAACTTTTATGAACGCATAAGGGAGAAGCTATTTTGAGTCAATACTCAAAGAAGTATAATTTCATGGGCCTGGGTTTCAGTCAATTGCTATAGCAAAAAAATTACGTAAATCATGACTGAGTGAATCAAAACTGATATTGCCTATGAACAAACTATCCATTCGACAATTGTTTTAACATATTTTTTCGATCATATTTGAATCCCAAGTCCAGCCAGTGAAATAACTGTCCGCTGAATTTCGAAAGCGCGGCATATTTATGAAAAATATAACTGTTTCTATTTTGAAAAACTAAAAATACCGTTTTATACTGACCAAACTTGAGGGAGAATGCATATGAACTACCAATATATAAAATCTGTACCACTGACAATCCACTGTTTGTTGGCAAAAAAGATATTCATATTCTACGGATCTTGTTAATATGATAGCACTTTGCCACTTTGGTAGTTGCCACTTTGCCACTTTGGTAGTTGCCACTTTGCCACTTTGGTAGTTGTTTTTGTATTAATAATGCATGAAGGTGACTAATGTGATTAAAATTGCTTTTAAATACCTTTATTTGTGAACTTTAAAGAGTTATCGACAAAAAAGAGTTTTTGCTAATATTTTACACATGTTAGTTGGAGACCATTTGGCACCCTTTTCTTGCTGTGCCCGATAGAATTTTTGAAATTTTTTTCGCCATAGGAAAATGACCCACCCTACTGTATACCCCCTTTTCTAAAATGTCAGAAATTTGAAAGAAGTATCAAATGTCCTTGAAAAAACCACTTTAGATGCCTTTATTTTACATCTTTAACTGCATATTTTAAATACTTTTTCAACCTTAAACGCTTGGTCATTACTGATCGTTCTTCCTCAGTTCTACAGATAGGCCGAAACTATCAATCGCCCGATGATAGCCCCTAATTGCCCATGCAGAGCACGCAGAAGGGGATGGCTACCATTATTCTTCGATAACAGGGCAAACGCACAGGTGATGAATTCCGTCGTTTGCAAATGCAAACAAGGATATTTAACCGCGACCGCAAGGTCTGATTAATGCCGTTAGCCTTAGCGGATTTATCATTTCGGAAGGGATGAATGGGACTTCACTGCATGGGATTGAGACATAATTTGGGACAGGGGAATTTTCCTTTTGTGGATCGTTTGATAAAACTATTTTCTTCAAAAATGACTAAAAGACGGTAATTTAAAACTATAGTTTAGCATTGTTTTTAAGCTTTTATTCGAAATTTACTTATTTTAAAATATATGTGCAATATTATGTTTAAATGGATCTAGGTAATTTCCCAAGGATATATGGTTGTAGCATCCGGATGTATGAGCTGTATAATAATTGATTCAGTATTTTAAAATTGAACATTTGCTATCAAAAATCGTCACAATCTTCAACTTGTCTATAGCGTCATATCTTCCCCCAAACTATACCATCAAACAGCACAAGCACTAAACATGGCTCAACTCCCCCTAGAATCGGCTATCCATCCATCCAAAGCCCGGCATTCTAATAAAGTAATTGGAGATATTACCGTTGCTTTCAAAGAGGCAGAGGGCGGCAAATAATGGCTTGTTCGGGAACCGTCCGAATAATTAAGTGCTAACCTGATTAAGGGCCCTCCAAGGATATTCTCCTGGCAAGAATGCCGTTTGGGGACGGGGCATTTCGAAGCGACAAATGATTTTCCCTTCGAATCAGAGAGGGCTTAGAGGATTTGGAATCATTTCTCTCTGTTGCGCAGTCTGTCGGCTGCTAATGATTCGGTAGGACGTGATCTCCCACTGCCGATGGTCTGACTTGAGGATCTATGGCGACAATGCAATGTCTGTCGTCAATGGACAAATAAAGTTACGGCCGCAGGGGGAGCTGGATGGAGTATGTGTAGCGGCCGGTTTAGACTAATGTTTGCTCGGGGAGTGTTTTGGTTGTTGTGTGATGATGTTTTTTTTTACTTAGAAGGAATGGGGGTATTTTTTTTAGGATTGGTTTATGGAGATAATATCTGGGGGTTCACATTTTGAAGAGAAAGCTACGTGTTTTAAATGGACTACAAAAATAATAACACTTCTTAGTAAATTTGAAATGTATAGGTCTGGTAGACTAGCTTCTTTATTTTTTGTATTATCTTTAAAAATTTATTTATTTTTTAAAGTTTTATTTTAGTAGTTTATTTTACATTAGTAGTTAATATTACATTAGTAGTTAATATTACATTAGTAGTTAATATTACATTTAGTGATTTAGTTGTAGTTTTATTTTACAGTGAAGGAAACTTGCGTGCAAATAAAATATACCATTTTATTAAGGGGCATATGTTTCTTTATTCATCATTAGAGCTAATACATTTTTAATGAAAAATACCAATTTAACTTTAAATTAAAAAGGAAACAAATTTCCTGTCGAAACCGGTCCACGGTTGGAGGCGACGCTTGAGAGCTGGAACTGTATGATTGTTATTCTGCCGCTTTAACTTCACTTTTTTAAACCTACCCTCTTCAAATAAAACTTGCATAAAATTAAGTTAATATTACATATCCCATACTCGCTAGTTAATATTATTATTTACATTAGAGTTCCACCATTATTTCTCACAAAACAAAAGAGTTGTGTTTATCCGTTTAATGAATGGTTTCCTAATTTGACTTTTCGAGACAAGGGTTCTTTTTGGTATCAGAATCAACTCATTAAATGTCATTAACTAACTTGTTAGGATTTAAACCTGAATGAAAACACTAGGGTGACTTGAAACAATTGAAACAATTAACCTCATTTGGCTTCATTACATCCCATTCAGCTCTTAGTTCCAAAGTGTATAGGGATAGAGTAGATATATCCGGAACTGAGAGAGATACTACCTAATTACTGTTTGTATTTAGCCAAAGTTTCCTTCCTTATTTGATTTTGCTTTACTCCAAACTAGATGGTTTACACTCTAAAGTACGTTTTGTACGATTTACAAGAACAATGCTGTTATCTCAATCACTTATTTTTCACACTTATTATCCGCTTAACCAGCAATAATTGGTGAAATACTCCTTTCATTTACCTTGTCTTACTGGAATTAATTCTGTTCTAGGAATGCCATGTCATTTCAGCAGATGAGTGGAGGACTAATCAATGGTCACCATTTTTTCAGTTATAGTCGGCTAGACTAGTACTTGCCCTCCGCTCTCTTGCGTTACCTTCCTATACCGTGCTGATGAGTCCTAACAAAGACCGGTCTACGGTTGGAGGTGACGCTTGAGAGATGTGAGTTTACACTTATTATCCGCTTAACCAGCAATAATTGGTGAAATACTCCTTTCATTTACTATCCAACCATTATGCATCGTTTAAGCATACAAATTACTGGCCATAATATTTTAAAGCAGATTATTAAATTTTTTAATTTTTTTTTCATTCTCATTAATCAAATGAGGGAATCAAATTACCGTAAAATGGGTAACTTTGGCCCAAACATCGGGAAGAGATTCTACGTGCTGTAATCTATATGATAGAATGTGATTATCACTTATACAATGCTTGGGTAAACGGGTAGAATTGTTGTTTTATCCTTATAGCGGTGTCTTAGTATTCCTGAAATACGATCACTAGGAGTCTTCCAACTAGAGAAGAATCAAAATGTCGAATTTTGTTCCCCTTACAACTTTTCTTTGGAAAGGCAATAAAGAACATGATTAAAACATCTAGGTTATATTTTTATGCCAGTTATAAAGTCCACTAACAGTTTTTACTGCCAGTATTTTGTTTCGTTTCTTTACAATTATTAAAACTTTATAATTGGTATCTGCTGAAACAATGGTATGTGCTGAAATACGTGAAATACTCATAGAGTTTAGAGAAGAAGTGGTCGAATATGCATGAGAAATTAATTCTAAACACAAAATCCATCTAAATTGTAACTAACCGTGGTGTTAAATGTATAGTGTTGTGAAGATGGTATTATTATTATGAAATCAATGGTGTTCGAAGAAATATCGTTTTTTTTGTTCCAAAAGTGTATTTTTCTCCACAATCAAATCAACCAATTCATCAAAATATATACTAAAGATGTTAAAATGCTGTTTACTGTCTATTTATATGTTTCCCTTAAAAATTTCTTCAAGTTATCTAAAATGAAATCAGTATATTGTATAAAAACATGATTTATTGCTTATTTTTTTATAAATTACACTTGAAATAAACTTGTAAATTATTATTATTATTATTGATAGGTAACTTTTTAGCAACACATAGTATAGCATTGCTTAACTCAATAGTTACTCAATAGTCAATTAACTTTTGAGTTTTGAAGTCTGGGCCAAGGTTGCCCCAATTCAGGGAAACTTCGTTCCAAAATAAATAAGAAAAATAAACTTAAAACCACACGTGCATTACAGTTGATCATGTTAAAAATATTATAAGCAGCTGACTTTGTCAATTTTTTTTCTAATTAACTACATTTATTTGCTTTTAATGTGAAACAAAACACTTGAGCCAAAGTAACCCCATTTTACAGTATTGTACTCACTCCTTTAAATTAATTAACATATTTCAAAAACATTTATTAATGATTTTTTACCATAAAAAGTATCAAACTCATTTAACCTTTATTTTAATTTCTCATTAAGAATCTATTTAGAATCCAGCTCTTCCTCAAAGTTTTAAATTATTAAAAATGCATCTTACATCATTTTAGCTATTTATTGGGATTTACTTTAAAACAATAGTTTTCTATTCTTTGAATCATCTCCAGCATTCTATACCCAAACACAACCCATGTCTTCTCCGATCGGAATCCTTAATCACATCGGAATAATTTGAAGCGATTTAATCCTATAACAGTGTCCCCCTCCTCCACGTATTAACCTGACAACGACTTACCGTGGGTCGCATGCTACCATAATGGACTCATCAGATCCCTTGCTTCAAGATGGAACCGCTGCCCGTCCCCCTCACGTGGAGGACTCTTCCTTGAATGGTGATGATTCATAAATGGACTTAGCGTTGTTGGCTGCAATCAAAGCTGAGCTCGTTTCAAGGTTTGTGCTCTTGGATTACACTGAATGTTCCTAATTAAGCTGGAATAAGGAAGAGTAATCAAAATGATTGGGGGTTATCTTACGTTTAAAATACAATAGTTTCAGTTTGAAGGTGATTTAGAATGAATATTTAAGTACTCATTAAACATTTAAACTATTATAAGATCCTTGAACTACAACTATACATTACTCCATCTGTAATGTCATATGAAACAAGAGGACGAAACAGCTTCTCCTCAGCAAGGATATAATCTAAAAACACCATCTTATCTCATCTTATAAGATCCTTAGCACTAAAGTTTTGTAATAGTTCAGATCAATAATTAAAGTATTGTCAGATTTGTACCACATTGGGATCTTCTTGTATTGGATTTTCTTACCCTTATTTTCTAATCTACAAATAATTCAAATTAATCTAGGGTTATTTGGGGTAATTGGGTCACTTGGGTAAGTGGGTCACCCCCCTAAAACTATAATGTGCCCAGGAAATTTCACACTTACTCGCATTGGTTATGTTACAGCTTGTCACACCGATGAGTTTTGCATATATTTGAGATTTGTTTAATTTGTTTTTAAGATTATAGTACTAATTTAAAATAGATTCCCAGAATGGATTTTTTGGAGAGTTCAAGACGCATTTTTCAAAGAAGTATTTCCAGGTAAGTTTTCATTACAATTTAATGTTTATTGAACTGTTTTGCAGAGTTTGACCTAAATTACATACGGCAATTTGAAATTTTTCAAAATTTTTAATTTTGAAGTGTTTAACAGGGGGGTCCCTACTACCCCATAGTTTTAGCATGGCTGGGGTAAGTAGGACCCCTCAGTGTGCGGTAAGTGGGACCCTTTATTATGATATAAGTGGTTCTAGAGGGTCCCTTATGATATAGGAACTATTACTGAAGACATGGGCGGATTTCAGGGGGGTTACAGGGACAATTTCCCCCAATATTTTCAGAACATTTCGATTTATAGTAGCAAGACCTTTTACTCACCACTTCAAAATTAATTAAAATTTATAAATAGTTTGATCGACATTTCATATCAAATTTGAGATTTAATTTAAGTTATGGTGAGTAAAGTGAAATATCTCATCAACAGTGTTCATTCTCATTTAGTGTGTCCTATTCAGAGATGGGCAAAATGTAATCAGATTAATGATTAACGATTACGATTACAAATGTAATCTGATTACATTTGTAATCTGATTACTTTTGCACAAATGTAATCTGATTACATTTGTAATCTGATTACTTTTGCACAAATGTAATCTGATTACATTTGTAATCTGATTACTTTTGTACAAATGTAATCTGATTACATTTGTAATCTGATTACTTTTGTACAAATGTAATCTGATTACAGATTACATTTTGTAATCGTTAATCTGATTACAGATTACAATTGTAATCTAATATAACATATCTTGATTACTTTTTCTGATTGATAATGGTAGGGTGCGAATAGGGTGTATTGTTGTTCCGCCACATACAGGAAGTGGTCCACAACTGACAGGAAATGGTCCAAAATTGACCGGAAGTGGTCCAAAACTGACTGGAAGTGGTCAACAGCTCACCGGAAGTGCTCCGAAACTTCCCGGAAGTAGTCCACAACTTGCCGGAAACGGTCCGCAACTTAAAAATAGAGGTTCGTAACTTCCCGGAAGTGCTCCGAAACTTTCCGGAAATGGTTCCCAACTTACCGGAAACGGTACGCAACTTAATAGAAGTGGTTTCGTAACTCCCCGAAAGTTGTCCGCGACTCCCCGGAAGTGGTCCAAAACTGATCGGAAGTGGTCCAAAACTTACCGGAAGTGGTCCACAACTGACCGGATATGGTCCACATTTTACCGGAAATGGTCCGCAACTTAAAAGAAGTGGTTCGTAACTTACCGGAAGTTGTCCACGGCTCACCGGAAGTGGTCCACATCTTACCGGAAGTAGTCAACAACTGACCGGAAGTGGTTCCCAATTGACCAGAAGTGGCCCGCAACTGACCGAAAAGGGTCCTCAACTGACCGGAAGTGGTTCACATCTGACTGGAAGTGGTTCACAATTGACCGGAAGTGCTCTGAAACTTACCGGAAACGGTACGCAACTTAATAGACATAGTTCTTATCTTCCCGGAAGTTGTCCGCGGCTTACCGGAAGTGGTCCAAAACTGATCGGAAGTGGTCCGAAACTTACCGGAAGTGGCCCCAACTGACCAGAATTGGTCTGAAACTTACCGGAAGTGGTCTACAACTGACCGGAAGTGGTCCACAACTTCCCGGAAGTGCTACGAAACTTACCGACAAGTTGTGGACCACTTCCGGTAAGTCATGGACCACTTCTGGTAGGTTACGGACCACTTCCGGTTCGTAACCGATCACTTCCGGCAAGTAGTGGACCACTTCCGGTAAGTCATTGACCACTTCCAGTAGGTTACGGACAACTTCCGGTAAGTAACAGACCACTTCCGGCAAGTTGTGGACCACTTCCGGTAAGTCATGGACCACTTCCGGTAGGTTACGGACCACTTCCGGTAAGTAACAGACCACTTCCGGCAAGTTGTGAACCACTTCCGGTAAGTCATGGACCACTTCTGGTAGGTTACGGACCACTTCCGGCAAGTTGTGGACCACTTCCGGTAAGTCATGGACAACTTCCGGTAGGTTACGGACCACTTCCGGTAAGTAACAGACCATTTCCGGTAAGTCACCAGTTCCGGTAAGTTGTGGACCACTTTTGATAAGTCACGGACCACTTACGGTAAGTAACGGACCACTTCCGGCAAGTTGTGGACCACTTCCGGTATGTTATGGACCACTTCCGTAGGTTACGGACCACTTCCGGTAAGAAACAGACCACTTCCGGCAAGTTGTAGACCATTTCTGGTAAGTTGTGGACCACTTCCTGTAAGTCATGGACCACTTCCGGCAAGCTGTGGACCACTTCCGGTAAAGGTACCAGAGTAATAGGATTGAAGATTACAAATGTATTTAGACTAAAAATGTAATCAAACTAAAAATGTAATCAAACTACAAATGTAATCAAACTACAAAAGTAATCAGATTACATTCACATTTAGATTACAAAATGTAATCTAACTTCAAATGTAATCAGATTACATTCATTCAGATTACAGATGTAGTTGGATTGAAAATTTCAAAATGTAATCAGATTACAAATGTAATGATTACAAATGTAGTTAGATTAAAAACTGCAAAAAGTAATCAGATTACAAATGTAATGATTACAAATGTAATGATTACAAATGTAATCAGATTATTAATCTGATTACAAAAGTAGTTTGATTGCGCCCATCTCTGGTCCTATTTCTTTTTTACCTTACAATGTGTAAAGTGCCAAAATAAATCTTAATCAACCTTATTATGTTTTTTCAACACTATTTTATATGCTAAAGTAAAACATATCCCTTTGGCTTTTCGAAGCATTCTTTAAAATACTTATTTTGCTTTTCATTCAATTCTTACCTTGTCATATTGATTTTGATGTGAGTACAATATTTCTCACTCATGGATAGAGTTACAATAAAATATTTTATATTGAAATTTACTGTACTTTATCAAGTAAGACCCACTTACTTCCATTTAAGGTTTGCTTGCTTTAAATATAAATAAAGAGGGGGCGACCCACTTACCTCATCTCTTGGGGTAAGTGGGTCACCCATCTCATTATTGATAAAAAGACCATATAAGAAAAATGTAAAGCTTTATTTTAGAAACTACTGATAAATTTTTTAGTATCGATAGACTCTTTAACGAAATTAGTCAGCAAGTACAAAATAAACCCTTTCAAATTTTTTCTATAAAGCTCCAAAAATGTACTAGGCCAAAAAGGGGTCCCACTTACCCCAAGTGACCCTATAAAATTTATAGAAAATAAGGTCTCAATAAACTTTATAAACTTCTCATTTAAAAAACATTTATTTTTTAATACATAAATACAGTAATTTTTTTTAATTTTTTTTTAATTTTTACAGTAATTTTTGGATAGAAAATGACCTGATTAAAACCAAGCATAAAGTAACCTATTACCATTAATAAGAAACTATCTATCCTTGTATAACCATTAAAAGGAATAGCCAGCACTGCCTTGCATAAGAAAAACCTTTTCACAACTACAAATTAAAAGGGGAAACTTTTCTCCCCATAAACGTCCATCATGCATCACACACATACGTGCCTAATACGATGCCTCCATCAGCTATAAACATTTTGCTCACAAAGCAACGCTCTCTAACGAGGCACATTTCTCATACCTACCCCCAACGAAAAAAACATAGTTCACCATCCAAACCAATACCCGAACCCAAATTAAAGCTACTTTCATCATCACAACAAACCGACGAAACTAAACGCTCATTACGTCTCTGTCATCAAAAACCCCCACAGCAAACATATACACACAGCTTCAAAACCGAACACTCTGTACAGAAAAAGCCTCCAGTGGCAGCCCCGAGTTATTTAATAAGGGGAGCAACGCATCGGTTTCATCCTTAATTGCTCCCATCATTAGCGCCGGGCATCTGCGGCTGCTAATAATCACTCAGTGCTGCTGCATAATCACAGGACACCAAATAGTTAATTAAATGCGTTATTGTGTCAGCCGCCGGGGTGGTCGGGTGACTGACTGGACGATTAACAACAATGGGATTGGTACGGATGACTTTTTGTGGAGGTTTTGTGATCAATGATTAATTTAGCAAGTTGAAATTGGAAGTGTTTGAGGCGGATAGTTTTGAGAGCCGGGCTGCACAATTATAACAGTATGACGCTTTTTATTCATCATCTTGTTTTTGTCCATACATTCTCTACTTGCCGATGTGCACTTTCAAAGCTCAATAATGATATGGCTGAATAAAATATCTAACATCTTGTAAGTGAGGACTTACTGACTAAGGTACGCCACATAAAAAAAACTCAATCTCCAAACCCCTTTCAACCTCACCCCCTCCCACACTTCCATCCAGAGTAATCCGACCCTTTCAGGCCTCAGCAAACTCACTTTAAGAAGGCGGTCCATATTCGGCGAAACACTCCGCCATAACGTCATAAGCCAAAAGACATCGCATATCCCCCCACAAGACGCCCTCTTCGCGCTATGGGCAGAAATGAAAATCACGGCCAACGCTTTTAGCGCAAATCCGTCATCACGTTTCGAGGAGATTCCGTGATCGAAATGCCGGAGCGTAGTAGGGCTGGTAACGCGAAACCCGCAGGAGGAGAGGGAGACCTGGTATATAAAAATAAGTAATGGACGGCAATTAAGCCTGATTGTTGAACTTAATCTCTTTCTTTGCTTCGAAAGTCTGGTCAGGATTTTCGGTTGTTCGATCCGGCGGGAAACCCTATCCTTTCGTTATCCAATTTATGATATGGTTTTTCGTTACCGCTTTTTATTCTAGGCGCGCGTGTAGGTTTGGATATTTTTGGGTAAAAGTACATTTCCTTGTATATCTATAGTAGTGCAGTTTAATCTTCATTTCTCGAAATGGAAGAAACCCGAAAATAAATTCGAGGTATCGAGTTTTGGGGACAACAAGGTTACATCAAATATGTTAATAATTATCACTTTTTTTAAGGGGAAAAATATTTTTTCGAGTTATAAATGGTTTTGAGGCATCAAAGCTTGAGATAACGAGGGTATACTGTACATAATATATCCTCAATTTTTTTCTTCTTGCGAATGTTTGGCCTTAACGTAATTGTCTCGCTTTAGAATGAATCTCTCATATAGATTTACTGGTTTACTTATTTATTTACATTTGATTTACAACTATAAACTTTATTTTAAGATGCTTATTTGTAAGATTTTTCGTTTTTTGTTCACAATTAATAGTTTTAAATATCTGGAACAGAAAGGTCCTGACACTTGAGCCGTAAAAATAAAGCTAAGCATCTTATGATACTCTTGGTTTAAAATATTTTGTTATTCATTGAACAAGACCAAAAAGTTCTTTTCAGTTTGTGGATCTAACTCAATTTTAACATCCACCAAAAAATATCTTATTCAACAATTCTACTTAGCCTAAGCGCTTATTTATGAAAGCAATTTCTGAAATAATTCTCATTTGCCTCACTGGATGAATTCAGTTTTTTTTTAAAACCGTCAGAATGGCCTGCCTATTGAAACTCCCGATAGTCGCTCTTTGATCTCTCCAGGAAATGTTCCAAACTTCCCAAACTGGAAGCTGTAGTTTCCTCGTTAGGGTTAACTTAAATAGTTTTTGAAGTACATCCTCTTTGAGCGTTTTTGAACCTCGCTGCAACAAAAAAAATGTTCCAAACGATACAGACGATACTGGTATTCCATTCTCAAAACCTGGATAAGTGCTTTATAAAAGTGAGTGTGTGCACAAAAATCGATGCTAACGAGAAACACTTTAATGAGAATTTTGACTTTTCTCATCAATTTATCGAATGCCCTGTTAGGAATAGCTACATTCGTCATAGTTTTATCTCTTTAATTCATATTTTTTGGAACGCTGTTTCTGGTAGAACTAATGATATTTTTCTCTTTGTCTGGGGGAAACATTGCTGAAAATTAGTTTTTACTTCGAGGGAGAATTGATTACTGGGAAGCATAAAGAACTCGTTTTTAATTCGATTTTTATTTCGTTGGATGGGAGTATTGATGAGCAAGCTTGTAGTGGTAATGCAATACATTCCAGAATTCTAGAAGTTAACTTCGGTAATTTTATTAGATTGCTCAGTTTGGGGAGGGGAATGACGCAATCAATCACAAAAAGATGTCAATTCATATGCAAAACTAATTTACAAAAGTAAATAACGTCATAATTACAGAGGAAAAGGATCCGAAGAAGGTCTCTTAATTATGATTTTTAAGAATTTATAATGCATTTTTACTGTTTTAAAAGTTTACCTTTACATTTTCTTTGCTTTAATAATAGATATAATGTCCTTACATTTTGAAATTAGGTCGTCTATCCATTATTCCTTAATAATTCAGAAATTTTAAACAAGGATCTTTCAAGTTATGTGTAGTACTAATTTATGTATGTAAACTGAGCTTGTTATTTTATAATAAACCTCTTGTTTCATACTTAAACTATAAGCCCATATGTTGATACATTATACATGAAAATGTGCTTTTATCAATTATTTGTTGGATTTTACTTTTTAAAGGATTTTAAAATTTGAGTTAACTTTAAAAAAATTAAATAATTTCTGGGTGATTTCGCTGAAAATAATGAAAAATTATAACTCTTCCTTTATTCATTTAAAAGTTTTAAGACCTCATTTGAGTAATAAGATCTAAATTTGGCTTATTGCATTGTCTCTAATACAAATTTAATAAAAATAGTTTTTTGCCAAATTAATATGCATTTAAATTAATGATGAGTAAAAATATGATGCATTGTTCATATGGATAATTGATATAAATATATTTCATGTAATTAACTTAATTGTTTATTTTTAACTTCAATGAAATGGATATGTTTAATTGTAATCCCTTTCCAAGAAATACTAATTATACTGAGATCTTAACTAAATAAACATTTCACATCTGTACCTTTCCTTGAAATTATAATGAAAATACTTCTAAAAAACCACACATAAACTAAAGTAAGCCATTAAATTTGCCTTACCCATTAAAATCTTTTGAAAGTTTGTTTCCCAAACCATTTGGACATCATACCGATTTAAGTATACTTTTCTCTACGCTTTTAAAATTAATGATGAAGTATGGCCTAATCTCTCTATATTAAAAAAAAGTATGAAACTAAAATTCCATTCTAACATCAGATTAAATATGGTTGAAATAAATACATTTTTTCTTGTGAGTTTTTGTTAAAAAAAATACCATGACTAAAAAGTAGAAAATAAAAAAAGTAAAAAGAAAAAGAGTTTTTAAAAAACGCTTTTATTGAAGTGTTCTAAAAGGTCAAAAATAATTAATTCGGTTTGACAAATAATTTATTGGGAAGTAGAAAATAACTTTTTGGTAAGTAAATAATAACTGATTTTCTAATCACTAAAAATAAAAGCGTGGGCGCTAGTAACTCTTTATTCACTATTTATTCTAACTTGTTTATTCTATGTTCTATGTAAAATTATACATAAATACCGACGTAATGGCCTAGTGTTTAGAGCATCTGACTGCAAAGCCGTACGTCTGGGGTTCGAACCCTCGTTCGGCATAGATGTTAGTGTTACTCAAGGTATATAAAGTAAAAGGTATGCTCATAAGTGACGTCACCCAGGATATAAAATAACGGACCAATCAATGACGAGCATATCAGCCAATACAACGCCATTGCAATGCAATAGATCGTAGATACATCAGGATTAATTGGGTCGATATTATTGAAATTCATTATTTAGTTTGTTTTAAAACTTATGAATATGTGGCAACACAGTTTCGGCAAAAGAACTGATCGGATAGGAGAAGACTGGAATGCTGATAAAAAGGCAGCTCGCGCTGTGTGTTGTTCACTTCTATATTTTTATTTGTATTTAAGGCATGTTTACCTTTTAAATTTAATTTATGGTTATCAAAATAAATATTTGGGATTTTAAAATCTTGATTCATTTGGATTCAATAACCGGCCACACGAATAGCCATATTGGTGACTTGGAAAAGGATTAACGCAACCAAAATTATCTAGCAATTTTTATTTGCTGTCTTCGATGCGATCGAGCAGATCACTCTTCGACGGATTTCTTCAAATAATTCTAAATTCCATTCTCCTGCAAGTTTTCGATCACTTGCCCTGCTCTGTGAGTCTGCCGTTTTTTTTTTGCAACTTCTTCAAATAATTTCGTGTATTTCTTGAGAAACATCTGTCCAGCGATTTGATGTCTGATGATCCAAAGATGGATACGAAAACTACTTTGGATGAACAACCAGCAGCAACTCCTCCTCCAGTTTCATTGCAACAGGAATTAGCTCAAGTTGCATTCAAAGCGCCTCCATTTTTGGAATCCACTCCCGAAACCTGGTTTTTGCAGCTTGAAAGCCAATTCTTTCTTGCCGGTATAAAAGACGAAGTCACAAAATTTCACTGCGTGGTTTCTGCAGTAGACAAGGATGTTCTCGCCACGATCTCCGATCTGGTACGTAAACCTCCGGCAGATAACCCTTACTCAGTAATCAAACACGCCATCACAAAACAGTTTGCTCAGTCACAAACTGCACGGCTTAAACTGCTGCTCCTGGATTTGCAGTTAGGGGACAAAAAACCTTCAATACTACTGCAAGAAATGAAGAGTTTGTCCTCTGGTAAGCTTAATGACGACATCCTACGCACTCTCTGGATGCAGCGCTTGCCAATCAACGTACAACAGATTCTCTCCGTTAGGATTGACAAGGATCCACTGGACAGTCTAGCAGAAACTGCCGACAAAATTTGTGAAGTTTCGGCGATTCCACGGGTTTCGGGCGTGGCTTCTGTCGATTCTCTGCAGTCACTTAGGGATGAGATCTCAGCTTTAAGCGCTGAGGTCAAGCGATTGTCGACTGTGAGCGGATTTCACCGGCGCCGAAAGTATTCGGGAAGCAGGAACCCATCGCACAGACCTCGGTCATCGGGCCGAAGCAATTCATCGGATCGATTGAAGCAAGGTAAGCTTTGTTTTTACCATCATAGATTTGGGAAGAAAGCTTTTAAATGTACCAAACCATGCCAGTTTGCGGAAAACTAAGCGGCTCATTTGTTTCCTCGGCGGCAAATGACAGCCAGCAAAACAGCCGACTCTTTGTATACGACAAAATTTCGGGTTTCCGATTTTTGGTCGACAGCGGAGCTGCAGTCAGTTGTTTTCCTAAAAGGCTTTCTCCCGAAAGTAGTCCAGCTGAACTAACATTATATGCCGCAAACGGTTCAAGAATACGAACTTTTGGGTCTAAAACATTTAAGCTAAAGTTTAATGTTGAGAAAAATTTTCCTTGGAGTTTTCTGGTCTCAGAGGTTTCTCATCCAATAATTGGGGCAGATTTTTTAAGACATTTTGGGTTACTTGTTGACATGAAAAATAACTGTTTACTTGACAAGAGCACAAATCTAGTCGCGAAGGGTTTAGCTTCTCCCGGACCAACCTTTGGTTTGACCATGGTTTCTGGTGACATCCCTTTTTCTAAAATAATTTCAAAGTACCCACAACTTACAAACCCTGTCTTAAATCAGAATCCTAAGTCCCATTCTGTCACTCATTGGATTGAAACTAGAGGGCCCCCAGTTTATTCTCCTGCTCGACGCCTGTCACCCGAGAAGCTACTGGCAGTAAAGAAGGAATTTGGAGAGCTTCTTCGACAGGGAATAATACGACCTTCAAAAAGCCAGTGGGCTAGCCCAATCCACCTGGTACCTAAAAAGCCAGCGGGATATCGTATCTGTGGTGATTTTAGAAGAATTAATCGTGTTACTATTCCTGACCGCTATCCCGTACCTCATATTCAAGATTTCACCCATACACTAAGTGGTAAAAACATCTTTTCAAAAATCGACCTAGTCAAAGCCTACCATCAGATCCCAGTCGAACCACAAGACATACCAAAGACCGCTGTCATAACACCCATAGGTTTATATGAATATACGTGCATGACCTTTGGGCTACGGAACGCAGCACAAACGTTCCAGAGGTTCATAGATGAGGTTCTTCGTGATCTGGAATGCTGCGTTTCATATATTGACGACATCATAGTGGCCTCTGACAGCGAGGAACATCATAAAGCCGACTTGGAGAAAGTGTTTCAGCGTCTTGTTGACTACGGTCTCGTGATCAACCTTGACAAGTGCGTTTTTGGGGAAGCAAAAATTAATTTTTTAGGTTTTCTGGTTTCTAAGGATGGCATAGAGCCCCTCCCTGAAAAGGTAAAAGCTCTGCTTGAATTTCCCCTACCAAAAACGATCGAGGAGTTGCGTAGATTTCTTGCCATGACTAATTTTTACCATCGTTTCATTAAAGGTGCAGCAAAAATGCAGGCTTCTCTTCATTCTCTTGCAAAGGGCGACGGAAAGCGCAAGAAAAAAGATAAATCTGTCATTGACTGGACTGAGGAAGCTAGATTAGCATTTCAGGCTTGCAGGGATGCAATTTCAAACGCAGCACTTTTAGCACATCCGGTGCCTGATGCTCCTTTAAACTTAGTAGTCGATGCTTCTGATTTTGCGGTAGGAGGAGTTTTACAACAAGTGGTAAACGGGCAGGTACAGCCTTTAGGTTTCTTCTCTCGGAAGCTCATTAATGCAGAAATGCGTTACAGCTGCTATGATCGAGAGGTGCTTGCCATATATTCTGCGATCAAATACTTCCGTCACATGATAGAAGGTCGTGAATGCGTAGTCTATACTGATCATAAACCACTTACCTTCGCATTCCAGCAAAAAGGCGATAAGCAATCACCGAGACAAATTCGTCACCTGGAGTTTATCAGTCAGTTTACTACATCCATAAAGTTCGTTCCAGGTGTTCAAAACACAGTTGCAGACAGTTTTTCTCGCATTTGCGAGCTCAATTTGACAAATTCAGGGGGTTTGGATTATGACCTTCTTGCGGCGGCACAGAGCGGGGATGGGGCGTTGCGATCTCTTTTGGAAAAAAATTCCGGCCTCAAGTTGAGACTTGTAAATTTAGGTTCTGCTAAAGTTTATTGTGATATTTCAACTGGGCATCTTCGTCCGTATGTACCTAATAATTTTCAAAACAGTATTTTTCAGACTTTGCACGGACTCTCCCATCCAGGTGCTCGAGCAACTCTAGACCTCATCAGAAAAAGATTCTTCTGGCCATCAATGTCCAAGGACGTGAAGCGTTGGTGCAGGAACTGCATCGACTGTCAAAAGTCAAAGATACAGCGACACACTGTCACGCCAACTGGTTCGTTTGGTCTTCCGTCTGCACGGTTCGCCCATGTTCATCTGGACATCGTTGGGCCTTTACCACCATCTAAAGGATTCATCTACGCCCTGACCTGTGTGGATCGTTTTACGAGATGGCCGGAAGTCTTCCCTATGATGGACCAGATGGCGGACACGGTTGCTGATACGTTCTACTCTGGCTGGGTCGCGAGGTTCGGCGTGCCGGAGACAATTCTCACAGACCAAGGTCGTCAGTTCGAGTCTGACCTCTTCACTTCCTTGGCCAAATTCCTTGGCATCACCAAGACACGGACCACCGCCTATAACCCAAAGTGCAATGGAGCAGTGGAGCGCTTCCATCGCCATCTGAAGAGTTCCATTATGTGCCATGCCACGGAGCGGTGGGTGCAGGTGTTGCCTACGGTTCTGTTGGGCATTAGGTCAAGCTTGAAGCAAGACATCGGAGCCACTACAGCAGATCTTGTTTACGGCTGCTCAATTAGACTGCCGGGAGAATTTCTACAGGCATCTTCAAACGCCGCTGCACAGCTATCCCGCAAAGATCTTCTAGGAGAGCTGTGGCGTAAGATGCGGGAGTTGAGACCGGTACCAGCTACTCATCACAGCGCCAAATCTTCCGTGTTCGTGAGCAAGGATCTGGCTCACGTAACGCATGTATTTGTGCGCGTTGATGCCGTGCGTCGACCACTCCAGCAGCCGTTCAACGGTCCCTACCCGGTAATCAAGAGGGCTGCTAAATTCTATACTATTCTTATCAACAATAAGAATGTTTGCGTTTCCTTAGACCGGCTAAAACCAGCCTTCCTTTTTAATAATTCAGAAGATCACACTTCCAGTTTTTCACCTTCCCCTGTCCCTGAAGCCATTCCAGGTTCCAGTGCTCCTCTACAGTCTGCACTCCGGAAGGAAACTACAACTCGTTCCGGTCGTCGGGTCAGGTTTGTCGTCCCCTTTCAGGCCCAGGCCGCATTCGATGACTAGGAGGGGGCTACTGTGGCAACACAGTTTCGGCAAAAGAACTGATCGGATAGGAGAAGACTGGAATGCTGATAAAAAGGCAGCTCGCGCTGTGTGTTGTTCACTTCTATATTTTTATTTGTATTTAAGGCATGTTTACCTTTTAAATTTAATTTATGGTTATCAAAATAAATATTTGGGATTTTAAAATCTTGATTCATTTGGATTCAATAACCGGCCACACGAATAGCCATAAATATAATCACCCACTTATTTAAAAAAATTAGTATAAAAATATTAAAAAAGATAATTAAAGTGACAGACGATTTTAAGAATACTATTTCTGAATCTCAAATAAAAATAAACAAGCTGACTGGACTGTAAAAGGATCATTAAAGGTAAATGCACTAAAATTTTGAATAAATCCATTATTAAATTAAATTAATTAGTTCTTAGATTTTAGCTCATTTTTTTCCATATTTTCAAGTACTTGATTTATTTAGATACTGAATATTTTTTGTTTTAAAAATCTAAACTGCTTCGATACAATGGATATTCAAGTTTGACATAGCAGAACAGCGATATTAATTTTATCATAACAAGAATGTTCTGAAAAGTTTTCATGATTGAATATTTGCTTAATATTTTGTTTTCTTTGTATCAGCAGCTGTTTTAATTTCATTTATACAAGTTAGTAATTAAAATCAATAAGCAGAGAGATTGAAGCACATCGTTGTAGAGCTCAAGGTTCATATTTTTGATCGGCTATTATTGAGTTAAAATTATTGTTCTAATTCAAAATACTTGATAACCTATAAACATGTTCGTAATTGTGTCCAGTGTAAACTGTTAAAAAGTTTCTTTGGTCCTTATTTTAATAAAAATCACCAAAAATAAGCATTTTCCCATGCTGTGAATAGGAAATATATCCTGGGTGACGTCATTTTCAAAAGCCACGCCTTTTTCACCGGAAGAGCATACCTTGTTAGTTTATATACCTTGAGTGTTACTAAACTTGAATTACATAAACGGGTCCATACCTTCAGGTGAATTTGTACAAATTAAAAAAAAATAAAAACATTTAAATTAAAAAAAATATATAAATTACTAGCGCCCACGTTTTTATTTTTAGTGATTAGAAAATCAGTTATTATTTACTTACCAAAAAGTTATTTTCTACTTCCGAATAAATTACTTGTCAAACCAAATTAATTATTTTTGACCTTTTAGAACACTTCAATAAAAGCGTTTTTTAAAAACTCTTTTTTTTACTTTTTTTAAGAGTCTGATTTCTTATTCCCAATGATTTACTAGATACACACGTGTATTTTATAAATTTAAAAGTTTTTTTAATGTCATGTGTTTTTTTCTCTAAGATGGTTGATGATATTTAGTAGACTTGCTGGATATTTTTGAAAACATTTCAGTAAAATTATTGGTAAACTAAAAAGGAATATTTTAGTAACAGTTTTATTTTGATATTTTTGTTGTAATGGTCCGCGTTAAGTTATTGATAAGTTAGAGAGATAAAAGGTTTCGATTTTAAATGATCATTAACTAAGCAGACAAGTTTCAGGTTTTACTGGATAGTTGAGATGAAACAAGCGAGCTCTGCTTGCGCTATGATCGCGAAGCGATCTTCAAAGAACTGCGAAGCAGTTTCGGGGGTTGGTGAGCGATAGAGAGCAGGAGGCAGAGCCCCCTAGTTGATATAAAATGAAACTGAGAATTATTCTGAAACACACTTAGTAAAGAATTATTTATTATAAGTAATGTAATTCTGACATTGAAAACTCTCAAAGGAACGGCTTTGGCAAGAAAAGTCGATATATTGATAACACTGTTCTACACTGAAAAAATTTCCTTGATGAAAATAGTCATTTCTTATAGATTTTGGGTCGCTGAATACGAAAATCACCATCAAAATTCTCAATTGACTCAGGATTTTCGGGGAACAGCCCCTCCCCCTTTTCACGTTTTTTAACGACTTTATAACTTTGAACTCGATTTTCAGGGTCAAAAAGCATTGCTTTAATCTTCAAATTGCCCCCCAGGGGACAAGAAATGTTCAAATTAATAAAATAGGATACATTTATAACAAATGGATAGGTTTAAGGGTTAGTTAACCCCTTAAGAATGCAAAAAATTAGCTAACAATTATAGAGGTTTTTATACGCTATTTTTTCCTCTTATTTTTTACGCAATTCCCGTTTGAAGGGTCCTAACCCTTCCCCAAGGACCCAAATTTGATGGCAATATGCAGCAATGATTTTTGCTACAAGCGGTTGAGGTGAGAGCGCCCCCAGAGCACCCACGGAAGGGTTCAATGCCGCACTTAGAGTTTAACTGTGCTGTACAAAAAAAATTTGAAGCCACTTACTGAATTTCAGCTGATTCTTGTGTAAAATGATATGCTGAATTCAAATATGACACCCATTTTCCTCCATCACCCTCAGTTTTTAAGGGGATGCCCCCTAATTGTTATCCACAGCCGTGCATCTATTAACATCTTGAAACAAGGAATCCTCACTCCCGAAAACCGGTCAGTTTTTAAAGAACTGAAGAGTTTCTACTTAGGATACACCCAAAATATAAGAAAAACATCATTTGTAATCTTTTCAAAATCATCGATATTAATTCCTGAACTCGCGAGCGCCTTCGCGATTCTGGAAGTCTTCCGAACTCTTCCGCGGGGACTTCTGGGAGGCTAACACCTCAACCGCTTTTAGTAAAAGTTATTGCTGCATATTGTCATCAAATTTGGGTCCTTGGGGAAGGGTTAGGACCCTTCAAACGGGATTTGCGTAAAAAATAAGAGGAAAAAATAGCGTATAGAAACCTCTATAATTTTTAGCTATTTTTTTGTATTTTTAGGGGGGTAATTACCCCTTAACCCTATCCATTTGTTATAAATTTATCATATTTTATTAATTTGAACATTTCTTGTTAACTGGGGAGCAATTTGAAGACTAAAATAATGCTTTTTGACCCTGAAAATCGAGTTTAAAGTTATAAGGTCGTCGAAAAACGTAAAAAGGGGGAGGGGCTGTTCCCCGAAAATTCTGAGTCAATTGAGAATTTTAATGGTGATTTTCGTATTCAGCGACCCAAAATCTATAAGAATTGACTATTTTTATCAAGGAAAAAATTTTGAAGGTCAAATTTGTAGAACAGTGTAATCCGTATCAATTTTCATCAAATATTCAAGCTTATTACACCGTCTTAAAACATGAGTGGGTGAACTTAAACTTCGATAGATAATACCATTACCAAATTGAGTCCTATAAAGTCATGGCTGCTGTACTATTAAATCTTAAGTACATTCATTATTCCATGGAGTGCTTTGGTTAACACCTACGCCCATAACCAGCTTTCTCAGTAAAAGAAAATGGTGTAGTGATTGCTAAAGAAAGTTCAACAGGAGATAATAAGATCAATGGAATGCCATCAAAGAAGTAAAGTAGACCAAAACATTATCCAAGAATACTAATGGAAAAAATTAAACATTTGGGGACATGTTTTTATGCTTGAAAAGAGGGTTAGAAGTGTGGGAAGAAATGATTTAGGAAAAATTATAGTAAGATGTAAAAGTGAAAAATATATAACATTGTTCAACATCTATTTTCCCTTATGATTGTACTTTATTCGAAATTATTATACACATTGATTCTACGAGTGTAAGTTGCTAGCTGTTTTTCGTAGCTATCTGCTATCCCTTTGATAGATGGTTCGTTGTAATTTACATAAAAAATACGAAGTGCTAAAAATTTTACTTTGTGCATGTTTCATTCTTATAATTTATTAGTACACACTTCTTCTAGTTGTACCGAATAAAATGAGTTTTATAATGACGAGGAGATAGACACTATTTTCGTTACCCTGCAAAACGTGTGTCTAAATCACAATATTCCAAAGACCTGAAAAAATATTGTTGTTCACAGGTTATCGTTATGGATACAATCTTAACACACGTTTCATTGTAAAAAGTTCATAACTAAGTAGAGGGACTTCTTAACAACTACATGTTTCAGAACTCTCTGCAAATATGACAGGGAGTAAAGGTGTCCAAGAGAGTTCGGTCAAAGAATGGAATTACAGTGAAATATCTGCAATAGGTCCTCTCCCTTCCTCAGAATATGTTTAAACATCTACACTTTAGCATGGATCTTTCTTCTTGTGTGACTTCCATCTGTTCTTACAGCTTAGAAAATTCCTGTCTTCTTATTGGAATACCGTCTTTGACTTATCATTGACTGGACTCTCAATATTGCATCTTTATAACTCATCCTACGGTTTAATTTTTTTTCAATTTTAATAAAAGTTATTGTGGAAGTAGCTAGCATACAACCGTGCCTTATGCAATGGATCCTTTCATTCTGTTAGGTTTTGTTTATTTAAACCGACCTTGGGGGGAGTAAAAACACCCTTTTTGACGTCATCGTCATCGCACATTACTTTCCAGAACTTAAACAGTACATCTCCCGTTCCCATTTGAAATATGCTAGACTAGGTCTCCTTTATCCATTCATTTTTGACAGAAAGTTCTGAAGCATCCTGTATTTATATATAAAGAAATGTAATATCATTTCAACTATGTGTATTATATTATTTAATACAGTCTTACGCGTTTTAATTTCATGGTTTACTTATGAAAGAATATCTGCCAATACTTTAAATAGTATCCACTCACTTTTAGAAAGTAATATATTGCACACTAAATCCTAATTTATAAAACAGGTACTACACAAGGTATACTTCTAAAAGCAAATTGATTATTAACAGAACTTTGATTAAGAAAATAAGACTCGAAACGCTCTCATCCTTCTCGACCCATAGAATGATCCTTTTCATCTCCAAACTAATGAACCACTTTCCGAATCAAAACGTCCCTTCTGATACATCCTAATGAAATCAACCCAATTTCGCTGATTAGCCGAATCCCACCGTGAAAGCCCGAATCGCCAAAAGAGAGATTTTTAATCCCTCATTCATTCCAATCCCTAGGATTCTTTCCCATCACCTCCCTTTGCAAAAAAAAAGAGAGACGAAAGAAACTGAACTTTCCCGGTGCATAATTACGCATACCTGAATATGCAATTAGTGCGTATATGCTGCCCCGGATCCATCCCCGCGTCATCAAAGGTTAGAGTCTTCGACCCTCGCCGCGAAAAGTCAGCGCCGAAATTCTTTAATTAAGAACTACCAAATTGAGACTCTGGCTCAAAATGGAAGTTCACATATCTCTAGACGGAGATTGAGAGTTTTCATGAAAGTATTCCATAGAAGGTGCAATTTGCTTTGAAAGCTTCAGACTTCAACGGTCTTCCAATTTTAGCCCTGCGCAATGCGTTGCCTTAGTAAGTATTAGAGAGGTTTAAAAAGCCAGCGAAAAACCCGCGTTACCTGGCGAAATGCGATATTATATATCTCGTTTCAAGACTCTTCATGAATTTCGCATTCGCCGTTATTAAGACGTTAATTAATTTCGAGGATTGGGCCAAGTTGGATAATATCGTAAATGGCAATTGATTCTTTGAGAGAATGTTAGTGCGCGGGTGTGCTTGTAAATAAATTGTTGGAAGTAATTGAGTTCGAATCGTGTTATTTTTAAACATGAAAGAGGTATTTGATCGAGTCTGATATAAAGTGGGCATGGAAATAACTCGTTATTATAATGTTGTTCTCAAGATAGTTAGATTTAGTTTCTTAAACTGGTAAGAGCGTGGGAGTTGAGAGAGAATGGGTGAAGGGAGAATGTCAGCAGCATTTTAATGAAAATTGAGAATCAAAATATATTTTTAAATGCAAGCTCTTGAAATGTAAATTCCCTTAATTGCATAACAGTTATGCTAATTAAATGCTTAAAGATCACAGATTAAGTTTTAGGATACTGTACAAATTATTAACAAAATATATGTCAGCAATATTTTTAAGGATATACTAGCTGTTACTACCCGGCAAAGTCGGGTTTTACAGCTAGCCTTCTTGCGCTGTAAATGAATTGGCGCTGGTGCGATATTCGTTCGTTTTTACCTGTTCGTATTTATTTACACATTCCCTAACATTAAATATGCAGTTTTAATTCATTATCTTCGAAAGGCGTTTTGTCTCTGATTTCACATGGCATTGTCACAAATTTATTACATTGAAATAATGGAGAATTGCAGCAAGTCTTAAAATTTTAAATGTTCAATTTTAATTTATTAAAAATTATCTCCTGATTTCAAAAATACGCTTGTTTTTCCCCACAAACCTTTTTAAAGATAACATATTTTATTACAGAAAGGTCCTAACAATGTGAAGTCACATATGCCTCTTGAAAATGTGGGACTAGTGTTTTCATCCATACACTAGTCTGTAAAAAAACTAGTGCTCATTGTTTCAAAGCGGGATTATAGCAACAAGCGGGAACAAAGCACATTTCACGTCACAAGCTGTTTCAGCTCAGACACAAAAGAGGCTGTTTTTAATTGAAAATAACTTAAAATTTAGGGCTTTGAAAAGCAAATGAAAACATTTTTTGGAGGTTTTAGGCCATTCTGAACACATTAAGATTAAAAAAAATTTGACTGCTATTATCCATTGTCATTTAATTTAGAATGGCTGTCAGCCCAATCCACCGAGCCGGATGTGTACAAACTTGTTCTTAAATAAAAGCTTACTACCCCTATATGAACCCATTTTGAGTGGCACTCTCCCAAAACCTTCCATTTTTAAATTAGTATTTGATTTTAATTTGCCTTATAGTTTGAAGTTAATATACCTTTTTTTATTCTAATACCACTTCAGAAGAGAAATAAGTAATACTTCAATCAAACCTGTACCAGTAATTTTTATGAAGTAAATATGCCTAGTATCCTATTGAGATAAATCTAGTGAACCGTTAAAACTTTGAAGTTTATTTTCAAAGTTGATTTTCTTCAAGCTCTTTAAAGGACGTTTTGCCTGTGTTGGTAAAAATATTAACTGAGAATATATTTTGCTTTGGTTCAATCTCGTATACAATATGGAATTTTGATTTGGGATGGTGAATTTTATTCAAATATCAAGCCTTTGCTTACTATACAAAAGAAATTTTTACGTTACTTTCCTCTTAATAATCTTTTAAATGCACGTCAGTAATATGTTCTCAATTGCCTTATTTTTCTGAAGAAATATCCTGGCTATGCCACGATAAACCAAAATTTTTCCTATAACCTTCGCAATCATAACTACTATAATATACCTATTCCTCACAAAGAAATATAGGGTCACTTGGGGTAAGTGGGACCCCTTTTTGGCCTAGTACATTTTTGGAGCTTTATAGAAAAAATTTGAAAGGGTTTATTTTGTACTTGTTGACTAATTTCGTTAAAGAGTCTATCGATAAACAAAAATTTATCAGTAGTTTCTAAAATAAAGCTTTACATTTTTCTTAACTGGTCTTTTTATCAATAATGAGATGGGTGACCCACTTACCCCAAGAGATGGGGTAAGTGGGTCACCCCCTCTTTATTTATATTTAAAGCAAGCAAAACTTAAATGGAAGTAAGTGGGTCTTACTTGATAAAGTACAGTAAATTTCAATATAAATATTTTATTGTAACTGTATCCATGAGGGAGAAATATACTCACATCAAAATCAATATGACAAGGTAAGAATCGAATGAAAAGCAAAATAAGTATTTTAAAGAATGTTTCGAAAGGCCAAAGGGATATGTTTTACTTTAGCATATAAAATAGTGTTGAACAAACATAATAAGGTTCATTAAGATTTATTTTGGCGCTTTAATACGCATTGTAAGATAAAAAAGATATCGGACACACTAAATGAGAATGAACACTGTTGATGAGATATTTCACTTTACTCACCAGAACTTAAACTAAAACGCAAATTTGATATATAATGTCGATCAAACTATTTATAAATTTTAATGAATTTTGAAGTGGTGAGTAAAAGGTCTTGCTACTATAAATCGAAATTTTCTGAAAATATTGGGGGAAATTGTCCCTATTAACCCCCTGAAATGGTTAATAGTTCCTGTATCATAAGGGACCCTTTAGAACCACTTATATCATAATAAGGGGTCTCACTTACTAAATAAAGAGGGGTCCCACTTACCCCACGCTGAGGGGTCCCACTTACCCCAACCATGCAAAAACTATGGGGTAAGTGGGACACCCCTCTTAAACACTTCAAAATTAAAAATTTTGAAAAATTTCAAATTGTAGTATGTATTTTAGGTCAAACTCTGCAAAACAGTTCAATAAACATTAAAATGTAATGAAAACTTACCTGGAAATACTTCTTTGAAAAATGCGTCTTGAACTCACCAAAAAATCCATTCTGGGAATCTATTTTAAATTAGTTCTATAATCTTAAAAATAAATAAAACAAATCTCAAATATATGCAAAACTCATCGGTGTGAAAAGCTGTAACATAATCAATGCGAGTAAGTGTGAAATTTCCTGCGCATATTATAGTTTTAGGGGGGTGACCCACTTACCCCAGTGACCCACTTACCCCAAGTAACCCTACAAAAAACACTTCCAATATCTTTCGGTCTTTTTTTTTAATAAACTTCCAAGCGAAATTCAATCTCAAACTAACATTAAATACTTTAAGAAATTGTGCATTGCATATATTTTGAATCTAAATAGCATTAAGTCCTTATTCTAATTTTGTCAGGTTTAAATATCATCATTTATTCATTTTCTTCTCTATAAACTTAGAAATTGCCAGCCAAGCCATTTTGTATTCCTTTTCTTATTTTTTGTTTTTGTATATATGTTACAGTTAAAGTCCGGAAATCAGTTAATTTGCAGATAAAATAGGTAATTTGCAGATTAACGAGGGTGATCCGTTAAAGAGCGAAATTTTTTTCAATTTCTAAGATTACCTAGGTGATCTTGAAATTACTTAGGTATTCTGCACTCTACCGACTAGACACTCGTTAATCTGCATACTACCTGTAATCAGTTATTTTACATATTAACGAGGGTGATCCGTTAAAGTACAAAAATTTATTTAATTTTTATAAAAAGTTTAAGGTGGTTGGGGGGGGCTTCAGACCCCCCCAAACCCCCCTGCCCTAACTATAACCAAACTCGTTTTGGGCGTAAACAGTAACAATGACGAATCAAAAAAGGGACTCGATACTTTTTGATATTACACAAAGCACGCAAATCACACAAAAATAGTATTGAAATAGGAATTTTAATACGAATAGAATATAAAAGTACCAACTTAGACTTTGTATCAATTGTGATTTTTCGATCTCGGTTTGACAACAATGAGCACTTAAAATAGCAAATCTTAATGAAAGCGCGGTGTAATCGGCTGCCAGCCTATCCTAAACTATTGCTAGGATTCGCGATCGATTACATATCTTAAACCCTTGCCCAGGTTCTAGTGATTATTGAATTAACGTTTGTTGAAATGATATTTCAACTGCTGGGACATTTGCTTTCGTTAAAAGAAATCTCTGTCACTCTGAAGTCGGAGCTTCAACACCAGTTTTAAAATACCAGTTTTAGTAGTAATTTACTGAACTTAAGCTTGTAAATTTACTGTACTTACTTGCTTGTATTAGTTTGTTTAACATTCAACTTGACAACTACCAGTGCTACGCACTAAATTTGAAATCAAAACACAAAATATGACAACAAACTACGTATTGAAACCCGACTGCGCAGGGGTAAGCGCATGGCGCAGTGAGCACCTCAACATTTTAACAGAAAGGATTGAGCGAAACAAACTATTTTGAACTTCAACTATCAAGAGGCCGTTATAGTGTAGATTCCCTAGGTAAAATGCGAAAAACTCAAATATCCGCACATTAAAGATAGAAATCAGTTAATCTTAAGTTTACCTAGGTATTCTTTAGAATAACTAATTTTCAACTTTAGCGGTAACATATACAATTCTTTTTTAAGTGTCTAGTGTTAAAGCAAAACAACTTCTTCCACTATAAACCAAATCGATTTTTTTATCTTACTTTTAACAAAGATATTCTGTGACCCCATGGACGAGCGGTAGCTCCTTTGGGATATGCATGTACTGGATCACCTATGTTTGTATTTTTTTCTGTTCTGTTCTTTTGTTTGTTCAATAAAATTTAATTTATTTAAAACAATGAGGCAAATTTAAATAAATTTTTTATTGAAGAATAAATGCTTTGGAGGAACATTTTATATTATTGGCTCATCTAGGGGAAAAGGCTTCCGTTTAAGACCGAGTTTGTCCAAATCGGTTCGGGGGTTCGGGCTGGCGGCCGGCCGAAAGGAACCTCTCCATAGACTTAACATGGGAGCAAAATTAAAAGAACGTATAATTTAAAAATGGAAGATTTTGGAGGAACGTGACATATTATTGGCTCATTATGGGGTGGAAAGCTTTCGATTAAGACCGAGTTTGTCCAAATCGGTTGTGGGGTTCGGCCTGGCAGCCGGCGGAAAGCTCCGCCTTAGAGTTAACATTAGAACAAAACGAAAAGAACGCATAACTTTAAAATGGAAGGTTTTGGAGGAACGTGTTATATTATTGGCTCATCTAGGGGTGGAAAGCTTTCGATAAAGTTCAAGTTTGTTTAAATCGGTTCAAGGGTTCAGGGGTTCAGGTGGCAATGTATCAGTACCATTTAATGTGCTAGTGATTTCTGATATCTAAAGATGGTAGCAATCCACACATGACATTACTTTTACGTTAAGTAATTTAAAATTATACAGGGTGTATCTGAAATGGTGCAACGAACTTTCAGGGATGATAGTACTCATCAAGACGAACAAGAATCGGTATAGAAAGGGGGGGTCCCAGACCAAATCCCAAGGAGTTAAAAATGGAGCGACACCCCAAAAAAATCATTGAAAAATTCAATTTGTAGAAGAATTACTATTGGTAAAAACTTAATTATGGTCTCAAAAATAGTGGTTTAATATGATCTTTAAAATTACCTCAAAAGTCTTCACTTTAAAATTTGTTTTATTATGAAAAAAGTTAAAAAACACAAAAAATGTGAAAACTGTGCCAAAACCTTATTTTTTGTTTCGAAATCCTTTCTTTTGATTTGATAATCTGAAAGATCATAGTTGAAAACCCTTAAGTCCAAAGTTTCACGTAAATACAATCAATATTAAACGCTTGAGATCCTGATAAAGTTTGTTTTTTGGGTGCGCAAGCAGTTTTCTAGAGTTGTTTCCAGAACAGCTGTTTGCGCACGCAAAAAAAAAACTTTAACAGGATCTCAAGCGTTTAATATTGATTGTATTTACGCGAAACTTTGGACTTTTAGGGTTTTCAACTATGATCTTTCAGATTATCAAATCAAAAGAAATGATTTCGAAATAGAAAATAAGGTTTTGGCAAAGTTTTCACATTTTTGTGTTTTTTAATTTTTTTCCTAATAAACAAATTTTAAAGTGAAGACTTACGAGGTAATTTTAAAGATCATATTAAACCACAATTTTTGAGACCATATGTAAGTTTTTACCAATAGTAGTTCTTCTACAAATTGAATTTTTCAATAATTTTTTTGGAGTGTCGCTCCATTTTTAACTCCCTGGGATTTGGTCTGGGACCCCCCTTTCTATACCGATTCTTGTTCGTCTTGATGAGTACTATCATCCCTGAACGTTTGTTGCACCATTTCAGATACACCCTGTATATTTAAAGACTTTTTCATGCTCAATATTTACTTATTATATCACTGCCTAAGTAAATATGGTAAAGGTTTAATGGTACGGAAAGTTAATAAAAAATTTCTCGTACACAGTTTCCTCTCGATACATATTCTTTCCCCAAACTGATTTCAACAACAGCCTTCTACTAATAACAAAATAATACTTATCGACCAATTCCGAAGGTCGAACCTGAAAACCGATCCATTGTCACCTTCCTCGGTAGCCCATCAAATGACTCCATCGGAAAACCCTTTCATCGATCGCCTACCGAGCTCCCTTGAATCGGAACCCAATAACCCCGCAGCACACCACCTTTAATTGCTAGCCACCGCCTGGATTTCCGGTGACAAGACACCTGTCACGTCTCTTGATCCCCGCTGAAGGACGTGTGTCGCGCCCTGGGGTGACACGGACACTTTGGCCCCGCCCCGGGGCGGAGCTTGCTTTTTGCGGATGAGTTGGGTTGAGTTGTAGCTGAGGTGGAAAGTATCACAATAAGTGTTGGGGATGTAGGGAATTTTCTTGTTGGGATGGTGAGAAAGTAGTATTTTGGATTTTTTTAGGGGGGATACTTAGGGGATCGAATACTTATACTTTCGTTTGGGTATTTATTCTTTATGCTTTACAGGTTTTATAGTTGTTGACATGTTAGATAAACCACGATTTCGTATCTGAATGTATCTTCATTTTACAACAGATGTGATTGAGAACAGTAAATTTTTGATATAAAAACAGAAATTTACATTTTTGGTTCAAAATTAGTATTCTTTGAATGTAGCAATAACACCAAGGTTTTGTCTAGTTATACTAAGTATTAATGCAGATATTGAAGATCTCATCATGTCTTCATTAGTGATAACTTAAATTAATTTCATTGGTATTGATTTTGTTTTTTTGGTCAATCAAATTATATTTGGTTAAATCAAATCATATTCTGCTCGACCTAGTAGCCTATCAGGCGGTGTCCATCTCCCTTTTTTAAAAGAGTAACCTTCCATTTTACAATTGTTTCTAAAAATTAGTATTCTTCTTTTGAGAAATTTAGTGGATAAAGTAATGAATTTTCATAATTGAATGTGGCTCGTGCCTGTATATGATAGGCCTGTATATGTCTATCGTGCCTGTATATGTATATGATACTCACTATTAGAGGCAAAATATTTCTGAAAACAACCATCCGAAAGTATCGTTTACTTATTAACCAACCCACACAACTCTACCTGATTGACCATTTCGAGACTCCCTGTAATCCCACGCCCCACATTTTTCCCTTCTCCAGTTGCCATTTCCACAGAAGCCAAAGCCATATCTGGCAAACGATAATAACGCCCTTCCCGCCAAACAGATGGAGCATCGGCGTCGTTGCCATTAGAGTGCCACTAATGATGGCGGATAATGAGGTCATTTCAGTTTCAGTGGAAAATCACGAGGTCCGAAGCCCTAAAACAATGAACTGAAGCGAAGTAATGAATTCGCGAGCGCGTCTTTATCAAAAACAAGAACAAGATACCGGGAGATTCGCTTGGCCATTTCCACAGGAAAGCTGATTGGAAAATAATTGTTTTCCTGGAACAGCAGTTGCGTCGATCAGCTTTTCGGCAGCTCTCTTGGGAACAATGGTCTGCCACTAATGGGCAGTTCTTGAATGCCGATATGGTAGAATGATACGCTGAAAAAATCTTTGGAAGACCTTATAGAGATATTTGAAATATGAGTGAATAGGTAGAAAATTCGCTTGGTACTTTTATCAAAAAGTAATCCCATCGAAAAGTGAAACATTTTTGTGGATAAGGAGTATTTGTATTGAAAGCGTACTATATCAATTATGGGTGAAGCTCCAAAAGAGCAATGAATGTTTTACATTTTTTAGCAAATTTATGTTATACCTAAATTATCTGGCAAAAAATATGTTCTGAAAAATTAGCCTAGTTGGTACTACCGCGTTTACACCAATCTAATTCTTTTATTAAAATGGATAATTGCAGTCAATTTTTTTTAAATCTTAATGTATTCAGAATGGCTTAAAACCTCCAAAAAATATTTTAATTTACCTTTCAAAGCTCTAAATTTTAAGTTATTTTCAATTAAAATACCTTCTTTTCTGTCTGAGCTTAAACAGCTTGTGACATCAAATGTGCCTTGTTAACTATCATTCCGCTTTGAAAGATCTCTTGTTTTTTTTTAAGATTAGTGTTTCGATGAAAACGCTGTTTCCCACATTTCCAAAAGGCACTTTAGGCGTCACACTGTTAGGCGCTTTCTGTGTAATAAAATATGTGTCAAAAAGACAAGAATATATTTTTTGAATCAGGATATAATTTTTATAACTTAAAATTGAATATTCATAATTTCCAGAGATGTTGCAATTCTCCATTTGTGCTTACAATTGAAGGGCTTGATAGATGAGGGGGCTATGTTACAAGGCCTGTCCCGAAAGTAACAAGACTGAATTCCCTAATTCTGACTGGAATTCAGTCTCGTTACTTTCGGGACAGGCCTTATTGTAACATAGCCCCTTCATCCACCAAGCCCTTCAATTATGTGCAAAATTTGTGTTTTATTTTTATATTAAGGCAAAACTAGAAATATTGAAAAATATCTGCCAATGCTTTAACTAAATTATTTTGCAACAACATAAAAAATGTATCTCAGTATTTTTTAGGTTTGTTTCCCTAAAATTATATTTGATGATGTGTTAACTCACACAGCAACCTTGCTTTTTACCTTGCCCTTCTGGAATTAAATCTGTTCTAGGAATGCCATGTCAATGAATGAGAGGAGGACAAATCAATGGCCATAATTTTTTCAGTTACAGTCAGCTTGATTAGTACTTTCTCTCCGTTCTCTTGCGTTGCCTTCCTATTCCGTGCTGATGAGTCCTAACAAGGACGAATCCGGTCCACGGCTGGAAGCGACGCTTGATAGTTGTGAAGTTACACTTATTGGCCACTAACCAGTGATACTGGTGAAATTCTCCTTTCATTTATATTTGATACTATCACAGCCTTTCTGGCTATTTCACAGCTATCCAAACTGGTAGCCTAGGAACCGTAGTCGAGTTCATAGCTTAGCTATTCTCTAATTATGCAAATTACAGCTTCTCATTTCTCACATAATTCTGAATAACGTAACTAACTTGCTTTCTGTTGATTGTATACTTTTAGGGAAGTTTAATTAATACACATCTTATTGACCATATAACCAGGGCTGGTAACTTTAACTAAAAGACACAATTCATTATTTGCGTTAACGTTAACGAAAATCTAAGCAGCATTTTTGGTCAAGCTATTTTAATTCTCCAAAGAACGAAAATCCAAAAACAATTTCGGTAACGCTTATTGTTCTCCAAATCTAACGTATTTTCGTTAGATTTACCAGCCCTGACTATAACTATTTATTTTTTAGCATAGATTCAAGAATTCTTCTTTCTGAATAAAAATCCCCGGCAAATAATTGACGTAAGGAATTCTAAGACTTTTCAAAATAAGCATTATTTATTTCCTGTATTTATTTTAAATTTTGATGAGGTGAAACAAAACACAAAAATAGTAAAACTACACATATAAATATCCAATCTTACTAAGAAAGTATTTTGAATGGAAACTAAACTAATTCTTTATTTTATTCAAGTCACCAAACTAATTCTTTAAGGAGCTTGATAGATATTTATTCCTTTTTTAAATGTTTAAAGAATTATTAGAAAACAAACAAAACTCCGTTGAGCTCCAAATTTCTTCAGCCCCTTTTGAAATAAATGTCTGAAGAGAACATACGCGGAGAAAAAAATCTCAATGCATTAAATTAAGTCGACGAAGAATAATTTGAAACAATTTTTTTACTGTCAAAATAATCTTCAATCAGAAATCAAAAAACCTAACGAGCAAATGAGAGAAAAGAGAAAACGTCAGAAACATTTTTTTTCAAATTTGGGTCTCTAAGAGAAGGCGGAAAATCATAATTCGAATCCCATTTGTGTTTTGTTTGGAATAACCGCTGGTTTAGAAGAAAGAAAGAAAGAGTTTTAATAAGAAGATTAAATAAGATTATTAAAGCTTCTCTTCAGGAACTGATTGAAAGAGCAGAGTGTAGATGGAAGTCGTGAAAAAATTCGAGCGAGTTCAATGCATAATGAAGTTTCTTATACAGTGTTGCTTCTTTTTAACCTTGGATTTAGTTTTAAAACCAGAAATTCCGTTATAAAAATATAACCAAGAGCAGACCTTTTAACAAAGAAAATATGATTAAACCGTGTTTAGAAGTGTTACAGGAATACATCTAATTTCAAATTCTAGGTTTTGGTCTTCGACTCAAAGAATGCGAGGTTATTATTTCTGAGAATTCCTAATGAATTTAAACTAATATTTTACTTTTGAAATTTTATTTAAAAACGGCAGAATTAATCCTCACACCAAATCTTGAAAGCGAGTTAAATATAGATTTTGATATTCGAAAAACCATTTAATATTAATTTCGTAGTTTGTAACAAATTTCTAATTATAGATATTGTTAAAAGTTTATAAAAGTGATTTCTCCAGTGAGTTATTTCGAATTACAAACTCAAAATAACTTTTAATAATATTCATGGATATGTTACGGGCAATGGGATAAATCTTAGAATCATTAATAATGACCACGTATTTCGAGGAAAGTCACACTTCACACTTCTTCTTCTTTTCACACTTCTGAATTCCCATTGATAAAGACCATTGAATTTATCACATTACCCGCCTCACTTCGAGAATTATTAATAATGCCCACTTTGTTCGTAACAAATATACTCTTAACTTTCATTATGTATTAAACTAAATAAGTCCAATAATTAATTACTTTCCTACTTTTACATCAATTTGAGACTAAAGGATAGTCACATTCCCTCTCAAATACAGCATTGATCCTACTGCGAACAAAAAAAGGAACTTGCTTCTTGTTAAACCATAGCTCCTACCTACTATTTCAAAAATACCTTCCGATAACTATCCCTTACATAAAAGAGAGAGGCAACGGAAAATAAAATCAGCTCATTTCAAACACAGAGCAAAAGCAGCTACTAGCTCTCCATTTCATTTCTCCACTGCTCATTGATAGCGCAGGCAAAGCCTTTCTTCTTCTTCTGAGGAAGAAACTTCATTCCCTGCACATGGGAGAAGCGAGAAAAAACACACTTCTTCCTCCCATCTGTATTTCAGTCATGATACATGTCCCGGTTTGGAACGAAGCGCAAAAACAATGAAAAGCGAATGAGCTGGAGAGGGGGATCGGGCCCAATGAAAAAACTACTTTGTTACAAATAGGATCATTTATTTTTTACGTTTTATCGCAGCAACGGGGGAAGGAGCAGTTGTAGTTTTGTTTCTGACAATCTAGAATCTTTTTTTTTCTTCTCCTGGATTCTCTTTCTCGGGTGATTTTCTTGATCGCCCTCAATCTAGCAATTTTCATTTCCTTTTAGCGATGAGCTCCAACATGTGGAATGGGAGAGTCTTGGGCAGACAGATCCGATGGTGCTATTATTCACCCGGATGCGAGTTCCCTCGTCAGAATTCGTGTTAATGCCTTATTCATTTTCTATTTATGGAATTGATAATATTCATTTTTCGCAGTTCATCGTAGAGGTATACCAGTGAGTCATTTTTGTAATTTTTATGGAGAAGGATATTTTTCGTATCTGTTATGTTTGAGTTGTTTCCCTACTGTATATATATTCTTAGGTAGTGTATTAGAAGGTAGTGTAGGTTAGTTAGGTAGTGTAGGTTAGTTAGGTAGTGTATTAGGTAGAAAAGAAAAAGATGTTTTAAAAATATAAAAATCCATTAAATAATTTAAGAAAACATACTTTGACACTTAAAATTTGTATTATAACATGCAGTATTTATTATACCATCTTTCAAAAGCTTATGACCCTTATTGAACTTAATAATCCAATGTATAATTTCACATTTGTATTGCATAAACTGGTTTTAAATCGGAATAGATGTTATACATTTTGATTAGACTTACCACATAATAGTAAATAACTTATTAAAGAATTTTAAGAAGCATCGGGAGATATATTAAGGCTAATTTAGCTAACCATTTCCGTAAACGTAACTTTTATGCATCGTTATTTTTTAAATTTTAATCTTGACTTCATTATTACTAAAAGTCAAGACTACCACTTATTCAGCCACACAACTTTTTCGAACTACCTCCATTGTGTGGTAAAAGTTAGTAGTAATTTTAGCTGTTCAAATTATAAATTTTAGTGCTTGCAATTAATTAATGTATATTAACTATTTATTCCATTGTTTAATCTGGTCTTTAAAAATCTGAAATTTAATTAACTTATTAATTTGAATATCAAAAGCATGATTTTTCTACTTTTAACTCACAGACTACTTTTTACTCGTTAAAATAACAAAAAGTTAACTGATATCAGGATTTTATATTGTTTCGATGTAACAGTGAGTTTAATTAAGATATTTCGTTTAATGGAAATCCTTTTGTCGAGTTTCAGTAAGAATTCTATCATCCCTAATAGTATAAAATACTAGTAAAATTAACAGACCAGATGTACTGGGAGAGAGTGCATGTTTTAACTCAATTAACCCAAATTTAAATATATCAGTATATGTGTCTGCGACTCGCTTTGAAGCCAGATGTTACTTAAATAATCACCATGTGATAAGATGCCACGATTAATTGTTACATCAACTATGTTCAAAGGACTGCAGACAATAGACGAAGTTATTCGTATGCAGTGAAATTATTATATGTATTCAGAGAATGTGGCTTTTATATTCTGAGTGCTGACTAAAGAATCTGTTTAATTTTATTATAATTGTATGACCTTAATGAGTTAAGCTGTTCGATAAAATTTACATTTTTTGTTATTCAAAGAAATAGTTAACGTTTAAAACTAAGACAGAGACTAAAACAAACCAAAATGTTACTTTTTTATGATTAATTACTAATTAATATTATTTACTTTTAAGATGAAAAACAGTTTAATCTTCTCGCAGAGTTAATAATTAAGTGACTAATCCGAATTTAATTATTTCACTTTAACAAATTGGTTTAAGCTAGTAACGAATTACTTCTAAAAACAAAAGCTAAGAGTATTTCTGCCACGGACTACAAAGCTGTTTAAAGTTAATTAACTAAAAATCCGCACAAAAGGTATATATAAAGAAAATATGATTTAAGTTCTTTCATGATAAGAATGGAAAAATCCTGACTTAATTTGATAATAAACTTTTATTCAATAAAGGACAATGGAGAAACAAATTAATTTCTTGATGAAAAAGATAAGTACATTTTCGGTAGTGTTGGATTAAAAATAAAATAAGTAAAAAAAGATTTTTTAAAAAACGCTTTTATTGAAGTGTTCTAAAAGGTCAAAAATAATTTATTCGGTTTGACAAATAATTTATTGGGAAATAGAAAATAACTTTTTGGTAAGTAAAAAATAACTGATTTTCTAATCACTAAAAATAAAAGCGTGGGCGCTAGTAATTTATATATATTTTTAAATTAAAACTTTTTAATTTATTTTTTAAATTTGTACAAATTCACCTGACGGTATGGACCCGTATAGGTAAATTCAAATACAGTAACAGTAACATCTATGCCGAACGAGGATTCGAACCCCAGACGTACGGCTTTGCAGTCAGATGCTCTAACCACTAGGCCATTACATCGGTATTTATGTGTAATTTTACATAAAAAAATACCTAATAGAAAATTAAAAGTGAATTCATCCCACCCAAACCTCACAAAAGAGAAATTTGTAAATTTTACCCCATGGAACATAGAATAAAGAAGTTGGAATAAATAGTGAATGAAGAATTACTAGCGCCCACGCTTTTATTTTTAGTGATTAGAAAATCAGTTATTTTTTACTTACCAAAAAGTTATTTTCTATTTCCCAATAAATTATTTGTCAAACCGAATAAATTATTTTTGACCTTTTAGAACACTTCAATAAAAGCGTTTTTTAAAAAATCTTTTTTTTACTTATTTTATTTTTTACTTTTTAGTCATGGTAAAAAAACTAAAAATGGTTTAAACAAAAACTAAAAAAATATTTATTTCAACCATATTTAATCTTATGTTCAATCTTATAATTTTAGTTTTCTACTATATGATGGCTACGCGAACAACATTTCAGCGCTGGCGACGACGAAAAAAATGATTCCGCGACTCAATACGAGCCGACCCCCCAATTTTGAGGGAGGGGTGACACACGAGAAACAACAAAGTTAATTAAAATCTATTTAATATCGCATCCGCTCGCTCACCGATGAAATCCATCCATATCAAAAAGATTCACAAGAAAAAGAAAATGCATTCAATAAAATAAAAATAACCAATCGTAAGCCCCGACAAAAATAAAACTCAGAATTAGTGTATCAAGGAGCAAACAGTATTATCCACTCTTTTCAGTAGTCCATAAATTATAAAAGTACAGTATATTTTTCTTCTCTCTCGGTTCCTCGGGATGGGGCACCAATTTTCGGCGATTTCTCGCTTTTCTGGCGATCGATTTCTTTCTCGCAGTTATTATCTTAAAAATCGCTAATTATCTTAATTGGAAGGTAGGAAATCACGTTTTGAAGATTGAATATTGTGGTCATATACCCTAATATATTATCTTACAGGTTTTGGGAGCCATTGGCATAACGGAAGTGTCTCAAATTTGAATTAAACGGATAATTAAAAACACTCGTTAATTACCTTAATTACGGAGGTTTTGACTAGTTGATTATTGAATATTGCATCTTCATCGGGTTAACACCATGGTGCAAAGTTTCAGAACTTTATATCGTTTGGAAGTGCCTGAAATTTTAATGTACAAGAATTGTAAAAATCAAAAAGTGATTAATCGTCTATAATTATCGTAATTACTGGGCAATTCTCGTTTTGACTTTTGAATATGACGAAGTTATGCCTATTACACAATTATGCACGTTTTAGGGGGCATAGACTTTTGGGAAAGGTCTCTAATTCCGGTTTTTCTGTTAATTAAAAATACTCGTTAATTAACTTAATCATTTGGTTGATTGACTAGATAATGGTTGGATATTAGAGTGTCATGAAGGTTACACCGATGTGTAAAGTTTCGGGGCCCTAACATATCGGGAAGTGCCCGAAAATCGAGTTTTAAAATTCCCCCCTTAAAACGCCGCCAAAAGCAAGTAGAATAAAAGCGTTTAAAAATGAAAACAATATTATTCGTCATGATGCATAACGTTGTAAAAGATAAGCAAAAACATATCAATGCTGATGAAAACCTTAAATTTACATTTTACATGTAATATTTTTTTTAAATTCCCGTATTATATGATATTTTCTAATGTTATGTTCTAAATAAGGTATAATTTTAAAACTAGAAGAATTCAAAATTATTAAAGTATAAAATAATTATTTTTCAAAAACTCTTCACCACGCATACAAGGTTTTCCCTTTTTTTATTTGAGTTTTATGAATAATTAATATTTTTTTATATTAGTTTAGAAAACATAAACAAACCCACCTTTCAATGTATTTTCAAATACACAAATTATTTAGTAGATTATTAGTACAATTATTTAGAATTTTCAAACGGCCCTTTTAAAGGAGAGAGAGACAAAGGCAAAGAGAGAGAAAGAGAAAGACAGAGATAAAGAGAGAAAAATCTCTTGACTAGTAATTGCAAGACAAAAGAGGTTTAAGATTATGTCATAACTAATTATCATATACATTCAATTAACTGTTTTAATAATTTTTTTTATTTTTGCACTACTTATCTGATAAATTATTTAGTAATATTTACTCAACATTCAAAAGATATGTTCATCATGGAAAATCAAGAATTTGGTTTCAGAAAATTTAAGATTTATGGTAATTTAGAGACAACGTCCAATTCTTAATGAATCGTATCGGGATATAAGATCGGTATTAATTAAAATATTGGTATTTATTTATTGAGATATGCGATAAGAGTGAGTGGCTTAGCAGATAAGGGTCTTTGTGAAGCTGTTCTTTAAGTACATATTTACATTTTATCCTAAAAGCCAAATTTATAAATTCAGTTCAACTATAATAAGACAAAAATAATTAAAAAATAAAAGGATCTGAAAGGATCACATTATTATAATAATGTTTCGACGAGTTTCATATATGGAGATTTTTAATTTATATAAGACAAATATAAATTACGGTAACTTAACCAACCTTAATTAGTTTCCCTCTACATTAAAAAAATCCTTGACTGATAACCCAAAGCTCCAAAGTTACATTCCAAGCGTCTCAGAACAACTCAACACTACCAAATAAATTCTAAAGCGTCACGTCCAGTTGGTAGTTTCCATTAACGTCGCGGCGAATGACGTCAACTGGGATTTGAGATGTGAAATAAGATGCAATTTTTCCTTCCGTTATTTCATTACCAGTTTTCTTTTCACAAACATTTCAAAGCGCATAAAGACTAATGGAGAATGAGGACTCAACGGCTGCCCAATCCAGACTCATACATATTTAAAACATAACGGTAACTTTACTTTCGGGAATAAGAAGCTAATTGTCTAGTTTTCGCTCCTTTGTTTTTCTTTTTTATGGAATGGTTCGACATTTAATAGAAACTGCCTCAAAACAGGTTGATGGGAAAACAGTTGGATTGAATTAGAGTTGTTATGCATTCGATATTATTGAAATTTTAAGAAATAATCGTGGCAACACTAAGTGCATTCAACTATCTGTTTGTAAAGAAATAGAATAATCTGTTTTAAGAATGTTTCTGGAGATGGTTTGAGATGGTTTTATTTTAGAATTATCTATAAAAGCTGGAAAGGGTAAGAGAATGTAAAGAATAACGTTGAGTTCTAGTAAAAATAAGTTCTGTAACTACCCGAGAACTTTTATGCCAAACCTACTTATACTTTTCTAATCTGACAAAGTTCCTTATTAGATCTAATACTTTTTTTTGTAAAATTACAAGAAATATTTTGGAAAGATGAAGAACTACGAATGAATTTTATAAAAAACTAAATTTAAAAAGAGGTTTTGAAACTAATTACCTGTAAAACATAATAAGTACAGGGTGTTTCAAAATTGCATTGCACGGCTTTTATTCGGAACCAACGCCTCCTAGGGTCATGGAAGTACACTGTAAAAAAATCTTTCTTCAATAAACGTAAATTTCCCGGCAGCACAATCCCGGATTTCCCGGCAGCAATTTCCCGGATTATTTTCATCATTTGAGAAGGTATCCGTATTTTCTTTTTCCGTCATTTGGGGGAATGTCCGTTTTGTATTTTTCTGTGAAAGGAGGGAAACCTTCCGTTATTTTAGAGAACGTTCGTTTAATATCTTTTCGTCATTGGAGTGGAACTTTCCGTTATTTTAGGGATTGTTGGTATTATTACTAATATTATTGTGATTCAGTATATTCCTGATTATAATTTTGAAAAAAAAATGACAAACAATCCGTAAAATCCAAATAGACGATTCTTTTAAATAATTTACACTACCGATCACAGTAATACAAGTCTAATCAAAAGTTACAAGTTATCACAACTATTTAGATCATATTTTTGCGATCTAATAAGACTAGTTAGGTATGCAATATTTTAAGATTTCAGCTACGTGGTGAAGAAAGCGATCGTACGATGTTTAAATATCTGTTTAAAAATAGTATATCAGAGTATTTCTATTTTAAAGCATGGTAACGTTTACTACGGCCGTTGCTAGGCTGCCGACGTACTTTTTTGTACTGTATTTCACAATCCCTGCAAGATTTTTATACTTTATTAGCAATGCGCATCCTTGTGGACTTGATTCTTGATGTTTCTATAAAATATTTTAGCGAAATAATTTTATTTTCAATTAATTAATAATTAAAAATTTTTTTTTTAAAATTAGATAAAGTAAAACATTTAAAAAAACACAATGAATTTAATTAAATAAGGAATGACTGTTAAACAAGAGAAATTAATTCTTGCAATTTTTAATGGAATAATATAAATTTAAAATTAAATTTACTGAAAAATAATTACTGGGGTTCGAACCTACGACCATGTGCACTCTAGACTGACGCGCTACCACAACCCCATTCGAGCTCCGCTAGGTTCCATCCTAAATACTTTAAAGCCACGCCTTTAACCCGATCATGCGCACAACCACGGCTGAACTTGATCGCGACCGTAGGTTATACGGCTTATCCACTATCCAAAAGATCAAAAGAGCCGACGGCGCTGGAAGTTTCCAGTTTTTACCGCTTGAGGGGGTACCGCGCGTAGTCGCTCGTTAGGGTTGGTTTGCTTCGGCTCTTCAAAATACGCAGCACACAGAAAAATCCTAACACAGGTTCCAAAACCATACTTACAAACTTTTCTCAAAAACTTCAACTGGTGACTAACTTCATGGTTCATTTTCATTTTTTCATGGTTCATTTCGTTTTTTTTTCAAATTTGGACGGCTAACCGGGCTAATTAACTTTCAGATTTAGATTCAGTTATTTAGAATACACAAAAATCATACGTGATCCGGGTCCACAAAAATTTTTTCTATGCTGTGACTGCAGTTTTTTGGAATTTTTGGCCTTTTTTTGCATTTTACTCAAAACTGGAGGGTGACCGGGCCAAACGGACTTGAAATTCAGGTTCAGCGGGTCGAAAAACATACCGGTAGGTAGGTCCGGTCCAAAGTACATTCCACTTCTTTTTTTTTGTGTGCCGGTGTTATTTTCCAGTCAAAAGAAATGCCATGAATGACAGACAGATGGCGCTAACATCGTAGATCGTATCCCAGTTTCTGGAACCTACCTTTTCGCGTAATTGCGCAAGCCGTATATAAACACAGTTAAATCCAGTCTAGCCGTGGCACAACGGTTACCCGTCGGCAGCCTAGTCATTCCCGATTACGGCCAATAATACAAAAAATAAAAACAATATATTTAACTTACTTACCCATAATAAATTTGCTGAAGGATCGTTTCGCCTGAAGACGCTTGCACAATCTTCCATTACTTATTTACAACTATATTTGAGTCTCACCAGAACTAGTGGAGAAATCGTACAATACGCATGCGTGAGGAGAGGAAAATTAAAAAACGGAAACTTCACGATGAAGATTCCGTTTTGTAGTTTACGGAATTAATCCATGAAAAATTCACGGAACATAATAGGTCAAAAGACGTTCTTTTTTTACAGTGTAAGGTCGTTTTGATTAGCGATTTATTTTACACTAGAATCAATGAAATAAAAACAGTTGTTCTAAGAATTCGTTAAGAAAAAGATTTACGAATTAATCGTTAAGATGTAAAATAATAAAATTGACTAAAAATATTGTGGAATATGTTTATATATTTTAGGAATATGTTTTATTTATTAAATTTACCAAAAATATAATAAAATAATGAAAATATGATTATTTAAGGGCTCTAATTGAGCATTTTAAGTGATTTTTGGGAGAATATTTGTCTAATATTTTGTTGTTTTTATGGGAATCATGTGGGAAATGCAGAAATCGGTCAGAATTTAAAATGCTTGACTCGACAACTTTCACTCATCAAAATAAAGTAGGAAATGTATTAAAAATTTTAAAGAAAAAATCTCCATCTCCATCCATGCAAGGCCGGTCATATCAGCTAGTTCTACATAAACCACATCAATAATACCCAAAACTTTGGATATCTCTGAAGAGTTTCATCACTTCAGGATCCTTATGGTTTCAGGCAATATTAGGAAATACGACGAAAATACGAAATATACACGAAGCAGCGTCAGAGTTTAAGTTACGAGGTTTTGAAAACAGAATGAAATCAGAGCTTGCCAAGAATCGTCTCGTTTTTTGCTTCCTTACGACAGCTAAAGGCAGATAAAACTCTCCTTCTCAGAATGCTGTAAAATGGACCAATACTTTATTCTTCCATTTGATGAGCAGTGAATTGTGTACTGGGAATTTCATTTTGCCACTGCTATAAAATTCTTCTGATGGAAAAGAGAGTTACTTGCTCGCAAAACTCTCATTTTATATTACTGAGTGAAATTGTGAAAAAATTTCTGAAAGAGATTTCGAAACAGTGACAAGAGAACGGTTCAATAAATTGAGGGGACTTCAAGAGCAAGGAGTGGTTATCAACATGTTTTTATTGTATTTGGGTTGTGGATTGATATACCTGTATCTCAGAGTCAGTAATGCTCGCGAAAATAAAAATTTACTGTTTTTAGCATAGTGATTTTTAAAAAATGAAATTAGTCCCTCTTTAAATTTATCTTCTTATATATTTTCATTTCGCAGTTTTTAGTGATTTTGGGTTTAAAATAATTCATTATTTTTAAGACAAACATCAAGCAAATAGTGAAGGTGAAAAAACATATTTCATTATGCTAATTTTGTTATTTTATTTTATGTCGGAATTTTAGTTGGATTCATCAGTATTAAGTTACCATTTTTAAGCATAAAAAAGCATATAACTTTATGAAGAACAAAGATGTAACTTAGTTATAAATGCATATTTAAATGCGTATTTAGTATGTCTATAGTATTTAATGCCATTGAAGTTCAATGGCATTAAACTATAGACAGGTTGGAGGTTTTCCAATGGGTAATAATTTTTAGGAACTTTGGCTAATATGTGAGAAAGGTGTGGCTACACCTTTTTGAGAGAAAGTTCATTTGCAAAGGCAGCGATCTGATAGCACATCGTTATATTGATGACTTAATAGTTTATAATTATTCAGATCTTGATTTTCTTAAGTATATATATCCAGGGGAGCTTAGGTTAAATAAAACCAATGAATGTAATGAAAAAGTTAACTACTTGGATCTAAAAATAAGAATAAAAGAAAATATCCTAATAGGAATTTATGATGAAAGAAGGGACTTTGGCTTTGAAGTAATAATGTATACCCATTCGGAATCCAACATCAAAAAGAAAATATTTTATAATATTCTGTATTCGCAGGTAAACAGAATTAAAAAATCTGTAATAATAAAAAGATTTCATGGAAGCCTGTATAAACCACGGGGATGCTTTTCAATGTAATAGTTTTGGAAAAAATTTTGGTAACCTGAAAAATTTAATTAAAGAACATTTACTTTCCGAATTCGGGGGCGACATTTAAGACCAATCAAGTGGCCCTGATTGGCAAAGACTGGTTTTGCCTTTTTCGATATACCCTACAGTTTCTTTTGATCTATCTTCTTTCTTAAGGATTAATCTGGGATTATGTGTTGTATTTCTTTCTTTTAATGGGGTTAGGGTAGGTGGGGGTAATTGTCCGCAGTTTTTGGTTTTGAATTTTTGTGGCCCACAGTTTTATTATTTTAATAAGTTTCTGGTATGGAATCTAAAGCTTAGGATGTGGCCTATCAATTCATGTTTTTCCAGCCTTCAGCTGTAAATATTTTTAGAAATATTCAACTTACAAAAGAAAAAAAATTGCGGACTTTTGCCCCATTTTTTTGGGTAAATATCCGCAGTGCGTATAATTACCCCAATAGAATAAAATAAGAGAATTATTAGATATTCCAATTCAAAAACATCAAAATTGAGGTATATTCACAATAGAAAGACTACACACCAATATTGGACATTATAAAACATCGTATAGCAAAGTTACTCCACAACTTGCAAAGTTAATCCTTTTACCGGCGTAAAATCGGCCAAATTGTCAGGAAAACTTATCATTTCATGAAACCTTGCATTATTGATTTCATTTAGTTTGGAAAGTTTTAGAACTGTCTTTCTTTTCAACAAATGCTTCTTCTGATGGAGTTTCTGAGAACATTCCCACATTTTCAATTGCGGACAATTACCCCAAAATCAATGCGGACCCCATATCATGATGACAACAACAAAGTGGTACTGATTTTTTAAAACAAAAGTAAACATGAGTATAGTGATGTAATTTCAAAGATAATTAAAGGCTCTTTCGGAAAAAAAAACAGATGGATTGAATAAATATAACTATTCTACCATAATATGAAGAAAAAGTGAGAAAAATACTCTAACAAGGACGCTACAAAACTGACCTACCTCATTTTTTTGGACAACGGACACGCTACTCCTCTGAAATTTTCACAGCCATTTGGGGGTTGTGAAAGGAACCTACTGTATTGATGCAGTCAATATAATCGAATACTATCATAAAAAAAAGGCCGTGCGGACTATTACCCCATGCGGACAATTACCCCCACCTACCCTATGTGTTCTGAGTTAATTTGTTAGAGTCTATGTTTTCAGCAGCAGTTAAACTACTAAACTTTTGGATGAGTTAAACTTTTTTGTGGGTTTGATTATAAGAGAAGCATATATTAATGCTGAACTTTTATTGTGCTGCGTTATGTGAAGATAGGTATGTAGGTTTCAAACCTGTTTAATTTTTTCTCCAACTGTTGCTTCAAGAAGAAGAAGAAGACTAACTTTTATGCAAATTCGTTGCTTTAACTTTCACGCATATTTTTTTGTATTTAAATCTCGCGTTTTATTTTTGATTCAGATTGTTGGAAAAATAGTTTTATCAGTTGATTTGCTTTGGAAATTACATTAAGGCTAAGCGCGCACTAGAGACTTCTGTCACGGCGACTATAAACACTAGGTCACTCGAAAGCAATGCATTTCTATGGAGATGACTCTTGGCAACCGGCCAAGTGTCTCGTCGCCTGTGCGCGCTCTCTAGCTTCTTGCAATATAGTCAGGGTGCCAACTCGAAAAGTGTGCAATTGAGTGTGTATGGAATTTTATGACGGTTTCTGGTAGAGTTGATGGTGTAGATTTCAGAACCAATTGATGCCACTCTGCAAATATTGAGCATTTTTTATAAATCAAAATGGCGTCCAAAATGAACTCCATTGAAATCAATACTTATGAAAATAAAAATATAGCATGCAATACATCATATATGGTATTTTTTGGGTCAAAGAAACGATATATAATGTTATTTTTTACTTTAATTAAGCTTGGAATAGGTTTTTTTAATAAAACAAACATATTTCGTTGAAAAAGCAAGATTTTTTAACACTGTGTTTTAATGTCTATATTTTGCTTATAAATTCATATTTCGCATTAATTGAGATAAAATAAATTGAGTTTAAAATAACTACAAATTACTGTAATAAAAGAAAATAATACACTGCTTTTATTTCATTCAGAATATACCATCTGGAGGAAATGTTCTGATTAGATTTTAATGTAGCTATAAAAAAATTAAAATATTTTAATTTGTTTTAGAAAAAATAATTGTCTGGGAAAGGATTATATAAATTTGTCCACATAGAGAGCGACGTAACCAAGGGGGCGTCCATAAATTACGAGTCAAAAGAGAGGTGAGAGAGTCTAGCAAAATATCACCAATTCTCACGGAGTAAATATTAAATTAAAAGTTCATGTCAATTTATGGTTCAGAAAACATACACCTTTTCGATTATATTTTTAACACAAGTTTAGGAAAAATGCGAAGATTAATCAAAACAGGGAATTATTAACCACCAGTCAATCCGTGTTAATTACCTACGAGTTTAGACCAGATTTTTTATTTCAATACGTAATTGTATTAAAATATGTATCACATAAATAAAAAAACAACAAGTATAAATATCAAAGAAACTACCTTTTTTAAAGGGGGGTGGGGGCAAGGGGAGTAAGGTCCACCATAATTTCACCAAAAGGGAGAGAGCAAGCGGTCCAAAATTTGGAAAAAAAAACACCCTGTAATTTATGGACGTCCTCCGTAATTAAAGAGATCACTTCATTCTTATCATCTTCGTATAGAGTAGAATACGTGGTAAATATGACGGAAGCCAATATGACGGAAAAAATATGACAAGCCCAGTTTCGCGCACCTTCTCTTCAGACCCTTCCACCAACAATAGATGAGTGTTTCGCACGGAATGTAAAATGGGCTCACTTTCAAGACATAATAAGACTGTCAGTTAGTCTTCATCTTAACTAAACTATAGATCCAACACTTTGGTTGTCAAAAAATGAAGAGAAGGAGATTATACCGACTCTAATACCTGTAAGTGTACACTGTACCTGTAAGTGTAATTAGCCTAAGGCTAAGCGTGCACTAGAGACTTTTGTGAAAAGTTAAAAATAAGTTGTTTTATATAAATAATTTTGTTTAATGGCTTTTAAAATAAAACAGATATTTTATAGCTATGGCGTTTTATTAAATAAATAGCAACAATTTATTCCATGGGTATCTGATTTTTTTAAACTCAAGGGTCGTTAACGAGACTTGTTTTAGTTACCGTAATTATAAGTGGTCTAACAATTGACAATATATTTTAATCATTCCGAATGTCATTTAATAATATCTATTTTCAAAATATATTACAATTAAAGTTGTAGTATGAATTCCGTTTTTTTTTACCAAAATGAATAAATACCTTAACACTCATTAATATCTGAATACATTAAATCTTGATAATATAACTATTACTAAACCGAGATAAAAGGAAAAAAATTCAATCCCATTATCTAATTAGACAAAAAGCATTACATCTTCTCCCAATTAAATTACATCCAATTTTATCACAGTGTGTTAAGATCTTATCGATAAAGAAGTACTCAAACATTTTTCAAAGATCATGCTTTTCCGACGCTACCTCATAAAAGCTTCACATCATAGTGTTTTTTCAAGAAGTCTAATTATCAAGCTAATAAACTTACGCTACGGATACAAGACATGCGGAACTAATATGCACCCATTATAGGGAAAGAAAATGAAATTAAAAGCTCTATTTACCCCAATCACCCCTAAGACTAATTTACCCTCACCCGATTAGGCAATGAATGCGATTTTTTAAACGATACACATTTTTCTAGGTAGAGCGAACTGTTTTTTCCAAGGATAGTGTAGATTAGGGTGTATCGAAAAAAACTTTTTTTCGATTTTGATGACGTAATAGTGCGGAAAAGTTGTCTAAGGTGCCAGAGAGTACCTGTGAATTTTTTCAGAATTTTTGGATAATTTCTTAAGGTGCCACATTGGCCCTTAAGTTCCCCATGTTAATCCAATGGGGCGCGCCGCCAAAAAGGCCGAAAATCGGTTTTTCGCCCCTCATTTCTACCCTAATCACACGACGAATGTCTCGTCTCGAGTTATGGACTCTATATGATGTATGCTACCCGAAAAAACTTGAATAATAACTTAAATCTCTATATTATGTTGATTGTGGGCTCTGATTTGAACGAGGAAATACGCGATTTTCGACGAAATTTGAGCATACAAAAAAACGTAATATAGATATTTAGGCTATTATTCAAGTTTTGTCGGATAGCCTAGATCATATAGAGTCCATAACTCGAGACGAGACATTCGTCGTGTGATTAGGGTAGAAATGTGGCGGCGCGCCCCATTGGATTAACATGGGGAACTTCAGGGCCAATGTGGCACCTTAAGAAATTATCCAAAAATTCTGAAAAAATTCACAGGTACTCTCTGGCACCTTAGACAACTTTTCCGCACTATTACGTCATCAAAATCGAAAAAAAGTTTTTTTCGATACACCCTAGTGTAGATTCTTTCTATCCTTATTGGAAGTTGGTTCGTCTATTTTGGGTTTGTTAATTTCCATGGATAGGTTTTGTAAGTTGTTTTGGGTGTGCAAAGTTTGTTAGTTAAAAGTTAATTTATGCACAAGGGGACTACAAATCTTTTACAGAGGATAATCTGGTAATTATAGTATATGATTTAATTACAAATCTTGTTCACTTATAACTAACCGAATGCAACATTCTTTAAACTTTTGAATATATGTGCGTATACTACTCTTAAGCTTCCTAAATATTAAAATCATTAAAATCAATAAAAGGTTATTATATTTATTTTGACAGAAATTACAACTTAAATAACACTATGATGTCAAGTAAAGTATACCTATGGTTTGTCAACTTAAAAGGAATTTTAAAATTGGAAAAATAGTTAATAACACCTCACAAGTTAATGTCATTCAAAAAATAGTCAAGTACCTAGGGTTTGTTAAATTACACGAAATTTCTAAAACAAAAAAAATAATATCTTAGGAGGTACAGCCGTTCAAATAAAGGGGACATTTTGGTTGGCTGAATTCCTGATTTAGGCATCTTATAATAGTTACACTGTTGATTCGTCTAACGGTATAAGAAAAATGAAATAGCATGCTTTTCTATGCTTTCTTCCACAGATTAAGAACCTAATGTTCTATTTTTTGTAAAAACATCATTTGAAAGTTTTTCGAAAAAAATTCCAATCCACCTTCAAAACACCCATTTCCGAAGCTAAAGCAAGACGTCCACTGCGCAAACGTGATTGAAAAGCAAAGAAAAAACCACCTCGAACACAAAAACCGTTCCCCCATAAATACATCCCTCTGTTTACCGAACATCCATGGAATGGTTTTCCGGAACTCCAGATGTCCCTCTCTCACATTTAAGGGATTTTCGACAGCGGTTTTTTGCAAATAAAATAACCGACACGAGAGCGGCAAAAATCAAATAATAAATACGGGAAAGAAACTTGCATTGCAAGGTCATAACATGAAACATATCGCTCGAGCTATAACTTTATTTCCAGTAAGGAACCTCAATTCCGTTCAGGCTTCAAACGGATTTCGATTTTTCTTGCTGTGCACCCCGTTGTGCTAAAAGGCCCCATTGCTGACCTGAGGTGTAACGATTCCTGTTAGGAGCGTATGGGGTCATTCCCAGGAAAATTGGGAATCCTGAGTGTTCGCTTTTTGAAGTCTAGGAAGCATTTTTTGGAACAATGGTTGGTTTTCGTAATGACGATAAAAGCTAAAAACGTCGAATCTGGAAGGTTTCGAAACATCTAAAGCAAAGAAGGGGTTAGTATGTATACGAATTGAATTGTTTAGGCGGGTATGCATTTTGCAAAAGTTTGAATCTGGGGTTGTGAATATGAAGGATATTGAAAGATTGATATTGTTTGGTATTGAAAGATTCGTATTGGGTTTGATATTGAAAGATACGTATCAGTAGGAAATAACTAAATCACTCGGGCTCGGGTGTATACATAACATATAAATGTGTATAAGGTTTTTCCTAAAGATGCACTGTTTTGTATTTTCTTTTAAATTTAAAAACATCTCTTCCAAAACTTCTTAAATAGGTTTCGGTAAGGAAATAATTCATGAAAAATTTCGAATGCACTTTTTCATTTGAATTTATCAAATTTTTTTTTGTGAAAATGCTATATAATAAATGTTTTTGTATTTAAAGTAAAGTATTTTCTTGGAATACAAATTGATAAGTTATAATTTTTTAAAGAATTTATGGCACTAGGAATAAATCGGGAAATGTACTCTAATATATTTTTTACCTAAACCTGAAAACTTATTAATGTGGATTATATGAAATTTTTAAAAATGTCAATGGGTCAAATCGGAAAAAAAACAAATTGACTGCATCTTTATTACACTAGATTACTAAAATAACGTTTTTAACCAACATATTTCAATTACATACAAATTCAATCTGATAAAAAAAATTCTAACTTCTTTTTCTTACTTTCTGAAGTCAAAACATTTCTTTTACTTCTGAGCCAATGGTTTAACTTATTTTCGTTAGACTTAACTTATTTTCGTTAGACTTAACTTATTTTCGTATCTATCCATCTTTCAGAAAAAATAAAGAGAAGTAAAGTATACTGTTTTTCCAAGATTAAAAATAAGACACCGTAAACTAATCTGAGATAAAAAAGAAACCTTTGCAATTTCAAGAAAATTTAACCCCTGCTCAAGATTCAGTTGGTTATCAAATCGAATTTCACTTTAACTTTATTACCTTGAACAAATAGTAGTTAACCCGACCTTCAAATAAAAACAAAAACGAAAATTGCTTTTTCACGCAGCAATAACAATCTCTCTAAGCATTTGATATAAAATGCTAGGTTCTCAAAAACACTGGCAAAGGGGTAATTCCAAGTTCCAGTTCAAAGTTCTCGTTTGAATCGGAGAAACTTCCAATCCGAAAATAAATTAGCAAAGAACTTTCGAACTATTTCCTTATAGACATATCGGGTCCACAACGGAGTTAAAAGCTTGAATGAAAAATGAAGTATGGATTAGGTGTCAAGTTTTCTTCGAGCCTATCGAAAATCAATGTATTTCGGGTTACTTTTTATGTGTGTCTGTTGTCAAATGCTAGTGGTTAGCTGGGTTCTAATTTCTTTTGAACAAAGGTTTAAGTTGTTTTCCCTTCTGAATAGAATCGCATGTTATTAATCTGTTTTATTGTATTCATATAAATATCTGGATTAGATACATTATCTCATTACAAATTTTTTTATTTTAGTGAGCTGGTAAGAACGTTTCAAATATGAAGTAAATATTTAAAATATATCTAAGCTAGATCCAAAACATCCAATTCTAGATAAGTTTTACGAGTTTTTATTACATAAAATAATGTTACATTTTAATTATAAAAGTAACGCTATGGTTTCTTGAAATATTTAAAAAAGCATTAAAATGGGAATAACAATAGTTAATAAGATGTAAGCAAACATAAATAGAAACATTGCGTTTGTTTTGAAAGGTCTGAAAAATAACCAGTAATAACTTATTTGAGTGATAAAAAACTTGGTATACGCACAAATTCTCTTAAAAATATTCAATGACATATTTTAATGTTAATTGTTTTTATGTACAACACTATAAATTAATAACTCACAGTAAGATAAAAGTATGTAATTTTTCATACGAAGCAAAAAAAAATAATCGTTTTATAAGAAAAATAAAAATTTCTAGAAAAAGGTGCAAGTTTACTTAAAGGGGGAAATCCTATTCTCTAATTCGGAACATACAATTTTATTGAACGATGCTCTTTAAATATTCTTTTTACTCAAACTAATATTTTTTTATCGGTAGCGGGATTTTCATTGATGGTTTTTATGAAATTAAGTAACGAAATTTTTTGAAGAACAAAAATATAGACAATTCATTTCTTTTGAAAATAATCATAATCTTATAACATCCAATAAATTATCGTTAATATATACCAATGTAAATTTTTCCATTTGTCAATTATATAACGCACTAACATAAATGACGACTTGAAGAGCTATTAAGTGTTTCGTATTTTTTTAATCTAAAAAGCAGAAAAGAAAGAGAAATTATGTTTATATAACTATTTAAGTGTTAAATATTATACATCTCTTTAGAAACTGAAATAATCTTGTTCTAATGAGTTCTAACAAGGAACCCAAATTATGAACAATTTATATTACGGTAAATTAATACTTGAAACAATGCGTTTTTTTTTGCGAGTTCCCTTATTTTCAACTACCAATTTGCACCATTACGCAAACTAACTCCATCATTACTAACACCTCATTTCTCTCCACTAAAAACCATGGATTATACAAGCAGCGCTCATGCAACCCTCCTCCATTAAAATAACCCCAAACATTACAAGGCGGCGAACAGGAAAGCGCTGGAAAGCACAATATCTCAATCCAAAACCCCGAATGAAAGCCAACATCTAGCAAACCATTTTATCTCCGAGTTTCAGATGGCTCATTTTTTAACCCGGGGCCTTATTAGTAGATTCCCAGAAAATTAGCTCATTACTCCAATGGCCATATTGTGTTCATCTTCGAGGCAGAGTCAACACTCTTTTGTTGCTGGGCCGCCTTGCAGAGAGTTAATGGAAAACCGGAGAAAACGCCGACTCCGGGAAAATCTATTAATTACTCTGGTCTGAGGCCTTATTGGTCCAGGAAAAAAGGAAAACTTTCACCAACTGTCCTGGTCTCCTCCTCCGGTAGTAAAACCATTCCTTAATGAAGAGTTGGCCTCAAAGGGAGATGTGGTAATGTTTGCCCGTGTATTCTAGGGACCTGGATTATGTCTTTGATAAGTGTTAGAATGTTAAGATAAGTTTAAAATTGGAATGTTGCAATATGGCTTTCGGAATTATCGTGTAACCTATTCAAATGTGATTACAAATAATGCCTGTTGGGTAGATATAATTCAAATAAAAATGTATTTAAGAAATTGTAATTGCAAATTGTAAAATGTAATAATCAAAATTGTATTTATGGATAGGTTGAGTAATGCTGATATCCTTCTCATATTATCATAACATAACGTATTATCCTAGAAAGAAAAACCCTTTTCTTACCAGAGGATTGCAGAAGTAAACATAAATGTTTGAAATGTCCTTTGAAATGAACTAATCAAATAGCACTGAAGTAAGATAGCACACAGGAATTCAATCATTGAATTGCATTCAAACACTGGTAAACATACACTCTTTTTTGGCAAAGTTATTATGATTCCAATCCCAGCGCTTTAATGAAAATTTTCTTCTTATAATCCAGTTACTACCTGACTTTTTACTCTCTATTTATACTAGGTATTTATTTATTGTGATATGTATTTCTCTCGTATAACCTAGAGAACCTGTATGCGAGAGAGAGGTGACAACTCAGTATAGCGCGCGCAGATCGGTAAACAGATTTTCTGTTCGCCACAGCCGGTTCCCTCCATAGGATTAGCATTGGACTCGAGACAAGCGGCATGATACAGTTTGGCCAGAACTGGATGCGCAGAGATGCTTTTAAGCTCTCCTAGAGAGCCTGTATACGAGAGAGTGGCGACAACGCGCTTAAAAGCGTCTCTGCGCATCCAGTTCTGTCCAAACTGCATCATGCCGCTTGTCTCGAGTCCCATGCTAATCCTATGGAGGGAACCGCCTGTGGCGAACAGAAAACCTGTTTACCGATCTGCGCGCACTATACTGAGTGGTCGCCTCTCTCTCGTATACAGGCTCTTTAGTATAACCTTACTTTATTGAGCCGGTTTTTACTCCCATACAAATATTGAAATCGTAGAATGGGTGTCAAATTTGTACCTTTTGGAACTTGTTTTCGCACTTAATGCACTTTTTTAGAACATCAAAGCACTAAATTTATCACTGGAGTTTAAAACTAGTCCCTCTCATTGTGCTTAACAAAGATCTAGGTTTTTAAGTAATGTTTGAAGTAGAAAAATTATAGTTAATCTCTCGAGTACCAACAAATCATTTCGTGTAAAAATAAATATTTATGTGTAAAATTAAAAGCATCAGTTTGATACTAAATACCTTGTTATGTGTCCGCGGTTACCGTGATTTTAGGCGGTACTTGTCCAGTTCGTAATCCAGTTCTTATATCCTGAAAGGGGGGTTTAGGGGTCCTCCCCCAGAAAATTTTTGGAAATTTAAGTCTAAAAAGCAGATTTTTCTACTCGTTTTTGTACACCAAATCTGGATTTCGGACATACATTTTCAAGACTTTAATATACATTTTGGTAGGACTTTTGCATTTCAATGAACTTTTTACAGAAAAGTGGTAAATAATTGGGTTCCAAACTCTCAAAAATAGGGTCTGAGGGTCCTCCCCCAGAAAATTTCTGGATATTTGACCCTAAAAACAAGATTTAAACTCGTTTTAGAGTAGCTTTTCCCTTTTTTGCACCCTTGTTTTCCTACTTCTCTTCTTTCTCACTATTAGTTTTTATTCCTTTTGGGGAGGAAGGCTTAAGTCCCCTAGCCCCTCTGGATCCGCTAGTGTGAGTAGAACTCCTAAATCACCTTGGATACGACCCCTTTATGACTTCACTCATTTTTCGACTAACCCGAAGAGGACCACTCCTTGTAAGTCCTAAAATTTTCCAGTAACGACTTTATAATCTTCTTCTTTGATCGCCCTACAGCCCTTGATGGGCCTTGGCCTGCTGCACTACCTTATTCCAGGCAACTTCATTACACGCCTTGACTGTTATAATAGATTTCAAAATTGTGAACCTTAAAAGTAGTAGGGGTTTTATGCATTTTAAGTCGATTTTTTAAGGAAAAAGAAATTGATGTCAAAATTTGGGGGGGGGGGGTTGAACCCCCAACCCCCCCTTGGATACGGCCCTGCTCAACACATTCAGAATAATACCACATAATAAGTGCAACTAGAAAGTAATTGCTCACGGTAAGGATTCTGTGTAAAACTCGGCACCCATTACACACATATCCGAATTGTTAATGAATAGCCTCTGAGAGACTGCATAGTTCTGGCAACTCTTACACAGCGGCCGACGGCCCCGCATTCATTAAGAACTCGCCCATTATGATGTTAAACATATTTGCCTCTTCCCTTTCAGAAATATTATCCCATTATCAAAGTCGCTGCTGCCAAATAATTAATCGTCATATGGCGCAATAATCAAATTAACCGCCATACATGTCGCAACATGGATCCATGCTCTAGGGATGATTGGATTATTCTCCAAATCTTATTCACCTTCACCGATTTTTTTTTCAGGGAAGGGAAATGAGATAAAAGTTCCCTCGTCTTTGATTAGCGAAGTTTAGGGATGTTTAGAGGTACGTGTGCCACTGAGGGTGATTATGATAGGGAGCTGCATCTTAATGAAGATCTGTGTTTTGCTTTGGAGCAGCCCCAATCAAGATCGTGTTTAAAGACGAGACGCATTAATCATCGATGAGTCAATCGTAATCGAATCAAATCTTAATTAAATGTCGGGTCTGATGGAGGTCTCTTTGAAAGGCGTCTTGGATGAAAGTTGTGTTGTTGTGAGGCTGAGGGCATGCTAGATTTGGGATGAGCAGGTAATAGATTGAATATGAAACTAATAACTTAAATTGCAGATTCTTATTCGGGTATTATTAGGTATTGAGGGAGGAAATAAAGTAATTATCAGATATACTAAGTGTAAGAGAAGAAATTCCAATTATTCTAGGAAACTTTTTAGACTCAGAATTGAAAATCAGATTACTTTGTGGAATTTAAATGTATGAATTTAAAGTTTAGCTAATCAAAGTAATCATTAATATATAAATTTGTCATGCAAAAGCTCTTAAATCATAGTTAATTCTGTTGATTCTAAAACAGCAAATACTTTTTTAAATTTTTATTCAGGGATGCTAGTTAAATGTAATAAATGGTTGTCAAAGTCAGGATTTTGAAAAATTTATATTCCATAATGTTGGGGTTCCATATGAACAAAATTGTGTTGGTATTGAAATTTCAAAAATAATATTTTGAAATTATTCTTTCTAAAAACTACATTTTTAACCTTTCGCTTCAAGGCGTTCATTTTTAAATTCTATATTTAGCTAAGTCACTATACAGTTGTGTCAACATCAATGACAAGTTGAACGGTTTGATATTGAATTGCATGCAAATTGAATATTAAACCTTTCAAAAGTTGTCCATTTTATTTAGTAATACTGTTTTTCTATTTAAAAAGTTTCGAGATTCGAGATTTCTTATCTTGTGCTTAAAAATAGAGATATTTCGCAAAAAATATTCCAAAGCTACTTTGAAACCAATTAAAGATTTTTTAATCTCTTCTATACCCCTTACCTCCTGACTTTCAAAAATACTTATATTTACCTCACAATCCAAACATGATAGATATCAGATCTTATTCCCTGACATAGCTCAATGTTGAAGCATAACACTCAAATAACTTTTGCTTCTGAAATTCTTCCCATACCCTTACTGAAGAAAGTTTAGATTCACATCACACCAAAACCCCTCAATTTCCATTCAAAAACCACAATCCAAACCCAACACACACATTTCCTAAATCAGCATCACAACATTCGTCCACACGCTAATGAAACACCAACCAACCAACCTCTCCCGACGAGCCTCACTACTTGGCCAGCTAGCTGGCGGTCATTTTCTGATGTAATGAAGACGCTTCGCAACTGTAACCGTGCTTCCTTGTTACGCTGCTGTCTCGAAGCCCCAAGGCCCGCATCAAAAGGGCCCAAATGAGGGATTCTTCGTTACTCAGAGAAGATTCTTGAGGAGTTCCCGACTTTGAGGGAAAAAGCCGCCGGTTATGGGTGGCTTTTTGGAGTTCTTCATGTTATATTCATGGGGAAGGGGCTATATTTGGAGTGGCTTGGTTTATGTTTTGTGGAGGCGTGATCTGTTTTGAAAGTTTTTCTTGATGTGTGTGCGGCATTACGGTGTTCGGAATAAATTGTTAGTGTCTTTCTAAAACTTATTAGGATTTGGTGAATTTACTATCTGCAAACCGTATGAGATATATCAGCAATCTAATATAGTTTTATGAAGTATGATTTTACTTTAGAAAACTATTTTCTTTTTTATAAAGTTCTAAATATTTTGAGGGGAATAATTTTTGATAAAGAAAATTGTTACACCTGAGTGGTTTTTATAAGCTAGTTAAATATTTTATTGGGTCGATAAGTATCTTTAGTGTAAGGAAATGTAAATTTCTGAAGCAAAATTTAGCTCATACAACTTATCTATTTATAATGGAGCTTACAATAGAGAGCTACGTAGACAAAAAAATTTAACAAAACACCAAGAGAAAGCGTGAATGTGTAACCTATTGGATTGATATTATCTATCTTAATATATCACATTAATTCAGTTCCCGAAACGTTGGTTCTAAATTGAAAATATACTTTTTAGTGCTTTCGAAAATTCATTCAGAAACCAAGGAAAATCATAGGTTTAGCTCTAAAATGCATTTGGACAACAGATTCAACCGTGTTTCACTATCACAACTTAAGAGACGAAGGTGATATAAAACAGAACAGAAACAGACCTCCCCCGCACCTATAAACCCAAATACAAACCTCACCAAAACAGACGGTTTCATCCCTCTACTCATGCATTAATATAATATTTTCGTTCGGAATTAAGAATTCGCGAAAGGCGGCAAGCAGGTCGATAGCTCCATTCTTCATAGTGAGCCTCCCAAATCATTCGGTCTCCTCTTTCAGGCCGCATTAAACTCGTGGACGGAACTTTTCCCAACCCTTAATTTGCGAAGGTCGCTCATTCTGGGGGCTGATTTTAATACGGATATATCGGTCGATCGAAGACATGCAGTGTTCGGGAGTGAGGCGATTCCATTTTTGACCATGGTGTATGTATCCCCATTTTCCATGCAGCACATACGTTCAAGATTCGTTCAATTTTTGTCATGTATAGCCAAGTTACGTTTGCTTCTAGTTGCAGTTACGTAAACTTGAATATTTGGTCTGAGCTTTGCTATTAGGGATGGGAGATGCAACAAATAATCACGTTTTAGGAACTCCTAGCCCATAATCAAATACCCAGAGAGAACAATATGATGTATAAATGAAACAAAAAATGATATTAGTAGCCCAGGGGTCAGACACCCTTATGGGCAACTTATGTGAGATTTTGTACATAATAATTGAAAACATAAAAATGAGAAAAATAATATATAAAAAATTGCAAATGGTACCGGAGGATAAATTTCAGTATTATGTTTAAGAAAAAATGAAAAGATCGTTTGATTACTCAGAAATTAGGTAGTAGTAATTTCCAATTTTCGAACTTTAATTTTAAAAATATCTTTTTGCAAAGTATTTTTCTTATTAAAAACAGTTAGGAAAATGATTCGAGTATAAAGGGATTAACAAATATTACTCTCTTATTAAACTTTTAAAGTATTTGTGAGGCGTTTGCTATCAAAACCAGCTCATTCCATATTTTTATGAAATCCACTTTTTTGCATATTTTGAAAGTTTAGAGAGTCCTTCATAACCTGAAGAAGGGATATAGCTCAAATCCAGCTCATTCGAACCCAAAATTAGATGAAAAGGTGAAAACTGTGATCTCAACTGGGAAATTTCGGATAATTTGAAAAAGTTAAGCTGGTGTCATTTATTTAAAACTCGTAAAGACACAAATATGAACTGGTAAATTGGAAAAATTGGTCAAAAATTGCCAAAATCATCCTTACGTAATTAATCAATGGCCCCTAAGAGTTATTCATAAATGGTTACTGCATTAATTTATAAAATTTAATGTTTACCCTGGCTTATAAAAACGAAATTAATGAGTGTATTATTGTTTTAAATACTTATATCTCGTTCCAAGTTAGATATACAGGGTGTCCCATAAATGTTGGGTCACACTTCTAGGGCGGATACTAGACACCAAGACGAGTCAGAATCACATAGGATTTGGGGGTCCCGGATAAATCCCAGGGAGTTAAAAATGGAGCGACACCCCAAAAAAATTATTGAAAAATTCTATTTGTAGAAGAACTATTATTGGTAAAAATTTAATTATGGTCTTAAAAATTGTGGTTTATTATGATCTTTAAAACTATCGTAAAAGTTTCCAGTTTAATATTTTTATAACAAAAAAAGTTTAAAAACCACGAAAAAATGTGAAAACTCTGCCAAAACTTTATTTTGAATTTCGAAATCCTATCTATTGAATCAATAATATGAAAGATCATAGTTTAAAGTCCAAAGTGTCACGTAAGAACCATAAATATTAAATGATTGAGATCCAGCATGGTTTAAGTCCATTTTTTGCGTCCTCAAACTGCCGTTTTGGAAACGGCTATAGGAAACCAGTTTGCGCACGGTAAAATTAACTTTAACAGGATATCAAGCTTTTAATATTGATGGTTTTTACGTGAAACTTTGGACATAATGGTTTACAGCTATGATCTTTCAGATTATAAAATCAAAAGAAAGGATTTCGAAATTCAAAATGAGGTTTTGGCAGAATTTTCACATTTTTTTATGGTTTTTTAACTTTTTTTTATAAAAAATAATGCATTGTAGGGTTAACGTTTTTCATAATAAAACAAATTTTAAAGTGAAGACTTTTGAGATAATTTTAAAGATCATATTAAACCACAATTTTTGAGACCATAATTAAATTTTTACCAAAAGTAGTTCTTCTACAAATGGAATTTTTCCATAATTTTTTTGGGGTGTCGCTCCATTTTGAACTCCCTGGGATTTGGTCTGGGACCCCCCAATCCTATGTGATTCTGACTAGTCTAGTTGTCTACTAACCCCCCCCCCAAGAAGTGTGACCCAGCATTTATGGGACATTCTGTATATCTAACTTGGAACGAGATATAAGTATTTAAAACAATAATAAACTCATTTATTTCGTTTTTATAAGACAGGGAAAATATTAAATTTATAAATTAATGCAGACAGATGTCAAAAGACGTCTTAAAAGATGTCAGTTTTAATGTATAAAGCTTCTAAATAAACTACTTGAAAATTAAACTGAAAGATTTTCGCTACATTATTATAGATGGATGGAATAAATTAGAAATCAACATCTTACATTCTATTCACTCTACTTAGAGATTTCATCATACTCAAATGTATAAATGGATATTTAGAAAAGGGAATAGACACCTCAAAAGTAATCATATTAGTAGCTTTTATCCTCCGATAAAGATCCCTCAAAATGTGACTGAATGCAATATGTGTGACTGGATGTTTCATTAAAATATTATAAGTTTCTGAAAAGATTAGGAATGATGACCATGAATACATATATTTCATGGGCCCCTAAAATGTATGCATATGCATATTCGTAAGTTTTGATCTAACTGTATTTGCGTATTTCCTCTGACTCAACTGATTAGGTTTCTCTAATTCAGATGACTGTCAATAATAATTAAAAATTACCAGATTACAGATTTACCAAATTAAAAATTCACAAATAGAAAAGTAGCCATGACACACGTGAGTTAGTTTCATTCAACACATACGTTCAAGAATAAAAATACAATCTTCTATTGACATTATGAATAGATTGAACTCAATTACAATAACATAAGATTTCTGAAACTTGAATGCAAAATTGTGTAGTTGCAAAACAGGCGAGTATATCTGCACATGCATAATGCTATGTGTTGGCCTGTTGGTCTGTTGGCCTGGTTGGCCTATTTTAACCTTCTCGTTTTTGTTTAATCGATAGACGTATTTTAAGATGGTCATAGATGCCCTTAAACATATTTACGGAAGGACATATGTGACTTACCCCCTCAAATTTCAATAACAATTTGTTTGATGCTAACTTCACTCTTCACACCATGTCCATAAAAATATAAATCACTTAGTAAAAAAATCCGTCTTAACACTTAATTGCCCATTGTATTTTAGCGAAAATTTTTCGCACGCATAGAAAATACTCATTTTCCGAAAATTCTTCCACAAAATAATTAAGCTTTAAAAAGTCACCACTAAATGAATAAATTAAAAAAACAAGTATGTACAAGTCAAATTTACTCGATAGCGTTTAGATAAATCGAAGCCATTTACGTTACCTAGGTGTATAATATGTTTGCTGGTTACGTCACAATGCCTTTAGAGTGTATGAAATTAGTTAAAATAAAATTGAAAGGCAGGTTCCTGAAAATAATCTAAAAGAACTCACAAGTTTCTTCAAAAAAACGGTAAGTTCATCTCTAAAAATTCATATTTCCTCAAAGTGCAGAAATTAACCAGCAACATTGCTGCCGGTTAAACTCCGTTATTTTTGAAAAACATTTTTACAGTGTTTTTGTCTCTTTTTTACTTATTGTAAAAGTATATCTGTTTTTAGAAATTATAAATGATTATTTCTTAGTTTGTTGTGCTATGTTACCTACCCCACACTAATATAAAATATGCTCTGTCATTTCAAATAAATGCTAAATTTATCATGAAAGGAGCTCTTGTAAAACCGAAATTCTTGAAAAACATTTGTTCCAGAAGGGTCCTTAGCATACAGAGTCTTCAAAAGATAATACAGTAAGATATTTGATTTTCTATTAAGCTGAAATCCTAAACACAGCTAAGGCATGGAAAGCTTAGAGCAGCTGAAATTTGTAAAGTGCAATAAACTTCCTGACGTCACTCTTTGTCTTCATATAATGATCCTTTCGACATTCCAACCATAGTCCTGCCTCCTAACATTTAATCGAAAAGGATCTGTAAAAATGCAAAGAAGATTTCAGAGTGAAGTTGAGTTGTTGGCAAATAGTATTCCATCGTGAAGGCAGGACATCTATTTCACGTCTCAGTATCTAGTTTCGCAGGGTTCTAGTTGGCTCTGGAGCTTCATTCTGACCACTTCCCAACGATAAATACCAGATCTGTGGAGTTTTCTACTCCTGAAGGGATGATAGTGTCAAGTACGACCCAGCACTGGTAGCTCATCCGGCAATCGGCAGTTATCATCCCATGGAACAAAAGGGAAACCGCAAATAACCCCATAAAAGGACCCCCAATGGTGTCTCGTCCCCTCTAGGTAGAGTCTCGCCTCTTCTAGAGGTCATTTTATGAGGTCGTTTGTGAAGTCCCTTTTGTTCCATGGGATATTAACTGTAATGTTCGGCACTAGTTAACTAAAAGTAGTTGAAAAGTAGTTAACTACTAGTTGCAACTACTAGTTAACTAGTAGTTCAACTACTTTTGGTTTAGAGTAGTTGAACTAGTAGTTTAACTACTTTTTTCACCAACTACTAGTTCCAACTACTTTCAAAAAGTTCAACTACTTCAAAAAATATTGAAAGATCAAAATTTTTAAAAATATGTTACATCTACTAACAATGCCATTTGTGGTGATACATTTTCATATTTGGCAACCTTGAAATATATTCATCCCAGCAATTGACATATAAATGCAACCCTTTTTTGAAATCCTCTCTAGAAATTAGGGGGTTCAGGGTTTTCTCTCCTGGAAATTCCAGCACTTTGAAAAGCGATTTTAGGCTAGGTTTACGAGGATTCTAGATGCTTTTCCTGCATTAAAAATTAGTAGGGCAATACTTAAAGTTAACGACCCAATTTTGTGCTTAAAATATTGTTGTTCAGGCTAAGAAAAGGGGGTTTAGAACACTTAACCCCCCTTATATACGACACTGTACTGACTAATATAAATACAACATAGAAAACTTTAAGACACTAAAAACCTGTATACCTATCAAAAATTGGCGAATCTTTAGCCATGATATTTTTGCAAGGGCGTCATTTCAGTTTTTGGTTGGGGGGGGCAAGGATTTTTTTAAATGGGTCTGAATCACGCTGTAACTAACTTTTTTGGGGGGTTGCCTCAACTTCACTTTTAAGGTATCCCCTAACGAGAACATTTATAGGTTAAGTGTTAGAACACTGAAAAATAGTATTTGAATGATATTACTAATAATGTCAAAATTTGACATGAACTCCAAGGAAAAAGTGGGTCTGGGGGTTCGCCCCCAGGAAAATTTAGAAAATTTGCCTTTTAAAGTAGTGTTTTGGCTCATTTTGAGACCCTATGGACTGCATCTAAAGAGAACAGTTTCTTGTAAACCACAAAATTTTCTAGGGAAAAGAGTTGTAAATAAACGTCAAAGTATCAAGGGGCCTCCCCCAGACTTTTTTTTAAAAATTCCCCTTTAAACTAGTGTTTTATCTCTTTTTCAAACTCTTTGGGGAGCTCCTAAAGGGGACATCCATAAATTACGTGAGGTGTTTTTTCCAAAATCTGGACCCCCCCCCTCCCCACTTGGTGAGATTTAGTGAGATTTCGCTGGACCTCCCCTCCGCCACGTGAGATTTACCTACAACCTTTTTATTATTCTCCTTCCTTCTTATATTGTATTACTTTCTCCTACTTAAAAAAAAGAAAATCCTATAATTTCTAACTTGAAAAGTTGACGTGAGATTTTAATCGACCCCCCCTCCCCCTAGCTTCTTGAGAGTGGCAAAATTCTAAAGGGAAAAACTGTGTAACCGACGTAAAAATTTTAGAGGGGAGCTGGGGATCCTCCCCCAAATTTTTTTTTGAAATTACCACTTTAAACTCGTTTTTTATCTCTTTTTCAAACTCTTTGGGGAGCACTAAAAAGGAAAAGCTTCTTGAAAGCGGCAGAATTTTCAAGGGGAAAAACACTGTTTAACAGAGGTCAAAATTAAAGAGGGGGGTTGGGGGTATGCCCAAGAATTTTTTTTGAAATTTCCCCTTTAAACTAGTGTTTTATCTCTTTCAAACTCTTTGTGGAGCTCGTAAAGGGAAAAGATTCTTGTAAATGGCAGAATTCTAAGGAGGAAAAATCTGTATAACCACCGAAGTAAAATTTTAGAAGGGGGCTGGGGATCTTTCCCCAGAATTTTTTTTTTAATTTAACCCTTAAAGGTAGTGTTTTAACTCCTTTTGAGACTTTTTGAGTTGCACCCAAAGCTCCTTGTGGAAGTCACAGAATTTTCAAGGGAAGCTATTTTTCACATAACAGTAGAAACCTTGGGGGTGGGCGGTTGGTCCCCTCGCCCCCCCCCTAAATGACGCCCCTGTATTTTTGCTGCAGGTAAGAAAAAGTAATCGAAAATTTGGGGAAAAATATCTTATGAAATTAAATAGACTAGTTAACTAGTAGTTAACTACTTTGGGAAATAATCAACTACTAGTTACAACTACTTCCAAGAAAAAGTAGTTAACTAGTAGTTACAACTACTTTTGCCCAGACTAGTTGGTAGTTGGTAGTTAACTACTTTTTTACCAGTAGTTGCCGAACACTAATTAACTGTTGATCGCCGAATGAGATACCAGCACTCAGCTGTACTTGACACTTACGTCTACCTACCTAATCCTACGTCTGATCAAAACAAAGCTTTTCGTAATCCGCTGATATCTAAGAGGTTATCTACAATTTTAATATCTCTGATATCTGGTATCTAAGAGGTTTTCTACAAATCTAATATCTGCGATATCTGAAATCTAAGAGGTTATCTACAGATATATCTCAGATATCTGATATCTAAGAGATTATCTATCAGGTTATCTACAAATCTAATATCTCAGATACCTGACATGTGAGATATTATCTATCCGGTTATCTACAAATCTCTAACATCTCATATATCTGATAACTAAGAGGTTATCTATCAGGTAGGGGAGAGTGGGGCTATTTCGCACATGGGGCACATTCGGACAGACGGCATTTCCCCTAGTAATTATTAATTTAAAAATCTGAAAAAAATACCAGTGAATGGATGCATGACTACCACCTCCTGCTTGAATTTTCAAAGCCCTGAGCCATTTTGTTGTATACGTACTAGAAATATGCTAGTGTTAGAAACAGCAAAGTAAATTTTCTTGTCATTTTGTTGGCGTAAAATATCAATCAAAAATAACTCTCAAGTTGACATTCAGCATTTTATTCAGTTGAGGCACTACTAAAGTAAGTTTCTAGAAAGGTTTTATTTCCCAGCTTTATTTATAAATATCTTGTTGGGACGTTGTAAGCTTGAACTGGTAGATGGGGCACATTCGTACACCAAAAGATGGGGCAGATTCGGACAGTGCGAATGTGCCTCATCTTTCCCATTTTTGGTTATGAAAGTGATTTATATGTTTATAAGTGCAGTATATTTAATAACTTGAAGTTTAATTGTTTTTTATTGTAATTGTTTCAAAATTTGGCGATAATAGAAAATAACATCTTAAAGAAAGCTTCAGTTTTAAGGAATTTAGACCCAGATTTAAACATCGAAGAAATAATGTCCCTGATATTTGTTTAATACCAATTGACTTGGACTTAGGTGATTTTATTCCAGTAGAATTTGCTACTAAAAAGAAAATTTTGTTATGTTGGTCAAATAGAAAATTTAGAGTTGAATGGTGCTTATTTAAAATTAATGATGAAAAACTTTAAAACATTAAAATTAATGACGAAACTTTTTTTTCCCAGTAAGAAAATGATTCAACATTCATACAAAAAGATAATATCGTATTACAAGTTCCCCAACCGTCAGTTTCAGGTGTTAATAAGTGAGCTGTTGGTTCACTTTTCTTTTCGAATAAAACCTGACAGTTAAAATATTGGTTAAACTTTTTCTAACTAATTATATTATGTTAAGTATGTCAATGTGCAATATAATCTTCATTACTACAATTGTTTTCCTCATCAAAAACTTAGATGTTGAATATTTTCTGAAGCTGTTTTCTTTTTGTAAAAAAATCTTCAATTTAGAGGAAAAATATGTAAAAGTGCCAAATATTTCGTTTAATTAATCCTTACTTTAAAGTGCCATAAACTTTTAATTTCGTAAAAATAATTATTGTATAATTTTTTGCTTGTGTACGAATGTGCCCCACACCTGTGAAAAACTGCCCCACCCATGGGGCACATTCGCACGAAATTTCTAGTTTTTTAGATTGATGATATAGGTTAGAAATTCTAGATGAATGCGACCAATTATCGTTCTAAAATATCGGGAAAGGTCTTAACTTTCATTTGAATCCGAGTTTGTTTCAATATCTCATCTAGATCCAGAGAAATATCCCGAAGTGCACTTTTTGTGCGAATGTGCCCCGTTCTCCCCTATCTACAAATCATGAAACTCCTATCCAGTGTCCACAAATGGCGATAGAATCGCAGTCCTCGGTTTATTCCGCTCTCCCGAATCCACAATAATTTCCGGCCCCCAGTCGAACACGCGGTGACACGGACTCAAAAGAGATGAATGGCAAAATCAATGGCCTCCCTGTGACAATGGCCGCTCAAAACAAAGCAGCCGGATCGGCCGTGAAATGAATGATAGGGAAATTCCAGAAGGGGAATAATTCCACTGTTTACCGGGAATCACAGGCCCGCAATCGATCTATTCCGTCGCTATCGGAAAAAGGGTTACTCGATGACTTTATTTGTTTCGAAAAAGGCCCGCGTGTTGGGGGGACTACTGGAAGAATGCCATCGATGCGTCTTTGCTTTGATGTTGCGGTGGTGTCGAGACGCCCGATCGATCGCGGACGCTTAACGGTGTTTAATAGATCGTGACGAGAGTTTTGAGCGCTCTTTTCAATGGTGTTTGGGATCGAAGAGTTTTGGAGTATTGATTGGTTTGAAGGGGGGTTGATGATGATGGGGATTATAACTTTGTGTTGATTTGGAGTATTTGTGTACTTCAGTGTGTTGTGAGAGATACTCAGAGCTTTTGGAAGGTTCATTTAATTTTAATTGGGTATTGGGTAGCCCAATCCACCCCTCCAACCTTTCCGTTTATGGGGTAATAAGTGGGGAGTCTTTATTGTAAAAGCAGGTTAAAAATACAAATTCCACAGTAAATAGTTAGTTTTAATTGGGTTATAAGTGTTTAAAGAGGGGGTTGAAGCATTTGTTGTAAATAAATTTTGCTTTCTAATGAGTACAAAGAGCTTACAGGATCGGTTTGGGAATTATGATTTATTAAAAATAATAGCTATAATTTAAGAAACTTACTTAACTGACTTCACTCTTCATTTAGAAAATTGGACTTCATATGTTTTAAAAAAATAAATGAAATAAAATATTCACAATGAAATGCTTTTTGTTTATCTTCATATCGCCGCATCTCCAAAAAGTTTCCTATACTTAAGTATTTTATTCACATAAAAATGAGAGTGGAAGAGATCACCCCTCACTACACAAAATAGAATACTAGAAGAAAGAGAGAGCACTTTTAAAATTCCCTACTAATTCCATTTATTACTCTTTTCATGTCGAGAAGGGCAAGACAAGAGGGACAGGAGATGTGGCATATTCTTACACACGATGTTCATGATATTTTATTTTCGAATACCTTATCAATCTTGAAAAAACTAGCATTTTGACCTCTCAAGAAGAACATTAACGATACATGGGATGTTTTAAAGAAAAATTTTGTACTTTTGGGATAAAGGTTTTGTCTAAAACACAAAAGAAAAGTTGAGGGAGGCAGTAATTGCTACAACATAATTAAAAACGGGGAACAAGGGAAGTCAAAAAATACCGAACACAAACTTACGCAATTCTTGAACCGTTCTCTATGTGGGAATATGAACCGTTGAGGTATCAAAACTATAATTAAGTGGAATATCATAATTTGTACTACTATTATAACCCACAATCAAGCCTAATAATGAGATAAGACCCAATTCTATGGAATTTTGTATGAATCTACATCTTTCATTTCCTAGACCCTGTACATTAAGCTAACTAGAAAATAACTGATTTCTAGTGTGCAAGGGCAGCCCCCAAATCCAATCCAGGAACCTCGTTTAACTTGTAACTTGAAATCGATTCTAAGAGGTCTAGACATTCCAATTTCACGTATGTCTAACATTGAACGTCTGATTATCTGCTGGAGGAGTTTAACTGTTTCCGTAGACAAATGCAGTGAATGTCGTAAATGCCTTTAACGCTGAAACAACGATTGCTCTGCAAACAGTTTTCTATCAACGGCCTCTTTGCAAATAATTAAGTACTTCGATTTAAACAAACTGAATTTCACGCATTGTGAGTTGAGTTACAAGGAACTCAAGAGTTTAGAAATAAAATTTAATATATGGCTTTTGTTACTTGGACTATTTAAATTTTAAAGCATTTATTTGTATTTGCGTAATCATAGAGAATACTCAAATGCAAATAAATGTTTTAAAAGCAATCCTAACTTATACAATTTGTGTTTATTCAGAATTCATGTCTAGCTTTAACAAAAGTGTATTAGGTGTAAGTTTAAACATATATTTGATATTTCGAAAACTTAAAAGTAGTGTTGATTATAGATATTGTTGAAATTTTTTAAAATTAAATTCCCGAAATCCTCTCAAAATTTACCTCGAGTAAGAGTTCATAGGTTTTTACTATTGAGTGAATAAACTACATCAAGATTCTTAGTAAGTTAGTAAAAGACTCGTAATTTTCATTAAGTATTTTCTTTTGCTTAATGGCACGTAAAAATTTGCTTGAATTTATATTGAATTATTCATGTATATAATTTGTTTCAGGGAGTGAAGTAAGAAATAAGAAAGTTACAATCCTCTTATTATGATTTTATAATTTCTGTATTTTAAAAACTATTGTATGCAATGCATTAACAAAAAAAATTGAAATATGTACAAGAACATTTTCCTCCTCTGTATTTTTACACTTGTTTTTATGACAGGGTTCAGATAGAAATACATTCTTACTGACGTTATTTAAATTTAATATTGCTTTAGGCCTAATATTATTTTTTATTTGAATATTTATATAATATGTTAATGTTTATCATTTCTTAAAAATAAAAAAATTACATGAAGTTAGTACTGTGTCGCGAAAAATCCGATCAATGCAAAAACCGGTCAAAAACAAATAAAACTCATAGTTTTACACATCATGAAATAAATTTGTTTTTTTAAACGATTTTTGCTGACAGATTTCTGCATTCACAGGATTTTTCGTTTATCCAATTAGTACACGTTATTGAAAATAAATCACTTGTGACATTTCGAATAATCTCTTAAACAAGCAAGAACTACTTAACACAGTCATTACTACTGTCTTTAATAAACTTTTATGTCTCAAATAAAATGGCTTTTTTAATTCGCATTTTTAATAAATAACCTCCTTTCAACAAGGCAATTTTAGTCGGTTAGCAAACAGTAAGGTGTGGTGCCGCGTAATAACTGGATTGAGAACATTTAGCTGTTTTTCTTTTTGCTATTGGCAACACTCTAGTTCGCCGCAAGGCTATTTAAGGATTGCTGATGTTTCCTCACATGACTCTTTTCTACTAACCTTTTTATTCACCTGTATTATTATTGTTTACAAAGGTAGTGTTTTTAAGTAAAATATTATAGTTAATTGATATTTCAGAGATAAAACAGATGTCTACAAATGCAAAGAGGTAGCCAGACTGACTCTACATCAATACTACAAACCCATTTACTTTTCACTACCAAAGGTTATTTCATTTCAACATATACCTACTATTTTCCGTTCCCTATCAAATATCTTTTCTGTGTTCACGCGACACTTTCTCTCTTTCAGAACCTCCAGCAAACAAAAATGTACCAAATTTCAAAATTGAAACAACCCTCACAAACACATCACATTACAACATCAATTCCGTTGTTCTTCAAAAATTTCCCTCTCTCGCACGCCCTTTATCCCCCTTTTAAACAGGGCATCGCAATCAACGCATAAATTCAGCCCCAACATTCCCCAAAGCCCCATATCACACCTGTTCCTGAAAAAAAGATCCCTCTTTCCATCCATTGAAATATGTGTTTCTTGCCCTAATGGAAGGCGAATCCCTGGGGATAGCCATCGAAATTGCATTTACAGTCCCCGACACCCGATTCGTTTTAATGTAAGTTCCGTGATCAGTAAACAGACGTCGGCAGCCCCCGCATTATAGATGGGTCTCTAAGCGAGATCATTATGGCTGGGTATGCTTTTAACTTTGGCCCGGGCGTCCTTTTTGGTGTGAATATAAGGAAGGTTTTATAATCCCTGGGTTGATGGCGGAGGTTGTGCGTCTTTTCCTGTTTTTGGTGGGGTGTTTGATTCCCGATTTGGTGTGCGGTTGGGAAGAAGGATTTTTGAGCGCGAGTCGACATTTTGACTTGGAATATAAATTTGTGGGGGATTTTACAGGTAAAATAGTTAAATATTAGATTGGATGATATTTTACTTGTCAATAGCTTTACATTTAAACTAATTATCTTAATAAGTAAAAATATTTTGCTTTTAAAAATTCATATTAAGGTTGAAGTGACTGTACGGGACAACTTCTGCGCTCTTAAAATGACACTTTCAAAACTGGGTAATAATACTCAAATATGAGTATGTCGCATAGTCAAACTGGATTAAAATGATACACAAATATATTTGAACAATGGTTGGTAACCTGCTAACAATGGATAATTGCAGTCAAATTTTTTTTTATCTTGATGTGTTCAAAATGGCTTAAAACCTCCTAAAACAGTTTATTTTAAGTTTCAAAGCCCTAAATTTTAAGTTATTTTCAATTAAAAATAGCTTATTTTCTGTCTGAGCTGAAACAGCTTGTGACGTTAAATGTGCCTTGCTCCCGCTTGTTGTTATCATCCCGCTTCGAAAGACTGGAAAGACTGAGCTCTAGTTTTTTACAGCGTGTTTCGATGAAAACGGTGTTTCCCACATTTCCAAGAGACACATGTGACGTCACATTGTTAGGAGCTTTCTGTTTTAAAATATGTCATAATTCCCTTTAAAAAAGTTTGTGAGAAAAGACAAGCATATTTTTGGAATCAGGAGAGAATTTTTAATAAATTAAAAATAAATATTTAGAATTTTAAGAGATGCTGCAATTCTCTATTTCAGCCATTGCAGAGTCTTTAATGTGACGTTACTACGACGTAACAAGCCGATTTCTAAGTTAGGTGTGACTTCCCACATTAGGCCGGGATGCGCATGTTGTCTTATTAAGAATTTGCGATTTTTAAACATAACAATGGAACTAATATAATTTAGGTGGTGAATATTAAATTACTAAAACTGTGAGTATTTCTGATATTTTAAAATTTAAAGAATTGCTTCTTCATATTTGAAACTAAAAGTTTCATATCAAAATTAAAACACCAATTATATTTATACCAATAAAGACTTTATAGTGTCATTTTTCTCACTGTGTGCAGGAAATGGCGGGGACTTGGCACTTTTATGAAGTGTTTAAACTGGATGAAAGAAATGTATTTTTTGTGAATGGTTATGAAGGGTGAAAACTTGTTAAATTTCAATTTCCCTTGGCTATCCAAGGTGAATTAATCCGAGTATAGAACGTCAAAAACTTACTAAATTTTCCACAATACTTACTTGTACCCCTTGGCACCAGTCACTCATATCTTAGTTGAATTGTTTTTCTGAAATATTATTTAAATATACATATTTCAAAGTCAAGGTCTTTGGTTAATTAAGCTAAATTAAATTTTATCTGATTCCTAGAACGTGCATATCACTTAGAAAGAAAAAGATGGTAGTATTATTCACCTATAAAAGGTATAGATAGAAAAACAAGTTGGACGTCTCTCTAAAAACGTGATAAAAAAGGAAATGAATCAAATTACGTAAAAGATGTATTATATTATTACCTACAGTATTAGAGAAAATAATTTTAAATCTTACATTTTGAGAAAGATAAAATTACGGTACATCTTTAAAAACGCATTGTATAACAAATTGTGCCAGTCTTAAACATATGCTTTATAGTTAATTAAGAAAGCTTTTTGAATTAAAAATATTTTCTTTTCTCATTTGAGCAAGTAAAAACATCTTACTACCAATAGAATTACCAACTTTAAGAAGATTCTTTGAAAATATCTTTTGAAGTAATTTATACTGTTTTAATTCTTCTAACAAAAATTTTTCAATCATCTCAATTAACTGATAATTTAAAACGTGTAGATATTTGAGATTAATTCCGAAAATTTCAAAAGAACTATTCGAAAAAGAAACAGGCGCATTTCAAAACTAATTCCATTCACAACCTTCATTTTCTCTAAGTTTAATTGAAAAGTTAATTCCTCAAAAAATCCCTTTAAAGACCTAAAAAATCGTCCAGGAAACGATATTCTTTCTATTCTTATCTCACTAACTGAACTGAATGGATTCCTTTGTGTTGTGTAACCCATCAAGTTTATCAGGTATTGGAATGGAAGTATCTTAATTATCGAAAGTGCTATTTTGAACACTCTCTCTCTCTCACGGCTAAAGTAATGACCTCCAATATTGGGAAACTGCAATCTGAATTAAAATATTCCAGGCATTTTTATTCTTGACTTGGTAATAGTATAGAGAAGAATAGCTGATGTAATAATTTTTTCAGTTATCTTTTCATGCCTCATAGACCTAGGGTTTTGTTCCTTTATTTTTAAATCTCAACCTATTTTTGGTTTTTTAAAGAGTTTAACAAAACCTAGAGAGACGACTATTCACTTTATTTTCTCTTTAAAATATGTTGGTAATTGATGTAATTCAAATACTTAACTAATCCCATTGAACTAATTCAATTACTTAACTATCTAACCAGCATTCTATCTGTGTATAACAATATATTTTTATTATTTATACTGAAAAGTTCTTTTATATTTGTTTGTAGATAAGGTCTGAATAGATATTACTAACTAGGTGCTAGTAACAATGAAAAATACGTGAATGGAATTGAATTTGAATTTCAAGTAATTGTAAATAACTTGTTAAGTTTCCTCAACACATAATATTTCTTTAAAATTAATTTATAGAATATCCTGTAAATATTAAATTATTTGAACATATCGTCGCTGTGAAATCAAACTGTCATATTTGAAAATGCATATTTTTCACTGAGCGCTTTAAAGTTTTCGCATGTGATACTTAAAATAATAATAAAAATGTACTGTTGTGAGATAATTCAGTTTTACCTAGATTATAGACATCATTCCACCATTAAGGTTTTGAAGCGACTGGTGTATTGCGCAATAGATCTATCTTCTGATAAACAAAGGGATATTCCCGATTACATGCATAACGGTCCAACGCGATCTGAAGGAGTTTTATTCATTTTAGCGATATGCCGGTTTGATTTAAAAATAGACGGGAAAAAAAGGAAATTTTTTGACACAACTTAAAAACTCAATTTTTGCAGATATGCCGGTATGATTTCACAGCGACGATATGTATATGTGTATAAGGCATGGGTAAATATGTACAGACTAACTCTTTAACTATTTCTGCATTTCAATGTCTCCTCACGCAGTTGCTACTAAAGATTGGACTGAAAATTTACTTTCATATAGTACAGCTAGTTTTGGATTTTATATTTATATATTTGAATATATAATATATCTCTCTAAATAAACGAACATTAAAAATAAGCAAATATATGTTTAGAATAGTTACAAACGGAATAGATGCTTTAATACTATATTATATCAGGATAAACACTCTAAAAATAATTAAAAATATTCATCTTCACTGAGAGAAATGAAAGTTTCAAATTTGAGTAAATCGATGTTCTCATATTGGTATGAAGCTTTTGGCTCAAATATGACGACCCAATGCTTTCAATTTTGAAACACCAGACATTAGGGTGTCCTTTATATGACAGAAAAAAATTCTCTTGCGAATTTGAAAACGGTTACCCTCTACTTTTATAATAAATGTCTTATTCATATATAAAATTTTATCCCTCTACGATGATATTAACCTGCGCAAAATCTTAATTAAATGTTAATTAAATTAATGTCTCTTTTTGTCTCTTTTACGACGGAATTTTTTTCTCTTTGCGAAATTGACTTCTAATTTTACCTCTACTTTTTTATAAATGCCTTGACCTATTCAGATAAATTTCATCCCTCTACGATAATATTAACCTTTTACCTGCCGATGTTCCCAAATGGGAACATAATTTTAAGGAATTTTTTCACCACTTAATTTTTCATGCAGGAATTCGATACTTGGTAGAAAGCAACTCAAAGATATGAAGTTATTTTACATGTAAAAGTTTTTAATGTGGAATTTAATCCTTCTTGTAGAATTTACATCAAAATTAGAGATTTTTGGCTCTTCCAAAAGTAGCACAAGTTTCAACTTGTGAAAATTTTAAATAAATTTAGTTTTAAATAATTTTGCTGTGTTTTGGTAGCTTAAGTACATATCTTTCCATTTGGCTTGACAGAATAGCTTTACATTCTAATTTTGGGGAGTAATTACCAAAACAACGTATATGTTCACAAATGGGAACATCGGCGTTTGGTGTATAGTATTTGAGGGGATTTTCATAACATGCAAAAATTCAAGTTATTTCCTATTTTCTTTAATTTGTTGAACTTTTTTTGTCTGAAAGGATTAAAACAGGTTAAGAATGATGTTTTAAATTCAAAAATATGTGATTTTTATTTTTTCTCCTGATTTATGGAGAAAAAAATTCCAAATCTTCATAGCAGATTCCTACACTTATATATTTTTCTAACTTCCCAATCGATTAATTTTCAGTAATTATCAATAGGGGTTATGCAAAGGGCATATTTTGAGTGCTTCTGAGGATTTGCGTATATATTTTTGTGCAAGTACTTTTTTTTACATAAAAATTTTAGGAATAAAATCGAAGAATTTTGAAAATAAGGAAAATTGCGTACATCTAAAAACACTCTTCTAACGTAAGTTGGATGTAAGATATATATGGTTCAGTTTGGAATCTTTCATGAGAAACACGGGTTTAATGAATCAATGGAGATAATTATGATTATCACTTTTGAAAGCTAATTAGATTTGAATGTAATTAGTTGATTTTATACTAGATATCCCTATAGAACCGTATTTAAAACTAATTTTTCCCACAGAAACGTAACTGTTTAGCTTGGAAGAGCATGGGAACACTCTTATGTATTTTTTACACCAAAATATTACCCATAGTGCAAGAAAAATTTATGGAAAAGCTTCACGAACGTAATAAGCATGTAAATTTTTTCTTATGAAAATCTATAAAAATGTTACTTAATCGTCCAAGTATGGATAATAAAATGAAAAAACCGTCCACAATCATAAAAATGTTCATAATTATTAAGTAGAAACCTATTTCAAGCATTTTATTTGAATTAATTGTAAAATATGTGCCTTTTGGAAATCCCCCTAAAAACTTCACCCCAAACGCCGATGTTCCCAAATGGGAACATCCTCAAAATCATACTTAGGATTTTTTTTTCGACAAAAAATGACTAGAATGGTTTAAGTAATGATAAAACAAGCCATTTAAGCCAAAAATCAGAACCTTTAATTCGAAATTTGAATTGCGGCGTTTAAAAGGTTACCCGTGCCGAATCTCAATTAAAGATGGTCAAACAAGCTAAATTACCGGCACGCTCCCGCTAATACTCACCACTGTTTTTCTTTCTTCCTTCTTTTTGCAGACTTTTATATATATATTTATATTTTTGGCCATTGAAATGTAATATTAATCGGTCTGAATTGTCTTCAACCACTAAAGTTTAACCTCACGAATGTTAAAAAACAGCACCGTAAAAATTTGTCGATTACTTGGTACCTTAGATCGAGTAATCAGGTGACTAGAATTGCCAACTAAGTAAATTGGTTTACCTTCACTTTGCTAACTTTTTAAAAAGTGGTAGACGACATTTTGACCGATTAATAATACATTTCTATGGGCAAACATGTAATAAAATATAAAAAAGTTTGAAAAAAGTAGGAAGAAAGAAAAAAAGTGGTGAGTATTAGCTGGTGCGTGCCGGTAATTTAGCTTGTTTGACCATCTTTAATTGAGATTCGGCACGGGTTAATATTATCGTAGAAGGATGAAAATATCTGAATAGGTCAAGGCGTTTATAAAAAAAAAGTAGAGGGTATCTCTTTTCAATTTCGCAAAGAGAAAAAAGTAAAAGAGACAAAACTCTTCTCGTAAAAGAGACAAAAAGAAACACATTGGCCATCTTTAATTAGATTTTGCGCAAGTTAATATCATCGTAGAAGGATAAAATTTATACAGGGTGTCCCATAAATGTTGGGTCACACTTCTAGGGGGGATAGTAGACTCCTAGACGAGTCAGAATCACATAGGATTTGGGTGTCCCGGACAAATCCCAGGGAGTTAAAAATGGAGCGACACCCCAAAAAAATTATTGAAAAATTCAATTTGCAGAACTCCTATTGATAAAAATTTAATTATGGTCTCAAAAATTGTGGTTTATTATGATCTTTAAAACTATCGTAAAAGTTTTCAGTTTAATATTTTTATAACAAAAAACCACGAAAAAAATGTGAAAACTCTGCCAAAACTTTATTTTGTATTTCGAATTCCTTTCTTTTGATTTAATAATATGAAAGATCATAGTCGAAAACCCTTAAGTCCAAAGTGCCACGTAAAAACCATCAATATTAAATGCTTGATAGCCTGATAAAGCATGGTTTAAGTCCGTTTTTTGCGTCCGCAAACTGCCGTTTTGGAAACGGCTATAGGAAACCAGTTTGCGCACGCAAAAAAGAACTTTAACAGGATCTCAAGCGTTTAATATTGATGGTTCTACGTGGAACTTTGGACTTAAGGGTTTACAACTATGATCTTTCAGATTATAAAATCAAAAGAAAGGATTTCGAAATACAAAATGAGGTTTTGGCAGAATATTCACATTTTTTGTGGTTTTTTAATTTTTTTCATAATAAAACAAATTTTAAAGTGAAGACTTATTATTAAATTTTTACTAATAGTAGTTCTTCTTCAAATTGAATTTTTCAATAATTTTTTTGGGGTGTCGCTCCATTTTTAACTCCCTGGGATTTGGCCCGGGACCCCCAAATCCTATGTTGCTCTGACTCGTCTTGGTGTCTACTATCCTACCTAGAAGTGTGAGTGTGACCCATTATTTATGGGACACCCTGTGTATGAATAGAGCAAGACATTTATTTAAAAAGTAGAGGGTCATCACACACATAACTGTAGTGTAACACATTGCACCCTCTTTATAAGAAAGTCATGGACGAAGTAAAAAATGAGTAAATGATGCTTTATTTTTGAGTATTTGCGCATTTTCAAAAATGAATATGTCGTAGCCAGATCGTGAAATTAGACATTTCGTGAACTGTCTAGACATTTCATGAACTGCAGCCAGATCGTGTAATGGTCGATCAGTTACACGAAATGGCTAAAAATTTTAGACAGTTCATGAAATGCAATTGAGCCTTAGACAGATCGTGTAATGTTTCAGAATTACATAAAATGCCTAACTTTTTTAGACAGTTCAAGAAATGTCTAATAGCTGTTTTGCCGATCGTGTAATACAAAGATAAAAATTCTAACAGATGGTTCAAAACGATATTTTCACATTCTGGACGGGTTTGAGGGTGCCACGAAGGAACTATAAATGAGTGACATATATCGGCAGTACATTTTGGTGACCAAACCTGTAATTGGCTGTGACGTATTCATTCAACCTGTCACTCAATCTGCTATTTTCGAAGGAGAAGGAAAAATTTTCTTGCCCAATCAGGCATTTTTCCCCACCTCTCGTAACGAAGATGCTTTTTCCAGCTGAATCTCAGTTCTTTACACGTGATGACATAGACTTGTGAAATTTTTTTTCTCTGGGAGAAGCAGTTAAAATTGAAGTGGATGGCAAGGATTTTTTCAATGCTTGTGTAGAACTTCTGACGTGCAATGTACTACAAAAAGATGTGCGTGCAAGAAAGCTAACGTTATGTGTAACAGTCGATGTCACTCAAGTTTACCATGTGTAAATAAAAAAAAGACGAGATATTTTATATTTGAAATTTTGTAAATAAGTGAAAAATGAAATTTTATTCATAAATAAATAAAATTGGCTGCTGTAACTAATATGTTATCTTTTTTTAGTTTATTACTTTTCAATAATCAATTACTCCTAGAATATTACACGATCGGCGAAACAGCTATTAGACATTTCATGAACTGTCTAAAAAATTTAGACATTTCATGTAATTCTGGAACATTACACGATCTGTCTAAGGCTCAATTGCATTTCATGAACTGTCTAAAAATTTTAGCCATTTCGTGTAACTGATCGACCATTACACGATCTGGCTGCAGTTCATGAAATGTCTAGACAGTTCACGAAATGTCTAATTCCACGATCTGTCTACGACAAATACATGCATGTTTTCAAATTTGAGTAAATTTGGATTGGAGCCTGTTTGAGCGAGTGACATACTCAGATTTGAGTAATTTTTACTCATTTTTGAGACGGTCGTTTTAAGATTGTATTCTCTCTATTTAATAAACTATGCACTAGTCATTCTTTTTTACAATTGATATGGTATTGCTAGTAAAAATAATTTCACAGCACTTCATACTTTTGATTATAAAGCTAATAGATAGTAAAGTATAAGAATTCTTGAACAAATAATCATGAATATTATTGAAAATATCGATGGAACTAGTGCGAATATCCTCTAAGTATGTATGCCCACAGAGTTTCTTTACTCAGTCTACCTTCTGATAAATTAATCAAGGGACTGAAAATGAGGCATCGAAAGATTGGTAATTTAAAGGAATGGAAGATTCTTATTTACCATTCATCAAACAGTAACTGAATACTGCAGATGAACATTGTGATCAATATGGCCATAACAAACGACCGTAGACGAAGTTAGAATTGTGATTAATGACCTCATTCTATAGCTTGAGAAGCGCAGCATCTGAAGGAATGCATTGATAAATATATTACAGTCGGGTTTCCGAAGGTAGGAGTCCTTACGGATAATGCATGACTGCTTGTACGGTTGCATTTATTTTTAGAAGAGGGAAAAATACTGGTTGTGAGAGATGAATGGTTATGGGGGCTGTGCAGGAGTATCTTTAGATGTTTGGAAATGTCTGGTAAAATCCTTATGAAAATTGTGTTTTATTAAATTTCAAATAAATACTCGTGTTAAATTGTACGAGTAATGATTCTAAAATTGGATTTTCCAAAATCATATAAATAACAGTCTCCAAACTTAATTTTGGACCATCTTTATAACACTAATTCTGGCTTATTTTCACTTACTAAACCTCTTAATATGTAATTTTGCAAAATCATGTAATAACAAAGCTTATTTTACACATTTTATATCAATTGGGTTTTTTTTGGAATGGTATTGAATATTTTTATTAAATGTCACCTATGTAATCATAACTTTAAGGTATGCAAATACAAACTATAACTATCTTGAGTAATAAACTGCGTTTATTACTCTTGACACTGAATATATTATGCTGAAATAAAGATGTGGTACAGTGCATAACTTCACACTCGATAGTGGAGTATAATAAATTTAGAAAAATGGGGTAATAGCCCTTTCAATCCTAAGCCGACCAAGATTACCATCGAATCCAATGGGAAATTTGGGGCGGCTTGGTCTGAAAGGAATAGAGCATATACAATAGCTCTTTGCTTTGCTCTATCTATTATTCTATAGTTATTTAATCTTTACTTGATAGATATCCAACACCTCCTCATTCCTCTCATATATCTAACGATTAAATGATAAATTGCAATATCGATTTAATACATGTTCAGTCTAATGAAGGGGTGTGGGATGAATTAATACAGTTGTTTTATGAAGGCTTCACTCTAAAAATTTATTTTTTTATCTTTCTTTAATACATTGAAGGGTACTTAAACTCAATTATAAATTAAAAAAAAATAATTACAAATTATCTAAATAACTTTTTATGATATTTGATTCTGTAATAAATTAATAAAATATAGTGTTTAACACTATTTTTTAAATATGTTTTCAAAGAAAATATAACGATTTGAAATTTATTCAATAAGTAAATTTGAAAGAGAAAAATTATAAAGTATAGTTATAAGATTAGTGCATAAATTTTATAATTACTTGACAAAGATCAACAAAGTCCCAGTGAAAGGATAACTTTGAATACAACGGAGAATATGGATTTAATTTTGTTGGATAAATGAAACCAATTTTATGGGTTTAGTGAATACTTAAAAATTATTACACCGAAGGATCAATAAATTTTGTTCCCAAAATGGATATACCTAAGCCCTAAGGATACTAAATAATAACTGTAAAACTAGTTGTGTTATTTCAAACAAAGTAAATATTTTTGGTTCACATGGCAAACTCATGGCTCACAAACTCACATGGCAAAGAGGCATGCATCAGGACTTGTGCAGGGCCGGATTAAAAGGATGGGAAGAGGCAAGGGGGTTGGCCCGGGACAGGGGTGCATGGAGGAAAAGACTGGACGACTTATGTGCCAGCTCGGTGCGAAGAGGTTAAGTAAGTAAGTAAGTAAATATTTTTGGTTAAAATCCCCTGCAATTAACTCTGTCAATTTAATTGAATAAGTTATTTAGTTACCGTTACAAAGTATGTCTGTTTTAAAATCAAGATGTGTACATAGTGTCAGGGTATTCAATAGTTTTACATTTACCTATTTAGAAGTGACTGTAACTAACGAAAAAAATGTGCTTAATGATTACAGCCTGGGTCCAGCCTTCGAGTTTTATGCTAAATTGTCTAAAATAATCAAACATCAAAATATAACACCAATAAAGTCTCTCAATTAGCAATGTGTCTTATAATTTTAGTTGCATTTTACGTGTAAATAATACAACAATTGCAAGTTTATCCGATTGACGATATTTGGGTCCCCTTAATACTCGGAAAACGTAAAAAAAGAAAAGAAAAATATTTCCTCATACTTATTTGAAGAACTGAACAAATCAAACCTATATACTCCCTTCTGTTTTAAAATAATCAAAAACTCTACTCTTCAATCACGATTTGAATAATAATAAAAAGAAGGGCTCAATCCGTGATTGATCCGCAGAGCATCGATTGCAACAACGCGGAGCCCCAACGCTGCGGGAAGTCGCGATTCGGGTCACAAAAAGAGAGAACCAAGATAAATCACGGGCTCATAACCGTATCTAAGGTATATATTGCTCGTATGGGACAATGGGGACCTTCTGCTAGAGACAACAATGAACGATGGAAGACACGGAGGGTTATTTTTCACTCTATCCTCTGCTAAGGTGGCCTTGGGAAGGGGAAGTTTTGTAGGGGACGGCGGGAGGCAACACTAACATTGGGTAATATGTTTCTGTTAATAAAGTGGTATCAATCAGGTTTGAATGGGGGGATGTGTGTTGTTGGAGATGGAATATCCTGTGAAGAGATGCATTGTAGGGGACATGTGCTGCGTTTGGTTGTAAAAGCGATTGAGTGTTGGACAAAACATTATGTATCTATAACACCTTCTTTGACGGCTCATCATTAGAGAGGAGATGAATTGTGTTTGCTATAGTTTTCCATTTAATGGTCTCTTCGAGCAGTTTTTGTTTAGAATTATGTTTGGAAATAAAAAATACCGAAATTTTGGTATAAAAATTGTGTTTCTTGATGTTTATTATTATCATTTTTGTACAGTACTGGAAAAAAAAATCGACTCAGACCCTATATCTCCGAAACGGCTTGTGATATAAAGACAAATAAGGTATCATTTTTCATGATTTGAAGTATTCTATATACAGAAAATTTTTCGAGTTCTTAGGGGGTCGTCTTCATATTAAACGAAGTGCTAACTTTCGTTTTTCCTATGGGCGACATCAAAGATTAATCCAGATTCTGAAAGAGCACCCTCTAAAACCCCCCCAAAACCAGTTTTCATGTCATTTGGTCCCCAAATGAAGCCAGGAGTGGGGGTTGAAGTTCGTTGAATTTACGTTGAAATCTCGTTTTTCATAGATTTTGATCCTTACAACCATTAACCCCACGCACACTGTAGGAAATTTCAATTAGAAAAATTTGCGCCAATCTCATATCGCCAAAGACATACAACTTATGAAGATTACAGTAACCTTACGGTAACCATAATCTACTAACTGAAATCAACACATTTATTGTTTAAACCTTGATGTTGAACGTAGCCGTGTGGCCTAACGGCTAGTGTGCCTGGTCGCAAATCTTTAGAGCCGAGTTCGAACCGCATAGCTTCCGTGTTCTTGTTTTGCTTTTGGAAGTTTGTGTATGCCTCGAACTTAAACTACCGATAGAGTTAGAATCAATAAGTTCTTATTTTTTACTCTATTAATTTCAGTAAAAGGAAAATTAACCTATTTTTTTGTGCATGTAATATTTTTTATTTGTTTTTTAATTTTGATGATATTTTTAAATAAAAGTTTACAAATTAAAAATCTTTAAAATACAATTTTTTCAGATGAAAAAATTTTGAAACAATACTTAACACTTACTTTTGAAACAATACTTAATTATTCGACTAAAAATTTCACCTGCATTAATTTGAAATGTTTTTGAATTACGCGAATAAAGTTTCAAAAAAGAGTATTCGATATTAAGATTCGAATTCATGACAGATTTCATGCAGATATTTGTGGTTTTAAATATAAATCTAAGGTCAAGAAAAGTCGTCGCTTAATAAGGACGGTCTCTTCTTACATGCATTGTTTATTAAAAGAAATTCAACGTTTTATTTTTGATATTAAATGTTATCAAGACATGAATTAATTTAACCATGACACAAATATCATCGTGTTGCTGAATTTTGGATCATACATCTTTCCCATATGATGCACCCCAGGGTTAACACCATCTCTTTGCCTATAAGGGAAGGTACCCATACTACGTGACCCATTTAGGGGAGGGTGGGGGGTCTTCAAATTACCACGCTCAGTCACAGGGGGGAGGGGGGGCTTAAGGGTTTGTCCGGTAGTCAATTTCTTCTAGTCAATACGACAAAATTAAGCCAAATTAATTATTGAAATATGCCAAATTAAGACTAATAAGGCGAAATTAATTATTAAAATTAGACAAATTAATTTTTTCAACTTTCTGTTTGCAAAAAACGATGTCAAACCGTATTAAGTGAAAACTAGAGAGGGAGGGGGTCTTGGCATATACTACGGATGGTCACCAAGGGGGGAGGAGGGTAAAAATGGGTCATGAAGTATGCGTACGTTCCCTAACTGGCACATCCAAGGGTTGCACCAGCCGCCTACCCCTACAAGTTTTCAGGGGTAAGACAAGCAGCGTAATAAATCTATCCTACGCAGCTAGAGGGCTCAATGCTTGGAGTAAAAGTTGACTTATATAATTAACTAATAATAAATAAAATAGTGGTGACTACAAAATAAAAAATTAACACTATAATAAAAATTTAGCTACCACTTTTTAATTTAATGTTATTTTTTATACGTATAGTCAAAGCATTCATTTCTTGCATTCAACCTGGAATTGGGAGAACAATAGATCCATCCGCTATTGTCACCAAATATGGATGATATCGTTGGTTCATACCGGTATCGAATTTGGAAACTATTTTTGAAAACGTTAAACTAGTTTAAGTGGGATAGATGTGGTTAAATAGAAATAGGGACTGAACAGGTTGAGTTTTAAAAATTTAACATTAATTAATATGTTGATTTTTATTGAGGCTCAAGAAACATCAGCATGCCAATTAACGTTCAAATTTAAAAACACAAACAGAAAAAAATATCCAACCCCTAAAATAAAACTCCAATATCCCTTTCCAATCACCCCCCCATATTTTCGGCAGTAAAAAACGTTCCCAACTCCCCTCCCCCCTAAAACATATTCTCTCTCTCTCTCTCACTCACTCACTTTATGGTAATTATTAAAAACTTTACAAAGATTAATAAAATAAACTTTTTGCCTTTGATGTGATGATGCATTTTTCATTTTTTCCTTAAAACCACAATTGTTTAAAATATCAAGAAGCTCCAAATCGTCGATATGATTAAAGGTTATTAATTTTAATTCATCAAGTTTATTAACTTTCAAATTTAATGATTGACAAGTCAACATGTTTCATATTTATATTTTGGTATCTTATTCATAAAGCACATAGGTTCAGAAACTTCAATGTTTATCCTTAAAAATTAATAAACTCTGTATCCAACCTAATGAAACATAACTCGTAATTAATTACTAAAAAAATGACTGCAGAATCATTAAAATCAGTATTTGAAAATTTTTCTACTCCTATATGTATAAACAAATTTTAAACTTTGTAATTGCCTTAATTTCTCAAGATAAGTTAGTTTTCGTAAGTGGAAATTGAAAATTATTAGAAACATCGATTAAATGCTAAAAATACATCAAAAAATCAATCTAACTATCTGTATTTAAGTATTTTTATAGGAATTTTTGAGCCGCAAAAGCCGGATTTATTGTTTCATTAATTAGTTAAATTTCTAGCTCTTATCAACAAAACCCCTTTATAGTTTAGCGTGATTATTTAATATCTTTATTTAAATTTTTATTCCCTTTTTTCCAGAATTAAAAAATGTTAATTTTAAATAACTCTCAATTAATTATTATTATTTGTAAACGAACGGCAATAAAAATTGTATAAATTTGTTTTAAAGGCTTTAGATTTTAAAAAAAGTATTCAACATCTATTCATCTTTGTGTTTGGCTGTATCCCTATAGGTTAACCTTGAACAATGAGACATGCGGAGTTGCAGGGCAGAACCTGCAACCTAGTGATCACGAGCTTGTTACTCTACCAAGTGGGCTACCACTTAAGGGTATTCTAATTGGAAGACGAAATTCCGCCAAAATATAGATAAATAGCCAAATCTGCTTTAACTTTTGTAGGAATTGTGCCAAAACACAGATAAGTAGCCAAATCTGTTCTAACTTTACTAGAGAATTTTAAACAATTGTCGCCAATCTTTCCTCTTTGAAGTTAAATTACCAAAGTTTTCAAACCCCCTTCCTGGCTTTGTTTGACCCCCAAACAACACGAAACTTGGTTTTTGGGGGTTTTAGAGGGTGCTCTTTTAGAATCTGGAAAAATCTTTGATGTCGCCCATAGGAAAAACGAAAGTTGGTGCTTCGTTTAATATGAAGACGACCCCCTAAGAACTTGAAAAATTTTCTGTATATAGAATACTTCAAATCATGAAAAATGATACCTTATTTGTCTTTATATCACAAGCCGTTCCGGAGATATAGGGTCTGAGTCGATTTTTTTTTCCAGTACTGTACATTTTTATGCGATAAAAATCCAGTCAATTTATTTATCTAAGTCTAAGCATTTTTGTAAATGGCAAAATTCTTTCTAGTCAAAAGAATTAATTTAAGGTTAAAATATGTAAGTGTGTCAAAAGCCTCGGGGTGCAGCAAGTAATATTGAAAATAAATTTTGTATACAAGGTGGATTGGCGCATATTTTTTTTTAGTTTTTCTCCCATGTGTGCTCTTCATCGTTTTAAAGTTTTATAACCAGTGAAAATCAGAGCAAAGATTATAAAACAGCTGTAGCTTGTTAAATAGCCCAGTAAATTAAGGCATAAATAGGGGTGTTTAGCGCACTAATTTATAACTCGCTGAAAATTTCAGAATAAGTTCTGTATGACGTCTATAACCAAACCTCAAAAGTCCCCAAAGTTCCCGCGCCGGCTTCATTCGAAAATGGCGATCAAAGATGGCCGCCAAGCAGTGCAGTCTTTCATTCATAACTAAGGAAAAAATCAATATTTTTTAATGCTGTAAAAGGTTATATCCTCAGAAAAAGACCCTTTATAAGTTTAATAAATTTTTTTTCCATATCAGAACTTGTAAATTTGGAATACAGAGAGTTAAATGACATCAATGTGAAAATTTGCGTGTTTTTTCACCTGTTTTTCCTTATAACTGTAACCGTATAAAAATTCCTTAATCTAATAAGAGTGTTTTTAAAAGCACTATAAACCAGGATTATTTTGTAACAAAAATTTTGAAAATCCGTTGAAAATTGACTGAGATATTCCATTTTAAATGGAGGCATGTTCAGTAATAATGACTATGAAATATTATAACTAACGTTAATAGTGTCCTTGGTGTCTTTAGACAGATTTCTTTTTAATAGGCTCAAGCTTTTGCGAAAACAACTAAAATTAAGGTATTCTATTTTACTTTAAGAAGATTATGTAAGAAGCTTTTTAAGAAAGGGATGTTCTGGAATAAATATATTAAATTAGTATACAAAAAAGATTTATCCAAAATTGTATTTATTTATTACTAAAAATGTATTTAGAAATAAAAATTCTATAAAGTAAAAAACTTTAATCGTTTTCCTCATCAATTTAATCATATTCAGTAGATGTAGGTCCTGATTTTTCACAGATTTCTCCTAAGCAAGAGCTGAAAAATTTTGTACATTGAAGGTCAGCTTTTTTGCATGGACATTTCACATTACATTCTTTATCAGTACTAACTTTACAGTCACAAGACACTAGCTGTAAAAGTGCATCAGGAGCTGCAGGAAGAGTAGAGGGAACCGGGTGTAACTTGCCATCCTTTAAGAACCGACACCAATAAGTTGGGTTTAGGTTGTTTTCTAACCATTACAAAACCTGTAGGTAAACTCGAAGTGAATGTTGAGAATTTGCTGCACTAGTTGGGGGAAGAACTACTAGATTAAAATTTGAAATTTTCTCCTTTCTCTAAGGTAGTGAGTATAGCGTAATTCACCAAGAGAATTATTCTTTTCTCCTCCGAAAAGGTATTTTATAAATATCTCATCAATTTCAATAACTTTTTGGGGATCACGTGAAGGAATATTAAACTTTAAAACTAAGGAATGCAGATGAGGATTCTTCCTTATTATCTTGAAAGCAGATGATTTACCCTTCCTGAAAATTGCTGAGGTCGTGTCACATCCAGTAGCTCCATGTATGAAAATAATTGTATCTTTCATTGGGCCCAGAGTTTCTTGAGTTTTAGCTTTGTCGAAACACTTTAGTCCTCTTTTGGTTGTGGTCGCTAAAAAACAGCGATTTCCTTGGAGAACATCGCACTGTTAGATTAATTAATAAGTCTGTATCGCTCCCAACTACTAAAACTTGTTTGTTCGTATCTTGACTAGCTTCAATTGCAGTAGAACAGATAATACTAGCATAATACTGAGGCAGTTATGCCCTCAGCTTGAAAGTAACTTATAACCATTCTTATAAGTCAGGATTTGTTTGTAGAGTTTGACAAAGAATTCGATAGTTTGGCCGTAGCAACCAAGTTTTCATTCAAAAGCAACTGTGGCAGACATTCTGGTCATGGCCCTTCTTTACTGTACCCATCAAAAACAATAGCATCGCATGGAGAGAAACGTTTTTGAAAAAAAACGTACATACTTAAGACATATCTCTGTGTCACCCTCATTCCAAATTAATGCATGCAAAATGTATCCTCCTTCTACTATAAATGAGCATATATATCTGGAGGTTTTACACAGGGTTCCAATGTTTCTATCATAGTTTCTTAGGAGATCTTGCTTAGGAGAAATCTGTCAAAAATCAGGACCTACATCTACTGAATATGATTAAATTGATGAGGAAAACGATTAAAGTTTTTTACTTTATAGAATTTTATTTCTAAATACATTTTTAGTAATAAATAAATACAATTTTGGATAAATCTTTTTTGTTATATACTAATTTAATATATTTATTCCAGAACATCCCTTTCTTAAAAAGCTTCTTACATAATCTTCTTAAAGTAAAATAGAATACCTTAATTTTAGTTGTTTTCGCAAAAGTTTGATCCTATTAAAAAGAAATCTGTCAAAAGAGACCAAGGGCACTATTAACGTTAGTTATAATATTTCATAGTCATCATTACTGAACAAGCCTCCATTTAAAATGGAATATCTGAGTCAATTTTCAACGGATTTTCAAATTTTTTTTTACAAAATAATCCTGGTTTATAGTACTTTTAAAAACACTCTAATTAGATTAAGGGATTATTATACGGTTACAGTTATAAGGAAAAACAGGTGAAAAAACGAGCAAATTTTCACATTGATGTCATTTAACTCTCTATATTCCAAATTTACAAGTTCTTTTATGGAAAAAATTTATTGAAACTTATAAAGGATCTTTTTTTGAGTATATAACCTTTTACAGCATTAAAAAATATTGATTTTTTCCTTAGTTATGAATGAAAGACTGCACTGCTTGGCGGCCATCTTTGATCGCCATTTTCGAATGAAGCCGGCGCGGGAACTTAGGGGACTTTTGAGGTTTGGTTATAGACGTCATACAGAACTTATTCTGAAATTTTCAGCGAGTTATTAATTAGTGCGCTAAAAAACCCTAAATTTACTGGGCTAAAAGCAAATTTTTAGTCTTTGCATTTTTTTTATTCACCAAGCCTAGTCGACTTTTATCTATAAGTTCCTTATACCTATTGGCTTCTCACTCATTTGCATGAACGTAAAAGCCTAAAATATTTTCTTCACATAATTTGTGTAAAAGTAATTTGTAATCCATTTAATAAGAGCATGGAATCTTAAAACAATCAAAGTAATAAAATTGTATCAAATAATTGAAATAATTCCCACAATGAAATATTCCTGTATTATACTCAACCAATTTATTTGACTTAAATGCTACCGCAGTGCTAATTAAATTGACGACTGTGTCTGTATTTGTATAAAATATAGTTTATTACACTTTTGACCTTCCGCAATATCCCTAAGATTTTAAGATGCATTGTGGGTAAACCTCAGAACACTAATTATAAACGACTTTCCCAGAAAACTAATTTACATCTATTTCCAAAATGCGATACCCAATAAACGCACGTTTAGCACATGACCAAGCATCTTTCGGGCAATAACAATAATAACGGGCCTTTAGAGCACTTTGAACCTCCCTAGATAAAACAATACCCTAGTGTCCACTCAAGCCAGTAGTGACATAAATATCGCCGAAAATTAATACTGCGCCAGTTGAAACCATCGAGTAATAGGGGCTCTCGGCTGGGCCATTTTGCAGCAGGAATTGATATCCTCTGCCGCCGCGGGCCCACGACTGCATTCGGCAACAACCGGTAAGGCTAACAATATTATTATTAACGATATCGTTCTTTGTTAATTGCTTCTGGGATCACACTCTATGGAAGTGGGTAGTCACTGTAGGTAACTGTTCTCTATTGGAAAATCGGGAGGTGTTGTCGAAGGGGAAGAGTTGAGATTTTGCAGAAATGCGTGTTTCAGGAGGTGATCTTATTATTTCTTCCTTTTTGACTTATAAGTAATGATACTTGTAGACGTCAGGAGGAGGATTTTCTTGTGGGTTTTAATAAAGAAAATATTCAGGAAAATGTATTGAAATGGAAAATAACTTTATATGTAAGTAGGGTCGTTTAACAATATTTAGTGAATATTTTCATTGATACGTTTCTAAACGCACAAGATGTTTTTGAGAAATACAGATGTATTGTTCAATGCTTGAGATTAAACACATTTTGAATTTTCAAAATTTTAATATGTAGCTTGTCGGCTGAGAACCAGATTTTGAATTCCTGTAAATGTAATTCATTGTTTACTATATTATTTTTATTATTACTCTGTTGTTTATTATAAATTACAGTCAAAACCTGTGGATAGGAGGGATCACTCAGACCTACTTTTTTATTCCCATTATCTAGGTGTTCCGTTCATCCAGGTATAGACACCTACAGGTGGTCGGGACTAGAATTTCATTCCAGTTATTCACGAAATTCCACTTTCTTGGGTTGCACTTAACCAGGTTTGACTTAATACATCACTGAGAAAAATAGTAGTTTCATATCTGACTAAATAGACGCTTTAATATGAATTTTTACTTAGTTTCAAACAAATTAATATTCACCAGTTAAATTGTACTTATTCTTTAATTTATCTTTATAAATTAGAGATCTCGGGGAAACTATTGGAAATATTATGTTATCTTGAATCCCCACGGTGCTACGTGTTGCATCCAATTTGCAAATCGACTCGATCGATGTGACTTTTCTCACTCCGATAATGTGAATGCCATGCACTCACTCGAATATAGGCACGTTCTTTAAGTTTAGAGTACCTATCTGATGCGTATTTTCAGAAGTAATGCATTCATGTTTCAAATTAGTGTAAAAAATCGTGAGTCAGTTTCACAGTGAGTCACATACTCAGACAGTTGCGGATTTCTAAATAGGCTAGCTAGGTTATAGCCTACGGCGGCAAATTTTCGACAGCAGAATTTTTTTCTGAATCAAAAGAAGAAGAGGAAAGAAAACACTAAATATAAGCTCAGGAAAGAGGGAGAACGTTCTTTCAGAAAAGCAATTATGTGGTTTACAAAGAACTATTCTCTTTGTTACCCAAAGGGTCTCAAAATGAGCCAAAACTACTTTCGAAAAAAAATTTTAATTAAAAATGGAGGGTATGGGGGTTCCCCTAGAATTTTTTTGAAATTTGACCCCTGAATACCGGGTCAAACTAATTTGTGTAGTGAATAATACATAGTAATTATAGTTGTAAACTCACAACTCTCAAGCGTCACCTCCAACCGTGGACCGGTTTCGTCCTTGTTAGGACGATAACGCAAGAGAGAGGACAAGTACTAGTCTAGCCGACTATAACTGAAAAAGCGGTGACCATTGATTAGTCCTCCACTCATCTGCTGGAATGACAATGGCATTCCTAGTACAGATTTAACTCCAGAAAGGCAAGGTAAATGAAAGGACGTCACCTCCAATCGGTCCACGGTTGGAGGTGACGCTTGAGAGTTGTGAGCTTACACCTATTGTCCGCTTAACCAGCAATAAACAGTGAACTTCTCCTTTCATTTACCTTGCCTTTCTGGAATTAAATCTGTTCTAGGAATGCCATTGTCATTCCAGCAGATGAGTGGAGGACTAATCAATGGTCACCGCTTTTTCAGTTATAGTCGGCTAGACTAGTACTTGTCCTCTCTCTTGCGTTATCGTCCTAACAAGGACGAAACCGGTCCACGGTTGGAGGTGATGCTTGAGAGTTGTGAGTTTACAACTATAATTACTATGTATTATTCACTACACAAATTAGTTTGACCCGGTATTCAGGGGTCAAATTTCAAAAAAATTCTAGGGGGAACCCCCATACCCTCCATTTTTAATGTAAAAACTTCTTCTAATATTAAATTTAATTAAGATGGTAGCATATTCAAATAACATCTTTGTAAAAATATGTGTATCTGAATATAAGAATTTAAAGCAGTAATATTAACCTACATTTTTTCTTCGGACCTTGATGAAAAATTTCAAAATTATTTGGACCCCAAGTAAAATTACTTGCCGACCCCTGCACTACACCATCCACACATACCCCCTAAACAGAGAAAGCAAGGCGCCCATTGTCTCACATGACAGCGTCCCCTGTCAAGCGAAGTAAACAACTAGCTTCACAAGGTTCAGTGGAGCTGTGATCCGATGGAGCTGGTTTTCCTCCACCGCTCGAGTCACTAATCACTGATTAGACTCGTCGCGCGAAAATTTAATATATGATGGAAGCTGGGTGTATACGTTTTCCCGACCTCTCTTTTCCGGAAAATCGGAAAGGGAGGTTTAATATCCGAGGATAGGTTGTGTCTGTCTGTGTTGACGCTTGAGGGGGTGTGTACAGGCTGTTGGATTTATTCTTGGCAGGAGGTGTAGGGTTTATTGGGCTGTGAGGAGTGTGTTTTGACTTTAGAGTGAAATTGGAGTCGTCTGTTGTTTGTTTGCTATGCAGTGATAGGAAATGATGTAGAGTAATATTATGTTATATAAGGAGTGTGGGTTTGATATTATAGTTTTAATACGTAACGTTTACATTGGTTTAAAAGTTTTGTAGTAGATCTATTAAACCTACTATCGTTTTCAGTAGAGTGTTTTCTGGTGAACGTCACGACCATTTATTTTCTTCCTTGATGTTGGTCAAACAGTCTGTTGCTAAGGCCGTTGCTAAGTTCGGCGGTATCTGTTGCTGTCATGTGATTTCAAATGCTCTAATAGAAGCATTCCATGACCAGTTATTTTCTTTTAACTGTTAACTGCTGTAGGTAAAACAATCTGTTGCTAAGGTCGTTGCTAGGTCTGAGTCATGTGATTGAAAATGCTCTATAGTCAAGGATTCTTTGAAAGATTGTTTTAGTTTGATACACATAAACATATAATATTCCCTACGTAATTTTACTTTATTTTATTAAAAAATAAGGATCATGATAGAAGTATGGTAACATTTCGACATTAATTCCAGTTACTAAGTGCGAAAAAAACTGATTTAAGTCATTGTTTTTTAACAATTACTTTTCATAGTTATATTTCTTATTTTAGGTAATACAATCTTTAAACCTTAAGGCTAGCTTTAAGCGTGTAGTGTTTTTATTCAGATCCAATGAAGGGGAGATTCAGGAAGGATATATCAGAAAGACCCTTGTAGCGAATATTAAGTTTAAAATGATAACACGTAGTTTCAAAAAATTAAAGATTAATTACAACTGAAGTTTTCCGGGCTTGTTGGCCGTAATGTTGCAGATGAAACACTAAACGTTTCGACTCCTCCTAGGAGTCAGTGATTTCATATAAATTGATTATTTATTTCGTATTACATATGATACTTATAAAGGGATTTCTTATAAATTATAAAGGGATTTCATATAAATACATGATTCCTTTATGGAATATAAATATTTTTACAACTAAAGTTTATAAAAGTATGTTGAAGGAAAGCGCCAAACATTTGAAAACAGAGACATATACAAACCTTTCACGAGTTTAATGTATAACATTTAAACATGTTTAAACCTGTCCTTCCCTTTCTTTTCCTTTCCTTTGAAATATTCCTTAAATGAAGTAAAGGAATTTTTCAAAATTTGTAATGAGGCTGGAAATTTACAATGACGATCAATGAAATAATTCCATTCCATTTTATTAAGCTGAAGAAGTACCAGTATTACTAATACCTAAATTATTATAATCTGTTTATTTAGAATTGACGCCTGAGACGAAATGTATTAGAAGCATTTACTACTGTAATTATCATCGGAAAATTTTTCTTGTGCAATAACAATGTATAGCAGAAACAGAAGTAGTTAAAATAATGTAAAAAAAATTGGTCACTGAAGTTGTGTGAGGAGCGTTATTAGGCGTTATTGAGCGTTTTTGATCCTGTTTCAGGCGCCAATTCTAAATGAACATAATCAATTACCACTCAATAAATTTTGATAATACCATTATGATTAAAGGATCACCATATTTATTCATATCTAAAAAACCAACTGCATTAACTTTTTCATTTTCCATTACAAATTGCCATATCCAAACTTATGACATGCTTTACTATACCATTACTCACTAATAGATACCAACAACTGGCAGCAAGCAAACAAAAGCAACTACTTTGCGCATAATATCACAACTCTCAAGCGTCACCTCCAACCGTTAACCGGTTTCGTCCTTGTTAGGACTCATCAGCACTGTCCATTGTCATTCCAGCAGATGAGTGGAAGACTAATCAATGGTCACCACTTTTTCAGTTATAGTCGGCTAGACTAGTACTTGCCCTCCGCTCTCTTGCGTTACCATCCTATACCGTGCTGATGAGTCCTAACAAGGACGAAACCGGTCCACGGTTGGAGGTGACGCTTGATAGTTGTGAGATTACACCTATTGTCCGCTTAACCAGCAATAAATGGTGAAATTCTCCTTTCAACTACTTTGCATTCATCCAACCACTAGTTGCCCCTTTTAGGGACATCCATCCCACCAATAAACAACACTCTCGCTTGAACATTCAAAACGATTGCAACATTTCACTCCACCGATCCTCCCCATAATCCCCCAGTTTTCCCTACTGCCATGCATTTTTGAATCCAGAAATCCAATTATCCGCACAAAAAACCGCCTTGGGTCAAAGAAAGCGCCCGAACCGAATGGGCTCACTACATCAGGGTGCCGGATTTCCGAGACAGGTGGCCGTAACAAAGACATACGCGGTCCGGCAGCGCTAAGGGAGATTGGTGGTCGCACGTTGTTTGGCTAAGGATAAGCGACGCTATTTGTCTTCGGAGGGTAAGTTTAAATCACCGCCGACGCTTTTTGGACCGATGGACAGCGGTGTTGTTGGGGTGTTAGGAGGGATTTTCGGTAGACGAAAGGGAATTAGTCAGTGGTTGTGTTGATGTTTTGGGATATTTTTATTATTACTAGTTTTATACACGCTAATGTTGTCTTTATAGTGAAGAACTTGAGGATATTTGGCGGTTCAATTCCGTTAATTGTCCCGTTGAAGTATTACCGAACGGTTTTGAACGGAATTCAAATGTCGCCAAGTTTTTATGGTTTTAATAGATAGTATAACTGTACATTACGGTATACTTATCGGTTAATTTGCAATTTTATGGAATATTTCAAATTTTTTAAATTCAAAACAGTTGGACGATATTTAACGGGGACGTTAACGGAATTGAAGGGATTGGTGGATGAAGGGGTTATGTTACAAGGCCTGTCCCGAAAAAAAACGAGACAGAATTCCTGTCAGAATTAGGGAATTCCAGTCTCGTTACTTTCGGGACAGGCCTTGTAACATAACCCCTTCATCCACAGAGCCCTTCAACTACTTCCATTCTGCAATGAAACTTTCGAGGAAATCGAAAATCAAAACGTTTTTGTTGGTTTGTATCATTTTATACAGTTTTTAACCTTTAAAATACTTTTTAAATAATAACTTCTGAAAAAGGAGAGCCCTAAGAGTTTACTGTTCTGAAATTGTGTAGAGCTCTAGAATTCAAAAAAAAACCTGAAAAAGGTCGTATTTTTATTACATGTGCATTAGGGTGTATCGAAAAAAACCTTTTTTCGATTTTGATGACGTAATAGTGCGGAAAAGTTGTCTAAGGTGCCAGAGAGTACCTGTGAATTTTTTCAGAATTTTTGGATAATTTCTTAATGTGCCACATTGGCCCTGAAGTTCCCCATGTTAATCCAATGGGGCGCGCCGCCAAAAAGGCCGAAAATCGGTTTTTCGCCCCTCATTTCTACCCTAATCACACGACGAATGTCTTGTCTCGAGTTATGGACTCTATATGATGTATGCTACCCGAAAAAATTTGAATAATAACTTAAATCTCTATATTATGTTGATTGTGGGCTCTGATTTGAACGAGGAAATACGCGATTTTCGACGAAATTTGAGCATACAAAAAAACGTAATATAGATATTTAGGCTATTATTCAAGTTTTGTCGGATAGCCTAGATCATATAGAGTCCATAACTCGAGACGAGACATTCGTCGTGTGATTAGGGTAGAAATGAGGGGCGAAAAACCGATTTTCGGCCTTTTTGGCGGCGCGCCCCATTGGATTAACATGGGGAACTTCAGGGCCAATGTGGCACATTAAGAAATTATCCAAAAATTCTGAAAAAATTCACAGGTACTCTCTGGCACCTTAGACAACTTTTCCGCACTATTACGTCATCAAAATCGAAAAAAAGTTTTTTTCGATACACCCTAATGTGCATGCAATAAAATAGAAGTTAAAATATAAAACTCGAAGAATTATAATAATTTATTAACGTTTTGGGATGCACACTTGTATGTTGTTGTTTCTAATTTCCAGTTGGTCAAGCGAAAGCTAGACCAACGTATCTTTTGTATTAGATACCTTCATGGTTTTTTCTTTTTATACAGTGTGTAGTAAATGTAAAATAAGTAACAAAACTACTCTTAGGAAATTCCACAAGAAATATTTTTTTACAGTCTATAAGTATTTGGACACCAGATCATTGAAATAAAATCAAAAAATTATCCCCTTTAAGTAGTATACTTGGTTGTGGCTATACACGTGCGGAAATTACGAAAGTAATTATCCGAAGCAGACTACATAACAACTAATGGCCGTATTCACAGCACCACAGGCAACTTGACCGGCGGTTCACCGGGAGTCAAACCTATGATTGGTGGAAAAATAGTTTTCCTTCTTTAACTGCCAAAGCTTAACTGCCGTTTAACCACCGGTCAAGTTACCGGTGAATACTGCCGTTAGTCTTTTACACTAAATTTTCGATAGTGTTTAACAAAAATCTGTCATATGCCTTGAAATTGTGGTTTTATCGTCGATTCTTTCAAAAAAATTCAAAGTTAACAAATAAAATCACCGCTAAAAGAATAAATTTTAAAAAATAATGTGTGCAAGTCCCAAGTCATGGCTCGTAATCTCATATAAGTTAACACGAAGCCCATTTTTTTATTTAGATGTGTGATATGTTTGCCGGTGAGGTTTGCTTTTGATTTTATAAAAAATTAGAGAGTAATAATTTTATTGATTGTTGGTAAAGACCGCTTCCTAAATCTGAAGAACTTGGAAGTTTCTTCAAATATCGGTAAGTTACTTGGACGGAAAATGAAAAAAACTGATATTTTCTCAAAGTACAGAAATTAACCAGGGACATAGTGCTGCCAGTTAATTTCCGTGATTTAAAGAAATAATTTTTTACAATACATATAATCTGAACCAGTCTTTTTATTTTTTTCATGCAGAGTTTTCTATGTTTCGTCTTGTGGGGACCAGTCCATTCCAACACCAATTTTGGACATTGTGATATTTCCTTTATTCGACGTTTCAATGGAGAATTGCAGCAAATCTTAAAATTATAAATATTCAATTTTAATTTATTAAAAATTCTCTCCTGATTCCAAAAATACGCTTGTCTTTCCCAACAAACTTTTTTTAAGGTAACTATGACATATTTTAATACAGAAAGCTCCTAACAATGTGACGTCACATGTGTCAGTGGAAATGTGGGAAACACCGTTTTCATCGATACACTAGTCTGTAAAAAACTAGTGCACATTGTTTCAAAGCGGGATTATAACACTGAGCTATACAACAAACTGGAGTGACAACCTCCGATACTATAACAAGCGAATGATCGTGCCAGCGCGGAAGGTTAAATTGCCACAATTGCTTACGCAATCGGGGCAAGCTGAAAGCAAAATTGGAAGAGCATTTCCCCCTGTAATCCAACCATGCCTGTTTTTCAAAATATTATGAGCAAAATTTGAAATGGTCGTTTCATTCCGTGCACACAACTCTGCTAACAGATGGGGAAAATTAAAAGAAGATGGAAATCCTTTCCGCGGTGTGACGCGGTTTCGGCACGCTAACTAGTCACTCCAGTTTGTTTTATAGCTCAGTGGATTATAGCAACAAGCGGGAACAAAGCACATTTCAAGTCACAAGCTCTTTCAGCTCAGACACAAAATAGGCTGTTTTTAATTGAAAACAACTTAAAATATAAGGCTTTGAAAAGCAAATGAAAACATTTTTGGAGGTTTTAGGCCATTCTGAACACATTAAGATTAAAAAATTTTGACTGCAATTATCCATTCGTCCAAAAGATATTCAACCTCTTCTGGACTAGTTGTAGCGTTAGTTTAATAAATAAAATATCCCAAGTAGACCAGTCTTCTTTAGGCCGAATGGCCAAAAATGCTGCATAAAAGATTGCAATAACTGCTTCAGAATATGTCGCGGAAAGTTACTCTTGAAGTTTCAGCTCGTGAAGCCTCAACCAAGTAATTATATTCAATTATTTATTTGTTTTTTATGAATGGTACTAGTGTCTAAATATTAATGGTTGTTAGTGTGTTAATTTTATACAGAGGTGAAAATTTTGTGGAATGTTTGAATCATTACCATTCACTCATTTACAAAAATATAGAACAGTTAAAAATATCTTTCATTCTCCTTTATTGACAAATACATGTATTTCAGTACATTTACATTGGCTAAAATAATGTATAATGAGATCGCATCACGTTGAAATGCAATCCACATTAACTCACCAGGCACTGATTTCAACCTAACCTAATACCACACGTATTGTCTCAGTTGGCCAATAGGAATAGCTTATTACAACCCTCCATAGAATAACGTCCATAAATGAACCCACACCGTATCGTTAGCTTGACCCAATCTGACGTCAATGCCCTTGAATGCAGAACAGAGATTCCTCACCTAGGTCCTAGAGCTGTCCATGAAACAGTGGCATGCACTCGAATCATTCATTGATTGGCAATGTGATTGCCAGTGAACGCAAGGCCACTTAACGAAGTCGTTGGTCGTTTAATTGGCTGCTTTTGGCTATCATAACTCTGGGTGCAAGCATGATAAAACACGATTTTCAAGCATAGGTTGGCAAGGGATGGCAATTAGGAAGAATGGATGGCGATTTGGGTCATTTGTCCAGAAGGGTAAAATTAGTTGGATACAGTGGTTGATGTTGTATCTACTTGGACATTTTGACATAAGGGACCAACTACTATTTATAACAAACACGTGAAACTCTCATTTGGTTGTCCTAGAATATATGATGTTATAAAAGTATAAAATTAGTTAAAATACTCAAAAAAAGTCTCAAAACTGTATGAACATCTTGATTTTGTTTTTCATCCGTTAAAATATGATGTTAAAAACAATCACTGATGGGACAATATGAAAAAAAAATATTTATGTGTGATGTAACCTCTAAATAAATTTTGAATATCTTCAAATATAAAAAGTATTATGTGTTAAAACCATAAAGGTGTAAAACATATTAAATAAGCTAGCATATTAAATAGCATGCCTTTTTTAAAGATGATATTATGCGGAAAATCTGCTTCTTAAAAAGTATTATTGAATATCTTTAGAATTCAGGCATTCAAAAATTTAATGTATAATATTCATAGATAGAAGATAATTCTTTCCATGTAACTACAATAAACCAGCATACATATGTTTTCCCTGCTGATATGGCTCAATGGAGATTTTTAGGTAGATACGCAAACAGTTTTGTTGAAATATTGTTGATCTTAAGCAAGCCCTCACCATTTTCAAGTTGAATAACCTCAGTATCCATGCTCTGAAAATATTTCAGGAGCATGTTCTATTTTGAATACATTCCTTAGGGTTGGTATGTTGGAAAAGACTCCCTCTGTGCTCCCAAGAATCTAGTGGTGCATCTTCTTACCTGAGTTAGATACTTTCTGAAGCATATCTCTTCGTAATCATGAAAATATTGTTCTAGTAAAGCATACTGAACTTAAAAATTTAATTAAAAAGATATTAAATTTTGCAAGAAAAGTTGCTGCATTATTTTTAAGTTTTTCTTTTTGTTAAAAGAAATAAACTTAACCTTTCAAAGTTTTAAATTTGAAAGATTTACGAAAATATATCGTGCCTCACATTCAACATAATAATGCATATTGTGTATTTTAAAACAAAAAAATAAGAACATCGCATCAAAACTTTAGCTTATTGATTAAAAATTCAAGCCTGCTTAAAATTTTGAAAATACATATAAAAACTATAAAGTATAACTGGAGTAAAATTATTGATATTTTCTTCTCCAATCTGCTAAAAATGGTAAAATGTAAAATGGTAGATTGTATTTATTCATTAAAAAGATACTTTTTGTCTCATCTATAGGTTGCATCCCAGATAACACATATGTACCATTTTCGTCCCATCTTCAGCGACTATGTCGCGGATTCGTAGCGATTACGTCTATGTCGAGAAATTTCAAAAACGGGATGTAAATTGTTGCCCAAAACTTGTTAATATTAACAAGTCTGTCCAAACTCTGCACAGAGACCTCTTTGCGTTGGGAACATAAAAACTGCTTTAAGAATTATATTTCTAAGACTACATACTTTTGTTTTTCAAAAATTGTGGAGCCACATATTGGATAAAAATAATAAATTCATTGCAGGATGCGCACATGCATACAAAATTGATCCGTGTTTCCCAACATGGGGCGCACTCCCCACCGGGGGGCAAAATTATTTTCTAGGGGGGCAATTTGAAGATTTTCAACTACATTGCCCCCAGGTGGGGCCAATCCAGGGGGAAAGTTAAAAAAAACTTTTTAGAAAGAAGTTTATCAATATCTGTATTATCCTACCTGAGAATGTATGTCTGAAATCTAGACTAGTATGTATAAAACCAAGTTGAAACCTAGTTTTTAGAGTCTAATTGCCAAACCTTTTCTGAGGGATGACCCAAGATCTCTTTGTTTTTAGAACGCTTATATTTGAAACCTTTTTTGCATAAGGTTCATCAAAATGTAAATCTTGCCTAAAAATTTATATCCAACGGGGGGTAACAACTTTCGTTTTCTTTTTTTCCCAAGTAGAGGGAACAAACTAGTTATAAAATCCTGCTTCCTAGGATCCAATTTCTGAAAATTTGCTGGGGGAGGACCCCAAGACCCCCCATGATACTTAGAACTTAATTACTCATAACTGGATTAATATCATTATTCATAGCCACTTAACCAGTGGTTAACCATCCGTTAAAGAAGGATTCCACCAATCAGAATCAGCAAAAAGCACATTTTCTCTCTTTAGCTACTCGTTAACCTCTGGTTAAGTAGCTGGGAATAATGCCATTAGTTCTTTACCATGCAAATTTTACCTAAAAATGTTCTAAAAAGCTTCATTAGACTTACGAAATATACATAGGAGGGAGGGCAAAAAAATAATTTTGGCTCCCTCTCAAAATATATTTCTATATATGCCACTGAGACCGGGGGGGTATGGAAAATTTAGAAAGGCTTTGGTGGGGCATGGACCGAAAAAGGTTGGGAAACACTGCCCTAGATATTTCTAATATCTTAATGTGCACAAATCTATTTGAATATCCATGTTCACGTTTACCTTTAACCTTTTTTAGCATTGTGACAGGCAAATTTTTTGCACCTCACCCAAAGAATCTCTTTGTAGAACTTGTTTAAACACTCTGTTTATCATTCCAGATATTAACGATACTGTGTTCATAACAGAAATCCCGCCCTGAAATCCTGAATGTTTATATAATATTGTGTTCGGATAAATAAGAACTGATCTTATTTTTTGTGATTTGGAACATAGTGTATTTTAAGCAACAACTCTTCATTAAAGTTGTTTACCTTCACTGAAGAGCAGAACAAATAATCCAGACAATCGAATCCTTCAAAAGTTCAAAATCAACAAAGAGTATTCCAAGTTTCATCAAATCTCCTTCCACGCATATTTCCTCTCTAGCAAAATAATCCGTCGTTAATTTCCAGTCTGGGACTCTCCTGGGATCCACTAATTCCATATTTTATATTCATTAGGAACTCATCACACGCCTGAAACTAAATGGTATGCGATACTGCGGCTGCTGTATTAGCAAAGTTTAAATTTATCTTTGTCGAATCCTAGACTCGCAGTTTACTTGAGAAATCCCATATCTCCGTCCCCCTCGAGTGTTCGCGAGATTCAGCGAGAGTTTGCTCTTAAGATTGTGCGGTCAAGTATAGACAGATCTCAAGCTCTAGCTCTTTAGTTTAATTATGAAAGTTAAGAGATAGTGGTACAAACTTTTGTGAATTTACGGTTTTGTTTTTGGAGTGCATACGTTGCATAGGATAAAATAGTTGAACTTTGACGTGATTGATACGTATTTGCGTTTTTGCATTGCGCTTATTAATAGTTAAGTTAAAAAATTAAATCTGTAGTTTAAATCTCTATCTTAGGTATTTTATACACTAGACTTTTCCTTTAGAGCCATGCTAGTTAGGCTTCCTTAATTTTTGTTTAGATAGAGATAAAGGTGAAAATGGGGTTATTTTCTTTTGGGTGTTTTAAGCTATGATACGAGTCTAGAAAATGGAGACACTTGACATAATGAAGTAGATATTGAAAACAAAGTTTAACCAAACCAATGTTTTCATTTGCTTTTTCTTATCGAAAAAAATCCGGTTTTTTCTACCAAATGAACTTGTTGTTTAAGTTCTACGGATGTTTCATCAACTCGGAAATGTCCTACCCCCACCTCGTTGGCTTTAACAGGAACCAGGGGGGAAGGAAATTTCCGAGTTTGTGAAACGCCCACGACACCGTTGTTGGTGTAAATATATATTGGTCGTTTTTTTAAGTAAGAGTTTTCAAGTCACCAATTCACCTGTTATTAAATATTAGAAACGAAAATAGCTTCAATACTCCGCCATCCAATCTAAAGCACTTATTTTGTATTTAGGACTTTTATTTAAGGTAGATGTGCTCCTCTATAGTTAATGTTTTTTTGAAAAGTCTCATATTATCTCTTAAATACAATCATATGGAAAAAAACATAATAATTTTACCAAGATATTTCTTCAAAATCAAGGAGTATGATACATTAGAATAATTTTGAGTAGAAATTTATATATTGAACAATTTTATTGAACAAACAAAAGAATAGAACAGAAAAAAATACAAACGTAGGTGATCCAGTACATCAATGGGGTCACAGAATATCTATTTCATAAAAGAAGTGTCTTAAAAATTGTAACTAAATTTCATTGATAGCCAAGCTCTGAATATGTAGATAATTTATATACTTAGATATTAACTTTTGTTTTTTATAATAACAACAAGTATCTTTCTAATTTTAGGCAACCACTTATGAATAAAACATATTTCTGCATATGAAGAAAAAAGAACTATTCCCGGGTAAAAAAATATACTAATTTTACGAAGAAACAAGGTATGTAGTTTAATCATATTACAAAAGTTTGTTAAGATTCTGAGTAATAACTTTGTCTCCTTATACTAATACTTTTTGAGAAATTTCCATTTGTCAGTACAAAATGCTAATACAGTTTGTAAGCTATATGCATCGTATACAAACATGGAAGTACTAAATACTCCTTTTCGTGCATTTCATTGAGACTTTTTATAACTTCTGTTACATTTTTTACAATACATAGTGAATCCAACCATAGAAACCCAACTAGTCCTTTTTTATTACCTCGGAGCATGTTCTGGTACACGCTTCCTATGACTCCCAGAGGAGGCCTTGGAATTGAACTCTTAAAGGATTTTCCCATCGGAATATAGTACCAAAGGAAATACATCACTTTACACTTGTCCCAGACATTGAGGCTTAGAAAGAAAGTTGAAGAAATAAAAGCAATGCGAAAGTTTTTTATACTTGTCTTGATATTGGTCCCTTGGAAATTTAAGACACTTAGAAACGAGTTATAGTGACCGAATGATTGTATTTTTTCAGATTCTAAGCATTTTAGGAATTTTCATACTTGGTATTGGTAAAAAAGTTTACACTTGTACATAGATTAGGTTTTAATATGGAGGAAATTCTTTGCATATTAGTTTTATTTTATTTTAAATCAGATAGTTTTTTCAAAAGAAAACGCTTGACATATGTGTATTGTTGGTGTCAAATACGTTGAAAGTATAATTTCGACGCGTACATAGTTGTATGCCCAAAAGTTGATGTTTGAAGGAATTTTTAGAACACAAAAGGTAACATAGTAGAGATATTTTATTTTTAGTTATTTACGTAAAACACATGAAGTAGGATATTTAGAGATCCATGGTTTCAAATCTAATAAAGGTTTTCATACAATACGAGAACAATCACCACTTAAAAATTACTTTTAAAATTCCCAATACCCGAGAATCAGGTTGCCTCATTTCCTAATGAATATGATAAGATGTCAATGAAGTGTTCTTTACTTCAACTATAAGTTGAAGCATATGGCACTAAGTTTAACCGATTATACAAGAAAGTTATCTCCTTGTTTTGTGTCCTGTTGTAAAAGTGTAATATAATATAAATTGACAAAGAATAGAATTCCCCTTTTTATTCAGCTCTATGAAATAACACTTAGCACATTTGGATATGCGATTTTCCCAATTAAAAAAATTAAGGGCTTTTTCTCGGTCAATTCGTCAGAATAAGGTATGTTTCTATACAGACTTTTTCTCAGGTTTCATGGTTTTGAAGGAATCCTGGTGTTGGTGAAAAAAGTACGATATACCCAGTACATAAACAAAGTTTGTCCTAATGAACACTGAATATAGTCCCCAGTTTTACAATTTTTGAAAAACTTATAAGATTAATTGGTTTTTACAAGGTTGAACAAAAGAAACAAGTCTTGTAAACTTTTCACAATAACTAAAACTGGTGATTTATTTCAGTGAAATTTTTTTTTCAAAAGGAAGTTTTTGTACTATATTCTTTAATTTTTCATTAACCCCTTACCTCTAGTATAAATTTCGAGAAAATTATCATAAAAAAGAAAAGAAATAATAATAAGAAATAATAAAACAGCCGCTGTCTTCTTAGACATTTCAAAAGCATTTGGTAGTGTTCGTTAATCATAATATATTAATCGATAAGTTATATTCAATCGGGGTTAGTGATATGGCTCTGAAATGGTTTATTTCATATTTAAAAAACCAAGAATAGTTTGTAAAATTGGGTGATTTTGAAATCAATATTTTAAATATAAGGTCTGGTGTACCACAGGGTTTAATCCATGGTCCATTACTTTTCATAATATACATTAATGATTTTTGTAAGTTAAAATTGAACTGTAAAATTATAACCTATTCAGATGATATAGTAATCTTATACTCTTGTTCTACCTAAGAAACATTACAAAATATCATAAATAAAATATTTTGGCTATTAAAGACTGGTTCAACGCTAATAAGTTATTGATAAGCATTAATAAGACTAAATTTATCAATTTTAGTATCTACGGACCTTCTGAGCATCTTAGTCTCTATTATCATCTTGCCGATTGTAATAGTAATAGCGGTAATAACTGTAATTGCCCCCCTCTTCAACAAGTTTCTTCAATAAAGTATCTAGGACTAAACGTAGATTATAATTTAAAATGGAAATCTCATGTAAAATATTTAACTAATAAACTTCGATATATTTTCCCTAAACTTTATTCTATTAAAAGTATTATTAATAAAAAGTTCTTGTTTCAGTTGTGTCACTCTTGTGTGAGTTCTATAATGAGTTATGGTATTTCAGTCTGGGGAGGAGATAACTTAGAAAATATTAATCCAGTCATTACAATTCATAACAAAATTGTGTTAATTCTTAAGCAGTTATCAATTCCCTTTACTTGAATCTTACAGAAAAATAAATACCCCTTCGTCACCTTTTCTACTTTAAAGTTATATTTCATTTTACTAAACAAGAACATAGTCCGGATCTACGATGCATTAGTTATGATCTGTGATCAAAAAATTTATATTTAGTTCCGAAAGCGAAAAAAGAAATTCTACAGAAAAATTACTATTATTTATCTCCCAAATTTCATAAAACCTCACCAGAACATATAAACTCCGAACATATAAATCTCCTTTTAAATATAAACAATCTTTTAAAAAAACTACTTACTAATATTTAGATATATTTTTTAATTTTATTAATTGCTTTTTATATATTTTTATAATTACAATCTTATCCTGAAGCTAGTGTGTAATGGTCTTACTTTTCACTTACTATATTGTTTTCACGTAAATGAAACAAGTATTTCACTATCCTCGCTGGTTAGCGGAAAATAAGTGTAAACTCACAACTCTCAAGCGTCGCCTCCAGCCATGGACTGGTTTCGTCTTTGTTAGGACTCATGAACATAGGAAGGCAACGCAAGAGAGCGGAAGGCAAGTACTAGTCTAGCCGACTATAACGGAAAAAGTGGTGACCATTGATTAGTCATCCACTTATCTGCTGAAATGAATTGGCATTCCTAGAACAGATTTAATTCCCGAAAGGCTAGGTATCATTTACCTAGTAATGAACTAATGAAAATAAGATTTTAAGAAGCCAATTCTTAACTTACAGGAGTTTCGTTCACTCGAAGCTGGGTTCAAATAGAAAAAAATTTCACAGCTACAATACATAGATTTTGCTTGAATTAACGATTGGTCCACATTCATGAAATCTCCCTGCAGCTATTGAATTTTATTGAGAGTCTCCAGAACAGTGAGTTCCTTATAATTTGAGTTGATGTGGTAGATTGTTTATTTGCTTGGAATGTTTATCCACTGGGCAGATCACCATAGTATACATTAAATGCTTTATGAAATGTGCAATTAAATAGTTAATATATTTTTAGGTAACTCATTGTTTTTGTCCGGTAACTTACTGCCTACATCAAATACACGCAGCGCTGTCTAATTTCATAGTGCCATCGGGTTACGTTCACTATATTATCACCGTCGAATTCATCATGACTTCAATTTGTGCAAGAAATAAAATATATCGACCTTCTTATAAAACCTTCTGGAAGGTTATATTGATATATTTTGTTCTCTAAAATGTATTTATTTGATTTATAATAAAGATTACAAGGCAACTTTTCTGGATTATTTTATTTGAATAAAATTTCAAGTCCGGATAAGATTGAGAGGTTAAGAGTTAAAAGTCGGAAAAGAAAGGATGTAGGAAATTATGCTGAACATAAAATAATTTCATAATTATTAAAGTGGTGAGTATAAATTGCTAAACGCATTGCGAAAATTCCGAGTTATTTATCTGTCTCAGAATAGTTTGAATTTCCATAATGCCAAGGATACCTCTTTATAGATACTACCTGTATATAAAAACTAAATAGAAAAGATGAGTGAAAAAAACACAGATCATACAAAATATTTCCTATTGATAAACTAAAATTTCCAAATCAAAAATCTTAAATAGTTCCTCAGCACACAGAAGGACGTGACCAAATGGATTAGTGGTCCAGAGCGTGTTGCAGTGAATCAGAAGGTCATAGGATCAATCCCAGCCTAATGGGATGTGGTATTTATGAAATTTCTGAATTTTAAATATTAAATTTATATTGGAATTTATACAGGAATGGATGTTATGGTTGGTTAAAGCGCCGTTATCCCGTTCGGCTGGTTTACGATTTGTATATTTTTTTACATAGTTAAGTGTCAACTTTAAATTAATTAGAAGAACGGACAAGCTGCAGGTACGGATGGCTTGGTGTGTTGATGCACCAGTATGCTGGATCCACAAGGCCTTCAGATCTGATCTGAGCCTCTCACCGGGTATAGCACTCGGACATAAATGCTAATCGGCATTTATAAATTTGGTTCCTGCTTATTTAAGGGGGTCTTAACTTTTCTTTTTTTAAAAGTTAACTGTAACCGTGGCAGTCATATTCCAGAAAAATAATACTATTTTGCAAAACTTTTATACATTTTTTGTATTATCCAAGTCTCCCCTTTCTGTCTTCGACGGAAACTAAATAATTAACTTATGAATCTTAAATAGGTTTTTGGTACTCCCACCCCAAACCCCTACCAACCGCCCGCCGATTTTATTTAGTATAGTAAAATTTCCCTTATTTTTAGAGTGGTGACTTTCAAATTTCTCGAAATAATTTATTTAAACAAAATTCTCAAGTTTGTAATACTTGCTTCATGTATTTTCGTTAGCAGTTTAAACTTCATAATATTTGACTACCCAGGTACCCTCAAGTAGGAAGAAAATATGTGAATATTTAAAATATATTTCCTAATTATTTGGGTTCTTTGAAAAATGTAACTTTTAAAGGTTAAGCAACTAACCCATTCATTCAAGATGCAGATGGTTGACATCCTATACACCGTTAGACGGGAGAAGAGGAACGCTAGTAATATTTTTACTTAATTTTAAAACTGGTGACTACAAACAGCTTCGAAAAAATTAATTAAGTTGATCCACTGATAAGAATAATCATGCCTGATGTTATTAAAAATAACAGCTTGACTCTCAGGTTTTTTTCGTAGGTTAGAATTAGGATGATGTGAACTCTCATGGTGTATTAGCAGAATCATTTTAGAAAGATGTCATAAAAACAATGGATAAATTTTTTATTCTGTGAATAGTTAACGGTGCAGATACCGATATACGGCAGGAATGGATGTCGAACTTAAGATATTTTTCTTAACTTTAAAATTGGTGAATAATGACTGCTTCCAAAATCCCATGATGAGAATAATCATGCCAGATGTAATAAAAATAACAGTTTCAGTATCATATTATTCAAATGGCAAGTGAAATAATGCCGAACTGTCCGGTTGTATTAGCAGAATCATTTCAGACAGATGGATGTTATACAAGCGACAGATCCATTATTTTCTGTGAACAGTTAACTACTCAGGTACCGTTATATGACAGGAGTGAAGATGCCAAACTTAATTTTAAAACTCAACTAAAATATTTTCTTAAAACTTAATTAAAAGATTTTTCTTATTTTTAAAACTGGTGATATAGACTACTTTCAAAATCCCATGACGAGAATAACCATGCTAGATGTCATAAAAAATAACAGTTATGGTCACACAGTAACTCGGCTTATTTCAAAGGGTAGGAAAGCAGAATATTTTAATATACAGGGTGTTTCAAAATTGCGTTGCACGGCTTTTACTCGGAACCAGCGCTTCCTAGGGTCATGGAAGTAAGGTCTACCCCTAGGTAAATGACCCTGGAGAATCCATAGAGATGACTTAAAGAGCCCCTAGCGGCGAAATTAAAAAGTTAAAAAAATTAATTTAAAAACTAAAGGAGATAGAGCAAAAACCCCAATGCGAGGATTGTTGCCAATGTCAAGAAGAACTCATTGAAAAAAAGTTGATCAAAATATCTTAAATATCTGCGGAGATATTAGCATGTGAAAATAGCACTTTTTCAGGGGTCAAAAAGTTAAAAGTTCGCATATTTGGAAATTTTTCATTGTTATTGTGTAGTTTTGTGTCTTTTTAGTTGAAAGAACATAAAATTTAATCAAAAAATCAAAAAAATTTGCAAATATGCGAACTTTTTACTTTTTGACCCCTGAAAAAGTGCTATTTTCACATGCTGACATTGGCATACACATTTGACGTTGGCAACAATATTCTCATTGGGGTTTTTGCTCTATCTCCTTTAGTTTTTAAATTAATTTTTTTAACTTTTTAATTACGCTGCTAGGGGCGCTGTAAGTAATCTCTATGGATTTTCCAGGGTCACTTACTTAGGGGTAGACCTTACTTCCACGACCCTAGGAAGCGCTGGTTCCGAATAAAAGCCGTGCAACGCAATTTTGAAACACCCTGTATATTATGAATATTAACAGAATATTTTAATGCAGTTGTCATTAAATTTAGGATCCATTTCCTTTCGTAAATAGTTAGCCTAAATTCCGTAATGCGGGAAGAAAATAATATTTGCGAACTTAAATATTTTTTATAATTTAAAAACTGGGGACTGTAAACTTCAAAAAATAATTTAAGTTGGTCCCATGATAAAAATAATTTTATCAGAGTTATAAAAAATAACAGTTTCAGGCTCAGATTATTTCACAGGTTAGGTAAAGCATAGGTACTGATCGATCTGTCATGTTGCAAAATTGTGAACTATTTCAAACACATCCTAAAAATTGCAGTTCCATTTCTTTTTCATCATTGCAGATCCGATTTTCGTGAATAGTTACTTGAGAAAAACCTGTTTTTTCCAACCATAAAATGCAAAATGGTTCGTTAAATTCAGTTAGGTTACGTTCCTTATTCTAAAAGTGTTAGAGAGAACTCCAACTGATAGTTCAAGTACGTGGCGTGGTTTTCTGCAACCTATTTTGAATGACCATAGAACATAACTTCTATCAATAAAAAAATATGCTTAGCAGCATTCATGTTCCTGTTATAGTAGCTAATGTTCAAAGGAAAAATTACAAACTGTAAAATTCGTCTGAAAAAAAAATAATTGAAAAGTAAATGTGTAAAATGAAAGTTTAATTAAACACTTCAAAGATTTATAGAACGTAAAACTTTATTTTATTATAATATCTACATCCATAGTGGTAGAAAAATCTCACAAAGCTAACACCGGATCATGATACTTTTTGTTTAATGTACAAATAGCTAAAGCGATCTTAATTAAAAAATGGGCACCATTTATATATTGGCGACGCGTTTTTAATGCCATCACAAGGTGTTAGCATTATAGAGATTAAGCTACCGTTGACACACATCTCATTTTCACATAAATAAATTTAAATTGCTTATTTTCAATAGAGCTATATCACTAATTTTGGCAGTTGTAAAAATTGTAGTTTTTACGTGAGAAAAGTCTTGATCTTGGAAATGAATAAATATTGCATTCCTTTGAAAAGTAATAAAGCTTCTGTGCTAGTCTGTCATATGATATGAAATCGCAAAATAAACACATTTATAAGTGAATTAATTCACAATTCACCTATTAAACTGTCTCTTCAATCTGTACAATTTTGGCAACCCTTGTTCAAAGAAATCTTGGAATAATCGTCATCTGTAAAATGTATTTAAAATATAGCATGTAGAATTCAGAAATCTTTACAGAATCACTATACATACATACATTTCTCCAAAATGGCGCAATGATTCGGGTTTTTTTCTTGAATCATCCTGGCTCTTAAACTCCCTCAATGTTAGTCACTGTTGTTTGATAATTTCTTTTCCTACGATTGTGAAATCGCACAAATATCCATGCTATGTGTAAAAATTAATATTTCTATAAGTTCCACCTTAAATGTGATATTTGGCGAACGTGGGGTAGATTCTGAAGTTAAGAAATTGCTTGGAGATAACCACACATCAGTTGTCCGTTATGACTAAACAAGATATGAATGGATAAAAATTAATTCTGTAGAACCCACAGTCTGAAAAATGTAAAAAAGGTATGTGTTTCATTGTTTAAACTTAGTTCCTCCTTGAGAAAATGGCTTTATTGTAAGTTTTTTCCTCTGCAAAGCACCATAAAATGTCTCCAGTGTACAACTTATAATTTCTCGAAATGTTTATTATTTTGTTAGTTGCAGTAGAGTATTTTATCATCATTCCTACATTATATGTGCCTGAAAGAAGTACATTTTGGAATTCTTTTACAATTGTCTCTTACCTTATATTTGGAATCACCTATACTGTTCTTTAATCTTTTAAAACTCAAACATTTGTAAGAAAGAATTATAAGTAATTTAAAGAAAAATGTGTCTCCCTATTATACCTTTCATTTAAAGTAAAATCACACAATATTCCCCCGAAGACTATTCTTTGAAGTCCGTGACAATTAACTATTCATTGAAGTCCGTGGCAATTAACTATTCATTGACCCTTCACATTTACAAATCCATTTCGCTAAATTCTCTATTTTCAATAACTGTGGTAACCATACAAAAAAAGGTTGGACAATGTTAAACTCTTTCAGCCCATTTATAAACATATAAATTCTAGTAGCATCCCCAACGTGAGAAACATTAACAATTTGAATTAAAAGTATTAACGTAGCCAAACCATAACGTAACCAAACCAAAAATTTTAACTTATTGGACATCCATACTAATAAATCAAAGAAAAAAATTGTCTCTGATAAAGCTGATGTTGCGATCTGGATGTATTGCATTGTCTAACAACACGGATAATTATAAAAAAATATCAATAACAAAAAGGGCACATTACTTTATATATCACTAATACATCTCCTTAACCTTATTCAGCCTCATCAAGAACATAATAAGCCACAACACCTATTTGATCTGGGCAGGACGAGAATACTCCATCAGATTAAGCAGGCATAAAAGACCTACACATCAAATCGGATTCCAAAGGCATCATAACCCAAGTCTGAGTAATCTTCAGTCCAAAAGCTCTTCCAAAACACTTGGCACCATTCGATATCGCATGAAAAATAAAAGTTTCAGCTCACTACACCAAATACCGACCCTTACAGCACTCGAAAACTTTCACCGTAACACGGCATCCAAAAAAAAGATCTCACTCGGAACATTCAAGCTGTCGATACTGTCGATGTTCATTGAGACAATTCGCCTGACCGAGGTGAAGTCGCTTCTTCCCGTTTTTTGGCATTCAATCAACGAAAAAATCCCTTCAGTCATCGGCGTCGTCGGAGTCGCTGACGAGCCCGATGGCCCTCCCAAGCCTCCTGAGCTTGAACACGACCTCCTCTTGCACCAGATTGAAACACATGGCGATGAGCGCCATCCCGGTGAGAAGATAGAGCGAGCAGATGACCAGCTTCTCCTGCGAGCCGTCGTCGGAGACCACGGAGTCGCCGGGCACGAGGTCGCCGAAGCCGATGGTGCTGAGCGTGACGAAGCAGAAGTAGGATCCGTCCAGGTAGTCCCATCCTTCCCAGACGGAGAAGAGAGCCGCTCCGCCGCAGATGTAGGCCGCGATCAGCGCCAGGCAGAGCGTGATGGGGACGGTGACCCGCGGCTTCGGGCGGTGGTAGGCTGGGGCGTCGTCGTCCAAGTCGTCGCGGGCCAGGTCAGAGTTCAGCTTGTTCCTGCAAGGAGAGTCACCAATAAATGAATTGCGGAAAAAAATTTATACCGATTTATGCGAAGCTAGTATGCTATACTCTATTCATTTAGAATTGGCGCTTGAGAAATAGTGCTTTCCCTCACGCTAGAAGCGTAATCATAGTTACGCTCTTCGAGCAGCCAATAGTAAGCCTTCTTCGTCACTTTGACGAGGATAGTTGCTATGGTTGCCGATCAGTGGTGGGGGAAGGAAATATTTTCAAGCTCCAGTTCAAAATGAACAGAGTATAGTTGAGGAATGTGCCAAGGATAGAAACGATTCGTTCTTATACAGTAAGAAATATGATCATACTCCTCAGCCAACAATGGTAAAAGGGTCACGTAATTTTTACAGACTTTGCACAGCCGATAGTTAGGGTCTTGCTTCTTTATACAGGCAAATGTCTCTTCCTCTTCAGATCAACTGCCCCTCAACTTCCACCTGTCACCCCTCCGAAATACTAGTTTCAGCGTTGTCAAAATCACGTGACCCTTTTACTATAGCTGGTTTAGCAGTAGTCTGTTCATATACACTGTTAAAAAAAAACAGTTCAACCTCTCACCACAAGCTAGTTCAAATTGCTCAACCTTTCACCACAAACTGGTTCAAATTTAGCTGCAACCTAGGCTCGGTAGCAGGTTTCACCAAGTTTTCGGTGCTTTTACTTGCGCAATTCGGTGCCTTCACTAGTGAAAGCACCAAAAACATGGTGAAACCTGTTACCGAACCTAGGTTGCAGCTAAATTTGAACCAGTTTCTGGTGAAAGGTTGAACTTTTTTTTTAACAGTGTAGAATAGGCGGGTAAGGCGTTATGTACTAGAGGCGTTACTATTGTAATTCTCAATAAAACATGTGTCTTTTGCAATTACAAGACAGTAAGTTTCCCAGTGAATGAACGGGAGTTCATTCATTGGGAAAATGTCAGTTTACCGTTCCAGTAAATAAAGAAATGAACACCCCTAAGCTCCCTCAGTTAGAAAAATGTAGCGTTCTACATCAATATTTAACAAAGAAACAATTTTAAATTAAAACAATAAAGGGTTTAAGCTGCTCAATTTAAACTCAGAGAAATATGACTCAAAGACTTCAGTCGTCAACCTACAAATATCTTTTTCATTTACAGTTTTATTAGAAGCCTCCAAAGCATATAAATTCCTTATTATTTGAGATTATGTGTTCAACTGGAAATGTTTACTGGGAATGTTCATTCACCGGGCAATTCCCCTTATAAGAATACAATAGTACAAATCTGTAAATTATTACATAGCTAATTAAAAATTTAGATCACACTGAAATGTTCAACTAGCATGCTGACTGGTATCATGCAAAAAGGCCCTTGGGACCAATTTACATGATACCAGTTGGCTGGCAGTTTTAACATTCCAGTAATCTGACAGCTACAGATGTACTGACATGTCGACATCTCCTTGAAAGCTTGGCTTCTTTCGAGAAGAATATTGTCCTCCAGTGGGTCCCTGCCCACTGTGGGGTTCCAGGCAATGAGAAAGCGGACCATCTCGCTAAAAAGGGTGCATTAATCAACACGCGTATCTCCCGCCCTGTGCCCTTCTTCTACATCAAAATTATAGTTAAAGCCGCATTTAAAGCGCATGTCAAGGAGGACCTGACTAACCGAACCCTCCAAAAACCCTGGAAGAACGCCATGGGAAAACTGTGTAGAGCTCCAAGGAGAAGAGCAGTGGCCGAATTCCGCCTAACCATTGGCCACGACTGCCTCCGGAACCATCTTTTTCGTTTCAATTTAGTTTCCTCTCCTTCCTGCACTCTTTGCGCCTCTGGTGAGGTGATGGATGCTGCGCATCTCCATCAGTGTCCTGCCCTGCGCAAGGCCACTCTTTTCGAACGCTACTGGGAAGCTCGAGACCTTTTGGATTAATGAACTCCGTTGCAGCCTGCGATCTTTTTGTTCTTTTGTTGTTCGCTGTAATTGTTCATAATCTGCCATTGGAAATAAAAAAAAAAAAACATTCCAGTAAGCTCTAAAATTTTTTTTACAGAATAATTTACATAGTATGGTACTTCTATTATTATGGATTTCTTGCTCTATGCAGCATTTGCACATTTCTATTTGTTGGGGTTCCGCTACTGGAATGTTCAACTATCATGCTTACTGCCATCGTGCAAATTGGGCCTTGCAAGTTAAAATCAAAAGGAATTCCCAAAAGGTCATCACCAAAATTAAAAAAACGGTACAAACTAGCCGAAAATAATTCAGTGTCACAGGAAAGTATTGTACCAGACAACATCTCCAGATACACTTCAGTTCGGACAATGTTGAAAAACGGCTGCTGATTAGAAATAAAATTCCTGAGCCAATTACCATGATTTAACTTATACTAGAGCTTAGTGTTAAGATTTTCCCCTAGAGCTTTCCCCCCCTTGTCGTTAAGGTGACAGTAAAAACTTTGTAATTGCCGCATTTTGCAGTTCGAGGGCCACGCGACCATTAGTTTTTATCACTTTTCCCAAAAAGCTGAAGAAATGCTTTCATATTTGTTCAGGAATCCCTGCTTTATAAACAGTTTAAAATTTATTTTTACTCTTTGATGCTACAAATTGATGGTGATATTTTAGCTTAAAAATTGTCATTATAAATAAACTTATTTTTCAAAAACTTTTTATATTTAATTAGGGATAAAAAATATTACTTCACTCAAATGTATTTTATGTAAAATTAAAAAAGAACTTAAAAAGTGAATTTAGAATCACTTCAATTGATTAAACAGTTTGAAATTATAAATTCATTCTAAATTCTAACAACTTTTTAAATTTTGTTTTTATTTAGATAAAAAATAGAAACAGTGTTTAGGGTTGTATGAAAAATATAAGTTTTCAAAAAAACCTGGAAGCTTTGAGTGTTTAACTTTAAATTTGTTATTCGAGAATTACCTAAAAAAGTTGTTTTCCTCAACATTGATTATGCTCGAACTTAATTCTGAAAAGGTTTCGAAGAATGGAAAAAGGAAAAAAGAGTATTTGAAAGTGAAGAAATAAGTGCATGGTGTTTTTTATCAGGATTTAAAGGTTCTAAATTCCAAGAATAATTTTCGCGTTTTTCTGTTTCTTACAGTGATATTTTTCTTTATTTAAGTTAAATATTTTCTAGGTAACCCAACTTCCCATGCTTTAAACAGACTGGTAGTAGGAAGCAAAAAATACTTTAGCTCCTTTAAATCACTTGAAAAAACCAACTAGTATATAAAGTAAACTATATACCTTCTATTCAAAAAGTTAGTTTAAAAAGTGTTTGTTTATTAAAAAGTTAGTTTAGTTAGTGTTTTTATAACTTACCTTCAAATTGAAGTATATAATCTAATTTTCTATTTAATAACAATCTAATTTTTGATGAAGCATTATAAACTAGTATATTAAAATAACAAGTGAAAGAACAGAAAATGTTTTTTTTTATATTTCTAAGTTATAAGTATGCTTGTTTCCTCATAAACAATATAGTTAAGCATGTTATTTAAAACGATCATTGAGATACTAATGCAGATGCTCTCTAAATATGTACCGCCCAATAGTAAGCAATGTTAATGAATCTTACTGACCCAAATCAACATATTATGCAATCTACCCTTTACTTACATATACTGAGTATGTTCGATGCATAAACAACCTCGTTACGAATATAAATACCCCTCCTATAGAATTTCAACACAGGAGTATTGGAGAAACTGTAATATTAGAATGTGATTATTCCCTACAGCAGCGGTACAAGTGAACAAGGTTGGTAAAGGAAGATTAAATCTTAAATTCATCCAGATAACTAGTGTTCCATCTGATAGCAGTTCTCCCAAAAAAAGGCATTTTTTTCTATGTTACATTTCCATGGAATTTTTTATGGAATTTCTACGGCTTATAACTATTTGTATGACGTCCAAGAAAACGTTACTCGGTCTAAGGCAGTGATGGCGAACTTATGGCACGCGTGCCACTGGATGGCACACGACCGGTATTTCGGTGGCAGGCGACAGTCTCTGAAAAATAACGTAAAAACTTTATTTCAAGATCAGAGATTTTCTACTGGTAGCCCACGAAGTCCCCTGAAAACTGCCAAAAAGCAGCTTCAGAACACTTTTCAGCTTGCTGAAATTCAAAAAATTTTCAGAGGAGGACCCCCAAACCCCCCCTTAATCACCTCTTAGGTTACGGAGTAGTTTTGGACGTTTTCTAACCTTAGTTTTGGTCATTACCTTAAATTTCCCCCTTAGTGCAACAAGGGATTATGGGAAATTTACAAAAATATTCTGGAGGTAGACCTTTAACGTAAAATTTACTATTAAAAGAGGTAAGTTGTAAGCTCCTGTTTTAGACTATCGACCAAGGAAGGGGATTTCATTTTCCAAGGGTTCAAAGATTATTTTAAAAAAATTATAACAAGTGGCACACTTGACACTTGAAAACCATAAGCTGTTATATAAATGACACACTGATCGAAAAAGGTTCGCCATCCCTGGTATAGGTTTTTTTGCAGAATACGTAATAAGAATTTGGTATAGCCATAAAATAAGGATCATTATGCGTTGCGTTTCGTTTTAAAATTGCCGTTAAGAGAAAAATTTTTGAAAATACGTTAATCATGAATATTGGCTTTAAAAGTTTCCTTTTAACCTGCAGCTTAAAGCATTAATTTAATAGCAGAGTCGGATCCAGATTTGACTTCGGAGGGAGGCATCGGGATTTTTAAAATATCTCCAGAAGCAGAAACTGCGATGTTTTTGAAAATATTACTGGATATTACAAGTTTAAAAGAAAGGAGAATTTCCCCATTATCGCTGGTTAGCGAACAATAAGTGTAAACTCACAATTCTCAAGCATCGCCTCCATCCGTACACCGGTTTCGTCCTTGTTAGGACTCATCAGCAATTCATTTACCTTGCTTTTCTGGAATGAAATCGGTCCTAGGAATACCATATCATTCCAGCAGATGTGTGGAGGACTAATCAATGGTCACCACTATTTCAGTTATAGTCGGCTAGACTAGTACTTGCCCTCAGCTCTCTTGCGTAACCTTTTTAACTGGAGTCCTAACAAGGACGAAACCGGTCCACAATTGGAGGCGACGCGTCAGAGTTGTGATTTTACACTTTTATACGTTTTTTTACCAGAAAGCTTCAAAATTACCATTTTTATAGAAATTCCGTTCAGATGGCATTTTATCCAATGAACTTCTACCCTTCTGGGGGATACATGCCCCCGTGCCAACCCCCTGGATCAGCTACTGCCCACAATATTCACCATAAAATTTTTCGCTGAGTGACCGTAGTAACCTGCAACCCGCCTGACCTGATAATAGTTTACCCCTTTCTCCCCTATTTCACACAATCAGCGCGCCCTTCACGTGACCCGTTTTCTTCATCTAGACCAGTGGTTCCCAACCTGGGGCGATCGCCCCCAGGTGGGCGATTTGTGTTATCAAGGGGGCAATAAATAAGGGAGGGGCGATTGGGGGGCGATGGGTATTTAAACCTGGAAAATAAAATAGTACTGTATGACAGACTGTATTCAGTTGTAATGTACCCAAATTGTTAAAACCATGTTTCTTAGGGTCAAATTTCCAAAAATTTTCTGGGGGAGAACCCCCAAACCCCCCTTTTTTACTTGGAACTTAATTTTTCAAAACTTTTTTATAGTTACTATTTCATCAAAATCCTACCTAAAATATATGTCCGAAAAATTTGGAAGAGGTGTACCATAACTAGTTAAAAACCTGTTTTTTGGAGTCTTATTTCCAAAAATTTTCTGGGGGAGGACCCCCTGACCAAAAATTGCTTTTTTTATTTACACTTTACTTCAAATTATAATTAGACTTATAAGGAGAACGAAAAAGGGGCGATAGGTGTAAGTCAACCCCTAGAAAGGGGGCGATAGGCTACAAAAGGTTGGGAACCACTGATCTAGACCAGTGTTTCCCAACTCAAATCTGTCTGCGGACCACTTCACTTAAATTTGAACCTCTGCGGACCATCTCTATCCGTACTAATTGTATCTTCAAATTTTAACTTTTTTCAGTGCATTCATTTCTCACAGAGGTCACTTTTTCTGAAGTAAGGGAAACCGAGTCTTACAATGTTTCTAAATGAAACTTAGGAAACCAAATTATCTATTAAACTTAAAAGAAAAATTAGCTTTACATTAATTTTATATCTGATTAGTTAAAAATATACTATTTATAAGAGACATTTAGCCATTTTTATTAAGCTCTCACGAAAGAAGAAGATGATAATACTTTACTAATGACAAAAATTATTCTGATGAGTGGAAATGGTGTTGATTTTAATCAATTCTAGTGTCCTCTCATGGATCTATTAACCCTGGAAGGGTTCACACCTACCCACAAGTTCCAGGTTTAAAAAGAGGCGGGCGAGGCTTACAGATGTTCTCCCGGAAGAAACTGCATTGAAAGTCAATAATTATTTCAAAGGAGCGATTAAAATAGAAAATAATTTATGTGTTCAAAAACTTTGGCATTTTCGGCAATAACTTTTTCTCATATCTTCGAACAAACCTATTTCTTTTTTGTTTCACAAATTTCCTCTTATCATACCATTATTTCTTGGAAACCCTCTGTCTGACCAAAGCATCCCAGTTTTTAAGTAGTATATCTTTCAACACTTCCAGGCTTCGCTTCGCATCAAACCAAGTACTATAAGTCCGATCATTCAAATCTTTATTTGCCCCACCCCGACGCCTCTCAGTTTTAATTAATTTGATGCAATACTTTCCACATCATCAAATTTCGTTTCTACTCTGTAATAAACTACTGTTGAATAAAGTTGTGGAAAATAAGAGAAAGACACAAATAATTCATAGGAGAGAAAGAGAACTTAACATGTTTTATTGATGAGAATTTATGAGACGCATGATTTTTTACGAATATTTTTGCGTCTGTGGTGTTTTTACTATTTCCTGGAATGTGATTAGGAAAACTAATTTTTTAAAATTTCTCCACACTTTTTGGATAAGCTTAAAAATCTTCTCACGGACCACCTCTGAAGGCCTCACGGACCACCAGTGGTCCGCGGACCACCTGTTGGGAACCACTGATCTAGAAGAACAGTATACTACTCGCATTGTTATATACCTGATGAGCGTGGACGAGTCCACTATGGAGTTTGCCGTGGCGTTGGGGGAGGCTGCGTCCTGCAGCATGATGTGGTGTATCTGGTACTGCTGCTGCTGCCTGCGTCTTCGCGCTGCGTCTCCCAGCCTCGTCGGCCTCGCACAAAGGCGGCCGTAGACGAACTTGAAGCTCTTGGCCAGGATGTTACCCACGTTGGTCAGGTAGAGGAACATGAGGGGGATGCCGAAGATGGCGTACGCGATCGTCACCAGCTTGCCCCACGTCGTCTTAGGGGCGATGTTGCCGTACCCTGAAACAGATCACGTTGTGAGCTTATGAAGGAGAATTTTTCATTGTTTAGAATGCTGATAAATACAATGCAAAACAATGACAAATATATGATGCAGTTTGAAATGTTTACTGTATATTTGAAATGTTTTGATTAAGATGGCATAGTTTCAAAATTATTCGATAAGTTTAAGGTAGGAAATTTTGCCATCAAAACTTCATAAAAGGGAGAGTGGGGTAATAAGAAACAAACGGGTGGGGTGATAAGAACAAACAATTAATTGGAAGCAAACAGATAAATAAAATATTTAACTAAGCAACTACGATGTAAATACATTGTTCGGAAAAGTTTGAAACTTTGAGCTGTACCATGATCTTAAAACTGTTTTCAAAAAGCCCCATCCTTACTCTATTTTCTCAAAATATTCACTTAAGGGAATAAATAATTACCATATAAACTCCAAAACTGGACCAAAAATATTGTCCTCATAACTGATAAAATCCCAACCAATCCCCCATCTAAAACAAAGAAACACTCCATAACACCATCTCCTTCCCTTATTAATTTTAATCCCCCCAAAACGGTCCATCAATTACCCGGATTACGACGGTTTAACACGTCACCACCCCCTCCAGTCAATCACTCCCCCAAAGAATTTACGACCACCCCCGAAAGAATCCAAAACACCCCCAAAAAATCCCCGGCACTCTGTCATCACTCGGTCATCTGCGCAAAGCCTGGGGCTTAACCCTAATGAAGAGCATCTCCAGCTCATAGCCATAAATTAAAAGCACTCAAAAATTTATAATCATCCATCGGGGGAAGTGGCCATTAATCTGTGTGGCCACAGCAGGGAGAGACGGAAGAGTGGGCTTCAGCCAGGATATATCCCAGGAATGAGGGATAGGATGACATCCGCTTGGCTTGGTGAGCATGGTTGGTGGAATGCTTTCTTCTGGGGTGCTGTCTGAGGATTTTCGCTTTATGAATTCGGGTGTGTCTTTTTAAAGGTCATTTTTCTTAAGATTTGCGGGAAAAAATGAGTGTGGAGTTGAGATATTGTAGGATTTCGGCGATGGAGCTGCACTGAGAAAAACGGCCTTTTTGAATCTGAGGAAATCAGTGGATTTTGATGTGAAGCTATCAGTTTCAAATAGGACGATACAATTCTTTCGATTTTGAAATACCAGAAATGCTTATAAGTTTCAAGGAATTTAATAGTCCCCACTCAAATGATGTTAATATTTATTTTATATCGGAAAATGTAGATTCTTGAAAACACTGGAAACATTCTACTTAAAGGTATGACGGTTCGAGTCGCCATGTTGCGACGTCACACCGATCTTACAGCATCGTATTAACGCTATATTAGGGAGTCAACGCTCTCCGAAGGACCATTTACTGTCAGCAGGATTCTGGGTTTCATACTACAACGGGGTGATACATGATTGTTATGGTATTGCCAACTAGGGCGATAATTCTTTTTTCTATAGCAACCCGGCGGATGTGCTGGCAAGTGGATTATGATGCAAAGAGTAGCGCCAAAAAAGTCGCCAAGGAGAGTGGCACCCAGTTGTAATATAGCACCAGATTCTGACCAAAGTAATATGTCATGCACTTCTTTCTCAAAATTAAGCTAATGGTGTATCCATTTAGAGTGTTGATAATTTCAGAAATAAGTTGATGAATGTTTCAAATTTGGGTAAATTTGATTGGGAGGCAGTTTGCCGATGTGACACACATATTATTTCGAGAACATTTTACTCTGTTGTGAAAATGTCGTTGTAAGAATGTTTTGATCACGCTGTGCTACTTTTTGAGCGCGGGTGTCCCCTAAAATGTTGGCCTTTGTGCCTAACCGGATTTTTTGATATCCCTCTTTTTCTAAGTTCATTCATAATGCAAAAAAAGGAAATTTGCTGGAAAAATTGAAATATTTTTCTTTGCTTTCCAAAAAAACCAGGCAAAAAGTAAAAATTTTCGGAAACACACTATAATGAAAATGGTTCTTTTATAGCCAAAAAACAAAGATTTGAATAACTGTCAGTTACATACATTTTTGTAGGTTTGCTCCTCGCTTTAGAAAGTAGTATTTAAAAGAACACTTAAATATCAATGCTGAATAAAGCCATTCTTGCAACAATGAAGTCAAAATTCAAGTCCGGTGTAAGGTAAGCCGAAATAACTCAATAACCAATTATTTATTTTCTTTGTTGTAGGTTGTTTTACAACAATGCTCTCGCAAACATTACAGTTATAACAATGTCTTTGAATTATAAAAACATTTTTGCTCTGGCTTTTGTAGAGGGAACACTGACTTCAAGATTTAGCATTTAGCTTGACACAAAAAAGGGGTGTGCCAAGCTAAATACTAAAATATATGCTGCCTTGCTCTCGAGTAAAGAAGGGATGCATTGGTAAGTGTTTTTTTTTTATTTTTTGTTCAAGGGGATTTAACTCTCCACTCTCCTTCATATCATAAACGATATCCATGTTAATGTTTTTTTTTAATTTGAAATTAATAAAGCATATTTTGGTTCAATTCCGTTAACGTTTCCGCTAAATATTGCCAAGCATTTTTGGACATCAAAAAGTAGAAAAATTGCTAAATAATTTCAAGCTAATACATTAAAATGTTTAGTTATATCAAAAACTGTTCAGTTTACCAATGAAAATCAGAAAAATTTGTCGATATTTGAATATATGGCGTTCAAAAAAGAATTAACGTTAAAAAATTGAATTTGTTAACGGAATTGAATCCCTATTTTATTTAAAGCATTAAATATTAATAAAGCATGAGAAATGACAAATTCTATACAAAATTTCCTTTCATTTTGATTACTAAACTTTCTGATATAAAAAGTTTTGGCCCTTAAATGCCAAAAGTTATTTCACTCTTACAAAAAAATATACAAACTTATTATTTAAACTGAGATTAAATATACAGTCGACCCCACTTAATGTGATCACATTTGTCCAAGATCAGAATGATAACAATATCTGATTGATATTAATAAGCGATTATATGCTAAAAAATTGGCAAACAGTGTAAGTAAAGTTTTGCATAAAAATCACAACTGTGTACTTGTGTAGTCCTAATTTACGTATTTAACGCGATTTTCTAGTATGTATTTTGCAACTTAAACTTTCTTTAAGAAAAATTTAAGAGCGAATCTTATCACTACTACATTATTGACTCCTTTTGTATGTTTATGCATTAAAATCGACCTTCCAACGGAAAAAGAGGTGGTTTTAACCCTTTATATCCCAAATTATGTTATTTTCAGAAAAATTGTGCAATATATTTTTTTTATGTTTAAACTAACTACAGAAAGGCACAAAAGTAGTAACATTCATTTATAATAATTATTTTAATCATAATTGCCTAAAATATTACATGGGACTTATAAGTCCCGTTGGGACTTAGGGAATGAAATTATGAGTGGACTTATGAAATGACTAAGTATAAAAAATGAAACACATTCAATAGAATAATGCATTTTTATTTCATCAATTATGGTACTCATAAAAACAGTTATTTTTTTCATTAATACAGAGAAATACCTTACATAGGGTACATTGGGAATGAGGACGCGACTCAATTTTTTTTTGAAGAACACATTTCGCAGCGTCCTCTATTTTTGACAAATATTGGCCAATGAGCCCCTTGATTCTGTTTTCTTATATCCATAGAAACAGAAAATGCTCCCGACTTCCGTTCTATAAATATAAGAAATCAAATTTAGAGTTTTGTAAAACAGAAAAAAATCTAAAAGTTTGTAAATACTCAATAATAAAACTAACAAGATCCTAAAAATTGGAATAAATAAGGATTATTTTATGTTTTCAAGTGCTAAAAATAAATTAAACTAAAACGCAATGACATAATTCAAACAAAAAAGATAGTACTATACTAGGAATATTATGATACTAAGATATATAGTACCAGGATCGGTAAGACCCAACGGGACTTCTAAGTCCCGCATAAAAAATAATGTATAAAAATTAAAAAAAACACTCAATTGTTTCCGATTTTAATTAAAATTACAAGAGAGCTCATAATGAGTAGGTAGAAAAAGTATAAAGTACTTACCAATTATTAATCTATTGATTCGACACTCATAAACAGTAGCACAATTTTTCAGCAACAATGGCGATCCAAACTACAGCACAAGACGAAATGGCTCTCAAATATCTAAATGAAATTGACGGTCTAGGTAGTGCTGCTAACTAGATATCATTAGGAGAAGGAATAGCTGTATGGACTGACGAGTTTCGTTCAAATTCATGGAATATTTTTAGTTTTATTCAGCTTTAAATTAAGCGGGACTTATAAGTCCCGTCGGGACATAAAGGGTGGGATTTTATCATATTTTGACAACATTAAACGATATACTATACACATAAAACGATAAATTTTGCGTTAATTTAAATAGGAGTAATCGAGACCAGTCAATTTTGATAACACTATCCGAATGATAACATTAACCGTAATCACATTTAACGGATTCGACTGTATTATGTAGTAAAGTAGATTATGTAAAATACAGCAAGAAATAGACTTTTAAATAGCATTACATTTGAAAAAAAAACATAAAAATAATTGGCTATACCAAAACCCTTTAATTCTCGAACTTGAGGGGAAAACACTTTTAATGAAATTACGTAACTAATCTAATTGTAAATTAAGGAAATACCTACAAAATTTAAATCACATCTCTAATAGCCTCACACGACACCTTACATATCAATTCGAAAGACACGCCAGCAATAACAACCCAAGCCCAAAACTAAACGACAACAACCACAGATCACAACTTAAGATCCCATCAACCCCGCATCCTCTCAAGCCTCCCAAAACGATGTCCCAACCGTCTACTTCAAAGCCACGACATCGCCCCAAACTCGACATCTTAAACCGACCGCAGCGCATAACCAAACCCACCCCGGGCCGAACTACATAATTACCGCGGCCGCCTTAATCTAATTCTCGGGGTTTAAACGCAGAGGGCGATTACCACAGTTGCTTCATTGGCACTCTCTCTCTCCACATCAAGCCCTTATAGCAGTTTTGAGGACGTCTTATCGGGCCTCCAGGGACATCGTATCTAGAATAACGGATCCTTAGCTCTTGTTAGCAATAGGATTTAGAGTAGTGGCCTTGGATGCTTGCTGGGTTATATCAATGGAGAGAGATTTTATAATTGCAGAGAAGCCGGAGCGTTTTGGAAATTTCAGTCTTGAAGAGTCTTCAGAGATCAGGAGTTATAAGATGATGTTGAGTTGGGAAATGTTTTGTACGGTTCGGGTGGGTTTTGATGTAATATTTTCAATCTAGGTCAAGTATAGTAAAGGCTAAGCTGATACTGAATTTTGTGGACGGGTGATTTTGAAATTAGAAGCTAGTGGTTGGTAAAGAAAATAGTACAAGAAAGTGATAACTATTCATGAGGATAATAAGCGTATTTTTTAAAATATATTTCAGATATATATAATGACTATAATTTTCAAAACATTATTTCCTTTTTATAGAAAGCCAAACATTTAACCAATTATTCTGTGAGGATTAATACCAATAGTTTGAAGTGTGCACACTCGCTATTACGTACTTAGTTATCTCAAAAACCTCCGTATCAATGTGAACAAAGTAGAGAAACTTTTATAATAGTTGAATTTTTAAATGAAATCTGCGCAAGTGCAGCACATCAAATACAATTAAATCACCAAATTTCAATTTGTAAAATACACACATTAGCAAATTATTTAAATGATTCCAGTAACTAATCATTACAAATCTCCTTACAAATCTCCTTTTTTGCTTTACTTAGAAACAACCCACAATTAAATAAGTTTTCTAAAAAAATTAAAAAGCAATATTTCATTAATTTGTGCCGATATTTACTGTATATAATAACATGTTATTAATTTGAATGAATAAACAGTTATTTCTAAGTTATTAAATTTATCAAAGACCACTCAACTATTTATCTGAAAATGTAATCGTTTTCCTAAAATCCTCAATTTTTTTTCATAAAATAAAACAAGGGTAGTTATTTTCTTAAATAAATGAAAAAGTTAATAGCTTGTTTTAATAATTGATGAAATATTTCATAGGAATAATTTCCATTCTAAAGCAAAGTATTCCTTTTTGGAAACCGGTGAATGAAAAAGCCTTTGATCTGCTAAAAAAACTGATAAAAAAGAACAAAACTACCCATTCTGAAATTTCAAATTAAAACTGCATCCCCCTCCATTTTCGGTACCCATGTAATTCCTCTTCACTTTATATCCCCTACCGAAGTTAAATATTTCTTTTGATAGCGATAGAAAAAAAGAAACTCGTCGGTGAATTTCAATTCTTGAGAGTAGAGTCAAGTTGAGTTGTATGATGGACTACATACTTTTAATTAGATTTTTACGTTTCCTCTCAGATACGATATTATTGGGATCCCTCTTTAATCATTTAGTTCCACGGGAATATGCAAAAAAGGAGGGGGATTCAAAGATCTCTCGAAGAACAGTTTCTCCTCTGCAGCATAAGAAGATGCGTGTAGGTCTCAAGAACCATGAATGTTTGATCTTGGGGAGTTTGAAATTAAATTTCGTTGAAGGAACATGGAGTTTTTTTTGTCACACAGTTCGTGTCGAAGTTACAAGCTCGGGTCTTTGTAGCACATGTCATGTGACAGGATTGAAGACCCGCCTTGTACGAATAAGAACTAAATTGATTCGAAGGAAATGATCAGGCGTTCTATTTAATGCGATGGCGAATGGACATGGTTCATTTTCCGAGGATGAATGTTTTTAAGCTTTCGAAAAGTGTATTAATGGTGTTACTTGTTTGTGTCGCTTTTACAACGGTTGATGTGTCTTACGTATATTTCGCTTTTTAACCCTACAATGCATGATTTTTTAAATTCACTTGAAAATCATTTATGTGACTTCTATTATGGTGTACATTAGTAAAAAAATACTAAAAAAATTTAATTTAATTTTTTTCTACTTTTTATTGGCAAAAAACTTTGTCCTTATGAAATTAATTTGTGTCTCTTGTGAAATTAATTGTGAAGTGAAATAAAACCAAATGCTCTAAAAATATAAAAAAACAACTTATCTTTTCAAAACATTTTTTGTTCAAGCTGAAAATTTTTTTTATTTTAATTTATATGGTCCTTTTGGCGTTTTCTGTGTCTTGACTTTCGTTTCACTAGCTACTAACAAATGTCTCAAAATAGTACCCCTGCTGTGACCTACTGGCGATCTAAAGTGCTAATACAATGAAATGTTATATCTATTGTACTTATTGCATGGTGTTGCCGTTTGGAAATGGAAGTTCGAGTAGGAAATGGGGAAAAATGTCGTTTTGCCAAATGGCATCAGTATGCACTGTAGGGTTAAGGTTAAATCGTAAATTAAAAAATATTTATAACAATTTAAAATACATGAATGTTTTTAAAATAATAAAGTAATATTTGTTAATATATTATTTTTAAAGAAAATATTCATGTATTTTAAGTTGTCTAGTGATATTTTTTAATTTACGAATTTAACAAAAGTTAAATACAAAAATATATCATCTGTAGTAAAAGCAGCAAATACAATGCATATTAACGCATGTTTTCTTTTGAAATAGTACATTAAAAAAGTATTGAAACTTTATTATTTTAAAGTTAAAAAATATTTTATCACTTTATATTGTTTTAAAAGGTAATTACATCAGTTTAATTACCCTTTAAACGTAAAATTGATTGAAATTTAATGTAAATCAATAGTGAAATACCACTAATTTTTGAATAGCTTTTTATTATCCGCTTACCAAGAAAAAATATAACATTTTTTTTAGAATGTCATTATTTAATCATTCGCATCCATCTAAATTTGAACTTAATCTTGCTGCTAACGATATGCATGATGTGTAAATGTGATGTAAAAATCCCCGCTTTAGTATACAGGTCTATTTTATAAGCAATTCGGTAACATGACGAGCTAAAGTACGCTAAATACTTTTGTTCTTTACATCTCAACGGTTTATTCTCTAAAGCACCACCTCAATTACAAAAAGCACCGAAACATCAAACCTTTTCTCTTCAAACAAAAGGGTTGAAACAGTTAAATGAAACATTTCCTGAGATTTCTCTTAAAACCATTGTCCTCAAAAACCTCCTAAAGGTCAATCGTGTTTCCGAGTTTACATCCTAGATTTAAAGAGGCAGTAAATTTACTTTACGAGTAATCTGGTTTGGATGGTACCAATTTCTTTCTGCACGTATCAGCTTCGGGAATAAAGGGAATATGAAGTCAGACGGAAACAAAAGAAGATTCTCTTTTTATCATCTTTTAACATAGTACCAACAGATAATGGAACTCAATACTGGTGTTAGTGACAACAGAGGACGATTTACACACGAAAATAAAAACCCGATATCGTTTTCTCTCTTTGGTCGGAAAAGAGAAAAATAATTTCATCGACCAGGTATTTTTATTGTTATTTCTTTTGCAATTTCTTTCTCATTCGCGTTCTTTCTCACTGTGAGCTCGAATTGTGATAAAATTTAATCTGGATGCCAACTACGTCATCTCTGGGATAGCAACTTCGGCAAACGATTTTTGAAGCGTTGCCATCATTAATGTAAGCTTTGTTGTTGTTTGGAGTGTATGTTGGAGGGATCAGAGTTTTATTAGAAATGTTTTCTGGTGATGACACTATTAATAACACTTAGTGGAAACTTTCTTTACCAAGAAAAATAAACTTTGGGAGCTATTTTCCTTCTAATAACTTTTATTTGTATCATACCTTTTGAAAACTCTCCCAAGTGTATCGATTCTTTGAAACACAGTTTTGTAGTTACATTTTATTGACTCTAAGTTTGTTAAATTCCATTTAATCTTCATTAGGAAGGAAAAGTGTATTTATATTCATAGAGTTACCAGCAGAGTAACAAAAAATTATGAAGAGAAAACCCATAATAGTATACAAATAAATTAAACTCATATTTTTTTTATTTGGAGTTTCTCTGTATTGCGGCTCGAAGTTTTGTTGGCAAACATCGGATTCGGATTCAGTACCCCAAAACTATCTACTACCCCAAAAGTTTCTCAAAATAAAAACTATTTGATCAAAATATGCCCTTTTTTGCAATTCCAAAACTTTGATCGCAAAGAAAACTTCCCATAATTATATTATTACTACACTGAGAGAAATGACCGTTTCAAATTTGAGTAAATCGATGCTCCTTTTGATATGAAACTTTTTGGTTCAAATATGACGACCCAATGCTTTCAATTTTGAAACACGAGACACTAGAGTGTCCCTTATACGACAGAGAAAAATTTTCTTGTGAATTTGAAAATGGTTACCCTCTACTTTTTTATAAATGCCTTGACCTATTCAGATATTAAATTTTATCTTTCTAAGATGATATTAACCTGTGCAAAATTTTAATTAAAATGGTCATTGTGTCTCATTTTGTCTCTTTTACGACATAATTTTTTTCTCTTTGCGAAATTGAAAAGAGATAACCTCAACTTTTTTATAAATGCCTTGACCTATCAATTTTCATCTCTCTACGATAATATTAACCCGTGCGGAATCTCAATTGTAGATGGTCAAACAAGCTAAATTACCGGCACGCGCCGGCTAATACTCACCAAATTTTTTTCTTTTTTCCTACTTTTTTCAGGCTTTTTTATATACATTTATATTTTTGGCCATTGTAATGTAACATTAATCGGTCTGAATTGTCAACTGCTAAAGTTTAACTTCACGAATGTTATAAACAGCACCTCAAAAATTTGTCGATTACTATGGTAACTTGGATCCAGTAATCTGGTGACTAGGATCGCCAACTAAATAAATTGGTTTACCTTCACTTTGCTAACTTCTTTCAAAAGTTGTAGACTACATTTTAGACCGATTACAATTACATTTCTGAGGCCAAACTTATAATAAAATATAAAAAAGTCTGAAAAAAGTAGAAGAAAAGAAAAAAAGTGGTGAGTATTAGCGGGTGCGGGCCCGTAATTTAGCTTGTTTGACCATCTTCAATTGAGATTCGGCACAGGTTAATACTATCATAGAGAGATGAAATTTTATATCTGAATAGGTTAAGGCATTTATAAAGAAAGTAGTGGGTATCTCTTTCAATTTCGCAAAGAGAAAAAAATTCTGTCGTAAAAGAGACAAATTAACATCTTTAATTAAGATTTTGCACAGGTTAATATCATCTTAGAAAGATAAAATTTTACATCTGAATAGGTCAAGGCATTTATTAAAAAAGTAGAGGGTAACCGTTTTCAAATTCCCAAGAAAAATTTTTTCCGTCATATAAGGGACACCCTAACCAGACACACTCATTTTCAAACAATTTAATAGTAACCACTCAAGTTATGCGTATATTTTAGTTTATATTTGAAAATTGAAATATTTGCAATATATCGAAACTACATTAAGGTAGAGTGATAACGTGTAACACTACGTCGTGACGTCGCACTCAACTAACTGGTATGTTTCCCTCGTCATAGTAACGTGGCTATATCATCATCCTAACTATAACACATTGCACCCTCTCCATTAGAATGTCATTGACGAATTAAAAAATAAGTACATGATGCTTTATTTTTGAGCACCTGTACATTTTCAAAAATGAGCACATGAATGTTTTGAAATTTGAGTAAATTTGGATCGGAGATTGTTTGAGTGAGTGACATACTCAGATTTGAGTAATTTTTACACATTTTTGAGACTGTCTTTTTAAGAGTGTATTTATTTCACCAATAATAGTTCTGGAAACCGTACTACATAGATAACATTAACAATAAATAATACACTAACAATAACAACACTAACAATAAAGACAGAAAAAGGGGTACAAACAAGTTATAAATAATGAAAATATATTAGTTAAAAAATAGGATAATTTTACAATCTTAAATTGTGATGTAATGAACTAACCCCTTCTCTTTGAACCATAAGTTTTCAACTGAGCCGTACATATTCACACCTTACGATTTGCTTCCCCATGCTCAATATCAATTGTGTGTAAGCACATACAAATTGAAATAATTTTATCCAAAAGAAAAAATGACCATTCCACACCAAACCAAGCCTAACACTACATCCGACCTAATTTCCTCTAACTTAGGCGACTACACAACTATATAACGCTAACTATATAGATTGTACAGAACTATATATACGGAAACCCCATTCTCCCACGAAAGGATCTTTCTCTCTCCCAAACGATCCTACCTCTGTCCGAATTCTCCCTTTTTCGTCTGGGGGGAGAGGAGGACGGTAAATCCTCCTGGAAGCTCACTACATCGCAATAAATATTTACGCACCAAATACCTGCCAACATTAAATCCTTATTTTCCGCCGAACGATAGCCTCTGCCCGACATTGCTCCTCTCTGTTTGTTATTCCCAGATCGATGTGGAAGAGAGAAAGTAGAACTCATGCATATATACGTCTGTACTGCATCTGCACAGGGACGGAGTAGTTGTGCTTTTGGTTTCTCCCGGTTCCGATAAACTTTGCCGAAGATCAATGGGGTGTTTTAAGGTCTCGCTATTCGTTATGAATAATGGACGGGGAAATATCGATTGGGGGGATTGATTTATTTGGGGTACTTATTGGATCAAATATTGTGGATTCCGTTGAATGGTTGGATGTCTGGGATCTTTTAAAATGGTTCGGCACACTCTCTATATTAACTGTGTTTAGTGAAGTTTTTAAGTTGTGTTTGGTGGTAATGGTTTGGTTTAGAATAGTTTCAGTTTATTAGTTTATTTTTTGGTGATTTTTGTGGATAGACAGCAAAGGAATATCAAATTGAAAAAAAAAAAAGAATTTTAATATGTGATCGGATGAATAACTTTCGGATGAATCCGAATCCTACCGAGACACAATGTGAAATTATTTTTCTACTGTATAATACTAGTAGTCGCCAATTCAGCATTGTTTTATTCTATTAGTCTCTAAAATATAGACATTTTTGCAACAGTTAAGGACTTGACTTTCTTTTAAAAAATTCCCATCCCTTCAAAATGCCTCCTTTAAAATTTCACATTTTTCCCCAGTAGTTTCGTCTGTAAAGAATTTTAAAGTAGGTATGTTATTTTGTAACCACCCTGTATTATGAAAAAATGCATACAAAATTAAATATATAAAGAATATACTGCTAGTTAATTGAAATAAACAATGGATTTTAAAAGTAATTTTCAAAAATGTAGTGATAATCTCTCTATTCTAAAAAAAAGTTTTTGGTGAACGGTTTCCAGAGAAAGGCTTTTTAATTACTGATCAGTATAACACATATTTGGTATCAAACTGTCCGGATTCTTTTGAGGATGTGCAAAGTCCCTTTAGAATTTCTAAAAAAAAAATCTCAATTTTAAAATATTTCCATTTTTTTAGATTTCGGAAAAGGTCGCAGTTACAAAGCAAGAAACTATGAATTTTAAAACAATTGAAATCATATTTCGCTGGTTTTTTAATATTCAAATAGATAAAATAATCAACTTTATATTTATAACACGAATTTAAAAAATATATTTTGTGTTATTTTTAACAATATTTATATTTTTGTTGTTCAAACGGTTTTCATTATATTTTAAACTTATATATAATTAATTTATTTTTTATTTTTTAAATAACAAATTAATATTTTTATATTTATCTTTCTAGTTGTGGCAACCTAATCATTACTATATTTACAATAAAATATACACTCGCTTTCGGAAATTTTGAATCTTGCATTTATTTTTTATATCCTTTTGCAAGTATGTAGTAAAATGTAACTCTTTATTTCATAATGACAAAACGCAAACAACTAAATAACACGGGTGAATGTTTTAGATATAAGTATGAAAATGTTGGAAGTCTTGACATTCGGTGTCGTTGCTATGAAAATGACACAACTTCGAAGTTTGTTTCTCATGAAGATAAAATTCTAAATTTTCGCGATGTTTAAGATAATTACTACATTTTTAACAGTCAATCATTACAAATTTTAAGAAAGTTAAATTTATTCCTGAGATATTTCAATGCTTCCCTTAATGTATCTGTGAAAAAACATTACCTTAGGGAAATGGGTAAAAGAATGTTTACATTGCTTTGTTGTTAATTTACTTGGGGTTCAATTCCGTTATAGTTCCCGCTAAATATCGCCAATCTCTTTCGAACGCTCAATATTCAAATGTAAACCAATTTTTCTAATTTTTAATGATAAACTGAATAGTTATAGATCTAATTAAACACTTTAATCTATGAATTTGAAACAATTTAGCAATATTTATACTTTATAGTGTCCAAAAGAGATTAGTGATATTTAGCGGGAACTATAACGGAATTCAACCCCAAGAAAATTAACAACAGAGCAATATAAACATTTTTTACCCATTTCCTAAGGTAATGTGTTTTTCACAGATACATTAAGGGAAGCACTGAAACATTAAGGGAAGGTTCATATTTAGCGGGAACTATATATGAACCTTTCTTGGAATTATAAAGCGATCCGCCAATTCATGTTACCATAAAGGAAATGATAAAATTCCAACACTGAATAAATATTCGCCATTTTTGAAAGAATACCACGGAGAAGTACTACCCCTGTGTTAAGAATGTTTTATAAAGTGAGTAAGTGCAGTGAGCTGGGTTTTGTGGGGAATTGTGAAGTGGTCCAAAAGTTACTGCGTCAGCAGTTAACGGGGGTTGGAGAGCGATAGCGAGCAGGGGGCGGTAGCCCCCTAGTTACGTAAAAATATGTATTAGCATTAGTATGTATCCATGCATGCTTTTAAAATAACTTGAATGTTTTCAAAAGAAAACCTTAAATTCTAATAACGCTTAGTCATCAATGCAGAAAGCAAAAAACCTTTTGAGGTTCTAAAAATTAATCATGGAGGTAAATAGCAACAATGTTTTGAAATTTTTTAGGAAAGTATTTTATAATGCTTGAATACTGTTTTTACTCCATGCAAATACTAATTAAAATTCATGACAACTATAAAGAAACTTAGCAATCAAATGGTTAAAATATGCTTATAATGACAAGTAAACACTGTATTTTATTGATTTTGAGAGGGTCTGGGAATCCTAATTTTAACTTGTCATGTAAAAATACTTGTTAACAATTCAAGTTTTTTTAATCTGTTTTCTCTGAAACAAAAGTAGACTAAAAATATCTCTTCATATGTTTTGACCATGTATTTATCGTTAACGAATTTAACTCGTGCGTATTCTAAAACGAAACAAAATCCGTTAAAAATCCCTTCGTTCTAATTAATGAACTGTTTTTATCCCCCAAATTAATAATCGTGTAAAAGAGAAAAACAATTTATACTCCCTGCTGCAAAGAAGCCAGACCAGCAGATGTTTTTGACGCATGTTGAAAGCAAAGTGGACGGGGAAAAAAGTGATATTTTCTTTTTATGTGCAATAAAGACCATTCATTTAAGCTTCTTTGCATGATCCATTGATAAGCATTAAAATATAATTAAAATATATCTGTGATCTCTTGTGCATCGTTAAAAAGAACATTTTTGCGATGTAAAGACAGTGTAGTGCACTTGTTAAAGTATTGGAAAAAGGATAAACCACCAAGCTTTAAAAAGATAAGATGTATTACTCTAGAGCCGGGGAGCTTACCTATTTGTTTCTGTAAATGGAATAGCTGAATGCGCCATGTTGGAAGAAGAGTAGGTAATTTTTAAAGAGAGCTTGAGTGAGCAAAAAAAATGTTGTGCATTTTTTTCTTTTCTCCCCACATATTATTTTCATGACTTGAATAATTATAACTAAAAGATTTAATTAGTATTTGGAAAAATAAAATTCAAATTGTGAGTTGTTGTAGCTTTAGTTAATTTCCTTTTGAAATTGCATATTATATTTTGAATTATAATTTTTCTTAATACCACATGCTGCTTACTTTAAATCCCTTAAAAGAAACTGCTAATGAGTAGGAGACACATTTTAATTAGAAAACGAAATTATTAAATTTCAAGATTAATTTACGTGAACTTTACACTGACACTGGATATTAAAACTCTTTACCCACACTATTTTCCAACAACATATTGAACAAAGAAAAGCTGTAAAATTCTTTCCTTCTATGTTCTATTTATTAATTCCACTTTTGAATGTGTCATTCATAGTTTTGAAAGAATCTGAATTATGCAAACAACAAAATAAACTACAACACAGTTCCTACATGACTTTCCAAGAAAGTCAGAGAGGAATTAACTTCGCGTATTGATTAGTTTACTCACTAAAGGCCAAGTTGGATACATTTTAGAAACTGCTTTCTTCAAAAACCGTTAAGCCTGCTTTCAATGTAAGTGTGCGAAACAGCATTTTCACTTTTCCCATGGGATATTCAACGTAATGCGTTCATAAAAATGCAGCGAAATTTCGATTTGCTGCTGTGACTCAAAATTTACGATTCAATAAACATTAGTTGCCAGAGATCAAAAAGAATGTTCTTTTCAAGGCTTTAAGTAATAAAAGAACTTGACAGCATCTCGCATTCTAAAAGTTTAGGTAGGCACTGTAACACCGGGGCTTCTCCAAATGGATTGTAATAATTTATTCCGTGGAAAATTCCTCGCATATCTGTCTTTTATTTAAAAGCGCGCGAGAAAAGAAACAAGCTGCGAAAGAAAAATCAAAACCCATTCGCAATGAGAAACAAAAAGCATAACAGCATTTATAGTTTACGACATTATTAGACCTTCTCATTTCTCGAGGGAAAACTGGCAACAGCAGTGTGACTCTATCAGCAAGTTGCCATGACAACAGTGGCAGCGATAACTGAATGTAATCACGTTTAAAAGTCTTTCGGAAAACAAAGAGAAAATCTTTTCTAAATAATAGCTTTAAGATATTACCATCTCTCGAGCTCTTTCCTTTTCCCAAAATAGCTTATTTACCATCCTCTGAGATCGGAATGTGATTTTTCTTCGAACAGTTTGAATGATATTAAGAACTTCTTTAAACTTTCAGTTATATGTAAATATTTATTTAGTTTTGCTGTTCAAGCGATTACCCATACTGATTCCTACGAAAGGAAAAATGTATTAAGCTAATATTCAAAAGATTCACTTCCGGTCCCTCGTTTCCTCATTGAAAAATCGGAGACTTATTTTATTCATCAAGAATCCTTAATCCTTTCTAATACAAATGTCACTAAATACTCGAGTAAAAGGAAGGATTCTAAATAAATACCTCATTTGAAAATCCCTTTTATTGAAATGAGTGTTAATACTTAAGTTTATGATACTCCAAAGCAATTAAAGTTTTATCTATTTAATATTTGGAAATGTTCCGAAAGGAAATTCTTGCATTCTTTCTCTATTTCTTTAATTTAGTTTCTAATATTGATTTCACACTATCAGCTTAAAAGCAAATATACTTAAATTTTAATAAAATTGTGTTGGTAAAAAGAACAAACAAATTCTCTTTTACTGTCTACATATATTGTCAAGAAAATTGTTTCTTATATGGATATCAAAAAGAGTAAAATGCATAGATATTGTAATAAAATATGAAATTCGTAAATAAAATTACTAGTAATTAGACGCATATGTTGAGTATATTGTAAGTAGGTACTATAAGATTAGTAATGATAAAAAATTATTTTGGATTTTATTATTTCAGTGAATATATAATTGTGTTAGTCATTGTGATTTTACATCTTAAACTATAAATACTCACTAATTTCTTTTGCCATTTCAAGCATTACCAACTACCATTCCATTTTATTCTTATCACTACAAAACCCATTCATAATAATCTCAACTTCGTCGAAGAAGTATTACAGAAATGTCATCAACTCTATTTACCGAGTATTCGCATCGAAGAATTGCTGAAAGCAAATCATTATCAATCACCAAAAAGCACTTAAATTCGTCAAAGCTGACGCTCCCTTATACTCAGTGGTTATCGTGGCTATTTATAACTCACAGAAAATGGGGCATCACCGTCACTTTGCAGGCAATATCCTCGTCTCAAAGAAATCAACGTGGGAAGGAAAGCAGTACGTAAATGGTCCCAAATGGATAGCAGCAAAATGAATTCTAATGTAGACATTTTGTTAGCGACAGAAGTAAAGAGGAAACTGAACAAGAAAGATGAACGATAGTTGGGTTCCGTTGGTTACTAATTTTGGAAGTAGTTATGTGATTTACTTGTTTTTTTTTCTCAAAGGATACAGCCTGAAATACGATTGGTGATATATTCTAAGGTTTCTATTTAATTGTTTTGCTTCGAGGATGTGTAGGTAAATCATTTTCACTGTTTGTTGGACTTATGAATATAGGTAGTACAATTTTTCTTGTGATTGTATGATAAAAATATTGGTGGCCATTTAAAAACTAACACAATTAAGTTTTTATTAGAAACATGTCTAACTTTAGATATTATTTTTTATTTATCGGTGACCAGAACTATTATAAACGCACATGCATTTTTAGTACTATTGGATGTAGGGAATTCAGCCTAGGAGATTTAGCTTTATAGTAATTATGTAGCTTATTCTCAAGAATAACTCTGAATGTATATAAGTATAATTAGTTTAAGATTCACTCTTTAAATGACGTTTTCAAATTTGAGTAAATATTACTCAAACTGACTCCGAGTCAAATTTATTCAAATTCTATAACATGCGCAAGCATACTCATTTCTGAAAATGTGCAAATGCTCGAAAATGAAACATTGTGTGCTGATTTTTGAGATATTGCATGGCATTCTCATAAATCAAAGTGCGACGTCGAGCATCTCTATGATGTGGCAAGTTGATGTTAGTGCAGTGGTTCTCAACCTTTTTGAAACTACCGCCCCCGTAGGAGTGCGGAAAATTTTTCAACTCCCCCACTAAGAAAATTTTGTAATTTAGAGTGTGGGGTAGGGCGATTACTTAATATTGAAAGTAGTTTTAAGTATATTATTAGTAAATTTAGGTACCAAATGTGGGGGGCTGCTTAAAATAACTAAAGCTAGTGGAAAAATTATTTGGAGAATGTTGTCCCTTAGGCAACTTTTAAAATGCTGTGTACTTTCAAAGCTCTTAGTAATCACCTATGGTCTGAAAACCACCAGTTTTGAGTGAAACATTGAAACTATTGCCAGTTTAGGTCTGGGGCTTCTCCACAGGAAATTTTAGGATTTTTAGCCCGAAAAAAGTAAATTTAAGCCATTTCTTACGGTTCCTCTCTGTCTGAATCAGTGCTCATCGCTCCACCCCCAAAACAGGTTCCCCACCCCAAGGCATCCTCTCACCGCCCTCATTGAGAATCACTGTGTTAGTGTGTATCGCTATGCCACACCAAAAATTGCGGTATTCCCAGCGTCTAGAAGTTCCTAATTTCAAATATAAGTAAAAATAAGTATAATTTGAGTGGTGACTGTTAAATTGTTTGAAAATGTAAGTATATCTGGTATTTCTAAATTGAAACCATTGGTCGTCATGTTTGAAACAAAAAGTTTCCTACCAAGAGAACAAAATTATTTACTAAAATTTTAAACTGTAATTTCTCTTAGTGTTTTCTGTAAATGAGTTTCCTTCAGTATTTTTCTGAAGGAAACGATAGTTTTTAAATTCAACCCAATAAATTTATGTATTACATATACAGGGTGATTCGAAATTACGTGGACAAACTTCGTATGGGGATAGAGGGGACCTAGACAAGCATATTTTGAAAAACTAGAGGGGGGCGCAGATGCACCGTTAAAGAACTAGGACCTAATGTAGTGCAAGGGCGTTCAAAAAGGCGGTTTTCCCAAGGCCCGTTTACCGAAACAAAACATAACAGAATGAAAAAATTTATTGCATGAGGTACAGCAGTATTCGTACTACTTCCACCAGAAATTTGACAAAAATCGGACCACTTGCTAAACCGTGGGGGAGTTTTAAAACGCGCAGTATTCATCTTTTAGCCAAAGAAGGGAGTTAGCGTATCCCTCTTAGCGTAATGGTATTTAGAAAAATGATGATCGGGGAAGGAATTTTCATTGATCATACAGTTTTTAAACAAATAAGGGATCTTGAAAAAATCATTGAATCTTGATCATTTAAAGTTCCTTTCGAGATCATCATTTTCTAAATACCATTACACTAAGGGAACTCCATTCTTTGGCTAAAAGATTAATTATTGCACGTTTTAAAACTCACCCCACGGTTTATCAAGTGGTCCGATTTTTTGTCAAATTTCTGGTGTAATTAGTACGGATACTGCTGTACCTCATGCAATAAATTTTTTTATTCTGTTATGTTTTGTTTCGTTAAACGGGCCTTGGGAAAACCGCCTTTTGTAACGCCCTCTCACTACATTAGGTCCTAGTTCTTTAACGGTGCATCTGCGCTCCCTCTAGTTTTTCAAAATATGCTTGTCTAGGTCCCCTCTAGCCCCATGCGAAGTTTGTCCACGAAATTTCGAATCACCCTGTATATTGTTGTGCCCCTTCGTCTAAACCTCCAAATGGAGATGCATGGTAACTACATCGGGAGTGATTTTATGGCATATTGATATTTTACCTTTACAACTCAATACTTGCCTTCTTTAATTAATTTTAGTGGATATTCTATATTTTCTTTTTAATCGCATTTGTTTTTACTACAGCTCTAACAGATGAAGTACTTGAAATTCTTTTAAACTTTTCAAATAAGTAAATTTAAAAATCGCATTCGCTTAATTTTTCTCAACTGATATTTTAAATATGCCAATTTAACTAAAAAATAAACATGTTATTCCGATGAAACCATTTGCCAGCGTAAATTATACCATTGAATAAAAGAAGCAATTGCGCTACTTAAGGATTGATATTAAAACACACAAAAAAAGGAATTCATAGAATAGAAGCAAAAGGAAGCCATATGCGAACCAAAATCCATGCCACGAAAAAAAATAAGCCAGTCTTTATTATTCCCCAGAACAAAATATCTAAATAATGACCGCGCTTTCCCCAGCTAATAAAAACATCAAACAAACCCAAAACAAGCAGAATAAATACAAAATCCCACCCCAATGACGTCATGCATTCAAAGAGGGTCAACCTCTCAATCATTTTCGTCTCCCGTTTGGCAACACTCCACGGGCATCGGCATGCAGAAAGGTGCCAACTTCACATTCCTCATCACGGCATCAACTGAGTGAAAGCCCTGGAGCACACACCACACAGAACCAATATATTTCTCCATTAAAAAAGAAATATTTTTCCCTAGATAAAGAGACTCCTGCTGCTTTGATATAAAGTATGTATGGGAAAGAAGCAATATCGCCATTTGTGCAGTATGGCCTTAAATGAGTTTTCTTTTATGACAGCTTTCGTATTTAAGTGTGTGGGATTTCTTCTTCTTTTACAAGCTCACAGAATCTGACGAAATAAATAACATGCACTTTGTTTTAATTCGAAATGGATTGAAGAAACTTTTCTTTTTAATTGTGCCTTAATAATATTGAAGTTTTTGAATCCTAAGTAGCATGTTCTGAGACTAATGTGAATAACCTAATTAAAACAATTAATTATTCAAGTAGGTATTGTTTGCCTTCTATAACATATACTTTATGAAATAATTTTGATTAAGACGCTAAAATCGATATGTGCAGTTCCTCATATGATGCAGTTATAAATTAAATCATCTCTTTATTTGAGGGTTCTTTTTATAATATTTATAAAAGAAACCTGATTTATATAGACTTTTAAATAAAAACTCTACACATTTTTAACAAATGTATCTTTAATAAAAAATATATATTTGTGGTTTTTTATTTGTCATAATTTTTTAATTTGTATATGTATCTTAGTCATTTGTATATATTTATTTTTTTCTTGTTTGTGTATTTTAATTCTTAGTTTAAAATGTGCATTTTCATTGTAACTGTATCCATGTTTGAGAAATCTACTCATATTGCAATCAGTATGACAGGTAACAATGGAATGAAACACAAAATAAGTATTTTATAGAATGTTTTGAAAAGTCAATGGGATATGTGTTAACTATTTAAAGTTGGCAGAGGAAGAACCATAACATATGACTTAATATTTGATTTAACTCACCCTAACTAAAATTAAAACGCAAAATTGATATAAATATCGATCAAATTAAGAAAATTTCCAATAAACTCTGAAGTGGTGAGTGAAAGGAGTCTTGCTCTTATAAAATAAAAGTTTCCGAAACTGTTGGGGGACGTTGCCCCTTAAGTTCGCTCATGTCCTCAGTAATAGTTTCTATATAATCTGGCAGGGTTGGCAAAAAACCGGGTTTTTTTAAAAAAACCAAAAAAACCGGGTTTATTTGGTTTTTTTGGTTTAAACCAGGTTTTTTTGGTTTAAACCAAGTTTTTTTAGAATTTTTTTAATCAGAATCAGTTATTTTAGCATTGATGTTTGAAATTGAGTTGTAAATGAGACATTTATTTCAGGGGTTGTTTATAATTGATAAATGATTTGTATATTTCAATTAATTAATTAAAATTAAATTAATTTGTTTTAAAAATTTTTGTTTCTAAAATATTCCAATTTGAATATCTAATATTATTGTAGTGAATAAAAATCAGTGTTAATTTATCTTGGATAAATGGTTGAAATAATCAAATTATTTATCTTAATTATATATGGATTAATTTATGAACTTAAGAAATTTCTTTAGAAAGAGAAAATTTTATTTTTTAAATGAGAAGTAAAAGTGAAATGTAAACAACTAATGTTAATTGAAATTGGATAATTGATAAAGATAATTAATTTGATTAATTATTAAATGGTAAAATAATCAAATTAATTATATGGATTATTTATGAACTTAAGAAATTTCTTTAGAAAGAGAAAATTTAACTTTTTTAATAAATAAAAAGGAAATGTAAGCAACTAATGTTAATTGAAATTGGATAAATGATTGAGATAATTAATCCTATTAAGGAAATTAACGGTTTTTATTAATTTAGTAAAAAAACCCAACTGGTTTTTATCTGTTTATAAGCAAACCAACTGGTTTTTAGTTTTTATCATTAAAGAAATCAACGGTTTTTATTAATTTACTAAAAAAACCAACTGGTTTTTATGACCGACAAATAAGACAAATTGGTTTTATTAATTAATTAAAATCTAAGCCATATTTTATCAGTGAAAAACAGATAACTTTTGTGTATGTTTAGTTACTCTTTGAAATAATGCTTCATTTTAAAGGAAATGAATAAATGAACTATCTCTTGCAAAATATAATAAGTTTAACTTAAGCATTTAAGGTTAAGTTTAGAGAGAATTCAATAATTAAAACCATTAAATTAAAAGATTTCTGATTTTTAATCACTAGGCCAGTCAATAACGACAAAAAAAAGGGCGATAATTGCAAAAAATAAGGTAGTTCCAATTTTTGTCTTATGTTGTTAGGACCCATCCCAGTAGTTAGTAACCAATTTTGCAACCCTGAAAGCCCTGTGCTAACTTCGCAATCCTCAAAAAACCTCAAAATTTTCCGACTTTTTTCAGTTTTTGGCTTATAACTCATACAAAATGCATCCGCAAGAAAAAGTTTCAAATGTATCTTTTAAAGTAGATAAAATTTGCAATAATTTAAGACCATTCCCAAGTTTATACGTCCCATAGATTCCGATTTACATATCTTCAAAAATGGGCAATTTTTTCCCAAAATTCAAAATTTTGAGTCTAAGTCGCTTTTATAGCTAAAAAAAGCCTATAGTACTCGTTGTAAAAGGTAAATAAGGGCAAATAAGTTATAGTACAGTTATTTAGCTTTAATTTAAGCCCTGAATGAAGTCTCTAGGCCCCATAGTTCTTACTTTATCTTAAAAAACAAACGATTTGGGAAAACCGAAATTTCGGAAAAATAAAGCATAAACGTTGTATGGGCATAGTAAAGGAAAAATAAAGCTATAACACAATATGACGTTATAAAAATTATTAGTTATTTATTGAATACAAAGTTATTCCAGCAAAAGTTATTATACAAAGTCCAGCTTTTACCCCTCTTCCTGAAAATATCACTATAGGAGCCACTACGTTTGTTGTTGTGGATGGCGGCTACTTACTTCATAAAGTAAGGTGGCATCGGAATATCACAACCACGGCAATTGTAGCCACTTACATCAGCTACACAATTAGCCATTTTGGAAAAAATGTGTCAGTTGTATTTGATGGATATCCAGACAATGGGTCTGAAAGAAGTTTTAAAACTGCAGAACGATTACATCGAAATGCTAACTCATCATGCAGTGATATATTATTTCAAGACCACACAGTTATAAAAGTGCCACTGGAGAAGTTTTTATCCAACGAAAACAACAAGCGGCAACTTATTAAATTCCTTTGTTTAGGATTGGATAACCAAGGAATTGAAACAAAGCAAGTTGCCAAGGACGCAGACTGTACAATCTTACGGACTGCTCTCGACAAAAGCAGCTCGCATGAAAATGTCATCGTGGTTGGAGAAGATGTGGACTTGTTGGTTCTTTTAAATGGATTGGGCTCGATGGTGGAAAATGTTTTCCTTCAAAAAGGTGTCAAGCGGGAATCAACTTGTTTGCAGTTTTCCTCCAAATCTTTAAATAGCGGAGAGATGGCCTGTCCCCACGGATTTTAATTGTTTCTGCACGCTTTCTCTGGTTGTGACACCACCTCTGCAATTTTCAGGCAAGGGAAAATGAAGATGCTAAGCATGCTTGAAAAAATCCCCATCTGGTTGGCGTGGCTTCCATTTTCCTGCAGCCTGATATTAGCCACAAAGAAATAGCCTCTGCTGGAAAAAAGTGTCTTGTGGCTCTGTATGGAGGAGGAGACTCCGACACTCTTCACGCCCTCCGTTACGAAATCTTGGTTCGTTCAGCTGCCAACACCAAGGTCCACCTGGCTCGTCTGCCTCCAACCAAAGAGGCTGCAGCTCAACATGCATATCGCACATACCACCAGGTGCAGACATGGTTAGGTGCAGACAAAAAACCAACTGACTGGGGCTGGACGAGGAGTCAGCAAGGTCTGCTACCTATTACCTCTACAAAAGATCCAGCTTCAAAAACTCTCCTGAAATTCATATCATGCAAGTGCCAAAAAGGGTGTGCTGGAAGAGGCTGCTCATGTCAGAAAGCGGGACTTAAGTGTTCTGCACTATGTAAACCATGTCAAGGCAAGTCATGCCTCAACATCCATACAATTGAGATAGACGAGTCTGACAACGAGGAAGAGAGTCCTGAATCCTTGGAAGAGACATGATTTTTGGTACTTCAAAAAGTCGTATTTTATAAACTTATACTTAAAGAAGCAATAAATTAATATACATTTTTTAATTTATTAATTATAATTCATACTAATTAATCTCAATTTAATTTAAAAATTAACATTAATTAACAAGTATTAAGAAAAATAACTTTGTATTCAATAAATAACTAATAATTTTTATAACGTCATAATGTGTTATAGCTTTATTTTTCCTTTACTATGCCCATACAACGTTATGCTCTATTTTTCCGAAATTTCGGTTTTCCCAAATCGTTTATTTTTTAAGATAAAGTAAGAACTATGGGGCCTAGAGACTTCATTCAGGGCTTAAATTAAAGCTAAATAACTGTACTATAACTTATTTGCCCTTATTTACCTTTTACAATGAGTACTATAGGCTTTTTTTAGCTATAAAAGCGACTTAGACTCAAAATTTTGAATTTTGGGAAAAAATTGCCCATTTTTGAAGATATGTAACTCGGAATCTATGGGACGTATAAACTTGGGGATGGTCTTAAATTATTGCAAATTTTATCTACTTTAAAAGATACATTTGAAACTTTTTCGTGCGGATGCATTTTGTATGAGTTATAAGCCAAAAACTGAAAAAAGTCGGAAAATTTTGAGGTTTTTTGAGGATTGCGAAGTTAGCACAGGGCTTTCAGGGTTGCAAAATTGGTTACTTACTACTGGGATGGGTCCTAACAACATAAGACAAAAATTGGAACTACCTTATTTTTTGCAATTTTCGATGTCGTTATTGACTGGCCTACACCTTAAAATGTCAATTTTTTTATAAATCTGACCTTTTAATTTTGTGCAAAAGGTTATACTTAATGACACTTTCTTTAAAAAATCCTGAAAATATTTTATAATTTCTAAAAAAACCAAAAAAAACAAGTGGTTTTTTTGGTAAAAAAACCATGGTAAAAAAACCATGGTTTAAACCAATGGTTTAAACCAAATGGTTTAAACCGGCCAACCCTGTAATCTGGGACCCCCTAGACCCACTTACACCAAAATGAGGGGTCCCACGTACCCCTATTAGACTAAAATTACGGAGTAAGTGGGACCCCTCCTGTTAAAAACTTATAAATTTAAAATTTTGTAAAAATTCAAATTGCAATTAAATTAAATTCTATAATCTTAAAAATAAATTAAACAAAAATCAAATATGCAAAGCCCAACTGTATGACAAACTGTAACATAATCAATGCGAAATTTCAATGTGGAATTTCCTGTATATATTTTAGTTTGAGCGGGGTGACCCACTTACCCTAATGACACACTTACTCAAACTAACGAAAATAGATTGCTAAGAAAATATCCAAAGCGTGTGAAATTTCATGAAGACTTTTAATTTTGTATCAAATATGTTTTTATTTACGAACGCTAATTCATCCCAGACATAGAAAGTAAATGAACGCAGATCATTTTGAAACAGTCGCACCCCTTTCTACTGGATTAATTATATATTCAAACCACACAGAAGAGCGCAGGTAGTATCAAATTTATAAATTCATTTCATCCTCGCTCTTCTAGGAAAGGGTTAGTCCGATCTCATTAATACCTTATCTTTTCCATATTAACTAAACATATTTAACGGATTCCATACGTGTAATTGTATTTAAAGGGGAATTAAACCCTGTTTGTAAAATATGCCTTAAACATGATTAGGATTCATAGCAGAATGCATAGAGTGAGTTAAGCCTACGGTTATATGTTATATAAATTTAATGTCATAATATTGAAAGCGTCGTCTGTTTTTTCGTTTGTTTACCTTCTGAAGTAACATTTCTTGAATCAACGCTACGTTAATAAACCAATAATATATGAATCGCAAAAATTGGTTATTAAAACGGTTAATAAAGTTATTTAAACGGTTTTTCCGAATATTTTCTGAGGACATTTCTTTTTTATATTTACTTATCATTTTCTTATAATATTTTCCAGAGAATTTGCCATAGATTTTTCTAAATTCAATTCAATTTAATATTATCAGTCAGATTTATATAAAAAGTTCAATTAATGTGAAAATAAACGTTATAAAACTTAAATAAGTTAATTAAAATCAAATTTTATTTGAAGCTACAATGCGGTATAAAGATGTCATTTCATGAACTGTCTAAAAAATTTAGACATTTCATGTAATTTTGGCACATTTCACGATCTGTCTCAGGCTCAATTGCATTTCATGAACTGTCTAAAAATTTAAGCCACTTCGTGTAACTGATCGACCATTACACGATCTGGCTGCAGTTCATGAAATGTCTGGACAGTTCACGAAATGTCTAATTTCACGATCTGTCTACGACATATATAGGTCACTAGGCACTCCACCTTATTTAATACACTGACTCAAACCACTCACGTAACTTCCCATAGCTCAAATGAAATTACCAATTCAAAAAAAACACACCAAAATCCATACAATCATCCCTTCCAAATTTAAAGAACTCCAACATACACACACTCCAACTTCTCAAACCAAACCTCCGCAAACAATCTGCATTCCAAATCCACCCTCCATCCATCACACCTATCTGTCCCCAATCGCGCCAAGAACAAACCCGAAAAATTTCCCGCGCAAACCCAACAAAAAGCGTCTTCTTCTTCCAGCATGAGAACTCATATTTAATTCAGTTCTTGGAGCACCTCGCGGATAATCATCGCGAAGTCAACGGAACGGAAAGCAACACAGTCCACCCCGAGGAGGGTCTTCTTCCATCTCCTTAACCACCGCTCTCATTCATTTTCTTAAGTCGACGCTTTTTTTTTGTTCTTTTTTGGGATGATATTTGCCTGATCTCTCTTCCCGCTCTGTGTCATTTGGCTCGCTGCCATGCTTCTGTAAGCTAATCCCGAGGACTGGATGAGATGGTTGCGTGAAGAGTGGTGGTTCGGTAGCTTTTTTAACGAAATCTCTCTAGGGATTTTTTTTGTCAGTATGAAGATATAGAATAACGAACTCTACCTGGTAGAGCAAGAATTGTGGAAGTTTATAAAATTAATGAGTGTATAAATGCTTAACCATGGAAGGGGAGTAGCATAACACAAAAACTTTAGTTGGGAGAAAATTCTATTTAAAGATTGGATACTCAGCTTTTCAAGTTAGTTAAACAAGGGGATAGAGTATTCTTAAACTTTAATAGGGATAACATAACAAGGGGTCATGGGTACAAATTAAATAAGACATTATAATCGGGATTTAAGGAAGTACAACTACTTTTATAGGGTAATTGACATATGGAACGCGTTGCCAAAAAATATAGTTTATTCGAAGGGAGTGTTCGAGTTTAAGCAAATATTGTAAAGTAAGTGGGAATGGGGGAATTCATATACAATCGCTTTGTTATTGCTTTGTTACATACAATTGTTGTGCTTTGAGCCTGTAACTGGCCGACAATATTTGTATTTGTATAAATTTATTTGTAGAAAGTTAAGTAAAATAGTTTCTAGACATTTTCTTAGTTACATTTAAATGGGGTACTTGCTTATACTTGGTTATATTTGTAAATTCTAAGAAACTCTTGAAAACACTTAAAATTTTTAAATACTACGTAATATTTCCACATTCATAAATAATGATATACTAATCAAAATGTATCTGAAAATGATGAAAAGTGTACCATAATCAAAGAGGAAACCAGGGAGAGGCTAAACCATCTATGAAAACTTGGCACCTGATAGTAGAAAAAACTGTATGAACCTTTTTATTTCAAACTTGAAAAAGTTATCTACACGAATGAGGTCCTAATGCCTTATAATTTTATAAACAATATATGGTGTGCCACAATGCATGAAAAAGTAGAAATTCTCTGCCTAAATTAAATATTTTAAGTCTCTTAGAACGGTTGTAAAAATTTCGTTTCTGATTCATCAAATAAACTTAAAAAATACTAAACATTTTTACAATCCGTGTCGATATGCAATACTTTTATACGGATACTTTCATGTATTTCAAGGAAGATAGCTTCTCATATTCCCAAGACGACATTACCTTTATTGTGCGCATCAAAATCTTGAAGGAAGATAAACGCTAAGGGATGCCGGCTGTGTCCTCTCCTGCTACGAAGAATATAAATGCTACAGCGTTAGTTTCACGCCATCAATTGAGGAAGGCCGTTCACTTGAGACGAGGGAATCCACGAGGCATTTGTCCTCAAACGCGGATCCCCGAATATATTTTAAGATAGCAGATAAATAGAGAAAGGAAAGAACAGAAAAGAGAAAAACGTGTGCATGGAACGCCGGTCCAGTGCCGCCATTTTTCAAGTAAGTTCTTCGCGCAATATAAACATGAGGATTTCCCCCACTATATCTCAAAGTCAATAGCTGAATGCATGCTGCGGCAGTATGAATTCGAGAAATGCTTTTTGTACGCGTACACCACCACTGTCAGGCCGCTATCCCCTCTCTTAACTTCACATCAAGGGATGGAATGCGATGAAAAATAAATAAGAAAAAAGATTCTTTATGAAAAAGAAGATCTCCACCGAAGACATTTTATATTTCACTTTCACGATTTTGCATCCAGGAAATATAGAAACGCGTTTTTTTTTTATCTCACGCCATTTTTGATCCTCCATGGCCGTCTGTCATCATTCCTTCTGTGTTCTATCACGTCCATACCATGCTGTTCTTTTTTTGTCTTGTTCTTTTTCATCTGGATGTTCCACGCCATCTTTCTCGCTGCTAAGAAAAACAATTTTTCAGCCTCTCAACATTTCTTGGAGGGAAAAATACCTTCTCCCCTTCTCCCTTCTGTATTTCTCTCAGTTTACATGTTTTCCCTCAGAGCTCAATATTTTCTCACCATCATTTTTCCCGGCCTTTTATTCTTTGCCCACTTCTGCTGTTGGTGTTGATGTTTCTTATCTGACCGAAAACTTTCTTCGCGGACCAACCTACCCTTGTAACCCAAAGAGCTCTCAGCAAATCCCACCCAACAAAAACGCGGAAAAGGGAATATTATGTAAAAGAAAAAAGTTTTTAAAGTATAGATGTATCTGAATGGCAACACTTCTCGCTCACGTAGGGGAAGTTGCTTGTTTGAAAGGGGGTCACGATATTTTTGGATGCACTTTGAAAGATAAATGAAATTTTTTTCTCTTGATGTGTATACTTCCTCTAAGTGCTATCTGAAACAATTTTGTAGCTTAACATAACACTTTTATATTTTAAGTATCTAGGAGGTGATTTAATAAGTAGGGTATATTAATACCCCATCAATATTTGAAACGCTACCAAAAACATATTGGTCAGGATATCACTTAAATATGTGTTTTTATGGGTAAAGTTGTTTAAAAAATAGTGGAAACTATTAGAATAAGTACATATTATTTTAAAAAGTAAATCTTCCGGGCTGGTATGCCGTGGTCTATGTTGAATAAAAACGCAAGACGTTTCGACTTCACTTGCAGAGGTCATCTTCAGTTGTAAGAATGCCTCCAAGGTGGAGGCTTCTTGTTTTTATCAGCTCTCGAGGCGTCGTTTCTCCGATGTGCGTCACAGGGTCTAGTGATGTGAGCGCCGTCTCCTGATTGGGCTCTTCCCTCCTCGATGGCGATTGGTTGCTGAGAATTCCGCTCCTCTAGGGCTGGCTCCCGAGACCTCCTGGTGTCGCGGAGTGCGGAATGCCAAATTCTGTTAAGTCTTAAGCCCTCTTCTTTACGATTAAAATTGTTCGTTTCTTTAAAAATCTCGATGGCCTCTCTATGTAATCTGGGATAATAGTGTGTTGTTCTTGATAACACTTGGGTATCCATGAATTTGATTTGGTGATCACCGTCACTGTACGCGTGTTCTGCGACGGCAGATTTTGTAACTTCACCATGCCTACAGTGTCTCTCGTGTTCTGTTAATCTTGTTTTTATGCTTCTTCCTGTTGTTCCAATATATGAAGCGCCGCAAGAACAAGGGATCTTGTAGATGCCTGCTGAGGATAAGGGATCCCGGGGGTCTTTCGCCGATCGTAACAAATCACGGATCGGGACCGAGGGCTTGAAAACAGTCTTGATGTTATGACTCCGTAGTAGTTTTTCGATTCGATCCGTGACGTTTTCCAAATAGGGCAGGTAGACTGTGCCTAAAGTTTCAGATGGGTCTTTAGAAGGAGGGCCAAATCTTCTGGGATGGACGGCTCTTTCAATCTCATGATCAGAGAAGCCATTAGCTCTAAAAACTCTTTTTAGATGATGAATTTCGTCTTTAAGGGCTGACGGTTCACAAATTCGATTAGCCCTGACAATCAGGGTCTTCAAAACACCACGCTTCTGACGTGGGTGATGGTTGGACTCTTTGTGGAGGTATCTATCTGTGTGTGTAGGTTTACGGTAGACAGAGTGTCCCAAACCTCCGTCGTCTCTCCGGCTCACCAAAACGTCCAAAAAAGGCAGTTTTCCCTCCTTCTCCACCTCCATGGTGAATTGTATTCTAGGGTGGATACTGTTCAAGTGGAGCAAAAATCGTTCAAGATTATCTTTACCGTGGTTCCAAATAACGAATGTGTCGTCAACGTACCTCAACCAGAGAGAAGGTCGATTCTCCGCACCAGATAAGGCAAGGGACTCGAACTTTTCCATGTAAAAGTTAGCAATCACAGGGCTTAAAGGACTTCCCATTGCCACACCATCGACCTGTTCAAAAACTGTACCATTATACTGAAAATACGTTGTGGTGAGGACAAAATGAAACAAAGAAGCAATGTCCGGAGGAAAGATCTCTTCTATAAACAGAATAGATATATAGAAAAACAGAATAGTTTATAGAAGATATCTTTCCTCCGGACATTGCTTCTTTGTTTCATTTTGTCCTCACCACAACGTATTTTCAGTATAATGGTACAGTTTTTGAACAGGTCGATGGTGTGGCAATGGGAAGTCCTTTAAGCCCTGTGATTGCTAACTTTTACATGGAAAAGTTCGAGTCCCTTGCCTTATCTGGTGCGGAGAATCGACCTTCTCTCTGGTTGAGGTACGTTGACGACACATTCGTTATTTGGAACCACGGTAAAGATAATCTTGAACGATTTTTGCTCCACTTGAACAGTATCCACCCTAGAATACAATTCACCATGGAGGTGGAGAAGGAGGGAAAACTGCCTTTTTTGGACGTTTTGGTGAGCCGGAGAGACGACGGAGGTTTGGGACACTCTGTCTACCGTAAACCTACACACACAGATAGATACCTCCACAAAGAGTCCAACCATCACCCACGTCAGAAGCGTGGTGTTTTGAAGACCCTGATTGTCATGGCTAATCGAATTTGTGAACCGTCAGCCCTTAAAGACGAAATTCATCATCTAAAAAGAGTTTTTAGAGCTAATGGCTTCTCTGATCATGAGTTTGAAAGAGCTGTCCATCCCAGAAGATTTGGCCCTCCTTCTAAAGACCCATCTGAAACTTTAGGCACAGTCTACCTGCCCTATTTGGAAAACGTCACGGATCGAATCGAAAAACTACTACGGAGTCATAACATCAAGACTGTTTTCAAGCCCTCGGTCCCGATCCGTGATTTGTTACGATCGGCGAAAGACCCCCGGGATCCCTTATCCTCAGCAGGACAAGATCCCTTGTTCTTGCGGCGCTTCATATATTGGAACAACAGGAAGAAGCATAAAAACAAGATTAACAGAACACGAGAGACACTGTAGGCATGGTGAAGTTACAAAATCTGCCGTCGCAGAACACGCCTACAGTGACGGTGATCACCAAATCAAATTCATGGATACCCAAGTGTTATCAAGAACAACACACTATTATCCCAGATTACATAGAGAGGCCATCGAGATTTTTAAAGAAACGAACAATTTTAATCGTAAAGAAGAGGGCTTAAGACTTAACAGAATTTGGCATTCCGCACTCCGCGACACCAGGAGATCTCGGGAGCCAGCCCTAGAGGAGCGGAATTCTCAGCAACCAATCGCCATCGAGGAGGGAAGAGCCCAATCAGGAGACGGCGCTCACATCACTAGACCCTGTGACGCACATCGGAGAAACGACGCCTCGAGAGCTGATAAAAACAAGAAGCCTCCACCTTGGAGGCATTCTTACAACTGAAGATGACCTCTGCAAGTGAAGTCGAAACGTCTTGCGTTTTTATTCAACATAGACCACGGCATACCAGCCCGGAAGATTTACTTTTTAATGTTGATCCCGGCCGTGAAAGCCTTCATTCCTTTATTAACCACCTCTACGGGGAGGAGATTTATCATTCAGTTCGTAAATTCGAGGTGTTGCGAAAGAAGAAAGTCCTACAACTTGGTTCCCTCATTTTCCGCCTCCGCTGCCGAGACTCAAAAACCATTCCAAGGTTTCTACGACAAAACGTTACATACGCACTGCTCAAGCTCATCGTATTTACGACAGAGTGAAGAGAGCTTTGATCAGAGAGAGAATACATGACGCACGAAGAAGATTGGCTACGACCACTCGACTTTTAATGAATCTTCATCTTTACTTGGCTAATCACCTCCGACCCTATGACTTTGATGTTATTGACCGGATCACGTATTTTGTTGCAGAGAGACTTCATGAAAGTGTGAATCATCGTCAGATCAAGAAATATGACAGACTGGTAAAAATAAAACCCAGAAGTCCAACCTTGAAAGCTGATCGTACAGTGGTGAATCTATCCAACCGCATTCTTACTCCAGCGGAAACTTCTATCCTATTGAAAGGGGAAAACTTTGCAGTGACCCCGAAGTCTATTCCCTCGGAGGACATTATTGCCAATATCGAGTCCTGCCTTAGACGATTACCTCAAGAGGAAACTGAAGAGATACGCCGTGAGGCGTCTCGCATCCTTCAGAAGGCATTACCTCCAAAGAGTAATATTACCTATGCAGAGAGATGTGCCTTAAAGGATCTGAAGAAAGATGCAGCCATTATTATTTTACCAGCCGACAAAGGTAGTGCTACCGTTATTCTTAACACAGACGACTACAAAGAGAAGGTTGACAACCTCCTAGACCCAGAGACCTACAGAAAACTAAAACGCGATCCAACAGCCTGCATTGTTCGCAAGATGAATGCGTTGATCAAGACTTCCTCCCTTCACGACGACATCAAAAAATTGGTACGAAAATCAGAAGCCCTCGTCCCTAGACTCTACGGTCTCCCAAAAATACACAAAACTGATGTTCCTTTACGCCCCATAGTCAGTGGTATTGGGTCACCAACGTATCGGCTGGCAAAACACCTTACTACCCTTTTGAAACCTTTAGTAGGCAACACAAACTCTTTCATACGAGATTCCACCCATTTTGTTCAGAAGCTAAATTCAATATCTATTCAGCCTAATGACATTTTGGTGAGTTTTGACATGGTCTCTCTTTTCACCAAAGTCCCGGTTAAAGAGACCATGGAGTTTATAGAAGAGATCTTTCCTCCGGACATTGCTTCTTTGTTTCATTTTGTCCTCACCACAACGTATTTTCAGTATAATGGTACAGTTTTTGAACAGGTCGATGGTGTGGCAATGGGAAGTCCTTTAAGCCCTGTGATTGCTAACTTTTACATGGAAAAGTTCGAGTCCCTTGCCTTATCTTGTGCGGAGAATCGACCTTCTCTCTGGTTGAGGTACGTTGACGACACATTCGTTATTTGGAACCACGGTAAAGATAATCTTGAACGATTTTTGCTCCACTTGAACAGTATCCACCCTAGAATACAATTCACCATGGAGGTGGAGAAGGAGGGAAAACTGCCTTTTTTGGACGTTTTGGTGAGCCGGAGAGACGACGGAGGTTTGGGACACTCTGTCTACCGTAAACCTACACACACAGATAGATACCTCCACAAAGAGTCCAACCATCACCCACGTCAGAAGCGTGGTGTTTTGAAGACCCTGATTGTCAGGGCTAATCGAATTTGTGAACCGTCAGCCCTTAAAGACGAAATTCATCATCTAAAAAGAGTTTTTAGAGCTAATGGCTTCTCTGATCATGAGATTGAAAGAGCTGTCCATCCCAGAAGATTTGGCCCTCCTTCTAAAGACCCATCTGAAACTTTAGGCACAGTCTACCTGCCCTATTTGGAAAACGTCACGGATCGAATCGAAAAACTACTACGGAGTCATAACATCAAGACTGTTTTCAAGCCCTCGGTCCCGATCCGTGATTTGTTACGATCGGCGAAAGACCCCCGGGATCCCTTATCCTCAGCAGGCATCTACAAGATCCCTTGTTCTTGCGGCGCTTCATATATTGGAACAGCAGGAAGAAGCATAAAAACAAGATTAACAGAACACGAGAGACACTGTAGGCATGGTGAAGTTAAAAAATCTGCCGTCGCAGAACACGCCTACAGTGACGGTGATCACCAAATCAAATTCATGTATACCCAAGTGTTATCAAGAACAACACACTATTATCCCAGATTACATAGAGAGGCCATCGAGATTTTTAAAGAAACGAACAATTTTAATCGTAAAGAAGAGGGCTTAAGACTTAACAGAATTTGGCATTCCGCACTCCGCGACACCAGGAGATCTCGGGAGCCAGCCCTAGAGGACTGGAATTCTCAGCAACCAATCGCCATCGAGGAGGGAAGAGCCCAATCAGGAGACGGCGCTCACATCACGAGACCCTGTGACGCACATCGGAGAAACGACGCCTCGAGAGCTGATAAAAACAAGAAGCCTCCACCTTGGAGGCATTCTTACAACTGAAGATGACCTCTGCAAGTGAGGTCGAAACGTCTTGCGTTTTTATTCAACATAGACCACGGCATACCAGCCGGGAAGATTTACTTTTTAATGTTGATCCCGGCCGTGAAAGCCTTCATTCACATATATATTTTTTATGAGAGAAAGTAGAGGTATTATGGAATTATCGGGTAATATGGAACACCTGAGTTTATGCTCCCGCTCGTGCTGCTATCACGTGGCAATGCCACATAAGTCTTAAGAAATCCCCCATGATGCAGTGCGCAAAGAGTTTAGCTTCTTGTTGTTGTCTGACCAGTCGCAGCAAAGCAAAGTGTGTTTCAGGATTTTCAAAAGTTTTTGACGGTAAATGTTCAAACCTTTTAAACTACCAGTAACTATGAGACTTTGATTTTGTTGTTAAGCATAATGTACACTTAAAGATCAGTAGTTTCTTATACTGCAGTCGTTTTTTAGCTATATTTGTTTTATCGGTCAGTAAAAGGGTTCATAGTACAAGATGGTGTGTCGGGTATTATGGAACACTAGGTCCATTCTGATGTGTCATATGAAATTTACTTCAAAACAAAGATGCTGAAGCATCTTTAACTAAGATCTTTTGTAATGAAAAATTTTCCGAAGATCAACAAGGAGAAATTTGGATTCAATGTATTAGTTGTTTTCTCTGGGCTCATCTTGACTGTACTGGAGCAGAAAAAGACGATTGTGTTTGTAACTATTGCAAATAGACTCATGAACAAAACTATTTGAACGTGAATTGTTAAATATATTTTTATAGTTAATATTAACTGTGTTCTCTAGGGTTTAATTAGTTTTCAATAGCTGTAAATACAACTGTTCCATATTACCCTCCATTTGTAACTTTTTCCTAAAGTAAATTTTTTGATTAAAAAAATAAATGCTGATTTATTTGACATTGGCCCTTCATTGTCATTAGTTATAGTATGTACTTAAACTGATTCGGCAGGTTTTTATTAAAAACCAATAGAGTTAGGGGAGAACGGGGCACATTCGCACAAAAAGTGCATTTCGGGATATTTCTCTGGATCTAGATGAGATATTGAAACAAACTCGAATTCAAATGAAAGTTAAGACCTTGCCCGATATTTTAGAACGATAATTGGTCGCATTCATCTAGAATTTCTAACCTATATCATCAATATAAAAAGCGAGAAATTTCGTGCGAATGTGCCCCATGGGTGGGGCAGTTTTGCACACGTGTGGGGCACATTCGTACACATGCAAAAAATTATACAATAATTATTTTTACGAACTAAAAAGTTGATGGCACTTTAAAGTAAGGATAATTAAACGAAATATTTGTCACTTTTACATATTTTTCCTCTAAATTGAAGATTTTTTTACAAAAAGAAAACAGCTTCAGAAAATATTGAACATCTAAGTTTTTGATGAGGAAAACAATTGTAGTAATGAAGATTATATTGCACATTGACATACTAAACATAATATAATTAGTTAGAAAAAGTTTAACCAATATTTTAACTGTCAGGTTTTATTCGAAAAGAAAAGTGAACCAACAGCTCACTTATTAACACCTGAAACTGACGGTTGGGGAACTTGTAATACGATATTATCTTTTTGTATGAATGTTGAATCATTTCTTACTGGGAAAATAAAAGTTTCGTCATTAATTTTAAAGTTTTTAAAGTTTTTCATCATTAATTTTAAATAAGCACCATTCAACTTCAAATTTTCTATTTGACCAACATAAAAAAATTTTCTTTTTAGTAGCAAATTCTACTGGAATAAAATCACCTAAGTCCAAGTCAATTAGTATTAAACTATTATCAGGGACATTATTTCTTCAATGTTTAAATCTGGGTCTAAATTCCTTAAAACTGAAGCTTTCTTTAAGATGTTATTTTCTATTATCACCAAATTTTGAAACAATTACAATAAAAAACAATTAAACTTCAAGTTATTAAATATACTGCACTTATAAACATATAAATCACTTTCATAATCAAAAATGGGAAAGATAGGCAAATTCGCACTGTCCGAATCTGCCCCATCTTTTGGTGTACGAATGTGCCCCATCTACCAGTTCAAGCTTACCACGTCCCAACAAGATATTTATAAATAAAGCAGGGAAATAAAACCTTTCTAGAAACTTACTTTAGTAGTGCCTCAACTGAATAAAATGCTGAATGTCAACTTGAGAGTTATTTTTGATTGATATTTTACGCCAACAAAATGACAAGAAAATTTACTTTGCTGCTTCTAACGCTAGCAAATTTCTAGTACGTATACAACAAAATGGCTCAGGGCTTTGAAAATTCATGCAGGAGGTGGTAGTCATGCATCCATTTACTGGTATTTTTTTCAGATTTTTAAATTAATAATTACTAGGGTTAATGCCGTCTGTCCGAATGTGCCCCATGTGCGAAATAGCCCCACTCTCCCCTATTCTTAAATATATAAAGGGTGTTCCATAATACCCTCTCCTCTATATTTTTCTCATAAAAAATATTTCGCCTCAGCGTTTATGGAATTACTAGATCGCACCATACCAGAACCGAAAATAATATTTTTCAATATATTTGTTAAAACCACTTGAAAACTTTGCATACGTTTTCTTGAAACAGCAAAGACACTAAAAATGGTTATAATGTGCTGTAGCTCGTTAAACAATTATAAACTACCAAAGAAGTCAATTCTATTGTGACACAAGTCAATCACGTGCTTAAAATTATGCATTAAAATATATGTATTAAAATGTTTCTAAAAAGTTATATTATATTATGGAATGCTTCAAAAAGATAATTAATTCATTTTAAAGTTGAATGAATTCTTATTAGTCTTCTCATTCGCTTTAAATTTAGATATATAGTATACAGACACTTAAACTTCAATTAAAGAAAAAAAATCATGGCGCTTTTTAACAGATAAAAAATATCTGAATCCTGTTTCAACCTGACCTTACACAGAACATTTCAGCACCTTTACCCAACCTCAAAATTTTTAATGCCCCAAAAATAATCCCATTCCCCGACACCCAAACTTTCCAACAAGGTCTTCAAATCCAATTTTTGAATGACGCAGGCGTAAAAGAAGATCATTGGTAATAAGGCACTACACCCACTAAGCCGCGGAATCCCTTACCTCCAAAACCCGTCATTTCCACTGACTGTCGCGGACGGAACGGAAAAGAAAAAAATAACACATCGCGTCGTTATCCATAATTTCTGAAAAGTCGTTCGAAACAGTGTCCGAAAGCGAAAGATCCTCTCTGACGTCTTCTTGGAGGAGGCAACCTCCATTACAGAGGCATAAATTGCATTCGATACAGGAATTATGTCACGTCCCGGCCCCCTTAAAAAGTGTCGTAAAATCCCCTGCCTTCAAATCAGATAATCAAAAAACGGTGATAAACCCTTAAATCTCCCGACTCTAAACTTGATCAAGAAAAAAAGGGCTGGGAGAATAAATAAGATAAAAAACGACCTGTCTGCTACCAACGGATATGAGGTGTTAAAAAGACGACGTGAATTTAGCTGGGAGGAACTTTTTCTGGGGCTAGCGATAGATGGCGTATACGGCATGTGGCTATTAAGTATGCTGGGATAAGTAACTCTTAGATAAGGGAGAGAAAAGTTGATGGGATATCGTTATGATAGAGCTCCAATCAGGATAGCGAGGAAATGGCCACAGTTTAATAAGTTTTAAATCAAAGGAGTGTAACGATTCCCTATCTTCCTTTTTTCCAGTTTTTATGTTACTCCTTGGAGGATATGAAGAATTTAAAGCTCCACATGTAGTCTTGTGATATGATCGACCGTTACTGCTCAATTTTATGGTTCTTAACGCTTATAGGAGATATCTTGGTTTATAAATTTAAATTATGTATAGAGTGAAATTAATCTAATTTTTAGCTTCTTAGACGGTTAATTAAACTTTTAAAGTTATTTTAAATTTACTTCCAATTACATAGATTCCAGAAATTCGTTGAGCTTCGGGTACACTTAACCTAAAAACCCTGTTAAAATTTTTCTTCTGAAGTCAAAAAATTAAAAAAAATTGTCGAGTTAATTTTTTTTTGTAAAATTTATTTTTGGAGAAATTTTTAAATTATTTATAAAAAACCGGAGATTTTTGAAAATTCAATATTTGTGTCATCTCACGTAAGTATCACTCATACCTCCCCCCTTATCAAGGAAAATAAGCAAATAGCAAACCCCCCTCTCTCCCTTAGGTGCTTACTTATTATTTGAACGGCTTGTTTCAAATCATTCTATTTCTAGTCATCTACTTTATCTAAATAATAAATAACTAATTCGGTTTAAGTAGTCAAATATGTAGTAAAGGGGGTTGTTATAAATATTTAGTCATATGAACGAACCCTTAAATAAGAATTTATTGATTAGGTGGTTGATTTTTCGACATTTAATTTATACAACTAGGAGGTTTTGCCCTTTGCTCGCTATAATAACTAGCTTCACAATTAATTATCTAATCCATTAGTTTTTAAAAGAAAATAATACACACATATATTTTTAAATTTCATAAAGTTCCATCAACCAGTTTTTGCTCCATGAAAGTTTAAACCTCTCAAAGGAAAAATTTTCTGAAATAGTATCAAAATGCATAAATACTTCATAAAACTTAATTCACCTTATTACACCTTATTACAATTATTTAACTTTTTAAAGTTACAGACATTATTTGAAGTTAGTACTATAAAATTAAGAGAAACAAAACTACAATTTAAATATGCGTTGTAATATGATTTTTAATATCTTAACATCATCCCAGGTGAAAAACAAGTTGAAAGCTAAAAATAGTTATAAACGAAACTTCTGTTTTAAATAAAATTGGTTTAGAGTTATAAAATGTTTTTACGGGGTATGTTTTAAATATATTAAAAAGCATCAAAATGGAAAATTATTAAATACTTCATAAATATTTACTAGTTAATTAATTCTATTAATAAATTATAAAACATCATAATAGTTTGTTAAAGTTAAAAATAAACCTTCATGGAAATATTCTTTGCTATGGAAATATCTCTGTAGAAATTGATGAATGAACTATCTTCTTAAAAAAAGACTTAATTTTAATTAACATTAGAACCATTTTAAAGAATTAGGTTTAAATAATATTATTGACTATGAAAAACTTAAATACCTTAACATGCTTAGATAAAACAAAGTATTTTAAACAGGGAAATATTAATATTAAGAGTGTTTCGGATGTTTCATAACTTCTAGGAGGGGTTGGGTACACCTAGACGACTCAAAATTGAAAATATCGGAAATGCACCCCTAACGAAATAGGGGTTTTTATTAGCGGGCATGGGAAGTTGTATAATTCCTAGTGAAAATTGACACGCAACCTTTTAAGATAGAAATGAAACCATCGATTCAGACATTTATTCCCTAAAACCAATTAAGAGCTGAAATTTTAGCTCCTAAATTTGGGTTTTATGTAAAAAAAATACCGGAATCGAGCAATTTTGCTGGATTAATCCAATCATAAAAGGTTACTTGTCAACTTCCACAGATAATTTAACAACTCCCCTTGCCCACTTATAAAAACCCCTAGCTCGTTAGGGGTGCATTTTCAACCCCCCATTCCTGTGTGATTCTAAATCGTCTAGGTGTGTCCTCCCCCTTCTAGGAGTTATGAAACACTTATCTGAAACACCCTGATATTTAAAATGGAAAAATAAATCCCAGGAAACTTTAAATTGGTTTTTAAATTCTTTACCTTTAGAATTAATACTTGGTTCACACACAAAACTAACACTTTTGTAAAATTCTCAATCAACTTTACATTTTTTTGCATTAACTATTTTACAAAAAAATTGACATTAAAATTTCGTAACCAAAAAAGACTGGAAACAATTTCCAGGTTAATTGTAAACTTAACAGTATAATCTTATTAATTCTATTAATTATACACTTAAAACTGAAAAAAACTCCTGTGAAATGATTTTACTTTCTAATGAGGAAAATTAAGATGAAAAGGAATTTAAATATTGATGATTTAAAAGGAGATAACTAATTTTATTTTCATGTAAAACATCTGAAACTCAAATCTTAAAAATAATCTCTTCTTAAATATTCCTGTCAAATTAAGTTACTTCTTTCTATAAGCTTTATTCGTTAATTTAATTTTAATATTTTTATTTCAATTTAAAAGAAAAGAGTACTATATTAGATGGATGTGTTTTTAAATCAGTTGTTTTTTCTTGTTTGTTTGTTCAACATAATTCAATATAGACACATTATTGAAAACTTTCTTTATCGGAAAGAGTTCTACCCAAAAACAATGAATCACTGAATTGAAAGTAAAGATCCACTAGATCTTTTCTCAAATACTCCACGTCAAAAAGTAATAATCTTAAAAATAACACCATTTTTTTTTTCATACTTTCCCAGTTGATTGATTTTCATTTATTTAGCCTAGTGAAAATAGGTGTCAAAACACCCCCACACACACTATGCCACGGGCCCTGTACTGTCACAAAGCACGTTCGAGAGAGTATAAAAAGATTTCAATTTCCTAGTTGTAAGGGGGACTTCGAAAAAATACCACGTTTTATCGACAGTTACTTCAGCTAGCCAATCACCTCTGAATTTTTTAGCACATTCTATCCATAGAGGATAAAAAAACGAGCCGTTGTTCGGGCTTTAATTTCTTTTCTATGCTTCGTTTAACTCAATTTCGCTGGTATGAGGAAGGTTTTTTTCAGCCCTACCTGCTTTTTCAGGCTTTTGACGTACACTCGGGACTGGGTAAACTTTCTGGTGAAAATTTTCGGATGAACTTCGGCGCAAAATACGCGGGAAAAAAAACTTGGTGGATTTGAGTTAACTTCGGAAGAAGGTAGTTTTTGCTAATTTGGTGAGGTTTTTTTAGGTTGTCGATATAGTTTGTAAACTTTAGAGTGTGATTAATGTGTTATGATGGTTTTTGTATGAAGAAAAATTTTTTTAACGGTCTAGTGATAGATTGCAAAAATTGTACCCCATTGCAATTTTCTATGGAAGTACTGAGCGTTAATTATTAATAAACTTAAGTTATTCCCTTTAAAAAATTAATGAACAAATTACAAACTTAGTTTACTTTATATTTTTTGTATAAAACATTTCTTTCATTAACAGTGCAAAGAGAATAAGACCAAAGTCACACATTTCATTGAAGTATTTAAAATTAACATGCATAACATAGGTTACATAAACATTTAAAATTGCTATCTCTATAAAACACAACCACCTTTTAACCCTATCAGACATAGCCGCCCTCAAAATCCCATAGCGTTCAATGTCAATCTCGTGCTGTATAAAACTGAAAGGACTAAATTTGTGTTCTTTTATCAATGATGTTGTGTAATTCTAGTTAATGATACTATCATCCTGAATGAATTTTAAAACTATAAATCATTCTACAATAACTAATTATCGTGCTTAAAAATGATTTTCTAATGACTTTAAAACAATATTTTCTGATCCTTTGGTTTGCATACATAGAATAATAATAATAAATAGTAGGTACTACTATTACGTAATAGTAGGTACACTCCCCATCCATTCAACAAAATTCCAAACCATTTCAACTACATAAGATAAAAAAACAAACTTCCCCACAGGGAATAAGTAGTTACATGATATCTATACAAGTATTGCATTTCGAGCTATGTATTGTAATCCAACAATTGGAAATGTTCAGTCGCTATAAAGTATAAAATAAGAGGTTGAAAGTATCAACCACCTCTATGATTTCAGCTTGTTTGAGCTAGACTGACTCTCAGAGGAATTTCTTCAGCCATAAATGGAAACTTTCTTATCGCCACTTTTATGCCATGAAAGAAGAGACGTATTTTATACCAGGTATAGTGTTTATTGCGGGAAGTATACAAGTAGTTTATATTTTGAAACATGTTACTTTATTCTATTAGTGTGAAAATACTATGTTAAAAGGGGAGAAGTTGCATTTTTATCTAAGCCAAACCTTACTTTCATAAAAAAAGAAGAAAATATCATCAGCTAAATAAAATACAATAAAACAAGTAATAATGCAATATATGAAAACAACATCATGGCTTAAACAGCCAAAAATTCTTTACTAGAATTCCATTGAGACATTAAATTAAACCTTAGTAAATAAATTTATTCCTTATTCTTTGAAATTATCACCCACTCCTTTAAAATTTTCAGAATTAGCTGCACCTTTATATACTTCTATCATCTTAACTGCAAGAATGTAGTTGCATTTTTATCTAAGCCAAACCTTACTTTTATAAAAAAAGAAGAAAATATCATCAGCTAAATAAAATACAATAAAACAAGCAATAATGCAATATATGAAAACAACATCATGGCTTAAATAGCCAAAAATTCTTTGCTAGAATTCCATTGAAACATTAAATTAAACCTTAATAAATGAATTCCTTCCTTATTCTTTGAAATTATCATCCACTCCTTTAAAAATTTCAGAATTATCTGCACATTTATATACTTCTAACATATTAACTGCAAGAATGTAGTTCTATATTAAGACATGACTATTAAAATGTCACAAACTATTTCAAGTACCAAGAACTAATCTATATTCAAATAAACCCCTTTCTAATGAACTTAATTGTAAATATTTGGTTCCTGAGATCATTTTCGAAAATGAAAGTGTCTAACTTCTATACACAGGCAATCTCAATAGTCAATAGCGGTTTTGATAATTTTACATACATAACCGTAAACCACCAAAGCACCTTAATTACGTCGAGAAAATAACCGTATATATGCTTAAAGCCCAGAATCCCGCCACGAGGAAAGACAAATAATTCTCGAGCAGTCCATATTAGCAAACAATATGTAAATATGTAAATCACGCATCCGCTCACAAAGGCAATAAACACCTCCAAGTCTCCCTTCAATAGCAAAGTTGGAGGAGTAAATATTTTTCAGAAATTTCCCATATTAATCCCCAGAGAGTTCCTTTCTCTTGCAAATGAGATACAGCGGGAAGCGTTAATGCTGCTGCATTTGTCGATATGCAGGTGAGGACTTATGAAAAGTAAATGTTCCCTATGTAGGAGGGAAATAATGAGGGAAGACTTTTGAGGGGAGGGGCGAAGTTTTCCAGGATGAAGTTTGATCAAAAACTCTCTTAAGTAATGATGAAAGAAAAATTCTTTTTGAAATAAAAAAGTATTTCATTTGCATATAGTGAATCGGGAAGATAGCAAAGGTTGTTGGAATCTATTCTGATTAATTTGCTCTTTCGAAGTTTTTTATTTTTAGTTCGAAGTCGAGTTTTTTTTTGTTTAAATTTTACAATCGGTGCTTTTAGTATGCGTTTTAGATCAGGAATTTGATTAAAACTTAGCAGCTCGAAATTTTTAAACTTTTTTTAAAGTTTATATTAGTTTTGGTACTTCTTAAACTTCATTACTAAGCTTTATTGCTTTTGTATTTTCAGTGAGTTAATGTCACGAAAAAATCATAAATGACTTTTTTTTAAAAACTCGATTAAATTTCCCCGAAAATACTTGAAATATAGCTAATACTAATAAATAATTACTATTTCAAAGAAGGTTTTCATATTTGTGACAGCAAATAAAGTTGTTAAAATCTTCAAAATACTATAAAAATTTCTAAAATTAATTTTATCATTGAAAATCGAAGAAACTAAGAAATTGTTAATACTATACATAACTTTCTAGAAAATTCTTTTTAATTTTGTTAAGACTATGTAAAGCCTATGTAACTTCTTTTATTTTTAACGATACTTTTAAATGTGATTGAACAAAAACTACACTAAAAAAACTGTAGAAAAACAGAAAGTTTCAATAAAAATGACTTCATGTTTACAGGGATATTCTGTCATGTAACATTCCCACCGCACTTCTATTTATTTTATGTAAAAAACAGCTTTTTCTAGTTTTTTAGCTTATCTGTACTTAAACAGAAAGTTTCAGTTCGTGGAGAAAGAAAGAACATCTTCGGATAATATCTACTTTTACTGAATCCTCGTTGGAGCAGCGGTAGCGTGCGGTAGGTCGTGGGTTCTATCCCCGGTTATTGATTTATTAAAATTTCAAAAAAAAACAGCGAAAATAAGTCGATACGCATGCGCACAAGCAGAAAATTACTGTGAGGCAACAAAAAAAATATGTAGCTCACTTGACAGTTCTTTTTACAGCATTTACCTGTAGGTTACAGCTTTTTTCTGTATACAGGATTTTTCTGCTTACAAAACTTTTCTGGCAACTTTTGCTGCCAGAAATTTTCCGTTTTTTTACAGGATTATTTTTTACAGTGTATGTATCTCTAACATTCAATCAAGACATTAAAACAGCGTTAGAAATTGGGAAAAAAATCCACTGGTCCTGTAAACCAGTGCTTTTACCAATCTTACTGGTCAGCAACAAAAATTACTGGTCCGACAAATTAAAAAGGACCAATTTAAATATTATAAAGTAACCATTGCACAGAATCCGAGTACCAAATAGTAATGCTAAAAATTAATACATATTCAATTATAAGTTGCCAACTGTAAATATGAAATTTATATAAAGTAAGTACTAATAAAATAAATTTATGAGAAATAAGCAATAGCTTCAAAAAATCAATTACTTTAAAAATATCTTATTAATTAAATACCTTTCTTGATTAAATACCTTTCTTGATTAAATAATATTTCACTAACTGACATACAAATAAAATAATCTTCTTGATTAAATAACATTTCTCTAACTATTCTTGAATAAATGATATTGCTCACAAATTAATACATAACTTAGAATTAGTTTTACATTGTTAGTTGACAAACTGGTTGTAATCTGGTTTATTTAATGAAATTAATTTTTTTGCCTTTCTCCCGATTTCAAGCAAAGAGAAATTGTAGGCTAAAACTGGAGGGTGGGATATTTTTTCACCACTGGTCCAGCGGATCAGTGATTTTCTGATTCCACTGGTCCGAGCCGTTTTTTGGTTGTCCCGGACCAGCAATCCAGTACAATTTCGAACGCTGCATTAAAAACATGGTTCCGTGTTGTGAGCGGACATTGATAAAATATCGAGATCGAATCGGTCAGCGATTTTATATGCCTTTTCAAACATCAAAAGAACCCTAAAAAAGTTTATGGTAGTCGGGAGATGCCGCTCCCCTAAACCCTCCTACCCTAACTGTAACCAAACTCGTTTTGGGTGTAATCAGTAACAATGACGATTCCGAAAAAAGGGGGGCTCGGTACTCTTTAATGTTACATGAAACAAGCGAATCCCACAAAAAGATAATTAAAAAAAGCCAATATGAATACAAATAGTATAACTTATCAATTCAATCTCGTTTTTTTATCTCGATTTTTTATTAATGTCCGCTCATAATAAGATTTTTAGGTGTCCGCTCACAAGACACCTAAAAATATAAATGTGCAAGTGTTTCACTTTCACTAGCAAAATAACACTCAAGTGGAACCCATTTTAAAAGTTTAAATTAACAGAAAACAAGAAAGAAAACAAAGTGCGAAAGATACCTTTAAAAGCTTCACAAAATGAACCAAGACTCAGAATTCAATCACTCCAAACATAAAACATTTTCCCCCATAACACTCTTTAAAATGAGATGACAGCTTTCTCATAAGCATCTCCGAAAAGGGAAAAAAACATTATCTCTTAACACCCGCCGGCATTTAAAGCTCCCTTTCAATTCCCTTAATCTTCATAGAGAAAGAATTTAAATGGAGGGATTGTCGGGGCTTTGGAAAGCATGGTAATCGCCTGCATCTCATCATACCGAGAGTTCAGCGGATCTTCCTAAGCAAGGCCCCATTCTTCAATGGAGATAGAGCTCCGGCCTATCTCCGGAAGCGGCTCCCGAAAAAAACAGGAACTTTCTTCCCTTTTCTGCCCGGAAGTGGGGAAGGAGATCGTCTATTCCCCTGGGGGTGAGGGCATTGAGTGGTTTTTTCGGGATTCTGCCTCGGATACCTTGTTTGTTTACCATGCCCGATCAAAACTTTTTTTTCTTCAGGGTCGGCCTACTTTCACCACTTTTCGGCCCTTGCGCCTTTTTTTTCCTGCTTTCCTGCTATTGAGTCGGACTTCATGCAAACCCAGATACTGTGTATCGCGGGGGTAAGTGCTTGTGGAAGACCTTTTTGCTGCATAACCGTGAGGGAAATACGTGAGGTTGAGGATTGGGGTTTTTCTGGAGTGTTTTTCTTGGTTTGCTTGGGGAAATATTTGTGGAAAGCGAGGTTTGTTGGTTGGTTGGTTGAAAGTGTGCGTTTACTTTTCGGGATTGATATTTTTGAGTTTACATCCCATATTGAATTGTTGAGGGAGGAGGCTTGAAGTTTTGCTTTGCGAAATGTTGTGGTTAGTTCACGTGTATTGGAATATCCCACAAAGTTGAGTTGGTTTACTGGAGGAATAGTAATAAGAGTTAAACCACCCTTGCGATCAACTTTTCTTGTAATAATTTAGAATGTTATACTATGAGCGATAAAACAAATTTGTTTGTTTTGAAAAAAAAACACAGTTTCATAAAAACTAAAGGGGAATGCCAATAAACAGCATAGTAATGTACTTTTAAGGGATAGTTAAATATAGCGCCATTAATTAAAAATATTAATCTAAATACGTAATTAATATATCGTCGTGGAAGATGCAATAAGGCACAACTAACATTTGAAGCACCTTTAGTATTCCAATCCTCTTTCTCGCCAAACAGTTTTCGTGACTTCGTTTGGCGGTTTTAATATGACTGTGCTTTTTTTGTAAACCAAAATTTTTCAGAAATTGATGCTTAGATATTTGATTACTTGATCAGGCTTCGCACCTAAAAGTATTAAAAGAATTTTTAAAACATCTTAATAGCTCTAGTAAGCCGTGATTTGACACATTTTCACATTGGTCAGAAAAAAGTTGCCGATCTTTCATGATCTGTCATAGATCCAAAGATCATGATCTTTCATGATCTGATATTTAGAGAATCAATCTCGATGAAACCGTTTGAGAGCGTGAAAGATATTGGTTTATTTTGAATGCGATTCTGTTTTGACAATTCCTCCGAATATTATTAAACTAATTTAAAAAAGATATTACTGGATCTTCGATTATGTGTTACTTTTTTATTACATGTACCTATTTTTCCTTTAATTAGCTTTGTAAAGTTACCGAATAATGCAAATAAAGCATGCTTTATTTTATGTCGTGGTACCTTACCTGCTACACTTTTATTGTGATTAAAATGTACACAGTTTTGTAATATTTTATGTTCCTATGATTTTTTTGCTTTATACAACGATAAGAGACAAGAAAAATTTTCCCATAAGAATTGTATTGAAAATAAAGTTATCAAACAATTAATTCTGATAATAACAGAAAAAGTGCTTATTTACAAAAAGAAAAAGAAAAATTTTTATTTTATCTATCTATGATGGACAAAATTAATAGAAATGATCGATATTCTTTTCTGAAAAGCAGAAAAATGCTCGATGTGGGCAAGAGGACGAGAAATTCTATTAGAAAGCGATGTTCTGAAGTAGTCACCCTCCCAAGTATTGCCCGTACCTGGAAGTGCTTAACTTCGGTGATGAATAAATGTGCTGGTGTTGGTTTTGACTCGATTTAAGCAGCAACCATACGAAACCATATTTGGCTATTTATTTCACTGCCAATTGAAACAATCTACAACTACATCAAACTGTGTCTTTTTCCGATGTTAGATGTGCTGTATTGCATCTTCCACGACGATATGCTACAAAACTTATACAGTAATAATTTGATCAATAAAAACAATTCAACTACGGTTATAAAGTTTTAACATAAAATTATTTTTACGAATAAGGATGCATTATACAGTCGAATCCGCTTAATGTGATCACGGTTAATGTTATCAATCGGATAATGTTATCGGAATCGACAGGTCCCGATCATTCCTATTTAATTTAATGTAAAATACATAGTTTAATGGAGTGGTGCCCAACCTACGGCCCGCGTGCCAAATGTGGCCCGCGAGGCTCATCCATGTGGCCCGCGGACTCGTTAAATCTTAAAAACAAAAACCACTTTCAGAAATCTTCCAAGAAAACCACGAAATCGTGCGAGACATTATGGCACTTATATCTAAAATGAGATGATATAAAAAATGAATTCTTCAACATCCAGTAAATTTTTTTCTTTACTTATCTGTTTTGTTTTTTCTAGATATGGGGAATTTGGCATTGGATAAATATTTTTCAGTATCAGTTAGCCATTTGAATTCAGTTTATAAGGATATTTTTAGAACCAAACTTCGAAAAGATGTCCGATCGTAAAAAGTTGAAGACTCGGAATGCCGAAACTTTCAAGAAAAGTGGATAAATTCATATTTCTTCATTCAGCGAGAAAATAAACCGCTGTGTCTTATATGCACTTATATGTAAGGAGACTGAGAACAAACTGTGTGTTTGAGAATACACATTATCTGTTATGAAAAGAACAAAAACTAGTGCTCGATCTCGACTTACAGGTAATCATCTTAATTCAGTTTTAAGGATGTGTTACAAATTTGGAGCTAATTTACAAGAACTTAGTATCCTCCAAACAGATGCAAACTTCTCATTGAAAACGGGTAACTTTCCTTTATGTTTAGAAATATCCTTAAAAGTGTTTTTATGTGGCCCACGAGATAAGTTTTCATCGGCAAATTGGCCCTCGTGAAAAAAAAGATTGGGCACCACTGGTTTAATGTGATCAACTAGGAATCATCAATCCGCTTAGTATTATCAAAATTTGTCCATATCCCCTTTAAAACGACCGCTTTTGGGTTTGAGTTTCATTTTGAAGGTCAATTTTTACAAGTAAAAATCTTCTCCATGAGAACATCTGGAGCTTCTTTTTTTCTGAAATTCAGTATGGGTAAGAAAAATAAAACATTCCGTATATTATATTGGAAGAAAACGGTTATGGGAGGGTCCGAGTCCATACTTGTGATTGGTTAAAGAAACACCAAGATCCACGCTTTGCAGATGTTTCTGAATAGAGATTTTGATTTTCCCTTGTTTAATGAAATTTAGATTATGTATAATAAATAAGTGGTTTATTGGAGTGGAAGGATATAATGATATAATGGAGCGGAAAAAAAGAGAGACCTTTCTGTAAAAATACACAACAAGCGATTATTTTAATTTCATTAACTGAACTACTCTGATATTTTTTCCTAGTTTAAAAATAGAATTCTAAATACATTTATTACGATTACATGATTTTTTTAAAGCAAACAATCTAGTAACACTGTTTGCTGTTTTTTGATATGAGATCGCTTATTGTTATCGATCGGATAATGTTATCAGTTTAGTCTCGGACACTTGCGATCACATTAAGCGGACTTGACTGTATATAAATTGTGATTTAAAATCGAAACCAACTTTTTCGTTCATATTTGTAAAAATAAAAGTATTTTCATTTATAAACAAAATTTTGTTTTTGAAAACAAAACGTTAAATAGCCCCTGCATTTTTAAAGAGGTTTGCTAAAAAAATATTTTGCTAAAAATTTAGATTACAACCTTTCTACTCTTAGTAAATATTGCATTGCAACTTCATACCCTTTTTTATGCATTTAGCGATCAGTATGTATTACATTTATCCTTATAAGATTATTGAAAAGCTTGCTTTTCTCCCCAACACCATTTATTTAAATTTTTTTGTCGTTATTTTATGGCAAAAAAACACGAACTTTTAAAGGATGTATCTAATTTAAGCATACCATCCTAAGTAATTGAGGCCATTTTAATGAAAAGCAGCTATGCGTTTCTAATGATAAAAAAATTTTAAACTATTTTCGGTGATCAAAAGTAAAAACTTTAGAAAAGGAAAAAAAATAGAGGGATGTAGATAATGATTCATTACACTTTCTTAATTTATAAAAAGGAAAATGTTCCACAAAATATGTATCTATACTAGTTTAAACAAAAATTAAAAATCAATCTTTTCATCATTTTGACTTTACTCCCCTTTAAGTAAAATACCTGTGTTTCACCCAGGATTAAACTTCCTTTTTACTGATTGGCTTATTTTTTAAAGTACCTTATAAAAACAACAAATTCTGTTGTTCCTAATTCCACAAAAACATCGGGATAGTTAATAAGATTTCCAAATCATTTTCCTAATTCTATTTTATTTCCCGAGTTATGATAAAGTTGCATGGAAAAAATGAAGTTAAAAGCAGATTAAAAACATTTAATTTCCCGTTCTCCTTTGACATTCACTTTCTGATTCTTACTTTTACAAAAAAAAAATCCTCCTAATAGCTTCTAAAACATCTAAGCCCTGCGTTTATTCCGTCCCAGGAGCTTTCAGCTAACAACCAATCACCGAGAAGAACCTTCGGATAGAAACCTATCATACACAAGATAGGGAATGAAATGTTGATAGCGCCTTGCATCAGACATTGATGGATGTGAACTGGCTTTTCCCTGTCCAACGTATTTCCAGTTGAAATTAACTTCTCCTGAGATTGCCAAGGGTAAAAAATTAGGTAGAGAAGTTCTGGAGAACAACAGTTATAAAATGAAGTTCAAAAATTGGCATTTTCTACGAGCACTGTTTTGTTTTTGCTCGGTTAGATATGGAGGTATATTTTTTTGCTTGGATGCTACTGATTTAAATTTATTTCGCAATGGAAAAAATCGTAAAAATGTTTGGTTTAGACCAGGGGTTCAAAAAAATTTTAAAATTAACGAAAACTTGATAAAAAAATTAGCATCAGAATTCCTTTTTTAGTTATTTTGCATATTTTAATTTTACTAGACTGGTGAGATACAAATACAAATATACAAATACAAATTGTCGACCAAGTACAGGCGTAAGCCCAGCAAGGTTGGTCCAGTCTTTTTAACCCAAACTACCGGAATCCCAGTATCTGTCAATTTTCCTCTTGAACTCGGTTACCCCACTTGAATTTACAATTGTTTCAGGCAACGCATTCCATCTATCCACTACCCTATTAAAAAATAATGCTTTCTACAATCCATCTTAAATTTGACTTCATTCAATTTGAAATTGTGACCCCTTGTTCTATTAACCGTATTGAAATCTAGTCCCTCTGTGTCCCCTTGCTTTACCATTTTAAGAAGTTGAATCAAATCCCCTCTAATCCTTCTTTTCTCTAGAGTGAACATATTTAGCTTCTTTAATCTTCCCTCATAACTTAAACTGGATATACCCTTGACCATTTTAGTAGCCCTATGCTGAACCCTTTCAATTGAATCAATGTCTTTTTTTAAGTATGGAGACCAACACTGAACAGAGCATACTCTAGATGAGGTCTCACCAAGCCTCTGTATAGTGGCAAAACAATATCCTCGGACCTTGAAGAAACAGTTTTTTAATGTATCCCAATATCCTATTAGCCTTTTTAGATCGTTTGAAAATATCATTAAAATACTGCAATAACGACCTGACAGAGGGTTCACCAAATTAATTTGTAATTATCAGGATAAATTATCATCTGGACTCCTGTGATTTCGCATTACCTGGAAATTTAGATATCAGGGTAAGAAACAAATAGCGGCAAGAATATTATCCAACGGCTGAGAATATTATAAATTATGTATTATGAAAGTATTTATATTACATTAATGTTCTTCATATAGAATTTGTTAATTACCACTCTGTAAAAAATAATAGAAACGTTCCGCATGAATTCCAGAAGGCACTGTATATTTGGACGGCTAATTTCAACTAAACTCTACTCTAATTTCCACGGCTAGGCTACAGCTCGGCGTTTCATTGGTTCAATCACTAAGCACAGAGACTGCTACGTCATCACGAGACCTACAGCGCATGCGCCACTAGCCGTTTTGGCCGTCCAAATATACACTTCCATTCCAGAAACGTTCCTGCTTTTCCTGAGTTTTTACAGCAATTAAACACTTTCCTGGAAAATTCTGGTTTTCATTTCTGAAATGTTTCTGAATACCACCGAATCCTGCCAGAAGCGGATTAGTGACGCCTACATTAGTATTAACCAATCAAAATGCTTGGCTTGGATCTTAATTCTAAGATATATTTTATATGGAATGTAAATCTTGGAATCGCCGGTGGCACAGGGGTATGCCTTTGCATTGCATGCTATAGTTTGCATGCATGTTCTTCGGATCTAATCCCGGTATAGTGATTATTTTATTTTCTGCGGAACGTTTAAGTATTTTACAGTAACGTTCCTGGTATTTTCCAGGAACATTACTTTAAAAAATTGGGCAACTCAGCCGGTCAGTTTTTTTAAGTAACGTTTCAGAACTTTTTTACTGTGCAAATGCGAGTATAAATACACGAATAAAAGTGGTTTGCGTTTCTTTAAGAGAAAACCGTTTATTGTTTAAATCCAATTTACGTCAGAAAGAAAAACGCTAATTAAGTTGATTTCTTAAAGGCGAAAATTAACTCCCCCATTTTGGTCATATTTATATCAATTTACATTTTTAAGAGATAGTGAGGATAAATGGAAGTTATTTTTAAACAGGCCTCTCTCAAACTATATTTTAAATACGCCTCTTCAAACTATACTGTCATGACTAGTGATGGGCAAAATCGATAATTTTAGGTATCGAATACTTTGGTATCGAATACTTATAGGTATCGAATACTTATAGGTATCGAATACTTTGGTATCGAATACTTATAGGTATCGAATACTTTGGTATCGAATACTTATAGGTATCGAGTACTTTAAGGTATCGAGTACTTTTTTTTCAATGTCGGGAAATGAACCTGAAGGGATAATTTTTTTAGGGCCTATCCATAATCAGACTAATATTCAAAAAACTGAAAGCGATCCATCAAAAAGCCCCGTAGCTACGGGCCTGGAGGTGGATAGAGGCCAAGGATTTGGCGGGGGAAAAACCTAGCCGCGTCAAATTTCTCTCGCGGATGTTAACGACTTGGGTTTGAGCGTTGCAAAATGAAAACGGAAACAGGCTGCGTTTGATCTAAAGTAGGTATTATAAAGATTACTTCATTGAAAAATTTAAAACGAAATATGTCAATAAAGTATCGATACTTTTGTGGGTATCGAATACACTCGATACCTATAGGTATCGAGTACTAAAGTATTTGGTATCGATACCTGCCCAACACTAGCATGACCACATTCAAATTTTATAGTCACGAAACATAACATTTAAAGCATTTGAAACTACATTCCACATGAGTTCAGATCGTTTAGGATATACTATAGTATATTACAACCAACTTCAAATAAATTTACAAAGCACAATGGTAGAGCTTTATAACCAGCATAAACCATAAATCGATTCGGAAAATACAAAGTGATTTCAAAGCACGCGTGCTTAGCGTCATCCATCAAAAACAGTAACCCACTCCAAACAGGCATTCCACTTACTCTCTATACGCATTCATCGAAAAACCACCAACCATCGCTTACAACCCCGCGAATAAAAGAGAGTGCATGTTGAAAAATCATAAAGAATAGAGCGGTCTGCGCGTGGATAGATATAAGTTACATGATTCCATTTATCAAGCAACACAACACCCATCCCTTGTTGTGTTCCGCTAAAGGCCATATAAAATCCCATTCCGTCAAGAACGCCGACAACCCGCCTTAACATAACGACCGGGATTTAAATATCTGAGCTCACCACTACCACCATAAGAGCTTTTTTTTTCAATTTGCCGAAAACCGGAATTGCGATCAGAGGAATTTGCGCATTCTCGAGAAGAAGAAAAACTCCATCTTAAGAACTTTCCTTCCCTCTCTAAGTGTAAAGCACCCCTTCTATAAATAGCAGACAAATATAATCTTTTGAATCTCCAAACCATTTGTATAGACATATATCATTTTTGACTTAAAGAATTTCCTCTAGAAAAGGGATCGTTTAAGATTGAAAAATGTATCAATATAAACCCAGACTTTATTTTCCCGATACGTTTTCGAAGTGTCATGCGATAACCGATCCCCTCTTACCGAAGATCGCAGTTCCATTGTTCGGGTCTTGATAACCTTGGGTCCTTCGGTAAATGTGTTTCCTATTGCCTCGCTTTTTTTCTGGGGGAGGGAAGAGTATTATTCATGCACGGATATAGTAAAGGGAGAGAACGCGTTATAGAATTATTCGTTCATTTTCTTGTGTCCGTGTTTTTTTTTCTTCTTCGGGGTAAAGGGTTTCCTTTTGATGAATAATGCATGGTTCGATTTACATGAGAATGTCCAGGATATAGTCTGTGGAGGATAGTATCATACCTGGAATTACCGTAAGGGAAAGTCAATGTAAATGAGTGAATAATAAAAGATGCAGGAGTAGTTTGTGATTAGAAGGATTTCTTGCGAATTAGCCGAATGGAATTAATTATGACGACACCCTTTAAATAATTTCATGTTCACTCTTAACTCGACACTCTAATAACACCCAAAAGATTTACAATACCTTTTCCAATACTGAAATTTTCTAATTTGCACCCATTTATGACAAGTTATTGTATCCATTTTATATTTTAAATTCAAATGACTTTGATAATTTAATTAAAAACGTTTCAATTGAACATGATATCAATAGTAGTCAAAAATACATACGCTGCGCTTTTTATGGATTTGGTATTCACTCAGTAGGTGCTAGAAGTAAATCCCGAATTTATGGAAAATAATTACGACTCGAACTTAAAATTAATATACTTATTAAATTAACCAATAACTAGAATTATTTAATGCTTTATAAGATAGTTTTTCGTTTTCTTTTGTTCTTGCTTTTAAGATCACAAGACTAATGAATATTTCTTATAGGAAAGCTTATCCCATTATTAAATTGAAAATCAAATACTTATTTTTAAAAAGTCTATGTTAGAAGAGTTTTAAAAAGTAAATATTGATTTTTTAAGTCGAATACTTTATTCATAAAAATGTCGCCCTAAATCTTCTTTTTCTTTATTTAGAAAAATCTCTTTGTAACCGTGTTTAAAAATTTACACAATTTTGCACAGACATATTCTAGAAAGTAAAGGTAGATGCTTTTATAATACAAGAGTTGTACTTACTTAATATTAAATTGGTAATTTACTTACATAATATTCCATGTAATAATTTTTGATGGCAAAGAGGAAGAAACTCTTACCTGCAAAAGAAACAACACTTTTAGAGCATAATGAAGTCATTTATGTAAAGTTTCTATAAATTATTAATTTGAGAACAAGGCAATTTGCGTAAATATTATAAATGATCAATGTTCCTATTTCAAGGGTTATTTTATAATTCAGCTTTGTGAAAATTTTAATTTTCCCATGCTTGTAAATGTTTTTATGCTGAATATACACTAAATTGAATTTATTTAATTAGTCAGTCTAGACTAAAATTTGTTTTGTCAAAACTTATAATAAAAGTTATAAGTTTAATCATTAGACAAATTGTTAAAATTTGTAAAATAAATAAAGTTAACAGGCTTTTGTTAGTTACAATTACAAAATACTTTCATAAGATTATATGCCTAGTAAAAGTTACACCACTAGCAGTGTTTCCTATACTTTTACATACAGACTATATAAAATTGAGTTTTTATTTTTTTTTCAGTTTTCTCAAACTACTTCAATTTAATTATTTTATTTACAGTTGTTATTTTGAATAATCACTTCAGAATCTAGCATGACCTGTTAGTTATAATCCATTCAATGCGTAAGTTTAATTAAATTGGCAATTCCAGCATTTTTATTTAATTTTTTATTTGATGGAGATATCCAAGAGAGGAATAGAACAATCGATATTTTTTTAAATGTGATGCTTATTTACTTACTAATTTATTTTTAAACTTTGGATTTTTAAAAGGGCATTAAAACAGCATGTGACGTCATTTAATCCGCAACATTGGCTTAAAATAATGGAGTCAAGAAGGCCAGAGGGCGTTAGTATTGATTATCACGTGATAGCTACAAAAACAAAGTGAATAGATACTATGCTGCTAAGTAATGCATTCACTAGTAAACAGAGCTAGAAATGTAGCAATCATGAGATCGCTGACATCACGTGAATTGAGTCCATTGGATTCAAAGCGATTGTCGATTTTTATTTAAAAACTTAACTAATTACTTTTTTATTTTTTATGTCGATTTTTGAATTTAGAACCATTCTGTTTACTGAAAAAGTGCATTTTTTTCTGTTTTCAAAAATGCTGGAACTGCCCATTGCTCTCTTTTAAAATCACTGTAAAATCTCGCCTCACTGCATTCAAATTCAGTATTCAAATTATTAAAACATGTTAATAGTTGTAATTTTCAGTTCATTTAATAACACACAATAAATCAATTTCTGAATTACACTCTAAGGTGTGCCAAAAACTAACTCAAAATTTAGCATCTCAGTATCATCCTTTCCTAGTAAAATTATTATCCTTATTATTATTAAAACGAGACTCAGAGTTGAGTCAGCAGCAAAAAAAAAAGAGTTTGGGACTTAAGCTCTTGGAATATTCGAATATCGGATGCAAAGATACTAAAAAAGTTAAAAAAAATTCTTTCCTGAACTCCAGATCACCCGGAGCGAAAAGTTTACTTCCTTCTCTGATATCAATTTATTTCATACCATCGAATCTCTCCCAAACTGGTACTCCCCATATATATCCAATCTCTAACGGTTAAAGAAATTGCTGGAAGTTCTTCTACATGCTAAACCTAGGCTAGATGTTGGACGGATCTCAGAAAAATCAATCAATGCGTATCGAAATTACTTTAAAGAGAAAAATCGGCCTCGTCGTTTTTCCAATGTAGAGGGGGGCAGCTATTTATCGGACTACTGAGTTTGATGACACTTTTTATAGGTCGCCTCGATTATAATCGTTTGACCTTTGGAGGCGGAGGTTCAATCAACTACAGACTACTTTTTTCTCGCGTATTTTCGTTGCGGGGAAATACGCTTTTTTTCTCTTTCTTTAGAGTGGAATATTCGATGGATTAATATCCTAGGCGATATTGATACGTTGAGCTTATCTTGGGTGGAAATGTGTAAGGGAGTTTTCTTTACCCTGTAAAAAAGTGGTAAATTTACAGGAAAAAACTGTCAGCCAGTTTATTTCCACTTATTTCACAGGTATCTTCTGTGAATTTTCACAGACTTTCTATTTTTAATAGCTTTCTTCTGCAAACGAACAGATAAAACTTGTTTATGCACGAATAAAACAATTATAGTTTTTATTAATAATATACTAGTAACTTTTTACTATTTAAATCCAGCGGTACGGACGAAAGGAAAGAGCATTTAAAATGGTGATTTCTGAAAGATTTACAGATATTTTTTACAGCGTACCATATTCCAATTTCGGAATTTGTGTAGTTTTCAAGTATAAAGGAAGTTGGATAAAGGTTAAGTTTAAAATTAGTAACTATTACAGATGCTTTTAAATATAAACTTGAATTGGATTTAACTAAAAAATGCCACTTCGTTACCAGCTTTTTACTTTTTGTTACCTTTGTTACTGTAACACATAAATGGAGCTCAGAATTCTTCATTCTTATTCTTTCTTCACTTAATATTTTGTGTTGTATGAAGAATTCTTCTCAGAACTCTTCATAAAACACAAAATATTAAGTTGGACGGTAAAATTTTAAATGAAAACTAATATGAATGGTATTTTTTCCAAGCCATTAAAAGGATGACCAAAGGGTTTAATTTGTGATACTAAGTTTCACACGAAATTTTGACACCTAATACTAAACTTCTAGGGAAATCTGATTCTATTACTTACCTCTTTAGGGTAGTAAGTTTTATTTAAAAATGGTTAAACCACAGTTGATAAAGATAAATGAATTCTATCCAACCAACATATGTATTAATAGAAAGAAATAAGGCTTATAACATATCAAAATAAACTTGTCTTATTAATAAAACTTCAACTTATGTTTAGCATAAAAACCTAGGTTTATTAAGATATGTTATACTTAAATTAATGTAATCGTAATTATATCATCTCAATCTTCCAAATATAATTCTTGATCTTTTTTCATGTTTCAGAAATAACTATTACTATGCAAGTGTTATTTAATGGATAAATTTAAAGCAATTATCTTATGAATTACTTCCAGTAAATTGTTTCTCCTTTCAAAATACGAAATGCCCAGAAGCCATGCTTTCGTTTACAAAGAAGTGATGCGTTAAAACGTTATTACGAAATTTGTGCTTATTTTATTTTTGAACTGGTCGTAAGAATGTACAGCGTGTTTCAAAAGTCCGTTTCGCTATTCTTATTAGGAACCAACGTGACCTATGGTCACAGAAGTATGGTCTACCCCTAGGTAAGTGACCATAGAGAATCCATTGAAATTACTTACAGCGCCCCTAGCGGCGAAATAAAAAAGTTAAAAAATTAATTTAAAAACTAAAGGAGATGGAGCAAAAATCTCAGTGAGAGTATTGTTGCCAACTTTATGAAGAACCCACCGAAAAATTTTCATGAAAATATCGTGAATATTCGCGGAGATATTAGCATATGGAAATAGTATTTTTTATAGTTTCTAACTCTAAATAGTTTCTAAATTATTTTTTCTTTTTTTGTTTCGCCGCTAGGGGCCCTGTATGTCATTTCAATGGATTTACCAGGGTCATTTACCTAGGAAAAGACCTTACTTCCGTGACCCTAGGACATTTTGGTTCCAAATAAAAGCCACGAAACGGAATTTTGAAACACCCTGTATAATTGGTTTAAATGCGTTAAAAACAATAAAATAAGTTTAAAATTGAAAATGTATATACATATTTTTAAACAATGAAGGGATATAGTATTTTTTGTACAGTTTAAATTAAAGCCCTGGATACTCTACCGTATCCAGAGGTAGAGTATCCAGGGCTTTAGTTTAAATTCCGTCTGTTTAAAATCTTAAATTAAATGCTCGTAAAATAAAAATATATTACATACAAATACTTTATGAAACAAAAAAATAGTATTTAAATCTCCATAATCTATAAAAATATTATGTAAAATACTTGTAATGATACTACACTAACAACATAAGTACTTTATTTGGATTGAGTAAACTCTTCAAATCAAAAGTCCATAAACTGTCATATTTAACCCTTTAGAGTGTAGCTTATCATATATGCAAGGCGATGTATCCAAGCTAATTATCCCCCTCCTTTTAAACTTAGATGATCAAATGCGCGGTTTCACACATCTGTATATCAATGTAGCTATAATTATAACGTGGTTATTTTAGAAAAATTGCGATTTTTAGTAAAATTACAGGTTGAAATGTATATAAATAGCTGGGCGTTGGATCCACCTTTTTTCTGTACTGCTAACTGTTACTGAACAAAATATTAGGAAAAATACAGGATTTTATATCCCAAAGTTTGCATTAAACACATTGCAGTTTAGTTTTCTCAAAAAAAATCAGATAGACTTGTTCCAAAATCCCTGAAAAATTGACCCTGACAGCAAAAAAAAGCCTGACCCCCCGATGTACAGACAGGTATTAAGTCTAAATAAAGATAACAAGTGATTAAAAACTTTAAAGAAGTTAAAATAAGTATTTTTGTGCTTAAATAAGAAAGTTTCATTCTAACTGCATTGTTTTTAATAGTGTGTTCAAAATAGAACTAAATGCGCAGCTTTGCATATATGCAAAGACTAAATACTTGCCGATAATTAAAAAAATAATTTGGAGGGAATTTTTTTAGTATTTTTTCCTGTGTTTAGGGCTCATAAAGTAATCAATAAAAAATATTGACATTAATTGGAAAATGTGCGCACTAAAGGGGTTTAAGACATTTTTGTGTAATTTTAAAACAATCTTAACAATATGGAAAAAAAAAGCAAAAGTAAATGTAGAAGATCGACTGCATATTGCTATAATTATTAAAATAATTGAGTCTCAAATGATGAGAAAACACATGTTATGAAGTTAAAAACCCCACAGAATATGTTAAACTTTATGCGAATGGAAATACATTCAATTTTCCTTGAACAAAATATATTACCAAATACATACTACTTGCATCGCATCACCTCAAATGTGGTGTCTATTAAGAAATGTATTGTTTTTAAATTGCATCTTTTAGTCTTTTCTTTTCAAGATTTTATTTGAGCTCTTCTATAAATAAAATCTCATTTAATACCAATAGAGAAAAGGTTCTTTTCGAATAAAGAAAGCATTCCAGTTAATGTATCGATCCTTTCCTCTTTTATCAGAATGCATTTCGTTAATTAATTTGTTCTTTCAAAATAGCATTTTCTTTTGGGTATTTTCATTTTCTTATTCCTTTTGTGTTGGATTCTGTCGTACTTTTCTTAGGCTTGATCAAATTTATTCCGAATTGATGTCTCATTTAAGGGCAGAAAACTTGGTTGTGCAAGATGGATTTTCAGTAGTATCCATAAAACAAAATAATGAAGTTTTATTTGTGGTAATAGTGTTTTATTCTAATTTATATGCATTTTGTTTTTAACATATTTAAATACATGAGCAATAGACATTGAGGAAGAAAAATTGATTTTAGTTGGTCTCTAATCACTATGAACGTTTGGGTAAGTTTTATAAATATTATGTCATACTTATAAAAGTTAATCAATTTGAATAGTAATTCTTTTTCCATTGAACAAACAAGGGGTCGACTCTTAAAGTGAACCAATACCTAACTTTTTAATATGTTCGTGATGCATATTTCCAACTACAAAAATGTTCAAAATGAAGTAAAAAAATCGTGTTTGATTATATAATTTTTTGGTCAAAAAATAATTTTTACATAAAAATACGAATTCAAATTTTTGCATTGTTTTCTGGCACTAACAATCATACTTAGTAAAAACATTATAAACTTCTACGACAAAATTCCTTAAAGGTTTAAAGTTTTGTAACAAACGGATACCATACATAATAATACGTTTCAAATATTACAGGGGCAAAAAAATAGTATCCATGGAAACTGGTATTAAAATAGTTTCCTCTTTTGGAGATGGTTAAAGATTAAAGTAGAGCTTTTTGCCCCCAAATCATGAATTTAAAAGTGGCATTGCACCGTCTATCCTTGTCTTCTAGAAGCATGGAAAAAAATTATGTGCAAAAGAAATATTTCATAAATTTAAGAGTTCGTTTAAAATGTTACATGCTAATGCTGATATGATATTAACATAACTTGTTAGCAAGACACATAGAACAGACTCTACTTCTGAACAATAAATATGAATGTTAACCAAATGTCTGTCAGTAATACAACAAAAATCCTAATCAGCTTTACGTTAAAAAGTTTTCCCATATGAGATAGTTTTAGTTAGTTGAGATGTTTTATGATTGAAAAACATTTTAAGCAAATAATGGTATGAAATATTTTTTAAGATTTCAAAGTGCAAGAGACTGTACAACTGAACAAATATGTACTGTATGCTTATTTATACAGCACTAGTTGATATGCCCGGCCTTGCACGGGTGGAGTTATAGCTTACTTTTAAAAATTTTCAATACATTTTATTGCTCCTTACTGTATTACACCTTACTTTACCGGATTAAAGGTATTAAAATCCATCCACTTGTCAAGCATTATAATATTTGAATTATTTCTACATTTAACCTCATGATCCCCTTATAAAAAACAGAAAAAAATTACCAAAAATATCCCAAAATTACTTAAAATATGCCCATTTAGAACTCGTGATTAATTAATTATACAGGATTTTAATAAACTTTTCTGTGAAATTATTCAATAATTAATGCATATTCCATTTGTAATTTAGGAAAAAAATCAATCTTTCTAGTTGAAATGGCTTTAAAATATTCAATAGGTTTTTAGTTGTAAACTACCTTCCTTAAAGCTACAATAGCCTATGTTTTTTCTTGAGTTTTTTACATAGGTATACCAAGTTTGGTGCATATCGGAAATAAACTGTGGATTTGTATAAATAGTCCAGCAACTTGGTAGTTTTTTTTCAGGAAAAAATACAGTAGTTTTTTTCTCAACGGTTTTATATGTTTTAGTAGAGGGAGCTGAATCTAAAAGACACACACAAGTTGACTTTTATTATATTAGATATCCTTTCAATCTTTGACAATAATAAAACACGTTTGACATTTTTAGCATACAAACTAGTATGCAATGTGTCAAAAATTTAAAAAAATATCTTCCCCACAAATTAATAAATATTTATTTTACTTTAAAAATTATTTAAAAGGTAATAAAATTTGAAGGACCGATATATTTCACAGTAACTTTCTAATATCTACATCACATTATGTATTTATTTACCTATCACTACTTTTCAAATCAATTTGTTGGAATATAAACATCGCAGAAAATAATTAAAAGGCATTTTTATGTTTACATAAAGCCCTGTATATCAAAGATTCCTGAAAGCAAAGTAACTTAGCTTCATCCAGGGCTTTATGTTTACATAGAAGTGATAATATGAAATAAATGTCACAAAACAAGATAACAAATAAAAATAAATTGAAAATAAAACACTCCTTTTTATTTGAATACCCCTATCCAGTATATCCGTTCGTGAAGAATGGAAGAAAACCCCCCAATCCCAGCTTAAACCACCCATGCGGTTCAAAGAAAACCCACCAATTCACCTGACTGCTTCCATCCACTGTAGCCATCCCCACCAATATGCGAAGCATGCATCTTTCCCTACAGATGCCGTTTTAAGGAAGAAAAACCAGCCTTGTTCCGAGGCTTATTTACACGGGTGCGAGAACAAAATGCGTACGAGTACTGCTATTTCAGAATCCTAAATAAATTGCAAACACTCTTCCTCAGATTTTCGAGACCCGGATTGTTTCTATTTATCCGGTTTGGCAAAAAAATGAAGAATTCTTCCGAGTGCTCGAGAACAAATAGGTTTTCCTCTGTGAGGTTAATATTCAGGGTTATCAGACGGGGGATGAATTGAAAAATATTTTTATTTCTTTTTCCGCTTGTTTCGGTTACATGGAGGTGGGTTTTCGTGTTTTTGCGTCGATTCAAATTGACTTGGAAAATCTTTATTTTCCGCGATTTGCGTGTCATTAAATTTCCGCATATGCGGGAGTTATTTTATGCATTGTTGATTGGATTTGGGCGAGTCTGGTTTTATTAAAGAAGGGTTTGAAGTAGGTCTGGAGGGAAACTTAATACTCTGGGCCTTTTCTTCCCTCCTCAGAATAATTGAATTCAATTTTGGGATCACGCTAGGTCAAATAGTTTGAGAGCGGATGAAATGACTTAAAATGAATTATGAGTGCATAGAAAAGTTTGAATTTTCGGATAATATTTTCTAGAAGTGAATATTTTATTTTATTTTAGAATTGGTTGAGAATACAATGCTTGAATAAACTTTGAATGAGAAAACTTAAAAACAAGGACCTAAATAAGTTTAAGAATTATAAAAATGGAAAAAATATATGTATGTAAATACCAATTGATTGTAATTGACATATTATCGGTTAATTTTAAATATTTCTATGGATAAAAGCCAATAAAAATGAATTGTTTCCTTTCACCCCTTATCTACTGACGGTACTTACAAGTACCACCAACTTTAAAATAACATAGAATAACCATCTTTACGTATATACTGTCGTTACTTTGCATGAACACTCATAGTTTTACACTTCCATGATAAAATGCAGCATTGATTATATGGTGAGTATTTTAGTGGGAAGTACGAATAGATTGAAAACTAAAGGTGGGCTTTCAGTTGCCATTTTGATCGGATTCCTATGAAAAGTAGTTAAAAGTCAAAAGGAAAGTGTATTATTTTTTAAGACTTAAAACTGCGATAAAAATATATTTGTTTTTTTTTGTGTTGTGAGAATATTTTAGCCGGCAGTGTACTGACGGTACTCAAAAGTATTAATTAAATTAATAAGCTCTAGAGCAGGGGTTCTCAACCAGTGGGTCGCGACCCCCTGGGGGGTCGCGGGGCATGCCTAGGGGGGTCGCGAAACAAAAATTAAAAACTGTCATATTTACAGAGTTATCTTTTATACAGACACAGCAATTTTCAAAAGTTATAGATTATAAATTATTAGAGAGAATAGTTTGTTTCATGCATGAACTATTTTGAATAAGAGTAAATAAAAGGAGGCATCTCAGCGTAATGTGAGTGAAATGACGACTATATGGTAGATAATATTTACATTTTAGGTCTGAGGGGGGTCGCCAAAATATTTTCCCTGAAAAGAGGGTCACGGAGTCAAAAAGGTTGAGAACCCCTGCTCTAGAAACTTCCAAAAGAAGATTATTTTATTTAGGTTATCCCTTAATTTTTGATTTCGTGCCTCAAAAAAATATTTGCTTGAAAAAAAATTGCTGAAAATCATAATGCTGTAGTGCAGTGGTTCCCAAACTATTTTGGTCGTGGAACCCCCAAATTTGTTGCCGATGATCGTGGAACCCTGAATATTTTTTAATCAACGACTTTTCAAAATTTAATATCTGTATCCAGCACAAGGGGCACTTTTCCAGACAATCACGTTTACCTTTTCTCAAAAATGTCAAAATATTGATGATTTTCCAAAAAGTATCACGCAAGATTCCCTTGTGGTCCCGTGGGGGGGGTCTGGGGGACCCTCCCTCAGAAAAAATTTTGAAATTCGACTGGTAAAAGTAGGGTTTTAACTCATTTTGAGAACCTTTTTGGGTCGAACCCACTTTTTGAACCACTGCTGTAGTGTAGATAAAGGGTTAGAGTGACACATTTTTATTTTTTAAAAATTCCGCTAATTTTTATTTACCTAAAAAAGTTGCGTAGTTTTAAGAACCATATAGAAATTAGTATATTTGAATGTGCTGGGTTATTAGGGCTTAAACATACACTGTAAAAAATAATCGTACAAAAACAGAAAATCTCTGGCAGCAAAAGTTGCAAGAGCTTTCCTTTCCACGAAATTTCTCTGTTGTCTGAACTTTTTCCGTGTGCTACGACCGTTTCGAAACTTTTGGGAACTATTCAAACAGAAATATTCAAATTTTTTTAAATACATATTTGTCTCTCTTCAGACTGGTCTCTTTTTTCCCAACTTCGGAAATTTTAATGGGTTATTTTCCTAAATATTATCGCAGGAAAAGTCGTTGTTTACAGAACAAGTTCAGTCAACAGAGAAATTCTGTGGAAAGGATAGCTCTGGCAACTTTTGCTGACAGAGCTTTTTTTATCTACGATTATTTTTTGCAGTGTATATTTCCCTCAACAATTTAAGTTTGTTAGTGTGACTAACAACTTGACTAACAACTTGTGTGGGGCAACTTGACTAGGAAATTTAGCATTGGGACGACAATTTATTGGTTGCAACGAAAAAAAGGGGTTCAATTCCGCTTATCTCCTTCGTTAAAATTTTTCAAACCATTCTAATGTCATAAAAATTTAATTGTTGACATTGATGGAATTGCATTAACCTGTTGTTTTGCACGTTTTGGAGTTATGGTTAACCATTAGCGTTAAACCCAGCTTGGCGATATTTGACGGGAAAGGTAACGGAACTGAATCGAAAAATATTACTCACTTTAGAAAGAGAGAATGATATTACCATATCAGTTTTTTGAACAAGCGTTTAACAGCAGAAACCACCACCCAATATGATCCCTTCTATTCATCTTTACTGCACCAGGCACGAATCAAACAGCAAGATCATCTCCCGAACATGAACACCCTTGACACCTTTCGCGACACTGACAAGATACTATCTCTCCCCGGACAAGGATTGAGACGCGGGGCGATGTCACCCCCGTATAAAATATGTCACCTGTTAGCGACAACGACCGCGCCAAACAATGGGTTAAAATTAGAACGCCTCTCTCTCTCTCGTTTGACAGAGGGATTTTTTCTGCTGTCACCTCCCTCGTCCCTGACGCCCCCGGGCGTGCATGCAAAAGGGTGTTGTTTTGAAGGTGTCACGTGTTCAATATCTGTTCGGCGGTAATGGACTCTGAGGGAGATAGTGATTAGGGTTTGGGGAAATGTCTGGGGGTGGTTTTGATGATGATGATGATGATGTAGTGTGGTTTGTTTTGTTTGTTTGTGGTGGTTTGGGACTTGTTTGGGAAGTTTGATCTGAAGGGAGGATTTAAAATGTTTGATTACATATGTTATGTAGGGGATTTTTAAGAAAATGTTGGTTCCCGTGTTGTTTGTTCGAGTGAAACATTGTTTTATTTGGGTGATATTGAATTGGTATATGAGGATGAGTTTTCATCTCCATTCCAAGAAGTGAAAAAAAAATGAAACTTTATTCTTTTTAATATTGTGTTTTATTTGACGTCTTCTATACTTTCCTTTTTAAACCTACAAAGAATAAATGTTCCCTATACCTAGAAAACATGTTTTTCCGTGAATCCTAAGAAATTTAGATCTAATAAAAATCACTAAAAGAATAAATTTTAAAAGTAGGCGAACACAGGTCCATATGTTTGGTGATGATTAAGTTCTAGCGAAGACAATTTATCATTAGTTTGGTTCATAATAGGTACAGCCGGGGAGGTCACAATGCCATTTGGGTCTATAATATGAGTTGTATTTGACATTGATTGATTGATAGAAAGGCTTTCTAATATGATTGTGAGCTAAGATAATCTGAAGTTTTTTTTCGAAACACGGAAAGCTTTTCTACTTTGAAAGAAAATGAAAATGGATATTTCTTTAAAGTACAGAAATTTACTGAGGTAACAGTGCTTCTGATGTGCTTCCATTATTTAAAGAAGGAATTTTTTACAGTGCAGTGTTTACTCTAAAAAGTATTATATTTTACAAATATTAGAATCTTAGAAACATATTTTACTTTTGAAAGTTTATCTTGCTTATAGAATACACATTTTTAATAAGATTTGATTTTTTCAATTTTATGAAATAAACTAATAACATAAGACAAAACACATACATATAAAAACACTTTCTTGATACATTTGAATGCCTAAGTTGCTAGTACTTTATATTTACTTCGGTATTTTTTTATCCTTTTCCATAACATATTTCAGAAAATTAATACTAAACACGATGCAGAAGATTAATAAAGAGCAAGTATAATCAAATCAAATCACTCACAATAATATTTATCCTAAATGCAATTGTATTTATTTTGTATTTAAATTGGTATACGAAGAGAAATATTAATTTATGACCAAATAAATCCTCTTTGTTTCGCTAAACAAATAACACTAATCCTTGGAATAATGAAATTAATACACAGCGTATTTCACGTATTTCAAAGCAATAAAGATAGATAGGAGAATTAGGAGATAATTAAAATAAATCTAGAGAAAACATTATTTGCAAAATTATTTTTCGCAGATAATTATTTTTTTAGTAGGTATTTAATTTTGTCTCATTGTTTAAAACTGTTTAATGTCTGATCTGTAGGGTTTTTTTTCAATATATTCCTAAATATGATATTTGTAGGATGGATATGCATGCATGTTAATTTATTTTTGAGTATAAAAATATCAAATAAATTGTTTCTTTGACAAATTTATTAATTTAAGAAATTATTTTTTATGAAACCGGGCAGAGATAATGTTAACTATCCTACTTATTGATATTCATTTTCGTGCTGTTTTCAACGATCTGTCAATTAATATTATCTCGGCAGAATTGAAAACAGCTTATTTATAATTTTTAAAAACCTTTTGAGAAAAGAGAAATGGTTCTAATTAATATAAGTAAATTTACTAAATATCTAACTCTTCACAACCAAGTTACATTTAATACAAACTTAAATATATAAATGTAGGTTTAATATACGTACGTGTGTCCCTTATGCTAGACGATTTCATAGGACTGCAATTTTAGAATCATGTGAAATAATAGTTTTTAGCTATCTATTAAGAAAATAATATTTTCTTTTTAGAAAAAGGTTTAGTTATTATTTTTTTGTAGTTAAAGAATACGAAAATCGTTTATACTCCACTCTTTTGCTTCTTACTTTTTATAAGAAGGAATAATTACTCATATTATTACACCTGACGCTTACCCCCAATTTATTAAAACTACAATAGTATTAGTTGAACAAATTCAGCTTACTAAAAGTTTCAGAATCACACGAAATAAACTCATTACATTAGACTTGAATTGCGCAAGTACGATTTGGAAAACAGGACAGTTCTAAACCGGGATTGGGCAAACCCAGGACATTTCTTAGCATTCCAAAACTCCCGTCAACACCGATCCCAGAATTCAACAGCCTCAAATTTCGAAAAACTCGAAACTACCCCATAAATAAAGCCGCCGTCTTCCTCAACAACAGCCTTCGTCGGCCATTCAATTACCATTCACCGAATAACGGTTTTTTCGCGGCTGCTTGCGAAACTTTTCAATTTTGTCTACCCAGCTGCCTCGAATATTCTGCAATGAAGATCGACACCTGAAAATAAAGAAACCGCTGACGAAATGACTTTCACCGTCCAAAATGGCTGGAATCGATGAAAGAAATTACTGTCGCTCTCTCGCCTTGTATAAAACGGAGAGGCTGCTGAAAAACTCCCTCTGGTTGGATGGGGAAAATAGATACCTTCCTGAGTTTAAATGCTGGAGCCAGGAATTTTCCGACGAACAATGCTTAAGGGATGTTTACGTGGAGGAAGCTTGTTTTTTTATCTTTCTTGGAGAAAAAGTTGCTGACAAGACTTCGTTGGCATGGTGTTTTTTACATAATGCTATGAATAAATGTGTTTTAACGTGGGATTGATGCCACCAATTTCGGAAATTTCTTTTCTTTACAAGAGAAAATGTCTAGTTTTAAATTGGTCTTTTAAGAAATCAGCTTGTTCTTAAATATTTCCAAGCCTCCATTTGTCGGTTGTATTTAATTCAAATAATGAAAAGTAAGTAAAAAACACAAATGCAATGCGCTTTATGACTCGTGTATGTGGCTCTTTTCACCCTAATGATAAATAAGACTAAAATTTGAGATAAATTAACATAGTTTGACTCAACTCAAAGGACATTTGTAACTATCAATAATTAAAAGTATGAAATATCATCGTCGAATTTTATAACTAACATATTTAAAAAAAAGCAGACAGTTTTTTTCGTTCTTTCTTTGCAATCCGAAAAGATTAAATTCAAAATCCATTTAGTTGTACTACTTTACTTATTTCGGCACTTATCAAAGAAACTCATTTTAATAAGCGACAGATAAAATTCGATCATGAAAATTCACCCCAGGGGCAAGTTTATTTACTGCAATCTTTGAGTTTTTCCTCCAGAGGCAATTTAGTCGGAATCCCATTCAATGAAAAGGCACTGGAAAAAAATCATCTCTCCGAAGAACCGCATTAAAATGTCGGTCAGACATTCCGAGAGAAAAGAGAATATTTCGGGAAAAATTGGAAACACAACAGAATCGCAAACAACACAAAATAAAGACCCGTCGACATCTGATTGTTGCTAATGGAACTAGCAATCGATCAATGCTTAGAGTGATAACTCTCTGTTATGAGGACAAAAGCAATAGCTAGCAGGCCTGCCAACAATTTCCAACTCCTTTCTATTCTAAAAACCGCCAATAGGTGGGGGGACAAAAAGTTGAAAGCGATGATAAAAAGAAAAGGGAAGAAGTCCGCTTTTCTGAGGAGCCCTGGGAGCGAGGCTCCGTGATTGGTTTTGCAGAGATTAACGGTTCTTTCATTCCGGACGGTTCTATTGGCAGTGTCGTTTGTAGTCCGATTGAAGGCTAACCTAAGCGAATTGAATTGGGCTCGGGATCTCATCATGGGGACAGAGAAGTTTAAAACGCCCTGGGAGAAGAAAGGGGGTCTTAAGAGAAGGAGATTGAAGGCGTATATCCTCGTTGACAGGAGGCAAACTTCGCATGACGGATGAGGAGGTGATAACGGGGACGCTTGTTGGGGAGGAAAATGTAATCATGGAAACTCGTACGGTCAGAAAGAAGCTTTACTTTTCTTCACATTGGTGTCAAAAGAAACTATTGCTTTTTCGGGATTTCCTTAATATGAAATGCATCCATGCTGCACTGTGAAAAATCCGTCCTTTTACACTAAATTTTCCCCTGTATTTTTACAGAAATTTTCCCAATGCCTAGTTAACGTATTGAGTAAATTTTCGAATTCGGCCAAAACAACTTCCAAGGATTTGATTTCTTTCTCTTTTTAATAAAACTAAAAACAGTTTTGTATTTTGAACACATTTACAATATTACATGCCTATATTTTTGTTTCAATCATTGTTATACAGATTTTGTCTCTAGTTATATAGATGCCTTGGGAATTTTTTTAAAAACACTAGTGACGTGAAAATTCGAAAAAAATGTGTTCTTAAAAAATATAAGTTGGTGACAAACTTGTCATAGAATATATTACAAGTTTGTACAACAAATAAATACAAAACTAGGATAAGTAATATACTGGTATTACTTTTATTTAAAAAATGTTAATGTTTTAGACAACACTTCTAAAGCCAACTTTATAAAGTAAGGCAAACTGCTCAACAATGATTTTTTAACAATAAAGTCCTATAGTTGAACATCTTAACTTTAAGCCCCCCTGGGGGTTCAGGGACAGAAAATTTAACCAAACCTACTTGATAATATATTGTCACCTAGATCTGATCTATGTTCAAAATTTCAAATCTCTTAGCTAATCCGGAAGTTTAAAATTACCAAATTTTACCCGAACAGACAGACAAGATTGAAAGCGACTTTATAAAAACGCTGTAATAAAAACGGAAAGTTTCTCTCCTTCAAACAGAAAAAGAAAAATTGATATTTCCTCAAAGTAAAGGAAACTCACCGGCAACAGAGCAGTCGGTTTATTTCCGTTATATGAAGGAAAAAAAACTTTTAATAGTCTAGTCTCTTTAATAGTCTAGACAATCCCCCAGATAGTTAATTAATGTTACGTATTTGTAAATATGTAAACGGAATCATATTGATGAGTTCACGTTTCATTATTTAAATTGGAGCAATAAATACTCTTAATGAATCAGTATACATGAAACGAAAATATCAACCACAAAGCATCCACAATAAACTCTTACACCACTATCTATATATTTAGTTGTTAAAGGATTTTTTAGTGATAACACTTTTATTATGAAAGGTTATCAATGTTCTTAATTTTTTTATCAAGAATTTCCATCGAAAGTTTCGAAAACCTAATTTAACAAACAAATGGTTTTTAAAATTATTAAGAATTTATTCACTTTGTTCTAAGAAAATATAGCAGTACAAACTTCAATGGAAATGAAAGTTAGAATCTTTTAAATCATGCTAAATTTTCTAAAGATTAGAATTTATTTAACAGAACAGAAAAAATTGAACTTAAAGTTAAATATTTATTACTTTGTCAAATTTTTGTATTTTTGAGAATATTTTCGAATTATGGTAGTTAAAAATGGAAATAATTAATATAGAGTAAATTAGTCTGTATTACCTTGGGTTTTGACTAAAATTATCTTTGTTTTAAAAGTCTAGATTAAATTTAGATCATTTGGTCTGAAAGAGTTTGAGAAATTAAATATTTATTTATTTATTTATTTATTTATTTATTATTTTTTTTTAAACAAAGTAAATAAAGTATTACATCATTAGTAACTTTTTTCACGTAAGATGGATATAGAGGAGAGGAGGGTATTATGGAACACCATTTTTATATTTAAGAAAAACTCTATTAGTTTTTAATAAAAATCCGCCGAATCATTTTAAGTACATACTATAACTAATGACAATTAAGGGCCAATCGTCAAATAAATCAGCATTTATTGTTTTTAATCAAAAAATGTACTTTAAGAAAAAGTTACAAATGGAGGGTAATATGGAACAGTCGGGTAATATGGAACAGTTGGATTCACAGCTATTGAAAACTAATTAAACCTTGGAGAACATAGTTAATCTTAACTATAAAAATATATTTAACAATTTACGTTCAAATAGTTTTGTTCATGAGTCTATTTGCAATAGTCACAAACATAATCGTCTTTTTCTGTTCCAGTACAGTCAAGATGTGAGCCCATAGAAAACAGCTAATACATTCGATTCAAATTTCTCCTCGTTGATCTTCGGAAAATGTTTCATTACAAAATATCTTAGTTTAAGATGCTTCAGCATCTTTGTTTTCCTGTCCTTTAGTTGATGACAGGAAGTAATTTTCATTAGACACATCAGAACGGACCTAGTGTTCCATAATACCCGTTACATCAGCTTGTACTATGAACCCTTTTACTGACCGATAAAACATGGATAGATAAAAAATAACTGTAGTATAAAAAACTACTGATATTTTAGTGTACATTATGCTTAACAACAAAATCAAAGTCTCGTAGTTACTAGTAGGTTAAAAAGTTTGAACATTTACCGTCAAAAACTTTCGAAAATCCTTAAACACACTTTGCTTCACTGCGACTCATCAGACAAAAACAAGAAGCTTAAGTCTTTACGCACTGCATCATGGGGGATTTCTTAAGACTTTCGTGGCATTGCCACGTGATCGCAGCACGAGGGGGAGCAGAAACTCAGGTGTTCCATATTACCCGACTATTCCATAATACCCTCCTCTCCTCTACTTCCATTCAGAGGAAGTCTATGTAAATTTGTAAATTAATCCTTAATACTATAAATTGTTATATAATTGTTAAGATAACTATTTAAAAATTATATTATCACTAGCGTAGCTAAAAGCGTATCGAGAAACGTATCGAGCGAAAAGCGTATCGAGAAACTAAAAGCTGATTTGAAAAGACCTTCCTTGAGATTTAGTTCAGTACATACAGAGACCACAAAATACGGGTAAGAGTAGCAGTACAGTAATTTATATTTTTATCTTTTACTAGAGTGTTGCTTTTACTGTCAAAATCAGCATATTTTCTTCAATTATAAATAGAACGGAAATTATCTAAAAAGGTCATAATAATCGTAATACATTTAATTGTTTTAGAATATCAATTTCATGTAGTACTAGATATTTATTTGAAAATATATTTTCAATATATTTCGAAGTCTTTTTTTAATACTAGAAAGTTACCGCCCACCAACCCCCGTTAACTGCTGACGCAGGGCCTTTCGGATCACTTCGGCATCCCCATTAAACGCTGCTCACTAAAATTATTCATTTAAAAAATTTCTTTAAAACAATTAGAAGAAACGTCAACCAACTTTCCAAAAGCACACTCTCTTAAAAGTAAGAATATTTATTGGTTCTAAATTATCAATAATTTAATCACCACGTTTTCCTTGAAAATAGCCATCAAGTCTGCTCGTCACTATTTAAAATATTTACAAAAAAGTTCAACAATGAATCTGTCTGTGTTAAATTTAATATAGTACCTAGCAACTCGTCAAAGTATCTAGTGTTTTTATCATTCAAGTTTTTGTTTTAAAACAGACTTTTTAAACAATACAATTTAAGCTATTGAAAATAATAAGAGAAAAAACCTACATTACACTCAATGTTTACAAACAATTGATTTTGGTAATTGAAATTCTATACTTAAATAGTATATATGTGAGTTTCTGGAAAACTATTATCAGTCTTTTAAAAATATTTTATTTAGAAAGTACATATTTTGAAGCGCATTTTTAAAGCTTGAAAGGAATTATTTTCATCATTAATGAATAGCTTCGGTTGGTCATTGTGATTGCAGGTATAATAAATTGTACGACAGGTTCTTGCTGTTAACTACAACCTTATCCGTAATCCAGAAAAATGGAAATATTTTAGAATTGAGAATTTTTTTAGAAATTCTAAAGGCTTATTGCACATCCTCAAAAGAATCCGAACAGTTTGATACCAAAAACATGTTATACGGATCAGTAATTAAAAAGCCTTTCTCTGGAAACCATTTACAAAAACTTTTTTTTAGAATAGAGAGATTTGGGCATATGACAGGTATTGATGCATATTTTGTAATACAAAAAAAAAGGAAATAAAAACTATTCCAAGACATAACGACTCTGAAAATTGATGATTAATAACGTTTAATAACTCTATATTATATTTTCGTGAAAAAGATCTAAAGTTTCTTTTAAATATTTAAAATAATAATTTAAAAAAATAAACTAAAAGTATGTAATAATTGCTATAAAATAATTTATATAAATCATACAAATATGTATTTTTCACTCACTTGGATCTTACTACTATAATATTTACTGCCTACACACAAACTATTGTTCGATACAGGACAAACTATTTCCCCTACTCAAACGCTTCTAGAGGTCCTCTCTCAGGGAATCTAAGATTACGGGGATCCAAGACAAATACCCGAAGCAAAAGAACGTTCCTCCTCCTCCTCCGAAGACACAGAAGATTCCGCGACAGCCGTGTTCCAATTTCCCCACCCTCATCTCTCTCTCAATCCCATTTTCTATTCTCTTTTCCTAATCTAATTCGGCTGCAAACGTTGCGAAAAATCCCCAGAATTATTCGAAAGATCACTCACTGTCACCCCTTTCCTTCCATCAATCTTACAGTGATTTGGTAATTTGCTGCCATCATCCCTCTGGAGGGGGGGAGGAAGGCAATGGCACCTACTTGATTTCCAGTTGCGTCGATCTTAAAAACATTCGCAGGAGGGTCTTCGTTCCATATTCGGATAAATGGCGATTTCTCACGTCTTAGGCCGGATTCACATGGAACGAAATCAGCTCTTCGACCGGGACGTCCTCTTAATGAGGAAAAAACCGGGGGGAACGGTCAAAAATTTCCTCTAGTGTTCATTAATTGTTAACTAGAACTAGTTCCAACTATTTGTTAACAACCGATCAACTGGTAGTTAACTAGTAGTTCAACTACTTGCTCTTCTAGGAGCCCCCAGCAAAAAAAATCAGCACCTTACCTTCAAAAATCCCTCTATTTTGAAGGTATTATGAAGGTTTGTGCAGATTTGATAAAGGTAGACGAAGACCTGCATGTTTTCTACATGGAAAAGACCGACTTTTCAAAGGCGTATTGGAGGTATTTTGCTGCATAACAATACCTTCAAATTTCCTTCATAAAATTAGCTGTTTTCATAACGTTTTCACAATGCAGATTTTGAACCTCATTTTAACTTTATAAAAACTTGTATTTTAGCGACAGTAAAATAAATTATATGACGCAGATTTTGAACTTTATTTTATCTTTACAAAAACTGCAGTTCCCAAGAAATTCTAAAATAATTTTATATTTTTAAAATTTTAAAACACTGCATTGCAAGATTGCTTTCCTATCATGAATTTATTATGGGTTGATATTTTACATTCACACACCCACACATACATGGTGTTTCAAAGTCCGTTTTACTACTTTTATTTGGACACAACGTCTCCTAGGGTCTTGGAAGTAAGGTCTACTCCTAGGTAAGTTACAATGAAGAATCCATTGAGATGACTTACAGCGCCCCTAGCGGTGAAATGGTTTTAACTTTTTTGACCGGGTGATGACGTCAGACGTGGGTGAAAATTGCCATGTTAAGTCTATGGAGTGACGTCAAAGATGAGTGAAAGTTATGACGTTACACGGTCGAGTTGGGAGGCCTTTATATAGAGGGTCTTGGATGGACCCCCTCCCCCCTTTTATACGCCCCTGCAGAGTTGGGTTTCTGATTTCTCCAGTATCCAGAGATTATTAGACAAAGTCATTTTTAAAATTATATTTTTTAGTTTCAGTTAGTTGCTAATTATTTTATGTGATTAAACCTGGTATATCTGAATTATCTCCAATATTTGACAAAAATATCCCAATGGCAGAATTTCAGTTCTAGCCGAGTCTGCTCTGATTGGTTGGTTGAGAAATTTCTCTCTAGAAAATATAAGTTTTTTTAATAATATAATAACCGAGGTTTGAACCCACGAACTACCGTATGCTAAGCAAGCATCCTACCACTGCTCAATCAATCTATACCTATCTGTATATTACATAAAACGCTAATGCGTGGCGGAAAATGGGGTTACATTTCTTTTCCGCTGTTGGCAACGATCAGTTTGTTTACAAAACGCGGGGTTTGTTTGGGTTTTGGTTTTGATCGCTGCCGTCGCTCACTGATATTTGCTGTTGTTAAGTGTAAAGAGCTATAAAATATTTCCATTTTAATGTTTTTAATAGAAAAAGTTGTAAAAACTTGTCAGGATGAAACATTTTTAGGCGGTGAAATAGCACGTTAATTTCGATGGCGATCGAAGTATGTCGGCAACAAGCATTTGTTGTCCTGATTTCGCCAATGGAATCTGCCGTTTCCAAATGTTAAGAAATAAGGTAAATGTTAAAAATTTAATGTTTTTCGATAAAATTAGACATATTTAGGATGAAAAACTTACTTCGATCGCGAAATTAGCAGGCAAGCTTAAGCGAGTTGCGAATCTAAAATTACTGTTTATATTTAGTTGCCTGTGAACATCAAGGAAAATAAAAACGTTTATTTCTTTTTATTTAGTAATGCTACGATAGTTAAAAAGGGTATGATTTTATGTTCTTACATACTATTCCGTCAAGCTTAAGCGAGGTGTGGATCTAAAATTACTGTTTATGTTTAGTTGCCTGTGAACATGAAGGAAAATAAAAATGTTTATTTCTTTTTATTTAGCAATGCTACAATAGTTAAAACTGTTATGATTTTACGTTCTTACATATTATCCCAACAACTGTGCCTCCAGTTGCGTAGCCAGAAAAAAATTTCTGAATGGGTTATTGGTATATTCGAGGGAGCTATGAGGTAATTTTAGTAGTTTTCTATGCTAAAAAAACTTTGTGAAAAGAGAACTGAATTTGATGGGCACCATTTTTCAAAATTTCACCACCTTTGCAAGCATGGATCACTAACATTGTGGCCTAAAATTGCCTATACTTCCAATAACACAGGACACTGCAATAAAAATATGAGTGTTCCTTCCTAAAGTGCAGTCTTTTATAAACGGAAAACTTAAAAATATTGAAGGTAGAAAACCAGTGGCGGATCTACGGGGGGGGCTTTCGGGCTGAAGCCCCCCCCAAAACGTCTAATTTTTACTAAGTTTGTCAAAACGCAAAAAATCTATATCCAAAATTCGGATGAGACGTACCAAAACGAGTTGAAAAAGTGGGGTATTTGACTTGAATTTCCAAAAATTTTCTGGGGGAGGACCCCCAGACCCCCCTTTTAATGGTTGGAGTAGGATGATTCACTACCCATTCCATATTACCAATAACAAGAACATTCAATTGGATTATAAAAATTCTTAGCCCCCCCAAAACCAAATCCTGGATCCGCCACTGTAGAAAACCATACACATCAGTAACGAAGAACAATTTGGAATGACTTGGTAAATAGAGTACACCCACGATTATTTTGCAGAAACAATCAAGAGTTATTTAACCATACACACAGCTGTAAGTGGTATTTTCAAAGTGACTGGAGTCTTTTGAGTCAATTTTGCAGTAGCTGCAAAACTATTATTCTACGAGACAAAGTTTTCTGTGATTCAGTTGGGTAAAAGAAATTTTGCACAGAATAGTCAAACGCAATTTTAGTGCTGTACAAATGTTGTGACTATTATTAATGAATACTTGCATTAGGAGAGTAGAAATCGTACATATAAGTGACAAAGCACAAATTGGTAACATGAGGGGAGTGGGTAAAAAGTAACATGGTATACTTTTAAGCATGTTAAAGTGTAATAGCTGTTTGTCGGGTTAATCCAGTCATAAGAATTTATTAAACTTTCATATACATGGTGTTTTGAGTGTTTTACTTGCTCATTCTTCACATAAAGGGGTACAAATTTTCATGCTATTAGTAACGTGTGAAAAATTTTGATTTTTAGAAATTAATCTTTTACCATATTGTTTGTTTGGTGCTATATGCTCTTATTTGGGCCTTGCGCTATGAAAAAAGTTAAGTTGAATTATTAGGGAACTGTTTGTACACATATAATAAATGATGATTTGATGAATGGTGCCCTCAAATGTGCCCATTCCAATAAAATAAGTTCTTGGATTGAATTTTGAATTGATTTGAATTTGAATTGATTAAATTTTTGGCATTTTGTTTATTTGATTAGATTTAGCTATAAATTGTTTAATTTTCTTTTCTATATAGTTTCTTCAAATAATCTGATTGATTTAATTACCAGTAGGTTTTATTAACTGTATAATGATAATGATTAAATGTATAAAAAGGTTTTATAACAGTAGAATTGTGTATAAATTATCATATGTTACTAATATTTCTTTCTATAAAGCATTATGAAACTGTTTAATTCAATTTAATATTTATAAGTTGACAAATATGCTTATTTTTTTCTGTACAAATTATACACGAGTTTCAGATAAGAAAAGTGGAGTAAAAAATCAGCATAAAAACTTTAAAAAAACATGCAGGTTTCTTGTCTGAAATTCGGACAACCTAACTGCAGTAAAACTGTATTAAAAAACAGCATAAAAACTTCAAAAAACCCGTACAGGTTTTATGCCTGAAATTCGGACACCTGAACTGCAAGAAAACTGCATAATTTTATTCCGCAAAAAAACTGCACTGAAATCCTTCAGGTTTCCTGCAGTTAGGGTGTCCGAATTTCAGGCATAAAACCTGCATGTTTTTTTAAAGGTTTTATGCTGATTTTTTTTGCTGGGCCGCTTTACCTTCTTCTAAAAGCACTTAAATTGTTTTTTTTCGAGATGATTTAGTTAAAATTCTTCGATGTAATTCGAGGATTTTTTAAGTTTTTTTACTTAGATACAATAGGTTTTTAAGTTAAATAAAAAACTGAATGATGATATTAGATTTAAGGGGTTCTTTTGATTGATTTACGATTATTGATGATTTGGTTTGTTTTTTTAAACTACTAGTTAAAACTACTTTTCAATTTTCAACTACTTCCTAAAAATTACGATGTAAACAAATTCCTTACAATGTAATTAATTCCGGCATGAAAACGACGAATGAGATGAAAATTATGTTATTTATGCGATTATTGTCTCTATGATTAATTAGTTAACAACATTGAGAAATAGTTAACTACTAGTTGCAACTAGATTTTTCTAGACTAGTTAGTAGTTGGTGAGTTATTTTAACACTAGTCATCCTCATTGATAACACTTTCCTCATTGATTTAGAATATTGTCCTGCCATTGGTTCTTAGGGCTATGACGTTGTATTTAAGTCATCACTTATTGGTAATTTATAGGAAAGAATCGACCGGTAGTGACGGGTCGCCTCGCTCGATTTTCTGCATGTAAACTCGCCCTTAGGTAGGGGTGAAAAGAAGCATTTTTCACCGCCGGATAGGGGCGTTTAAGGAAAAATTCTATTTCTGAAATCGTTTGGGCGTAGGGAATGTGTGAAAGATTTCATTAGAAGAAATGGAATGTAAGTGGAAGGTTTCCTTTTAATAAATGAATCTTCAGTAAATTGGAATACCGCTTTGTGAGTAAACAGGGGTTATAAATAGCAAGGTATAAGTCATCGACACGAAAAGAAATTACTGGTCTAAGTGGAGACCGTTGAAACTGGGGAAAAATATAGCCGCTGAAAATATAAGTGGAGCAAGCAAAATAGAGTTGATTTATCCCTATGAATAAATGATAAATGGAAGTAAATTTCACCAGAAGCAGCCATTCAATCTATTGAGTCATGAATAAATTCGTAATGATATGGAAACGATCCAATATGTTAACTGAGAATGAAACAGTTATGAATTGACAAATAGGATGCAGTAATTTATTCAATAGGGCTGTATATAGATATTGTGAGCTTAAGTCTCAATCTTGTAGTTGGGAGAAAATGTAATAAGTATGTATTAATTCATACTTAACATTACTAACGTTGGTTATCCTAATTAGACGAACATATTAGTTGAGCTTTTATAATTGGATCTTATATTGTGAAATGTAATACTCTCAACTTATCGTGCAATTAAATTTGTTTTAAAAAGTTGACCATTCCTTGAGGATTCCTACATTCGTAGTATTAAATACTATGTCCATTCATAGAAAATAAATAAAAGTTTTTCCACTGAAAGCTATAGCATATTTATTCACTTTAACCCATTGCATACCGACTACAAATAGTAGTTTTAAGAGTCCATTCAAACTTCAAAGAAATCTAGAATAGATTATCTCTCTATTCTAAAAAATTTTTTGGTAAATGGTTTCCAGAGAAAAACTTTTTAATTACTGAACCGAATGACACATATCTGGTATCAAATTGTCCAGATTCTATCCGGATTTCCCAGTAAGCTATTGGATTTTTAAAAAATTCTTAATTTTAAAATATTTCCATTTTTTTATATTTCGGATAAAGTCGAAGTTACAAAAAGCAAGTTACAACTTTTTCGGGGGTCAAAAAGGAAAAAGTTCGCATATTTGCAAATTTTTCAGTGTTATTGTGTAGTTTTGTGTTTTTTTAGTTAAAAGAACACAAAATTTTATAAAAAAATTTAAAAAATTAGCAAATATGCGAACTTTTTACTTTTTGACCCCCGAAAAAGTGCTATTTTCACATGCTAATATCTCCGCGAATATTCAAGATATTTTGATCAAATTTTTTTCAATGAGTTCTTCTTGACGTTGGCAACAATACTCTCACTGATGTTTTTGCTCTATCACCTTTAGTTTTTAAATTAATTTTTTTAACTTTTTAATTTCTTCGCTAGGGGCGCTGTAAGTCATCTCAATGGATTCTCCAGGGTCACTTACCTAGGGGTAGACCTTACTTCCAGGACCCTAGGAGGTGCTGGTTCCGAATAAAAGCCGGGCAACGCAATTTTGAAACACCCTGTATATATATATCAGTGTTTGTATGTATGTCCTTTATGGTTTTAAACTTTTCGAACCTACATTAACTATTAAACTATACCACGTTGATCTACTCGCTCCAGAGAAGGTTTCTGAATAAAAATAATTTAAAATCGATGCATCCCAATAACTTTTTTGGTCAATTTTATGTTTAAAAACCCGCATTTCATGCCTAACTTCATGGAAGCCCCCCATTGTTGTAAACATAATAAGAAAAGATATAATAATAATTGTTGTAGGTATAACCATTGTTGTAGGTATGACATTGATTTTTGTAGTTTAAAATCCATTGTTGTAGCATAAACATAAAAATGCACCCTTTATTCAACTATTTCCCCATTTGGATCGGCGAAGCCCATCTGTAACACACCAGAATATTTTTTCAAAAATAAACTGGCGAAACCCATCTGTAACGCACCAGAATATTTTTTTTTTAAATGGACTGTCGAAGCCCATCTTAAACACACCAGATGATATTTATAAATAAACTGAAACCCGGGCGAAGCCCGGGTCTAGAGCATCAGCGCTAGTAAATAAATTAAATAATAAAATAAATTAATTTATCTTTTATTTTTTAAATTATAAATTGATATTTTTATATCTATCTTTGTCGTTGTGGTAACCTAATTACTATATTTACAATTAAATACAAATTCGCTTTCGGAAATTTTGAAATTTTGCATTTAATTATTACAATAGTTATTATTTTTACATCCTTTTGCAAGTATGTTTTTAAGGTAATAAAATTTAACTTTTTATTTCAAAATGCCAAAACGCAACAAACTTGATATCACGGGTAAATGTTTTAGAAAATAAAGATAAAAATCGAAAATGTTTGAAGTCTAGACATTAGTGTCATTGCTATGAAGCTTACACACAACTTCGACGTTTGTTTGTCCTCATGAAGATAAAATTCTAAATTTTTGTGATGTTAACGATCATTAAATTTTTCACAGACAATCGATAAAGATTAAATTTCATCAAATTTTAGGAAAGTAAAATTTATTCCGGAGATGTTTCAGTGCTTTTTAATGGATCTGTGAATAAACATTACCTTGGGTAAATGGTAAAAGACTGTTTACATTGCTCTGCTGTTAATTTTCTTGGAATTAAAGGGCGATCCGCCAATTCATGTTGCCATAAAGGAACTGTTAAAATTCTGCCACTGAATGAATACTCGCCATTTTTGAAAGAATATCTCGGAGAAGTAGTACCCCTGTTTTAAGAATGTTTTATAAAGTGAGTAATAGCAGTGAGCTGGTTTTTTGAGGGTTGCGAGGATTGCAAAGCGATACAAAAGTTTCTGCGTTAGCAGAGTTTACGGGGGTTGGCGAGCGATAGCGAGCAGAGGGCGGTAGCTCCCTAGTTCTTTAAATTTTCTGTTGCATGAATCAATAAAGCTCATTTTGCAGTAATACCAACATTATAAGCATTTTATGATTCATATGAACTATAAGAAATTCACAAAAATGGTAAAGGAGCACTGTAATTTCAATTTTAAATGTAATTTCACATTAACATTTCATAGTCCTATTTGCATAAAAATTTAGTGTTCAAATGTTTCTAATTTTATAAGAAGTAATTTCTTATGGTAATATGAATCGTTGAAAATACAGCGTAGAATGATTCCAAGTACATGTAGATAATTATTTGAATTATTCTCCCTGATTCTTCATTATGTTTTTGATAGATTAGAAATCTTGATGAACCTTGTAAAACTATCCTAATTACAATCGTATAAACACAAATTAAAATACAACAACAAATCAGAGTATCTACAATAATATTAAGTTTTCATGAGAAACCACGTCTATTAAATAACATATAAATCAATTTAAAAATCCTTTTTCGCGTTCTTGAATATTTTCCCGTTTTTATCGCGCCTCCTTTAAACAACCTGCTCTTGACATCAAAACTGCTTTGCTTCACTCCAAAGGCGCTGAAATTCCTTTCTTAAAATTTTATTTCCCAGCATGTCAGCAAGAATCTACGCGTTAAAGTAGTTTTACTCCGTATATCATTAATAAAAGAACAGGCTGTTTTCATGTAGGTTGTTATTTTTAGCTTAGGCGCAGCAGATATGAAGGGAAATAACACCTTTTCATCGCTCCTTGAAAAATCTAATCCAGATGAGATGATGTCTTGACTCTGCAACCGAATCTTTGCATCGATATGGTTATTTTGCTTTCGACTGGCCTGCATAAACAGTCAGCATTAAGACTACTTTGGCTGGAGACGGAACGTGCCGAAACATGTTTTTTTAGTAAATTGGATGCTGATATTCTGAAGCCTACTAACGCGGATGGATATCTATGCACTCAAAATTGTCGTAAACGTACTTTGAACTGAGTTAAGTAAGGATTGATTGAGAATTATTTAGAGCCAACCCCTTTTAATGCGAAGCTGCACAGGTAGCACTAAATAAAATGAACTTGAAGGATTTGAATATTGAAGGACTTTTTATGCAAGTAAAAACAAAGATAAGCGAGTGAGATGTTTTGAAAAGATTTGATTTGGTTTATTTCTTTCACAGGTATTCGTTTCACTTTTACTCACTCTCCAATGAATGGATAGGTATTTTTCCAATTAAGTTTAAAACTATAATTTCCGAAATGATCTTTCGTCTAGATTTTATTCCTTATCTTTCTACAAAATTTAGAAAAATTACATCATACATTCAAGCAATTCTTCCTATTCTAATGAATTATCTAAAAAAAGGTAGTACCATCAAGTTAGTTAGGGGAAAGTCGGACTAAACCGGGTAGGTGAACAAAACAGGGATTCGAGCTTTATTCCTTGATTATTAGTGATATTTTGATGGAAACTTCAAGAACTACTTTCAGGCATGCGCCCTAACAATGTCAAGTGCAAAGAAAGTATGTTTACAAACCCGTCTCGCTGAAGGAAGCATTAAGAAATTTCACCACAAAATCTTATAAATTAAGCGTCTAACACATTGCTCCACCGATCCTAAAATCCTTCAAATTTAATTTAGTTAAGTACAGCGTATAAATACCTCATTATTCAACTTATTATTTTAAAGTTTTAGTTGGTGCCCTGGAGTTGTTTGATCAAAGCTAGAATAAAATTTCTTTAAAATGGCGTGGTTGGACAAAACAGGGATGTGAGTAGTCGGATAAAATCGGGAAGTTCTTGGTTACCTCTCAAAGTTTATTTAAAAATTTACTCACCACTTCAAAGTATATTGAAAAATTTATAAGTAATTCGATCGACTGTTAATATCAATTTTACGTTTTAATTTAAGTTATGGTGAGAAATTTTAAATATGAAGTCGTTTTTTATATTTATTTTTCGGTGAAATTAATTAAAACAACATTGAAACACAGGGGGTGGGGAATAGGTTCAAGGTTGTCTTCATAAACTTCCTGAACCATTCAAACTTGAAGAAATAGGGTAGCGCTGAGTTTTTAAAGAGGAAGTGGAATCAACCTATTATTTTTTCGTGTGAATTATTTTTAGTGCATTATTTTTTCAAAGAAAGCTGTTAATGATGCAAACATTCAGTAAAAAATCAGCTTCATAAACTTAAAGGAGGAACCTATGGAATTTTGAATGGTTCTTATTACCCCATTTGAATCTTATTACCCCTCTCTCCCCTAAGGGTGTAACTAAAATTATTATTTTTTTATGAAAATTCTATGTAGATTCAAATTCTATAAGTCTAGAATGTAATGCCCAGAAAATTTTCTTTCAATAAATAATGTTTTTGCTAAGTTACTATTTGATTTGAAAAATGTGGTTTTCTGATCTATATTTGCTATTGGTTATGATGTATTTGGTATTTTTTTTATTCATAAGGAGCCAATTTATCGTTTTAGCACCAATTTTGACTGTTTTGATCGCACATAGAGTGAATATTCAACAAATAAATGATGGGTCCCGATTTTGGTCGACTTTCCCCTACATTTTGAATTATCTATCTATGGTGTTATATCTAGATTCTTTTTAGAAAAATTAGGGATGGCTTTTGAAATACTCACACTTTTCGCATACTCAAAATTTCTCAAAATGTTTCTCAATGCAGATAGATAGATAACACTAGTCGACAAAATTAAACTTTTTTTGCCTAACAAAAACGAGATTAGGTGTATCTGACTAATTTCAGGGCGTAGAATTCAGTATAATTTTTTGTTACATATATGGCACCAGTATTGTAAGAAACGGACAAAAGCGTTGAAATCCCTCACTTTTGAACAGGAAATCTCATTATTTTACCATAAAATACTATCATAATTGAGATTATATATATGTTTCAGACAAAATAAAACTAAAAACCATTAAACATTCATTAAATACGATGCAATTTTATCACTTTTTTTCTCTTAAGTGGCGTGAAATTTCTTTTTTTAATAAACCAAGAGCTGTCTCCCAAAATCTCTATTTCTCAATGACCTATCTATCGAATTTATTTCATAAGGTAATCTTTACCCTTGTTTATGATTAACTACAATGAGATTTTCCGGAAAAAAAATTCAAATGTTTATGTAAAATTTGAATTTTGAGTGATGTTCAACATCCTATGGGTTGGTAAGACTAAAGAGAACCTTCTATTGGGTATAAAACATTTTGATCATTCCTATTTTCTAAAAATCATCTTACCACTCTCCTAAAAACTATTTCCAAGCTGATAATGTTTTTTTATTAAACTTTTCTTCAAAATAAGGGTCATGAATCCTTTTTTAATTAGAGGTTTTTACTGACTTTTAGTTTGCCTTCACTAAATGGCAAAAAAAGTCATTTAAAAAACTTTTTGAAATGTTTTTCTGTATTTGTCATTGATATAACAATAACCAAGATAATTTGAATGTCCTCCCCACACAATAGGGATAGTAATTTGTATAGAACTACTGTTGTCTCATATACACTTAAAAAGTGCCACATTCTAACTTATGCAACACACGTGAAGATCCCAGATTTCCTTTCAGTCACCTATTTGGATCCAAATCAGTGGAATAAAACCTTTTTGGACTTTCTCTGCTAAATATTACCCTTAAATGGTAATTTAAACCGTAACTAAGTTTAGCAAAACGTATTGTGCATAAATGTGCAAAATCTACCCCGAAAACTCGTCATTTTAAAAATGAACTGCAGTATAAAAACATGGACACACTTTTAAGAGAATGTCTACATACTAAGATACTGGAAATAAATTAATTGGATGGGAGTGCAGGGTTTCTAATAGACAAAAATGGCGCTAAAAACGCAAAAATTAAGAAAAAAATCAGAAAATCGAAATTTTTTGTTACAAAAAAATAGGACGTGGTGGAGCTTTTTTACTTGCATTTATTTGAATAACTATATGAATTAGCAACAAAAATGGTAATTTGGTTGTTGTTAGAAAACCACTGTCGACTAGTGTAATTAGATATTTTAGTACTACATTTATATTTTTATATTGTTTGTAAAAATATTTCTAATATTAACCAATAAACACTACTCCTAAACGTTAACCATATTTCATCTAAAGAACACTTCTCGCTTTAGAAAATATAGAACAGCAAATTCAAACTAGTTCTTTTCATAACTTAATTTAACCAAGAAGTTTCTCATTACGGATATAAATGAAAAATTCCGCTTTTGGTTAGTGTGCTTAATTAAGAAAGCCAAACAACACACCTCAGCACAAAAAAAGCTGTCAATTTTGGCACATCTCCAACATTTGCAAATTAGATCCAACAACATTATCATCTCCCCGCGTATTCCCCAGATCAAACAAACCCAAAATACCTCCTATTAGGAAATGACTATTATCTATTACCCTCCGCTTCAAATCAACCATTTATACCCACGACACATTACAATAAATCCCGTTTAAAAGAAGAAATCGTTACTTTTTAAGACGAGCCTGGAGATAGCTATCATAATTACCCATTTCTAACGATCCTGACACTACAATAATATATTTACTGCGTCTGGAAAACGTGGAGAGAATAAATCTTCCTTTTCATTACGAGACAAAGCAAGGGGCTCAAATTAGACCTTCATTCAAGACTAGAATTGCAGATAATGGCTGACACTCTCCTATCCCTTTTCATTGCCTTCTTATACCTCATTTATTCGAAAAGCCTCACAGAACATTCAAATATCGGACGTGGTATTTGTTTAAATTAGCCGCAGACGGCCCCCTCTACCTCATGATGAATTACTCTTTTCACCCCCTAATCAATGCAGCTGAGATGTATTTTAACTCGGGGTTTCTTGTAACCCGATTAACTCTGAGTCGAGAGCAAACGCCGGGCGGAGGTAAATATGGACGAAGAACTCGAGAGTTAACTCGGTGAGCTGAGTGCGTTATTCACTTAAGTTGGTCCCACGTAAGTCATGATGTCGAATTTATCCGGTTGCATCTGAAGCGTGGTCAAGGACCATAGGGGCCAATTTGGGGAGGACATTAGATTAATTCCTTGGAGAACTCGGATGGAATATATCTGAAGCAGAGATGGGCGCAATCAAACTACTTTTGTAATCAGATTAATAATCTGATTACATTTGTAATCATTACATTTGTAATCATTACATTTGTAATCTGATTACTTTTTGCAGTTTTTAATCTAACTACATTTGTAATCATTACATTTGTAATCTGATTACATTTTGAAATTTTCAATCCAACTACATCTGTAATCTGAATGAATGTAATCTGATTACATTTGAAGTTAGATTACATTTTGTAATCTAAATGTGAATGTAATCTGATTACTTTTGTAGTTTGATTACATTTGTAGTTTGATTACATTTTTAGTTTGATTACATTTTTAGTCTAAATACATTTGTAATCTTCAATCCTATTACTCTGGTACCTTTACCGGAAGTGGTCCACAGCTTGCCGGAAGTGGTCCATGACTTACAGGAAGTGGTCCACAACTTACCAGAAATGGTCTACAACTTGCCGGAAGTGGTCTGTTTCTTACCGGAAGTGGTCCGTAACCTACGGAAGTGGTCCATAACATACCGGAAGTGGTCCACAACTTGCCGGAAGTGGTCCGTTACTTACCGTAAGTGGTCCGTGACTTATCAAAAGTGGTCCACAACTTACCGGAACTGGTGACTTACCGGAAATGGTCTGTTACTTACCGGAAGTGGTCCGTAACCTACCGGAAGTTGTCCATGACTTACCGGAAGTGGTCCACAACTTGCCGGAAGTGGTCCGTAACCTACCAGAAGTGGTCCATGACTTACCGGAAGTGGTTCACAACTTGCCGGAAGTGGTCTGTTACTTACCGGAAGTGGTCCGTAACCTACCGGAAGTGGTCCATGACTTACCGGAAGTGGTCCACAACTTGCCGGAAGTGGTCTGTTACTTACCGGAAGTTGTCCGTAACCTACTGGAAGTGGTCAATGACTTACCGGAAGTGGTCCACTACTTGCCGGAAGTGATCGGTTACGAACCGGAAGTGGTCCGTAACCTACCAGAAGTGGTCCATGACTTACCGGAAGTGGTCCACAACTTGTCGGTAAGTTTCGTAGCACTTCCGGGAAGTTGTGGACCACTTCCGGTCAGTTGTAGACCACTTCCGGTAAGTTTCAGACCAATTCTGGTCAGTTGGGGCCACTTCCGGTAAGTTTCGGACCACTTCCGATCAGTTTTGGACCACTTCCGGTAAGCCGCGGACAACTTCCGGGAAGATAAGAACTATGTCTATTAAGTTGCGTACCGTTTCCGGTAAGTTTCAGAGCACTTCCGGTCAATTGTGAACCACTTCCAGTCAGATGTGAACCACTTCCGGTCAGTTGAGGACCCTTTTCGGTCAGTTGCGGGCCACTTCTGGTCAATTGGGAACCACTTCCGGTCAGTTGTTGACTACTTCCGGTAAGATGTGGACCACTTCCGGTGAGCCGTGGACAACTTCCGGTAAGTTACGAACCACTTCTTTTAAGTTGCGGACCATTTCCGGTAAAATGTGGACCATATCCGGTCAGTTGTGGACCACTTCCGGTAAGTTTTGGACCACTTCCGATCAGTTTTGGACCACTTCCGGGGAGTCGCGGACAACTTTCGGGGAGTTACGAAACCACTTCTATTAAGTTGCGTACCGTTTCCGGTAAGTTGGGAACCATTTCCGGAAAGTTTCGGAGCACTTCCGGGAAGTTACGAACCTCTATTTTTAAGTTGCGGACCGTTTCCGGCAAGTTGTGGACTACTTCCGGGAAGTTTCGGAGCACTTCCGGTGAGCTGTTGACCACTTCCAGTCAGTTTTGGACCACTTCCGGTCAATTTTGGACCATTTCCTGTCAGTTGTGGACCACTTCCTGTATGTGGCGGAACAACAATACACCCTATTCGCACCCTACCATTATCAATCAGAAAAAGTAATCAAGATATGTTATATTAGATTACAATTGTAATCTGTAATCAGATTAACGATTACAAAATGTAATCTGTAATCAGATTACATTTGTACAAAAGTAATCAGATTACAAATGTAATCAGATTACATTTGTACAAAAGTAATCAGATTACAAATGTAATCAGATTACATTTGTGCAAAAGTAATCAGATTACAAATGTAATCAGATTACATTTGTGCAAAAGTAATCAGATTACAAATGTAATCAGATTACATTTGTAATCGTAATCGTTAATCATTAATCTGATTACATTTTGCCCATCTCTGATCTGAAGACGGGAAGCGTTAAGATATTTCGACAACTCAACTTGTTTTGATTCGGACTTCAAATCGAGTTATTAGAGTGGAAATACTGGTGTGAGGAATCTGAGTTGAAGTTTGGAGTTAAATATGCGCGTACGTTAATAAAGGTGTTTGTTGAGGATAATTTCTTAAAATGGTTTGTCAATAAACTTACTAATTCAAAGTGGAGTAATAATAATTAAAATAATAGTTTGTGGTCATGTGTTTGTTATGAGATCGTATAACAAATGTTTATTCACTGCAGCAGCCATACAGTTTAGAAGTGCTTATTTTAACGGGTAGTATTTAATATTCACGCTATGAAAATTTGAGAAATTTAATGAAAACACGTATAATAGCTTCGTAGTTTCAGAGAAAAACAGTTAGATGAAAAAATAAAAAGTTAAAAACAATTTAGCTTGAAATTCTCTTATTCAGTGCATTTTTAACCAATAACACCGGCACACAAAAAAAAGAAGTGGAATGTACTTTGGACCGGACCTACCTACCGACCTACCGACATGTACAGGGTGGTCCTTAATTCATGGTACAAACTTCTAGGGGTGTTAGAGTACACCTAGACGAACAAGAATTGGTATAGGAAGGGGGGTCGCAGTTACACCGTTAAAGAGCTAGGTCCTAATGTAGTGCGAGAGCGTTACAAAAGGACGTTTTGCCAAGGCCCGTTTAACGAAAAAAAACATAATGAAATGAAAAAATTTATTGCATGAGGTACAGCAGTATCCGTACTACTTACATCATAAATTTGATAGAAGTTGAACCACTTTCTAAACCGCGGAGTTAGTTTCAAAAGTGCAATATTAATCTTTTAGTCAAAGAATCACATTCCTTAATGGTATTTAGAAAAATGATGATCGGGGAAGGAATTTTCAATGATCGTAACATGGATCATTGAAACTGTTTGATCATTGAAAATTCCTTCCCCGATCATCATTTTTCTAAATACCATTAATGGAACTCCATTGTTTGACTAAGAGCACGTTTTAAAACTCACCCCACGGTTTAGAAAGTGGTCCAAGTTCTATCAAAATTATGATGTAAGTAATACGGATACTGCTGTACCTCATGCAATAAATTTTTTCATTTCATTATGTTTTTTTTTTTCGTTAAACGGGCCTTGGAAAAACGTCCTTTTGTAACGCTCTCGCACTACATTAGGACCTAGCTCTTTAACGGTGTAACTGCGACCCCCCTTCCTATACCAATTGTTGTTCGTCTAGGTGTACTCTAACACCCCTAGAAGTTTGTACCATGAATTAAGGACCACCCTGTATATCGACCCGCTGAATCTGAATTTCAAGTCCGTTTGGCCCGGTCACCCTCCAGTTTTGAGTAAAATGCAAAAAACCTCAAAAAAGGCCAAAAATTGCAAAAAACTGCAGTCACAGCAATGAAAAAATTTTTGTGGACCCGGATCACGTATGATTTTTGTATATTCTAACTAACTGAAACTAAATCTAAAAGTTAATTAGCCCGGTGAGCCGTCCAAATTTGAAAAGAAAAACGAAATGAACCATGAAAAAATGAAAATGAACCATGAAGTTAGTCACCAGTTGAAGTTTTTGAGAAAAGTTTACAAGTATGTTATTGCCAGTGTAATTAACCCCCTTATATTCAAGAATTAAAAAATTTTTTCCGAAAACTTTTCATTTAAATAATGTTATATCAGCAGAGAAAAGTGGTGTACACTGTACATTGGTCCTATATTAATTTTAGCATTACTTTTAATGATATGGCAACACTACGCATGTAGTTTGTATCTTTTCCACTATAGTAGTTGAATTATGTTAAAGAATTTGAAAGACTTAAACTTCACAAATTGAGATATTCTGATGGATTTGAGGTGTGTAAAAGTAATTATTGCTTAATATTAAGTAACATATAAACAAAGAATGCCTTTTTCAATTAAAAATCTTAATTTGCAATTAACATAGATTTGGGAGGAAAAAAACGTGTTTTAGAGCATAAAAATGCTCAAATTACGTTAATTTTTTTTCATGGATTTATTTCTACAAAGTATAATTAAAAATTACACAAAAGAGAAAAAAACAATGGAATACGCACACAACATTGAAGAGACGACAACAACAAAAAAAGAGACGAACACATACATACAAAAGGAAAATAGTAGTTTTGAAGTACCAAAAGAGCTCGTAGCTCGTCCATGGTACCCAGTACCAAAAACTCTCCCTAGGCAACAAAGCTGCGCTGACTCTATTTAGTTACCTTAAATAATATTTCTATGTCATTGTGTCCTGCTATGAAATTATGTAGTCCAGATTTATATTCAGATTTATTATTAGTGATTTTAAGGGTTTCATTTAATTTATTAAACAAAAAGGGACCAAGAAAAACGTGTGATTTGTTAAAAATTTCTTCGTTAGATTTTGGTATAAAATAATTTCCTTGTATGTTTCTAAGAGAAAAGTTACTAGTTTTATATTGATAGAAAAATTTATTATTGAAAATGAAAAGCAGTAACCGAAATATGTAGAGTTCTCTTACAGACAAGATAGGATTTAATAAAGAATTATTTTTAATATGGGATAGGATTTTATTCTGCAAGTGGTTAAGAGGTTTTATATTATTATAGTAATCTGAAGCATAACATGTTATACCATAGTTGATTAAAGATTGAACCCAGGCAAAATATATTGAAGTTAAAAATTTATGGTCAATAATACGTTTAAGCGTAAAAAATTTCGAATTAATAAACCGTAATTTGTTTAACAAATAACTTACATGAGTCTTCCATTTTAAATTACTATCAAATTGAAGTCCTAAGTATTTAATAGAGTCAACGCGCTTAATTTTATTACAGGTAGAGGAAGCACCATCACATTCCAGATTACAAGAAGGGTTATGGATTCTTAAACTATTAAAGATTAAATTTCATCAAATTTTAGGAAAGTGAAATTTATTCCGGAGATGTTTCAGTGCTTTTTAATGGATCTGTGAAAAACATTACCGTGGGGGAAATGGTAAAAGACTGTTTACATTGCTCTGCTGTTAATTTTCTTGGAGTTAAAGGGCAATCCGCCAATTCATGTTGCCATAAAGGAACTGTTAAAATTCCGCCACTGAATGAATACTCTCCATTTTTGAAAGAATATCTCGGAGAAGTAGTACCCTTGTTTTAAGAATGTTTTATAAAGTGAGTAATAGCAGTGAGCTGGTTTTGTGAGGGTTGCGAGGATTGCAAAGCGATCCAAAAGTTTCTGCGTTAGCAGAGTTTACGGGGGTTGGCGAGCGATAGCGAGCAGGGGGCGGTAGCTCCCTAGTTCTTTAAATTTTCTGTTTCATGAATCAATAAAGCTCATTTTGCAGTAATACCAACATTATAAGCATTTTATGATTCATATGAACTATAAGAAATTCACAAAAATGGTAAAGGAGCACTGTAATTTCAATTTTAAATGTAATTTCACATTAACATTTCATAGTCCTATTTGCATAAAAATTTAGGGTTCAAATGTTTCTAATTTTATAAGAAGTAATTTCTTATGGTAATATGAACCGTTGAAAATACAGCGTAGAATGATTCCAAGTATATGTAGATAATTATTTGAATTATTCTCCCTGATTCTTCATTATGTTTTTGATAGATTAGAAATCTTGATGAACCTTGTAAAACTATCCTAATTACAATCGTATAAACACAAATTAAAGTACAACAACAAATCAGAGTCTCTACAATAATATTAAGTTTTCATGAGAAACCACGTCTATTAAATCTATCTATCTATCTATATATAACTAAAACCGTTTGTGGCTATGTATGTATGTATGTAACGCATCTCCTCCAAAACCACGCCGAAGGCGTGGACAAAACTCGGTACATAGGCGTATCTCGAGGCGAGGACGATCACTGTCAAGTTTTCCAAGCTCGAAAATCGAATAATTACGAGTAATTAGCGAATTTATAGCCGAAAACGCTTATTTCTCCATTTCTCTACCAGAGTAGATCTGCTCGACTCACTATTGTTAACGAGATGAAAACCTCTAAAAATCAAATATTTTAACATGAAAAACTCGATAATTGTCCATTTAAAAACTATATCAGTTGTAAAAACACCAAAATAAATTCAAATAATTAATTTTGAAACGTTAGTTTCCTATATTTTAAGGTATTTTCCTTTAAAATTTAAATATTTATGGAAAAGTTTAAACTTTTTTCATGGAAAACGACTTAAAAATAAAACATTGTTTCAAATGAAGCCGTTCACTAGACTTTTCAATTTACTAGATCTTTTATTATCGTTTCAAATTTTTTATTTTTGTTCACTAGACTCATTAATTTACTAGACTTTTTATAATCCTTTAAATTTGTTACTTAATAAAAGCACCAAGTTAGAAAAATAAACAGGAAAACCGGGATTGTAAAAAGTATCGGGAACACAAGGATTATAAAAATAGCGGCAACATCGGAATAGGAAAATTACTGGGTTATAAAAATATACCGAGAACGCCGGGATAGGAAAATTACCATAAAGACACCGGGAATACCGGAATATAAAAAATTGCCGGTAACATCAGGATTTGAAAATACCGGGAACACCGGGAAAGGAAAAATTACCGGGAACATCGAGAGGGGAAAAATTACAGGGAACACCGGGATTTTAAAATTACCGGGAAGATCGGGATTTGAAAATTACCGAGAACACCGGGATTTGAAAATTACCGGGAACACTGGGATAGGAAAAAGGGACCTGGGGTACCAGGATGATTGATAATATTGCTTATTTACAAATTTACAGATATACTTTAAGAAAACTTAAAAAAAAAAATTAATTTATACACTCCACCCGTGCAAGGCCGGGCATATCCGCTAGTATATAACTAAAAACGTTTGTGGCTATGTATGTGGGTATGTGACATATCTCCTCCAAAACCACGCCGAAGGCGTGGTCAAAACTCGGTACATAGACGTATCTCGAGGTGTCGATTGTCACTGTCAAGTTTTCCAAGCTCGAAAATCGAACAATTACGAGTAATTAACGAATTTATAGCCGAAAACGCTTATTTCTCCATTTCTCTACCAGAGTAGATCTGCTCGACTCACTATTGTTAACGAGATGAAAACCTTCAAAAATAAAATATTTTAAAAGGAAAAACTCGATAATTGTCTATTTAAAAACTATATCAGTTGTAAAAACACCAAAATAAATTCAAGTAATTAATTTTGAAACGTTAGTTTTATTAGTTATTTTAGGATATTTTCCTTTAAAATTTAAATATTTATGGAAAGTGTATATTTTCTTCATGGAAAACGACTTAAAAATAAAACATTGTTTTAAATGAAGCCGTTCACTAGACTTTTAAATTTACTAGATCTTTTATTATTGTTTCAAATTTGTTATTTTTGTTCACTAGACTCATTAATTTACCAGGAAACATTGCCGAGAACACCGGGAAAAGAAAAATTACCGGAAACATCGGGATAGGAAAAATTGGATTACCTGGATTACAGGGACATAAAAATTATCTCGATCATCGGGAAAGGAAAATTATCGGGAACATCGGGAAAATTATTGGGAACATCGGGATAGGAAAATTATCGGGAACATCGGGATAGGAAAATTATTGGGAACATCGGGATAGGAAAATTATCGGGAACATCGGGATTGAAAAATTATCGGGAACATCGGGATTGAAAAATTATCGGGAACATCGGGATTGGAAAATTATCGGGAACACCGTTATATGAAAAATTACCGGGAACACCGGGATAGGAAAAAGGCGTCTGGGATACCGGGATGATTGGTAATTGCTGATTTAAAAATTATAAACATATTTTGAGAAAATTTAATTTAAAAAAAATTATACACTCCACCCGTGCAAGGCCGGGCATATCCGCTAGTATATAACTAAAAACGTTTGTGGCTATGTATGTGGGTATGTGACACATCTCCTCCAAAACCACGCCGAAGGCGTGGTCAAAACTCGGTTCATAGACGTATCTCGAGGTGTCGATTGTCACTGTCAAGTTTTCCAAGCTCGAAAATCGAATAATTACGAGTAATTAACGAATTTATAGCCGAAAACGCTTATTTCTCCATTTCTCTACCAGAGTAGATCTGCTCGACTCACTATTGTTAACGAGAAGAAAACCTTCAAAAAATAAATATTTTAACAGGAAAAACTCTATAATTGTCCATTTAAAAAGGATGTAAGTTGTAAAAACACCAAAATAAATTCAAATAATTTATTTTCAAACGATATTTTCCTTTATTTCAAGATTTTTCCCTTTAAAATTTAAATATTTATTGAAATGTGTAATTTTTTTTTATGGAAAACGACTTGAAAATAAAACATTGTTTCAAATGAAGCCGTTCACTAGACTTTTAAATTTACTAGATCTTTTATTATTGTTTCAAATTTGTTATTTTTGTTCACTAGACTCATTAATTTACCAGGAAACATTGCCGAGAACACCGGGAAAAGAAAAATTACCGGAAACATCGGGATAGGAAAAAAGTACCTGGATTACAGGGACATAAAAATTATCTTGATCATCGGGAAAGGAAAATTATCGGGAACATCGGGATAGGAAAATTATTGGGAACATCGGGATTGGAAAATTATCGGGAACACCGTTATATGAAAAATTACCGGGAACACCGGGATAGGAAAAAGGCGTCTGGGATACCGGGATGATTGGTAATTGCTGATTTAAAAATTATAAATATATTTTGAGAAAATTTAATTTAAAAAAATTATACACTCCACCCGTGCAAGGCCGGGCATATCCGCTAGTATATAACTAAAAACGTTTGTGGCTATGTGTGTGGGTATGTATGTAACGCATCTCCTCTCAAACCACGCCGTAGGCGTGGACAAAATTCGGTATATAGACGTATCTCGAGGCGAGGACGATCACTGTCAAGTTTTCCAAGCTCGAAAATCGAATAATTACGAGTAATTAGCGAATTTATAGCCGAAAACGCTTATTTCTCCATTTCTCTACGAGGGTAGATCTGCTCGACTCACTATTGTTAACGAGATTAAAAAAACCTCGAAAATTTAATATTTTAACAGGAAAAACTCTATAATTGTCCGTTTAAAAACTCTATCAGCTATGAATACATCAAAATAAATTCAAATAACTTATTCTCAAACGTTATTTTCCTTTATTTCAAGATTTTTTCCTTTAAAATTTAAATATTTATGGAAAAGTGTAAATTTTTTTTCATGGAAAACGACTTAAAAATAAAACATTGTTTCAAATGAAGTGGTTCACTAGACATTTAAATTTACTAGATATTTTATTATAGTTTCAAATTTGTTACTTTGTTCACTAGATTTATTAATTTACTAGAGCGGGAACACTGTGATTTCAAAATTACTGGGAACACTGGGAGAGGAAAACGTACCGGGAACACCGGGATAGGAAAATTACTGGGAACATCGGGAGAGGAAAAATTACCGGGAACATCGGGATAAGAAAAACTACCGGGATAAAAAAAATTACCGGGAACACCGGGATAGGAAAAATTACCAAGAACACCATGATTTGAAAATTACCGGGAACACTGGGATAGGAAAGAGGCGCCTGGGATACCGGGAAGATTTGTTATTGCTAATTTACATAACTATAAATGTATTTTAAGAAAACTCAAAATAAAAATATTTATAAATATTTTTATACACTCCACCCGTGCAAGGCCGGGCATATCCGCTAGTAACATATAAATCAATTTAAAAAACCTTTTTCGCGTTTTGGTATAAAATAATTTCCTTGTATGTTTCTAAGAGAAAAGTTACTAGTTTTATATTGATAGAAAAATTTATTATTGAAAATGAAAAGCAGTAACCGAAATATGTAGAGTTCTCTTACAGACAAGATAGGATTTAATAAAGAATTATTTTTAATATGGGATAGGATTTTATTCTGCAAGTGGTTAAGAGGTTTTATATTATTATAGTAATCTGAAGCATAACATGTTATACCATAGTTGATTAAAGATTGAACCCAGGCAAAATATATTGAAGCTAAAAATTTATGGTCAATAATTCGTTTAAGCGTAAAAAATTTCAAATTAATAAACCGTAATTTGTTTAACAAATAACTTACATGAGTCTTCCATTTTAAATTACTATCAAATTGAAGTCCTAAGTATTTAATAGAGTCAACGCGCTTAATTTTATTACAGGTAGAGGAAGCACCATCACATTCCAGATTACAAGAAGGGTTATGGATTCTTAAACTATTAACAGTGGGTTCAGTAGATTTCAGACTAAAAATCATAAATTTAGTTTTTGAAACGTTTAGCTTTAACAAGTTATTACTAAACCAGATGTTTGCTTTTTGGAGTGAAATTTCAATTTTTAAAAAAGATCTAAGTAATTATCAGCCGAGAATACCAAAACAGTATCATCAGCAAAAGTTATGATGTCACAATTTAAATTTAATTGGCAGAAATCCTTAATAAAAATCAGAAACAATAGGGACCCTAGAATGGAACCTTGAGGAACACCACCATTAATAGGAAGTTCAATACTATAAGTATCATCAACTTTAACATATTGCGTTCTACCACTCAAATAAGATTCGAACCACGAGTAGATATATCCTCTTATTCCTAAACAGTGCAATTTATTTAAGAGCAGCTTGTGGTTGACCGTATCGAAAGCTTTGCTAATATCCAAAAAAACATCAGCAGACTTAATGTTATTATTTTCGTTTGAGTAGAAAACACAGTTCAACAATGAAAAAAATTCCTTGATGAAAACAGTCCTTTCTTATAGATTTTGGGTCGCTGAATACGAAAATCACCATTAAAATTCTCAATTGACTCAGGATTTTCGGGGAACAGCCCCTCGCCCTTTTTACATTTTTCGACGACTTTATAACTTTGAACTCGATTTTCAGGGTCAAAAAGCATTGCTTTAATCTTCAAATTGCCCCCCCCCTAAAAACGCAAAAAATAGCTAAAAATTATAGAGGTTTTAATACGCTATTTTTTCCTCTTATTTTTTACGCAATTCATGTTTGAAGGGTCCTAACCCTTCCCCAAGAACACAAATTTGATGGCAATATGCAGCAATGGTTTTTACTAAAAGCGGTTGAGGTGAGAGCACCCCCAAAGCACCCACGGAAGGGTTCAATGTCGCACTTAGAGTTAATCTGTGCTGTACAAAAAGAATTTTGAAGCCACTAACTGAAGTTCATCTGATTCTTGTGTAAAATGATCTGCTGAATTCAAATATGACACCCTTTTTCCTCCATCACCCTCAGTTTTTAAGGGGATGCCCCCTAATTGTTATCCACAGCCGTGCATATATTAACATCTTGAAACATGGAATCCTCACTCCCTAAAACCGGTCAGTTTTTAAAGAACTGAAGAGTTTCTACTTAGGATAGACCCAAAATATAAGAAAAACGTCATTTGTAATCTTTTCAAAATCATCAATACTAATTCCTGAGCTCGCGAGTGCCTTCGCGATTCTGGAAGTCTTTCGAACTCTTCTGCGGGGGCTTCTGGGAGGCTAACACCTCAGCCGCTTTTAGTAAAAATTATTGCTGCATATTGTCATCAAATTTGGGTCCTTGGGGAAGGGTTAGGACCCTTTAAATGTGAATTGCGTAAAAAATAAGAGGAAAAAATAGCGTATAGAAACCTCTATAATTTTAGCTATTTTTTTGTATTTTTAGGGGGGTAATTACCCCTTAAACCTATACATTTGTTATAAATTTATAATATTTTATAAATTTGAACATTTCTTGTTACCTGGGGGGCAATTTGAAGACTAAAATAATGCTTTTTGACCCTGAAAATCGAGTTTAAAGTTATAAAGTTGTCGATAACGTAAAAAGGGGGAGGGGCTGTTCCCCGAAAATCCTGAGTCAATTGAGAATTTTAATGGTGATTTTCGTATTCAGCGACCCAAAATCTATAAGGAATGACTATTTTCATCAAGGAAAAAATTTTGAAGGTCAAATTTGTTGAACAGTGTAATTTTTGTAAACTTCATTAATGCTAATTCTGTACTTTTTCCTTTTCTAAAACCATATTGGTTATCTGATATTATGTGATGCTTTTCTAAAAACTTAGACAAACGGATATGCATGATTTTTTCAATAATTTTCGAAAATATACTTAAGAGAGGAATTGGTCTATAATTATTAAGATCATTTTTACTACCCTGCTTAAAGATCGGCTTTTAGGTTGGAAAAGAAAATACCTTGATCGAAGGAAAGATTAATCAAATTGGTTAAAAAATCAGAAAAGTGGTTAAATATAATGATAATCATATCTTCATTGATTCTGTCTAATCCAGTTGATTTTTTATTTGGTAGTGAGTTAATAATGTTAGTTATTTCAATGACAGTAGCAGGTTCAAAAACCATACTTTTGAGGTCCCTTTCTAAACATACTCTGAGGCCTTTAAGGTTAATTTTTCGGTTAATTGGATAAATAATTAATATTTTTTGTTCATATTCATGTTACAGTATGGTTCCGATCCCTTTTTCTGCACTTAAAAAGGTAGAAGTTGTTTTTGAGGCTTTAAAACTGTTTTCTACCATGCGTTTACTATAGGGACAAAACACGGGGGCATTCGTGCCTGACGTTCCTTTTTAGGGACGTTTTTTAATTTTCGTGTAGAAATTAAAATTTTAACCTGGATTTTTTTTCACTATTTTTCCAGTTGTTTTGGGGCTATTAACTATGTTTTTACCAAATATTTAAGAAAAAATAAAAAGTTGGGCATTAATGGGTTCAATACTAGAGATAAAACTAATTTCTCCTATCTATCTCATTTAGAATGGTATGACCAAATGTATTGCAGTCTACCAACACTATAACATTTATTGAGCCTCCAATCATTAAAATATTGACTACATTAAAGTAGACAAATTCTTAGTAAACAAAAAACGTAGAGCTTGAAATGAAAAAAAAATCAATAGTGAAAGAAGAAACACAAAAAGAAAAATTTAAGAAAATATTAAATACAATACAAAAATGTGTGTTAGTTTAAAGTAAAAACCAAAGGTAAAAACTAATGCTTGCAAACTTTCGGTATTTAGTAACTTTTTAATGAGCACTTTTTGTATCAAAAAACTCCAAGAATCTTGGGGTGAAAAACTAAATCTGTTTTTTCCAGAACATTTGAGTAGTTTCTCATTAGAAAGTTTGTTTTGTGAAATAGTATACCTCATGCTACGCTTTTTAACCTGTATGTCAGACAGGATTCGATTACACAGGTGTGGAATTTCCAAAAAACACTACATTTTCTAGTACGAAACTATCAGTGATATCCTGGTTATTTACCCTTAATATTTAAGTGACGCAAGATGTACTTTTATTAGGTTCATGTCTAGACGAAAGCAATTTTATAAGTCTTTGGGAGGTCTTATCTAAATTACGTTAAGGTCTAGCTTTTAAAGCAATCTAAGCTTGTTTCTATTGATGGCAATGGGAATTGGTTAAAAACCATGCAAAGCAATTGCCCATCAAAAGATTCTTAAAAATGTGCAACATACAAGTGAAAAGGTATTTTCTGTAATACGATTTTAACCCTTTTCGCTTAAACGAAATTTTTTATGGAATGTTTTACAATGGTTTAGCTGGAAAAGTATCAAATATGCAGTTTTTCATGCTTTGCTTTATTTATAAGCCAACTATATTGAACGAACAAAGTATTGAAGTTCAAGTGTTGAATGAAAGCATACAAATTTAAGTATTATTTTTTATATGTTTTTTAGCCGTAGACATGGAAAATACAATCTTTTATTTTAATAAAAACCTACACATAATCTAGAATTTCATCTAAGGGGACGGCACGACCTCGAAAACCGACTTCGGGTTTAGACTTGGTGGGTGATTCTCAAGAAATGTGAAAAATTCCGGTCGAGGGGTCAAAAATCCATGTATTGTCCTAAAATGAATTTTTCTTTCCATCATTCTGATAAATAGCCTTATGATAAGTATGACACATAAGTATAACAAATTTTGAAAGCAAAATTTAAGGAATTAAAAAACTTGAAAGCTCAAAATTTCATCATTTCGGCTTGTCCCACTACTGACATATGCTGAAATAGTAGGAATTTTAGTGTAGGAGAGAGTGGGGACGATTGTAACAAAATTTCTTATTTGATCTCAAACTAAGCCATTTTTTATGTTAGAGTTATGAAAATTGGTATGAAAATAGGTTGATATATCCCAATTACAATTTTGTTATGAAAACCGTCCGGTGAACATGCATTGCAATTACAACATCGAAAATCGAGAAACGTTACAATCGTCCCAACTTGAAGGGTCAATTGTAACACAACACAAATTCATAAAAATAGATAGAAAATAATTCAAATTTATTAGCATTATTATATTTTCTTGTTAAATAATAATTAAATACATAGACTAGAGTGGATATAATGAACTTTTAACTCAATAATGAGTTTTAAATAATAATGAATGTTGATGAGTAAATAATAGTAATTAATTATTCACAAGGGCAATTAAGGTATTCATAACTTAATTCCCATGTAGTACAACGAACGTGGGACCATTTTTTGCACGAAAAATGGTTCCTGTTACTGCCCTTGATCGAAAACTTTATTGTGTTGATTATAACCCACTTTAGGATTTTCATTTTTTATTTTCTTCTGACAGAATATGTGTAATGTTACATAAAAAATATCGTGCTCATGACCAACACTTCTGATAGACTTTTTTAGACACAGAAACCTCAACAGCCTCTCCCTCCATCTTTCTAGACTAATCAGTCCCCTTTCAGTTTTCCTTTTACGTGATCTCGGCATCCTAAAACCGTAAAAATTCATAATTATATGCCAATATTAAGAGTAAGTATGAATTATAAATCAATACATCGAAAATACTTTTGAAACATGTTATTTTCTACATTAGGGTCAGTTGTAACGAGTTGTAACATCTTACAACCGTCCCCGGCTGAAGTGTTACAATCGACCCCACGTTGTCATTTTTAGTTCAACCCTCGTTTTTCGCGAAACTAACAACAGTATCATCTTGAAACTAAGCAGAATAAAACTAGGATACATGTACATAAAATACAAAAAATCAGTGTTGTTGTGCTTCATACCTGCAGTGCAGGAGAAGGAAAGTTACACAAAAGTAGAAATTTACTTCGATGCTCGAAAAACACTCTTTTCTCAATTACACAGCCACAACTCAAATGTCGGCCTTGGAAATCTCTGATATTCTTTCATTCACCTCCCTTTTACGTACTGTCATCTCCTTTTCCCCCAGGCAGCCTCTCATTTTGAGGAAATCAAAGTGTTACAATTGCCCCGTGTTACAATCGTCCCCACTCTCCCCTACTAAAAGCATATTTTCACCCGATTTTTTTATATGATATTATTAATCATATCTTATAGTATATGTATTTGTGGAAGACATTTTTTTAAATTTTTTAAATAACATTTTCGAATTGAAACATGGTTGTCCCAGGCAATAGCGTTATTTACCGGGCAAGAACATTTTAGTTAATTATGAGGCATAAAAAATGACAGATTAAAGCAACTCTTCTTTTAAAGAATTAATTACAATCAGAATGATTGAGTAGATATTCACTTTTAGTGCAATTATAAAGTGTTTTACTTGGAAAGTTTTTACTTTGAACAGTTCATAACAGAGCGTATGCTTTTAAAACGTCATTATCCTGTCCTCCATATCTCCTAAACGAAAAGAAGTAAAAATTTGAAATTTGGATATGTTAGAGGTATCATCATTTTATGGTTATTGAGAAATTTGTAGCTCTAAATATCAAAAAATAAAAAATTGACGGGATGCTAAAAATCATCATTTTCCTGGCGCGTCATTATCCTGTCCTCCATTTCTCCTAAACGAAAAGGAGTATATTATTGAAATTTGGATATGTTCGAGGTATCATCATTTTATGGTTATTGTGAAATTTTTAAGTCTAAATCTGAAAAAATAAATAAATGGCGAAATATTTATTTTCTACGGTGTCATTCTCAAAGTAGCAGAGGGCGCGCGGCCACTCTGACTCGGCGTACCGAAAATGCACATCACGGTTAATCACCGTAAAATTTAGATAGGAATTTTTTCCCCACACTAAATGTATTTAAACTTTACTGCCGCTTATTGTATATCAACTAGGACGTGTTCATCTAACATTTTTAAAAAATTCAGAAGTTTTAAAAGAAGTTTTATTTTTCAAAATTTGTGTTTTCATTTTTTTACATTTCTAGAGAATCACCCATATACTGTATCAGCACACTTGGTTATGCACATCTATGCATAAAAAACTTTTTTAATTTACATTTTCAAAAATACTATTTTTATCTTAAATAACTTTTAGAATTTTCATTAGTTTTAGGATTATCTGTTCGGGAATATTTAGCTTCCATGCTTTAGTTTAACCCAACTCCAGTTTTAAACTTAAACAGTTAAAATGAAACTTTTCAGTCAAGAAAATAAATACCATAAAAACCGACGTAATTTATTTGCTTAAATCAGGGGTAATCTTTTATAGACAATTATTTTTCCCCTTAAACTAATGTTGATATGCGCGATTAATTTCTCATGAAATACCAAAACCGTTTATCCGTTTGAAAGAAAAAAGTAACGTTTCAATTATTTAATTTATGTTATTATGAAATGGATAACGGGATTATCCAGAAATATCAGCTGAATTGAATACCCTGGATATCAATCCATACATTTGCACAATAATTTGTTTATCCATTGATATTCTTTTCTTACAATAATATTTCCCTTAAAATCCCCCTTAGATATATTTGCTTTGGACAAGTAATGGCAAAAGTTTCCAGTAAGTATTGAATAAACCTCATTACATCGAAACTTTCATTGGAAATGTTAAAACTTTCAGATAGAACCCAGCCTCCCTCTGGTCACCATGAATAGAAATATCTCCGGCCTTAACATCAGTCCATAGAGAAATACTACCGGCTCATTCCCAAAGAGCCAGCCTAACTCTAACAAGGCGCTCTTTCGCTTCGGTCAATATTTTCCCCTTCTGCACTATTTTCAATTCTATTACACGGAAAACGAAGACGTGGCTCGGGAAAGTGATATTCCGTTACATGGGGAGATTCCATTTCCATGCTGATTCCTGCAATCTCGGGGACATTCCTCAGCAGAGGAATCTTTCTGGGGGTTTGGAGCTGGCTGCTGTGTGGGTTTGCTTTACTCTGGAGGAAGCAGGATATGAAATAATGTAGATTTTGTTTTTGTGCTATTGTTTGATTGGATACGTTGATGGATTTTCAATCGGAGTATCGCAAATATCCAAAAACAGAGAATAAAAACACGATTCGTGCTTGTACAAACTAAAAGCGAATAGAATATTTTTTTTTGTCTGTAAGGGGGATTGAGGTACTAAAAAAAGCTTCCGCTGACGTGGATGGATTTTCAATTTTGAAAGGTTGAATGAAGTTGTGTTTGTCCACACCATTACCCTCATAAAACCATTTTTCAAGAAAGTTATGAGATTTAAATCCAATTAAAAAAATTACTATTGATATCTAAAAATAAAAACCTAGCTAAATTATTACTGATATTAAAACTAAAATATTATTGATATCAAAAACAAACCATATTTCTTCATTCCCGCTGGTTTTTAGAAGGTAATTTCTGTACAATTTAACTCTCTAAAGATGACAGTGCTGCGCCAATCATACTGTAACTATCTTGACAGTCAAGATATTGAATGAAAGAACTTAAATTTAGGATTCTAAGACCTATATTCAATCAAAATCATACAAGACCTGAAAATATTATTATCAGTCCTTATTCCACCCACCAGGAGATATCCAAGTGCAAGAATCTGACTTAAGATAAGATTGATCCAGCTTCTCTAACTAACCTGCTCCCTAAAAATTTCGTTCAAAGCTTGAACACACTCCATAAATCATGCAATACTTTCTAGTTTGATTATATCATAGCTAATTACACAAACATTTTTATTAAAGCTGTTTTAAGTTTGTATACAGACGTTTCTACCATCTGTATGGAGTGGGAACGTGTACATAGCTCTTTTATCAGTGGAATGTCTCTGTACCCCTTTATTTTTTTTAGGGTAAATTTACACACATGTCGAATATTTAACATCATTATGGATCTTATGCTATGATTTTGGTTTATGATAATAATTTTTGTTAGATGCTGATGAGTCAGAACCATTTGATTCATAATTTTTGCACAAAATTGGGGGTGCAGGGAAAATAGGGGGGCTAGAATTCTTGCTGGTTACTTCTGGCCACTTTAATTGAACATTTTTGATACCATACACCGAAGAAAATTTCAACCTTTACACTTAAAGTAAGTCGAATACTATCAAGTTTATATTATAAAATGCAACATTTAGTTAAAAATTAAAATATGTCTCACAAAAAAAAACTGGAGGTTGAGTTGAGTTGAGTTGAGTTGGTATGTGTGCTTTGCTGCAGGTATTAACCCGGCTTCGACACTATTGTTCCTATGTTATGTTTTTTTTTACGTTTTAATGGAATCGACCGTAATCAGGAATTTTTCTAGAGCTTTTTGTTTCTTGTAGTTGTTTGATTTGTAGTCCAAAAATAGTTCTTCTGTTAGTGGATCTGGGGCAGTAGCTTCTAGCAGTTCCATTCTAGCCGCATAATACACAGGGCAGTGGCACAGAATATGCTTCCGATCTTCCACCTCTCCACAAATACAATTGGGCGAGTTGATTATGTTGAATCGGTATAAGAGATTATTGGTTATCAACATGTTTGTTCTGTATCGTGCTAGAAGTACATCTCCTTTCCTGCTTGATGAGAGTTTTCTAATTTGTGGGGTCAGGTCATTTAGGTAATGGAAGTCTTGAAAGTATTTTGTGATCCTCCACTGATCTTCTTCTTCCATCCAAAGGTCTTTTCTGATGGTTTGGACCAGGTCCTCCATGCACACTACTTCATCTAATGGGGTATTGGCATTACAGGAGACCGCAATACTGTCCGCTTTCTCGTTTGGAGCTATTCCTCTATGACCTGGCACCCAGACAAGCTCAATTTTGTCCGCTATTTCTATTGCTTGGTTTAGGTATTTTTGGAGTTCGGTTATGACGGTGTGACTCTTTGGATTAATGGAGCTTAGGGCCTGTAAGACACTTTTGCTGTCGGTGATTATTATGTAGTGATTCTTGGTGGTGATAAACTCTGTGGTTGAGTATTTAATTGCCAGGGCTTCGGCTGTAAAGATGGAGTTCGAGTTAGGGATACGTCCTACTCTTCCTTTTTTCGAAGAGTCATTCCAAATGGCCCAGGAGGTAAACTGAGCGGTTTTGGATCCATCCGTTGCTAGTAGTATACTATTTATTGGCAGGTTTTCTCTAAAATCTTCAAATAGTTGTCTTATGGTCGTGTCTGGAAGATTTCTATCTTGAAATGGGAAGGAGTTCCAGAAGATGGTTATCCTAGGGTTTTTCCACGGATGTGTGGGATATGTGTATTTAATAATATGGGAGTTGGAGAACCTATACATGGACATTAGGTTTTCTAATATTTTTCCGTAAGGAGGTGAGTTTTCGAGGACTTGATCCTGTAATAATAGGGGGGACAAATTGTCCAATACTAGTTGGCGTAGGATGAATTTATTTCTGAGAAGGTTATGTCTCGTACGAAGTGACACTGTGATTGCTTCCTTTCTTAGAAGCGGTAGTGGCGTGAATTTTGGTAGGCCGGTGGCTGTTCTGATAGCTGAGTTATAGATGATTTCTAATTTTCTTCTTGTAGTTTCAGGGGCAAAGGATGTAACTTGTACTCCAAAGTCTAACAGGCTTCTTATAGTAGCATTCACGATTTGCAGCAGGTGGTGAGATTTCACCCCCCATGATTTGCCAGCAATGACTTTAATTGCGTTCATCCTCCTTGCGCATTTCTTTTTGATATATGATACATGATGGTTAAAGTTACAGTTCTTCTCGAAGAAGATACCAAGGATCTTGATTTTTTCCGTCCAAATTATGTTTGCACTGTTCAGCGAAAAGGTAAAAGTTGGAATGTTTCTTTTCCTTGACATGTTGATTGCTTGGCACTTGTCCTGGCTAATAGATAGATGCCAGTATTTCGTCCACTTCACTATATTGTCCAGTGATCTTTGGAGGCTCATGCACATTGCGTCAAAGGAGGTATTTCTTGAGATTAAAAATATGTCGTCGGCATATATAAAGCATTTTGTATTTAAGTCGATGACCTCAAAGAGATCGTACATGTACAGTGTAAACAAGATGGGAGATAGGACACTGCCCTGGGGGATACCTCTGTTGTTTTTTTCTTGCCCGGATATTGTGCCTCTCCATTTAACCTTGACTGTTCGTTCCGAGAGGTATTCGTATAGCCAACTTAGGAAAGTTCCTCCGAATCCTATCTCTGAGAGTTTCATCAAAAGCCCGTCGGTCCAAACAGAATCATATGCTGCCTTAATATCTAGGGATATACAAATTATGTGCTGTCTTTCACTTTGTGCCTGTTTAATTTCCTTTAGTATTCTTGCTTGGCATACCTGAGTATCCCTAAAAGGGATAAATCCCATGTGATTTTTATTGAGGATGGTCTTTTCGAGCAAGATCCTGGTGATCCTTTTACTAAGGACTCTTTCAAACATTTTCCCTACTACTGAGGTGAGTGCAATGGGTCGGTATGATGTAATTTGGTTTTTTGGTTTGTTCCTCTTCCAGATTGGTACGATTAAAGATGATTTCCAGCTTTCTGGAGGCCCTTCTTGATACACTTTGTTAAAAATCGCTGTAAGGTTTTCGATGCTTTGGGCTGAGAGGTCTTTGAACATGCGGATAGAAATTTTGTCTTCTCCAGGGGAAGAATCCTTTGTTGTGGAGATTGCTTGGATTACTTCCTCAGTACTTATATCGTCATTCATTTTGGGAAACTTATTGTTGCTGAGATCTATCGGGAGAGGTGGTAGTTCATCAGGGGAGCAGAATCTGGCTGCGAAAGCATCAGCTTGGTTTTTCGGTGTCTGGGGGGCGTCTTTAAGGTCTTCCAATATATAGTTGTCTGTAGGTGTAACTTCACTTCTGTCATTGACCGCCTTAATAATCTTAAAAATTTTTCTTGAGGCTCCTGAGGAGCAACATAGCTTATCCCAGTACTCATCCCTGAGTTTCTTGGTAAGTCTTCTTAGTCTCGCCGCGTATCTTTTGTACTCAATCCAATTGTCGCGGGATAAAAGGGTTCTGGCCAGGCGTAGGTAGCGTCTTTTTTGGCCCAATAGGTAGCTGCATTTCGAAGACCACCAAATGGGAAATTTCGATGACGTGAAACTTTGTGATGTAGAATTTACAGAGATTATTTCCGTTGATTTCCTTTGGAATTCTCCGATGGGGATTGGTGTCTGTAAGAGATCTTCTACTTCTTCCTTAACAGTGTTCCACTTGATTCGTTTTCTTAGAAACGGCTTTGAGTGGGGTTGGCCTGGTAGCTCGAGATTGATGACTATTGGATGGTGGTCACTATCAAAAACATCGGGGTGTATTGAGATACTGGAGGATGTGAAAATATCGGGAGACGCTATTGATAGGTCAAGAAGGGATCCCGCCCCACCCGGAGCCACTCGTGTCGGTGTCTTAGTGTTCAGTAAGCACATGTTGTTGTTATCTAGCCACTCCAACACTTCCTCCGCTCCAGTGGAGTTGGCTTTTGCACCCAGGGCGATAGAGTGTATATTGAAGTCTCCGAGGATAAGGAAGGGAGGTCTAATTTGGGAGGCTAAACTGTCTAGCCACCCCTTGGGGAAATTTCCTTTAGGAGAATATAAATTAATTACTGAGAGGTTTAGTTTTCCTAGGTATATTTTGATTGCTTGGTATTCAATATTGGATGTAGGAAGTTTCAAATCCACAATGGTTGATGAGAGAGAATTATCGACTGCTAGGATGAGACCTCCACCCCTTCCTTCAGGCCTATCTTTTCTATATACTATTTTGTTTTGGATATTGAAGTGCTGTCCAGTGAGAAATGTTTCCTGTATAGCCAATAAATTACAGTTTTTGAAGACGTTATCTGTAAGAGCCACCCTTTTATTTGTGATGGACCTTGCGTTCCATTGTATTATTTTCAGCATGGTTCAGAACGTTGAAAGTGTTTTGTGTTGATGGTTCCTGGTGAGGGTGAAAGGGGGGTTTCTGTAGGTTTTGTATAATTGCATCCTCTGGACATCTCGATGTGTCTTGATTTTCCCACTCTTCTTGATATTCTGGATTTTGTAGGGATCCCATAGGTATATCTCGGTTTTTTGTAAATGATCGAGTAGATGGCTTCTTCCTGGCTCTTTCTGGACTTTTTGAATTGTTCAGGGACAAGTGAGATATCACAGCCGGGATGACTGATGATATTATTTTGTTTTCGAGGGATGCGTTGTTTTTTTCTATTATACTATTTATGGTTGATGTTAGGTTGTTTATTGCTTCTGATACGTGTTTTGCCACCAGTTCTTCTATTTCTTTTTTTGAGGGGGAGGAGTGTGGTGTTTCTTTTGTTGCATTGGTGTAAGAGGTGCTCTTTTTCTGAAATTTATAGCGTCTTCTGGCTTCTGTGATCGGTAACCTGTTTTCGGCTTTGAATTTTAAAAATCGTGATTCTTCTTCTCTATTGGGGCAGGATGCGCTAGAAGCCTTGTGATCTGATCCACATGACGCACATACGAATTTAGTTTCTTTGCAGCTCGCCGCATCATGAGGCCCAGCACATTTCTCGCAAACTTTCTGGTTTCTGCATTTCTTCTCTGCATGATCAAATTTAAAGCACTGTTTACACTGTCTAGGTCTATCTATGAATAAATTGATTCTGGTTCGGGTATACCAACATTTAATATGAGTTGGTAGGGTGTTGCCAAGCACTGTCACTAGCACAGTTTCAGAGGGCAATATTGCTCCTTCTCTTTTTACAGTGAACCTGCGAATTTCGCATACTTTTAATTGATCATTCTCATACTCTAGTTCGGCGGCCAGGTCTTCTAGTGTGGTGTCAGTTTGGATTTCCTTCAGTAAGAATTTACTGGTTATGTATTCTTGAGGAACCCTTGCTTCTATTTCGGTGTCCATGATTTTGTTTAGCTTTAAAATATCTGTTGCAGTAGCAGGAGATCTTGTTTCTATAATAATGCGTCCGTCTCTTGAGAATTTAAGTGAGTCTATGCCCTTTTCATTTGGGACATTCTGTGTGAAGAATTCCTTGATACTTTTAGGGTGAGCTCTTGGGATGGATCCGTTTTTTCCTGACAGGATTATGCAAAGGTATATGCTTTCTTTTATCATCTCTATGGCTTCAAGGTTTGTGATGCTTTTTATAAATATATTAGGATCCGTTTTTTGAAAATCCATTCGTTCCGTCATGGTAGGCGCCTCTCGGACGCTTTCCCGAGTTAAACCCAATATAAATTGTAAACAATAAAGGAGAACTATATTACTTTCTATACTTTCCTAAAGAAAACTCAATAGATGAAATCCAATTAGTAACACAGGCGAGGTTAAACAATGGGTTACTTATGTGATATTACTGAAGCTAAATACTTGGAAAAACCTTTTGGATGATAATTCTGCTTCTAATGAACTGATGGCGGATTTTAGATTTTTGTAGCTTGCTTTACCACTTATAGTCCAGATATTATTGCTTGTTTTTTCCTGTGCATGAAATATCACTCTTAAGAAAGTTGAAAGAACGGAGGTTAAATTTTTCCTACTTCATATTTATCACAACAATGACTTTTTCAACTGGAGGTGATAGAGAAAACAACTTGCATAGTTGAATTCAAAGTAAAAGTTCTATAAGAATCACCCCTTTTCGCTCTTGGGCCAGAAAAAAAAGTTCAATTTTGTTGACTAGTGTTATCATTGTTAGTTACTCGAAGTTGCATTTAACTATTAAATTTAAAAAAGTAAGCTATGCGCACAATTTTGAGACTTATCATTTATATTTATTCATATTTAATCATGTTTCACAACGTTTAACAATCCTCTAAAGAAAACTTCTAACAACTCACAAAGCCCTAATGAAATTTTAAACGAAATATTCTAAATAAGCAACTTCCACACAACTTCCTTAGTCGGTCTTAACTGGGGATGAATTCTTCATTAACCAAAAGATAGCTTTATTCGCATTTTGAAATTGTGTAGAAATATTTAAATTTTGTCGTTAAGGCAAGAACAAGTTATTAGCTACGGGTCAAAAGATGAAGTTTTCTATTAAGTATAAGCTGATTATTTGGTTCATTTTAAAAGATCCATGGCGGCGGTAAGTACTTAGAACATTCGAGAAGATTATTAGACTTTTCAGCATAAAGCTGTAAAATTATTAAAAGCCCTTACGAAATTAAACATGTTTTGCATTTAAATACGTTGTTTAGTTTAAGAAATTATTGAAAAGTAACGCTTTAAAATAAGGTTTAGAATAAAATAAAGTATAGCATCTAGTGATAGTATCAAAAGCACCTCTTTTATAAATAATAAATTATGTTTCAATAAAGGTTGGAACTTATAAGTCGAAGTAATATCCTCTTTAATGTCAAAACCACTAAAAATTCTTTAAATTTTTCATCAAACATTTCTTTATAATTGCAAAAATATGTACACTGTAATTTTCAAAAATATTTGTGCATGTCAAGTTGTATTTCATTTTATAAGGATACAATAAAGGAATTAGTGTTCCTTTATTATGCTTTGAGTGGGTGTAATAAGGCTTGAATAGTGTTTGAAAAAAAATAGTTTATTGAAAAATTGAATGTTTATGAATGATATGTACATTAACTGAATAAAATCAATTTCATATTAAAAATTATTATCATTTCTACCCCCTTTCAACCAAAATGTTAAAAACACTGAAAACTGCGGGGTTCCCCCCACCTATATTATATTATTTTCATATATTCATATTTTAATTTGAACAACTTTATACTAGGTCTTAATTTAAGTGGTTTCCCTTTACGTAAGGCATATCTACTCTTAATTTTACTACTTATTTAGAATATTTATTTTAAAATTTAAATGTATTTATATTTTGTAAATTTCAATTTGTGATGTTGTATCTTACATGTATGTAGTCTTAGTAGTTTTTTTGCAGCGGGTTTCGACCTGAGCCAAAAATAAAATTTCTTCTTCTTCTACTTATTTAGAATAAATATCACTCATAAAAAAAGGAATATTAGAAAAGAAAATGACGGGAAAAAAGTGTTTTTAATTATATTACAAAGCGGTTAATAGTGCTAGGAAAAATGGCTCTGCTATTACATGGGAAAAAGTCAAAGATAAAAAATCCTCAGAATATTCAAAATGTTATACTTGACCCCATCCCAATAAAAAAATTAACACACGCAAAATGTACTTTTCAGTCCCATTTTACCATCATGCTTATCTAATATTTAAGAGTAACGAGCAGTAGTTATGAGGGAACTGATACCGACCATAATGGGTATTCTGAGAATCACTTTTCTATCTGAAGGAAATACCAGATTTGTCTCCAATTAAATACCTTCGAGACATCAATGGAGGTCTAGGGAACGTCTGCTATTGTCGCTCTCCAAATGAAGACGAATTAAGTTCCTAGTGATGTATTATTACCAACTTTCCCTAAGGGCCAGATACAAGATTAATAATAGAGACTTAACTCTTCTATGCACTTTTATCAATAATAGTGGTACTCAATAGACTTGCTTGGTATGTTCTTTTAACGAAAAAGGGAATTGTTCTTTATTAGTTTTAGAACAGCACTGTTACTGTAATATTGTTTTTAAATAACAATTGTATTCCCTTTCATTGAAAGTTCAATTGAAAAGTTTTATCTAAGAAAAGTGTCAAGTATTTGTTTTTACTATTGGACCAAATTCTTGAAAGTATTAACGTGGATAATAAGTATTGAATATGTCTCACGAAGAAAATTTTTATACATTATGCAATCAAATGGAGAGTTGTTTAATAATTCCTTAATTTTTGTTTGAGGGGGATCCTTACATCATATGTGAGGCGGAAAGCGAAAAGGGACCTCTTGTCGGCGTTCGTCGAAATGGAGTTATTATTTTGTTCTCTCAATTTGTACAGATTTATGAAGATTTTAAGACTATCATCATCCTTGTGGCTCAAAAAATGACGAATCTCCAGTAATTAACAGTTTTAATAGAATAAGTGGATTTCGCGAAAAACGACCTTAAACTTTCAAAATGCTACCCTCTCTTTATTTTTCACAGTTAAGGAATTATTCCAACAGCTAAAATTCGAGAGAAAAAAAATTCGATAGTTTTGACCTTCTTCCAGTTTTTTGGCTTTTTCTCGAAATCAACTTTGCCGACCAGAGGTCCCTTTTCGCTTTCCGCCTCACACATTTGGACAATGGATTTGGACCGAAAGGTCTGTTTTGTCTTAAATAAATAAATAAATAAATATGGTTGTAAAAGTGTATGGTTATCAAAGATAAATATGTGGATATTTGATTGAATATATGTTGTAAAAATCATTGAGTTTATTCTTTACTTGGGCTCACTATCTTTAAAGTAAAACATGTTGCTAAGGTAAAGGTAAACTAGAGATGGTATTGAACACAGAGTACTAGAACAGAGAGTCTGTCGCCATAGGCGCTAATGGAAATCGAAAAGTTGGATGGTTGTGGGGCTATTTTGGCGCTGCGATCGCATCAACGTCATGAGAGGCGGGAGGGAAAAGCCTGATTGGTTGAGAAAAACTTTTTCCTTCTCCTTCGAAAATAAAAGATTGAGTGACAGCCAATCACAGGTTTGATCTCTCTGTCAGTCATTCAGTTCATCGTGGCGCCCTCATAACTATCCAACTTTTGAATATATCGTTTTGGACCCTCTGTTAGGATTTTTCTCTGTGGTATTGAACAACTAATATCTCCGAAACGCAAAAAAATAACCACATCCGGTTGTAGGCTACCAAATTATGCCTCATGGTGCTTTTTAACTTGGAATAGAAAACGGAAAATCAGAAACATGCCAGAAGCAGTATTCAATTTCAACCAATAAGAACTTGGTTTCAAGTAGTCATGGCATAGAAAGAAAATAACTAAAACTTCTACTGCAAAACTCAGTGCAGAGTCCAGCATAGAATAGAATGAAAATAATAAAACCTAAAGTCTTTACAAAGAAACTAACAACATATTCTTTCGTTTTGCTATTCGTATTTGAAATGGTAGGAACTAAATGTGTTTTCTTTTGTGATAAGGTTCTTTTATTGTTATTTTTGTCCATTTTATTGAATTCTTATTCTAAATTTATTATTTTTTCAACATGAAAGTTGAACTAAATATTTCTTGTTATTTTGGTGAACTAAATAAATATCACATTTTGAAATTAAACACTGCGCCAAGTTATTTCTATGAATGCTTTGCTCATAATTTTCCAAACTCTGAAATGTTATGTTGACATACGGAATTATTTTATCAGTTAATATAGCTTTATTTTTAAGGTTTTTATAGAACCTAGAACATACCTAAATATTTAAAATGTATGTTTGATGTAGCTTTTATGGTTAGTTTCATGAGGGTTATAAAAAATCTTGACTATTATTAACTTTTAAAAATTTACTTAAATTACTTATTTTTTCTGGAAAAGAGTTTAATTTTCCTTGATTTGACCCCTTTTTTAGCTTACGACTTATAAAATTTAGACCATCACCCTCACATTTATGTATTTTTTTATATTTGAAATTTCTTAATTTTAAGAAGCTTTAATAATACCCCGGAAAGGATAAAAATATTTACTTTTTTAATTAATATGTAAATGTTACCGCTAAAGTTGACTATAACGGCCTCTTGATAGTTAAAGTTCAAAATAGTTTGTTTTGCTCAATACTTTCTGTTAAAATGTTGAGGTATTCACTGCGCTTTACTACTTTGTGTGATTAGCGTGTTTTGTGTAATATCAAAAAGTACCGAGCCCCCTTTTTTGATTCGCCACTGTTACTGTTTACCCCCAAAACGAGTTTGGTTATAATTAGGGCGGGGGGTTTGGGGGGGGGCGGCAGCCCCCCCCCCAACCACCTTAAAATTTTTATAAAAATAAAATAAATTTTTGTACTTTAACGGATCACTCTCGTTAATATGTAAAATAACTGATCGCATGTAGTATGCAGATTAACGAGTGTCTAGTCGGTAGGGTGCAGAATACCTAGGTAATTTCAAGATTACCTAGGTAATCTTAGAAATTGAAAAAAATTTCTCTCTTTAACGGATCATCCTCGTTAATCTGCAAATTACCTAGGTTATCTGTAAATTAACTGATTTCCGGACTTTAACTGTAACATATATAAACTAAAATATCGCTGAAGACATTGATTTTCGTGTAGTTCTGGTATTGCAGAAAACTAGCAATAATATGTTTTGTAATTAAGATACAAACCTTCCTTTCGAAATTGGTGTAGTTTTAACAAGTTAATTAACTACGAGTTCTGTTACGATCCTTCTCGATGATCTTTTTAATTAGCAGTTTAACCAGAGGCTTTTAGTTCGTTCTAATGGGTTCTCTAATAGCGATCCACGAGAGGAGGAACTTAGCCCCAGTTCCTAATCTACCCCTACCCGAATCGCTAAGCCTAAACATCCGAACGCGAAGAGGGATATAAATCGGAGGGCGTCCATAAAAACAACACGAAATTCGCCTTCCCGCTTCCAAAAAGCAAATTGGAGCAGATACGAAGGGAATAGAATGAGAAAAAAGGAAAAGAAGAGAAAGGGAAACTTAAAAGTAAGAATGTTTTTCCTCGAAGGAAGGTTTCTCCGTAATTGTTTCGAATTCTACCGGGCGAGAGAAATTTTTTAGCATACGTAATACTCAACTTCACTCTGCGTGGAAAGAAAATTGTTTACGTGCGTGTGTTGCCACATTAGCAAAAGTAAATAATGGCGGCATTTAGTAAAAATGCCCGAAAAGGCCGAAACTTTGATGAAAAAAACATTTTTTTGGTTCTGGGACTTCAGTGGTGCGCTTTATCATTTTCTGATGTTTGAGGAAGAAGAGAGTTTATAAATAGCTTTCAATATGAAATTATTTTTTCTGGAAGCACTTTAATGACCAAATGATTACGGCAAAATAGCAAGCTCATAAACTTTTAAAGATTAAAGCACTTCAAAAACGACTATATTCTATGAAAAGTACTTTAATTTTTATGTATCTACCTTTATGGAAAGTATTCAAGTATTTAATAGTTTAAATTGAGTATTAACTAAATATTATCTTTAAAAGTATTTTCAGCATAGTTATTTCACAAAACAAGCCAGACTCCTTTGATGTTTTGCAGACAGCAAAATGTTTTGCAATATACAGTAAAATTTCTCTCTGTAGAATTATTTAAAAAATAATGGCAATTGGAGTTAATTAAAATTCCTAGTAAAATATTTTATTATTTCATGTCTGGCAAACATTAGTCAATCTATTCTTGAAACAACTTTTAAATTTGATAGAAAAATTTATTAATACAATTAAGGATCCGTTCATTGTAAGTTCTTGAAAGATTATACTGACGTTATGTTCAAAATACGTAGAAGAAAAAATAGAATTTTTACTGATGAGCTTCTACTTAAAATTTAATTTTCAGTTGAAGGCATACAAATCGATTTTTTTAATGTAGTTCAGTTCCGGAAGAAGGGAAGCTAAGGGGTCTAACTACCTGGTTGGTTGTCGGAAAGGAGATGAGAATGGAGCAGTCAAAAGTTCAACTTTAACTAGAGGTCGGACTATTGGGAGGGTGATGTTAGAAAGGTCCTAATTTCGGATTCGGGGATCCGAAGTGAGAAGAATATGCCGCAAAAAACAGTTGAGTCGCCGGGTTGGCTCAAGCATCTGAGCTGCCTCTGAGCTGATCGCCATTGATATGGCTCTTGACTGTGTTGCAGAGCGTCAAATAACGGGTTCGATCCGGATCGTATCAAATAGCCGAAGCGCTATACAATATCTAAAAAATTGGAGACTAATTAAAGAACAAAAAGGAATTAGAATAATAGAGAGACAAGGCCTCAATAAACATCTCTTGTAAGAGTCCACCAACACACCCATGGTACATTAGTGAGGGTCCTGGTGCATCGATTGGATAGCTTTATTGGAGATAGAAGAGAGACCAGACTGCCTGACTCTGACTGTAGACTCCTCTGGCTCAACTGTGCACTGGACATCAGAATACCATTAAGTTTGCAAATGGGGCTGGGACCTTTCCTGCTTGCACCAAGTACTATTTGGGGAAGGCCACCGCCAAACACTTTTTGGATTGTATGGGACCGGGGAAGGAGGAGCTCCATAAAAATCCTGGTTTGTCTTTGGAGGAAAAAGAAATATCTCATAGATCTGGTCTGATCCAGACCAGAGGGATAAGGAAGAAGAGGAAGATAAGGCGTTCTTATCTCCCCAATTAATTTAAAGTAGTGTTGATTACATGCTCACTCCCAGTTATCTTCACTTCTCCCAGTTATTCTTATCCCTCTCCCAGTTATCTTTCCAGCAGGCCAATTTCTACTGTCGGAAACTACAGTTACACTTTTTTCTCCATTTGGAACCAATTAATCGTTGCAAATGCACAATACGCAATTTTTAAATTCATAGAGCATTTAAAAACCGCTTAATTTAATTTTTAAGTTATATCCTACTTGGTAAGATGTGAGAATGAGATCTGATTGTAGTCATTATGTCTTTTTCTCAATATGGGATATTTTCAGTCACTCAGAGGATGCTCTGCTTGCTTCTTAAGTGGAGGTGGGAATCTTTCAAAGTGGGGGATTAATAATATAGAGAAATAAAATGAAAACATAGAGCTCACTACAAAATATAGATTCATGGTACAGGACTTATTCATAAGTACTTACACATTCCTACAGAAACATGCGGCTCATGGGTTGTTATTTTAGTTGGCCAACCTGAGCTATACTATTCACTTAATTTGAAATTAAGAAAATAGTTTTAAGTTTTAGCATTCCAAAATGGTAATTTTAGTGTGATAAATAAGACCAAAATAGTGGGAGCTTGTTATGGGGCTTATATGGGGTCATGATTATAAGATTAACGGTTGTTACTCTGGTTCCACCACTGTAATAATATAAATGATGATGATATGATACTGATATAATCAAATTTGTTCAATAATGATTGGATTAGCAGTAAAAGATTTGGTAATTAAATATTTATTGTTGTAGACACGTTATCGCTTAATGCGTCGATTTTGCCTTTACAAAATGTAATAAAACCGTTCACACTGTGTGTTTTTAATTATATTTTATTGTGTGTAAAGTTCGTTGCAAACATAAACTCCGCTAATAAATTCCACGATTATCTTAAACTGCATAAAACACCACATGTGGTCCAGATCATTTTATTACACCTAAAACTAAAAAAAGAGCACTAAAATTCCCAAACATTTTTTTCAGAGTTTCCCTCATAAAGCGAATTCACTTTAAAAGGTGGACCCAAAACTCTAGATTTATGGGTCTCATTTCCCGTTCTCTAGCCCAACAAAGCAACTCACTGAGACCGAGTAGAGTGGAGTTGTTCCCTTCCTGGAGCCGCGGTGGCTTTCACCAGGATTAGAATGCCCCATTTAACGCTAAGTTCCCGCCTCTTCTGATGCGGCAACAAGTGCACAGTTTCGCACTTAGGGATCGCAGGATTTGAAACCCGATTTCAGGTAGCTTGTTTTGACGGTAACGGTTTAAATATTCCCCGGTTTTAGCATTGTAGTTAACTTAATCTATTGTACTTGCGTTTGGGTAATTTGCTTTAATTGTCCTGAAAACAGACGGTAATAAATGGTAGGTTCTTCCCTAGCCCAGGCTTGTAAATGTGGTTTGAATGTGTGGAGATCCACTGGTCTGAAATTTAGTTATAGAAGGGCTTTTGTTTCGTGTAATAGAACCCCTGAAGCATTAATTACTATTAATGCGTTCTACTAACAGTACCCATTTGACAATACGTTATGATTTGGTTTGTATGAGTTTCCCGCAGTTTTTTTAATATTGACTATTACCACATAATATCCTTTAAAGATCTTGGATATTCTAATTTAGTTTCAACTTTGGGTTTAAATTCATAAGTTATGTTGTATGCTTAATTTTTAATACTTTTTGTGAACATATTTCTCAATTCAAGTTTTTAAAGTTCAAAATCATTGCTGTTTTACTTCAAACAATATTTTGAATAGGAATTTAGATAAAATCTATATTAAGTTTATTAAATAACACACACACCAACAATGCTTCGTCATGCGTTTGAGGATCCTGAAAATTTCATTGCAGAAATTTAGATTTGTATACAAAAAAATCCTCCTTAATTTTTAGATGCGAGTGTATTTACCTAATTTTTAAAACTAGAATCACAGATTCTTTTACACTATAATCCTAGATCTTATTTCCGACCCCGTCAGTGATTTATAAAAAGAAACCTCATCTATGGGCAAACTCCATTCTCCTTTAACACAAGTAATCCCCATCCCATCAGAGTGAAACTTCAACACTCCCAAATCCCCCAGAACAAGCCTTCAAGAAATGATTGACGCGGGATAAAGCCAGTCAGAGAACTCTCCCCCAATCCCAAAACCAGGAACGAGCGCACCCGCTATCATCCCAAAGAGTAGAGGACACCATTCCACTTTCCCGGATAAAACTCAAAAGAGACTTCATTTCTTTGGAACAAAGAAAATTCCGTCCCGATAAGGTCCTTTCAGAGGACGCAAAAACGTCGCGGAAGGTAATGGACCGGTATTAATGGAGGAATCAGAAACTCCGTGGCGAAATCGCTGTCCCTACTTCGGTAATAATGCGCAACGCCGATGGAGGGAGGGGAATTATTGGGGTATTAATTCCGAGTTCCCTTTTTCCTTGGGGGAGTTTAAATAATCCGAGGGAAATTTTAGGGAATTAATGACGAGTCGATTGGATTTCGTAGGGGGAGGGTTGCATCGGTGTTGTTATTATCTCGGTTATTAACTTTTGGGGAGATGAGGTTGTCGATTTTTGGGCGGTAGGTGGTAGTTAGGGAGTGTTTGGTGAGTGGTTTGAGGGGTAAATATTTGAATTGGTTCCGGGGATCATAACATTTAGTGGATTTCCTTTTAAACTTTAAATCTTGCACAGTCGAATCCGCTTAATGTGATCACGGTTAATGTTATCAATCGGATAATGTTATCGAAATCGACAGGTCCCGATCATTCCTATTTAATTTAATGTAAAATACATCGTTTAATGTGATCAACTATGAATCATCACTTCGCTTAATATTATCAAAATTTGTCCATATCCTCTTTAAAACGACAGATTTTGAGTTCGATTTTCATTTTGAAGGTCAATTTTTACAAGTAAATATCTGCTCCATGAGAACATCTGGCGCTTCTTTTTCTGAAACCCAGTATGAGTAAGAAAAATTAAACATTCCGCATATTATATTCAAAGAAAACTTATAGTGGGGAGGGTCCGAATCCATACTTGTTATTGGTTAAAGAAACACCAAGATCCACGCTTTGCAGATGTTTCTGAGAAGATATTTTGATTTTCCCATGTTTACTGGAATTCAGATTATATAATAAATAAGTGGTTTTTTGGAGTGGAAGGATATAAAGGAGCGGAAAAAAGAGAGAACTTTCTATAAAAATACAAAGTAAGCGATTATTTTAATTTTATTAACTGAACTACTCTTATATTTTCCCCTTAAAATCCTACCCAGTATAAAAATAGTTTTTAATACATTTATTACGATTATATGATTTGATTTTAAAGCAAATAATCTAGTTACACTGTTCGCTGTTTTTTGATATGAAATCGCTTATTGTTATCGATCGGATAATGTTATCAGTTTAGTCTCCGACAATTGCGATCATATTAAGCGGACTCGACTGTATAATTAATTATTAGAGCTAGAGAAATGTGAATCTTTCGACTTTTTTCCTTTTAATGAGTGTTAAATTAACTAAATTATTAACCTAAATAACCATTAACCTTAAAATAACCTTAATAATTAATATTATATTAAACATTTAAAGTAATGCGTTATTCCATATATTATTAGATTTAACTGAATACTACTACTCTATTAAAATTCATCACCTCATAATCAAATGAAACTGTCTTTTGATCTGATTCGGGAATATTCGGAATTTCTAGCGGAGAAGCTCATTTGATTGGTTCGTATGCGCTGACATCATCGAGATGGAAAGATCAAAACCGGTGAAATTAGTTTAGTCGCCAATGATCGGGATACCGAAGTTTCGTTGGATAGTAAGATGACGAAATGTAATCTTCATGTGAATGTCTTCTCTTCATAATTCCTTTCTTGTAAATAATTGTTACCCCTATTTTATAATAAAATTTAAAGGTTTTATATTTAATTTTATATCATATCTAAAAAATCTCTTTCTTAATCAATAATAGAGTAATATTTAAAACTTTAGAAACTTCTTTTATTGTTCATATGCTTTTTCATAAGTGACCGTTATCGGATAAAGTGGTTGTTGAAAAAATAGTTGAAAACAAAATCATAACTCAGCAAACAAGATCTATTCCTTTTAAAACAAATTTTGAATAAACGTTTCATCTTTTTTCCATTTTCAATAGTGCTTATCGGGTTTCTCAAAAACAATATAAGGAAATATTGGATTCTTCGTGGAATTTTATCTCATGTTTTACTATCTATTTTATTAGAAATTCTTACAATATAACTGTTTTCTTTATTTAAGATAAGTTATAGTCTAAAGCATATATATTCTACCTTCTTAACTCTCGCACTTTTACTTTTTAATTTGCATTTATGATTTAAGAGCATTCAATAATTTATGTTTTATGGCCTTATAATACATTATATACCTTGACAGGGAATTACCATATTTTCAAAGCCATTTCAGGACATATTTTCTCATTAAAAATACCCTTATTCTTTGAAACTAACCCTGAATAATGTTATTCGTTAACTTGTTAAGCGTTCATTAACAACTTATACTCACTAATTGTAAATTTCACAAAGACAAATATCATAAAATAGCTTACTAATTATTTTTTATTGAAACATATCAGAAAAATATCTGTATTTTTAAGATTGTATTTTTTAATTTATGTTAAATGTATACAGTAATTATGATTAAACTTTTTTAATTAGAAAAGCTTTAATTCAAAATATAAAACTCACTGTTAGCAGAAGAATAAGTACTATTTTTATTTTTTCCATCATAGGGAAGTATTGCCTTCCAGTTAAAAAGGTTTTTGTAAATGAAAACATGTTAGTGATTATTTTTCATAAAATGCAATTCCAAGTGATGTGGGAAAAACCTGGAAACATTCTTCCTGTTTACAAAATGGTTTTAAATCTTAAGAATTAAGAGTTTGTTTTCAAAAATTATTTTAAACAGTATTTTTATAAAACTAAATACCTAAGTGTAAGAAAACTTAATTAAGCTGCAAGTTCAAAGCTACTGTAAAGTTTGGATTAAACTAAATGAATTAGTGAGTTTATCCAAATAAATTTTATAACTGAAAAAAAAATATTTTAATGCATATTTTTTATCAAATTATAATTAATTGATTCTAGATTCTACAAAGTGTAAAATGATCTCATTCGAACATTTTGAAAAAGATAATTGCATAATTCCTTTCATATCTATAAAAAAAGTTTCAAAGAAGGTAAAAAAAGTATAAATTGGAAAATTTTTCACTTGAAAACATTCATTAACAATCTAAAACAACCCATTAGCTTTTCCTTTGATCTATCTTTTTTTAATCATATAATCACAAATAAAAATTACTTTCTTTGACTTGAAATACTTATTCATTACACTTATGCAATAAATACTCAATTACTAATTCATCACTCTTATACACACGCAACTAAAACAAAAGGATCCCTCAACCTCAAGCTTTTCAGACTCACATATCTGATCAAAGATAACCTCAATGAAGCGTTGACCAGAAATTTTCTTTGATACGAAGCGGAGTGGAAACAAAAAGCCGCAAAGCTAAAGCAATTAGAGGACAGTTCTTAAGCCCTTGTCGGCAGCAGGTGTTACAGTGGCTTTGGAGCACCCGCGGAGCTCTCTCTCTTATCCCCGAGATTACTTTGAGGGACCCTAGACATTATTAAATTGCTCTGAGTGCGGTTCTTTCTGGAGATCCTTTGAGGGACATCTTCGATTGTTTTCTGGCATGGGATGAAGAAACGTGTTTGACACTTAGATGGCTTTGTCGTTTGAGACTGCAACTCTCTTTGATTGAAGATATTTCACTTGAAATGACCAATATAAAAATCAGTCACGGTGTAACCCTAAGTTACTAAAGTGGATTCAGTGCAAGTTAAAAAACTCTACCCAGCAAAAAACTAACAAAAAGGCTGATCAAAAATAGATCACAGGGCGTTCGGAGGATATTTTTCTGAGAAAGCTAAGTAATTGAAGAACTTATTAAAAAATCTTTAACAAATATGAAAAAGATAGATTTAAAAATATGTATTTATTCATGAATATGTGGAGAAGTATTTTAATAATAATAAAATTATGTAATTTACCCAAGATTATAAATAAATGAGTAGCTTAGGTTGAAAGAAATTATAGAGGAAAAAGGGAAATAAAACTTTAAATTGAACTCAAGACCTTTAAATCTAGAGGAGAGAAGGGTGTTATGGAACACGCCTTTATATATTTAAGAATAACTCTATTGGTTTTTAATAAAAATCCGCCGAATCATTTTAAATACATACAATAACTAATGACAATGAAAGGCCAGTCAAATAAATCATCATTTATATTTTTTAATCAAAACCTCTTTACATTAAATTTTAGGAATAAATTTGAAGAATTTTGAAAATTATGAAAAGTGTTTGCATCTAAAAGCACTCTCAATCTTCAAACTTAAATTGGATGTAAGAGATATATAGTTCAGTTTGGAATCTCTTCCACGAGAAACTCAGCTTTAATAAGTCAAGGGAGATAAATAATTATGATTATCACTTTTAAGAGCTAAATATATTTGCATGCAATTCGTGGATTTTATGCTATATATCCGTTTAGAACATTAATTTGAACTAATTTTTCACACGGGAACATAACTGCGTTTAGCTTCGAAACGCATTGGAACACTCTTTCGTATCTTTATCCTGAAATTTTATCCATAGTGCAAGAAAAATGTACAGAAAAGTTTCGCGCATGTAATAAGCATGTAAATTTTTTTCTTACGAAATTCTGTTAAATTCCAATTATGGGTAATAAAAATGAAGAAACAGTCCTATGCCATAAAAATTTCCAAAAATATTAAGTAGAACCCTATTTCAGTAAATTTATTTGAATTAATTAATAAATATATGCCTTTTGAAAATTCCCCTAAAAACTTCACCCCAAACGCCGATGTTCCCAAATGGGAACATACTTTTTTTTCTGCCAAAAATGGCAAGAATAGTTTTAGTAACGATGAAACAAGCCATTTAACCCAAAAAATAAGAACCTTTGATTTGAAAGTTGAATTGCAGCGTTTAAACCAGGGGTTCCCAAACTTTTTTGGCCCGTGGACCCCTTGACTACATTTTTCGTACCCCATGGACCCCCTGTCTAAGAGACCGTCCAAAAAATACCTAAAAATATTATGTTTTTGATATAAATTTCTAAGCGACGTATACATTTTTTAGTTCTTTTCAAGTGTTTTTTCGTGCATTGAAAAGCATTTGATTTCACACTTTTACATATAAAAAACCTTTTTTTTTTATTTTTGCCTCCACACGATATTTTTAAGGAAATTATAACAATCAAACATTTAAAACATTTGAAATAAAAACAAATCTAAACTTTTAATATCCACTACATTTCAAGCCACACAAACTTTTAATTTTTACAATAAGTTTTGGTCTCAAGCTTGTCAAAGTTAATGGATTTTGAAGGAGTTATTCATTTGCCAAATCATAAAAGTTCAGAAATAACTACAATTTATATATGGCATGTTAACAAACAATATTTAATTGAGTTTAACTATTAAAACAAATCAAATTGCCATTGATATGGGTTACACAGCATTTTTTATGAAATTATAAAAATCAAACATTTAAAAAGTTTGAAACTAAAAAACAAATCTAAACATTTAATATCATTACATTTCAAGGCACAAAGACTTTTAGCTTTTAACAATAAAAATTTTGGCCGCAAACTTGTCACAGTTAATTGTTTATGAGTGAAAATAAAAAAAATGAAAGTCATAAAATTTCAGAAATAGTCACAATTAATATATGGCTTGTTAACAAACAATATTTAATTAAGTTCAACTATGAAAAGAAGTCAAATTATGCATTACGAAAATTGAGTTTTAATTTATGAAAATGAATTATGCGCGGCTGGTCGGGGCTCTTCACCGTGATAAGAGAGAAATGATTCCATCGCCCCTGCTAGCGTTGCGAGAACTCGGTGATAACTAACTTTTCATATTATACTAAAATTTGATTTTAAAAAAGACAAAATTTTTGAAACTTATCAAAGTTTTCCATTTTGATGAAATTTTTCCCGTGTACCTCTGAAAGTCGCTGTGGACCCCCTTGAAGTTTCTGTGGACCCCCAATTTTCATTTTCATGCCCGTGGACCCCCTGGAAGTCGCTGTGGACCACTGGGGGTCCATATGAACAACTTTGGGAACCGCTGGTTTAAACGGTTAACTGAGAAAATAATAAAAAAAACTTCCAGTAATGCATCGTTTAAGAATTATAAGCTATACATTAAACTTACATATACATTATTTTACATACATTTATGAATAGTTATAATTAACTATAATAAGTTATATAGTTATAATATTATTAGTATTAAAGTTATAATAAGCAATGTATAAATTAAAATTTACTCAGTACCAACTATAGGGAATTCGCGAGAAAACTCTTTGCCAAGAAGTTACTGTTTCTTGTGTTTCTTTAACTATACCCCTACTTAAATGTTTTGAATGCTACTGGAGATCTCTATAAATATACTTAATAGCTTATATATGTAATACTTAAATAGTTTTAAACATACAGTAAAGTCAATTTAAGTCAAGTGGTAAAAATTAAAATACGTTTTATAATTTAAACACACAAGTAAAGAATTGCCCACGGGAATATTTTAATTTGAATTTCAAAAGATAAAAAACACAAAACAGAGAAATTCTTGGAAACAGACACATTTTTTTCTTAGATTTTCCATTTGTATTTTTTGTAATGGCCATTCAATTGTTAACAGACAACTTGTATGGATTTCAGAGTTGGGGATAACATACCAGTCAGAGACATTAGTGGGTTGAATAATAGATGACTAGGCACTTTTCCCAGAGCCAACTGCTATTTCGCTATCGATTAGCGCTTAAAAAAAGTAACGTAACTTCGTAACAATGATTTTCCGGAACATTAAACTTTGGATGAGAAAACGATCTAGGGTCTGCTCCCAAAGCGGATGAAATGATTTTTTCTGATCTGGGAACTTTTGATTGTAGTTAACCTATTGGTACATGCCCCTAACCAATCTGCAAACTAATCTTAAGACCATTTCTGAAGTAACCAAAAAAACGCAAAAGAAAATAGATTTTAAAGTGATCCTTGATATTGAAATGTATTTTCAATTACTGTGAAGATAAAAAAAATTACTTTTTCCTCACGAAATCAGTTGTATATTGAAATATTTTTTTACATATCGATACATAGTATTTGAAAATTCAAAGGGTTATTTTTGCTTCTTGAAATTGGGTTTTATATATCAGGTGTTGAAAACATGTTTATAAAATTTATGATAAAATATTCATAGTGTTGTTCTTCATATGAAAAATTGATTTTAAAGTTATATCAATAGATATTTGCGTAAAATGTGATTGAGATAAGTATTTATTAATCAGGATTTTACATTACTGATCCAAAACAATTCTAGTGAAAATATGAAAAGAGATAATATATGAATTCAGAGAAAACACTTATTCTTAATGTATTTAGTAGAAATTTTGATACTTAATTATTTAAAATACTTTCGTTATTAATGTAGTTATAAAGTGAAGTGTGTGAACTTATAACAATATTCCAAGTTTCTATAATACATCTATTGGAATAATAAAAGTACTAACTTGAGAATCTTAAATTAAAGTTCAAAGTTAAGTTTATTTAAAGTTTAATACCACAGACTAGACTTCTGTTTGATGCCTTTGAGACAAGACTAAACTGTCTATAGAACTTCTGCAAACTACAAATAGTCTGTATAATGAGGTATGGTCTAACAGGAGATACATGATTTACTATATGTAGTTAAGTTAGTAAATAAGGTCAGTTCCTTACTAACTAATTACTTTACATATAAAGTTTTTCCATTTTGACATTGTTAAATTGACTTTTTCTCTAACGTATACTATTAATTGCGCACATAGTTGCAATTTAAAAGTAAAAAATCATATTTAAAAGTGATGGCATGAAATTTTCAATATTAATTTACAAAGCAGTTATTATTTTATCAACCATCTTATCTGACTCCTATATATTTAACCTTTTTTTTCTTTCTTGTATTATATTTACTTAACAGATAAATTCAAGTATGTGTTGATTGAACTTACAAGAAGTTTTTGTGAATCATTACAGAGCTTAACTCTATTCCAATATTATTCTATTAACGTTTATTACGTAACAATGTTCTAAAAATTCTTATATATTTGAAATATGTATAATGCTTAGTAATTATAATTTAGAACAGTGTGATATATTTCATTTGACACTCATAAACTTTCTTGGATGAAATAAGCTGTGTAAATCTCTTTATAAATATAAGAATTGAATACCTTAGATACATTTGGAGGGTTCAGAATAGAAATGAACCAAGTCCACTTTAGCTACCTTTGAGCTACAGACGTTTAAAGTTAAAGCTTCATAGCAAAATTAATGTTAACGCAACAGAACTTGCTGCTGCCAAGCGGATATTATCAGAACTAGGACTTGGTTCACTATTGCACTGAAATTTTACATAGTTGTTGCATGTTATAGCGTTGCTAACTCAAAAATGACAAAAAGTGGACTTGGTCCATTTTAATTCTGAGTCCTCCATTTATAGCAAGCTCCCGTGATTTCCAAAAGCATAATATTACGTAACAAAATAAAATTCCATAACCATCTTTATTCAAAATGCTCTTTTACCAGATATATTAATTATTCCCAGGGCCTTTCTATTTTATATTTATAAATCAAGGGAATAGCCATGCAAAAAAACAGTCCCAAGACTATTCTTTATTTTAGAAACCAAATATCGTTCAACAAGTCTACTCATAAAAACAATTTATCACGTTTCAATTTATTACTATTACTCCATTACCGTGCTGAAACAAAGCTGTTTGTTTTAATACTTCAGACGGTTTTCCCCACTCCCCCGAGATAACAGCTTTTAAATAACTCTAAAAACAAACGTTATTCCAAAGAGTTCATCGAAAAAGGCTTAACAATGTAAGGACGTTCCATTTGCCGGTCAATTAAGCAAAAACCCTTATGAGCTTTCCACCAGAAAACCCGGAAGAAAGAATTATTCCAGGTATTAACAAAGCTCACTGAGAGAAAAAGCGGTTCGAAAAAAAACCTTTCCTTTTTTTTGCTTGAATTTTTTATCAGTTCTCTCTTGTGGTAAATCGTCTTCTCAAACAATCGAGCGTAAAGCAGTGGTGAGTGCGGCTGGGACGAAGAAAAAACGCTAAAACCTCCAGACAGTCCTGCTATGCACGAATCGAAGAAAAAAATGTACCGTAATGTGTAGTTTTTATCCAATTTCTTGGATGCGGAGCGGGGTTTTCCGCATGTTCGTTTAATGCTTTTCAGAAGAGGTGGAAAAAACGTGGTTAAAATGTCTGGATGGGTTTTTCGTGATTTATACACCTGCCTTTTATGCAGTTAGGATTAAAAGAAATATTATTTATAGTATGAACCATTTTTTCATAACAAATTAGTTTAATTAGAGCTATATAATAAAAATATTATAAACAGGTATTTTTTAAAGTGTTAAATATTAATTAATTTTAATTGCTGTTTTACCAACTTGTTTTTTGTTGAGGGCATAAATATTTTATTAGAAATTATATTTCATTTAGCTTCTTAACTTTTATTTAACTTTTTATACTATTTTGAAAAAAGAAAAATAGCAGGAATAGTGAAATATGTTTTAATTTTTCGATAAGGTTATAGTTTTGCATTATTGACACACACAAACATAATATAAAAATAAATTTTCAAAAGCTGTACAAACTTATAGAATGTTAAATAATTTTAAACCATTTAAAAAATTAAATTAGAGCTAACTTTGGTAAATCTAAAGAATCCGGGCCTGGGTGACATTTTTGCAAAAATTAGTGTTGCCAACGCCATTTATTGTCGAGAAAGAGAATTCGATTTGTATAGAATTGGATTGCCCGAATTCACTATTTTATCGACATTTTTAACGTCATGCCCGAATTATTTAGAGGACCCATAACTTTTTACTATTATTTCTCATTATCTAAAAAATTATATAAATCTTTTAAAATTTTTATTTTTATTTGTAAAATTAAGACGAATGTAAATTATTCGTCAATTCATAGTATTATCAATCCTAAAAGAGTATTTTTAAACCACACCAAACGCGTAACACATTGTTAACTATGATAATTATCTTAATTGGTTAACGTAGATTATGAAAAGTTCTAAAAAGTGAACATGGTGGGTAAAACTAGCCTATCCAAAGTTTCTTTCACAAGTTTATTTATTTAACTGATTTCTTTTAATTTAAAAAAGAAAAATAAACCTTTATTGTATAACCTTGTTTGAGGTTCAGCTAATTAACGCAATTAAATCATGGCTTTTTTCATTTCCAATAACCATTGGTGATTATTTAATTCCAATGTTTTAAAAGCCAAAATGCATCTTAGGTGATGGACTTAGAAATAATTAATTTTATGCAAAAGTAATTGTATTATTTTCTTAATCAAAAAAGAAAAAAGGAAGTTTAATGAAACTTCAGTGAGAGCATTAATTCTAGTACTAGTACGTGAGGGAAATTTTATCGCTAAGGGGAAGTTGTCATTAGTTCACTTCATTACTGAAGCTAAATTTGCAATTTTTTTTAGCTAAAAAATTCCAGCCTGAGATTCTAATTAAGATCTGTGAAAAACACATTTTCAGTGTGCCCGAAAAACTTAAAAGAATGAAAGGGTGTTGCTTAAAAAAATGAGAGCTAAAAAAGTGTCCAACTTAGAAGGATGCGTTGCATTCTTTTGAAGGCGATGTTTCTCTTTGCCTTGTTTTATTTACATTCGCAATCAAAGTAAGATGTTTCACTTTTTTAAATTTATTTTCTATTATTAGTTTTGAGAACTTTTTTCGACTGAGTTTACATTTATGTAACCTTAAAATGCTATTACCCGATCTTGCAACGTCTGAATAAACTATTACACACAAGGAAATTATTTTTTTCCTTTACTTCTAATATTTCTTACTTGAAGGGCAAAGTATTTATTCATTTAATACCTACTATTGAATAGGTTTGACATAATTTATTAGAGGCACCGATTTATTTTTGAAAAATTGACCACCAATCCCAGCCCCCAAAAAAATCTGCAAATTTACTTGAATTGAAATTTGAAGAGTATGGAAGCACTTTGTCTGCAGTTCTTTAAGACCGATAAAATGTCTTTAGAATAGTTTCAAAATTGCTGTAGAAAGCTGCAGACTTACATGCTGAAAAGCTTCAAAGGCATATTGCTACAAAATAACTGCAGACTTCTTTTTGAAAACTGCACTTAAGACGCTTTTTGAAGCAACTTTACAGTAACATGCTTTTTTATTTACATTAAATATTTAAAATAGAAACCAATACCCTTATAGTCTATCCTTTTAACAATAAATATGTATCCTCTACTGATTCTGATCAAAAATACCCAGCAAAAAAACATGTCCAAAATTCCTTTAAAAAAGCGTCAAAAGTGCAGTTTTCTTAAAGAAGTCTGTAGTTATTTTGTAGCAATAGGACTTCAGCACGTAAGTCTGCTGTTTTTTTACAACAATATTGAATGCATTCTAAAGGCATTTCAGCGGTCTTATAAAAAACTGCTGAAATTCTAAAGAAAACTGCAGATTTCCTTAAGAAATACCCAGCAAAAAACATGTCAAAAATTCCTTTAAAAAGCGTCAAAAGAGCAGTTTTCTCAAAGAAGTCTGTAGTTATTTTGTAGCAATAGGACTTCAGCACGTAAGTCTGCAGTTTTTTACAGCAATATTGAATGCATTCTGAAGGCATTTCAGCGGTCTTATAAAAAACTGCAGAAATTCTGAAGAAAATAGCAGATTTCCTAAAGAAAACTGCTGACAAAGTGTCCAAATTCCCTTCACTTTTTTGAAGAAATTTTGCTGATTTTTTTTGCTGGGTATTTTGTTTCTGCAATTTTTTGAAAAGAATGCACTTTCGAAGTTTTTCTACCATCAAGATCATTAAAAATTATTATTATTACTATTACTATTACTATTACTATTATTATTATTATCATTATTATTATGTTATTTATTTAACCGATGCTCAATACCGCTTTCCATGACGAAACTCACCCTAATTTTGACATCATTCCAATATACCATCCGATTCCTCGTTATTCACTCCGAAATACGCCCCAGAATTACGTTTCCCTTCGAAAAAAAACATTAAACTGTCTCAAAATAAGACCACCATCCCAAAGAAAGAGAGAAAATTCAGAGCATTTGGAATCCAAAACAACTTAACCATTATCAAGACATCTCGCTCGCCCGAAATACATCATTCGGGGATAGTTACTGGTTGCAAGCATCAACCACCATCGCCATTCCAAAGAGAGGAGAATCCATCTTGCCCATCCCTTCCTTCTTGTTTTTCGGAACCTCTTACAGATGTTTGAGAACGGATGATCTATGGAGGGACATTCATCAAGCTGTATGGTTTTGGTGGTGCCTTCCCGCACGGCGCTGATGATCGGGGACGTCTTTTTTTTCTTATCTCTGTATTGATTATGGTGACGGTTTTTATTAACTATTTGTTGCAGTGAACTTGACGTTTACGATGGAAGTTAGACACAGTCGGCTGAGCGTTGGGATTTTTCGATCTTTTTTTTCTTTGGATCCGTTATTTTCTGAATAAATTTGAAGCTCGAGAGGACATTAAGCGGGTGTTTTTCGAGTAGTTAGGCTGATTTTCTTTGCCGTCTCTGCGAAAGAGTTTTAAGTTTTCTCGAATGTTTTAATGGATTTTTGGACTGTGTTACAGTGTTGAGATGGTTTTGATAGTAAAGCAAAAAAACTTTTTTTAGCATTCAACGTCAAGTAAAAATAAACTTTCACAACTTTACTGTAGATGACACATATTTCTTGATTGCTTCAATAAATTGTAACCATTAGGTTGTTGGGACAATTTTATTAAACTCCTTACAAACGTACCTCTCATAGAATTTAATATTCTTTAAAAATTGAACATTAAAGTACATTATTCTAATATCTTTGACTGTATACACACTATTACAAAAACCCTGACTTGACTTTTCTCGTTCATTTCTGAGGGACATTGGACAAACAGCTGTACTTATCAGTGTCTCTTTTGAATAAAATACAAATTTGTTTTCTCTTGACGCAAACTCTTTTAAAGAAAATATATATAGTTGTCAACATGATACTGTTTTCGAAAGAGCCAAGAAGCTTTAGATTTATGAAAGGTTCGTAACTTGTTGTTGTAAAACTCAAGTTACTAGAAATAAATATAATAGTTTTTTACTTGTTAGTTGTCCAAAAATACGTAGCATATACAGTTACACATGCTAGAAAAGTATGGATAAGGACCTCGGATATTGCAAAAGATTTAAGATTCAACATAACATTTTATGGGGAGATAATAAAAGATAAGCCCAAAAAGAGTGCAATAAACCTACTTGGATTACTGGGTTATATTAGAAATATCACTTGGAAATTTAAAATTAAGGGTAGTTTTTTCCTAAAGCTTAAACTACTTATGCATGTGTCCAAAAATTAAGGATAATTATAATTTTTTTAAGAAAGACTCAAGTCATAATTTCTGTCATGTAAGTAATTTTCTCAGCAACCTCTTACAAGACGAAAAAAACACATATGAGAGCCTAAAATGCATGGTTAACACATACCAATGAAGGATACACTAAGCTAAAAGTTCACTCGTGAAAAGTTCAAAGTGAAGCTAAAAGTTCACTAAAAATGTTGATTAAGTGTCACTTAATATCCCCTATGTGGCCGCGGTGTTGTAGTGGTTAGCGTGTCTGGCTACGAGCATTACCGACCCAGGTTCGATGCCTCGCGGCTCCTGCTTGGGTAGCTGGTCATGGGTCAACTCAGCCCTTCATCCTTCCGGGGTCGATAAATGAGGACCAAGTTTACTTGGGGAATCAACTGGGGGTCCAGCGTCGGGCTAGCCACTCGGCCTGGACACACGCTAGTAATTAGCACCCCAGGCCCAAAAGGCTACAGAAACGGAGATGGGCACCGCCTGATGGGCCACTAGGCCCGGGCAGACTTTGATTTTTTAATATCCCCTAAAAGTCATTTTAATGGTATTCCACGCATAAAATCATGCCATAGTATTCAGGAATATCATATCCTTTACAAGAAACAGGGAATGTCATGCTAAATGACTCTCACACATGAACATTTCTGCAACCATTCCGGATGTGTATAAAACTCCATTATCAATAGTGGAGGGCCTATGTACCACCCTGAAGTTGTTGTTTGGGCAATTTGATCCAGGACAACATTTTTACACTCTTAGAGGATCATATGGCATAAAATTCATTGCTAAGGAGCTATCCAAAAAATTAATTTATCATTAATTTTAGGACAAGAGTGTAAAATAAAAAGAAGTAGATTTTAATTCATGTGATGACTAGTACATCGTATAGAATATCTTTTACTTGAGCTACTACAGAAAGAGAAAAATTCAAATCGAAATATCAGATTCAACTCACGCAAACTTCAGAAACTGATATTTCTCAACACACATCATACGTACACAACCCTCTTCTCTCCTCCCCCCTCAATCTTGTGGATTGTAATCACACACACACAACCTCCCAAGAAACGAGTTTCTCCCAGGAACTTGATCCTGGTTCCTAAACCGCACTTCCTGAGAAGAAAATCCATATTTTCCCGAATTCGGGACAAATTCCGGGAGAAATACGAGAAGGAAGTGTCTACAGCGAAGGGAAAAAGACGGGATTTTATACATCTCTATTTGAAGGGTACAAGAGTTCCATTTTTGCATGTTAAGAGCGCCTCAGTTCCTTTGTCGGGGACTTTGGAAATGCCAGTTTGTATAGAATGCGTGACACGCATGCTGGGGTTCCGGGTTATTCTGGAGGCTATTTCTAGATCTTTTTTAATACTCAAGCTTAGGCGATTTATAGTGAAGAGTATATTCGAAATCTTAAGATGCATTTCAAATGCCTATTCATCCCTATGAAATAGTATATACGGATTTTATATTTACAAGTAATGGCGAAATTGAGGTATTTGGAGCAAGAATGAGCTAACTCTAACATTTTTACATTGAAGTTAGCTCATTGGTGCCACAAATACCTCAATTCTACATACAATGTTAATGTGCAATAAATGTTGTATTTTGTTATAGAGTTGTACAATGTACAGAAACTATTTTCATGAATTTAAGTCAGAATTGATAAAAGTTTAAACTCGGTAGTTTGTCTTATTAAGTTCCTGTTAATTATTTAAACGAAAGGTTTTTAATACCTGCACTCTAACGATAGTATCCACATCTAATTTAACCTAAGGTTAACCTGAAATCAAAACATATAGTTATTAGTTTGAAGAAGTAAAATCAGTTTAAATCCAATCATAGTTGGCGAGAAAGCTTAATTCCAGGTTTTACCTTAGGTCAGGTTAGTGATGAATACAGTTGTAAATATCATCAAGCAATCTAAGAAAATTTTCATAAGTGCGGTAGCGTGTATTTATTTATGTATTATAATAGACAACTGATACATAATAAAGTAGAGGAAAAGAGGGTATTATGGTGTCGCAACTGAAATGCGAGATCTTTTGTGAAAGCCCATGACGAATCTGAAATGCGTGTTTGTATTATTTTGAAAGCCCCAGTGCGGCACCTTCTGTCAAAAATCTTTGTAACTGTAACCATCTTTTTCATTTTCTATATATACTTGTAAATATCTGTAAATAAATGCCAGATGCAGCCAGAAAATTTTATGAAGCTGTGGAGTCACATCCCAACCCATTAATCAACGTACAAGCGGTGATGAACAATCCAAATCTTGAAGAAAAATACCCTTTCACTACGACAATACTCTCCAGCCGATTTCCCGACTAGCTCCTCCCCTTATGCATTTGAGGCTGTAGCTCCGCCTACTCTCTTCCCGGCGCTCACGGCCGTTTTACCTTGGTTTTACCCTTCTATCTCATTTCTCATCTAGCTTCAATTCAATTGTATTTTTAACTCATGTGTCTACTTCAAGCGAAGTAAAAGCGCCTTCGGCGCTGAGAACTTCTTATATTGATGATGATGATGATGATGTAAATAAATGCCATTCGTTTAAAACCGGAACGTTTCAAGAGTCTTCCTGGAATCCTATTTACGACATAAATTTAAGTGGCGAGCCAGCCAGGATACGGGAGTAAGGTACTTCCGCGAGATGTTCTGGGAAAAATTACGAGAAATAATTACGTTTAATAATACGATGGCAACTCTGCAGAGAAGGACGACTTTACGAGGCGTGTTTACTAGATCGGCCAATACGCTGGAGGAACTGCTAAACCTAGCAGAATTTACGGAAGATGATGTCTCTGATCTTGAAATAGCTCTTGAACAGCTAGCCGAAAAATATAAGCAGTTAAGAAGAGCTGAAGACGAATACCTGGAGGAACTTCAAAAAGCAGCAACTACGCAGGAAATCTACGACGCGGAATATGCCTCCCGGGAGAAATACGAAGATCGGTTCATCAGCTTAAAAGTGAAATCAAATAAGATGAAGACGAAACAACGAGAGATTTTACGTTCTAAGAAGAATGAAGACCTAGATGTCTCTTTTAGTGAAGTTAGACACGTCAAGCTTCCTGAAATAGAATTGAAGAAGTTCGATGGAAATCCGAGAGACTGGCTGAGCTTTTGGGCTCAATTTGTGAAAATACACGATGATCCGAGGATCTATGACGGGGACAAGTTTCAGTACCTAATCCAAGCTACAGTTCCTGGTTCAAAAGCTAGAGCTATTGTGGACAGCTTTCCTGCCAGCCCCCAGAATTATCCGAAAGCTGTGGAGTACCTCAAGGAGCGCTTCGGTCAGAAAAAAGTATTGATACAGGTGTACATCAGGGATTTGCTACAACTTGTGATTTCAAATCAGAAAGGTGATCTAGCGACGCTCTACGATCGATTGCAAACTCAGTTGAGAGCTCTCGAATCCCTTGGCCTTACCAAAGATACATACGCTGAGGTCCTGTTCCCGATGGTAGAATCAGCTTTACCGGCCGACATAATAGCACTGTGGGAAAGGCAACGATCATCAGTAAATGTGCAAGGTAAGACTGATCTCGATCTACTCATAGATTTCGTTAAGAACGAAGTAGAATCTGAATTTAGGATTAAAATGACTAAAGAATCTTTTAGTGTAGATAAGCCTAGTTCTAAGAAAAGTAACAGTAAACATTCGGACCTTAAGTCTTTCGTACCTACGGCATACGAGTTATTAAACGCTGGTTATAACAATAAGTTTAAGATAATTAACAATAAATGTGTTTTCTGTGATAATTTGCATGCATCTGAGAATTGTAATGAAGTATCCAATTTAAGTTTAGAAGGTAAAAAGGATATTCCAAGAAAGAAAAATGCATGTTTTGTATGCTTAAAAAGAGGGACTCATAGAGCGAATTCATGTAAGGCAGGACATAAGTGCTCTGTATGTAAACGTCGTCATTTTGCTATTTTGTGTCCAGGTGAACTCACCTCAAATAAAGAGGTTAAGGAAAGTATAGTTAGTAGTACGTTAAGTAACAATTTACTAATTTCTGATGTAATTCTCCAAACTCTAGTTGTAAGATTGTATAACGGTTCAAAAGAACTGTTTGTGAGAGCTATTTTTGATACTGGAAGTATGAAATCGTACATAAGTTCAGACGTAGTTAAAAGTCTTAACTATGATCCTACTGGTGAAGTTAAGCTAAAGCAATCTCTATTTGGTGGTATAGAAACTAATGAAAGTGTACATAAGAATAACTTGATTAATTTAAGTGATGTTTCTAATACCTATACGTGTAGATTGAATGTGTTGGAACAAAAACGAATTTGTTCTGAAGTTAAAAATATCCCATCAGGTCCTTGGTTAAAAGAGTTACGTAGATACGGTATTAAGCTTACTGATTTGGATAAAGGTATTTATAATAACCTTGTAGATAAAGAAATTAAACTCTTAATTGGGGCTGATGTGGGAGGTATGTTATTAACGGGAGGTATTGTTCCCCTTAAGTCGGATTTGACAGCTGTACATACCCACTTAGGATGGACAGTTCTAGGGAAGTATTTTTGTAATAAGTCAAATGTTGAATCCAATCATTCCCTCTTAACTACTACGATGTTGACCAGAGATAAGTGTGTAAGTGATCTATGGAAATTGGATACTTTGGGAATTACAGATCCCGCTGAGAGTCAAACTAAATTTGAGTTAGAAGAGGCAACATCCAAGTATTTTACTGAAACTTTGAGGGTTAACGAGGAAGATAAGTACGAAGTTGCGTCACCTTGGATCATGGATAATTCTTGCTTACCTGATAATAGAAAGTTGGCTGAAAAGAGCCTGTTAAGCACTAAAAGGTTTATTCTAGAGTCCCAAATGTTAATGACTACGGGAAATTTTAACCTACGGGGTTGGATGACAAATGGGGATTTTTGGGATCAAGAACATGCTATATCTAATAATATTTCTGTTTTAGGACTGATCTGGAATACAGAACAAGATACGCTATCCTGCAAAGTAGAACTAACAAATAATTTGGAAAAACCCATTACGAAAAGATTAGTTCTGGCAATCGCCCATCAATTATTTGACCCGATCGGTTTTACAGCACCTGTAACATTAATCCCTAAATTGATCTTACAAGAAACCTGGAGCTTAAAGCTCAAGTGGGATGACCCTCTACCCGATGATCAGGCTGTAAAATTTAAGATCTGGTATGAACAGTTAAGGTTAATTTCGGAGATACAAATCCCAAGATGGTTTAATCTCTCACAGTCAAGTGAATTGGTAAGTTTACACGTGTTTTGTGACGCAAGCCAAAAGGCATACGCTACGGTAGTGTATTTACGAGTAAGTAAAAATAATGAGGTTAAGGTTACTTTGGTTCAAGCTAGAACTCGAGTAGCACCCTTAAAACTAGTGACCATTAGGGTGGGTCATTTTCCTATGGCGAAAAAAACATTTTGCAAATTCTATCGGGCACAGCAAGAAAAGGGTGCCAAATGGTCTCAAACTAACATGTGTAAAATATTATTCGATTATAATAACTCTTTTTGCCTCCGGATTGGCCTCAAATAGAACAAAAATATGTAATTTTTAGTATTTTTAAAAAAATTTATGAATTAAATTTTTTTGTCGAAAACTTATTATAGTTCACAAATAAAGGTATTTAAAAGCAATTTTAATCACATTAGTCACCTTCATGCATTATTAATACAAAAATGACTGCCAAAGTGGCAATATAATATGCTATCATATTAACAAGATCCGTAGAATATGAATCTCTTTTTATAATGCATTTTCACTGGTACAGATTTTAAATATTGGTAGTTCATATACATTCTCCCTCAAGTTTGGTCAGTATAAAACAGTATTTTTAATTTTTCAAAATAGAAACAGTTGTTTTTTTCATAAATATGCCGCGCTTTCGAAATTCAGCGGACTGTTATTTCACTGGCTGGTCTTGGGATCCAAATATGATCGCAAAAATATGTTGAAACAATTGTCGAATGGATAGTTCGTTCATAGGCAATATCAGTTATGATTCGCTCAGTCATGATTTACCTAATTTTTATACTATAGCAATGGACTGAAACCCAGGCACATGAAATTATACTTCTTTGAGGATTGACTCAAAATAGCTTCTTAGCATTCCCTTATGCGTTCATAAAAGTTAAAATATAGCAAATTTAACTGTTAAGGATAATTACAAGTAAGTTTTGAAAAGTAATGTAGCTTATTTAAAAACTTAAGGGATAATACTGAGCTTTATGCTGAAAACGGGGATCTACCGCTCTACTTAAGAAAATATTTCAAAATTTGACTCTTAAATTGTGGTTTTAATTTGTTTTTGGACATTAGGGAATCACGTGGGGACACTTGGGGTGGAATATTCCTAACATGCCAAAAAATTTCAAGGAAATCCCAACTTTTAAACTATTATCCAAATGTTTTCCATGGGGTTAAAACCTATAACCCAAAAAAGGTATCCACCTTCTGACATATCCATTTTTATTAAAAATTTAATGTTTTTACCATCCTACTCAACCGACAATAAAGGTTTCGCACATTTTTATGATTCCAACAAGTATTTTTGATTTCCAGTTCTAACTAACCATTGAGATATTTCAAAATATGTTGTATTACAAGTCAAGTATTTCAACTTTGGTTTCATTTATAATTATTTTATAGTCTTCAATGATGATTTTTATACCATTGTGCACATTTATATTCATGACGGATTTGTGCAATCGAGGTAAAAGCTTCATTTTCGTTCGTCCATTTTTGCATGAAATTACTATATTAATCAAAACTTTGAGGCCAATCCGGAGGCAAAAAGAGCTATTACAATCGAATAATATTTTACACATGTTAGTTTGAGACCATTTGGCACCCTTTTGTCGCTGTGCCCCTGGGAAAATGCGAAAAAAATATTTTTGACCCACCCTAGTGACCATGCCTAGACTTGAGCTTCTTGCTTGTTTGATCGGCACTAGGTTGTTAAAATCTGTAATTAAAGATTTGGACATTGAACTAAAAGTTTACTGTTGGACTGACTCAACAACTGCTTTGTACTGGATACGTCAGGATAAAAGTTGGGGTACATTTGTTCAAAATCGGGTACGTGAAATAAGGTTGGTAACCACCCCTATGATGTGGCATTATGTTCCTAGTGGATTAAATGCTGCTGACCTAGCGTCAAGGGGATGTTCTGTTGGAAAACTTCTCACACTTAGATGGTGGGAGGGCCCAGTTTGGCTTCATGAAAGCGAGGAAAGCTGGCCAAAAGTAAATGAGAAACCCGATGAGCATTCGGTTTTTTCAGAATTGCGTAAAACTGTCGTGACTACCTTATCTAAAACCGATGATTCTAACTGGTATTATAGGTATTTTTCATCCTTTAAAAAGATGATAAGAATGCTGGCCTGGATTTTAAGGTTTATTTCTAAGTCGCGTAAACAAGTAAGGGAGTCATCTAAATATTTGACGGCCTCGGAGCTCGAGAGAGCTGAAATCACACTTTTGGGTTTGATTCAAAAAGAATCCTTTGGAGGTGTAAATGAAGTTAAGTTAAAGAAATTAAGGCACTTAATTGATGAAAATGGACTTATTAGAGCTAGATCTACTGTTTCTTATAGGGAGGATACTAATGATTTTAGATTCCCTGTAATTCTACCATCTGACCACCCGGTAGTTAAATTGATTATAATTGATGCTCATAATCAACTGTTACATGCTGGTACATCCCTATTGATGTCGCATTTACGGGAAAAGTATTGGATTATTAAGGCGCGTAAAACTATAAGAAATAGTATACGTAAGTGCACGAAATGTCAGCGCTTGAAAAGTAAGAGGTGTGAAGTTACACCTGGGATTTTGCCCAAAGATAGAATACGGGATGCATCAATTTTCGAGGTAACCGGTGTAGACCTAGCAGGACCCCTTCACCTTAAGGTTGGGACAAAATCTTATAGTTATTTTTACCTGTGCGGTTTACAGGGCTTTACACCTCGAGCTAATTACTTCCTTGTCAACTGAAGGTTTTTTGCAGTCTTAAAGACGATTTATAGCTCGTCGGGGAAGACCCTCAATAATATATTCGGACAATGGGACCAATTTTAGGGGGGCAGAGAGGCTTCTGCACTCGTTGGATTGGGAGGCCCTTCGTAAAAAAGTTACTGAGCTGGGTACAGAGGCTAGTAGGAGTATGCCTATTCAATGGAAGTTCAGCCCTCCCTCCGCCGCATGGTGGGGAGGGTGGTGGGAACGCCTTGTTCAAATGGTTAAACAAATTCTACGGAAAAAGCTGGGACGAGCTGCTCTAGATTACGAAGAGCTAGTTACGGTACTGTGTGACAGCGAAAGTGTCATTAACAAAAGACCCCTTACGTATGTGTCCGAGGATCTAGATGAACCTCGCTGTTTGACCCCTGAAATGTTCTTACGAGAAATTCCCGGCTCAGGAGTTCCCGATATAGACTCTGTAGATAGAGAAAAATTAAGTAAAAGATCCAATTATCTGCAAAAGATAAAGGATCAACTCAGAGTAAGATTTCGCTCTGAATATTTGGGACAATTACGTCAACAATACCTCAAAACTTTTAAAGTGGAACCTCTCAAGTTGGGAGAGATAGTTTTGTTGGAGGATTTTAATAAGAAGCGAGTGTTCTGGAACCTTGCTAGGGTGATTAAACTTATTCCTGGTCGAGATGGCCATGTACGATTAGCCCTTGTTAAGACCAAGAACTCTGAATTTCTAAGGCCCGTTCAGAGGTTATTTAGAATGGAAGTTGATAATCCACAAATTTAAGTTTATAAGTTAATACATTTTGTGTAATAAGTTATTAATATTATGTTTTGAGTGTTTTACAGGTTTACACTCAAAAGGTGGGAGTGTGTCACAACTAAAATGCGAGATCTTTTGTGAAAGCCCATGACGCATCTGAAATGCGTGTTTGTATTATTTTGAAAGCCCCAGTGCGGCACCTTCTGTCAAAAATCTTTTTAACTGTAACCATCTTTTTCATTTTCTATATATACTTGTAAATATCTGTAAATAAATGCCATTCGTTTAAAACCGGAACGTTTCAAGAGTCTTCATGGAATCATATTTACGACATATGGAATAGTCGGGTAATATGGAATACAGAGGTTTCAGCCATATCTCGGGCTGTCATCACATGGGAATACTATGAAAGACTTAAGGAAGACTCCCATGATGCAGTGCACAAAGAGTTAACTTCTGGTGGTTGTCGTTACAGTAGCTGCAAAACAAAATGTGTTTTGGGATTTCCGAAAGTTTTTGCTGGTAAAGGTTCAAAGATTTTAACCTACCAGTAATTATGGGACTTTAATTTTGTTGTTAATCATAATGTACACTAAAAGAATAATAGCTTCTTATGCTTTAATCGTTATTTAACTATCAATTTTTTATTCGCCAATAAAATGATTCATAGTCCAAGATGGTGTGTCGGGTATGGAATAATAGGTCCATTCTGATGTATTATCTGAAATTTACTTCGTGCCACCAACTAAAGGGCAGGAAAGCAAAGAGGCTGAAGCATCTTAAACAAAAATATTTTGTAACGAAAAGTTCTCCAGATCAACGAGGAGAAATTTGGATTCAATTGATTAGCTGTTCTCTATGGGCTTCCAGACTCAAAAATATAATAAATAGGCTCAAAAACATAACTAGTTGAACATAATTTTTAAATATTGTTTCCATAGTTAAAAGTAACTATGCTCTCTAAAGTCTAATCAGTTTTTCCATAATTTTAATCTAGAATTCCATATTACCAGACTGTTGCATATTAGCCTCCATTTGTAAATTTTTCTTATAGTACATTTTTGATTAAAAAAATAAATGCTGATTTAATTTATAATGATTTTTATGCAAAAGACAAAATACCTTTATCTGAAAATAATGATTTGCTAGTGGAGAATATCAACCAATTTTTTATAAATATGGGATCAAATACTGTATACACTAATGATAGTAACCATGGAAACTATCTAACAAGTCAATCAAATTCTTTTTTTCTCGCCGAAACGAATGATCTAGAAACTGAAAAAATTATCAGATCATTGAACGACAGAAAATCCCCTGGTTATGATAGCATAACATCTCAAGCCCTTAAAATTGCTGCAAACCACCATATCTCTATCATCACAAAAATCATAAACCTATCCCTTTCAAGTAGTACTTTCCCTGCTTCCCTAAAAACAGCGTTAGTGGTACCTATCCATAAATCTGGTGACACAAATGATTTTGCTAATTACCGACCAATCTCTATTTTGCCGATTTTCTCCAAAGTTCTTGAAAAAATTGTACACGCCAGACTTTATGATTATTTAAAGACTTTCAATATAATATCTGATAATCAATTTGGGTTCTTGCCGGGTCTCAGTACTGAAAACGCGCTAATAGAATTTACTAAATATACATATAACAGTATAGATAAAAACAACAAAACAGCTGCAATTTTCCTAGACATCTCAAAAGCATTCGACAGTGTGAGTCATGAAATTTTAATTAAAAAACTATCTTCAATCGGGGTTCGAGGCGGTGAACTAGATTGGTTCATTTCCTACCTAGCAAACCGAAAACAGTTCGTAAAATTGGGAAATTCAAAAAGTAGTCTATTAAACATAAGGTCTGGTGTACCACAAGGTTCAATCCTTGGACCTTTGCTTTTTTTAATCTATATAAATGACTTCTGTAAACTAAAATTAAATGGTAAAATCATAACCTATGCAGATGATACTGTAATTCTATACTCATGTTCTAACTATAGTATACTACAAAATAACATAAATAAGGATCTTCTGACCATTAAACACTGGTTTATATCTAATAAATTAGCAATAAATGTAAATAAAACAAAATTTATCAATTTCAGTATCTACGGGCCTCCTGAGCATCTTCGTCTTTATTATCATGTAAATGACTGTATAGGTCTTAATTGTAATTGCCCCCCTCTTGAACAAGTATCTTCAATAAAATACCTTGGTTTAAATGTAGACTCAAACCTAAAATGGAAATCCCACGTTAATTGCCTAACAAATAAACTACGCTATATTTTACACAAACTTTACTTCATAAAAAAGATAATAAATAAGATCTTCTTGCTTCAACTTTACCACTCTTGGGTTAATTCAATAATAAGCTATGGTATTCTGGCCTGGGGTGGGGATTACTTACAAAATATAAATCCAGTAATTAAAATTCAAAATAAAATCATTAAATTTCTAAGCAGTAACAATCAGACTAGCCCTTCTTTTCTATGCGCGATCCCTACCAGAAGGACGATTCTATTTTCTACGCGGGTGGGGAAAGGTGTTTGGCGAGGAAACGTTCGGCGCTTGGCGAATTCCCAAGCTTGATCCGGTAGGAGCAGTGCTGAGATAGGAAACTTTGAGAAAAAAACCAGGTTTTTTCCGGTTTTCCCGAAGGGTTTATTTCTTTCCGGAAAAATTGAAATGTTAATTTCAAATACTTTATTCAGAATTAATTAACTGATATCAATTAAAAAAAATTTTAGATGATATTTTCATACAATACTTAAAAATGATGTTTGGGGCCGTTCAAATATTACGTAAGCACCTAAGGGGGGGAGGGGGTTTGTACTTTGCTTATTTTTCCTGACAAGGGGGGAGGGGGGTATGAGTGATGCTTACGTAAGATACTGAAATTTCGAAGATCTCTGTTTTCCATTCCAAAAAACAGATTTTTCTCAAAATTCCGATCCCATATGGAGTCTTCAACCCTATAGGGGGGATCGTTGGTCTCCTGATCAGATAAGAAAGAGAAAGCGTGACCCATTGCATTTCTATTGCAATGCCATGGTGACGAACCGCAAATTTTAATTACACAAACTATATGCACTGCTTTCGTATATGAAACCCATGGGGGGGTCCGGCAGTTTCTTACGTAATTATAGAGGGGGGTTTGGGGTTTGCTTATTTTTGCTGACAAGGGGGGAGGGGGGTCAAAAATGACCAAAAAAGTGCTTACGTAATATTTGAACGGCCCCTTTTAACCATATATTAAGCATTTTTTCCCAAAAAAGTTGGATTCCACACGGGGAAAAAATTGAAAATTTTTCTAAGTTTGTTTTAAAAAACCCGGAAACTTTGGGAAAAACTGTTTTATCTGGGTTTTTTTTTCCGAAGGGCGTATTTCTTTCCGGAAAAATGTAAATGTTAATTTCAAATACTTCATTCAGAATTATTTAACTGATATCAATTAAAAAATGTTTTAGATAATATTTATACTTAAAAATGAAGTTTTAACCATTTACTATTAGGCATTTTTCCCCAAAAAAGTTGGATTCCACTGAGGGGAAATTGAAAATTTCTAAGTTTGTAATAAAAAATTGTTTTTGAAACATATTATTGTTTTCTTGTTTTTGTACATTTAATCAAAATTTTGGACATGCATTTTTAGGTAGGATTTTAATTTTCATGAAAGTATTATACAGAATTAAAAATAATTATAATTTCATGTACAAAAGGGGGTTTGGGGGTCCTCCCCCAGAAAAATTTTGAAAATTTGACCCTAAATATAACAAGGGTTTTAACGTGTTTTGGTATGCCTAGTCCAAATTTTTGGGGAAAAATTTTTGAAAATTTTCCTTTAAACTAGTGTTTTATCTCCTTTTCACAAACTTTTTGTGGAACACCCAAGGAGAAAAGCTTCTTGAGACACCAGAATTTTCAAGGGAAAAATGCTGTATAACAGACGTTAAAATTTTAGAGAAATTATTTAGAAAATTATTCGCCCTAGAAAATGTTTTAAAATTTGCCACTTAAAGTAGAGTTTCAACGTATTTTAAGACCCGTTGGGTTACTGAAGAGAACAGTTCCATTGTAAAACACAGAATTTTCAAGGGGAAAATATAATGAGCGTCAAAATTTTAAGGGGGCCTGGCCTCCCTTAGAAATTTATTTTGAAATTCCCCTTCGTTCAAGCTAGTGTTAATCTTCTTTTCTAACTCTTCGTAAAACATCCAACGGCTACGGAAGCAGAAGAAAATGTTCAACTGGAAAACACTAGCTCTCTTTCGACTGTATGATCCCTAATTTATTTAGGGTTGTTTTAAAATGTAAACTAGAACAAAGAAATTTTTGGATCCCTCGCGGAACCCTTGAGGAAGCCTCGCGGAACCCCGGTTGGGAAACGCTGATCTAAGCTGATTTATCTCAATTGTGCCACAGGTTGGCCATCCCTGTTCTTTTCAGTTAATAGTTTGTCTTTATAAACTAATACCTTGTCAAAAAAAATATATTGTGTAGAGGTGTGTGAAATTTACCCCGTAAATTTTATTTCTGCAATTTTTAGGTTACAATTGTAACCTCCTTTTAAATACTCGAAGCTTCCACTGTGAAATAAATTTCTTTATATTTCACGTATCACCTTAGTAACAGATATCACCCAAATTAATTGAGATTGGTAAAAGGCACATTCTTACAATACTACTTGCACTATGTAATCATATTTTTTTTATTTCTACTCCCATTTGCGACACTTCTGTCATCAATTAACTAGCAGCTCAATAAAATGACGAGAGTAAAAATTAGCCTCGCTAAGAGTTGCCTGAACTAAACTTCTTCACAAGGGGGCAGCTCTTCAGGTGTTCACCATTTATATCACCCACAGAGGGCCACAAATGATTTTAGTTACCTATAACTAATAATCTGTAATTGATCGATATTAAATGTATTAACTAGTGATGTAAAATTCTCAGTAATAATCTTTTGGAGAATATTCTCCAAGAGGAGAATTTTCGAGAATATTCTCCTAGAAGCTACAAAAAAAGTGTTTTTTGGGGAAATTTTTTTAAAAAGTATATATAAACTTCAAATCAGGAGAATATTAAAGACTATACTATTACTATGAGAAGCCATCATGACATTTAAAATGTTTTTGAAATCACTAATATTCCTGAGAATATTCTCCTAGAAATTACTACTAAAAAAATAATTAAAAAAAATGTTTTAGCATTTATAATATTAACTTCAAATCAGGAGAATATGCATTAAGAAGCAATCTTAAATTTAAATAAGTTAAATTAAATTTAATTATTTTAAAATCACTATTAAATATGAAAATCAACATGTTTGAAAGGTAAATGCGGAATAACCAAGATTTCCTTAACTAAAAATTTCTAACTATTAGTGTTTTTGAAGAAAATTATGTACATAGAAATGTTTTTCTGGAAATAATTTTGTAGAATCGTAATAAAGATTCTTCTCATGAAGAAAACATGATGAGATGCAATTATGCACGAGTGAACAATTTGAAGATTTATATGTTTCAGGAACGCACACATGTCTTAATAAGTAAGAAATAAATTGAAATGTAATTTGGAGATTATTCTCATGATAGATTTTTACCAAAATGTCAAATGAAATACATCAAGAACTTCACATGAGGAGTTTTGCGGAGAGGAAGTACAAAAAAAATAAATACTGTACAACCAATGCCTTAGTTTTGAAATTTTTATTTTTAAAGTAAGGGAAAAACTTAATTTTAAAAGGGGATATTGTTCCATGAACTAAGCTTTGACCTTGAACAATTCTGTGCACGTCACAAGAGACAAACATATTAACATTTTTGAATAAAAATTTAAGAGATTTGAGTAAGCAGACTCGAGCTTGATTGTAGTTCATTCTCATTGCTTTTGTAGCGGACTCGAACCTTCACCTCTGTACTCGAACACCACTGCCTTAGTTCTCGAAACTACTTCTTAGCCACAGAGAGCTACAGTCGCCTGCCTTCTGCAGTGATGATCAGTGACTGTCAGCTATAAATATCGAAGCCTGAATGTAACGTGCTCTTCGCCTTATTATTTCCCGTTCTGCATGCAGATCTATTTATTGCCCCTTTGGCTTTTTACTTAACCTTTTAGAATATGTTTTGTTATGAAATAAATTTAGTGTTTTAAATATTTAGTCATCATTTAACTTAGGCTCTAGCCTCCCTCACCAAACACTGGTGACTAAACTTTGTTTCAATTTGACACAATTCATTCTGCTAGTAAATAAATTCAATAAATAATCAGTATTTCCCACTTTTTCCCATGTGGGAAAAACCTTGCCAACCCTGCGATGTACTCAATGATAACAGTTCGTAACTTATAATCTATTGTGAGAAAAAATTTCTGCTGTGACAAATGTTAATTTTGCAATTTTCTACAATGACTTAAGCACCCTGGGTCCATTTAAGAACTCTTCCTTTTCAAATTTTGATTTGCTTTTCCTCATACTTTGCTAATATTGCCAGTTCTGCAATATTAGCAAAGAATCTGCAATACCTTAATTTCATTAAGTGCTTGGTATGCGTAAAAAAGTTCAATTTTCATTCTAACTTCAAACCATTAACATCAAAAAAATATTTTGAAGTAGAGAAACAGTAATTTTTTTTTACAATTCATCACTGATTACTGCAGCTGAAAAAATGTATATATAATGATTTAAGAATGAATCCATTATTATAAGTTTGAAGTAAAAGCTTTGAATTTCATAATAACTTTTAAAAAAAAAGTCCACCTTGAAACTCTTCACTATTAAAAATTCTTTGCTTAGTAGTTAAGACTACACTGTTATAAATAGTATAAGAAACAAAAGAAATAAACCCTCATGTCCACATTTTCATGGAATGGCCCTTATTCTCTAAAAAGTAATCCCCATCAATACAACAAATCCAATAAAACTATTATCTTTATTTATAAACTGCTAAGTCCACAGATTTTAGAGGTATTACCTAAATTGTACACATCGTATGCCTCCAGGATTGATTTAATTGTATTTAATTAATGAAATTAGTAACTGTGACATGTGTATAGCTGATTAACTCTCAAATAAAAAACATAATATGAAATAAAGAATGGTTATTAGGTGAAAACATCAAGCTAAAGTTTAAATGAGAAATTTATTTTACAACATAACATACTAACTAAAGGTGAATGATTGATTCTATGACACTAATGATGTCTGCCCAAAGCACACTCAGGTATTTTTATCCTACTCTTTATAGAAGAAAAGACAGTTAACAGAAAGGCAATGCAGTAAAGAAGTAAAACTATACAACAATTATGTAACACAAATCTTAATGTTCAAAGTATACTAACTCATTATAATAACACAATGGAAATGGGATTCAATCAACATGCAAGTTAACTAGACCATTCTAGTTTCTTCCAAATAAGGAGAATTTAGAACATAATTAAGATAACCAATAAGGAACTTGCATGTGTTCCCGAATTGGGTTCTAACTGTTTAAAACACAGGCCAATATCGTCAGAAAGCGAAAAAAAACCTTTTTAATCCCCTCATGTGAACAAAAATTTAATTATTTAAATTTTAAAATGCCTATTTATCACGGTGTATGAAAACGACCGATGATTGGTTGTGACGTCACGATCTCCCTTCCGCCAGTACTCATACCGGAGCACATGCGGACTTCGCGAGTTTTGAGAGCTTTTAAGTTTGATTTTTGAGAATTATTCAAATATCATGGCGGAATTTCAAAAAGCCCAGAGTGATAATCTACCATATGTTTCTGGGGAGATGATTGTAGACTTTTTTGAAAACAATCGGAGTTACATAGCGTGTGAAACCAGTGGATCTAAGGCAGAAAGGTAAGAGAACTTCACTTTGTTTCGATAGTTGGTGTTAAATAAAAGAATTATGTTATAAAAATACTCTAAATTAAGAAAGTTAAATTAAACATATCTTTGTTTAATGTTAAAATAATAGTAGGGGAGAGGAGGGAGGAATGGGACAATTTTCACTAAATATTTTTTTATTCATTATCCCCGGCTTATTCATAGATGCAAATGGTTGGATAATAAACTTGCATGTTTTAGCTTAATTTTTTAAAAATGTACAGTTCTTAAATGTTGTTTAATTTTATCACTTTTGATCATTCAAATTAACACGAATTTTGTCCCATTCCTCCCTCATGGGTGGGAGGAGTGGGACATGAGTATGGGAGGAGTGGGACACTTTTGAAAAGTAAAGAAAATTAGTAAAATGTAATAATGAGAAAGGGCCTAGTATTTTACCTACTATTCTTTTAACCTTTGCCCACATTTTTAAACAGCTTTCAATCTTATATCTATTATAGAATAATTTTAAAAAATATTTAGTACACTTGAACTCTTTCTCATGGTGTTAAGAATCAATAATTGAAATACAATGTAATACTTGGAATTGTTAATTCAAGAAAAGAAAAGCATTTCAATTGAAGCGATAGAAAGCTATCAGAAATAAATATTTTCAAATTTTGTTTACATTTTTGCAGATTTTGTTTACATTTTTCAGAGTGTCCCATTCCTCCCTCCACACATTGCTTTTAAAATATAACTTGTCACATAAACTATGCTGGTGTTAGGCTTTATGAAATTGCAGATTAGCATATATTATATCTTTTAGATTACAATGGCATTATATAATGTTTGTTCTACAAATTACATGAGAAATGAAATAAAACTTAAGATAGACTGGAAATTTACTTTGGAGGTGGGAAAATCAAATTTTTACAACTATAAACAGAAACTTGCTGCTGGATAAACTAAATGGAGGAAATAACAAGAAGCTATAAGAAGGCCATCTAATGACCAAATTGGAAATAAAATAAACTGATTTATTTTTCCATAATTTCAGCTGTCCCACTCCTCCCACTGTCCCATTCCTCCCTCCTCTCCCCTACAAACAATCAAAACTCTTTTTAGGAGAGTTCCTATTCTCTTTTCTAAGATTTAATTGATCAAATTCTTTAGCTGATTTTTATGCCAATTAATTTTGTATAAAGCAAGGTAAGTACTTACCCCATGTAGAGATGGAAAATTTTGGAAAAAAAACGGTTTTTTTCCAGAAAAGTGGGGAAAATTGCCCTTTTTTTGCATAGAAAAGAACAGTTTTTGTATACATATTTTTTTGGAAACTAAATAATCATTCATTGTATAATAAATAAATCATCAGTAAAATAAAATATTATATTATGAATTAATATATAAATTAATCCTTAAAAATTATTTCATAATACTTCAAAATTAAATTTCATTTTTTCAAGTAAAAATAAACCCATTTCATAAAAACGTGGGTTATGTTATGTGATTCAAATTTTATTTTTAATGTACTGGATTTAATAATTGTTTAAAAATTATCAAATTTATCATAATTGTGCATCTTTTCTGTGTTCATTAATATAATTTTTTGAATGCACATTTTTGTAGAAAAATAGCAAGTAATATTTAGATGTATACAGGGTGAACCAAAAGTCCTGCCCTGTTTTTAAAAATTAATAACAAAAAAAGATAAAAGTATGCCGTCTGCTGCATCCTAATTTAAATAATCGCGAGTTTTTTTACACAAAATTTTGAATAAGTGTAGTTCTCGACTTTTCTTATAGATGGCAGCGCTAAAATTAACTATTTAAGGATAATATAATCGTTTTTTCCCTGTGCTATGAATATTATAAATAGAATCTATTCAAAAATCGAATGAGTAATAACATTTATTACTCATATTATATATAACATTTATTTTAAGAAGAATTTAAGCAAGGGGACTTTTAGCAAGATCCCTCTTCATGGCTTTCAACCATTTAAGCCGAAGTCCAGGATTTGGTTCTCGGCAAAGAAATTAACTTTTTGTCCGGTGTCGTAACGTTTGAGTTTTTACAACACGGCACTATGCAATATTTGTAGGCAGCTGAGGCCATATTAATCCAAAAAATCTAATAGGAAAAACGCTAAACAAATGTCGGATAGGATTGCGAAGCGTATGCACATTGTTCGAAGGTAAACGAAAGAGGCGAACGGAGATCGTGACGTCATGAGCCTGAGTGTCACGTGACACCCGTTTTAGGAGGAAGTCTGAAATCGTGATTTTAAATTCAAATATAAATAAAATTTGTGCGTCAAAAAATTATGTGTTGCGTTTTTTTAATGTTTTGAAACATTTTGAAGCGATTTATCAAGCTTCTAAAAAATGTGCAAGTTCCTTATTTTATTAAATAACCCCATTAGCAATAAATGATGTGTTAATTCGTACATAGTTAAAGCTTTTCTAATCCTACAAATAATATACCATTAAACTTTGGTAATACTATCCTACACTGGAAAATTTCCTAGAATAATTGAACAGTTATATAGGATGGAAAACTAGCTACCTCTCGGAAAATAAAAAAACAAATTGAAAATAATTATCAGAGCTTTCCAGATTTTAAGTAATGAATCATTTCAGCAAATTAAAATTCTAAACCCGATCTTTAAAACAAAAGTATATCTTGGTTCTATAATTTTAATATTTTTTACCACTTATAAGTTTGAAAAATTATACAAAAAATACAACGTCCTTCTGTGATTTTCGGATGAAGATCTTATGTTTATGTTATGAATATTCGCAAAGCACACGGCGCACAAATCCCATATGCACGTGGCGGTCCATCTTCCCCGGATCAAGCTTGGGAATTCGCCAAGCGCCGAACGTTTCCTCGCCAAACACCTTTCCCCACCCGCGTAGAAAATAGAATCGTCCTTCTGGTAGGGATCGCGCTTAGAAAAGAAGGGCTAGTTAACAATCAGTTCCCTTTAATTGATCTTTACAAAAAACTTAACGTTTTACCAGTTCGTCACCTTTTTTTCTTTAAAACAATAGTTTATTTTACTAAGCAAGCAAACGAATCTGACCTACGAAATTTAACTTATAATTTACGTTCAAGAAACTTATATTTTGTACCTAAAGCAAAAAAAGAAATTCTTCATAAAAATTATGTTTATTTATCACCTAAGTTTTACAATATTTTACCCAATGACATAAAAACAGAAAAATCCCCTATTAAGTTTAAAAAATTACTAAAGCTTTTTATTTTTACAATAGAAAATATTGAAGAACTTTTTTAAAAAAAAGAACAAACGCTCTCTAATTTCCAATCTAGTCATTCTGAAGCTTGCCTTGCGATGCCACTATTCATTTTCTATGTGTAATATCTATATGTGTAATGTCTGTATGTATTGTATATTTGTATGTTCAATCTATTTTTTTAAATACAATTCCTTTAGGTTGCCCTTATGGGTTTCTGACCCCTGGGCAACTCATATGGCTTCCTGTTTTGTTTTCGTGTATGTGTTTGTTCCAACTGTAAAATGTTCATGTTGTGTACGTAACAAATAAAGAATTTTGAATTGAATTGAATTGAATTGAATTGACCATTGGTCCTTCATTGTCATTAGTTATAGTATGTACTTAAAATGATTCTGCGGTTTATATTAAAAACCAATAGAGTTATTCTTAAATATACCCCCTCCTCTCCTCTTTATAAAATATTCTAGTAATGAGTACTTGAATGGAAACTCATTTTTTGTGAGTTAAGTATGATGCACTCAATCGGAATCTCCATGTAAACGATTCTTCTAGAAGCACAGGTCAAACAAAATATGTGAAGTTTGGTAGAAATAAACGAAATTTGCAGTACATAATAAAAATTTAACGAACCTTGAACTTTTGTGCTGCTTTGGGGTCTATTCAAAATTATATGTTTTTTATTAGGAAAGAAGACACGTAAAATATCAGTTAATCTCAGAGTAAGTTATCGGACTGGTTTCAAATAACTATATCAGACAAAGATGTTAACTCATAGCTGCAAACCATTATGATGTTCCTTACTTATTACGATTTTTATTTTTTGTACCCAAAAAAATATTTTATTCAAGTGTTTAAAATTTTTAGCTTATTTATTGATTTTCCTTTTTAAAATGGGAACAGTTTAATAAAATATAGTTTTTTCGTAACAAGACTTGAAAATTAAAACAAATACGGAAAAATCTATAAATGGTTGGCAGTTAAACTACGTAAACACTAACGTAAAAATTAAAGATAAGGCACATTACCAATCATATTCTTTTTACTTAAAAATGCCTCAATTGATAATAAATACATAAAACCCCCTCTCAAACACAACTAAGCAAAAACAATAAACAACTCTTTCCGTTTTCTATCTTTAAACTCACAGTGAATAATTGACAATTTTCAATTAATTGCCCAAAACCACTAAATTAAAGGATTTGCATGAAATTATCTCTAGACAGGGATTTTCCCCCAGGGTCGAAACGAGGCAAAAACCCACTTTCCTAAAAGAAGCAGGCACTCTAGTCAAAATTGCGAATGATAATAAAAGTCTGAAGAACTTAAGAGTAATTACTGAAGGCTTAAGAGCACCGTCAATCCAGGAGGGCCAGATCAATTATTTAAGGTGTCTCGACATCTGTACTTCGCCCCTGTTTTTTATCCTTCGGTATCAAGCAGCAACAAACGCGTGTTAATCCCTACAGAAAAGATTTTTGCTCTTAAAGCTGTGTTGCAGAAAATTAACGAAATTTTTCTCCAGACAAATTGTTTTACCCCTGCTCCATGCATTAGCTTGATTGGTTTGGGGCTTGTTTTAGTGCGAGGGGGAGGCAGAGAGGGAGGGGTGATAAATAGGAGGGGCGATAGGTTTTAAGCAGATATTGATTGTCTTTTGAAGACTAGGGTTACGGAGATTCGAGTGGAATTATATTATGAATGTCGTTTTATAATGATGATAGAAATTTGTGAGATCTTTATGTAAAAGGGTTGGATATTGTATCGTTAATAAAAAAGTAATTTACTATGAGCTTATAAACGTTACATAACTTAGTATTATATTAACGAAAATGTGTTCTTCTAAATGAAAATTGTTATCACTTTTCGAAAATTAATCACATCAATGAAATTATATATTGCTAGTTTTGGGAAAACCTATTTCACCCTTGAAATGCGTGATTTATTTTGTTTTTCGTGTACTTATAACAAGTTGTACAAAATTCTTCCTTGGGAAATAATTTTTATATGGACTGCACTGTAAAAAATAATCCTGCAAAAAAACAGAAAATTTCTGGCAGCAAAAGTTGCCAGAAAATTTCTGTAGGCTGAAAAATCCTGTAAACAGAAAAAAGCTGTTACCTACAGGTAAATGCTGTAAAAAGAAACTTTCCGTCAAGTGAGCTACAGATTTTTCTGTTGCCTCTCAGTAATTTTCTGCTTGTGCGCATGCACTTATTTTAGTAGAGTTTTTTTATAATTATAATTAATTAATATCCCCTCAAAGCGTCCCTTTTTAGGGACGCTTTTCGATGGTCCAAAATAAGGTCAAGATAAAATATTTTAAAAAAATAAAAAAACACCCCAACTGATTTAATGTATAAACAGTAGGGTGTATCGAAAAAAACTTTTTTTCGATTTTGATGACGTAATAGCGCGGAAAAGTTGTCTAAGGTGCCAGAGAGTACCTGTGAATTTTTTCAGAATTTTTGGATAATTTCTTAATGTGCCACATTGGCCCTGAAGTTCCCTATGTTAATCCAATGGGGCGCGCCGCCAAAAAGGCCAAAAATAGGTTTTTCGCCCCTCATTTCTACCCTAATCACACGACGAATGTCTCGTCTCGAGTTATGGACTCTATATGATGTATGCTACCCGAAAAAACTTGAATAATAACTTAAATCTCTATATTATGTTGATTGTGGGCTCTGATTTGAACGAGGAAATACGCGATTTTCGACGAAATTTGAGCATACAAAAAAACGTAATATAGACATTTAGGCTATTATTCGAGTTTTGTCGGATAGCCTAGATCATATAGAGTCCATAACTCGAGACGAGACATTCGTCGTGTGATTAGGGTAGAAATGAGGGGCGAAAAACCGATTTTAGGCCTTTTTGGCTGCGCGCCCCATTGGATTAACATGGGGAACTTCAGGGCCAATGTGGCACATTAAGAAATTATCCAAAAATTCTGAAAAAATTCACAGGTACTCTCTGGCACCTTAGACAACTTTTCCGCACTATTACGTCATCAAAATCGAAAAAAAGTTTTTTTCGATACACCCTAATAAACAGTAATATAAATATATCGGCATTTAAATTTTTTTCAAATAACAACTAGGATTTTTAAGCTTTTTCTTTTAAAATGTTTTAAAAATCACTTTTCCGAAAAATTCTATCTTCCAACTTTAAAAAGAGTGAAAATTTTTTAAAATTCTGCTTTCTTCTTGTGTTCTTTATGTTTTATGAAGATCAGAGATACATCTGTGCAATTTTTGATTGAAAGGAACAATTTTTGTAGAAATAGGAGGATTTTTAAAAAACGTCCCTAAAAAGGGACGTCAGGCAGTAATGAGTTAAACAATTACAAAACTTCAAGTTTATATTAACTTTAAAACAGTTCTTCTCAAACTTTTATATTATGTTAAAACTTAAAAAACTTATGTTAAAACCAATTCGTTGACGTAACGGTTTAAAGTGATACAAAATGTCATCAACAAAAAATAAGTAATCTGTATAAGTTTATTTTTATCACAAAACATTGTTTCCTCAAGTCGGAAACTGTTAAATTGAGAACAAATCTTAAATTTTTAAGTCTAAAAGTTATTTTCTTCTTACAAGGCTAGACGTCTACCACTTTCTTAGATTAAAAATGGCTCCACATCCAGTTTGGAATTTTACCACTTAGAGCCATGCCACTGTGTCCCCACAACTACCAAAGATAGAGTTTCCCGTTTCCTGCAGTATTTCCCTGCTTTATATTGAAAGAAAGTAGCGTGTTTCTATACTTAGAAATAAATTCCTCCATTCGGTTTCTTTATACTTTTTCTGAGAAAGTTTTATGATGAATTTTAAATCTTAAATAAAAACATTGCGTCTTTCCTCAGAAACCAGTGAAATTGAATTACTGTGTCATTCATTTCAAAGTTATGTTTACGGAAAGGAGATTTTGGGTATTATACTTTTAAGATAGTTGCTTACTTGTAAAAATATTATATTTAAAGGAATAAGTACAATTATAGGTTCAAAACTTTGACGGTTTATACACAGATAAATAAAAAAGGTGTACGAAGAAAAGTAGGCTTAAATTTCAAAAATGGTTTGCCACGCCTTTAACTTTACTACCATTACTAAGAACTCCTTCACCTTTTTTTGTGGTACTATTTAGTTTTGAAATACAACATTTAGAATAAGTTTGAGTTTTCTTAAATATACCAATTCGTCTAAATTAACAGCGGTCATTTAAGTCAATTTCGGTTTAAAATTTTTAAAAAGAGGTTTTAATAGATACGGTACAGTACACAAAAACATTCGAGTAAATAGTTTTTATTTCATTGTGCTTCATTATTTTAAATTAATAACAATCAATGTAAAAATAACCACTCTTTAGTAGGACAGGACCGTTAAAGGGAATTATTGTCCAGATTATGAAAGAGGCACCAAAATTGGTGGACATACAGTTTAAACATGCTGAATCCAAAATAGATCAAAAGCAGAAGTACATAAGCGGAAGTGCCGTACGGGACTTCTGGTCAAAACAAAATGGCCGCCGCGGGCCTGTTTTCGGTTCTTTTAATGATAGAAAAAACATTTTTGGGGATCAAATACTATGTTTAAAGGATCAACAAACATGATTTTGATGACAAAATGTGCAATTTGTTTTAAAATTGTCCCGTGGGCGGCCATTTTGAAGCATGTTTTAAAATATATTGCCACCAATTTTGGTGCCCTACTATATTGCAATGTGTAATGAATTAAAAGTCTCCAAAAATATCATGTTCAAAAGAGACAATTCTTCTGTTATTATTACCATTTATCTCTTCAAAAAGTTTTGTTATTTTAAAAGACTAGATCGAAATTTTAAGGGCAAACATCAATTATATTATTTAAATCCTACTACTATTATAATTGTGAATGTTTGTCTGTATGTTTGTTACTCTTTCACGCAAAAACTACTGAATGGATTTTAATGAAATTTTACAATAATGTAGCTTATAGTACATCAGAATAACACATAGGCTACAATTTATAAAGAGAAAATCGGTCCTTCATTCTTTTTTCCCATTTTTCCTTCTTTTTTCACTTATTTTTCCGTGTTTGAAAACCTGTTTTACCAGTCATGCAAGCCAATAATAGGAAACTTTAGTAGTACCAGTGTTGTAGTTACAGGCAATTTTATTAATATCTTTTTACATGAAATTTTGAAATTAAAGCAAAAAAAATGGATAGAAAACCAATTTCGCAGCATAAAAAAATAAAAAATAATTATATAAATTCAAAATAATAATATTGGAACAAAATCTACTTATTTTGTGTTTTATTTAACTTTTAGTATTAATACCAAAAACAAATAGTCACTTTGTTTTCGAGAATTTTTGCACTCTTTTGGCATCATAATTATTGATTTCAATATTTAAAGGGGATTTTGTTTTTGCACTTGACGATGTGATTTAGTTTTGAAGCGAGATTTTGTTTTTTGGAAATGTAGGAAAAGAGAACCTACTAAGAATTATGCCGCGAAAGCGTAAGTCTAATATTTCCCAAAGCTCTAACAAAGCTCGGGCTATGAAAGTAGCTAGACTTAACGAGACGTTTCCTCAAGCCGAACTGCTAAGACTTGAACAGGCGGAGCTTGAGGCAGCTCACAGAGCTGCTGAGACACCAGAGCAGTCCCAAGATCGGCGTCGACAGAACGCTGAGTATATGGCATCTCAACAGGCTTCTGATACACCTGAACAATCCCGAGCTCGACGTAAAAAGAACGCAGAGTGTATGGCATCTCAACGGGCTTCTGAGACACCTGCACAATCCCCAGCTCCCCGTAAAAATAACACTGAGTGTATGTCAAAAATTTGGTTTTAATGCATAACACACTAACAGTAAATGTTAATTTGTTTTCATAATTATTTTAAGACGTAGCAACGCACGGCGGGTGCCGCTAGTCCTTTTATATTTTTATTAAAAAATAAATGAATAATACCTAAAATTATTTTTTAAACAGTGAAAAACTAATTCTAACAGTAACTCAAGAGTCTTAAACTAAGCTATTTCTTAACAAAAATTCTATAGAACTTAAAAAAAACTATTTAAGTTTCTTTAGCTTCTTAACTAAAAATTCTTTAGATTTGAGTGTAAGAAAGTTCACTAAATTCGTTTACAATAGTATTGACAGAAATAATTTTACACTAGCAATATTCCTGGACATATCAAAAGCTTTCGATTCTGTAAATCACAAAATTCTACTAGACAAATTATTTGCATATGGAATTCGGGGTTCGACACATACTTTTTTAAAATCCTATTTAAGTAATCGTCGTCAAGTAGTTAAAATAAAAAATAGTGTTAGTCCCTTTTCATCGCTTAATAAAGGAGTCCCGCAAGGTTCCATACTTGGTCCTTTATTGTTTCTCATATATGTTAATGATCTTTTAGAACTTAAACTTCATGGGAATATAATTTGTTTTGCTGACGATACAACCCTTTTATACTCCAGTCAGGACCAAAAAGATTTAAACGATAAAATTCAAGATGACCTCAATAAAATTAGAACTTGGTTCCACTTAAACGATTTAGGTATCAATATAAATAAGACTAAATATATTTATTTCAGCTTAACTACCCGTGAAAATCCTTTTAAATTAATATTTCACCTACCAGACTGCATAAATCAATCAATTTGTGATTGTGCCCAACTGGAATGTGTAAATACTATTAAATATTTGGGTCTACACATTAATTCAAATCTCAAATGGAAATCTCACATCAATTTTTTATCAAATACATTAAGATTCTTTTTATATAAATTTTACCATCTAAAAAACTTGGTTAATCACAAATTCTTAAGAAATTTATATTATGCCTGGGTTCATCCTAGAATTTACTATGGACTTTCTGTTTGGGGCGGAGATTACTCAACTGACATCCAAATTATTCAAAATCTTCAAAATAAATTTTTAAAAGTTATGTTAAATTCCACTAACCAAAACATCACATTCCTTTCCTATAAATCTCTGGATATACTTCCTCTGCAACATCTATTTTTTATAAGAATTGTTACAATCTTTTTTTAAATCCTAACATATGTATAAAAAAGACTACTATAAATCCTAGACGCCCTGGCATAATATACAATATTCCTAAATCAAATAAAGAGATATTTCACAAATGTTTTTTTTACTTAGCACCTAAGCACTACAATAGTTTGCCAATTGATATTCAAATAACACCTAAAATAACTTTATTCAAAAAAAAATTAAAGCTATTTTTATTTAACTCAGAAGATTTACCTATTCCATAGTTTACGTTTCATATAGTTTTGTGGTCAATACATATTTTATTTGGATTTATTCATTATTATTGATAAAATTTTTTTAATTGGGTTCAAATATACATATATATTGCAACTGACACCATTGCCAGTCCTGTAATTTGTAATTTCTATTTAATATTGTTTTTTTTGTAATGTATATGTGTATGTATATGTGTGTATATATATGTGTAATTATATACTTTTATTTTTTTTCTCTTCGTAAGGTATTATTATTCTAAATTACAAATGCACTTTTAAGGGATTCTTATCCCCTTAGTGTCAAATTAATAGTTCCTGATGTTTTTTTTTCCTCCCTTCTGTAAATTGAACTTAACTATTCCTAATAAATTGTTGTTTGTTGTTGTTAAAAAAAAAAGCCCAATTTGAAAGTATAATACCATTTTGTTATGATTAAAAAAATTGAAGCAAAATAGTCATAACTGAATTTATTTACCTAAAAGCTATAAGAAATTAATTATAAATAAAACTTTTTATAAATATTTTTCGTCTTTTATATAAAAATATTACTAAACCCACAAACATTTTAATGATAAACAGCTTCTAAGGCATTACTTTATGCAACAGTTAGCTTCATTGTGCCCTTTTTTAAAAGAAAATTCCATTAAAAATTCAAAAACCGTAAGTCACCATTTTATTGAAAAAAGCTAGATTTTAAACAAGGAGTTTTCATAAACACATTACCTTAATGCTCTAAAATTAGAATATTTTCATATTTCTAGTCTTTTGATATTTATTTGTCTAAAATTCTTATCTTGAACATACAAGAAATCAAAAGGACGGACGTGAGAAAAAAAAGATCTTTAATAGCTTATTGGGTTTTAATCTCTAAAATAATAGACGGTTGTTTTTTAGTATATTTTACCCTCAAATATTAGAAATAAGATTATTATAAAAAGAATAAGTTATTTTTAGTTTTTAGAGTATGTTTACTTAAAATACGTTTCTAAACTTCTAAAACAAAAAAAAACAGAATTTTAACATGAGTATTGTTTTAAGGTAATTATTTATTTGTTACTTACAAAAAGTGCCGTATAAAACCTATTATATGCATGTAGGGAAAACAAAATATCTTTCAGACAGAATTAATTGATGATAGATTATCAAGTAATTAATTTTTTTTTCAAAATTGAAATTAAACCTAATATATTTTACGTTGCTTTTAATTTTAACAAACTTTTTTGGATCTGTTTTTATTCGTTGGATTGCGTTTTTAAATGAGGTTTTTATTATTAATTTAATGGAATTAAAACATAATTTCACTCTTGATTTTAATGAAGATTTAAATTTACCACTCATTTAGTGGTTATATTATGATAAAAAATTATGTCTATAGTTTTCCAAATTAACATAGAATATGAGACATAATTTGCATTTTTAAATAAAAAATGCAACCTTTTAGCAATGACTGGATAAAATTTAATATCAAGAATATTTCATGATTATTTTAAGAACAAAATAAATTGAAATATACATCTCTATAAATAGCATTTTTTCGTAATTTATAAGCGTAAAAATAATTTTATCCACCAGTTCTTCCTATGAATAAATTCCTTGATTAGTTAAGGTGCTATCCTACCCCTAATATCGGCATTTTGGGTCAAAATATCGATTTTTCAAATCTGGTGTTAAATTAAAGATTAAAGTATGTTTTCTTAGCTTTCTGAACCCATATTATTATGTAGCTTATTAACCATTATTATTATTTGGATTTATGGGTAAGATTGCATTTTTTATTTTGTTTTTGCTTTTTTTTCTAAAAATCACATTTTTAACATTTTACTCTACCGTAGATTCTCATAACTCAAAAAGTGATGGTTCAAATGACTTGAAATTTCGTATCAATATTTAAATAAGTTTAATATAGGAGGTGGACCATTTCTGTGTATGAAAAGTAATTACATTTTTTATAATGATGAGAATTAAAAAGTTGTTATAAAATTTGGTGATTTTGATTTGTTGTTAGTTTAAAACAGTGCTTTAATATTATAAATTCAGTGACACTTTTGTGAGTGGTTCAACTCCTAAAAAAGGTTTTAATCTATGTTATAAAATTTGCAGATTGGGGATATCTTCATTCAACGTGGAGATTTGATTCAAAGTGGAGATAGCCATTTTGGCTAATTTTATACACAAATCTCTCTATATTAAAAAAAAGTAACAGTGACCGTCACCGCCGTCGCCGTCACCGCCGCCGCTGATTTTGAAAATTTTATTTTTTAACACTTTGAACTATCACTACGCAAAAACTATTTGAAAGAATATTATGAAATTTTGACCATTGGTAGACAAATGTATGAGGGTCATTTCAGTTTCCAGACCTAATTAATTAGATAATTAGTTCTGGAGTTATTTATTGTCAAAGTCGAAAATTATTTTTTTCGGCTGCGAGTTCGCCCCCAGCAAAATCTATTTACAGCAGAAACATGATTTTTTGCAGACACATACTCTTAGGTATGAAGTTTTGCACCTCGTCGCCCTTTTTTCGAATTTCGAATTATTTTTGGAGTAATTAAATTCTTAAGTTTCGAAATTTTTTACTCTTTTTCGGTTTTTTCGTTTTAATACAAAAACTAATCACAGTAGAAATATGATATTTTAAACACGCATACAATTATTTTTTATAGAAAGAATGGCGTTTCCTTTTTAAAAAATTCGAATTATTTTTAGAATTATTAAGATTCAAAGTTTCAATTTTTTCATGTCTTTCTGGTCGTTCACTAGAGAAACAGCCGATTTTTATGTGAGTCTGATTTCTTTTATTTCCAAAGATTCACTAGATACACGTGCATTTCATAAATTTAAAAGACTAGGGGGCTCTGCCCCCTGCTCGCTATCGCTCACCAACCCCCGGAACTGCTTCGCAGTTCTATGAAGATCGCTTCGCGATCTTAGCGAGCAGAGCTCGCTTGTTTCATCTCAACAGTCCAGGCTCGTCGGCTTAGTTAATGCTCCTTTGATACCGAAGCTACTCATCTCTCTAGTTTATCAATGATTTAATTTGAATCATTCATTCCCTCAAAGATATCAAAATAAAACTGTTTCTAAAATATTCATCTCTTAACTTCAATTCTTCTTTCTTCAATTATTGAATAGAAATGTTTTTAAAAAAATATCAAGCAAGTCTACCAATTATCATCAACCAACTTAGAGTAAAAACAAGCCTTTAAGAAACTTTAAATTTTTAATATGCACGTAAACATCTAGTGAATCGTCGGAAATTAAAGAAATAAAACTCATAAAAATAAGCTGTTTCCCTAGTGAAAGACCGGAAAGAGAAGAAAAAATTGAAACTTTGAATCTTAATAATTCTAAAACTAATTCGAATTTTTAAAAAAGCGAAACGCCAATCTTTCAATAAAAATTAATTGCATGCGTGTTTAAAATATCATAGTTCTACTGTGATTAGTTTTTCTTTTATAACGAAAAAACTGAAAAGGGGTGAAAAATTTCGAAACTTTAGAATTTAATTACTCCAAAAATAATTCGAAATTCGAAAAAAGGGCGACGAGGTGCACAACTTCATACCTAAGAGTATGTGTCTGCAAAAAATCATGCTTCTGCTGTAAATAGATTTGGCTGGGGGCGAACTCGCAGCAGAAAAAAATAATTTTCGACTTTGACAATAAATAACTCCAGAACTAATTATCATATTAATTAGGTTTTGGAACCAAAATGACCCTCATACATTTGTCTACCAATGGTCAAAATTTCATAATATTCCTTCAAATAGTTTCTGCGTAGTGATAGTTCAAAGTGTTCAAAAATAACATTTTCTGAAACAGCGGCGGCGGCGGCAGCTGCGGCGGCGGCGACTGTTACTTTTTTTTAATATTCACGAAATTCCTAAATAAACAAACAACCAACGGAAGTGACGTCACCAGGTAACTCAATCTTCCGGTTTGTCTGATATTTACATTGAACAACATTACACTACGGCGCGTTTGTTTTTTTATAATTTTTCTTTTCTTATTTTAAAGCGTAATTTAAAGGAGAAACTCAAAATATGAGTTCTCCATACTTCCGATCACTATCTGAAAATTGTAAAAAGAGATATCTTGATAAGTTATCTGTGAATGGGATTGATTTACCACACATTTCCTATTCCTATTCACAGCATGAGAAAATGCTTATTTTTGGTGATTTTTAAAATAAGATCCAAAGAAACTTTAAAACAGTTTATACTGGACACAATTACGAACATGTTTATAGGTTATCAAGTGTTTTGAATTAGAAAAATAATTTTAACTCAATAATAACCGATCAAAAATATGAACCTTGAGGTCTTACAACGATCAATGTGCTTCAATCTCTCCTCTTATTGATTTTAATTACTAACTTGTTTAAATGTAATTAAAACAGCTGCTGATACAAAGAAAACAAAATATTGAGCAAATATTCAATCATGAAAACTTTTCAGAACATTCTTGTTGTGATAAAATTAATATCGCTGTTCTGCTATGTCAAACTTGAATACCCATTGTATCAAAGCAGTTTATTTATTTAGAAACTGAATTTTTATTGTCTTAAAAATATAAAGTACATAAAAATATGGAAAACAACGGGCTAAAATCTAAGAACTAATTAATTTAATTTAATTATGGATTTATTCAAAATTTTAGTGCATTTACCTTTAATGATCCTACTACATTCCAGTCAGCTTGTTTATTTTTATTTGAGATTCAGAAATAGTATTCTTAAAATCGTCTGTCACTTTAATTATCTTTTTAAATATTTTTATGCGAATTTTTTTTAAATAAGTGGGTGATTGTATTCATAAGTTTTAAAACAAACTAAATAATGAATTTCAATAATATCGGACCCAATTAATCCTGATGTATTTACGATCTGTTGCAATGGCGTTGATTGTATTCGCTGAGATTTTCGTCCAATAGATCGGGTAAATCAATCGTCCCATTCACAGATAACTTATCAAGATATCTCTTTTTACAATTTTCAGATAGTGATCGGAAGTATGGAGAACTCATATTTTGAGTTTCTCCTTTAAATTACGCTTTAAAATAAGAAAAGAAAAATTATAAAAAACCAAACGCGCCGTAGTGTAATGTTGTTCAATGTAAATATCAGACAAACCGGAAGATTGAGTTACCTGGTGACGTCACTTCCGTTGGTTGTTTGTTTATTTAGGAATTTCGTGAATAGAGAGATATTAATGGCATGCTTTTTCTCTAAGATAGTTGATGATATCTTGTAGACTTGCTGGATATTTTAAAAAACATTTCGATTAAATTATTGACAAGTTAAAACAAGGATATTTCAGTTGCAGTTTTATTTTGATATTTTTGTAGTTATGGTCCGAATTAAGTTATTGATAAGTTCGAGAGATAAAAGTTTCGATTTTAAATTATCATAAACTAAGCCGACAAGTTCCAGGTTTTACTGGATAGTTGAGATGAAACAAGCGAGCTCTGCTCGCTAAGATCGCGAAGCGATCTTCAACGAACTGCGAAGCAGTTCCGGGGGTTGGTGAGCGATAGCGAGCAGGGGGCAGAGCCCCCTAGTGGGTTAAAAAATAATTTATTACACGACAGAAGGAAATGTTTTAAAGCAATAAATTATTGTAGCTTTAAATAATACACGTTTCACTCACAGTGGGAGATGTATATTTTTGCAAAGCAAACATTCCCTAATTTATTTTTCAGTTATACAGGGGGAAATCTCTCCTGAAAGCTTGTGTTAGACAAACCTTGCAAAACTAGAATTCCAGCACCAAAATCCGGAAAACCATTTTCCTTTCTGGAATGTTGATGACGGCGAATATTTGAACGATCGAAAGAACAATTCTTAAATGGATTCGGTAGAATCGATCGAATTACTTGGGTTTTATTTTTTAAGTTGAATACACTACGTTTCTAGCATTATCCACTTTTACAACTCTCGGACTTCTTTGATGCGCTCTATCCATTTACAAATGGTTCTAGGAAAAAATGGCCCAAACATTTTTAAGTAGTTATTTCAGTACCGATCTTTGAGTGTAGTCATATTAGTTTTATATAATCTGATTCCACATAAAGAATCAATTAATCGATGCGTTTTCCTTGATACATTTAATAATGTTTTGAATTCGGAAAATTATTGATCCTTCAAAAAGACTTTGGAAAGGAATTGGAAAATTTGTAACAGACTTAGCGTCTGCAATTCGTTAAAAGATGTTTATAAAGGTTGAGTGGATATAGTTTTATTAAGTTTTAACGTTCAGTATGGTAACGTTTCAAAATTTTCTGAATGATTATTGAGTACGTTTAATGATTTTCAAAAGATAATGAAGTACCCAGGTAGCACACGAATACCGGCCAATATCGTAACTCGAATAACGGCCTATGCCAAAATGGCACATTTTCCCGACATCGGCCGTTATTCATTTTCGACAGCGGAGAATAATGGCCATTGCCGGAGTGACGGTATTCATTTTTTTCGACATTTAACGGTATAGCAACACAACAATGGCCATTATTCTTCTGACGATATCGGCCTTTGCCAAAATACCCTCCCGCTAAATATTGACCAATTTCCGTTTCCACAATATTTAATACCGTACAATACCGGCCGTTATCAGAATTTGGGAATTCGCACTTTTGGATATTGGCCGATCCTGACAGGTATTCACCTTAACAACAAAAATACCGCACAATACCGGCCGTTATCAGAATTTTGGAATTCGTTTTTTTGGATATTGGCCGATTCTGTCAGTTATTCGACTTAAATTATTAGTGATTGACTAATGTGTTAATTTTCTAAGTACAGACTATTTATAAATAATGTTTAAAATATGCTAACTTTATTCAAATGATCAATTTTATAGATATATTTTGTCAAATCATTGGATCAAGTTAGCATATTTAAGCATTATTTATAAATAGCCAGTACTTAGAAAATTATCACATCAGTCAATCAAGAATAAATGTTTTTTAATCTAAAATAGAATTCTTTATATGGAAGATTATTTTCTATTACTGTGAGCAATTTATATTTATAATATATAAATTATTCGAAAAAGCAAAAATATTAATTTTTCTTAGGTGAAAAGACTGGAAGAAACATTAGAAAAATTTTTTCTTAACTAATATTTATCTGAACACATTAAATTCAAAGTAAAACAAAAATAGCAGTTTATTGAACAGATGTTTACACAAATTTTACAAATACCATTTCTAGTATCCTAGGAATCAGGCGAAGGGATGTATACCAAAATATAACACAAATTAACATTAAAAATAAAATTACACACACAAAACTGGGGGTCCCAGTTACAATATTACAGAATTTGAAGAAGAAAAACCAGTAACATACAACAATTTTTAGTGATATATTTATCTAGGTTATAGTTATAACAAATAAAACATTTTTCCTTTTAAAAAATTGACAAGTTCAAGTAAGTTAGATTTCAGCTAAAGTTAAAAACTCTTTCATAAAAATACCCAACGTTGAATACATAAAAATTAGCTTTTAAATAATATAAAAAAAGAAACATTACAATTTTGACACTGCAGAGGAATCATAATAAAACCATTGATTGTTGATGACTTTGAATGCAACCAACACAGATACAAAAGCTCCCTGAAAAAGTAAAGAATTTATTTTAAAAAAATAAATAAGTATTTTTAAATAGAGATTGCATGCATTTCCAAATCATGCTTTGGAACAGTTTTAATTAAAACATGGGTACTTCAATATTATATTTACAAATTGTTTTAGATTTTAATAATTGAGAAAGGTAAGTTACTCAAATATTAAAAAACTGCAAAAAAAAGTTTATCATGGCCTCATTAAAATATGAAAATAGACTGGAAAATAAACTGATGGAAGTACAAAAAGGGAAAGGGACATAGAGACTTAATTTACAAGTCAACAGTAATTACAAGATAGGCGTAGTTTTAATTTAATAATTATGACATAACTCAATCTATCCTCAAAACTCAAAAAGCACGAACACAACACTTGGTTTCACAAATAAAGTAGTAATAACCAACCATTGCAATTAATTGGCTTTTGGAAAGTCCTTTTATAAAAATAATAAAGTTTGCATACTGATAAAAACGCAAGAAATAAATTTAAGACACAGAAAACATTTGTAACATTAACAGTTCATCTTAAAATATATATATCAGACGATACTTAATAAAAAAAATAAACACACTATGTTTATGTATGCATTTTCAGTTCTAGACCACTTCCATTCCATTTCAACAAAGAAAGATTTATTCATTTGGTTTCTTTATTTTTTTCATTTGATATTGGGCAAATTTTAATTAACAGTAATATGTTTTAATCGTTTGCTTTTTTTCATTTTAAGAACAAAGATTCTAAACATTATGCCGCCAATTTTTTTGTAAACAATGATTTAAAATTATTAAAAAATTAGTTTCTACTTACTTACAATTTATCTTTTTCAAAAATCTTCATTCTGGAAGCGTCTATCCTAAATTAATATTGGTAGTATTCCTCATAAGTGGACGCAGTTGTTTATACATTTCAACCGTCAACAGTAACTAAAAGAAAAAAAAGACATTATTATAAAAAACGAAAAAAGACTAAAATTCTGGTAATTCAATTCAAAACAAAAATATTTAACGAAAGCGCAACATTCTAATGATCAATGAACGAATCGAACGTCGATTCCAATTTTCTGCAAAACAAGCATTTTTATAATAAAACAACATGGATATAAGCAAATGAATTTAGCAATGTTTAAATATGCGACTTACTTGGAAAAGGATGCATTATCTTCTTTCCAGAACTTTTAAAACTCCATTACCGTCGGAGAGCTCTTTTTGTTCTTTCTTTCCTTTCAATATGGCGCCGAGAATGCAATCACGGCTGAATAGCAATAGTACTAGAGCGCATGCGCGTCACATTACTGACGAAAAAAATGACCACTCGGCCGATACCGCCGAATAACGGCCAATACCTGTTCTACGACAATGAGTTAAAATATGATGTTAAATATGTTTCTTTTAAGTACAAATATATTTTACCAGCTCAAATCTTATGAAATTATCAGGGATTTCAAGTTTGGCATTTGATAATGCTTTGAAACTTTAAAATTAATTTTTTTTTGCTTTTCGAAAAATATTTACCAATAATGCCAAATACCGGCCAATAACCTCGCCGACGACAATGCGTTTACAATACTGTCGAATAACGGCCATTATTTTTTCTACGACATTGAGTTAACAATGCTGTCGAATAACGGCCAATATCTTTTTTACGACATTTTTCTGACACCAGCCCCACATCACCGTAAAATAACGGCCGATATCGTCATGGCGATACCGATTTTACGATACTGGCCATTATTGATCGAAATCATTTATTCGACATTATTTTCTCATTTTTATCAAAATAAAGGAAAAAAGCCCAATTTTCACTTTTACACCTATTTTTCTTATAAATCATGTTATTAAAATTGTTTTTTATATGTTTTTAATATGAAAAAAAATTCACAATACCGGCCAATACCGTCCGATATCCTTATTTCGACGTCCGACATCCTCCGGTATTCGCGATGTTGGCCGGTATTGGTCCGGCGTTGGCCGATATTCGTGTGCTACCTGGGTATTAAGTATTATATTGCGTGATCTCACTATCTTTAGATATTCCGATATCATGAATGGGAGAAGTATATAGGTTCTTAATCATTTTCATTTTAGAATAAATAGAATACAACATTCTACCTTAATGATGGAAATTTGATATAAGTATAGTACTGTTTTCTAAACACACACACAAAATATTTTCAATTTTTTTATAAATAATTATTTTAATAATAACTTGATAATAACTTAATAATCATGATAGTGAAACTAATAGATAATCCTATATGGAGAATTTATCCTATAAGGAGAACTTTTTGAACTTACCCACCACAGGAAGATAATTTTGTAAACTCACCTGAAAAAGAAGAAATATCTATTTAAAATTTATTCTATCTTAAAAAAATACGTTCTATACTTAAAAAAGTACGTAAAAATACACGTTAAGGAAATGATAAATTAAGAATATCATTCTTATTCAAGTGCCGTGCAGCATTCAAGTGAATATTTCAGAAAGCTATCAAAGCGTTATATAGTTAAGCGAAGACAATCCAATGGGACGACCAGTCGCTTTTTTTCTAGTGGCGTCCCCTAGCGATCGGGCGGGGAACTACAGAAATCTCAGAGCTCAAAATTTGCCGCCATTTTTTCCCCATGTCATTCAATTGAATCGACGATGGCGAGTATTGTTTTGATTGATCATTAATTTCAGATCAACATCAACAATTATAGACTTGCTCAGGCCAATTCAAGATAGGAATTACGAAGGTATTTATTAAATATTTTTTTAGATCCCAGTGAAAGATATCTTACTCGACAAATTATATATTTATTAGCCATTGTTTACATTTTTTTTAAATGGAGCTTTCTATTGTTTTTTCCAGTTGTAAGAAAGAAAGAAGAGATCGTTTGTTTTTTTAAATTTTGTGTGTATAAGATATTTTTTGCCGTAGTTATAAATTACGTATTACTTGTAATTCTTAATTGAAACAGGGATAAAAATATTTATTATTTTTGATTGTTTTCCTCGTTCTTATTTAGCTAAATTACGCATTTTTCTAGAATAAGGAAATCCCATATTTTAAGAATTCTTATTCGCTTGTTTTCTGTTAAATTAGAAGTACTAGAAGTTATGTTAAACTCTTTCGCATGAAAGTTTTTATCTCAGGAGATTAAATTTAGAAATTTACACCAAGATAAAATAAATATCATTGAATGCAAATAAGTAAACATTTCAAATTTCAATGTGTCATTTAATATAGCAATCAGTAATAGTATGCTGTTAAATTTTTACCTGTAATTACTATTTTGATGTTGTGATCGCTTGCTATTAATTGTTTTTTTTTATTTCATATAAAATGCTGTTCTTTGTAAATCCATGAAACAAATATTGAAAAGGGTAGATTATGAAGAATTTAAAAATGATGTAATTTAATAAATGTCATGTATTTCAAGAGTTAGTATCGAGTAATGTAGTCAAATAAAAATTTTTTTCTATTGATAAATTCTCTTCATTTCTGAGTTTCTTTTGATGACAATAACATAACCATTCTGATAGTGAAAAACAGATTACTGTATTTAGTAATTTTAAAAAAATATTTCTCCTAAAAATTGTGACCATCAAATAGTGACAATCCAACTATATTTAAGTCACTGAATAAACATTGAATAATTGATAAATTTTTGTAGAGTGCTAACTTTTTTACAGTTCAGAACCTTCTTGTAATTAAGAGGTTTAAATACAATTATTACAATTTAAATACAATTATAATATTACATATTATAAAATACAATTTTAAAGTTTTACAAGCTACTCCAGATGTCTGTTCAAAGAAAATTTACTACATTTTATTGGTACCTTCACAAAATAAATTTCTATAGGAAAGTTCTCTGATATAAGCTGTTTTATCCTATATAAAATTAATAAGTCATTCTAAACAAATTTCTGATTATTTTTTGATGTTTTGAAGATTATGTATATGTTCATGTTAATTTATATTTTTTTTCCAAGTTGATTTAAATTTTCCCAAAATAGGTATAGTTTTAAAAAAAATCCTAGACAGACTCACACTCTTTTCTTATTTCAAAACTGGAGTATTAAAAATGTGTTTGTAAAATCTGTCCCATTATCCTACATATTGTAAATAACTTTCCAGTTTTCTTAAAAGGGACATTTTTAAATTTCTTTGCAAGGATTTAGGTACTGATTATAGAATAAAGTATTTTTTATTAGAAGTTAGAGAGGGGATATTTTGATATTGTCGACTGACCAAACATTTGCATATGCAACACCGTCAATCTTGCTTTAAGCTAGCTAAATTCGAGAAAAAAATACCTTATCTACCTTAATAATTGAAGAAAATATTCACTTAAAATATAAGTTTTAAGTACGAAAGGAAGACTAGAATAGGGTATAATTTTATAAAAATTTTAATCCATGAATTATGTGAAAATTGTTGAATCTTAAAGAATTTCAATAACTGAATCAACTTGGTAGTATTTTACAATAAAATCTCTTTTTGGAGGAAACAATTGTGTTCTTGGGAAATTTTGGGCCTGAAATATTTCCTTCACCCCTGAAATATACTATTAAGAATATTTGGATATATAAAAATGCACAATAAGAATCCTAATTTTTTAAATTTTATATATCATTAACGATTTTATGTATTCTGTGAAAACAAAATAAAGTTGCTAAACAAAACCATATAGTACTATTGCAGTTTTAGTTTTTTTTATAATTTAAAAAAATTAATATTTTATGTCTTAGCTTAAAAGCCATATTTTATTGTTTTTAATGTGATGAAATTAAAATAAAATGGTTACAAATTATAATGTTTTTTTCTTACATAAATAACACCAGCTTTCATATGTTTCAATGTTTATTATATTTTGTAATCAGCAATGATACTTTAAGAATAAAAAATTATCAAATTTATGGGAAACCCAATTTATTTTATTTCTTCAACAAGACTAAGCAAAATAAATTTTACGGAATGGTAAACAATGCTAAGGAAGGTATTAACACGCATGCGCGGGTGGCCGCCCTCCGTCATCGGCTCACTCCCCGCCCGATCGCTGCAAAAAATTGGCGCTGCGATCGCTCAGAAAGTTGCGACCGCTGTTACCATGGGAGCGTCAGTAACAACTCCATCCTACTACTATTATAATTGTGAAAGTTTGTCTGTGTGTTTGTTACTCTTTCACGCAAAAACTACTGACTGGATTTTAATGAAATTTTACTATAATGTAGCTAATACATCAGAATAACACATAGGCTATAATTTTTAAAGTGAAAATCAGTCCTTCATTCTTTTCCCCCTTTTTCCTGCTTTTTTCACTTATTTTTCCGTGTTTGAAAACCTGTTTTACCAGTCATGCAAGCCAATAATAGGAAACTTTAGTACCAGTGTTGTAGTTACTAGGCAATTTTATTAATCTCTGGTGGTGGTGGTGGTACTAATCCCCATCTGGTCTAGTGAAACTAGACCAGATCCATGAGTCCAAAAATGTCTAGAAAGTCCAAAAACAGCAGTGGATCAGCCCCAGCCTCTTCACTGGAAAACCCAAGACATTGTAGAATGTGATGAGGGGAAAATGGGGAGACGTCGCATTTGGGGCATGATGGATATCTTCTTTCGCCACCTTCAAATACTAGACATCTAAGGTGGCCTGTACAGAATCTCGAGAAAGCCGTTTGGTGTACCCTGGAGCCCTTAAATGTTGTGGCGGCTCCAGGGTGTCTCTGGAAGTACCAAGAGTGAGCAGGAGGTTCTACCCAGGTTTTTCTTATAAGTTTCCAAGTCATGGATGAGATCTCAGCTGATGTTAAGAGCATGTGATCTTCCGGCTCGACAGGATTACAAGCAGCTGCCTTGGCAAGATCGTCAGCTACCTCATTCCCGGTAAGTCCAACGTGCGAGGGAACCCACTGTAGGTGGATAGGGCAGAAAGATCCTTCATTAAATGGAGTACACTTCTACTTGTGCTGTCGCCGATAGAAGACCAATTCGAAAGATGCTGGATCGAAGAACGGCTGTCTGACAGGATCTCTATATAAATATCTCTATTAATCTCTATATAAATTTATAAATAAATAAAGATTTTTTCCTTTGAAATAAATTTATTTACTGAAAAATATAATTTTTTTTTCATGGAAAACGGGTTAAAAATAAAACATTGTTTCAAATGAGACAGATCACTAGACTTATTAATTTATTAGACTTTTTATAGTTCCTAATTTGTTATTTTATAAAGGCACCAATATATTAAACATTATTAGGAACATCGAGATTGTAAAAAGTGACAAGAACACCGGGATTGGAAAATTAGCGGGAACATCGGGATAGGAAAAATTACCGGGTTATAAAAATTACCGAGAACACCGGGATAGGAAATTTACCATAAAGACACCGGGAATACCGGAACAAAAAATTACCGGAAACACCGCGATAGGAAAATTACCGGGAACGCCGGGATTAGAAAAGTTACCGGGACCACCGGGATAGGAAAAATTACCGAGAACACCGGGATAGGAAAGAGGCGCCTGGGATACCGGGAGAATTTGTAATATTGCCACCCGTGCAAGGCCGGGTATAACAGTTAGTTGGAAATATATATGTTTTCAATTTTATAAAACTAATGTAAAAATATTTGTAATTATATTTATTAATATCATAAACTAGCTATGCTGTGTACAATGTATAAAATTAAGGAGGAAAATTGGTTGATATTTCTCATGGAGTAATCGCATGAAAAATATAAATATCCCATACCTCTTATTTATGATCAAGTTTTAATGAAAAATATAAATATCCTCTACCTCTTATTTATGATGAAGTTTTAATGTAAAATATAAATATCCTCTACCTCGTATTTATGATGAAGTTTTAATAAATTCCAGATTATGATTTGTCATAAAATAAAACATGCAAACACAGTTACCAGTTTTAAAAATACTATAAAACCGACACTCAACGCTTCAAAACAAATCCACAAATGAATATTTGCGAAACTCTAAGAGTTTTAAAAACATCAAAGACACGTGGGAACACAAATCTGCACTACCGTGCGTTCCCGACATACAACCGCTAAAGAACCTTATTTAAACACCAACCATATACCTCTCAGAACGAAAATAGTACAAAAAAAGAGCGAAGTAAGGAGAATATGGCGTCTCTTCACCAAATTACTTCTTTCTTTGGAGGCGACATCAGCAGAAGGTAAGAAAATGTATCTCCATCCCCCAAAAGAAAGACTACAAAGAGGACTGGATGAAAGCAATCAGGATTTCTTTTTCCTAATTATGCGTAGACTGGGAGATCATTTATTGCATCGTTAGGTCCGCGCAAGAAAGCTAAAGGTGTATCGATCTTCTGCGAGCAACTTCAAGTGTTTTTGAGTCCTATAAAGTGGGTATCAAAACGGCGTTTTAAAATTTCAAAACGGAAATCAAGGCTAAAAAGACGACGCGTTTTTTGGAAAGGTTTTTCGGTTGGGTTAAATGGGATTTTTTTTCATTGATTTTTTTTCGTTTTGCTTAATGGGGCTAAGGAAAGACCACACTCAAGTGCTTCGATCGTAAAGTTCTTTCATTAATCATTCCGATTCGCGCAGTTTCGGGAATACGTTAGTTTTCGGCGAGAATGAAAATGTCGTTTTTGGAGGAGTTTTTTTTCAGAGAGAAGTAATCAGTCGGTAGTAAAAAAGCTTTGGTAGTACAAGTGCCGACTGCTAAAATCGCTTTTAAAATTTGCACGATTTTGAATCTTTAAAACGCATTATTCATGAAGAGTCTTTTTTTAAGTGCATCGGAATACATTTAAGCTTTAAATTTTTAGTAAGGTATATTTCAAAAAACATACTACTATAAGGCTATTTTACTTGTACTGTGTTATTTATTTCATTTAGTTGCAAATATTTTCTTAAATTTAGAGCTGGAATATACAAATTGAGTATGATATTCCCCTTTTATTTTACAAAAACATTTAAACAGATGACAATTTGTAAACAAATTTTGGGGTAAAAACACAGTTGACCGTTGAGAATAATTAGAATATTCCAGCAAACTTATAACTTACTAATTCTATAAGAGAGAAATCTATAATTTGGTATTTACCTAATTATTTTGATATTTCCTCTATCGAGAATTTTAACCCTCTCGGCACCAGAACATCAAAAAAGTGAAAAAAAAACTTTTTTTCTTCTTCTCAATACATCCAAAATGCCCCTATAATTTGTCTGGAATTTTTTTTTTCTTGTGTGCACTCATTCTTCCTAGTTATTTTTATTAGCCTCATATGAGGCCATATGGGCCATATTTTTTTCACTTTAATAGAAAATACCTGGTTTAGATCTTATTAAAAGACATGGTCATAATATTAGAAGGTTACGAAATAAGAAAGTATCTACCAACTTATAAAAAATGTTCTACAGAAGCTATTATCTCGCTACTATTTTCTCTTCACAAGAATCACAGCTTAAAATGTAAAGACTGAGGTATAAATCATCTTGCTGCCATTTAGGAACGAATTCAGAAACCATGTAGAAGTCTCATATGTGATCTACATGAATCAGTGAAGTCACTGATGAAAAGAAAATAAATTTGCGTGTTTACATCATGCAAAAATTGAGCTCATAAGTAGGAGCCTCATATGAGGCCCAGGATGGCGAGAGGGTTAAAAAGGGATTTTAGAAAAAATATATTTATTTGAATATTATAAGTAGACATTTTTGGTATGAATTCTTTGTGTTTATATGTTTTAAAAACTTTTAATGTTTTAGTGATGCTGGTTAATTTATACTCAAGAGGAAAAATTATATCAAAAAGTATTATATAATTTATATTCTGTTCTGTTACAATTTTAGAGAAAAAATATCCTAATATTGCCAACATACAAAAAGATCTTAAATTTTAACACCTGTATTAAAAGAAAACAAAGAGAACAACTAAAATAACATCTCATGGTATTTAAAATTGAGTGTATTACTTCACTAGTTTCACATTATCACAGAAAATATCCGCAACAGCAAATTACCCTGAATTACTAATGCGCTTTCATAGAAAATTGTTTCCAAAAATTTAAATGGTTCTGGTTATGCAATTAGAACGATTCTTGCAATACCACACAAACCCCTTAAAGCTTTTAGCTCCAAGCCTTTAAAATTTAAGTTATATTGAATCTCGGGTAACGACTTCCTAACAAGATACATTTAAAACTGAATTCCTTCACTACACAGAACCTCATTACATAATTTTAAACGCTCCTCGCATAGACTATAACTTCAAAGCAGCGCAGAGCATTACAGACTTTAAAAATGCGCCACTCTAATAAAAGGCCTTTCACTTCTCCAAGAATTAATGACATTACTGGATATCTCCGGGTTTTTTTCCTCTTCGTGGAAAGCCCGCGCTTTCTAAATAATAATAACTTCAAATATAATTATGAGGAAAGTTTTGCGCTACTTAATGGAATGGAACGTGACGGTGTGTCCAGAAAACTCGACTGTTTATAGCAGACTTACTTCATGCGATGGTTGCCATGACGACCAGGGAAAATTTGATTATAAAAGATTATATTCCCTCTAAAATGATTACTGCTCTGCCTCTGAACATCAAAGCCGTCCTATTAAATAGTTTTCGTTCATGCTAATGGAATGGTTCGTATATTTCCTTGAATGTCCTCTGGAGAGAAAAAAAATGAGGAATAATAATAATAAACATTACAAGCAGCAGTTACACTCATGCAGCTTTAATGTTTTGTTTTAATTGGAGAGCTGGCTAATGTGACTCTAAAATTAAGATGGGAGTCCGCGGTTAGGAAAAATAAATTATGAAGGGGAATAATTTGAGATGTTTATGAAAAAGGACGGGGGAAATATTCATTTGAAATAACTAACCTTATTTAGAGTGATAGTTAAGTACCTTTTGCTAATGAATAGCCCGGTGGTTGTAAACGTGTTATCAGTAAACCTGTAATGGCTGTTTAGTGCTGTTATTGTAGCGTTTTGATGAAAAGTGTTTGTTGATAAAAACACTGAAAGTGCAGTTAAACCTCTCTCCCTTCAAAAATACCAATGTAATGTTATTAAATTCCAAAATGCGTTTTATCTCTCTATTCACGAAATTCTTAAATAAACAAACAACCAACGGAAGTGACGTCACCAGGTAACTCAATCTTCCGGTTTGTCTGATATTTACATTGAACAACATTACACTACGGCGCGTTTGTTTTTTTATAATTTTTCTTTTCTTATTTTAAAGCGTAATTTAAAGGAGAAACTCAAAATATGAGTTCTCCATACTTCCGATCATTATCTGAAAATTGTAAAAAGAGACATCTTGATAAATCTGTGAATGGGACGATTGATTTACCCGATCCATTGGACGAAAATCTCAGCTAATACAATCAACGCCATTGCAACAGATCGTAGATACATCAGAGGATTAATTGGGTCCGAGTCCGATATTATTGAAATTCATTATTTAGTTTGTTTTAAAACTTATGAATACAATCACCCACTTATTTAAAAAAAATACGCATAAAAATATTTAAAAAGATAATTAAAGTGACAGACGATTTTAAGAATATTATTTCTGAATCTCAAATAAAAATAAACAAGCTGACTGGAATGTAGTAGGATCATTAAAGGTAAATGCACTAAAATTTTGAATAAATCCATAATTAAATTAAATTAATTAGTTCTTAGATTTTAGCCCGTTGTTTTCCATATTTTTATGTACTTTATATTTTTAAGACAATAAACATTCAGTTTCTAAATAAATAAACTGCTTTGATACAATGGATATTCAAGTTTGACATAGCAGAACAGCGATATTAATTTTATCACAACAAGAATGTTCTGAAAAGTTTTCATGATTGAATATTTGCTCAATATTTTGTTTTCTTTGTATCAGCAGCTGTTTTAATTACATTTAAATAAGTTAGTAATTAAAATCAATAAGAGAAGAGATTGAAGCACATCGTTGTAGACCTCAAGGTTCATATTTTTGATCGGTTATTATTGAGTTAAAATTATTTTTCTAATTCAAAACACTTGATAACCTATAAACATGTTCGTAATTGTGTCCAGTATAAACTGTTTTAAAAGTTTCTTTGGCTCTTATTTTAATAAAAATCACCAAAAATAAGCATTTTCCCATGCTGTGAATAGGAATAGGAAATGTGTGGTAAATCAATCCCATTCACAGATAACTTATTTCAGATAATGATCAGATAACTTATTTCACATAACTTATTCAGATAATTTTCAGATAATGATTGGAAGTATGGAGAACTCATATTTTGAGTTTCTCCTTTAAATTACGCTTTAAAATAAGAAAAGAAAAATTATAAAAAACAAACGCGCCATAGTGTAATGTTGTTCAATGTAAATATCAGACAAACCGGAAGATTGAGTTACCTGGTGACGTCACTTCCGTTGGTTGTTTGTTTATTTAGGAATTTCGTGAATATTAAAAAAAGTTACTGTCACCGCTGCCGCTGTTTCAGAAAATTTTATTTTTCAACTCTTTGAACCCTCATAACGCAAAAACTACTTGATAGATATTTATGAAATTTGAAAAGTTTGTAGAGGAATATTTGGGGCACACTCTCAAACAAAAAGCTAACTGATGTGATAATTAGTTCTGGGGTATTTTTAAGGTCAAAGTTGAAGTTTTTCTTTTTTCGCCGCGTAATCCAGTTCAGCGAAATCTATTAGCAGCAGAACTATGATTTTTTGCAGCCTAATACTCTGAAGTATGAAGATGTGCACTACGTAGCCCTTTTATCGAATTTCGAATTTGGTTTAGAGTAATTAATTTTTTAATTTTCGAAATTTTTGACACTTTTTCGTTTTTTTCTATCTAAAATAAAAACTATTCAAGGTATCAATATGATTTTTTAAACACTTATATTCTTATTTTTTTAGAAAGAGATCGTCGTTTAATTCTTTAAAAAATTCTAATTAGTTTTGGAATTATTAAGCATCAAAGTTTATTTTTTTCATAGTTTTTGTAGGTCTTTATCAGACGTGTTTAATGTTTTTAAATTTTATATTTGCCTGTTCACTAGATTGTCGCGAGCACGGATATTTAAATTTAAAAGTTTTGAGGTGCACATTTTTGCTCTAAGTTTGCTAGCGATATAGTATAGACTTGGTTAATAATCTTTTAAAGATACTCCGATATTTTTGAACTACAAGAGAAATAAATAATTTAGCTATTTTGAGTGCTATTTGTGCCGACGAAAGGAAGAGGATTTTCGGGAAGTTTGTTTTACTCTGATGCTAAAGATCGATTGCAGATATTACAGATCGCGAAGCGATCTGTAAAGAGCTGCATAGCAGTTACGGGGGTTGGTGAGCGTAAGCGAGTAGGGGGCTGTAGCCCCCTATCCTTTGAATGATTGATAATTTAAAAAGGAATATCTCAGTAAGAGTTTTATTCTGATATTTTCGTGGTAATGATCCGAATTAAATTATTGAAAAGTTTGAGAGATAAAAAGTTTCGATATTAACTATACTCTGTTCATTTAGAATTAGCGCCTGAGACGTAATGTATTAAAAGCAGTTATTATTCTAATTATCGTCGACAAAATTTTCTTCTACAATGACAAGGCAGCCTAAGCAGAAGTAGTCAAAATACTGTAAAACAATCGGTCACTGAAGTTGTCTGATGAGCGTTATTAAGCATTATTGAACGCAGGCGCCTATTCTAAATGAACAGATTATAAGCAGACAAGTTCCAGGTTGTACTGGATAATTGAGATGAAACAAGCGAGCTCTGCTCGCTAAGATCTCGAAGCGATCTTCAAAGAACTGCGAAGCAGTTCCGGGGGTTGGTGAGCGATAGCGAGCAGGGGGCAGAGCCCCCTAGTGTTTAATAAAAATCCACTTTATGAAAATAAGTTTTTATTTTAGTAAAATTTATATACCATTCCATCTGATCGATCTCCAAGGACACAACAACAACAACATTTATATGCAGTGTGATTCAGAATTCATCATCAATATTTGATGGGGAGGTAGAGGGGACCTGGAAAAGAATATTTCAAAATAGGAATGGAAGGGCGCAGCCGCACCGTTAAAGAGCTGACCTAATGTAATGCGAGATCGTTACAATACGAGGTTTTGCCAAGGCCCGTGTAACGAAACAAAATAAAATAGAATGAAAAAATTTATTGCATGAGATAAAGCACTATCTATACAGTTTTTTAAACGAATAAGGGTCTCTGTAGAATAATTGAAAATTCATTCCCCGATCATCATTTTTCTAAATACCATTAAACTAAGAGAACTCCATTCTTTGGCTAAAATATTAATATTTTACATTTTATAACTAACCCTACGGTTTAGCAAGTGGTCCAATTTCTATCAAATTTATGGTCCAAGTAGTACGGATACTGCTTTACCTCATGCAATAGATTTTTTCTTTCTATCATGTGTTGTTTTGTTACAAGGGTCTTGGCAAAACATCCTTTTGTAACGCTCTCGCACTACATTAGGTCCTAGCTCTCTAACGGTACGGCTACGCCCCCCCCATTCCTATTCGAAATATACTTGTCTAGGTCCCCTCTACTAATCCACCAAACATTGATGATGAATTCTGAATCACCCTGTACATTAGCTTAAAGTTCTTTAGATATTTTATTAGTACAAATAAAATTTTTCCAGCGATCCTTAAATTTAGCAATATTCTTGAATATTAAAGGCTTTAAGCGTTGTCTGACAACAATTGAAATGGAAAAATTATGAAAATAAGTTTACAAAAAGTTTTTAAAATTTTAGTTTGTAAATAGATGGGAATTTAATGGTCATCAAGTCTATATGAAGGTCTGTACTATATTAGCTTACAGTTCGTGAAAATACACGAGGGTTTGTAAATAAGAGGTTCTTAAAGCACCGATCGTCTACGGCAAAAATGATTAGTATAAAAATTAACTATAGCTGTTACAACACGGCGAAGCCGGGTATTACAGCTAGCCTTCTTTGGAGCTGATGCGAAATTTCTCATCAGGGGACATCCATAAATTACGTGAGGTGTTTTTTCCAAAATCTGGACCCCCCTCCCTCCAAGTGAGATTTACCTACAACCGTTAAAAATAATTTTCTATCCTATTCAATTGCATTTTTAAAACTTTGCATTATTAATGATGAGGGGGGATTCTTTATTACAAAATCACACAAAACTATTTAAAATTTTACAATATATAGCTTAAAATGATGCATATTTACTCATTCCATAGACATTCATTTACGCCAGAAAAACTGCCAATGAAGTAAAAAATGATCTACTGAATTTTAAATGGGTTACAACAAGGTATTCTTATCTCCACAATTAATTTAAAATATTGGCGATTAAAAGATTACGTTGGACAGAAAAGTTGACTTGTCTGGGGATAGAGAGGAGGAATCGAATAGTACAAGAAAGGCTACGAGCGTGGGAGTGTCAAAATATGAACAGACAAACGGCCAAGCGAAACAATAATTTTGATTGAGAAAATTTATGAAATGTAAAAGCGATGGAAAAAGCCAACGGTTCACTCTAAAAACCACCACAGTATCTTATCTGTGTGTATTCCTTTCTCATACTTAAAAAAGAAAATCGTATAATTTCTAACTTAAAAAGTTGACGTGAGATTTTAATCGATCCCCCCCTCCCCCCTTTTTGACCTCACGTAATTTATGGATGTCCCCTTACTACCTGTTCGTATTTATTTACACATACCCTTACATTAAATATGCAGTTTTAATTCATAATCTTCGGGAGACGTTTTGTCTCTGATTTTGCATTGAATTATCACAAATGATAGTCGTGATTTGATAATTTCAATGTAGATTTACTTCACTCTCTTTAAAAGACGTTTTGCCTGTGTTGGATATTGAATTACTGCAACTAATGAAACTCACAAAAGATGGGAGTCGCCATAGAATAACATTTGCCAAGTGCTTGATCTCTCATTAAACCCCCGGCCGTTCCCTCATCATGTGGCCCACTTTCTCAGATTACACCCATCTCACCCAGAATTCATTTCGCCCAAACGTCCATTATTTCCGCCCTGCCCAAAAGCTTTTTATTGCAGGGAGTAAGGATTACTTCCTACTACATCCGATTAAGGCCTTCTTTATTAACTAGACAAAATGGGAAATCGGTGTTAAGACCCCCGGAAAAGGGTTCTGGACATCCAGGAAGAAAGGATGTCCTCGTAATCGTTCCTGATGTGCCGGTCATGTATCTTTCACCCTGGCATTTAAAAAAAGGCTCCTAGTTTGTTGTTGGGTCGAAAGAATTGGGATTGGCTCAAAAAGTGTTAAATATTTTATCAGGCGCGCTTGACTCTGGAGCGATTGAAGGTTTAAATTGGTGCGAAAGAGGGCCGGGTTCCCGGATGTTGGGTTTGGAGTGACGTTTTTACGCGATCGAGTCGTTTGGGTAATCGAAGAGGAAAGCTCTTTTTTTTTCTTGCCTCGTGAATCCTTCTTTTTTTAAAGTTAAGTTGAGTTTGTGTTGGGTTTTTTAAGACTTAAATTGAAGGGGGAGCGTTGGAATTTTAATTTTGGCAATGGGTGGGAGAATTGGGTTAGAAAGTAGTGGAACCCAGGTATTTCTACATAGTGGAAAGGTTTTTGAACATGGAAAAAATAGTTAAATTTGCCGTAGTCATGCAGATGTAAAAGTACTAAACGTTTTAACTCTAACTACGCGAGTCATCTTCAGTAGAAAGTTAAAAAGTTGTAATGACTTGGACGTCGATGTCAACACATAGATAAAAAAACAAGTATAGATGGTAAAAAAAGGGGGGAAGGCAACTGATGTATAAAAAAAGGGGTAATGCCGAGACGGCACCGTCTATGTTCGGATCCCAAATGCGCATCTCAGTTATCGGCTACGGAGTAAAGGGGTAAGGCCGGATGCCAAATACTAGGGATAGTAATTCCCCATCTTGTTGAAATTATCTTTAAATTTAAAGATTTCAATGGCCTCCCTTATTATTCGGGCATTGTATTGCGCTGTACTTGTCAGTTTTTCGGAAAATCGGAAGCTACGTAAGAGTATTATAAATAGATAATTGCACTGAATATTTCAAAAGAATAGTATGAATATTTTTAGTTCATTAGCAACAGTTAATCTCTTTTTAGGCAAGTTCTCGCTACCGTACACCTACACATGTAGATAGCATTGTTAACACATGTGGTACTCTAACATCAACGCATTCGTTGTTACATGATTCTAAAATAAGCGTTTTTCTATCGCACCTTAACCTTATATTAGGAAAAACCTAACATAAATGTTATTTTCTTTTCTCTTGTGAAACTTTTTACATCATATATTTACAAATCCACTGCTAACAAGATTTATATACTAGTTGTAGTATCTCTCTCAAGTAATCATTTGAATGGATTATATTCGGCCACGCCCATATTAATCACGTGATCGGGTAAAACAAAAACTCACTATGAAATCATACCTCACTACAAACTATCTCTGTGGTAACCAATTGCAAGCTCAGTAGGTCACATGATGGGTAAAATGTGAAGTTAAAACGGATATGGTCCATTAGTTGTTTTACTATAGTACAAATCACTGTATACTATATACGCATGTCTCTCACAGAATTTTATGTCCTTCAAACTCACCAGCAGATAGTTTCAAATAGAAATATATTTCGTAACTCGGAAGTCTCAACTGGGACAAGCAAGTAGAAAATTCCTCCCTTACTTTCTTCCTAAAGACGGGAGTTTTTACTCTTTCCCTTCAACTCTAAAGATCCGTGTAAGGGAACATGCGCCATTCAAACCTAGTCTGGAAAAGTCAGATATGGCTGGGAAACGTAGACACTTACCGAGTTTTATTTACTTCTTTATAGCTTTGTGTTTCGGCTTATAACGTATTGATAACTACGAAATTTCGGGGGATTTTGCTGTTTATCTTGGACCAAGTGGTGTGTTTGTAGTGAGGTTCGGTCAATCTGTAGAAAACGTGGGTTGAAGCAGAAAGTCAAGGGAGAGTATTTCGGGTTTGTTTTCAAAGTGATAGTCACGCTGTTATGCTAATATTATTATGTGAAGTGTTTGTTTACAATCCATGCTGTTGTGCCAGTTTTGTTAGGTGAAATTAATGTTTGTACTTAGTAAAACTACGTATCCTAAAATTTTGCTTTTACTTCTAATTAAAGATATATACTATCCCAATGCTAATAAAGTTCTGTTATTTTCTCATTATACAAATGGGTAAAATTTAAGAAGGGAGGCATTTATACTGATTTTACTATATACTCTGAATAACAATATTTAGGGGTGTATACACAAGACAAACGACAGAACAATTTTGAAATGACTTTAATTTTTTTTAGTGATTAAAGGTGATTGATATATTATATTTTAGCTACACCAGAACTTGAAGACAGAGAAATCTTTATTACACGTACTTTTTATCATATCATAATCATAGAGGAAGAAAATAATTAATAGTGGGATTTCTAACTTCACGAAAATGGGTTTCGCGTGCTTTTTCGTGATTATGCTTAGTGAAAATAGCCATTTTGCTCCTTAAAATCTGTAGTTTACGAATCGCGATGGTGGACACTTCGGGTCTGCGCCAGGGGATGGTGAGAGGCGCAGAAGTGGAAAATCGACGAGTTTCAATTTTGTGTTGTTTGGAGTCAAAATGGTTCCTTTTACTTTTTTAATTTGCTCAAATGCTCCATAATACGAGAGAGGCGAGGGAGGACTAACGGGACATAGAGTTTGAAAAGGATCAGTTCACTCCAGTAGAAGGGGTGGAAGGATAAAGTGGAACGTAAAAATTTGTAAGCCTATTTTCTCTGAGGCGCAGGCTTATAATCGTCCATTAACGTAATGAAAGGTGCCATTCTTTTCCTTATTTTGAGGCGAGAAAGAATTGCGATAGTAAAAATCTGGCAACGCTCACTAGGGGTAGGGAGAGGGGCAGGAAAAAATTACGAAAATCAGCAATATCTCCTGAAAAATAATTTCTTTTCTGCACCAACTGCGGTTGAATGTTTTGTAAATTGACACCAAAAATGGGTAAAATGCATTAAACCGATTTTCGAACGATTCTTCTACTTAAAATAGGGCCTGAAAGGTGTAGAAAAAAATAAGGGGAAATTCTCAACTTTTAAGTCTTTTAAAAACTTATTTTTCCTCGTGAAGAAGCACTAATTTCAGGCTAATTTTTCCCTTTATACACTTAAGAATACGAAATAACCATCGTAGATATCTGGGACCTGCGATTAAGGAGGGGGACAGGGGCAGAAAAAATATTCCTGTTTTTATACTCTTCGTGGGAGTAAAATTCAAAATTTTCTACTTTTAATAGAGTCATAAGTGGTGCAAATAAAGAAGATAGATACCTGACATGTCTAACAGCCCGTTAGAAAAGAGTTCCTCCCATTGGAAGGTGAAATGGAAGGGTTAAGCGGAACATAAGGAATTATATGGGATATTTTGAAAAAAATTGTGTCTATTTTAGTGAAATAATGTAGAAATCTATTTGAGCAGGTTCTATGTAATCTGTAGAACTGGAAATGCGACAATAAGTAACTTTCATTCTCGATCGAGGATAATAATTGGGGCAGAAAAAAAGTTAAAATTATATTTTACTGAGAAAAAGAGTAATTATCTTGTTTAAAAGGTTTTATGGACTGAAATTTTTGATTGGGGTCACTCAAGGTGGTCTATCCTGAGAAGCATAAACTAATCTTTGGGGGTTGAATGGATGAAATGGAATACAAATTCGATTTTTTGACAAATGGCGTGAAATTTCTTGGAAGAGGGTGATAATAAACAAATCGATTCCTCTTTCCAACTCTCTCGAATGGGTTACCCGACAATGAAATTTGGGAATCAAGACAAGGGTCCGTGGTCGGCGCAGAAAAATTTTATACATTAAATTTTAGTTTGTATAATTGTGTCTAAATACGATAAAATATCCCTAAAATAAGAAATTTCATAGCAGATATGAAGGAGACCCATGTTAAAACTGTTTCTTGGAGGGTAAGAGGATAAAATAGAATATTAGGGGGTATTACATTTTACTATTTTACTAAAAAGTGAGTATTTCTCGCAAAAATTGCCTTAAAAGGATTCGATTTTCCAATTTTACTCCATGGAATATGATATGTTTAAGATAAATCTGTAGTATTAGGAAGGGGAAGGTTAGTTGGGCAAAAAAAACCCTGTAATTATTACAAATTTAAGACATTTAATTATTTCTCAAAAAATTAGAATATTATAGTTTTTTTGTCTTAATTTTGTAATAATTACAGGTTTTTTTTGCCCAACTAACCTTCCCCTGCCTAATACTACAGATTTATCTTATACGTATCATATTCCATGAAGTAAAATTGGAAAATCGAATCCTTTTAATGCAATTTTTGCGAGAAATACTCACTTTTTAGTAAAATAGTAAAATGTAATACCCCTTAACCTTCCTACCCCTTTGGGGTCTTTTTCGACCCCAGACGCACTTTGACGCTTGATATCTCCCATGCATTTTTGTTTTGACAATTTCCGATGCTACTATTCCTTAATTACGCAAAGTTTTACAATGGGTAAAAATTTTGGAGTTATTATTCCATTTTTAAGTGTCTTGGGAGAAATAGTCACATATTCCCCCTCTGGGGTCTTCTGAGACCCCAGCCATGAATGGCAGTAAAACAGTATCAAATAAAGTTTAGTATTTTATTTTTTGTTGTATTATAGATAAAAAAAGGTTTGCATGTTTGTTTAGAACGTTTGGAGAAATATTAGAAAGATATTTTCGTAGAAATTGTCATTTTTTTACAAAAAGAAGATTGCGGCTAAATACATTGAATCACTCGCTATTTCTTAAATTTTTTATTCACATTCTAAGAAAAATATGCTATTTATAGAAATCTTTTGAGTATCTAACAGTTGCAGCAAAAAAAACTCAGACAACTGTCGCCATTACTTCCTGTGGAACACATTCTTTACAAAAACAATATAAACTCATGGTTGATTGTAAATAGGTTTTTATATTCAGTCTTCTTTGAAAAATAAGAATGCTTTCAAATATTTATGAGTGTTTACGGAAGTCCAGAATGTGATTTCGAAGAATTATCAAGAAAAAAACCAATTTTATGTTAAAACTTACATAAGCAAGCGAGATACTGATTTCACTAAGAAATCTGAACCGATCATTTTTTTTGTATTATTTCAATTTTAAAAAGAAGAATCCAAACTTTACATGTTTCATAATACTAAATAAATTAATCTGGGGTGACAGGTAGCTGATAATGCAGAATAGAGAATATATGCAGCTTCATAAATCGTTTAAAATAAACTACTAAATTCTACCCGTGCAAGACCGGGTATATCAACTAGTATGCTTTAAACCAGTGTTTCCCAACGTGGGGCGCACGCCCCACCAGGGGGCAATATCATTTTCTAGGGGGGCAATTTGAAAATTTTCAACCAAATTGCCCCCCAGGTTGGGCCAATACAGGGGGAAAATTTGAAAAAAAAAACTTTTTAAAACGAAGTTTATCAAAATCTGATCCTAGAATTATCCTATCTGAGAATGTATGTCTGAAATCTGGACCAGTATGTATCAAATCCAAGTTGAAACCCTGTTTTTAGAGTCTAATTTCCAAACCTTTTCTGGGGGATGACCCAAGATCTCTTTGCTTTTAGAACATTATATTTGAAACTTTTTTTACATTAGGTTCATCAAAATGCAAATCTTACCTAAAAATTTATATCCAAAATTTCCCAACTAGGAGTACCAAACTAGTTAAAAACCTGCTTCCTAGAGTCAAATTTCCAAAAATTTGCTGGGGGAGGACCCCCAGACCCCCCTTGGTACTTAGAACTCAATTACTCATAACTTGATTTAGTTCTTTAGCATGCAAATTCTACCTAAAAATGTTCTGAAAAGCTTCATTAGACTTATTAGATATACATAGGATGGAGGGGCTAAGAAATAATTTTGGCTCCCTCTCAAAATATATTTCTATATATGCCACTGAGACCGGGGGGCATGGAAAATTTAGCAAGGCTTTGGTGGGGCATGGACTGAAAAAGGTTGGGAAACACTGCTTTAAACAGTGTGATTATAAATATTTTAAGTAAAACAACTTCAATGTAGTTCATTTCTGTAATTTAATTCTTGTTTGAAGGTCCAGATGTTATAAAAAACGTGTATCAAAAGAAACCCAATTAAGCCGTAATAAGACGAAAAAAATGAGAAAAATACCAAAAAAATTGGATAAATTATTCTGAAGCATCTTTCTAGAAATAAAAAATGACAATTCTTCTCCATTTAAGGAATTTTTAACCTTTATTAGAGTCATAGGCATGTTTTACGCATGGAGTCCTCAGAGACCCCACGAGGGGAATATGTGACTATTTTTTCAAGAGGGTAGGAAGGTTAATATTCTATTTTATCCTCTTATACTACATGCACACATGAGAAAGTTAAACTAGTTGAACTTAAGCGAGAAGTTTAGACATTTTAATTTAAACTTTCTTATTTTTTAGCGTTCACACTGCGGCTTCTTTTAAACTAGCTTAAATCGTTTTTTCGATTGGTGACTGACATCCATAGAGATCTAATTACTAATATTATTAGATCATAAAATAATAGTTATCAGTGGATAATTATTTTAGGATCTAATAATAATAAAATTAATGATTAGATCACTATGGTTGTCAGTCATTATATGAGCAGTGGGGAAAAATGGCGACTGGATTTTGACTGTATTCGATTTACATTTATTTTCCGGTTTGTGTGCCTGATCTCAAAGATCCGCTTCCCAGGCAGCACAAACATCCAAAATTCGTCCAATATTTGTCATGTATGGTTTGGGCGATTGGCAGATTGGGGCGAACACAGACTTTAGGACAATTCTGATAGTAAATGTAACATAGAAAAACAAAGCACCTACTCTAGTTTTCAGACAAAATACTACACAAATATCCTTCCCTTTACTGATAACATTTCAGTTTCAAGCAAATATTCTTGTTCGCAAAAATGTCTTTTTTAAAGAAGCTACGTTAAAAAAAAATGCCAATTTACTTAGTCACCACTTTTTAAGAAGGTAACATTTAGTTATATAATTTTTCCAATTATAATTAGCATGCTCTGAATTCTCTTCATAACGTGCAAAGCTTTCGGTTTTTACTAAAGAATTCTGCGGAGGGGTACTGTCTAATGAGCCTCAGATAAATTTTAGAATCCCTTCTTTGGGATTATTATTTAAAATTAGAAAATACATTTGAAACAACACAACACACTATTCACATGGTTGTTTGCTGAAGAACATAAAATATTGTCACGCACATTTTCATTATGAATCGGGGCATTAGGCGATCCCAGTATTTTTTTTATTCGATACAGGTACTCAAAAGAGAAATATGCGCGCTAATTTTTTAATTACGATGATTATTTATTTTTCAAATTTAATTTCAAAGTTTGTCTTAAAAAATGAGCGCGAAAACGTCAAATTTCAAAATGTGACGTAGGGCCGTTAAAGGGAATAACTCTTCAGATTCTGAAAGAGGCACAAAAATTGGTGGAGATATAGTTTAAAACATGCTGAATCCGATATCTATCAGAAGCACTCTGGATAATGAGCCGTTTGATGACGTGAAGACATTTTTGGGTTCAAAAGGGCGCAAACTATTCAATACTTAGAAAAACTATAACCTCAGAATAGCCTTTCACAGCACTCACACTAAATTCTCAACCTTTTCTCAATCTACTCTTGACTTTGCTGTACTTAAAAACATATATGACCCCCTAATTACTACATCCCACTCTGAATTATCTTCTTACCATAACCCTGTGATGTTTAATTTCCACAAAAAAATGTCCTAAATAGATCAAAAACCCATCATACCTACAGATTGGAACCTGTATCAAGAAAACCTAGAACTTACTTTACAAGATATTGCCTCCCAGATTCCTACAAATAATAATAAACTAGAAAATCTTGTACTCAAAATATTCTAACATATCACCAACTATCATCAAAATCGAAACTCCCAAGGACTACTTTTTACACCCCGACCCACATCAAATCTCCAACAAGGCTTAGAAATAAAATTAAAAAATTGTGTAATATAATTTCAATTCAATTTAATAAAAATTATTTGCTTATTAATTAATATAAGTTATTTAAATTAAGTTTAATTAAGCTTAACAAACGAAACTACAGTTGGAGGATTAATGTCTATAGCCTCCACTGTAAAAAGTGCCGTGAATCGCTTGAAGGAGTCGATCTTTTTGGTGAATCGATTCAGTTAATTCTAATCTTTCATATGAATCTTATTGCCCGTCACTACCAACAACTCTCAAACGCCGCTTTGTCAATACGGCATAGGAAGAATGCTCGAGAGAGCAGAGTATAAGTACTAGTCTAGCCGACTATAACTGAAAAAGTGGTGACTCAAATATTACGCAAATATTAATTGCAAATATTACGGGGGGGGGGGGAAAGTGTGATTACTATAGTAATCACACTTTATATTTCTTGGACTGACCAATTTTTTCTTCTTCTTTCAGCCATAATAATAAATATGGTAGATAGTCTCGATGCTAAGTTTGAATGGCGGTCGGGATTTGTTGTTTGTTGATGCATTTTCCAGAGCTGCCGCTTGGAGGCGTTACGATAGAACTCACTTAGGTCAGTTTGGGAAACTCGTTTTGGGTTAGCCTAGTATTATTGCGCTCAACTAATTTAAATCTAAGACAGTTGGTTCACACATGCTCGACTTAAGTTAAATAGCACTTAAACTAGTTCAACTTTTCCTGTGTGAACGTTTCCGTTTAAGGTTAAGGTAGTTTTATTTTGGTAAATCTGTTTAAATCTAAGACAGTCCGTTCACACTTTCTCGACTTAAGCTACTTTAGCACTTAAACTAAATTAAATTTTCATGTGTGCATGTAGTATTACCCTCCAAGAAACAGTTTTAACATGAGTCTCCTTCATGTCTGCTATGAATTTTCTTATTTTAGGGATATTTTATCTTATTTAGACACAATTATACAAACTAAAATTTAATGTATAAAATTTTTCTGCGCCGACCACGGACCCTCTTGACGACCACGACCACGTCTTGATTCCCAAATTTCATTGTCGGGTAACCCATTCGAGAGAGTTGGAGAGATAAATTGATTTGTTTATTATCACTCTCTTTCAAACAATTTCACGCCATTTGTCAAAAAATCGAATTTGTATTCCATTTCATCCATTCAACCCCCAAAGATTAGTTTATGCTTCTCAGGATAGACCACCTTGAGTGACCCCAATCAAAAATTTCATTCCATAAAACCTTTTAAACAGGATAATTACTCTTTTTCTCAGTAAAGTATAATTTTAACTTTTTTTCTGCCCCAATTATTATCCTCGATCGAGAATGAAAGTTACTTATTGTCGCATTTCCAGTTCTACAGATTACATAGAACCTGCTCAAATAGATTACTACATTATTTCACTAAAATAGACACAATTTTTTTCAAAACATCCCATATAATTCCTTATGTTCCGCTTAACCCTTCCATTTCACCTTCCAATGGGAGGAACTCTTTTCTAACGGGCTGTTAGACATGTCAGGTATCTATCTTCTTTATTTGCACCACTTATGACTCTATTAAAAGTAGAAAATTTTGAATTTTACTCCCACGAAGAGTATAAAAACAGGAATATTTTTTCTGCCCCTGTCCCCCTCCTTAATCGCAGGTCCCAGATATCTACGATGGTATTTCGTATTCTTAAGTGTATAAAGGGAAAAATTAGCCTGAAATTAGTGCTTCTTCACGAGGAAAAATAAGTTTTTAAAAGACTTAAAAGTTGAGAATTTCCCCTTATTTTTTTCTACACCTTTCAGGCCCTATTTTAAGTAGAAGAATCGTTCGAAAATCGGTTTAATGCATTTTACCCATTTTTGGTGTCAATTTACAAAACATTCAACCGCAGTTGGTGCAGAAAAGAATTATTTTTCAGGAGATATTGCTGATTTTCGTAATTTTTTCCTGCCCCTTTCCCTACCCCTAGTGAGCGTTGCCAGATTTCTACTATCGCAATTCTTTCTCGCCTGAAAATAAGGAAAAGAATGGCACCTTTCATTACGTTAATGGACGATTATGAGCCTGCGCCTCAGAGAAAATAGGCTTACAAATTTTTACGTTCCACTTTATCCTTCCACCCCTTCTACTGGAGTGAACTGATCCTTTCCAAACTCTATGTCCCGTTAGTCCTCCCTCGCGTCTCTCGTATTATGGAGCATTTGAGCAAATTAAAAAAGTAAAAGGAACCATTTTGACTCCAAACAACACAAAATTGAAACTCGTCGATTTTCCACTTCTGCGCCTCTCACCATCCCCTGGCGCAGACCCGAAGTGTCCACCATCGCGATTCGTAAACTACAGATTTTTATGAGCAAAATGGCTATTTTCACTAAGCATAATCACGAAAAAGCACGCGAAATCAAGTTAGAAAACCCCCTATAATGTAGTGATGCACTAGAAAAAAACTTTGAGCACCTAAAAACAGTATTTCTATCTCTCTATATTAAAAAAAAGTTACTGTCACCGCTGCCGCTGCCGCCGCTGCCGCTGTTTCAGAAAATTTAATTTTTCAACTATTTAAACTCTCATATCGCAAAAACTACTTGATAGAAATTTATGAAATTTGAAATATTTGTAGAGGAATATTTGGGGCACATTTTAGAACAAAAAGCTAACTGATGTGATAATTAATTCTGGGGTATTTTTAAGGTCAAAGTTGAAGTTTTTCTTTTTTCGCCGCGTAATCCAGTTCAGCGAAATCTATTAGCAGCAGAACTATGATTTTTTGCAGCCTAATACTCTGGAGTATGAAGATGTGCACTACGTCGCCCTTTTTTCGAATTTCGAATTTGGTTTAGAGTAATTAATTTTTTAATTTTCCAAATTTTTGACACTTTTTCGTTTTTTTCTATCTAAAATGAAAACTAATCACGGTATCAATATGATTTTTTAAACACTTATATTATTACTTTTTAGAAAAAGATTGGCGTTTAATTCTTTAAAAAATTCTAATTAGTTTTGGAATTATTAAGCATCAAAGTTTAATTTTTTTCATAGTTTTAGTAGGTCTTTATCAGACGTGTTTAATGTTTTTAAATTTTATATTTGCCTGTTCACTAGATTGTCGCGAGCACGGATATTTAAATTTAAAAGTTTTGAGGTGCACATTTTTGCTCTAAGTTTGCTAGCGATATAGTATAGACCTGGTTAATAATCTTTTAAAGATACTCCGATATTTTTTGAACTACTAGAGAAATAAATAATTTAGCTTTTTTGAGTGGTATTTGTGCCGACGAAAGGAAGAGGATTTTCGGGAAGTTTGTTTTACTCTGCTAAAGATCAATTGAAGATGTTACAGATCGCTTCGCGATCTGTAAAGAGCTGCATAGCAGTTACGGAGGTTGGTGAGCGTAAGCGAGTAGGGGGCGGTAGCCCCCTAACCATTAAATTATTGATAATTTAAAAAGGAATATCTCAGTAAGAGTTTTATTTTGATATTTTCGTGGTAATGATCCGAATTAAATTATTGAAAAGTTTGAGAGATAAAAAGTTTCGATATTAAATGATCATTAACTATACTCTGTTCATTTAGAATTAGCGAATGAGACGTAATGTATTAAAAGCAGTTATTACTCTAATTATCGTCGAAAAAATTTTCTTCTGCAATGACAAGGCAGCCTAAGCAGAAGTAGTTAAAATACTGTAGAAAAAATTGGTCACTAAAGTTGTCTGATAAGCGTTATTAAGCATTATTGAGCGTTTTTTATCCTGTTGCAGGCGCCTATTCTAAATGAACAGATTATAAGCAGACAAGTTCCAGGTTGTTCTGGATAGTTGAGATGAAACAAGCGAGCTCCGCTCGCTAAGATCGCGAAGCGATCTTCAGAGAACTGCGAAGCAATTCCGGGGGTTGGTGAGCGATAGCGAGCAGGGGGCAGAGCCCCCTAGTTATAGAAAATTTAAATAATATTTTAAACAGCTGATTTCACGTTAGCAACTAGATAGCATCTGTTTACATTCAAAATCGACCACAAATTCAAATTTACTTTATTTTCCGAATTTTAAAATGAGGTGGCTGAAGGTACAACCGTCCGTAGGTACAACATTCTCCCCTATGATTACAGTATTACAGTATTTCTGTTAAAATTTGGAGTGAATATCTTAGATGGTTTTTGAGTAATCATGTAATTAGTGGAGGGTTTTTATGCAAAATTTAGTTCGGAGAAAATTAGCTTCAAAGTTTATTTTTGTATACGATCGCAGACGACTATCTGTTTTAAAAATGCTGTAATTTCGTTTCTAATTCACCTACAAGTAAAATGAAAACAGTTTTGGAAAGATAAAAGTCTAAACTACTTGAAAATGTAAGGAACAAATTTTCGAGGAAAGAGTCGAATATCGTCATTTTAGGGGTAGGCGGATACCTTAAGCCAGGGGTTCTCAAACTTTTTATGTCGGGGAGCCCTTTTCAAGAGACAAATTCTTCGCGGAGCCCTTTTCCGAAATAAATTTTTCAAGGTATAAAAGCAAATTACATAAAACCTATTGCTTCTAGAAATAAAAGTATAATACAAATTTATTTTGGGAGGGGTCTAAAATTATTCCTCAGCCCCTCCCATGAATATTTAACAGTTTAACGTAGCTTTTAAAAACATTTTTAGGTATAATTTGCATCTAAGATAATTTATTTGTAAGAAAAATTGTGACGAATTAAGAACCAAGTACAATAGAAGGGTCTGGGGGTCCTTCCTCCCCAAAAGATTTTGTGAAATGTGATCCTTAAAAAAAGTTTTTTTAACTCGTTTTAGGTACATCATTGTCCAAATTTTGGACATTCATTTTAAGTAGGATTTTAATTTTAACGAACTTACTATAAAAATTGACAATAATAAAGTTTCAAGTACAATAGGGGGGTTTTGGGGGTACCCTCCAAAGGAATTTCGGAAATTTGACCCTAAATAACATGGTTTTAACTTGTTTTGTTATACGTAGTCCGATTTTCCGGGGGAAAGGCAGGGTCCCCTCGCCCCTTTGATATACACCCCGGGATAAATGGAATATTTTGTTTACCAATTATATTTTATCATTGGATACAATGTAAATCTTTGTATTAAATTTCTGAATATTAAAGCTATCACTTTTTAATCATTATGCCGGAGATGCATGAACAAAGGATTCCCCCCATACAGAAATCTATACATCTGTAAATTTTGTTTTCCTAAAAGTTACTTCTTTTGAAATCGAGAGCTGTTTTGGGGGGCTGTTAGACCATACGTCAGAGGTACATATCGAAATTTATTTACACAGGGGCCCAAAATCATTCCTCATCCCCTCCCATGCCATAGGATCAATGTTAGCTCCTTATACATTTTTTGGCAGAATTTGCATCTTAAAGAACTTAATATAAGAAACGTTTTGTGTAATTAAGTTCCAAATGCTATAAAAGGGGTGGGGTTGGAAATTTGACTCTACTAAAAACAGGTTTTCACTTGGTTTTGGTACATCTACTCCGAATTTTGGATATACATTTTTAAGTAGGATAATGATTTTGCTGAACTTTATAAAAACGGTGCTGAGTAATCAATTTGAGGGGTGGGGGAATGTGGTTCCTTGGTGTGCTACTATTCGGCGCGGCCGTTTCAGCGGCAGAAATAAAATGAAAGTAAATAGAACTCTCATAATTCTTCTAAAAATTAGAAGAAGAAAAATTTGGTGCCGAAACGGGCCGGCGCCCAAACGGCCAGCGCCAAACCCTCCCATCCTGGGGGTTCCTCCCATAGAAAATTTTTGGAAATTTGACCCTAAAAACAGGGTTTTAACTTGTTTTGGTAAACCAAAAAAAAACCTGAAAAAGGTGAAAACCAGCAGACCTTACCAACACCTTACAGAAAGTTGTTTATATAACATTTCAGAGAAAAGCAAAATAGAAATTATCAAAAAATGTATTTATTTCAAATTTCTTCGCGGAGCCCCTGGAAATGCTTGGCGGAGCCCTAAGGGCTCCGCGGAGCACACAGTTTGAGAACCGCTGCCTTAAGCTATTACGTTCTTATACTTCATACAATATAAAAGTTTACTTAAACATTTTAATTTCTATTCTAGACCCTCTATTCTAGTGAATATTGTAAATAATAAACGTTATATAATAAACGTAGTTGGTTCAGCCATTTCAGGTATTAATACGTATAATAGTGAAAAAAATTTAGAAGTTAATAAACTGGTCCATTTTAGGCTGACTTTATCTTTAACATAACTGCAATTTTTATAGCACCCATATTGCCCCCATACTAACATTTTTATGCTGTTTCCTATTTATTTTTATGGTTCTTAGTCATATTTGTAAGAATGTCCAGAAAATAAATTTCCGATTAGAGAAGGAAGAGATGAAATTAGCTGAATTATTAGTTGCCCTCATTTGTTTCCAGATTTGTGATTACATTATCCAGCTAATTCTATATCATTAGACCATAATAAGTTTGAAACCCTCTTAATAAGCAAAAATGATTCCGTACTGTCAAAACTTGAAAAAGCTATCCCAACATCTTCATAAAAAGGTACTGTCATTGACAAATTACTACACTAATACTTTAGAATCGTATAAAAAATGGACTCCCTTTTTAGAGAGATTTTAGTGTTATTATACAGGGTGTCCCACGAGAAGTGGCCCAACCCCTTTAACTTTTGAACCCCTACAGATATAGTCATGAAAGTGGGGTCTAGGTATAGTAAAAGGACCATGCTCCATCCGATGAGATAAGTTTCAACGCCCTCTAGCGGAAAATTCAGGAGTTATAATTTTTATTTTGAAAACTATGTGAGGTATGTGAAAAAAGTCAATGACTAAGTTGTAGAGGAGCATCGATTCAATAGGAAAAGACACCTTAAGCAGAAAAATATCTTAAATAAAACCCCTAAAACGCACGCTCAATTAGGTTGAATTTACGTAGTTTTTACGTCTTAAAACGCTCCTCACGAGGTGAAAATGAGAAATTTTCAATTTAATGAACTAAGAATACTTTTAATCATTTACTTTAATCATAAAAATAAAAATTTCTCATTTTCGCTTCGTGAGGAGCGTCTTAAGACGTAAAAACTACGTAAATTCAACCTAATTGAGCGTGCGTTTTAGGGGTTTTATTCAAGATATTTTTCTGCTTAAGGTGTCTTTTCCCACTGAATCGATGCTGCTCTACAACTTAGTCATTGACTTTTTTCACATACCTCAAATAGTTTTTTAAATAAAAATTATAACTCCTAAAGTTTCCGCTAGAGGGCGTTGAAAGTTATCTCATCGGATAGACCATGGTCACTTTACTATACCTAGACCCCACTTCCATGACTATATCTGTTGGGGTTCAAAAGTTAATGGGGTTGGGCCACTTCTCGTGGGACACCCTGTATGTTTCTCTTTTTGTCCCTTTAATACAGTTACAGAGCAAAAACAACAGACTTTGAAGTACACTTTTAATGTTCTTTGAATACAATTTTTAATTAGAAATTCGTTAATTATCTCTTATTTTATAAAATTCAAACAAAAATTTCTTTAATTACTGCCTAAATTTAAATGTCATGCATTTACAAAAACAACATGCTTTGAAACATTACCTGCTCTTACTTTCTTTAATGACATTCTTTAAAAACAAGTTTATTATTTTGAAATTTTTAAAATTATTTGCGATAATTAATCATTTTCTCATTTATTTCTGTTAAAGTGTTTTTGGTCTCATATTGTAATACAATATTTCTACAATAATATTTTTTTAATTTCCATCATTTGATTTTATTAAATTCTTCTATCTTCCTAATACAGTGATATTTTAAATTTTTTCCAAAAACATAATTAATTAATTAATAGAAATGTTCCTTAAGTTTTTAAACGTTGCCAATTATATTGTGTTACATGAACAAAAAAAGTTTAAATATCTATTTTTCATGAAGAAAAATAGCAATTCATTATATTTTATAATAAAGTTCAATGTCAGTTTTATAAACTTTTTTAGATGCAAAAAATTAATCAAAATTATTAATGATTGTAAATTCTTTTAAAATCATTATCATGTTTGAAGTTTTCTAAATTTTATTTTCACAATCTTTTCTTCTTTTTCTCCACAAGAATGAAAGTAATTTTATCGAGCTCTATAATTTTCGAATATGATCAGGCCTTAAAGAAATTTCACTTCAATAATACCCATTCGTTAGTCTTATTTTAAAATTATATATTACATTAAGTACTACCCTAATTTTTTTGTTTGTGGAAAATACCGTATCAAAATACCCATTCTACAAAAAATATAACAACCATTACGTTTTAAAGTGTAACAAGTTCTATATATTAATATAAATTTATATTTTGTACTCAATTTATTTCTTCTAAAATCTCGTTATTAAGAAATCTTGAGTTTTCAAAACAAAATAATTTCACTGCAGTTTTGTTATTTTTTCTGTGTTAACTGCTGACAAAAAACCTTTGGAATTGCTTCGCAAAACCCAAATCACTGAACTTAACTCACTTTATAAAACATTCGTAAAAACAATTTGCAGAAGAAACAACCTACATTCCAGCGAACATTCTAGAAGAAACGACCAACATGTTAAATGTGACCAACATTCCAAAAATACGTCACAAGATCATCTCCATGAATAAATCTTCCTAAAAAGTTTGAATATTTATTACCTCATTATTATCAATAGTTTAATAAAAATGTTTTTAAATATCCTGCATGATTAATTTTATCTTATGTTATGATTATATATAATTAACTTTTTCCAATAATATCAATTGTTAATCAACGTTCTGAAAAAAACAGTTCTCCAAGATTTTAGAATAATAATTTCGGTAATAAATTAATTCGGTAATTTAATGCTATTTAATTTAGAAAGTATTTTAAAGTAAATTGTTAAAAAGGGGAAAACAATTTTCAGGTTTCATCATAAAATATGGCGTCCATTGGTCGTTGTGATTGAGTGAATAAGTAGTTTGACAGAACTTGCTGTGTAACTGCAACCTTATCCATAATCCAAAAAAAATTTAAATATTTTAAAATTGAAAATTTTTTATGAAATTCTAATGGGATATTACACATCCTCAAAAGAATCCAAATAGTTTGATATCAAAAATGTGTTGTACGGATCAGTAATTTAAAAGCCTTTCCCTGGAAACCGTTCGCCAAAAACTTTTTTAGAATAGAGATATTCAGAAAAAGAGAGTTAGGCCTCATTATTTACTAAAATAACATATAAAATTTATAACCCTACAACTAGGTTCTTTCCTCTTTTTCGGCACTTTTAGAATAATTATAAGGAAATGGGATTCTCTAAATAGCTTTTAATCAGATTTTTTGGCAAACATTTGGCATTTGTGGCAAGATGAGAATCCAAAAATCCAACCTTAACAGAAAAAAAACTAAAATATACTTAAATGCGTAACTATTTTTTTAAATATCTAAAATGTAAAAACTATTTACTTTTCATTAAATAATCTGAAATGTATAACTTACATCTTTTAAAGCCCTTGCAGTTACATTGCAAAAAAATGTCACAAAAAGGACACTAAAATGTCCCGAATCGTCCCTCAAACCCCTCTTTCTCCACCCATCTCGAAGGTGATGATTTCCCGTCCATCTCAAGAATCCAAAACCTTCCATCTCTTCCGCCCTCTTCATACATCCATATATTCCAAGATTCCTCCCAGAGAGAGCAGGGCCCCGAATTTTTTCTGCACCCGTCCCGAATAATGGCTTCTATACGTCTTTCAGAGATGGCCCATTGTCCAAAAATTCTCCGGCGCGGTATTTATTTTATGTGCCGGATTTCTGGGAGCTCCTAGTTATGTTTTAAGGCGATTTTTATTGGTACAGTTAAGCCGGAATTTAGAAGTACTTGCGAGCAATTTATTATATGCTGAATGATGCTTTATTGCGTCGTAGAGAGGGAATGTTTGGCTGTTAATGACGGTTCTTTTGGGTCGTTTCTTCGGTTGCAATGCGCTTTCCGAGGAATTTTTCGCGATGTGGGGTCTTCTTCTTCATTGAGAGTGTGTCATGCTTTTTGAGGAATTTTGAATTGCCCTGTTTGTGGGGGTTTGGAATTTATATTTGTGTGAGGAGGGTTATTTGGATGTTCCATCTTTTGGGGGGAAAGTCAGAGAGAGCCAAATAGAGAGTCATGGACCAAATAGATTTGAAAATAGAATAAAATTTGATGAATGGGGTGTGAAGAAAACTTTTATCCTGTAAGAAATAATTATTTTGTGACTGAATACATAATGGGTAGAGGAGAGGAGGGTATTATGGAACACTAGGGTGTCTAAAAAAAAACTTGTTTTCGAAAAACCTCCCTCCCCAGGGCTTTTCCCATTTCTTTTGGTCCCAAATGACAGTGTGTAAAGTTTCAGCCCCCTAAGTTAACTCTAGGGTTTGCATGTAGAGCCCCAAAGTTTGAAAAGAGTGGAAAAAATTACCAATTTTCAGAATTTTTAAAAATTTTATTTTAAGATTGATACTGCGATAAAACCGGTTCAGATGTGTCATTTAGGACTTATTTAGTTGGAATATATTTATTTATGTGTATTAACTGCACCCTATAGCCCCTATAATTTAAGATTAAAACGTACTACTTAGGGACGTTGCACTCGCCAAAGCTTATAATGCACTACCGGCGGACGAAATGAGTTTACTTTGAATTTCTTTGAAGGAACTCCCTCAAATGATGCCAGTTGGTGCTAAATTGATACTATAAATTATAAAAACCATTGAAATAACAATAATGAGGTCTTCCACCGAGCGTTTAATGCAAAAAGTGATTTTCTTCAAAATTTCTCTTTTCCAGCTGATCAAATCCAAAATTTATATTAAAAAAGAGAGTCGTTGTACTTTTTTAGATACCAAACATTGAAACCTTTATAGGGGTTTCATTTTTAATAAGTAGAATTAAATTTTAAACCCCACAGATTGGAAATGACATGGATATTTCCTATACCAGATGTGAAAATGGATTTTCTTTTTTCAAAATTAGGAAAATAGTTTAATGCTTGTGAATCTTGGTTGAAATGTTAAAGAAAGAAATTTTAATTAAAATTTTCCCCTAATACGTTAAAAGGAAGTAATTTTCCAAACTTAAAAAAGAAAATCGATTTTAACGTCTGGTATAGGAAATATCCATGTCATTTCCGATCTGTGGGGTTAAAATTTAATTCTACTTATTAAAAATGAAACCCCTATAAAGGTTTCAATGTTTGGTATCTAAAAAAGTACAACTACTCTCTTTTTTAATATAAATTTTGGGTTTGATCAGCTGGAAAAGAGAAATTTTGAAGAAAATCACTTTTTGCATTAAAAGCTCGGTGGAAGACCTCATTATTGTTATTTCAATGGTTTTTATAATTTATAGTATCAATTTAGCACCAACTGGCATCATTTGAGGGAGTTCCTTCAAAGAAATTCAAAGTTAACTCATTTCGTCCGCCGGTAGTGCATTATAAGCTTTGGCGAGTGCAACGTCCCTAAGTAGTACGTTTTAATCTTAAATTATAGGGGCTATAGGGTGCAGTTAATACACATAAATAAATATATTCCAACTAAATAAGTCCTAAATGACACATCTGAACCGGTTTTATCGCAGTATCAATCTTAAAATAAAATTTTTAAAAATTCTGAAAATTGGTAATTTTTTCCACTCTTTTCAAACTTTGGGGCTCTACAGGCAAACCCTAGAGTTAACTTAGGGGGCTGAAACTTTACACACCATCATTTGGGACCAAAAGGAATGGGAAAAGCCCTGGGGAGCGAGGTTTTTCGAAAAAAAGTTTTTTTTGAGACACCCTAATGGAACACCCTTTATGTATTTAAGAATAACTCTATTGGCTTTTAATAAAAATCCGCCGAATCATTTTAAGTACATACTATAACTAATGGCAATGAAGTGCCAATGGTCAAATAAATCAGCATTTATTTTTTTAATCAAAAAATGTACTTTAAGAAAAAGTTACAAATGGAGGGTAATATGGAACAGTTGGATTTACAGCTATTGAAAACTTATTAGACCTTAGAGAACATAGTTAATCTTAACTATAAAAATATATTTAACAATTCAGGTTCAAATAGTTTTTTTCATGAGTCTATTTACAATAGTCACAAACATAATCGTCTTTTTCTGACCCTGTTCCACCCGACAGGCCATCTTGTACTATGAACCCTTTTACTGACCTATAAATCATGGATTGCTAAAAAACGACTGCAGTATAAGAAACTACTGATCTTTTAGTGAACATTATGCTTAACAACAAAATCAAAGTCTCATAGTTACTGGTAGATTAAAAGGTTTGAACATTTACCGTCAAAAACTTTCGAAAATCCTAAAACACACTTTGCTTTGCTGCGACTGATCAGACAACAACAAGAAGCTAAACTCTTTGCGTACAGCATCATGGGGGATTGCTTAAGACTTTCGTGGCATTGCCACGTGATACCAGCACGAGGGGGAGCAGAAACTCAGGTGTTCCAAATTACCCGACTATTCCATAATACCCTCCTCTCCTCTACAGAGTGTGATGTTTTTTAAAGTATTTTTAGAAATATAGCTGTGATGTTCTTAGAACAAATAAAAATGTCTGAAATTGTTTGGAAGACTTCTTAAATTGCAAACTTAAATTACAAACTGAAGTACGTTACTTAAAGTATTGTTAGTTGCAAAAATGTATTTGAAATATCCTCAGTTTCAATTTTTTTATTATATATCAATGAAAGCCTACAAATTTGGACAAGTGTCGAAATTACTGAGGAAAAACTGAGTCTTGAAAATATTTAAAAGACGTAGAAAAATTCAATTATAAAGGTCAATTTCTGAAAGGTTTGACGAAGGAATTCATGTTGAACTACATTTATATAACTTTACTTAATAATGAAGACGCAACTTTAAAAAATTAAATTAAATTAAAATTAATTAATTAAAAAATCAATAACAGTCACAAATAAAATGTCCATTAAATTCCAATGTATTTTTTTCCTATCATTATATTATTTTAATGTTTCTCAATGACGTGAACGAGCAATTGAAAATTCAAAATGATTTTTTGGTCTGCCACCCTGAACTACTTTTGGGCCCATGAGTAGCTAAGATGGCAAATTTTTGCCCACAACGCAATTGAAGTTGTGCTAGCCAGCGCTAGAGAATCTACTTCATTGCTTGCAAGATGTTTCCACTCTTTCATACGGTGGAAGCAACTTGTTAACTCCATAACTTCTTTAACTAAAATCTTTGAGATAGGGCTTACTCAAAAATTACACTTGTGGAAACTTAACTCTTAAATGGGAAAACTTTTAAATGATTCAATCAACTATTTTTACCAACCAACTTTAACGAGGGAACTAACAAAGGAATCTTGGATTTAAGTCATACCAGAAAGATAACACAAGGGTTAAGTTTATATGGTTCGTTTGGAAAGTATACCTTGAAATAACAAAGTTCAGTGCGAGGGTGAGAAAAATGGGGAAACACCTTCAATTCCTATGGAACATAATTTGACACGAGATTCATATTTCTTCGTGTGCTCTTTTACAGTAAACTGTTATTTTTTAAATTAATATATTGTAATTTTCCATTGAAACGTTCAAGTATTTTTCGAAACTTAAAATAGCCTGTTAAGTTTTAAGAAAATATTCATACAAAGTATTAGATATATCTCCTCTTGATTTATTTTATTTGCCTGGCCTTTTTTACTCTATGTCATGGACGTTGGTGTAAAAGAAGTTTCAAAATTAGTAAAGAATTACAGGCATAATGCTCATGAATAAATGGTATGTGTGCATTATGAAAGAAATTTTACTACATTGAAGCTTTTTGAGGTAATATTTGTTCCTTTTTTAAAAACTAGCTTTTAAATTTAACTGCTTATAAATATATTTAAAACTGAAAAATATTAAATGACAATAACATGTTAGAAAAATTAGCTTTTATAAAAGTAATTAAATTATAAATTTTGGGGCCTTTCGAAACACTCTTATGGATAACATAAACTATTTTATGAATTCAAAATAGTTACTTAGCAACTTTTCCGCTTCCAGTATTCCAATCTATTTAATTGCTTGTATCATCAAATTTGTTTTTTTTTTCATTTAAATTTCCAGTAAAAAGCTTATACTATGTTACAGTTAATGTCTGAAATTCGGTAATGTTCAGAAAAACGAAGGTAAAATGAGAATTACCTAAGATAAAGTACAAAATATTTTATACTTTACCTAGGTATTCCCAACATTACCAGACTATGAACATTAACTGTAACATATGTTCTTTTAAATAATAAATGAACATCAATTGTGTGTAAATAAAAATAAGTTAGTACCGTCTGCAAAGAATCCATCAGTGTCAGAACTTGATTGAAAATGTAGCTTTAAAGAGCTTAAAAATCTTTTAGAAACTCTGATATAATTTAAATTTTACTATCATAAATCTTTAACTATATACCGCGAAATTCAAACACATTTCATACCCTCTTTCCTGGTTTAATTCCCTGTATACCACCGTAGCTGCATCGAGATAAGTATATAGAGACTAAGAAGATTAATTATATTAAAATACCTCGAGTGACTTCTGTAAATATTTTGTATGACATATTACTTAAAAGGACTTAAACTGGTTTCAGAAAATAGTTAAGTATTGTAAACTTCATGTTTACCCATTGGAGTAAACCAAACCTTAATGCACTAAATAGTATGTAGCATATGAATAGTATAGTATATGAATAGTATTTTTCCATCTCCACTTTGATATCAAGTTGATGTATCTCAATTTTAATATCTTAAGTACCCCAAGGTTTTAAATAAAATTGTTATATTGAATAATGAAAACTATCTTAATATGTGTTCGGTTAGGGGACTTAAATCAATGTTTTTGAATAACATGTATTTTTCTATTGTGTTGCAGTATACTGTTAAATTAAAACTTTACAAAATGTATTTTATTATTTTTAGTGGGTGATTTGTTCTTTCCAATGCATTGAATAAAAATTGCAAGGTAAAACACTGAGAGACTTACTTAGGATATTTGGAGGAGAAAATTGAGTTCAAGACTTACCTGTAAAAAAAAGCACGAGTTAATACCAAGAACTTCTTTAAAAAATAAATAGCAATAAAATTATAACAGTTAAATGGAGGGTTCAGAATAGAAGTGAACCAAGTCCACTTTAGCTACTTTTGAGCTACAGACGTTTAAAGTTAAAGCTTCATAGGAAAATTACATGTTAACGCAATAGAACTTGCTGCTGCCAAACGGATATTATCAGAACTAGAACTTGGTTCATTATTGCACTGAAATTTTACATAGTTGGTGCATGTTATAGAGTTGCTAACTCAAAAATGACAAAAAGTGAACTTGGTCCATTTTAATTCTGATCCCTCCAAATTTTACTTAAGGACCTAAATGACAAAATATAAAAAGTATAGGTGAAACATAATTCTCATATAGATAAATATGCTAAAAGATAATTTCAATTTTCATAAATTATGTTTACCTAACAAAGAGAGACAAAATATTCACGATTTTCCTAAAAAACCCAACAAGCCCAATCAACTTGGGGAATATCTGTGTGAGGTTCGTTGTTCTCAATAAACCAGGCCTTGGTAATTAATAGTAAGATTTAATAAGTAAGCTGATAAATTTACAGATCCCGTCGCACACGCGACCTCTCGCTCCAAGCTCAAAGCATACAATAATCATAAGAACAACAAAACAAACATCGAAAAGGTCTCTTTTTCTTTTCTGGCAACCCGCCGGGTTGCCAACGGGGAGGGTCTTCTCTATGAACTTCACATCTCCCCTCCGGTCTCTTACCTGCCGGACCATGCCCTGCAGGGGAGACCAACCAAAAAAAAAACAATCACAAGACAAAAAAAATAATTCCAGACGTACAGAAGCCTTTTTAACAATACCGGGTACTATAATCAAGATACAAAAATGCAATATCAAAATCTTAAACCTCAAAAATAAAGAACACTAATCAAATTCAAACTTCAAAGGGCGCAAGTTCAGAGGTGCGGATGATTGGCGAATTTTGGCTATTTGGCGCCATATTTAGAAGCCAAATGACTCTTTTAACATTAGTTAGGGTTACCATATTAGTCATGTTTACTGCTAAAAACTTGGCGCATCCGCACCTCTGAACTTGCGCCAAAAAACCATGGAACTCACGAGAAAATCAAAAGGTTTAACCAAAAACAAAACATTACATTTTCAGTTTTGAAACCAAGAACTATTCGCCCTATTGGCGCAAGTTCAGAGGTGCGGATGCGCCAAGTTTTTAGCAGTAAACATGACTAATATGGTAACCCTAACTAATGTTAAAAGAGTCATTTGGCTTCTAAATATGGCGCCAAATAGCCAAAATTCGCCAATCATCCGCACCTCTGAACTTGCGCCGAACTATTCTTATTCAGACAGTCATTTATCCTCAATTGTCATCAAAAATTAAATAACCCTCAATTTCATTTACATAATTATCATTAGTGATATAACACTTCATAAAATTACTTAACTTAGGAAATCCGATAATTACAGTCTTCTTAGTAATCACTTAAAAAAAATAAAAGTTAGCACAAATTAATTTCAAATAATAAAAAAAATGTCACTCATCTGAAAAAGGTCCATCATCGTGTTCCAAGTCGTCGTTGTTGTCATCATCCAAGTCGTCGGATAGAGTTCCACCTCCACCTTTAAAACACCACAGTTCAGTTTGAAAGTCCAACATAGGGTTCTCCTTGGTGTCAGCCTTCATTTCAGGCTCGCAGTCTTCTCTCTCAGGGGTCTGGCCTTCTTCGACTTCGGAGCCACAGTCTTCAGTGCACTTGGTCGATTTCTTCTGACAGCCACCACGTCTCATAGGAGTTGCAGGGGCTTTCTTCTCAGCTTCTCGACTCTTCTTTTTAGGAGCTTCATCTTCTGAACCTATATCCATCTCCTCTTCCGAGCCAGGATCCTCAGCATACTTGACAGCAGCAGCTTTGCCTCGTCGCTTGGCAGGGGTAACTTTAGCCTTAGACTTCGCCGGTCGCCTTCGACGCTTCTTAGCAAGCTTCCCTACTTCGGAACTGACATCATCCCTTTTAGCATCATCCTCAGATCCAGAGTCCTCAGTTTCCTCCATTTCTTCCGTAGATTCTTCCTCCACGTCCTCTCCTTCCGAACCTTGATTTCCACTTACAGCTTCTCCAGCATAAGTTTCCTTCTCTCTGGAAACTTCGTTTCCCGTCTCTACCTCCAGAGACGCTTCTGCAACGTCAATTCCATTCTCGTCAGGAACTTCGCTTTCGCTTTCTTCATCCAAGCGCTCATCTTCGACTACCTTCTCTTCCGAAGTTCTATTTTCTTCTTCTACCTCCACTTCGATCTGATCCCACTGGATGAATTCAACGCCCAATATATCATCGTCATCCTTAGCTTCAGTTTCTTTTTCAGCCTCTTTCTCTTCGGAAACTGCATTTTCGGAGGATTTCGATTCTTCCTCCTCGTCTTTCTTTCCGGGTGTTTCCCTCTTTTCATTCCTCTCTTCAGGTTGATCTACGCTTGAATTGGTCTTCACCTTGGTTTCTTCGACTGCCTCTTCAACTTTCCTATCTTCTTGTGGTACAATCCTCCACTTCTCCAATTCCAACAGTCTCTCCCTCTTCCCCTTCTGCACTTCACACTCCAATCTCTCCAATTCCAACCATCTCTCCTTCCTTTTTTTCTCCATTTCCTCTAATTCCAACTGTCTCCTTCTTTTTCTCCATTTCCTCTAATTCCAACTGTTACTCCTTCTTCCTTTTCTGTTCTTCGAATTCCCATTTCAACAATCTCTCCCTATCTTCGATTTCTTCTTGTCTCCTTCTTTCCTTAATTTTTTCTTGCCATCTTCTTTCTTCGATTTCTTCTTGTCTCCTTCTTTCATCGATTTCTTCCCTTTCCTCAACGATGGACGCAAAAAAATCTTTAGCAAACGCTTCATCATAATTTTCATCCTTGAGTATTTTCTCTCTTATGGCATAAACTGTCATTTCCTCATCCACTTTTAAGCTAAGCTCTTTAGCTAAAATTAAGAGGTCCTCCTTTCTCCCTTTACCATACAACGCCATCCTGCAGACCTTTGAATATTCCGTAAAAAAAACGCACTCCGAAAAAAAATCACCCAACAAAACAACAGCAAACTCCCTCAAGAGAAAAAAACGAAATTCCTCGATCCATTTTTAGAAAGACAACCCTAACCGTAACAAAAAACTCGAACAGACCAAAACGAAATCACCATATCCAATTCACCGAAAACGAAACTACTCATCACACTACTCATCATCCAGTTCCATATTAATTCGAGACACACTCCCCAAGAACCTCACCATACCAAAATCAATAATCATTTCCAAATTTCAACACTAAAAATCAAAGCAATACCCTCAAATTCAATGTCTTCCAACAGCTCGGGCCGACTCCTTTCGAAACCTTTTCTTTCGTTTTTCATCGGAAATCGTCGTTAAAGCTGAAACTCTTCAATCCTGTCACTGCGCCATTGTGAGGTTCGTTGTTCTCAATAAACCAGGCCTTGGTAATTAATAGTAAGATTTAATAAGTAAGCTGATAAATTTACAGATCCCGTCGCACACGCGACCTCTCGCTCCAAGCTCAAAGCATACAATAATCATAAAAACAACAAAACAAACATCGAAAAGGTCTCTTTTTCTTTTCTGGCAACCCGCCGGGTTGCCAACGGGGAGGGTCTTCTCTATGAACTTCACAATCTGCTTCTCCCATTCATTTCTCTATCTTAATGTGACGTCTTGCCTCACTGATAAATTTTATTTCAAAACATCTTAAATTTACAATGAAATTTAAGGCAAAAAACATTATAAATTTATTTATATATTAAATAATAAAAGTTATCAGAAAATTCAAATTACTAATTCGAAATATTATTTACTTTTATTTAAGATTTTAAATGAGCTGCGTCAACTAGTAATCGGTGAAGCAGACATTTCGGAAGTTCATTGGGCTTGTTCGTTTATTTAGGAAAATCGTGAATAAAACAAAGATAGAATTTGTGATAAAGCAGTTTATATGTTTCTTTAGTTGAAACACCTGATAATACCCATGTATTATTTATTCCTCCTAGCTCCTCGTGAAATTTCAACACGCAAAATTTTAAAAGAGAACTGTAGAAACAAAATAAAAATAACTTCGAATTACTTCAAAATACGTTAAACGTCTCACACTGGGAACATAGTATTATGCACTTTCAAAACACTATAAATCACCGGCTTAACAAAGATACCCAACCTCCATATCCACAACATTAAAAAACACAGTAAAAAAACTCAGAAGTCCATGGGTCAGTCGGCACACTCGTTAATAATTTCCCACTGGCGGGCGTTTGCCCTACCTCATGAAACATTTCCGTCGGCATTCAATCGATTGTGTCAATCTCTCCGGATATGGACAAGAAAGCCGCTTCCCCTCTCTCTCTCTTGGGGGGTTAAGACGTCTCCTCCGCAAAAAATCAATATTCGTATGACCCTTCTCTGATTTCTTTGAGTAACGCATCGTTTTTAACAGTGGCGCTTATTTGAGGAAACGGTCACCACAACGTAATTAAGTTGAAACGATAAATGCAACTACTGTATAAAGAGATTTCTCTATCCTATATTTTGGTATTTAAAGTATGAATGAATAAAAGTGCCTCTGTTCTAAAATTTCAGTAATAAAAAAACATCAGTATTAAAAATTTTCCACTACGATTTTTTAATGGAAATTAAATTTTTTAACTGCTTTGTAACTGCAACCTTATCCGTTATCTAAAAAAATGGAAATATTTTAAAATTGAGAATTTTTATGAAAAATCGAAGGGCCTACTCGGACATCCGGAAAGAATCCGGACATTTTGATACCATATACAAACTATATTGAATCACCCTTAAATATATTCATTAAGAGATTTATCTTTCAACTACGTCTTAATCAAAGCCGAATTTTCTACAAAAACGAAATTTTTGAAATTTTTCCTTCTAACCCTTGCACTTTCTGTAAATGAAGAAAATGAGACTTGGAACGAGGCTTCGAGTTCGCCCAGTGTTCCAACTACCTTTAATATATATATTTGTGTATAATTACGTTTGTCTTTCATATTTTTAATGTTCAATGATAATTAAGTGTTAATTTATTTTCTTATTTGTACTTTTTGTTCCTTTATTTTTGCTACTTTGTAAACGGGCACGAGCCCATTACAATAAAGTCTTGTTTATGTCTGTCTATGATACCATATACGTGTCATTCGGTTCAGTAATTAAAAAGCCTTTCTCTAGAAACCGTTCATCAAAAACTTTTTTTTAGAATAGATAGAAGATATTCTGCTTTAAAAACGTTTGCTTTTTAGATTTTTTTACTTAAAGATTCTTTTAAAAACTAATGAAATCTTAGCTCTAACTTCTTTTAAATAAACATTTTTCGCAAGATTGCATTAATTTTTTCATCGCTAGCGTTCTCCAAAACAATATGGTATTTTTCTAATCAACGTTAAAAAATTATTTTGCCACTAAATGTATTTTCTTTTGTAAACATATCTCTATAAAAAACATAGTCCCATGAAGCAACTACCGTCTTTATTACCCATACCCCTGAAAAACAATGTACTTAATTAAAAATAATTCTTATACATAACCCTAGTCATTAATTTTTATATTCCTAGACAAAAAATTCCTTTCTTCCTAAGGAAAGCTTTTTAATATTCTGACGACGTCTACCTCAGATAATATAAAGTAGACCAAACTAAATGCCACCGGTTCAACTAGTCATATCAAAAACCGAAATCAGCCTCAGTTATCTTTTATAGAAAAAAAACCTAAAACCTACTCATCAATCTAAAAAAAGAAACGACGTTATAGCAAACTTTTTACGAGGCACACATGGTATTTGTCATAAAATAAGCATTTTCCAGCTTTTATCTAAAAAAACCTGCCTCAAATAAATGACTTCCGATGCTGTTCTCCCCTTAAACACATATAACGTCACATTCCCTCGTGGAACGCCGCCCTAAATGAGGTACCTCGGTCGATTCCACTTTATAAACAGTACAGCAAAACAAACCCATAACAGGGGGGATCCAAACCAGATTCTTCGCGGCCCATCTATCTTACTCAAAGGGGGATGCCGCTGACGCTGGAATTCATTTGTACCTTCGGAGGCGGTGGTAGAGATCATTGTTTCTTTTCGAACGTCACTCCGTTCTTTAGAGTGTTGTTGGTGTTTCTTTGCGGTCGAAGTAACACTTTTCCCGTGTAATCCCTAACACAAACAAGTGTGGCTGGTCGACTAAAATTGGCTCAGAGGCGACACGACGTGCAGGTTGGGAAATGGATGAGGTGCGTAGACTGATGGACTTAGCCACGCGCTGTTTGACAGTGGCTTTTGTCGAGCACCAGAAAGGCAATTTCATCCTTCCACTGGCTTATGAGGGATTTGCTGGTTTTGATGGTAAGCAAACATGCAACGAATCCATCTTCGGAGTAAAAAGATCTTGTTGTTACCTTTACAATGATTTGGGATTTATGGGATTAATTTATGCTTGTGTCTGCTACTTCTAGCAAACGTTGATTGAGTGAAGGAGTTGTTCTCAATCAATGTCTCAAAGCTAATATTTCAAAGATAATTACTTTATCAATTTCAATGCAATTAAAATCACATGTCGTAGTAGTTAGCATTTTCAATAATGTTATAAAATTAAACAAGGTGTCTCAAAAGTCCGTTTCGCAGCTTTTATTTGGAACCAACGTGTATTAGGGTCACGGAAGTAAGGTCCACCCCTAGGTAAGTGACCCTGGAGAATCTATTGAGATGACTAACAGCACCCCTAGCTGCGAAATAAAAAAATTTAAAAAATTAGCTTAAGAACCATAGAAGATAGAGCAAAAACCTCAGTGATAGTATTGTTGCCAACGTTGCTGGTCGGGGGATCTCCACCGCGATAAGAGAAATGATTCCATGCCGCCGGCTTGCGTTGCGAGGATTCGGTGATAACTAATTTTTCATATCACTAAAATTAGATTATAAAAAAGACAAAATTTTTGAAACTTATCCAAGTTTTCCATTTTAATGAAATTTTTCCAGTGAACCTCTGAGAGTCGCTGTGGACCACTTTGGGAACCGCTGCTCTAAAACAACACTCGAAAAACACTATTCGCCACTTTTTTTATAGAACTTCGCTTATTACACTGGTCAACACACATTTTTGTGCCACTTTTATTTGGAACCAACGTGTCCTAGGGTCACGTAAATAAGGTCTACCCAAAGCATGGCCAACCCCCGGCCCGCGGGCCGAATGCGGCCCATTTGAAATAATTTTGCGGCCCGCGAGAATTTTTTTAGTCAAAAGTTTAAGTTTTAGGGTTAGTTAAGGCCCCCGAAATTCGGGAAAAGTTTAATAAAATGCGGTAAAACCTGTTAATTAGAGTCGAATTTCGAAAACATTTTATGGGGGAGGACCCCAGACCCCCCATTAGTACTAAGAACTCTATATTGTTCGCAGCTTTTTTAGGATATTAAGTTCAGCCGGGTGCAAATCCTACCTAAAAATATAATTTATGCATTGAAATATGCATGGGGCATCACAGGAAGATTTGGGTGTACTCTTTAAATCTAGCTGCAAGTAAATCTAGCTGCAATTTTTAGAGAAAATTAGGGTCCTCTCGAGATAAATTTCTATATGCGTCACAGGCTCCAAGTTTCGAGTGATTCCAAGTGTTTTTAAAGGCACCTGTTTAGTTCCTATGAATATACTGCAGATGGGGTTCCTTGGGGTTGATCCTAAAGGTAAATTTAAATGAATGTTTTACTTAGGAATATGGCAAACTAAGCAAAGGATCTAAGAAACTCCCTAATTTATACCCAGTTTATGCAATATACTTTACTGTCATTCTGTGCACCTAATATCTTAAAATTTTATATGCGGCCCAAGAGAGTATATAGTGGTTTTACAAAGTGGCCCCCCCCCTCAACATCATTTGGGTTGGCCTCCCCTGGTCTACCCCTAAGTGACCCTGGAGTAACCATTGAGATGACTTACAGTGCACCTAGCGGCGAAATAAAAAATAAACAAAATCAATCTTAAAACTATAGGAGATAGAGCAACAACTTCAGTAAGAGTATTTTTGCCAACGTTATGACGAACTCACAGAAAAAGTTTCATGAAAATAATTTGAATATTCGCAGAGATGCATGTGAAAATAGCCCTTTTTCAGACCTCAAAAAAGAAAAGGTTCGCAAAGTTAAAGGTGTTATTGTGTAGTTTTGTGGTTTTTTAGTTGAATAAAGGCAAAATTTAATCAACAAATAAAAAAACTTGCAAATTTACGAACCTTTGTGTAACTTCGTGCAAATTTGCGAACTTTCGACTCGAACTGTAGCGTGGGAAACGGTACCTCAACTTGGTGGATGCTTTCACAGGAGCCGGCTGGTAAATATTAACACAAGGTAAATATTAAAATCGGGTTGACATGTCTTCAATTCCTCTCTGGAAATCAAATTATTATGGAGGCAAATTGCTATAAAAATTATTTTTCACACAAATTTAATTATTTCAGCTGAAAATTTTTTATAAGAAGGCTAAATTAGTTTTCAGTGTAATCATATTTCATAGAACATATTTCATCATTTTTTCATATATTCACTTACGAGTATGGATCTCATGAAAACATAACACTTGTTTCACAAAAACTGAAAGATATATCGGAATATTTTTATTATTATTAATTGGGGGATCTCTCTGAATTAAACTGAATAATTAAAATATTATGGGTACCTGAATAGTACACAGCAAATATAAGTATGTCTAAAATAGTGTAAATTGTTTTTACATATGGTTTAGATTAATCTTTAAGGTAACATCATTTCAGCCAACTAAATTCCAAAGCGATAAGTATGTATTACATTATTAAAAAATTTCTTCTACAAAATAACCTGATAATATTCCCACGAATTTCAGAAACTTATGTTATAAATTGATGACCTAAACTTAAGGTAGTAAAAGTATCAAAAATGTTAATTCCCTATTGCTTCTTAAACCAGTAGTAAAAATTTTTCTTTAATGAGTTTCTAATCATTCAATCAGTGTTCATCAATCTTTAATTACGTGGTATTTTAACACAAAACTTAACTTTGGAACTTTCCCATAGGTACTTAACTTTTCATTTACTAATTAATCTCCAATTTCAATGTTTAGCAAACTTCTAACAATGTATTTTCATGGCAATGCATTATTTCTCAATTGTTTTGTATTTTTGTGTAACTGTGCCCTTCATCATTAACTTAATTTTCTATCATTTTATACTTACGAGTTTCGTATATGAAATTTTACTTCCCAAATTTCAATTAGAAGACGTTTATTGATGTAAATTACAAAGAAGCCATTTTGATATCGCATAACTTTATTAATGTTCTACTCAATATAAATTAGGAATTGAAAGGAGTCTAAACCATTCATCCTCCTGAATGGTGAATTCAAAGAACCTTGTCATTTTAGTTACTCAAAGGAATATTTTCTGTTTTAGTGACATCTTCTAAAATAACTATTGATCATATTTTACTACATGTAATTTACTTCGATAGATTTAGTTTATTTCTTAAAAGGCTTTGAAAATTGTATTACGGTTAGAGATGTCTAGTAATTTTTTCTCCAATTAATTTGCATTAAAGTTTAAAATAAGTACTATAACTTCAAAAGCTAGACATGTCTCAATTTTATTTTTGCGTTCAGAATATACTGGAAAATTAGGTTATCTAAGGCCACATCTTGAAACAGAATTCATTATTCTACATGACCTAAAAGTTTTCTAATTCGCAGATTCTTAACTTTTCTACATAACTATTAGAAAGAATAATTAAGTTTTAACTAATATAGATTTTTGAGTTGTAAGCGAGTTGATACCATTAAAACATTATTTCTTAAATCAGGATAGACTTATAAAAATTTTACAAATCCAATTACAGAAATTTTCCAGGAGATCCAAAAAAGCATGATACCTACTACACTGAGGGAAATCACAGTTCTAAAGATCATGTCCGACGACCAGAGACGTAGCCAGGGGGAAGATTAAATGATATATCACCCCGAAATCAGAAGTTTTTTTATCTTAGAAGTAGACGTAATTTTACTCAAACCCTAGAAATTTCTATATCCCCCTCAAAAATGATTTTACTCGATACACCACAGCCTAAGACAACCAGTTGAGAACCATTGCCATGAGGGGGGTCTGGCATGAAAAGTTATTTTAAGCTGTTTTTGGGGGGAGGGGGTAATATATATAAAGTAAGTATATAAATATATATAATTTTAGTTAAAAATTTTATTAACAGGTTATAATTTGTAGTACTTGCAATTTAATCTTATATAGTAACTGTTTCATACAAAATAACAAGTTACTCGTGTAGAGTATAAATGTACAACCATTATATTTTACAAAAACATTATGAACTTTTTTTTTTAAAATAAAACAAATATGTTAGCACTGAAGTGTTACTTAATAACCACAATGTAAATGTAAGTATGGCTTTATTTACAACAAGAAAATCGATAAGTCATTCATTGATAAGTTGCATTTCACCACAGCACTCCATTTGATCATTTGTTATCAAAATACCAAGCACACATGATTGAGCGCAACATTATCGTGTTACATAAAGAGCTACAGTAAATGGCATTCAAATTAAATCAACAGACAAAACACTAAAAACGCTTTTATCCAATAAATACCGACTGCATATTTCCGATAATACACTGATTCTTTCCCTGGCGAATTCCTCCACAGAAGCGGACATACCCAAATAGAAAAATAATGGATAAATCACAATTCCACCCAGGGAATACACAGCCATACATCCAACCAAAAAAAAAGTTATGTACTACTACAGCCTGTGTATACGCTTTTCATGGCTGTCACCGTGATGATGAATCATTGCCAGATAGGACTGTGAGCGAGTCACCCATACGTTTTCATTTATAAACCATCAGGCACTGATCCGAATGTTAATCTGAGGCATTCAAAGCTCACGGACAGTATTGTGCCTATGGGACGATGCGGGTCATTAGATGAAATACCGCGGCATTAGCTAAGAGAAAATAATATGCGTTCGAAATAAAATTCTGAATTCTATTTAGAGGTGTTTTTTTCTGTAGAAAGAGAGATGTTTTTATGAAGGAATAGCTCTTAAGGTTGTTGTTTTTTGGTGGATTGTTTTCCTTTTTGTTTTCGGTAGGAATGGGGTTTTGTGTGGACTTTTTTTCCCTGGTTGGCTCTTATCTGGAAGGTTTTAGAAGAGTTGGCTTTCGCGATGAGACTTTAGGAGTCTCGGGGGACTGAGGGTTTCGATTCTTTTTCTCGAATAAAATAAAGTCATTAAGGGGAGTTTTTTAAGGGGTATGTAGGGTGTCATTTCAATGATTAATTGTAGCCTCTCATTACCTTCAATACACATTATAAATTTTTCAATTTGCCGGTTTGTTTTTTGTATCGATTTGTGTATAATTCTATTTTTTATGTTTAATTTTTCTTGTTAATTTTACTGAATACATCCCATTGTTTTGTTCGCTAAGCTTATCATTTGTATAGAAATTTAAAAAGCAACTGTTTTAATTAGAATTTCCTAGGCTTTTTTCAGATTTGATCTTAAGATAACGTTATTTTTAGGAACTGTTATCTAGAATTTAAAACTAAACTCTTTTTTTTTCAAATCAAGAATGTTTCTGTCGAAAAGGTTGAAAGTGTTTTTTTCTATTTACATGTCTTCCATATTTTGTTGCTCTAATTTACAATTCTTTTATTATATGGTATTTTTACTGTCATAAAACAATGATCGAAACTAACATGGTTTTATTGTTTAGTATACAAACGGAATTTATTGCAGTTCAAATAAAATATAGATTTGCATAGGCCTTTTTCCTTCTTGGTGAAGACAAAATTTCTCTTATATTCAAATCCTATATTCAACAAAACTCTCCCACCCCTGTACTTTCACCGCATGCGGTGCATTTCCCTTTGAAATACGACATGCTCCTCCCTCGTGCATTTTTCCAATTTATCGAATCGTCGACACAGAACAATCCCAGAAAACCTCCCCCCAAAGCGCTCCGGGGCAAACCAACAACACAGCAGCAGCAGCACACAAAATTCGAATGATAGAACCTCCAAATCAAACAACTCGCAGCGCGGGCAAACACAAATCCTCCTACTTTTAACATTTAATAACCAGCAAAGACGCCGCAGCCAATAATTTAGCGTGCTCGGCAAAATTGGAATGTGCCAGGCTATTAAACTTCTATCAGGCACAACAGTGTATTAATCAGTGGCATTCCTGTCCGCGCATAGAATGGCGAGGAAACTCCCCCCCCCCCCGATAGAGGGGAGAATTCCGAAGGCCTAGCTAGAATGTGACTGGAGTGACCTTCGCAATATGTCACTCTCCTGGGGTGATGGAAAAAGAATTAGCGGGTGGATATTTGAGGGTGGCGTTAGTTAATGGCTTGATGGTGAATTAATAGAGTGTTGGGTGAAGTACTAAGTTTGTTATGAAGTTTCTAAATTCGGTTTATTTATATGTTACTTATTTGTTTTCTATCAAGTGTCTTTAATATGTTTAACCAATCTTAAATATTTGTTACACTAAGGCCCCGTTTACATGCGCCTCTCTTATACCCGAGTATAATGCAGGGGAAAGGGAAATTGAAAACCGTGCTTAATCTCATTTTTATACCTCTTAAGGGGACTAATGTTTTTCGACCAAAAAACATTTTTCAGTTTTTACATTTTATTAAAATATAAATTCTTACGCTTCCAATGATGTAAAAATTATGTTTCTACGAGTTCTAGAGGTATTTTAATTAATTTTTTAAAATAGCTTGCCTCCTGTCAAAGCGAGTGAGCCATACCCCCACTCAAACCAAAACAAACTTCTTTCTACAATGGAATCCTTACAATTTAACTTATATTATTTCATAAAACATTCTTACGTCCCATACTCCTCCCTTTTATAGATCTTATATAAACCCACTCACAATTGAAATGCTCCTTAAAATAACTTTTTGATGACCCTTTTTTCCCTGGTAAAATAAAACTCAACAATTTCAATAAATTTAATTACTTTTAAAAGTACTTTAATACTTCACCGTTTCATAATAAGCAAAGAAATCAACCTAACTAAAACATAATAGTTATTAATATTTATAAAATTTATTCTATTCACTTGATAGTTAAAATTTCTTCTCGTATTCTTTACTTTTAATATGCAAATGGGACGATAAAATTAATCATCAATTATGAAAACTATTCTTGTAACTCGCATCTCTTACTTAGGGAAAGACTTGATTAAATATAAAGTGTGAAATTAGAACTACATTAAACTTTTCATTAAAACAAAAAAATATCATATATGTTTAAGTAGCATTAAATTTACTTAAATCTAGGAGAAATAATTCTATAATATATAAGCACCTATTTTTTTTAAGAATAATGGTTTTTAATTTACTTTAGAATATTAAGTTCAGCTCAAGGTTTTGCAAGGGTGAGTAAGTTTATTGAATAATAAGAAGTTTATTAAAACAAGCAAACTATAGAAAACTCTTAAAAGCTAAAACATGGAATAAAAATATGAGGCCCAGTAATAGTAGAGCTTTAATATCTTGGTATTTAATACCTTCTGGATAAAACTGCTTTTATTACAAAACGCTTACCGCGGAGTGTTTAATTTTAGAATTCATAAAACATTATGCGAAATAACATAAATCTGGCAAATCTAGGATGATATTACATTTATTTATTCTACGCTTTATATCATCCTATAAAAGTCCATATCATAAAGCAATGCATTTAAAATTAAGTTTGTTTTGAAGCTTCATCAATGTGCACACGAAATGTTCATCAAAGCCCAATTAATACAACCCTAATATTCTCATGTAAAAGTTATAAGCATATTCATGAAAAGCTTTACATAAAATTATCGCCCAATCTTACACAATACCTGCAGACAATAGCTTATGCATTGCGTTTGTCCAAACATGAACTCCATCAAATCCTCCTACCACTAAAGAAAATCCATTTCACCACTAAATAAAGTACCTGGGAACTAATGAGAGGAACTAAAACTTTTATGGAAGTTTAAAGGGATATAAAATTTTCTAGCCTTAGGATCTGAGATCGTATTGATTACGTTATCAAGGCTGACATAAGGTATGCCTTGATTGTTGAGGAAAACAAGGGTGTTTGAGGTCCAATAAAACAAAATTGAGTCATTTGAAAACCCCTTACCTTAGGGTTTGTTGCAGAATTTAAAATATGAGTGTATGCTAGTGGCTGAAAGACTTATTAGTTATTTAGAATATTGAGGATTAGGTATGATAATTATTTGAATGAAAAGTGAACCCAGATAGCTGATGAACTGATAAGATACTGTTTGATTAATTCAAAAGGAGATACTCAACACTTTCTGGAGAAAGGTTACTACAGGATTTTTAATACTTTGTTTTAGAAAAAATATTAAATCAATAATATGAAATGTTTATAAAGATTTTCATCTGTTTATTGCGCACATACTCACACAAAGTACTGTTTTTCAGTTATTTAATAGTCATCCTGACAAAAATATATATTACTTAAAATTTAATAGGCATGTTTTAATTCTGGAATCAAAAGGTTTAAATGCTTGCGAAATTAACACCCCTACGTTAAGAATGATGAGTCAGGTTGAAATCGTCCATTAATCTGATAGAATTCATAAAAGACAGCTTTTTTATATTCTCAATGCAGCAAAACACTTCAAATGTTTAAACTAATGTCGTTGGACTAGTTTAATTAGGCATATATGCTTAAAATTAATTACAAATTCAATAAATCTATTAAAAATCTTAATTACAATATCACCAAGAGATCTAGAGTGAAATCTATCAAGTTCTGAACTCAAATAACTTTTCAAGTAATATTAGCATCTACCTGTGAATTAAACCATGCATGTTAATTCTTTCGTTATTTCTTAACAATGTATTGTAAATAAACCCGAATCAAATATAGTTACATACGGTAGAATACGGTAGGTACTTATAAAAACCAGACGCCTCACCTTTTGAAAAAGCCCGCTTTGGCGGAGATCGCCAATTGGGCATTGTTTTATTACAAACTAGCTGTTATACCCGGCCTTGCACGGGTGGGGTGTATAAATTTATTTTTTAAAATATTTCTTAAAATACATTTGTAATTTTGTAAATTAGCAATATTACAAATCATCCCGGTATCCCAGGCGCCTCTTTCCTATCCCAGTGTTCCCGGTAATCTTATCCCGTTGCCCGGTGATCATGGTAATTTTTCTAATCCCGGCTGCGTTCCCGGTAATTTTCCTATCTCAGTGTTTACGGTAATTTTTATATTCCGGTATTCTGGGTGTCTTTATGGTAAATTTCCTATCCCAGTGTTCTCGGTAATTTTTCCTTCCCGATGTTCTCGCTAATTTTCCAATCCCGGTGTTCTTGTCACTTTTTACAATTCCGATGTTTCTGATAATGTTTAATAATATCTTGGTGCCTTTATAAAATAACAAATTTGAAACCGTAGTAAAAAGTCTAGTGAACAAATTAAGAAATTTAAAACCAGTGTTTAAAACTAAAATAAAAGATCTAGTAAATGAAAAAGTCTAGTGATCTGTGTCTCATTTGAAACAATGTTTTATTTTTAACTCGTTGTATGACTGGTAAAACAGGTTTTCAAACACGGAAAAATAAGTGAAAAAAAGCAGGAAAACGGGAAAAAAAGAATGAAGGACTGATTTTCTCTTTATAAATTATAGCCTATGTGTTATTCTGATGTATAAGCTACATTATGGTAAAATTTCATTAAAATCCATTCAGTAGTTTTTGCGTGAAAGAGTAACAAACATCCGGACAAACATTCACAATTATAATAGTAGTAGGATGAATGTTTGATATTTGTTTTTGAAACAGCTGGTTTTTATAAGAGCTTCTTCTGTATATTTTTCTGCAATTGCCCTCTCAATCAAATCTTGTTGATTCTTTCATCACAATGTAACAAAAACCGAATCAAATGTAGTTAGAAGTGTAATTGTAGCATTAAATCCAAATAAGGAGATACCTCCTTCCATTCACAACTCTGCTTTACCAATTACACACAAAACTAACACACACACACACACTCGCTACTCGAAGCGAAAACCAATCCCCAACCCAATCAGGCCTAATCTCGGCAACCCCGGAAAGCCTTATCAGGCCGTATTCATCATGAGTTATTAATCGTTAATCTCCAGAACCGCGGACCGGACTCGGCACAGAATGGTCCCGGATTTGCCGGATCATTAGTGACGAGGGACAAGTTGCGCGGGGCGAAAACCGCTTTTCTCCGGGCCCCAAATCGAAAATCGTTACGTCAGCGCCGGAAGCATCGGGCCCGATTAATTATGTATTGTCTTGGCGGTCCTGTTTATCTTGGACCCGGACTTTCTTTTGCCGGACTGGGGTGTCCGGAATGAATGGGGATCAAAGGGTTTCGGGTTTCTTTAGGGAGGTCGGAGGGTGTTTGACAAGGGAGTCAAGTTTGTATGTAGGAAATAGATGTATTCTTATTTATTATTCGTTTAGGTCAGGTATCAAAAGAGTAATTTTAGTTTAAAAATCATTCAGCAAATTTGTGAATAATATATTAAACTATAAGTTATTAGTTCTTAGTTTTTTAAAGATATTTATTTATGAAAAGAAGAGTTCTTCCCCAGTAACCTCTGGTTAGAGGAAGGTGTGAGAAAACTCCAGCTCTCAAGCGTCACCTCCAACCGTGGACCGGTTTCGCCCTTGTTAGGGCTCATCAGCACGGTATAGGAAGGTAACGCAAGAGAGCGGAGGAAGAGCTTTTAGTCTAGCCTACCATTTTTTTCGGGAAAAACTTTTTCCGTAATAGTAGCTCTTCCTCCGCTCTCTTGCGTTACCTTCCTATACCGTGCTGATGAGCCCTAACAAGGGCGAAACCGGTCCACGGTTGGAGGCGACGCTTGAGAGCTGGAGTTTTCTCACACCTTCCTCTAACCAGAGGTTACTGGTGAAGAACTCTTCTTTTCATACCTTGCCTTTCGGGAATTAAATCTGTTCTAGGGAATGCGCAGTTCATTCCGGCAGATAGTGGAGGACTGATCAACAGTCACCACTTTTTCCGTAATAGTCGGCTAGACTAAAAGCTCTTCCTCCGCTCTCTTGCGTTACCTTCCTATACCGTGCTGATGAGCCCTAACAAGGGCAAAACCGGTCCACGGTTGGAGGCGACGCTTGAGAGCTGGAGTTTTCTCATATTTATTTATCTTTCGAACATTTTTCCTGAACTAGTTTTACTCAATTCGACCTCTTTGTTTTCACACTTTTATGCACAATGTAATTTTAACTGTGTTATTACTTATTCTCTTCTTCTTAACTTTTTTTACTTACATAAGAATTTTCAGATTTTAACTGAATTTAGAGATTCCTTATTATAGAATTCTCCATTTTAAACTAGCATGCAATAATAAAATCAGTAATAAATTAACCATTTTTGTATTCTAACTCATATTCTATGTCCATTTCTAAAACTCCATATACTAAAATTATCTGGTTTTTGTAGCCCCCAAACTTCTTTATTTTCTTAAAAACATCATTATTTAATTGAAATAATAATAGATATAAATATAAGATAATATTTTAGAAAAAAAAGAAAATTTATATTGCTACACTTAAAAGAGTAGTTAAGTTGAAATTGAGTTAATTGATGCAAAATTTTTTGTGGAAGTAAACAAAAATACCGTTGATTCAGCCCATTACAAAAATGAAGAAATAAAAAAAAATTGGAATTAAAATATGTTGTATATTTAATTTAAAATTATTAAACAGCTTTTTCATTATTTGAGTCATTTTTGTATTTTTCAAAGCAAAAATTATATATTTTTACAATTATTGAAAGTGTCCCAAGGTGGGTCACTGGTGCGGCACCTTGGAACATGAAAAGAGGTTTTTTTAAATTGTATTCTAAATTGTTTAAAAATGGTATTCTCTAAAAGATATATTTGTAAATTGTTTTATTAGATGCGGAAAGGTCCATATTCAATATATTAGTTGTGTTTGAATAAATATCATTGTGTAAAAAATTAGAAAAAATATAATAAAAAGTGTCCCAAGGTGCACCACTCTCCCCTATGGTTTTTATCCCACTTGAAATATTCTTTCGCGTAAATGCTAGAAATCAACTTTTTATAACTGTATACAAACGGACAATATTGAACCTCCCTTTTGAAGCCAGTAATGATATGTTATTCTAAATAATTGAAACAACAACGAACATATGAAAATCAGGTAATTATTATAAACCAATCAACTTCAAACAATCCAGTGAATTATATCTTGGTCATCTTATTCAAGAAGCCTAGCGAAATTTCTAGACCACACTCGAGTAACTCCAAGCAATATTTAATGAAAATAAAAAGAGCTCAGTATCTTCAATCTAATGCCCCATAATTATGCCTCAAGACGCTCATAATTAAAAGCATATCTTATAACGATGTTGAGCCCTTTTCATTATCATAAGAGTCTTGTGACGAAACTTACTAACGAGATAATAAAATAATAATGGCCTCAGGAAAGTGAAGACCTTATTGATTGTACGGATTATATTTGAACAATAAAGATTAACAGCGTTTTAATCGCGTTATACTTGTCTGAGCTGGGATTGACATTTCTAGATTGCGAAAAATGTTCAAACCAGCTGTTGCTCCAAGCGACACTTTAACAGATATTCTGTATTACTGCTTTTAAGATCAAGTGTCATATTCTATATATAACTAGAGATTTAAAGTTGGCCAATATCATTTTTCAAGTTACAGTCATTTTCAAGTTATAGTTATAGTTATCAAGTTTCAAGGTGCACTCCCGGATGAAACCTGAGTATCAAAATATGTGTATGCCGTGATTGACCGAACACTCCCGAGTTTCCATCACCTCCGACAGAACATCAGATTAGTTATGTGAGGTAACTGGGCACAATATAAAAAAATGACGATTCTGTTAAAAGTTTTTAAGGTATGTTTCTTTTGAGTAGTCAAAAATTAGTACACTTACCCTGCTGTTGTTATTTTTTTTTCTTTGTCACAATATAAGTTTAAAATATTGTGAAAGAACAGGCGTTTTTTTTATTTTTGAGGTTTTAACTCCCCTTAAATTAATAAAGGAGCTTTAAGGCATAGTGGGTGAGCAAAGCGGGTAGCTATACTCAATGGGACGACGAAAAGAATGTATGAATATACTCAAGTATATGAGAATATACTCAAACACGAAAAAAAATATTATGGTAATTAGGTAGGTACTTAACAAAGGTCTCAAACATTAGCGGATTTACAAGGGATCGTAGTGGTCAATGTATCCTCCTTAATTTTTAAGGATATTTCATTCTTTCATTGTAAGTAATGTTTTCAGTTAAATTAGAGACAGAATGCCCCCAAAAGCTTGACACTCAGGGTCTTCCTTCTATATCCGTTCTTTTCCTCAACATTAGTTCTAAAAAAGATTAATTTGTGTTAAGATTTATCTCGTTTGTTGTGCTTACCCGTTAGGCAAAGTTTGTAGTTTGTAGTCTCGTTTGTTGTTTTTGTAGTCTCGTTTGTAGTGCTAAGCCTTCGGCAAAGCGGGTTTTTTTTACGAATATCACTTTTTCAGTAATAAATTACTTTTTGGCTTAATCCGACACTGTCGTGTATTTTCATTTTATAGTTCGATAACTCACCCATCATTTAAAATCAAATTTAAAATTTTAACCAAACAATAAACATGATTTTTGAGCTTTCAAAGTGAGTTTTTGAGCTTTAAATATCTTAACTGACTAATTGAAAGTAGAAGCTGTAGTAGAATAGTATGAAATTCTAATGTCCTTTACAAATTAGAAAATTTTGAAGAGGAACGGTTGGAAACAAATGACCAATAACAGCATTTTTTGAAAACAGAAAAATGCATTTTTCCAGTGAAGGAAATAGATATAAATCCAAAACTCGACATGAAAAGTTTCAAAAATATTTAGTTAATTAAATATATAAAATAAAAATCGACAAGCCCTTAGTCTTAGGATAGGATTGAAGTACGTCACACCTGATTCGGCCTTACTTTAAAATCAACGATCGCTTTGAATCCTGATAGGTAGAAAACAAATGTATAGGATTGAAGTATACGTCACAATTTGACATTGACGTTTTGCGCCTCTTTACTTAAGTCAAACTTCAAAATTAAATAAAAATCATCGGATTTAAAAAAAATTTTACTAATATTCCTTTCTAGGATACCTTCTATCGAATAAAAAAATTAAAAATAAATGCAGGAATTGTCCATTGTTTCTTATAACCATACAGATGAAGAGAAACCAAAAATCTGAAGAAACACGAAGTAAAAGAACTATAAAAAAGCTTAACTCATAGGTGTAACAGCCCTAGAGGGTCAAGGCCTACGATGCCCATCTTCGTTTTCGTGACCGTGGGGCCTTGTGGTGCAAGTTTTTAGGCATGTGTCCCGGTTAGGTGGTCATTCTAACGCGAAACCCCAGTGTTTAGTTCCCAAGCACGCTTGGTCCTCATTTTATCGACCCACTAAAGGGATGAAAGGCTGAGTGGACCTTGCCCAGCCCGGGAATTGAACCCCGGGCCTGTGGTGTGGAAGCGCGAAGCACTACCACTAAGCTACTGGGCTACAAAAACTATGATGGAGACAATAGTAGTAAGATCCTTTAAAGGGAAAAAACACACATATATAGAAAAAAGCTTTTAAACAGAAAACTGCAATTTATCTCCATCCATAAGGCTATTAACGTCGGTTTTTTCTAAAGCACTCGATGTTTTCAACTAAAACATACTGATTATTTACCCATATCTCTGTGAATATTGAATTAAAGTAAATAAATTATTCAAATACAAATCGAAGGTTTTTGCACTGACTTATCGTTTAAACATTAATGAAAAGTGGTTTTAATGACTTAAGTTTCCATAAAACTGTCCAACTGATGTAAATTATAATTTCAACTCTATCCTAAAACTCCTACTTTTGGAGGGTTATTTGAAACCTCTCTTTTAACAAAAACAAGAAGATATTCTATTTTAAAATAATCCCAAAAGCTAATTTGTTTGGAACCTATGTTGATCTTTCTATCCAACAATTTAAATGTTACAATAATGTTGAAGAGTATCAAATTCTCTATCATCAGCTATTTTGGGATGCAAAATACCTACGTGATATTTCAACGGTTTTATCAATTACTTACGTAATTGATATCACCTAATATCACGACATTTTGTGGAAAGTTTTAAAATAATTATTGAAAATCTTAAAGAAAACTGCTGAATATAATATAACGAGTTAACCAATTACAGTAGCTTATCTAGTTTCTTTAATTAATTTATTAATTAAAGGCACACATTTTAATTAGTCACACAAAAAGAATCCCTGTTCAAACACTCTTCTCAAAACCGCCTAATGATGTTGATTGATTTCTTCGATCGGTGCTCCTCACGCCCACAATGCACATTTTTGGAACATAATCTCGGGTCAAGGAGGACAAAAAAACCTTGAAATTCACTTCTTTGTCTAAAGTCTTTTCAAACCAGAATTAAACTCAAGCGTCTTAAATGAGCGAAAAATGCAATTTTCTAAAGTGTTCCACGCACAAATCACACTTTAAACTACCATTACGTAAATTAGCATTCTTTTTGGAAAGGGATTATTATGTTTTGAGGGTGTGAGTAGCTATTACACAAATGATAAGCAAAACTCCCAATTTTTAAATTTCCATGGTAATTGGGACGTAAATGAGCATATACCGCCTTCTTTTGATGAAGCGATTCTAGCATATTTTAGCATATTTGGGAGAGAGGGGAGGGGGATTTTTAAGCATTAACTTTTGAGGATTTAGGTTGTTCCTGCAAGAGCCTTCCTTACATTCTGTGGTTTTGAATGTTTCTAATATTCATTTTTGTAAATGGGATTCGAGGCAGGCGAAAAAGTACTCATGTGGCATTTATTTTATTGTTCATCTTGGTTAAGTTTAAGCATAACAAGATATGATACAAAAAGAATGATAGCTATTTTACGTTTAATTGCCTTTTAGAATTGGAAAAATCGCTTTTATCTTGTTTTATTGCTAGTTTGGATTCTATATTTTTATTTTTATAATTTGTGAAATCACACTTTTTTCAACTATTCATATGGGGTTTTTTTTCATTCTACAAAAAAATAACAATCTTCTATATTTTAGAGGCTAAAAAATATAACATTAGGAATCATCGATTTTTCCTCTTAAATAAAAAAATATATCCACTAATCACTAAAACTATACATGGTATCGTGGTATCTTTTAATGTCTAAAATACACAGTAATCGCTCTTCGTCGTTATAAACCCTGTCAACCCCTTAGATATGAATCATAACAAGATTTTGCATCTTATATGTGGAAATATTAATACTATACTAGTTTTTTACAATTAACTTGACTCAAAAAATATGTATGTGAGTATCAATAGATGTAGAAGAAGAGAGTCAAATATATAGATGAAAATTATTGTCTGAGAATGGGTTGCATACCTTAGGAAAAAGAAAAAATGTTACTTCAAAAACATGAAGATATTTTCATTACATTTAATATTACAAAATTGAAACAAAGTTATAAATTCCACAGCTAATAAATTAAGATTTTCATTAGTAAATGAAAATTTTCTAAGCAGTAATTATTGTTGGTAAAACATACTAGTAGATTAGTTAGTTAGTTAAACAAATAGTTAAACGTTAAACATATTACTAAGCAATAAAAAATTAAAAATGTCTAGCTATTAGCATCACAGTTGTCCAATAAATTTTCAAAATACTTTATTTATCCAGAACACTGATTAAATGCGACAAAAACAAGGAAATTAGAATACGTATCCACGAAGAAAAATTATTTATTAGTAGCATTGTTTCAGATAAGTATGACTGATAAAAGTAATGGACTCGTTTTATTTTCCTCAAATATTTGCCAAAAGGCAGTATTATAAATCCCATTTATCTAGATTTATTGCAAAATTAAAATAATTTGCAAAATTATGAATTTTTTTAAATGCTGCAGATAAAAACTAAGAAAAGGATATTAGATTATAATATATTGAGAATTAATAAATTCGCCTCCATGTTAGATGGATTTTATTTTTAGGAGTAAATAAAGCATGAATATTTTGTAATTTGGTATATAAAATGACAGTATTTTCGAGAGTTGTTTTTAATTCAATTTATCTTCGTTTAGATATTTCTTATATTACTTCTGTTGTGTTTTCTTTGTTTTTCGTTGATTAGCAAGTAATTGGAATGTGCAAAAAAATGTACAAGAATATCCCCGCTTTTATACAAATATATCCGTTGAAAAATTTAACATATGTATTTTTAAATTCACCCCCTTTCATTATTAATTTAAGTATTAAATTTAGAGTCTATATCGCTATTTTTAGAGTTTTCGATCTAAAATTCTGCACAACTGTATTTTTCGATTTAAATCACAGACACAGTATTCTGAATGTAGCTCGATTCTAAATTCTCAGCACATAATTACTTTTTATACGTATGTAAATAAGATAATTAATATAGTTATGGGTTTTCTATATTAAATAAATTAAAGATTTGAACTCATTGATTCTTCATAATAAAATCATATGCCCCTCTAAAAATATAATTCTCCAATATTTCTCATCCTATATTGGATAATTCATATGCATCTATTTAAAAAATTCTCTGAACTTCAGTGATTTTAATTTTAAAAGATTGTCACTCTTTTCTTACTTCTATTTTCAGTCAATCAAAAAAAGAGGAATTCTTAAAAGTCAAAAAAATAGTTTCTGGGGGCTAAGTTTCTTTATTCCGATTCATCCATCTTTCTATTTATAAGGAAGAGATTGGACCGGTAAAAATCTGCATTAGCTAAGTTTTTTATTACCTATATAAAATACCTATACAACTTTGCAAAAAAAACTTACAATTTAAAAGTGGCAATTTCAATTCCGGAAAATCATTTAAACAATAAAAACTTATTATGTATGTTTTACAGCGCTGAAAATATTTTAAAAAGACAATATTCAAAATATATAAATATGCAACTAAATTTTTCTTCGTTGGTTTAATCAAAATACCTTCATAATCTTTGAATTCATCTAAAATATGATTAAGAGCTTGTGTTAAAAACATTGATAATAGCTAGTTTAAATAAACTACCCACGATTATTGGACATACCATTACAAACACTACTCTCAGCATATTGAACCATCAATCAATTTTAATTGTTTCGAAATGCAATGAAATGAGGGAATGGAAATCACACAGCCCTTTTCCAATCCATATTCGTACAGCACCAGAGAGACTTATTGTGCTAGTAAATATATTCAACACCCATTCTGGATTTTCGCCGGGTCCATGCAGGTCAGGCTGAGGAAATTTATGAGAATCTCAGAAAACATTCCACGCAAAAATATGTAAAGTAAGCACCCGCGATGAAAGCTTAGAATTTTGATGCCGCGATGATGCATATGTCTTTCTGAAAGACGTATTGGATCCTGTTCTAAAGGAGACACTTCTGACCAGAATTGTGAGGTTGGAAGTTGCGGAATTGTCAATTGCGGGAGGTTCACATAAATGGAAACAAGTGTATCTTATCTCCTTATTAATAAAAATGTTAAAGGATATTTGTTTTTAATTGTTAACAAAAAAAATTATTTTTATAAGATTTTATGATTTATTGATCCTAAACTAAAAATATTAGAGAAAGATAAAGTAAAATTTTAAATTATATAATTTTTTTGTATTACAAATAAGATTTGTATGTATTTATTTATAAAAATAAATAAATTCCTATTTATTACCAACACTTAAAAAATTTATAGTAAGTCATAACTAGAGAAAAATTAAATGTTGTAGGACAGTATTTCCTTTAATATTATGAAACCGATTTTATTCATTTTAAAATAAATTGACACTATTCTTAAACCTATTCCCAATAAAGAAGTAAATATAAAAAATAAGTAAAACGATATTGGGAGAAAATGAAAGGTTTTCATCAAAATCTCTCTATTCTAAAAAAAAGTTTTTGGTGAACGGTTTCCAGAGAAAGGCTTTTTAATTACTGAACCAAATGACACATATATGGTATCAAAATGTCCGAATTCTTTCCGGATTTCCGAGTAAGCCCTTCGATTTTTCAAAAAAATTCTTAATTTTAAAATATTTCCATTTTTTTAGATTTCGGATAAGGTCGCAGTTACAAAGCAAGAAACTATGAATTTTAAAACAATTGAAAATATATTTCACTGTTTTTTTAACATTCAAATACATTAAATAATCATCTTTCTATTTATCACACTAATTTAAAAAATATATATTGGATTCTTTTTAACAATATTTATACTTTTGCTGTTCAAACGATTTTAGTTATATTTAAAACTAATGTATAATTAATTTATCTTTTATTTTTAAATAATTAATTCATATTTATATATTTATCTTTGTCGTTGTGGCAACCTAATCATTACTATATTTACAATAAAATATAAACTCGCTTTCAGAAATTTTGAACTTTTGCATTTATTTATTACAATAATAATTATTTTTATATCCTTTTGCAAGTTATATTATTTAAGGTAGTAAAAGGTAACTTTTTTTTATAATGCCAAAACGCAAAACTAGATATGGCGGGGGAATGTTTTAGAAATAAAGATAAAAATCGAAAGTCAGAACATTCGTGTCATTGCTATGAAACTGACACAATTTCGATGTTTATTTGTTCTCATGAAGCAAAATTCTAAATTTTCGTGATGTTTACGATAATTACTACATTTTTCACAGACAATCAATGAAAATCATTACAAATTTTAAGAAAGTAAAATTTATTCCGGAGATGTTTCAGTGCTTCTGAATGGATCTGTGTGAGAAAAACATTACCTTGGGGAAATGGTAAAAGAAAGTTTACACTGCTTTGTTACTAATTTTCTTGGAATTAAATGGCGATCCACCAATTCATATTGCCATAAAGGAACTGTTAAAATTTCGCCGCTGAATGAATATTCCCCTTTTTTGAAAGAATACCCCAGAGAAGTAGTTCCCCTGTTTTAAGAATGTTTTATAAAATGAGTAAGTGCTGTGAGCTGTGTTTGTGAGGATGGCAAAGAGATCCTTAAGTATCAGCGTCAGCAGTTAACGGGGGTTGGCGAGCGATAGCGAGCAGGGGGCGGTAGCTCCCTAGTAGATTAAAACTTATAAATAAACCAAATTTAACTGAAAGAAATTGAATCAAATAAGATGTATTTTCAAATTGATTATCAAGAAATACAGGTTCCATTTCAACAAACACTTCATACTTTAAGACACATTTTTTAAATTCATTATAATTCCTGTTAATCCATTTAAAAAAGTTTCAAAATAAACAAAGGAATAGATTTTTCCAAGAATACCATCTTATTAATAGATACATAGCTTCTTTCTTGGAATCAATGTAAGTTAATTTTTTTATTTTTCTGTCAATCTATGCTTTTATCAATGTATTTATCGGCATTTAAAGTTAAAATTTACTGAAACACAATTAGGAGATCATTATGATATGCTCTTGTGATTCCATTTTATTAAAGTGTATTTAGACAGAAATAATGGGGTTTCATACTTAAAAGCCTCACTTTGAAAAGGACGGAAAATAGTAAATTTTAAGTAGGTAAGTAAGGTGCAAGAACTAAACTAAATTCATTGGTGCACCAGCCCAAAGAGGCTGACGATGTCTATATTAGTTTTCGTGATAAGAGATCCATCAGTTGAAATGCGTATGTCTTCTTAAAGAATGTTTGGTTATTAGTTTATCAACTCACGGTCGGAATCAAAAGGATGCGCCAACCATTCCTATACCAGGAACGGACCACGGCAAGTATCCATGAACCATATCACTTATCTTCGAAGTATGCCATTTTACCCCAGGTGCGATATCAGTTTGCAAAGATAGAAGAGTTAGAATGTGTTTTGGGGTTAACCAAGTGCCGTATTTCATTAATAGATCCCTAACATAGCTTAGTAGTCAAAATGTTGAGCTATAGAAAAAATAGAGAAGAGTAAAGATATCTATGGCAAGTATCCCCGGTTTTCCATACTGTGCACTCACAGAAATACCAATATCTCGAATTGAGAGTTATCAATCCACCTATACTGCCAAATCATACTCACATTTCCCAAAAACCGCACATCCCAGGAAAAAAGAGTGCTCCCGAAAAGCAATCCATTATGAAAATAGAGACTTCTCCAATCCCGCCGCCAAGAAAACCTCACACGTCATCATAAACCTCCAACCAGGAGATTAAATCAGAGAGTCACCATTCAAGGCTTCAGGAATTTTTCCCTTATGAAATCTCGGGTCCGCAATTTTTCAGAAAAGTTGGCCGCGACAAATGGCCGTCTTCTCGAGCCAAGCTCTCCCCTTGAGCAAGATGGATGGCTGGTCTCGAAGAAGCATGTGTTGGGGGCAGTGGGGATTTTTTTTAATCTTTGGGCGTTGATGTTCCGCTGTGCTTTTTACGCCGATAATTCCTGGTGATTTTTTTTGTGAAGGGAGCTTCCTGTTGTGGGGGTTCCTGGTTTACTTTAGGGTGGGGGTTGTGTGTGGACACTGATGAAAGTAGTCCAGCTTGCGGTTCATCGTGATTGTAAGGAACTACAAAGGGAAGATATGAATTTTGGTTCTTTAAACTGATCAACCCCAGCTAAAAAAATCGTCAAAAATGCTTCAAAAAATTAAAGGTAATTGAAACACTTTGTCTGCAGTTTTCTTTAGAAAATTTGTAGTTCTTTTAAGATTATTGCAATGTCTTTAGAATGGTTTCAAAATTGCTGTAGAAAAACTGCAGACTTACGTGCTGAAAGTACTTTAAGTTCTATTGCTACGAAACAACTGCAGACTTTATAACTTTTGTTCACATTTTTAGTTAAAAGGTTACTTAACCATGAAATTAAAACCATTCTGGGATTAAAATTATCCTTAAGTTTCTCAACAGGGTACCTAAAAATGAAACGATCTAATATAAAAGGAAGTGAAATATTAATCCCTTTTACTTAAGATACAGAAGGATTAAATGAAAATGAAACTCCGAAATGGAAACGTGTACTCTTATTTATGATAGAAAACATTCACTTAAATGATGGGGATGTTATGCAACACCATCTAAAGATTAGACGGTATCTCGCAAAGTGGAAAACGAATTCTCTAAGTAAAATTTCTAGCTTTGTGCTCGAAACGAGAGATGTGGATTTAGACGGTAAAGTACTGAGGGGATATTGTGGGGATGCATTAAATATCAAATTATTTCTGCTCAATTTTGAGTATTATTATTCTCCCGAACGTCATAAAATGTAAGAAAACACACACTGTTTATTTTTATTTTGTCAACAAGTTTGTGAAAATTCCACCATAAGACTTATTGTATTCATTTTTACGCAGCTAGTATTTCGCCCCAAGTATTTAATTTCTCTATGAAGTGGATGAGATTAAAATACCAGATGGTTGTTTTTAAATAAAACTACTCATAACTCTTTTAAGGGGGAAACTTTTTGATATTTTAACAATAAATAATTTCATTTTTTTTTTCTTTACATGAAGCGTAGTACTCTAACATTATTGCTTTTAAACTATTACTGTAAGCTTTTGATAATTTTAAGTTGATTTAGGTCTAATTATATCAGTTCTTTACTAAAGTATGTTTTAGGATGATACGATGGAGAGGTTTAATCTGTGTTCGTATCTTCCTTCGGTTAGATAGCTCAACACTTAAACCGAGAATAAAAACTCAACGACAGAAAAGGAAGTGCATTTTGGATATATTTAAAGTTTCGGAGAAATCTGTAGATATAGAAATGCTTGTCAAAATGATGAATGGTAAATTGAGATATAAAAAGCACTTGATGGTGTTTTTATCGTATATCTTATTTAAAGTATTTTGAGTGCACTCTTATTCGAGTTGGAAAGAAAAATGAAACAGCTTTGAAAAAAGTAGGAAAGGTATTCATTGCTCAAAAGATTCGCAAAAAGTTAAAGAATGCATAGACCCTTGGAAAATATCCAAGATCTGTTTTTTTTCCGGGTAGCATTTCGGTTGTTTTTTGTCGAGTTTTTTTGCCTTAATGATAGTAAAAAGCATTTCTTATGTCAACACAGTACTTTAAACACTTTCAAAGAATTCGGAAACATCATAGTTTAAACAGAAGAATAAGAAATAGCGTTCTTCAATGTTCATAGGCCGTTGATGGGTATTATTATTGCCTCAGGATTTTGGTGGGGAAGCATTTTAAGAAAGGTCGTTACGTTACACACCTTGTTGAATCACATTTTCACTCCACACTCCATTTTTCAGTTGCATTTTTTATTAAGATTTATAAAACAAATTAAAAGATGTAGAAATGCCTCCAATCATATAGGGTGTTCATAAAATAACGAACTTACTTTAAAATTTTCTGTCGACGAACATATTGGTTAAAAAACCCGAAACTTTAAAGAGATCACTTTGAAGGGTTGGGAATTTTTTAACAAAAAAATGTCCATTTTTCTCTATAGATGGAGCTTTACCTAAATTTTTGCCTTGGTTTTGAACCGTCACCAGAAGTTCGATAGGTAAAAGTTTATTCAAACTATCAAATCGGGCAATAAGTGTAAACTCACAACTCTCAAGCGTCGCCTCCAACCGTCGACCGGTTTTGTCCTTGTAAGACCTCATCAACACGGTATAGTTAGGCAACGCAAGAGAGCGGAGGGCAAGTACTAGTCTAGCCGACTATAACTGGAAAAAGTGGTGACCAATCTGTTCTAGGAATGCCAAGTCATTCCAGCAGATGAGTGGAGGACTAATCAATGGGCACCACTTTTTCAGTTATAGTCGGCTAGACTAGTACTTGCCCTCCGCTCTCTTGCGTTGCCTAACTATACCGTGTTGATGAGGCCTTACAAGGACAAAACCGGTCCATGGTTGAAAGCGACGCTTGAGAGTTGTGAGTTTACACTTATTGTCCGCTAAACCAGCGATATTGGTGAAATACCCCACTTTCATCTATCAAATCGGGCACAAAATGTCCTCTTTTAAATTTCAGATTTTTTTACCCAATAGTTTCGTCTATGGAGAATGGGTTGTTATTTTATGACCACCCTGTAAATCCATTTACATCGAGTGAAGTAAAAAGTTATTCACACATTTAACACGCAAAAGCAGTATAGATAAAAATAGTAGAAATAGTTGTATTTATATTAAATATTATTTATTAAATATATATTTAATTAAATACAAAAGTATGTATCAATTGATATCCTGAAATTCTATTGTATGCCATAAATATTGGTAGTTACTGACTAAAAGAAAAACGAACATATACGAGCATACCACTTTGGTAGGTATATTCCTTCAGAGGCAGTGTTATTCTTAGGATTTTTGGAGGGGTAAAAATACTCATCGACTTTTTTAGGAGGCGCGAAATTCATTTATAAAGAGTGAAATACGAAAATAACATAAATTGTGCATATACAGACAAATATTTTACAAAACCACCTATTTTAATGGACAAAAAAATGAAGTAGAAAACACTGAGGATGCTATTTTGGTTTTTAACAGTAATAACATCTGTTAATTATAGGAGAAAATTTAAACATTAAAATAAAACAATTTATTTTACACTAAGCATTCTAAATGAAATATTTATTTAATATTACAAATTTGAGTAGGAAAAATATTTTTCGATTTTGGTGGGGTGTTTAGCATTTTTTTAAAGAAAAAACCTTTGTTAAAATTCAAAGCGTGAAAATATGCATGGCTAGTTTTTTAAAGCGTATTTCCGATTTTCAATGCATGAAATACGCTCTCAGAGGCGTTAAAAATATCTCTATTCAGAGGAGAAAATTATGCTTCAACAAAACTCGAGGAAATTTGAGCCCCTAAGAGTCTTTGAAAATCTCAAGAAAACATGCTCTTCGGGTAAACTAAGTATCATATTTATGAATATGTCTAGCTCTTAAGCGTTCCCAATGATTTTTCCTTTGCCATTACGGTTACGACGAAAATCACAATCAATGTCTGCTACTACAACCTTCCACCACCGTTAAAAACGACTTTTCATTTAATATTCTTATCAGCCTCGGCCAGGCCTTTGGTAATAACATCGAGAATGCATTTTACCCGAGTTGAGTCGTTCCCCCAAATCTTGGGCTGAATTAATGGTAAATCGTTTTGGTGGTCTGGGAAACTTTAAAGAGGACATGGGTTTGCAATTTCGAATTTAGGCTTAACTGGGTTTTGGGGGAAATAAATGTGAATTGGATTTGATTTCGGAATTAAGTTTCCTCCAGCAAACTCCTTAAGAATAAAGTTTCGAATTAACGAAGCGGATTGATTTAGGGAGTTAAAGGGCAAATTCCAGTGGAAGCTTTGTGAAAAGGGGACAGAAATGGCATGTTGTTAATGTAACCTAAAACCGTGAAGATGAACACATTTGGAGAGCCAAAACAAAAGTAATTGTTTCACTCCTTCCTTAATTCCATTTCAAGGATACATTGGATTTGGTTTAAAATAGCACCTTATCTGATCAATAAGTCTCAACAACTTCCTTTGTAAACAAGAGTCGTTATAAAAGGCGTTTATTGCAAACGTTTTTCCTATGAAACAATTAACAATTCAATACCCATAGAGTTGAACATTTTTGTAACCACCTCCTACTATTGGTTTCGGAGAAAAAAATCACGCTTTTTAATAAAGCATTGAGTTGTAGAGGCAAAAAGAGTTTTCAAACTACAAAAATTTCAAATCATTTCATCTTTTAAAAATGAATTTTTTAGAAACCAGAAGTTTGGTTCTATATTTTTAGAATTAAAATAAGTACTTTATGAGTTAGTGTTATAAACACTTTAAAGTTTGGTATTTTTTTCTCAAACAAAAAGTAGTTTTGATGTAAAAGTTATAGAATTACGCAAGCACTTCAAAATTCCATTTTAAACCTACAATAGCTCTATATTAATTCATTCTGATAAAAATTGCTCGTTGAATATTTTAATATTAAAATAATATGAAAACAAATAAGGATATTGCAATTTCCGATATTCATAATATTTTTTGCAAATTTGTTAATGGTAAAGAGTTATTTATTCTTCTACAAAAACCAAATTATTTAATTTGACATACAGGGTGATTCAGAATTCATCATCAATATATGGTTGGGAGGTAGAGGGGACCTAGACAAACATATTTCGTATTGGAATTGGGGGCGTAGTCGCACCGTTAAAGAGCTAGGACCTAATGTAGTGCGAGAGCGTTACAAAAGGATTTTATGCCAAGGCCTGTGTAACGAAACAAAACATAATAGAATGAAAATAATTATAATGAGGTAAAGCAGTATCTTGAAGTATTCTCGAAATCCTGCTTCGAGATCCATTTTAATAATGATCTAGTTTAAAAAACTTTTAATCCCAGTATTGTAAATACAAGTTTCACTGTTTCTTTCAGAATGCATTTATTGGAAAAAGTAGGTATGAGTAATAGTAGAAGAAATTTTATATGATGAAGCCTAGGTTTGAAAACATTCAAAGTAGTTACTTAAGAGAGAATGATTCGGTAATGTTTCAAAGTGAAATTTAATTTTTATTTGCGAATCTTAAGAATAAGTATGAACATCTCTCTTAAACCAGTCTCAACTTTCCCTTCGCATGATTCTTAAGCCTTTCAAACTTTCTCCCCAACAAAATAAAGACCTCTCAATTTATCAACCCCGCATAAATTGAAGCACTGTCAAAAGATCGTTTTTAACAAACCTTATCAGGAGTAAATAAATTTTCCAGGATATTTCTGGTAGAATAAATCAAGAAATATCTCGAACCGGATTCGAGAAATGCATTAAAAATTACCCAGCACGGAAAAAAGTTCACGTCATTATGATGAAACGATACTCCTTAAGCGAACTCTCCTCTCTTGTCGCACATTTTGAGTTTTCAACTCTAAATAATTGATTGGAAGGTAAAGATTAAGTGTCCTTCGAGATATTGTGCTCTTTTCTAATTGGATGGGCAAATTGGAATTTGATTATGCGTCATCTTTCAAGCCTTCCTCTGAAAGGGTATCAGAATATCCGCAAAATGATTCCTCACATTGGGTTTTGTATTTTAATTATTGGACACGAGGATGGAATTGATTCATTTTTTGTTTCTTTGGGATTTTCATCGGTTTCCACGGCAATTAGTTTTGATAGGGAACTGAGAATAATTGGATTGGCTACGATTTTTTGAAAGGTTTTGAAATAATGCCTCACAAAAAAGGTTTTGTGAACTGCGTTTTGAATTAAGAGTTTAAAGAAAAATATAAGTAAAAATTGTCTGGAACTTTTTTATAAGGATAAGAATCACTAGAAATGATTTGCGGATGAAAAGAAAAATATTCTAAAAATATTTATATTAAAAAGGACTGCAAAAAAACGTACTAATGATCTCTATTTTTAGTATATTTTAACCCTATTAATCAGGATAATACATACAATAAGTATGTAAATCCTTTAGCTCATGATAAATGTTCTAATGTATTTAATTTTTTCCTTTAATTGTAAAAACAATAATAAATTTATCGACACATTTGAATTTGTGGGTAGTATAAATTTATTTTAAAATGTGTTCATTTTATCCCCAGATATTTATAATAGAGTAGTAATATTTATAAATAAAAAATACATATGGGTAAAAAAAGGTACCCATAATATCCATTCATAATAGAATCAAGTTTAGGAAAGGGATACTGAGTGTAAATTAAAGAATTCCATAAAATTGAAAGTAATAAAATAATAAACAAATTTTATAATTATTATTACAGTTTAGTTTATTAGATTTTTTAAAATGTATCATCTCACTAAAATTAACCCTCTTTTGTTTTTTATTAAAATTATACAACCTTAAATCGATATTTAAAACGCCTTTTTTTCATCAAATGTAGCACTTATTTGACTAAAATATCCTTTTGTAATTTCATGTTCCAAAAAGAAAAAATTATTAAATTTAGCAATTTATTATAAACTATTTAAAAGAAATATCTATTGAATAACGTAAAACCCATAAGAATTACTACAAAAGAACTCAATACTTCTATGTGCAGCTCTTTTGTATTTGGAATGTCTAAAACCTTTTCCCCAAAGCTTACGTAACTGTTTAAAACATATCGAATGAACGTCTAAAATCAAAAGCAATAAGATAAACACCCATTCGCTTTATGTATCAATTGAGAAGACCAAACTAATCCTGAATCTCATTTAAAGACAAGCAAGGTTATTTGTCTTATTACTTCCACTTCACTAATCCTTTTCTTGTTTTGCCAATATAATACCCCAGATTACTCAATATGTATCAGGAAATAAATCTCGGGTGACTTGTTTCCAACAAATGCTGCATCAACAATCCCAGTTACTCCATACTAATTACTCGAATTCTGATCGCATTCGCCAAAGAATCGAGCGGGCCACATATCACTCATTAATTTTAAGACCCCCGCCAATCAATTTTACCCCAATAGCGGGGCTCCCAAAGATTAACTTTCGCCTCTAAGAATTCCAACAATCGCCTCGCTCTTATCTTGGCACATCGCAGAATGGAAGTTTTCTAGCGTTAGGCTTAACTCCGGCTTTATTACAGCCGCCATTTTGTGTCCTTTAATATGGCGGGCGCGATATTTCATCTTGGGAAACCTATTGGGATTTTCTGTTTACATTTATCTCCATGCGTCGACATTAATAAAAGTCTATCGTAATGCCGGTAAGTTATGATATTTTGGATCACGGGCAGGGCCTGAATCAGTCGGCGGTTATCTTTACTGTGGAACAGTCGCCTTAATGTTCCGGATTATGTAGCTAATTAACTGTTTGCTTAGCCGGATGTTTTGGTTTCTGTAACCTCGGAGACACCTGGTGATTTATATTGCGAGAGATATATTGGCTGGAAAAGCCTTACGGCGCATTTTCCCTGCCTAAGCTTTCTTATGGGTATTATGGGACTAGGAATAGGAGAGGATAAACATAATAGCGTCAAATATCGCAATCTCTTGTGAATTGGGCGATACTTGTTTTCCTGTTTGCTTTCTGTAGTAAGTTAAAATAGTATAAAGAAAGAATTAAAGCAGGGAAAACCTATGTGATACCTTAAAATAAGCTTTTGTTACTTTTTAAGCAATATTTAAAGGGTTTTTAGGAAAACCTTTTAAACTCTTTACTAACCCTTACACCAAGCAAATGTATCAAATAATAAATTCTAATTCTTAATTTTTTTTCAGACTATTGTGACTGAAACATCCTTCTTGCAAAGGTGATGTAATAAAGTGGTTTTAAATTTATCCATACATTTTATTTACTAACCCATACATTAGGGTGTCCCAAAAAAACCCGACATTTGAAATTGTTAACTCTCACTCTCCAAAAATGTTCTTTCTGTGAATGCAAGACACTTCGATTTTTTTTTAAATTTTTAAAAACATTTAGGGGGCATCCATAAATTACGTGAGGTCAAAAAGGGGGGAGGGGTTTGGAAAAATCTCACCAAATCTCACCACGGGGGGAGGGGAGGGTCGATTAAAATCTCATGTCAACTTTTTAAGTTTGAAATTAAACGATTTTTTAAGTTTGACAATGGAATAATACCCACAGATAAGATGCTGTGGTGATTTTTAGGCGGAATAATGTCCTTTTCCCCCACATCATTAATAATGGAAAAGTGTAGGTGCTGTGAAGCACAAAATGCAAACGAATTGGATAAAAAATTATTTTTAAAGGTTGTAGGTAAATCTCACTTGGGGGAGGGGGGTCCAGCAAAATCTCACTAAATCTCACCAAGGGGGGAGGGGGTCCAGATTTTGGAAAAAACACCTGACGTAATTTATGGATGACCCCTAGAGGTCCCCCAAGGTCATTGAATTTTCAAAAAAGGGGCCAATAAAGGATGAAATTTAAAATTTTTCATAATTTTTTTAAATAACCATTAATGCTAAAATGGCATTATTTTTTGGAGGTGAGAGTTAATAATTTCAAAAGTCGGGTTTTTTTGGGACACCATACACAAAAACAGATTTCATTATCTTTTTAATTTTTTGTATAATATGAATAACTTTATTGTAATGAAGAAACAAACGTATCTGCACAAATAAAATTAATTTAAGGACTGGTATACAGCTGTTTTGGAGATGCCAAAAATCTCCTTCGTCAGTGCCTAAATCTTTAAGGAGGTCCATGGCATCTCCGAAACAACCGTTTGTGTGCCAGTCCTTACCATAATTCTTAATTTTACTTGTGCATATACGTTGTTTATTCATCACATTAAGCTTGCACAAAGTATTTTTATATCATTAACTTTATTGTAGTTAAATTGTCAGATGAAAAATTAATCTCTATCAGGGATGGATTTGAAGATAAGTATCGACGTTTACAGATAATAGTCATCATTACAAGTCTATAAACATAAATGAATAAAAATCTAATATGAGAAAAATTGACAGATTTCAAAATATTGCGTATAGATGATTGAAGGTTTGTTTCTTTTATATGTTACAGTTAAAGTCCGGAAATCAGTTAATTTGCAGATAACCTAGGTAATTTGCAGATTAACGAGGGTGATCCGTTAAAGAGCGAAATTTTTTTCAATTTCTAAGATTACCAAGGTAATCTTGAAATTACCTAGGTATTCTGCACTCTACCGACTAGACACTCGTTAATCTGCATACTACCTGTAATCAGTTATTTTACATATTAACGAGGGTGATCCGTTAAAGTACAAAAACTTATTTAATTTTTATAAAAAGTTTAAGGTGGTTTGGGGGGCTGCCGCCCCCCCCCAAACCCCCCTGCCCTAACTATAACCAAACTCGTTTTGGGGGTAAACAGTAACAATGACGAATCAGAAAAGGGGACTCGGTACTTTTTGATATTACACAAAGCACGCAAATCACACAAAAATAGTATTGAAATAGGAATTTTAATACGAATAGAATATAAAAGTACCAACTTAGATTTTGTATCAATTGTGATTTTTTGATCTCGATTTGACAACATATTTCAATGAGCACTTAAAATAGCAAATCTTAATGAAAGCGCGGTGTAATCGGCTGCCAGCCTATCCTAAACTATTGCTAGGATTCGCGATCGATTACATATCTTAAACCCTTGCCCAGGTTCTAGCGATTATTGAATTAACGTTTGTTGAAAAGATATTTCAACTGCTGGGACATTTGCTTTCGTTAAAAGAAATCTCTGTCACTCTGAAGTCGGAGCTTCAACACAATTGTTTTAAAATACCAGTTTTAGTAGTAATTTACAATTGTTTTAAAATACCAGTTTTAGTAGTAATTTACTGAACTTAAGCTTGTAAATTTACTGTACTTACTTGCTTGTATTAGTTTGTTTAACATTCAACTTGACAACTACCAGTGCTACGCACTAAATTTGAAATCAAAACACAAAATATGACAACAAACTACGTTTTGAAACCCGACTGCGCAGGGGTAAGCGCATTGCGCAGTGAGCACCTCAACATTTTAACAGAAAGGATTGAGCGAAACAAATTATTTTGAACTTCAACTATCAAGAGGCCGTTATAGTGTAGATTCCCTAGGTAAAATGCGAAAAACTCAAATATCTGCACATTAACGACAGAAATCAGTTAATCTTAAGTTTACCTAGATATTCTTTAGAATAACTAATTTTCAACTTTAGCGGTAACACATACAAGAAACAGATAAATGTTAAGATGGTAAACAACTATTCTTAGACTGTTGTTCAGTTGTAGACAACTTTTCTTAGTTCATCTCGAGAGTCTGAGTTTCGTAAGAAACATTTCAAGAAACGTATGCTCTTAAAACTTTTGGAACCTAAAATTCCCCCTCCTGAATAAATATCTTAAAACTTGCAATGCTGAAAAGAGAACAGGTGTATTTTAAGAGCTTATGAAATTCTTCGACCATCAAATATATTCGTAGCAACAACCAGGCCTGACCCAATCGATGAATCAAAGATTAGGATTTCCATAGAGAGGAGACACAAAATCAGGTATGCATTATGCAGAGGTTTTGTAGACCACCGGCAGACAAAAACCATGAATCTGAAGCACAAACCATTCCCAAAAGCATCCAACAAACAAGCACTGAAAAAGGCTTTATTTCATCACGACCCCTGTAGGAAGAAAAAAACACAACAACGGAATAGTTCTCGGAGCTGGGAGTCAAAGGAAACTTTTTACACCATAAATTTCCGAAGCTCCGAAATTGTTTTTAGTGACAAACTCCATGAAAACATCTCAACTCCGCCCGGATCGGAGCATACTTTTGTCACTGTAACCGAGAGGAGAACGCGCGATGTTGAATTTCCCAACGGAAAATACGAATCCTGACTGCTGAAAAACCCTTCTCTCTCGCTCTTACATTATTTCGATCACGCGTCCCGATGCTCGACGCTGAATAACTTATTCAACTCCCAACTCGGCACAAGAGTGCTTCAATAGAAGTGAGTGTAGGGAATGCGAGTTTAGTGTAGATATTCGGTGCACATTATTGTCACTGAAAAATTAATACAATGGGATGTGGGCTTTTGGCGAAGTGCTACTTTTTTATGTGAATTGAATTTTTAAATTGGATAAGCCGTGTAATAAAGTTCTCTGCTTTCGTCTCCTTTGAATCACCTCATTTTTGGAATTTTCTAGCTCTACGTTTGAAAATGGGTTCTATTAATGGTAAAGGGTTTGTGCTTACTAGCAGTTTTAAATTATTCTAATAAATAATACTTTCACATAAATAATTTGTTATTCTATTTATTTTTAAGCATCTCGTCCGGAAAAAAAGTTATTTACGCTGATGTAAATAACAGTTTAAAGATTTATTCAAATACTGCAACCATTCAGCCGTTGATCATTTGGCATTAAATTTCATTAAACTAGCTGATTATAAGTTAGAACAGCATAGTAAATACTAAAAATTTGCTGTTAGAACCTAAAAACTGCATGAGGATTTACCATTTACTATTGTGAATCATTGAACTTTTGTTACAAAATATTCCTTTTTTATATCCTAATAGGTAGGAGTGATAAGCATAAATTTGTTATTAAAATATATCTTTTTACAGAAAAACCTCAAAAATTGATAAAAATCATCAATGTCTGTATAATATTATCCTTTTTATGACTTTTGACTACGGTGATTGACGATTAAATCGTATTTATTCATTATTACTTTATTTCTTCCATACTTATTATCATTCTTTCTTCGGTTATTTATCATAAGTTCTGAAGTTCTAGTTTCTCATAATCTTTCCTAAGATGCAGACATAAAATTTAAACAAGTCTTCGAAATCGACAATCAAAAAATACTCAACGAAAAAGTTTAAAATCATCCACAATAAAATTCATTATCCAACAAGAATCAGACAAAATTCTCAAACTCCCTATCAAAACCAAATACTAATCAAGCAGCCTCAATTCTGCTTCCTAATTAACTCAAGGTCTCTCATAACCTTTTTCGAAATAATCGCCACATCAAAGGTTTCCATTTAAAAGACTGCTACCCTAAAATTTCGAAACGCAACCATAATTAAATTTTTAATGCAGAGAATCTCCCCACACGTACCGATTTCAAAAGGAAATTCAGACATAAACAAACAAAAAAGAACTTCATCATAATTTCCAAAACGAAACGGCAAAGCATAATCATCCCAAAAGAACGGTTACAGTCAAGACCTCCTGGTAAAATAATTGGCTGATTGAGAACTTCAGAAATGAGACTGCAATTAAACACTTAAACGATGTTGTGATCGTGAGCACGAGAGAACTCGGGTGCTACCTTTCCCATAAAAAAGCCGTTTTTGTTTTTACTAGACGTGTTGGACATGTAACTACTGGAGATTATGAATGGCCCTTCCGAACTAGTAGCGCTCAAAATGGCAGACTTTGCTGCTGGATTAAATTTTTGCTTCTCCTTGTTGCGTGGATTGTTTTCATTATGGTTCCCCAGAATCGGGCATTTCTGGATGTTCTGTAGCGGAATTTTATGCAAGAATGAACTCAACATTTTTTTAGTTTTAATCGTTTTAAGGGTTATTCACTATTTAGAGTGAAAGTTATCTTTCCGTAGTTTTGCGTTAGCTGTTTTTAAAAGGTCTGAATATGAAACTGTTGGAGTGGGTCGTGTTACCGCTTTAAAAGAAAAGAAAATAGAAAGACCGGTGCTTAAGTTTCTGGGTTAAACTCTTTTAAAATGAAATTTAAGTCCTTAGTTCCTTGAATAGTTTTAGTTTCCTATTTAACTTTTGGTTTATGAAAAAAGCTTTATTTAGTTTCCTAATTAAATGGGTCTTGAGAATACTTAATTTAATACACAATAACAGTAAGTTATACTGACTTCAGTCAGATTTCCCTTTCGAAAAAAAGCATGATTTTTAAATGTGTGCTCTACATAAAAAGCGACTGATATTTTCTTTAAAAGATTTTCGTTTATCGGTTAAATTCGCCTATGTTTTTCTTAAGTGTTACTTTAAAAATATGTAGACACGGTTTTATCAGGTTTATAAATTTACCCAATGAAATATAAAAAGTTAATGTTCAAAAAACTGGTAAAGGGGTACAGATATTTTTCATTTCTTAAAAACTTTTAGTTTAAAGGAAGGAAAAAACTTTTGTTTAAAGGAAGGAATAACTGATTCACAATTCTAAGTGTGAGTTGATGCCAGTTTGGAGGGAAAAATCAAGCTGTTTGGGTAATAATTAATAGGTATGAAGAATGAAAAGAACAAAGAACATGGTTTTATGGATAAAATGAATTTCTATAAACCTGTTTGTGAAGGAAAACATAAATTTGATGTTAATACGCAAATGCTTTTAGATTCTTATATAAGTACCGTTAATAAAGAAAAATATATTATAGATTATATACTACCTGTAGTAGAGATAAGTTATGAAACTTTTTCTACGTACACATTTACATAAAATCTTGCTAGGAAGAAGATTTAGAGATACGTTTCCCCCTTCATACCCAAAGTTGGGGTCTCATTTGACATGCCTAACCATCCATTGGTTTGGCTTCAACACTCACAACTCAAATAACACTCTAAAATGTTTAGCAAAAATACTAAAAAAAGGTACTACCTTTAGGGAAAAAAAGACACCAGCATACATCGAAGAACCTTCTATGTATTCTCCAAACAACCCCTTCTACCACACCTGTCCTTTCCAACAACTGCAATCACAAAGCATCTGCGTGAGAACCCCATTAAACCCGAGTCCAGTTTAATCCTCTCGACCGCCTAATTCGAGCCCAAGCAAGCGTCCCTTCGCAAAGTTCATCGCAACAGCTTGCAGACCCAACAGTCCGTGGGCTATCTGGCTCCGGACACACGGCGGTCACGGACCGATTAGGGGGCAGGGCGGCTCACTGTGCTTTGATCACGTGCTTCGCTTGGTCTCATAGGGCGTGCGAATTTATTGCATCATGGCCGAAAATGAGAAGGCAGCGGCCGGAATGATGATCTGGGTTTCGAACGGCCATTGCGGAATTATGACTGTCTTGGATCCATGTTTGCTTAACTCACAATGAAAAATCCTAACAGAAGGTCCAAAACTATATTTTCAAATTCTGGACCGGTTGGAGGGTTTCACCACGAGGAACTATAAATGATTGAAAGAGAGATAGGCTGTGAATTTTGGTGACCAAACCTGTGATTGACTGTTACGTGTTCATTCAAACTGTCACTCAATCTGGTACTTTCGAAGGAGAAGGAAAAAAGTTTTTCTCGACCAATCAGGCTTTTTCTTCGCCTCTCGTGACCTAGATGCGATCCCAGCCCCAAAAAAGCCCCCAACCCATCCAACTTTTCGATTTCCATTATCACCTATGGCCATGGACTCTCTGTTCTCGTACTCTGTGGTTTAGCTATTACCTATACCGTTTTGGAAGAAGAAGGTTTAGCGGCTCCAAGAGAGCATGCAAATACCTCAATCAATCAAACCATTGTTGACTTTAATCGAGTGACTGTCAGTTTGTTTGCTAATATATCATCACGCCATTTGTAAAAAGAACGTAGTCATGGACCAGAACCCACCGAACTAATTAAAATAGTAAATCCTTTAATTATTCAATTATCAGATAGTAAAAATACGAGTACAGTTGAAGCTCTTATAAAAACCAGATGGCTCTTTTTTTGAAAGAGTTTACTTTGGTAAAAGTAGTGGTCCTAGTAGTCGCCAATTTGGTATATTGAGTTATTGCCAATGAGTGTGCCTAGCATTAAGGACTTTTGAAGTTAGACAGATGGTTTTTAAAAAATCTTCTACTGCCGTAACAAAATATTTTGCACTAAAAGAAAGCCGTTGAATTGCTTGTCACATCCTATCAATGAGAACTGATCTATGATCAATGAGAACTATTTGAGTCCTTCAAAAACTTTAAAACATGAAACTTGCTTAATCGATCTAAGAGTTTTGGATAGAAAACATGGTAATCACACAAATTATTAAAAGTAATCAATTATAAGAAATTTTCTTTATCCTCAAAAGAATTCAAGCTATTCGAAAGAATATGATTTCGAGTATGCGGCTGTTTCATAAAAAATTATTTAGTGTAATTAATTAATTAATGCTAGCACATAGTTAAACGAAGTAAAATTTTACAAGAACCGATAAAAGAACATAAGTCGATTCAAACTTTTTTGGATTGTTATACATATACAGGATAAATATAATTAGATAATCTTGATTGGTTTCTAAAAATAACTACTGTGTGCTATTATAAAATTGGGAGATTATATGCAATATACCGAACGATAGAAATAACTGAAAAATTAAATAGTATGTGTGCTTTGTGTGCTATATTGAACAAGTCTGGTTTACACTTCCTATGTATTTTAGTAACTTTTAAGTTCCCAATTCGTTATTTGATTCATATAAAATTAATTAATGCCTCAATATTTGTTTTCAAATTATAAGGCTTGCCAATTAGCAATTTGTTCCGTCCTACTCTGTTACTTACTACGCTAATTGAATAACTTACTTTTCCATACATTTAATATTAATAATTTAGAAGAAGATTAAAATTTTCCCTGAATACTATTTCAAAAATTTTATTTTCCCCTTTTAAAGAGGTATGAAAAGATTTTTCTCGAAGTTATCGAACAAGAAAGTATATTAAAACTATTTATGTTCGGCTGAACTCACCGAGAAATAATTCATTATAATATCCATTTTCAATTCACGGGTAATGAGTTTTCGAGACATGTCTGATAGAAAAAGCAGGATATTCTAGATTCAAAGGTTGCCATTATGGAACCTCAAATTCTGTAATTGAAACATGTAATTGAAATCTGTAATGATTTTCAGAGTTTTAATGATCTTTGGTGTCAAATAAAACTCAGAAGAAATATCAAATGATATTTTTTGGACAAATAAACAAAATATGGCATTGGATTAAAAGAACCCGTAAGAGAAATTGATTTTAATTTTGATATTTTGGATATTAGTACTTCTCTGGGTAAATGTAAATCAGATCCAGATTAATAAAAATTTTTAACGCAGGATTTTTTTTCCTTTTGTGACCTTTATTATGTTTTACTTCAAAAGCTACAGTCATAGTTTTTTAAATTTTCAATCATTCTAAAATGTCATGTAGTTATGACTTTTTATTGTGAGTAAATTTTGAAGTCAATTAATTATTTATTTATAGAAATCGAATAAGATGGTTATAATATATAAGTAAAATGACTATATAAGTTTTTTTATACTTTGGGGGTACAAAAAAAGCAGAAAACTTACTTCATTTCAATAATTAGTAAAAGGTAAAGTAAATAATTCAAAATTTAGGACCAAAATATTCAAACAAAAATGTTTCTTGTTGCAAACTTTGAACGTCAACAAAAGACATTGAAGGTTTTTACTTGACGAGCTTTTTAAAACCCTAAGCATAAAGAAAAAGATCCGGGAAAAATAAATGACAGCAATGGGTTCTTGTCAAAATCCGTTAGAAAAAATTCACTAATTTATTTCTATATTTATTCTATAAACATTTTGAAAAACTGAGCCAGATAAAAATTCTCCTTTGAAAAATCTTAGAAGTAAAGCTTTTTTAAACAAATATCAGATAGATAACAAATTAGAAATTTAAGATGTTGTACAAAGTTCGAACATTTAAACAGAGAATTATCTGAAAAACTTATTATATTTATTTCCTTATCAAGCTTTAATAACACGTAGTTCGTAAAGAACAATTTTTGTTTTATTCAGAAAAATTAAAATAATTTGACATCAGAACAAAGCAAAATTCTCTCTTACAGAGAACATTTGAATTTTCTAACGAAAAGAACAAAAACACACTTTTCAATTGACTCTTTCTGAATAAATTTAAGTTACCGCCTTTGTCTCGAAACCAGAGAATACGTATATTCTCGAACCCAAAGCATCGAACGATTTTAGCTTATCTAAAACAAGCCATTGAATGGCACCGGCATTTTATTATTTGTTTGCTTCGCTAAGAAGATAATTTTTTTAAGTATTCTGAGAGAATGGTGGGAAAATCAGATAGTGTGGGTTCATCACCAGCTGCATCAGTTCATCCGAAGGCTTTAAATGTCGATGTCCTTATTTTGAGTCGATGTTCCTCCTGCTGAATTCATTTTGGGGGTTGCTGTTTTTAAGAAGCCTCAGGTGTTTGATGTTCCACAGAAAGGAGTTCTGACAACGCGAATGTTATCGTCTGTTTCCCTGTCGCTCGATGAATATTTTATGTCCCAAGAAATTTTTCCTCTTTTGAAATTAAGTTAAAGATCAAAAGCTTCGATTCGAACCAAAGAGTGTCGATAGGGAGTTGTTTAGTTCTAAAGGGGGGAGTTGTGGGTGAGCTAAAAATCTTTGTAACCGTAAAGGAGAATAGAAAAAGAAAAAAGGACCTTTAGGAGATTTTAATCTTAATTTGTTTCTTAATAATAAAAATGATAAGGTTATGATAAGGTTTTTTTTGCTATCAAATTTTTAACTGATTGAACATCTCATTCTAAATAAAAAAAAATTGTACTAGATAGGGTTTACTTAAATGCCTTTCAAATATCACGTACAAATGTTTTTGACCATTTTTGAATCCCCTCTCCTCCTTGAAAGCAAATATATGCAAGTTGCCAACCCTTCCTTTTATAATTACATAAACAAAACTGCCGAACCTCCTCCCTAACCGTTTTACTTTTCTCATACACTGTAAAAAATAAGTCTTTTAACGTATTCTTTTCCGTGAATTTTTCATGGATTAATTCGGTAAACTACAAAACGGAATTTTCATCGTGAAGTTTTTCACTTAAGAGGGAAATTTTCCGTTTTTTTATTTTCCTATCCCCACGCATGCGAATTGTGCCATTTCTCCACTAGTTTTGGTTAGAGAGCCTATATACGAGAGAGAGGTGACAACTCAGTATAGCGCGCGCAGATCGGTAAACAGGTTTTCTGTTCGCCACAGCCGGTTCCCTCCATAGGATTAGCATTGGACTCGAGACAAGCGGCATGATACAGTTTGGACAGAACTGGATGCGCATAGACGCTTTTAAGCGAGTTGTCGTCTCTCTCTCGTATACAGGCTCTCTAGTTTTGGTTAGAGAGCGTGTATATGAGAGCAAGGCTAAACTGGATTTAAGGGGACATCCATAAATTACGTGAGGTCAAAAAGGGGGGTCTGGAAAAATCTCACCAAGGGGAAGGGGGGTCGATTAAAACCTCACGTCAACTTATTAAGTTAGAAATTATACGATTTTCTTTTTTTTTAAGTATGAGAAAGGAATACACACAGATAAGATATTGCAAATCATTTTTAAAAAGTTGTCGGTAAATCTCACTTGGGGGGAGGGGGGTCCAGCAAAATCTCACTAAATCTCACCAAGGGGGGAGGGGGTCCAGATTTTGGAAAAAACGCCTCACGTAATTTATGGATGGCCCCTAACTGTGCTTTATACGGCTTGCGCAATTACATGAAAAGCTAGGATGCTGAAGGCTTATTCACACATCCCAACGGTTGGGTCCTGACGAGCTTATTGCGCATGCTCGGGGAGAAAAAATGGATCTTCTTTAGATGATTTCTAACAATAATGAATCCCCACTGGTGCAGTGGTAGAGCGCGTGCTCAGCATGCGGTAGGTCGCGGGTTCGGTCCCCGATTTATTGTTTTATTAAAATTTCTAAAAAAGCTTCCTGAAGCTGGGAAAAGAAGTTAGCGCCATCTGTCTGTCACTCATGGCATTTCTTTTGACGGAAAAATAATTATTGGTTGGTTGATTTCATATGATTCAAAAATATGCTTAAAAGGAGCCACAGACGAGCAACTTGGTCATCAACCGGGTTGATTATTTTTCCACGGATCGTGAACCTGGTTAACAAAAATGTAAACAATGAAGAAAACATTAATCAGATTGTGAGAAACTAATATATTTTTATACTTTAAATGCAAAATTATACTTATTTTAATTATTCTCTGGTGCTAAAATTATATATTTTTTAATTTTTAATGCTTAGTTTTTTTATTTTTCTACGCAAATTGACGTCGAGGTTGGCAACCAAGTTGCTCGTCTGTGGGCCGCTTTACTATTTATTTATTTTATTTTAAAGATAACTTTTTCGATGATGATGTGTCCACGACGAATTGAAATCAAATATTGCCATGGGCGGAGATGACAGCCCTTGCAATTAATACTATTTTATTATTATATTTAATTTAGATAGCAATTTAAAAAATTTAATTGGTATAGAATATAAAATATTAAATTTAGTTTCAATAATGGTTATAGTGGAACATTATTGATAAATATTATTCTTATACAATTCTTCAGCCACTTTTCTAGAAGGATCAAGTCGCAGGGAAACTCATGGAAAGATACATAATCACCCCTTTCCACACGATATTTCATCTTACTATTCGAGGTACAATAAGGTACACAACAATTCACCATCCTCACTATTAAGTTGAAAAATCTAGTCGAGACAGATCGTTATTTAGAAAACCTTATTTTGTTTTTTCACAAGAAAACAACTGCAGACTAAAATGAATTTTAAGACTTATCAATTATAAAATGCGATGTCAAAATTTTTAACAGTAATTTGGATATTAAACAGTAGTATATCAACAAAACTGCCTATCTCTCTGTCAATCATAGTTCCTCGTAGCGCCCTCAAACCCTTCCAGAATTTGAAAATATCGTTTTGGACCCTGTGTTAAGATTTTTCTGTGTGCTGCGAATTTTAAAGAGCCGAAGCAAACCAACCAACCAACCCTAACGAGCGGTGCCCCTCAAGCGGTAAGAACGGGAAACTTCCAGCGCCGCCGTCGGCTCTTTTGATCTTTTGGGTAGTGGATAAGCCGTATAACCTACGGTCGCGATCAAGTTTAGCCGTGACGAGAGAGAGACGACAACTTGGTATAGCGCGCTGATTGGTCAAGAGCGTTTTCTGTTTGCCGGAGGCGGTAGTTATAGGTTCCCTCCATAGGATTAGCATGGGACGCGAGACAAGGGGCTTGTTCGTAAAACTGTAGCTGGGCGGTTTTAACTGCGCGGAAGGATGCGCAGAGACGCTTTTAAGCGAGTTGTCGCCTCTCTCACGTCAGTGATATAAGCTCTCTAGTTTTGGTGAGACTCACAAACGGCTGTATTCTGACAGCTCTCCTGCTGAAATGAATTTCGCGTTAATATAATCGAAACAAGATTAGTATTTCAGAAATAAAATATTTTTGATTCACAGTATTCTTGAGGTGTGTTTTGTCTAGTTAGTTATTTAAATGATTACTTATATTTTTTAAATCTTTTGCTCTTTTGTTTTACACAAAAACTTTTTTTAGCGGCATTCGCTCCAGTTGTTTGGTGGTAAAGTACTCGTCTGCCATACTAGTGGCCCGGGTTCGAGTCCCGGCGGGTGATCCAATTTTTGATTAAACTTTCATTAAGTTTTCAATTTAATTTTTTACATCAGGACCATTTTTTTGAAAGCAGCTAATTATTATTACTAAATTCTGTATTATTTTACTAGATAAAATTATTTAATGATCAAAGTACAAAACTGACGGACCGATTCAATATTTTATTATTCCAACTACCCCATACCTATGGGGGAATAGGTAAATACATGAGGGTAATTGTGAACGTAAAAAACTGAGCCTTTTTTTATCTTTGACACTTAGGCAGTTCAATGAGATCTGGATCAACAAAGCGTATGCAGAAAAAGTTTTAAATGCTTTTACTTGTTTGCAGTGATAATGAGAAGTTAAAGTAACTAATTTTGTTGCCAATTACCCCACCTAGCCCTAGGCACTTAAAGAAATTAAACACAAACCCCCCCCTTTCTGATGAACCCACAACAATCCCCAGACATTACCCCGAGTTCTTTACATCTATGAGAAGCCCTACTTTCCATCAAGTTTTACTACCCTGGGAATGGCAGCAGATTGCGTTAATCTTCCCCTTGTTCTTACGTAAGAGTATCGACAGAAGCAAATGGTTTTATCTTCATCGTTTCCAATAGATGGACTGGACAGATCGACCCTTAACTCATAGGAACCATAAACCCAACGTTATTCTCAATCTACAAATGCTCCTTTTTCGTTTTCCTTCGCAGGGGAATATTGGATCTTGTATTGAGGATATCAATCGTCTTTGGGAAAGGACTTCATCAAGGCCAGGGATTACTGATTTCTCAGAAGATGGACGACTTTCCAAGTGTTCCCTGAAAGCGAGTTAAATTCTTTGGGGGAAGATGCTGGAAGTTGTAATATAGTGTGTCAAGACGTGTTAAAATCGTTGAATATCTCTCTCAATACGGTATATTTATTAATCTTTTACAATTTAGGATTCTAAAGGTTATAATTGCTGAAATTTGGAAACAGGATATATTTGTATTTTCAATTAATTCTTTTTTCAGTAAGACGTTCAATTCCAAATTTTATCAAGCTCGAGATGTATATTACATTAAAGGTTTCTTTCGAGATGACATCTCGAAACTTGAGCGCAAAATAATAAAACTTTATTTACGGTTAGCATGAATTTTGTGCCACATTTTGTAACCTGAGACAAGCACGGTCATTGCAATGGTGAAAAACAACTAAGCTAGTATAATGATCTAGGTAAGTGGTTATCAGGTTTATTTCCATTCATGAGTGTTGTCTAAAAAACTATTTACTGATCAGTGGTCATATAATCTTTAGCCTAATAATAGAAGCTTTGGAATTTTGTTATCATCTGGTGCAATAACATGTTAGTTTTGTGGACATGTGAGCAATCCTTTTATACCATCTAATGCAAAGATTGGGATTGCAGTTATGTTTTTTATAATACCCTATTTATAATTAAAATTTGTATTTGATCTACAGTTGAGTCTAAGAATGTGTACTTTATTAGAGAAAACAAAGAATATGCACTTGATTAGAGAAAAACAACTTTTTAAATATAACCATATTAACTTCATCTATAAAAGAAAATGAAAAAAAATGGATGCAAAAAAACTCCATTTAATATATGTTTAAAAAAACTTACAAGAATTAAAACCAAAGCTATAGAATAAAAACTTTTAAGCAGTCTGTTTCCAATTTTTTTTTATTTTAAATTAAGTGTGATTATTAAATTGTAAAAAAAACTTCTCAAGTTCTTATAAAAACAATCATAGAATCAAAGAAAATTTTAATATCCCATATTAAAAGTGCGTTTAAACTTAAATGTCAAAAACTATTTATAAAGAACTACTTCAAACTCTTCAAAGCACTATTTTCCAATATCTCGAAAAAGATATGAAAGCAACATATAAAAAATATGCGTTTTAGATTTCAAATTTAAAATATTTCATATGCAAGAACTTCTTAAGATAGATTCAGTCTAGGCTGGAAGAAAAACTGAATATCGTATAACACATGCTCTTTAGAATTAAATTAGCCAAATGTGAGTTAAGAAAAGAAGAAATAAATTGAAATTCGTAATTCAATTATTTATATTATGAGATTTTAAACTTTGTTTTTATTAAAAAATATGGAGTTTTCAACTTCCATTCAAACAACGTTAATAAAGTTTAAAAGTAATAAAAAGTTTATCGTCGAATGTAAACTAGATAAAAGCAGTTTTTAATTGATTAAAATGGAATTTTAGATGACTCCCATTACAGTTGATATCTCAAATTAATAAAGTAAGTAAATTATCTGATGTTTTTCAGGGATTGAAAAGGTAGGTACAAATATTGTGAACAGCGATGGTATGTTATTTCTCATAAAAATCGATGCAGGAAATGAAAAATATGTTTATTCGATTCCCAGTGGTTTAACTTATTTCTTGAAAATATGGGAAGAACCTTATATTCTAATTTAGAAAGAAGTTATATTAGTTTACAAAAATTCTTGGACTCAAGTAATTGATATAAGTACACATCATTTTTAACATTTCAAATTTGTTCACTTAGTTTTGAAACTGTGCATTAATGAAATTAATTTTTTTACTCATTCTTAATATTATTGGTAAGTTCGGAAAGTATCGCATTGTTCAGTAAATAAACCTAAAATAAATGTTTTTACCTCTATAGTAAATTAAGTCACGAACAACCTATTTAAATTTTCTCGTATTTAACCCTCTCACCATCGCCACCCTGGACCTCAAATGAGGCTCATACTTTGGAGCTCAATTTTTGTTTGATGTAAACACGCAAATTTAGTTTCTTTTCATCAGTGACTTTACTGATTCATGTAGATCACATATGGGGCTTCTACTTGGTTCCTGAATTCTTTCCTAAATGGCAGCAAGATAATTTATACCTCAATGTTCACATTTTAAGCTGTGATGCTTGTGAAGAGAAAATAGTTAATCATCTAGCTTCTGTAGAACATTTTTTATAAGTTGGTATATATTTTTTTATTTCGTAACCTTCTAATATTATGAGCATGTCTTTTAATTAGTTCTAAACCAAGTATTTTCTGTTAAAATGGAGAAAATGTAACGAGCCTCATATGAGGCTTAACGTTATCAATGGCTGCAATATGTTTCATTCATACCAACTGTTCTGTGCTAGTTTTAGAAGAATAATACTTTATTATCGACGTGTATTACTGAGTAAAACTGGACATAATGTGAGAGTGTGACTTAAAATAAAATGCATAAAATATGCTATATTTGTTATAAATTTTAGATATATTTTTATAGAGAAATGGATGAAGGTGGTAATGCTATACCTGGTACTTCTAGATACCTATTCCAAGAATCACTTCAGTAAGAAAGAGGTAAAGTTACCAAAGTAAAGCACTAGAAGAGGTTACAGATGAGAGTGAAGAAGACATTGATACTGATACCAGTTCAACTCCTATTGCTGTTGATCAAACAGTTCCAAACAACTGTCGAAAAGCTTTGTAGTTTGCATAAAAAGATAATGATTTGAAAGAGAAGGTTTCTGATTTTACAGGCCATCAAAAATCAAATGTCTGCATAGAGATGCCAATTTATTATTTTTCTAAAATGCTTCCTGATGACTTTTTAGAAGGGGTGGAAGTTTTAGGAAAGATAAAAGCAACCACTATGCAAGTTTCATTGCTAAAAAACTTTGAGATCGAAATCCGCGAATATGCGGGGGTAACATTGCTCAACCGCGAATACTGAACAGCGAATATGCGAGGGCCCACTGTAATTAACTATTGATAATAATAAGGTTGCAGATGAGAGTGAAGAAGACATTGATAATGATACCAGTTCAACTCCTATTGCTGTTGATCAAACAGTTTCAAACCAACGTCGAAAAGCTTTGTGGTTTGCAGAAAAAGATAATGATTTGAAAGAGAAGGTTCCTGATTTTACAGGCCATCATAAATCAAATATCTCCAGAGAGATGCCAATTGATTATTTTTCTAAAATGCTTCCTGATGACTTTGTACAAGGGATGGAAGTTTTACGAAATATGGAAGCAACAACTATCGGGCCAAAACAGAAAAAAATATGCGGCTAAATGCCATATATTAGATGAAAAAAACAGTGATATATTTTTCATAAATGCAAAAAGCCTTCCCTGAATTTTTTGAGGCATTTCATTCTCGATGAAAAAAAATTTCAAATTTGTTTTCTATTTCTTTCTTTCTTTACTTTATAATGAGCAATAACATCATTTTTTGAAAACAGAAAAATGCATTATTCCAGTAAAGGAAATAGATCTAAATCCAAAAATCAACAAGAAAAGTTTCAAAAAAAATTAGCTAATTAAATATTAAAAATTAAAATCGCCAAGCCCTCCCTTTTTTTGACTTTGATTTGTTTAAACAATTAAAGCATTAATTTATTTCATTTTCCGGGATGGATGGCCGTGTTTGATGAATGGAATTTCCAAACGTTTCGCTCTCTGCTTCGGAGAGCATCCTCAGTGGCAAAAATGCTCTCCAAAGCAGAGAGCGAAACGTTTGGAAATTCCATTCATCAAACACGGCCATCCATCCCGGAAAATGAAATAAATTGCTCTTCAAGTCGTGGAAGTTTTCATCAATTTAAATTAAAGCATTGTTTAAAATCAATGTATAGGGTAAAAGTACGTCATATTGATAAATTGGACGATTTAACGCCCTTTTTTAAAGTCGAACTTTGAAGTTACATAGAAAAATAAATAATCATCGTAAGTAAAAAATTTTTGCACGTATATTCCACTCTAGGGTACCTCTATCGAATAAAAAATAAAAAATAAATTGTGGTATTGCCCATTCTATTAAAAGGATAAAAACATTTTAAGAAACAATAAATATGAACTTAAATTTGAAGATGTAATAAGAACAAACACATCAAAGTACACATGCAACCCTAAATGAAGCTCATAAAAATAACTAAGAAAGAGTGCACACAATAAAATTTATTTTCCAGACAAATTATAGGGGCATTTTGGTTGTATTAAGAAGAAGACAAAGTTTTTTCTATATATGAAATATTCTGGTGCCTAGATGATTAAAGGATTTTTCCACTTTTAACGTTCGTTAGTCCTATGTAATTTCTAATATAGTATTTATTGCATAAAAACAATATTAAGTTTTTCCACATCTAACGTTAACTTTTATACGTTTTTTGAATGTTTTCATATCGAAATTTCATTATTTAATTCTAATCATAATATTTAAGCTCACTAAATGTTACTTTGGAAAAATAATGCTACACAGGGGGGGGCTATCATTGTATCCATTCAATTTGGTGCATCAATTGGAAACTATTATTGTATCCATTCAATAAATTTGGGGCATCATTTGGAAACTATTATTGTATTCATTCAATTTGATGCATCAATTGGGAATTATCATTGTATCCATTCAATAAAATTGGTGCGTGCATCAATTAAGAACTATTATTGCATCCATTCAATTTGGTGCATCAATTGGGAACTATCATTGTATCCATATAATAAAATTAGTGTGTGCATCAATTAAGAACTATTATTGTATTAATTCAATTTGGTGCATCAATTGGGAACTATCATCATATAAAATTGATGTGTGCATCAATTAAGAACTATTATTGTATTCATTCAATTTGATGCATCAATTGGGAATTATCATTGTATCTATTTAATAAAATTGGTGTGTGCATCAATTGGGAACTATTATTGTATCCATTTAATTTGGTGCATAAATTAAAACGTTACAATCAAGATATACGAAAGAAACATCTCTCTAAATGAATTCATACACCCAACCTTTTGTCATACTCCGTTCTTCGTGGCTTCTATTTAAAGCTTCAATCTGGTTACATCTGTCCCGCGCTATCCAGACAACAGTCTCGCATTAACTGTAACTGCTGACATCCGCCGGCCCTTACGCATCAATAATTCCAGAGGCAGGATTTCATTCATCCGCTTTTGTGTGAAGAAAGTGAATGTTATAGGAAGCCCTTTGGAAACACGAGTCCGGGATTAGCGAACTCATTAGTTTAGGAATTATTGAGTCGCTGTCCCTCCCGAATAATATAAAGCAGGAGCAGTTGTTCCTTTCAATTATACGGATTCCTCGTCAATTTCCTGGGCACAAAGCGAGCGGTGGTAGGTTAATTTGAAGGCTCCTGCTGTGAGTTATGTTCTGGGAGGTGTCAATAACAGATACTGATATCTGTGTTTTGTTTAGTAGACGGGCTATATAGTAGAAGAGTTTATTTGCAGCTATGTCGTAACGAGTATGGATGGAACTTGACTTGCAGCAATCCGATTTATTGATTGTCTTGTGACCATTAGGTGAAAAATTGCTGTCTGGTACCCTTATAACGCAATCGAAAGTCAAGATGGTTATTACTCAGTAGTATCCTAGTATCCAGCATCTATACATATAATACTCTTACCTAGCTCCCGAATTTCGCTGTATTTCTTAGCCTCGGTTGGCAAAAATCAGTTAGTTAACACTTTGCGAAAACCAATTGACGCCATATTTACGATGAAACAAATTTATTTCACGTTTTAAAAATTTACTCTAAAATACTTTTCAAATTAAATACCTATCAAAGATTGAAAGTATTATAGTAACTTACAAATATACTTTTTTTATTACTAAAATTTCACAAATTTTTGCTGCAATTTTGAAGACTGAAATTCATTAAATTAATTTTAACTGAAATTAATTTTAGGCGTGAAAATGGGGCGTTAATTTTAGCGATTTGTTAAGTTTGTTAACACCACATTGGCTGTTTTGATTTTGCCGACGAAATCAGCAGGCAAATTAAGAGAGGTTTGAATCTTAATGACTCTAAAGAGTAAAAACGCTTTTTTTAACTGTATTACGGAATAAAAATTCACTCTTTAATGCAATAAGTGATAGTTATCTGTCTTACGCTGAAGTGGATGATACGAATCTGAAGCATTTTTATCAACAACCCTCATCAAAGTGATACTTTACTGAAAAGAAACTGAGTTAGTTTTAAATAGTTTTAAGAACTACAACTAAAATTTCCGGGACCAATTTTCTTTTAGAATACAGGGGCATATAAAATATGAGGCAGCTGAAATATAACTTTATCATGTGGTGAAATATGAAAATTAAAATTTTATTAAACATACAAAAGATGACCAAAAAATTGATAAGGAAATGTGGTTATCACTTTTGACGAAATATTCAGATTTGTATTTAAAACTATTCAGGCCTTAAAAAGATGTCTCCCCCTTAATTGTACAAAGCAGTTTTTATTTTTAGTTAAATAACCACCAATTTAAATTTTACTTCTAAGAAACTACTTTTGCTATATAATAGGTTTCAACTTCAATCGCAAATCTATGAATATTGAACTTATTTTTGTGAAACTTTTTTTCTACTCTTTTAGATATTTTCCGACCTCTGAGATAATTATAATTAACAACACAATGCTTCATTTTTGCTTGTATACAAAATCTGTAAGATTTAAACACGTATTTCTTTTTCTATTGACCATATAATTGACCTTTTACTTTCATCAATGTCAGTCCATCCAAACCATCACATCAGTAACTTCAAAGACACCTTCAACCTGCTGTATCTACATACACCCATTTTAATGTTTTAAACTAAGATAACAAGTTTTCCGGGGGAATAGAATAATGTTATTCTTACCTTCTGTGGGGGAAAAACTAATTTTACTTTAGAAATTTCATGAGACATTTTTGTAGACAAGGAATTTTCAAAATAATCTTGCCCTTACGCATTATACTTAGTTAGCTTACGCCCACACGATTATTGATTACAACTCAAAGCTAAGAAAAGACTCGCATTATGCTTTTTCTTGTGACTTGATTTTCATCTTTGAATTCCAACCACCAGTTCCTGTGCGTATAACATAAATTGGTTTTTATGAAGATAGACCAGGGTATTAGCTAGGTCATCAAAATAAATGTTTCTTGCAAGTAATAAAAAATTCAGGAAAGGTTTTAAATAGCATGCACATTATAAAAATACTGGAGAGGAGGTTTTTCAAGAACATTTATATGTAGAGAAAATTAATGACATTCTTTAAATTAGAAAGGTTTACATTTGTCTATTCCCCTACAAAGGGTTGAGACGTTAAAAAACCTTTCCGAAGTAAACATGAAACTAGTTTTTAAAAAACAAATATTTAGATAAAAAAATGATGCGAAACCTTAAACATACATCTCGAAATATTTTTACAGCGATGATTCTTGTTTTATTTTTTCATGAAGCTATCATAATAAATATAAGTCACAGGCAAGCTTAATTAATTATAATAAGACCCATAATGTCCAACAAATGATGGCAGAAAAAAATAAATTGTTATGTCATTCTAAAAAAACATTTTTCATTTAAGATTTTTTTCTTTTCTATTTCGTCGTTAATTTGGTCGTTGAAACAGCGCATCTTATTAAAGTTTAAAAATGCTGTTCATTTAACGAAGTTGATTTTTTTTTGCCGTTTTCATTCTTTATTACATTTTTTGCGTTGCTTGCTTTGGGTTTAAAAGCAAAGAAAACTGAAATCTCGTTCTAACTAATGACTTGAACTAGGACGAATTAAAAATTTTAATTATATTTAAAGAGAACTAGATGTGTTTTCTATTTTTCAAATAAAAGATCTTCATAAGTTAAAATCAGATTTAGATGGATTTAAGCGTTTTTTTAATGAATACACGAAAGAAATTCTAGTTTTAAACATCTTGAAAATTTTCCTTTAGAAAGTGAAACTGTTTAGTTTGTTCCATTTATTCCATCATTAAATATTCACCCTATTTTATTTTTTGATTAATTAGAATGAAATACTAGTTAGCTATCGTGAAGAAACATTATTACCTTTTATCTATAACAATTTGTAAAAAAATTTTTGGTTACGATAAAACGTTTAGAAATTCCAAAAATGAATGGATTTTTATTAATTCAGCATAGAATATTTTCTCATTACTAAAGAATACTTTATTTAAATCTTGGTTTTTAAATATAAAAAAGATTTTAAGGGTTATTATTCAATCAAACGTTTTATGTGACTCTTAAAACATTCCCAACTGCATTACTTTTAATACCTCATACCTTAAATCGGTATGTAAATATCTAGTGTAAAATAACCGTCTTAATAGTAGTTTTAGGAATAAGTTTAATTCACACTCTTGGAATATAAGTTAAGATATCGGTTGGAGTTTACTGAGGAATTGGTGGTTGCCACATTATTTTTAAAACCCTCTAGGACAGGGATGGCAAACCTTTTTCGATCAGTGTGCCATTTATATTACGGTTCATGATTTTCAGGTGTCAAGTGTGCCACTTGTTATTTTTTAATAAATTATCTTTAAACCCTTGGAAAATGAAATCCTCCTTTGAGGGTCGACAGTTTAGAACAGGAGTTTCTAACTTAAAGAGCTCAAGTGGTGAGTGGTGGGCCGTAAAGTCTGTGGTGTATATAGAAATTTATTTCGGGAGGGGCCAAAAATTATTCCTCAGTCCCTCTTATGCATCTTTAATAGGTTTAATGCAGATTTTTAATACATTTTTCGTAGAATTTGCATTTTCTAGAATTTAATTTATGAAAAAATGTTAATAATGAAGTTCCAAGTAAAGGGGGTCTGGGGGTCCTACCCAGATAATTTTTGGAAATTTGCCCCTAAAAACGTGTCTTGAACAAGTTTTTGGTGCATCTAAAATTTCGGACATTTTTAGGTAGGATTTTGATTTTTAAGAGTACTATTATAAAAAAAAGTTTGAAGTAGAAAAGGGGGGTTTGGGGGTACTCCCCCAAAAAATATTTCAAAATTTTACCCGAAGAAACTGGGTTTTAACTTGTTTTGGTATACCTTGTCCGAATTTTGGAGGGGTGCAGGGCCCCTTCGCCCCCCCTTATATGCCCCTTTTTGCGTAAAATAATCGGGCTCCTTTTGCACCCAGGATTTTGTTTTTTAACGGCTTAATGTCAGTTTTCTTACGTAATTATTATAAGGGCGGTTGGGATTTGCTTACCTTGCTGACAAAAGGGGAGGAGGGAGTCCAAAATGACCAAGAAAATGTTGTTACGTAATATTTGAACGGCTCAACGGCACCTAAGAGGTGAGTGGGGGGATCGGGGGTCCTCCCCCGAAAATGTTTTGAATTTCAGCTAGCTAAAAAGTGTTCTGAATCTGGTTTTGGGGATCTGGTTTAGTACTAAATTTTTTTGTGTCATTTTTAGTGAATGTCGCGTGCCACCGAAATACCGGTCGCGTGCCATAGGTTCGCCATCCCTGCTCTAGGACTTGAAGTGAATTGAATCATCATCGTGATCAATGAGCTTCTTAATTTATGGCGGACATTAAAGTCCGGTGGTGAATTGAACTGAGGCAGAAGTGTTTATTCTATTAACTATAAATCACCGCTCTTAACGAGCAAAATAAATTAAGCGCATCTGCATCAGTCAATAAAGCGAGGCAAAATGGGGGTAGAGATGCAAATTATACTCAAGCGTCTCTTCTCTGTTCATGGATATTACAATATTTTTTAAAATCAATAACTCTCAACCTTTTTGAGAAGTATCAGAATTAATTCTAACTTTGTTTTAAATAGGTTTTAATTGGTTTGTTTGTCTTGAGAATATTTCTCTAAATACATGCTAAAAAACTTATAATCATAGATATCCTCCTAAGAGTTAATTAGCAAATACTCTGCATTCGTGAAAATGAAAATATTACATTCATTCTAGGAAAATATTTTGTTAGTTGTTTTCCTTTTGAGTTTAAAGAGATGAATTATTTATTGCTTTAAAGTTTTAACAACAAAATGGATGCTTTTAAATCTATTTATAAATGTACGAAACTTTTATTGTGAAAATTATTGTTTTTCCATAAATTTACCCCTTAATTAATTTATTCATACTTTTGAAAACATTATTCACAGTAAGTAAAACATTTGAGTTATTTTCTAAAGTTTGCTTAAATCCCTTATAAATAATTGGTATATTGTTTTCAGATATTTCAATAAAATTAAATCAGCTCTATTCATAACTTATTTCAGAATACTAAAACCATAGAAAAGTAATCACCACACTAAAAAACTTTTTATGACGACACTGGAGAATGTTCTACCAAGCATTCTCTACAAAACCTCAGAGGCTTTGAAAGGTTTTATTCCATAAAACGCACTGCTAATTTGCCGGCGAAAGAAAATTGGTATTTGTGTGTTTTAAACAAAGAAAAAATAGAAGTTTTTCCCCTGCGTTACGAAAGCCCGCGAAAATAATTTCCCTCCTGCGCCATTTTCTCGCGAGCAATTTCGCGCAATCCGCACCAGAATAATAGGCCTTCCTCTCCTTCCACCTTTGAATTGTAATTTGCGCTCTCCCAAAAACTGCAGCTGCCACGTTTCACACGTAACTCTAAAAGGTTCTCCCTCAATGCAAAAACCCACACCGAGGAACAAGAGAAACCTTGTTAAAAAATCACGGACTCCTCTCTTTTCCTTTAATTCTAAACCGTTAAATGTATGCATTAAACGTTAAATCAATATCTCATTAGTCTCATTCTAAATTCGGAACTCCTCCGCGGAACCCCCACCGTTTATTCTGTTCTGAGGAGAGATGGAGCAGACGACTTTTTGCGGGAGCTTTTTATCGTCGTGATTCTAAGGGAGGTGTACTTTACAACTTTAATTAACTCCTATCATTTTCAAGATGAAGGCAATTCTATTTGAGATGTAATGCTTCAACACTGCGTTTTTTTTGTGCGAGGAAATTCCATTGTGTAGGATGAAATTAAAAGAATCGTTGAATTTAGTTTTTAAATGAAAATCCATTTTGTTGATACGTTAATTTTAACTGCGTTCACAATACGTCTTTTAAGATAACACTTATTTTTCTCTGTGTTAAATGTTCCGAAATAATTATCTCCGAGTTATAAGAGATCTTGCATTGCGCTTGCAAGCAATTAGTTTTCTTTCGGATCTTTAACTAAGATAGAAATTTACATGAAGTCTAAGCACTGTAAGCGGTTTGCTTTTATTCCTTATAATTATATTCGGGAATTAGGATTATTTATGCAAGGGTTTGATTCAAGACATATTAATTGTTGTTTTATGAGAATAGCTCAGAAAAGCTTTGAATCGCTTCATGAAAAGAACAATAAGGTAAATTTAAAGTGTAATTAGAAATACATTATTAATTAAAGAAAACTTTTATAAATTATAAAGTGTGAAACTTGAAACTTCTTGATTAACAATTCATTTCAAAATATTATAGATGTATTTTTGTGCAAGTTTATTGAATACCATATATTTTACATTGTCTTTTAAGCTTAAATAATTTTAAATTTTGGATGTAGAAAGTAAGCACTTTTATTGTCTCCTCTCCGGTAAAAGGTAAGTTACCTTTTTCTAAGGATTTTCAATACTTATTAAAACCAAACTTTAATTTGATGTTTAACAATTATGATGAACAATAAAAACTGTTTGCATTTTGGGTATTTTCGTTAACTGTTTTCTTAATTTTTGCATGTGTACAAAAAGAACCTGATTGGTTAGAAATCTTCAAGAATTACAATCAGGATTTATTTCTTAAAATCCATGTAAAAAACAAACTTTTCGAGTACTGTGTGTGTGGATCTAAAATTCATCTTTGTCTAATTATCACCACCTTCTCTTTTGTAGTTCAATTTAATACTGATTCAAGCATTATGAAGAACTAAAGACCCCGCTTCCTTTCCTTGTACACGATTCTTGTTTTTCGGTATATAGAAAAAACTTTACAAGTAAACTCATGTTTTCATCACTCAAGCAATTTACAAAAACTTCAAAAAATCAATTAAAAGTTGCCGTTCTTCGAGAAATCTGCAAAACAAACTTCACAGAACCCTAAAAATTGATTTTCTCTCCTCTTCCAAATATTTACTCACACCCGCATCCCACTGCAAACACAATACCTTGCAATGGAACTGGAATAATTATCTACAATTTCAAATTATCTTTCTCAACGAAAACCTAAATGTAAGTTTAATTCCCAGTACCCCCAGATTTCTCACTGTCTGTCTTTCACCTACTCCAAAACAAGACCTTCCATTAAAAATTTCTTATTCCGAGTTCTTTAAAGCTCATTAAACACAGTGTCCTCTTCAATTTACCAGAATCAAAACCCCTGTCTCGTTATCCATGGTTGGGGCGTTATAAGAATTCTGGCGTTGTTTCTAATCACTGACTTCATCAACATTTTATATAGCGACACATGTCAGTTAAGGAGATACTTGTTATTAAATACTTTGGTGGATGCTTTTTCAGGCGTAAGGACAGGAATAGTTATTGGGGATGTTTTGAAATTTTTTCGGGAATATTTTAATGACTGTGTGAATAGTTTCTTTCTCTCAGACGAGTTTATCTCATGATGAGACGACAAGAAGAAATAAGAAAACCTTATCTATGTAATCTTTAGTAAACCTCTTAAAATGGTAAACTACACATACACATAATTTTATTGCAATAGACAACTAAGCAATAAGTTGAAGAAGTACTTCCTGGAATAAAATTTAATTGTAAGGACTTAAAATTAAATGAATACTTCCTTTTTTTAATGAATTCGTAAATACAATTATTAAATAACTTGGTTAAGAAGTTTCGATAATATTAAAAAAATAAAATTTTTAATGCATTCATTTTCAGAATAACATTGCCTTTTAACTTTTTAAAAGAAAATATTTCTCCATATCTATAAACAAAAATTATGATCGGAATGAAAAATTATTGCAAGACCAAAATAACTTCAAGTAATTGAAGTTTTGATAAAAATGTTGCTAAAGAAAAATAATCTATCTTTTCATATATTTTTAACAAAAATATTCCTAGATGCTAACCTTTTCAAGGTTGTTTACGTTTCTCTAAATATTAATTATTATCTTAAGATTAACAAATATATGGAAACAGCGTAAATAAAAGCATCTGCACTCAAAAGCATGAATTATCACTTTTATATAATTCCTTTTATCTCCGGTAAATTCATATAAAGTTATTCAATTCTTTTAAGTTGGTAACATTATATACACGTTACATGAAAAATTTCTATCTATGTTACATCATAAAATCATCAATCATTAAAAATAAAAAGATTTTAAATATCTTTTTGAAATGTTAGATTACACGTTTACAATAGCATTAAAAATATAAATTATTATCCGTCTTTTCCATTAAAGTATAAAAAATTCTACGAGGAAGAAATATTTTACAAAGAAACCTAAGAATGTTTTTAAATTATGATTTCATTTTACTAAGTCTGTAAGTTTATTCAATACATATGAAACGTTCCTTTTAACTGAATAAAAACTGATAGAATTATCAAATAGTTACTACTAGATACGTCAAAACGATACATTTCCTTGAATAAATAAAAAACGCATTGGTAAGAAATATACTCCAAAACGAGAGATTACATTTCCCATTAGTACACTTTTTGAAATATCATTCAAAGCAATATAATCACTAAAAAAACTATGCTACTTATAAAAAAATAAAACTTTTATAATCCTACTGGATGGGAAAAATAATTTTAAACTTTATCCATCTCCAACTTAAAACTGGTTAAAACAGGAAAAAATGTAAGAACGAGATGTCAATTGCAATCTTTTTGGAAACTGGCATCATTTAATGTGTCTTCTTTCATCTTCTGTGCATTCTTGCGTCTTATAAGACTAGCGTTCGTATTCAAAAAGTATTTGAAATGTCATGAGAGGAGAAAAAATTCTCTTAGAATTTTGATGGATGACGTGTATGTTTAAAACGTTACTGATAGTAAAAGATTGATAAACTGAACTTCCTGGATGTACCGCAAAATATAAAAATGTCGACAAAAAAAGGAAAACTATACAGCGTTAGCTCATCTTGGTTTTAGAAATAATCTGAGACGTGAAGCAAGAATATTTCTTTAAAAAGGATCTTTGCATTCACGTAATGTAATATTTTTGACGTTATGCGGTTATTTCAGTAAGAAAAAATGTACCCCGGGTAAATAAATATTGTTCATTGAATTTTATTTTTTTAATTTCTGGACAGCCTGTCATTGTAGCTAGAAAAATTCCCTGACAAATACTTTTGAAAAAGTCATTCCATGGAATAAATTTCTGTTTGACATTAACTTTTTGATGATTTGAGTTAAGCTTTTAATTATTGGATTTAGAGATGGTTATTTAACTTAGAGGGAAACTTTCAAAGTCTAAATTCTTGACGACTAAAGGTAATATTATCATTTTGTGTGAAACACAAAACATACGAAGTGACCATAAAAGTACATTTAAACACTTAAATTTTAAACAACCATGTAACGAAGTAAAAATAAATTTGAATTTAAAAGAGGTTTAGTTCAAGTCAAATTTAATTAAATCGTCAAGTTTAATTAGGTCAAAAGGTTTAATTCAAGTTAAATTCAAATATCCTAAGGGTTAATGAAAAAACTTTCATAGGTTCAAAGTTCCTTAATATTAGAAGAAACAATAGCGATTAAAATTTTAACCAGCCCTTGCCGAAAAAAGTAGCCTTTCACAAATTTAAATATAAGGTGTTACATTTCATCATTGTTTTCTTTTTTAGCTAGATAACAATGAAACAGAAGTCAAATACTGTACAAGTAATACTTGGAAGTCAATACAGGTAATACAAGAAGTCAATACTTGGCAAGTAAAAAAATTTTTCTAGTCATCCTTTTACTATAGAAATATGAGTCCGTTGCTGCAGAAAATTTGCGAAGTATTCCAACTAACATCATAATGAAAGGAGAAATTCACCATTTATTGCTGGTTAAGCGGATAATAGGTGTAAACTCACAACTCTCAAGCGTCACCTCCAACCGTGGACCGGTTTCGTCCTCTCTCTTGCGTTACCATCCTATACCGTGCTGTTGAGTCCTAACAAGGACGAAACCGGTCCACGGTTGGGGGTGACGCTTGAGAGTTGTGAGTTTACACCTAACATCATAATGCTTAAACCTGCCTTTGTATTACCCTTTTCCGAATGATTCATTCCTTTTCCCCGTCAATCAGCCATAACACCACCCCTGCCATCACAAATTTCCACACACCAACAACACCATTTCCATTCCTCAAAACCGTTCACTCCCAACCCTCTCCACACAACAATCGAACACCGCGCGCGTTCCAAAACACCCCCGACCGACAGCCACGGCGGCGGACCAATCCCGAACCGTTGCCATTCACCCAAATTTTAATAAACGCCTCAAAACAGTAGGCAGCCATTGTGCCTCTTGGTTGCCGGGATAATTAACAAGTATAATGCCGAGTAATTGGTGAAGATATAATCTCTCCAGTTTACAGGTTTGATAACTCCGCGCGCGGGGAAGGAAAGGGTGCTGAATACAAATATCTCGTAACCACGCCAGCCCCGAATTCGAACTTCGAGGGAGGAGAAATATTCGATCGTGTTATCGGGAACAATCTGTGTTGGGAGTTCATAATTTCCCCAGTAATTGTGTCGGAGGGGGGAAATGACGGCAAAACTTAATCGTGGAGGAAGACATTCTCCCCACGATTTTATTGCAAGGAGTGTTTATAGGGCCCTTTCCTGCATGGTAATGCGCAGGATGCATTGATGTGGATCCTGTTATGACGCTGTGAAACGATCATCTGTTGATTTAAAGGGTTTGCCTTCTAATTGGATGAACCGTGGCGTCTGCCTCTTCTGGGGGATCGTAAAAATTGTTCAAATATTGTGCTTTTAATGTGGGGTTTGGGGCATATTTCATTTTATGTCCTGCACAGAGGGATAAATTTTAATGATCGGCTTCTTTGTTTTATAAATTGTATTGAGAGGTATTTTTCAACATAAAGTTATAAGGTGTTTAAAGTAGGAGATATGGAGACGGATTTCATTTATTGAACGCTGATAGTATGTATAGTCCGATCAAACTTTCAAAATTTGTTGTTGTTGGGAATATATTATTTCTAGCCTTAAAATTTTATAGTAGTTTTTTTGCTTGATTTATTTAACTTATTCATGTTATTAAATATTATAAGATTATTTAAAATAACTTAAAATCATGACGTGTCTATTTTCAAAAAGGTGACATGTCTGATATTTTCTGAACATTTAATAGCAAGTTTTTCTTTCTATAAATCAAAGATAGTATTTATGATGGGAAATAAGAAATTGATTCATATATAAGGTACAGCTACTGGCATTAAGGTATTTACTAAGGTACTGTTAATTTTAATGCATGGTTTTCACTTTTTCAGCTTAGTTTAATCGATTAAAAATTTTGTCTGTTAACTGGAGATCACTTTCCTTTAAATGTCAAAACTCTTGGTTTGATTTTATCATATATAATTCAAAAGCTCGAATTTTAGTATCAAACTATGATAAAAATAAGCTCAGCTATCATATATTTTCTCAGACTACCTATACACTTAACTTAAAATGTTCTGAAACATTCTATCCTCAATCATTGTCCCTAGTAGTTATGAAAAAAATCTTGATACCTGATACTTTTATAATGAAGAGTACCTCCAAACAAGCTCTATTTCTATAAAATATCCCACCCGATATTTTCAATCACCAAATTCTTACTCCCATGAAACAGTTCTCTCTGCACATCTTTACCTATCCGACCTTCTTTTTTAAAAAGATTATCCATCAAAGACGGTCCCTTTACTTAATTAAAACCTCCAAGCCAGAAAACTCATTCCACTGATTTCCAAACCAACCTGACACGGGAAAACAACGACACCCGAAACCCCCTTAAAAGAAAGTCTCAGAAAAATCAGGTCAAGAATCACCGCTCCTTCTTCCTAATCAGAATTATTTTCCAGCATCAAGTTACCCAAGCAAACAAGACCTCACTTCTAACTCGAACTGCATTAGGTCCCCGTATGTGATCGACAAACACTCACAGCTAAAAGCTTTCGGGAGGCCAAGTCATCAAACATATTTAAAGGTTGCTATCCTGTCTCCGTTTTATTTCTACCGACAGGATACCGGATTTTTCCCTCTACCACTTCCCTAACTGAAATCAAACGCAGAGAAAGGAAAAATCAATACTCTAAGTTAAACCGTATCTTAAGCCATACGCTAAAAGCTTTCTGTTCTAGTGGAGGATCCTTCCGAGCTACCGTAAATATGTGTTATTTTTTCTCCTCTCCCTGGGACATATCAGAAGGGCGAGTTTGTTTTTTGGCGTAAAACGTAGGAATCTAGGGTGTAATCGGCTTTCACGTGCGGGTGATAAAAGTGAAGGAGTCGTGTACTGGTGGAATTAGCTGGATGTCTCTATGAGGATGTGACACTTATGTTACTTGTATTTGAAGAACGGATGGAGTGGATAAAGTTCCCCTAACTTTTGACGGAAGTTTTATACCGAGAAAAATTTAATCAGGTTAACTTATCTCCAAAAGAAAAAAAAAGAATGAATACCCAGTAAGTAAGAGTGTTTTTTCTATAAAGTGCTCGGGATTTTTTCTTGTTGTTCTTTAAAAAAAGTAAAATTCGTTTATTAATCTGTTACAAGTAGTAGAGATTAAGCGAAAGTCTATAGTCACCCTAAATATTTAGGTATTTTTTCCCGAACTTCTAAACATGCTATTCTTCTCAAGGTTTCTGAAAAGGGTATGTGTATGTCTGTGTCTCCAAATGTCATGTATGTATTAAAGACTTCCGTCATTGAAGAATATAATTCATCATATATTATTTAAGATAGGCGATATCTTTGTTTTCGATCCATTAAAAGGCTTTGAAATCAGGACTAATACATGATGCTTCAGTAGGTAGAATCTTGTAATCTTTTTCAGTTTAAATTTTTAATCCTATCAGTATTTTTTCTTGTATTTAACTATACTTGTAACTACTATTTAACTATATCTGGTCTTTTTTTCAGATATAATTCGTGTTTTTCTTGTGAGTCAAGAATCTTACTTAATTCAAGTTACTTTACTCCTAACGACACAACCCCTTCGTTATTCATTCTACTGTTTCTTACCACGAAAAGATTTTTTAATCGAAAGTTCACTCCATAAAAAATTTTATTACTTGCATAAATATTTTTAAAGAAAAAAATTACATTTAGAATTTAGAAAAATTACATTTTTTAAGTTTAATATTCACGTAGAAAACCGGGTTATTTTTTAATTTGTTTTTTTTTCAAGTTAAAAGGATTATAATTTGCATGAACACTTTATCTAAAGGATTTAAGCTTAACTATAAGTCCTCATCAAAAAAAATGTGGGCACTTAAGGTATCAACATTTGAGTACCAACTGATAATATTTCAAATGCACATCTCAAGAACTATGAAACATAAATAATTTAAATAAGTCAACGTATAAAAATAAATGTAATAAAGATTGTAATAAAATAGTAATTGGTAATACGATTATTTTGTCAAGACAACAGATTACAAAAAAACAGTTTAAATACATACACAAGTCGTATTCTTATTCACACAAATCCTAATTACATGCATTTTTCGTCGTACTCCATCTCCTTTGCTCTGAGCCGTAAGTGAGAATTAGTTTCCATGGAAGGTTTTGAATGGGTTAGATGTTACGAGAAGTAGATTACATACGATAAAAGGGGTATAACACTTTTATCGTATGTAATAATCTACTTCTCGTCACATCTAACCCATTCAAAACCTTCCATGGAAACTACTAGATTAAATCAAATCATTCATTTAATCTAGTCTTCATTTCAAAAGCAAATTCAAAGTGGAGAGGAAAGTGAACAAAGAAACTAACATATCCCGAAAAATACTAGCAAAAATTTATTTATATTATTCGAGTTATATAGTAGAATTTCTATTACCCCATGCCCTTCCGCAGCCAACAATGCTCATTCATCCAATAAAAAATTGCCCCAACTGACTAATTACATTAGAACCATTCAAAACGAGAAATTAAGTAAATCATGCATTAACCCTAAAGAAGGTATATATTTCATATTTACATCCATTCTTTTCGTCTCTGGCACAGTTCCAAGACAACTCAACTCCTCTCGGCTTACGGCAACGCTTTTGTGAAATCTATTCCAGAATCGTTCTCGATTCGCTACTATTATCCAGTTTTTGTTCCGGGAATAATTGGAGGAACCGGTTCTCATTCTTTGGCTCCATACGAGTAGTAACCGTATCGGTAATCGAGTAACGAGCTTCATTGAAAAGCGGTCGTTTATCTAAATATTTGCGCTCGTTTGAGTGTTTGCTAACTGGGACCGTTGGTTCGAATCTCGAAATTTAAATAGCGCATCGAATTCCACGGAACTGAATAATGAACTCCTGTTGTTAAAGTTATTAATGTGGTGAGGTTTGTTTGTAGCAAGTTTTTAAACCCAGCTGCTAGTTTCGCATTGGAATTGAAGTGAATAAAGGGTAATGTTCTTTTCTTGGCCGTTTTCGAGAAATGAGTTTGGAATGAATTTTGACGTGGTAACGAAAGCTGGATAAGAGCTTTATCATTATTTTAATTTTCAATTCTTTCATCTAAATTTAGGTCGATTACGCATACTTTAACACAAAATATTTTCTATTCAAATCACATTTCAAGCAATCTTTCGAGAGTGAGATCCTACTTTAAATCGATTCTTTTTTTAATCATATAAAAACTCTATTAATACTCCTGTGTTTTGTTCCCTTAATGGATTGAAGTCAACAAACAGAGTTCTTCATTTAATTCAGAATCATATAACACACTCGATTTCAGTTATTTCATTATTTTGAAATGTTAGTTTCTGTAAAATAAGATTTAGAACTTTTAAGGGGGAAGTTAGATGCTTTCCGTTTTATATTGGGTTACTGATAAGTTTTAAGTCCACATGTTAAACTAAAAATAACGAAACCCAACATTTAAAGACTTAAACTTTTTTGTTATTTTTTTTTAAATTCCGTACATTATGCATACGAATGTAAAAAAACTTCAAAAAATATTATTCTTTAATTATTATAAAATAATAATGAACAAGAACTACTTTCATAGTTAAAAAAAATTTCATCCTGTTCAAGATATTAGAAATGCGTTAGACCCGTCGCTCACGGGTTTAGGTTCGTTCAAATAGTCTAATTTCTGATATTTCATAACTATGATTGAAATTTGTAGTCAATGTGGATATATAAAAATGGGGAACACATAAACGTTTGGTATTGTAACAAAGAGTTTCTTACGCTAATATTAGTTACAAAACTACTGAGCTATTACAATCATAACACTCGCTGTATTAGAGCCGATCCAGTGGTTAAAAAGCAATTTCCTCAGCCTGGTTTCTTCAATGTTATTTTTACGACTTCTTCGAAGTTTTGAGAGTTAAAAATAAATACAATATGCTCTCTAAGCACATTAAAGATAGTTAAGGACTAGAAACGCATTCATTTGTGATTGAAACCAACCCCCGTTCTTGTTTATTTTGGAAAGGTGCTCTTTAACTGCTTTTGTAAAGTAAAAGTCGGAACTCTGATTTCAGGAAATGGAGGTTATCTTTAGATATGGCAAACATTTTCCATGTACTTGAATAGTGATGTATATAACTGTCTCAAATGTATATGGTTGTATGGAGAAATGTATGGATATGGATACGTAGATTTTTGTATCACTCCCATTAATGTGTCAACTGGGTATTGTTTGTGGATTTCATGGATGATTAAATTATTCAAAGATAAAAAATTTATAAAACTAATTTAGTTTTAAGGTGAGTGAGTACTCTTACAGGTTTTTTGACAAGTATTATAAGGTTAAAAATATATTTATTCTAGATTTTTACATCAAATAAGCAAATAGCACTTTACAAACTCTACTATTACAATAAAGCAGTGGTTCTCAACAGGTGGTCCGGTCCGTGAAAAAAGTTTTAAACTTTTCCAAAAAATGAGTGGTAATTTTTTTAAAAATCGTTTTCTTATTACACGTTCCAGAAAGTAGTAAAAAACCATAGCTGCGAAAAACGTTATATTCTCTTTCTCTCTATTGTAATTCATTTGCTCATTTCATTTACTTTATTCAACTGTTGTTTATTGCTAAGTAGAAATGAAATGTGATAATGGGGCAATGATTGCATCATATTAATTAAAACTGAGACACTCCTGGGTGGGGCAAATAAAAAATCGAATGATATGACTTTCACATGGTTTGATACAAAGCAAAGGCTGGGAGTGTTGAAATATACCACAAATTGCATACTAATACAAGAGAAATAGAACTGTGTAGCTAATCAAATTATTTGATATTTAGTTCCATTAAGAAACCCATATTTAAGACTCGGTTTCTCTTTCTTCAGAAAAAGTCAAACTTCAGACCATCGGTGAGGAAGGAATGCATTAAAAAAGGTTAAAATTAAGGGGATAGGGATGGTCCTCACGAGGTTCAAATTTAAATCAAGTGGGTCCGCCGACATATTTGAGTTGGGAACCACTGCTATAAAGTAATAAAATATATTATAAATCTAAGTTCAATTCAAAAATATGTGGTTATAAGTAGCCATCCATCTTCCCAATTAAAAAAATATAAATAAATTGAGTTATAAAAACTGATTTTAGTTTAGAAGCTCCACAGAAGTATCCTAAAACGTCATTTCGAAAATATAAGTATTATATTGTTCAGAAAAATTATGAAATCGAGAATACTTTGAAAAAGACCTCATGATGGCATTCCCTTTTCTTGCTATAAATTTTCATATATTTCTAAATATCTATATACCACCACCGAGCCTCGTGGTTGACAGAAATCTACATTAAAAGTGACTTTGCCAATCCGTCTATATCGTTCACCTCTCATACATACTACACAACCTGTTCAGTCTTTACGTTTTCACAAACTACAACACTTACCATCCTTTGCTATAACCAACTATACTCTATATACCCCCAACACCAACTTATCCCACTCTCTCTCTCTCCAAACACGTATCACCACACTACAAACACCAATAAAATCCAAACAACGAAAAGAAAAAAAACACCAACACTCCCCAAAGTTCATTAAGCCCCAACTCTTGGCAACAGATAAAAATTTAGGACATCATTACCCGACACCCCCTCGCGTGGAACAACCTCATTGTATCGACAAAAAAACAAAATCACGCCAAACCCCCACCACCAAACAAAAAATAAACCTCCCTCGGTACAGCCAGCTTCCTCACAGCAGCAGTACAGCCGGGAGCTATACGTTTCAGCTCATCAGCGGAGCCTTCGATAGAATTTTAAATTCCAAGAAATAAAGGAAAGCAGCCGATGTCCTGATTGATGAAGGGCAGAGTTTGCTCAGGAAGGGACTCCGTAATCCTTTCCATCAAGAATCGTTCTTCCGAGCGCTTCACTTTTCGGCGCTCGGGGACTTTCCATACATTAAACGGGACTTTTTTTGTCCCCTTTTTGTCTGGGAGGATTGTCTTATGGGACGCCCCGAGGCTTTCCACACGTTGGTGCATCGGGATTTCTCGAACGGGTACTATTATTATTCTTTCGGGCTGCTGGGAATAAGACGGGACTTTGGGCAAGTTTGGAAGTATTGTTCGTGGTCCCTGTCTGTTTGGGTGCACAACGTCTGTAGTAAGTGGAAACATTTTATATCGGTTGGATACATGTACCGGTTACTACATTGTTAAAACAATAACTTATAAGTTATGAACGTTTCAAGTTTATCTTATGCAGAAACGTGTTGATTCTTCATTTAAAAAGAACAGACTCGTGATAAGATTGAGACTCCCTGAGGTATAGAGAAATATATAGGGATATATCCCTCAGTAAAATGAGATATCACTGCACAAATTGTACTATAATTTCTTCTTTTTTGTAACAAAAACGTCTCTTCGATTTGATTTTTAAAAAATAGGTATGTAACGAGATCAGTTAAGTTATTCTTTCTTAAAGTTAGAAATATAAGTTTCATAACTAGTTTAATGCATGAAATTTTCATTTCTATTTTGGAAAAAGTTGAGTGTCTTTCCGTATATTGGAACTTTTGATGGATAAAACTGAAATGTATGTGGTAAATATTAAAGTTTTATGTTAAGCTATTACTGAAATAAATTAATTTACGCACAGTTTAACATGTTTAGTTTTTTTCTAAAAGTAACTACCCCTACATTATAATTTTCAAAATAATACAAATGCAACAATAATTGTTATACCAGCTAAAAACATTTATTTTCAGAAACATAAATTGATTTCATATATTTTATGTACCTTTAACTAATTTAATTAATGTACACATACAAAGCAATTAGTTTTGATGCTTTATTAATTCAATTCACAAAATTATTGGTAATCGTTTTCTTTTATTTCACCAATTTTTAAGGTTATCTAAGACTAAATTTTTAGCAATCTACGTGAAAGGAGCGTAATGTTGTACAATAATTACAGAAAGTTATCAAACATCATTGCAACAAATTAGCATCTACTTAGCTGAAATGCCTCGCATATTAAACTAAATGAGTTGGCTCATTTTCTAAGCAATAACATCCCATATTTCTGCTTTGAAGAAAAAATATGCGAATAAATCAATTATACTGTTATTAAGAAGAAAGTAACTAAATATTTTGAACCACCTCTATGTAAGTGGCACAATTTCTAACACCGACTAATCTTACTGAAGCCATTTTATTTGAGTTATTCAAACATGCGTTTAACTTATCCACTGTTACATTTAAAAAAAATTTCACTGGTGAGTTAAAAGGTAGTTATATATAATGATAATAATATTTTTTGTTTAAAACGATTTTTTAATCAAATAATTTAAATGATTCTTCCTAAGAAATCATTGTTTGAAGAAATTTGGGAGGAGGTTAAAGATATGTTTGGAAGGTTTATGGGATCTTAATCATTTTCGTAACCAAACAGATTGCTTAAATACTTCTATTATCGATTCTTGAATTTAAAAAAATTAAATATTGGAATGGTGGTATGTTTAAATATTTGTTAAAGATAATGAATATTGTAAAAAATGATTATGGATGTATGAATAGTTTATAATGAATGTTTTAAATGATTTATCTAAAAACCATAAATATTATTGGATTGGATAGTACTGACAGAAAAGATGCCTGGGATTTAAATATTTTTATCCAGAAGAATGTGCATTACAAAAGTTCTCAGCACATCATCATTTAGTAAAAGAATTTAGTTTAAGAATTTTCTTTTCTTTTTATATTCCTCACACACACAGTTTCAATTTTTCTCCACAATTTTTTGTATTGAATACAAATTAAATTTGAACTTCTCTTCTTATATTGCTTTTTATGATTTTTTTTTAAATTTAAACAAAAAAATTACCTTTTCTGTAAAACAAGAATATTGAAATTAGTGTTTTGCTTTCATTTCATAAAGAAAAGAAAACTTCATACTCTTGTAGAAACAAAAAAGGCGGGATAAAGAAATGAAACATGGATAAAATCGATCATTCAAATGTGGTATTAAAATTATTCATTTGGAGAATAATAGAAATAAGAAAAATTCCAGAAGAAATTTAAATAATATTTAATGTGAGTGATTATGCAACAAACGAAAGTAACAATTGCCCCTCAAGCTCACGTTTTCAGTTCAATAATTTTACGATAGCAAAACATTTTAATACCTTAATTGGGAGTAATTTTCTTCGAAATTCAGTAACCTTGTTTAAAAACTAGAAACCTCAGAATCAAAAGATAAAATCCACACTAATCAAGCAAAGAAACATCATAAAACAGATTTTCAGGATTGTAATAACAAAATAACAACTATTTTTATAGTTCGTAACAATCATTATGAACTAAATTTGTTGTTTTGCTTTATTTTAAAACTTTTTTGGAAGTTAAAAATTACTACCAATGTAATCAAAATGTTTTAATTTTATTTATTTTACTAATTTTTCTACTTCAGTTACTTTTATGATTATAAAGTTTTCCATTAAAGTGGAAATTCTATTTTTCAAAGAAAGATTGATAAAAAAGATAAATGTAGTTTATGAAGTACATTTAATTTTTAATATTAATTTAATCTATTTATCTTATTACATCTTCATTGACTATTTATTTTGTTTAAATTATCCAAAATTTTAGTTAGTTTCAAATGTTATTTATTCTAAATTACATCTGAATGTTTAATCATTTAACAATTATAACATTTTTAATTGATACTATTTTATACCGTATATTAAGACAAAGCTCTTATCTAAAAATATTTCATCTCTGGTCTTTTTTAGTACTAAAACACCAGTCTCGATAATATAGTATTGCTGGATAAGTATATTCTTAACATTACAGAAATCCTTCATTCAATAATTTTGATTAGTTTAGCGATATTATATTTAAGATTACTTTTTCTAAAGATAGCTTAAAGTATTTTACGAAAAATAAAGGAACGTCTCTACAAAAAATAGAACAAAATTCGAAAACAAAAACCATCTCTACACATCTTCTGACATTTTAGAATGTTTTCGAAACTCTTCCAAAGGTTGAAACTAAGTTACAAGGAAACTCCACATTCCTTTGTTTCCTGCAGATTCTATTCCTGACTTCCACACATTCCATTTGTGAATTGTTATTCTTCCAGACGTATAAGAATTATAGTATGTTCCGTTCACTGAAAACTTTATAAGACAGCTGGAAGCATCAAAAGAATGCTCTTCTCGCTTTCTATCCAATAGGAGCGCAGGCAGACCGCAAACTTGTCAGGTGCTGTCCAATCGCAGAATTGATTAGATCAGGATATAAAAGGAAGGGGTAGCGTAAAAACAAACATGGACCATATTTTATCTTTACCTTGGGTTGGTTTCTTGCTGCTTCTACCCATCTTGTCATATGTAGTAATCAGTAAATGGATTTCAAAACTTGCACCATTTGTTTTTTATCAATAAGGTAACTGATTTTTCATTTTTTACACGCCTCTACGATGGAAATAATGTATTTGATCTTGTGGAAGAGTGAAATCCTAGGTTTTTCCAATTTCTATCATATCTTTTTTTTCCAGGCACCCGCAGATCCTTAGCATAAAACCAACTTATTTTAAACTAACTTTTAAAAAATAATTATCTAGTGTTTTATACGCTTTTTGAAATGAGAATAAATGAATTAAAAGTGTATTTTTAAAAAACTTCTATAAAAACTAGTAAAATATTTTAAAATACTTTCATTTACAATTTGATTAAACTATCTTGAAACAATCTTTTTATATCTTCTTAAAAACGATACTTCTTATTATAATAAAAGTCAATTTGTAAACTTGGTATTATAAACAAACCAAAAACTATTGAAAATGTTAAAACCCTTTTACCTAGAAAATATAGATTTTTTTTCTTAAATTTCAAATGAAATATGCTTTAATCATTGAATAATTTCATTGAAATAGTTAAATTCCAGAAGACATGAATAATCCAAGACTCTAAATGAGCATATTTTAAGAAATTTTTGGGAGACCGTAACTCTACTTTTTATGGGGATCGTGTCGTGTATGTAGAAATCGTCCAAAAAATTTATTGCTGGAGAACTGGGTAGATTTAATACCTCTTATTCAAATAAATAAGGTATAGCATGTATTAAAAATTTTTTTGAAGAAATCTATAATTTCACCCGTTTCAAGGCCATGCAAATCAGCTAATTACATAATATTCTATTCATATAATATATTCGTTTCAAATATTCAAAAATTTCGTTTTGAAAAACCCTTTAAATTAAACATAGTTCATTAAAAAAGGTGTTTTGTTTCACTTTTTAATCGTTATTTAAGATTTTTTTGAGGAAAAATAGAATTTTTAAAGTCGAAAAATGTGTTTTTTTATCTGGACGGATAATGGTACATGCATTGGTCAGATATTGGGGTAAAGTGAACGGCTACTGGTGCAATGGGAGTAAATTCATAAATTGTAAAATTTAGTGGCTTAATGTTTATTGAAATAATTTTTAAAAACATACATGTTATTAAGGATAATTTTAGGTATTTAATTAGGTGGTAGTAGCCGGACATTTGATTGTTTTTCCAAGGAGTTATATTAAATTGAATGCAAAATTTTCCTTAACTGCCCTGGTACTGGTGCGTTTACCCTAGCTCAAAATTGTACATACTGATTTTTAAAAAATTTCGGATTCGGGTTCTTTTCGTGTCTTTGCATTTTCTGAGAGCATTTACCATAGTGATGTATACAGGGTGTTTCAAAATTGCGTTTCACGGCTTTTATTCGGAACCTACGCCTCCTAGGGGCATGGAAGTAAGGTCTGCTCCTAGGTAAGTGACCCTGGAGAATCCATTGAGATGACTTACAGCACCCCTAGCGGCGAAACTAAAAAGTTAAAAAAATTTATTTAAAAACTAAAGGAGATAGAGCAAAATCCTCAGTGAGAGTATTGTTGCCAACGTCATGAAGAACTCACTGAAAAAAATTTGATCAAAATATCTTGAATATTCGCGGAGATATTAGCATGTGAAAATAGCACTTTTTCAGGGGTCAAAAAAGAAAAAGTTCGCATATTTCCAAATGTTTCAGTGTTATTGTGTATTTTTGTGCTTTTTTAGTTGAAAGAACATAAAATTTAATCAAAAAATCCAAAAAATTTGCAAATATGCGAACTTTTTATTTTTTGACACCTGAAAAAGTGCTATTTTCACATGCTAATATCTCCGCGAATATTCAAGATATTTTGATCAAATTTTTTTCAGTGAGTTCTTCATGACGTTGGCAACAATACTCTCACTGAGGATTTTGCTCTATCTCCTTTAGTTTTTAAATTAATTTTTTTAACTTTTTAATTTCGCCGCTAAGGGCGCTGTAAGTCCTCTCAATGGATTCTCCAGGCTCACTTACCTAGGGGTAGACCTTACTTCCGTGACCCTAGGAGGCTTTGGTTCCAAATAAAAGCCGTGCAACGCAATTTTGAAACACCCTGTATATTTTTTTACACCATCAGAAAGTAGAGATTTCAACGAACAAAAAGCCCACCAACTTTTTTAAAAAAGCAGATATTTTGACGTGCGATTTTTCGAATGAAAATTAGGGTGCTTTTTCGATATCAAGCCAAAATAAGGAGAAAAAATAAATATTTTAAATTAAAAAAATTAAGGTGTATTTGGGACATCAAAAGGTAAATTTTCACTGAATTTCGTGAAGAAAAATTGTTTTTTGTAAAAGATAAAAATAAAAAACCAAAAAATTTATTATTTGAGTTTTTCACATAAATTTTGAGGTTATGTGAAAAAAGTGTGAATACAAAAGTTGTAGATCTTTTTATTACCTACAACTTTGCTATTTAAATTTTTTCCATAGGACTTGTAATTTTTTCGGAAATCGAGATAAACCGTTTTTTATTCTAAAAAACCCCCTTTTTACCCCCCCTTCTTTTTCCCGACCTCAGATCGGCCGTAATTTATTTTTCCTTTGTTTTTTGTTATATTATCTTCCTTTTCCAATGTGTTTCATCCTACTATTATTTTTTTTGTTTCAAAAATTATCTACCCTGGACTATAAGTAATCATACTAGTTACAAATAAAAAGCAGTGGTATTTCTCTAATTAATCCTTTTGTTCATAATGTTTAGTGCATTAGAAAACAGTCACTGAACTAAGGTACAGCCTTTGATACTTAATATTTGGTCGTTTTTATTATCTTGAAAATTAAAAAATAACATTTCTCAAAACTTTAGTTTTTTATGTACATAAGACAAATATTTTTATCTCAACTTATATCATTACTTATTTTTTGATTTTCTAGATAAATATAAAAACTTAAATCAAAGAAATGAGGGAAACACAACCTGACAACACACGTTTCTTTAAAATTATTGAATTTATAATTCTTTACATCAAACTGCTTTATAAAACCAAATAATGCCTTTTTTATCAAGACACCTACACAATAACACGGTATTTTCTACTATTTTTCATTAAGAAACCTCTTTTCGCTAAAAAACAATTTCCTTCGAACCTAACACATTTCGCAGCGAAAATTCCCTTTATCTTATTACAAACCCATTTCCGTAACAGCGAGGAACACAGCGTAAAAGGATATTGCTCCAAAGAAATTTGATTTGCTCGTATAAAAGGACTATTCATCATTATTACTTTAAAAAATAATTAATTTAAAAAAGGCTAAACGGCCTTTGTAACACGCCATTTTAGAGCAAAAACCCCCTTCCTGTTCCAGTCTCGACGATTTTTCCCCAATGGGAGGGGGGAGAATTAATTCCTTCTTCAGTCCCCAGCTTTCTTTTGTTCTGAAAATAATGTCCTCTGATAATGGGCGCAAAGAAAAATAATTTGGTAATTATCATGCGATGTGGATCAAAAATAACGCCTGCTTTGGACCCTGGAAAATTCGAGATGTTTATTTTAATTTATGCTGTTTTTAATTACGTTCCTCCCCCTGTGGGACGCAACAATGAATAGCGATGCCATCTTGTGAGCACTTTGTCTTGCCCCTGACACGACTTCATTAGTAGAGGCGGCGCAGAAAATTGGAATTAGAAAAGGTGGGGTATAAAAAAGGACTTGAAGACAATTTTGTAATGAAAGTCTACCTATGGTTTCTAAAAACTTTTATTTCTGAGTTCTGAGATGAGTTTCGGGCTTTTTGTTTATTAATATTTCACTTAGAGGTGATCTGTAGTTAGTTTGAACTGTTCTTAATGAAATTAAGGACTTTACTACTCGGGATGTAAATTGCCACACATGTATAATTTTATCCGGATGTTATGCTACGGGGTAACCCGTTTAGAGACTTCTGTTCACGGGGAGAGTTGAAAGAATAATGAGATTTCATAACTACGTTAAGTTATTTTTCTGCAATGACGAATGTGAAATAAAAGCATCATAAATGTCTTTTGTTTGGTTATATGGAATGTTAAAGAAATGGCATTCAATGCATAAGACTCTTTTTACTCTCAACTCTAATTTTTATTAAATCAAACAATGAAAATAAAATATTCATTTCGTCCTCACACAAATTTAATTTTATTATCTAAAATAAAAGTTTAATGCTTTGATTCATTAGGAGCTATTATCTTGATCTTATTCATTTAAAAAGAAGTTTTTACTCAAACAAATCTTTACTTAAAAAATTTTTACGACTCAAAAATTTGAAGTTAGCTGAGTTTATTATTCAAAAAATAATAAACGTGTTTATAAAAACACTAATTAAAATTTACCTTCTTGTTAATTTAACGACCCTTTTAAATTTAATATTTATTCTTGGATTCCCCTGGAAAATATCCAATTTTTTTCTTATGTAAAATTAGTTCGAGCGACAAAAAGAATATATTTTTTCATAAAACCATTTGATAAATATATTTCAATACTTATGATGAAATTTATTTGACATTTTTGAAATACACAGTTTTTCTGTTGTCTAGTTTATTTATTTATTTAACACTAGCTGTTATACCCGGCCTTGCACGGGTGGGGTGTATAAATTAATTTTTTAAAAGTTTTCTTAAAATACATTTATATATAATTTTGTAAATTAGCAATATTACAAATCATCCCAGTATCCCAGGCGCCTCTTTCCTATCCTGGTGTTCCCGGTAATTTTCTAATCCCGGTGGTCCCGGTAATTTTTCTAATCCCGGCGTTCCCGGTAATTTTCCTATCTCGGTGTTTCCAGTAATTTTTATATTCCGGTATACCCGGTGTCTTTATGGTAAATTTCCTATCTCGGTGTTCTCGGTAATTTTTATAACCCGGTAATTTTTCCTATCCCGATGTTCCCGCTAATTTTCCAATCCCGGTGTTCTTGTCACTTTTTACAATCCCGATGTTCCTGATGATGTTTAATATCTTGGTGCCTTTATAAAATAACAAATTTGAAACCATAATAAAAAGTCTAGTAAATGAAAAAGTCTAGTGATCTGTCTCATTTCAAACTGTTTTCTTTTTAACTCGTTTTCCATGAAAAAAATTTTTATTTTTCAGTAAATATATTTATTTCAAAGGAAAAAATCTTGAAATGGAGGAAATGTCCACGCCTTCGGTGTGGTCTAAAAGGAGATGCGGAACACACATACATACACACACAGCCACAAACGTTTTTATTTATATAGAGATTAATAAAATTGCCTAGTAACTCCAACACTGGTTCTAAAGTTTCCTATTATTGGCTTGCATGAGTGGTAAAACAGGTTTTCAAACACGGAAAAATAAGTGAAAAAAAGCAGGAAAAATGGGAAAAAAAAAAGAATGAAGGACTGATTTTCTCTTTATAAATTATAGCCTATGTCCTATTCTGATGTATAAGCTACATTATTGTAAAATTTCATTAAAATCCATTCAGTAGTTTTTGCGTGAAAGAGTAACAAACATACAGACATACATTCACAATTATAATAGTAGTTGGATTGATAAAAATAAACCCAGAATTTATAGTCAGGGTGCCAACTCGAAAAGTGTGCATTGGAATGTGTATGGAATTTTATGACGGTTTCTGATAGATTTGATGGTGTAGATATCAGAACCGATTGATGCCACTCTGCAAATATTGAGCATTTTTTATAAATCAAGATGGCGTCCAAAATGGCCCCCATTGAAATCAATACTTTCGAAAATAAAAATATAGCATGCAATACATCATATATGGTATTTTTTGGGTCAAAGAAACGATATACACTGCTCACAACAATTAAAGGATATTAGTGGTTTTGGTACATATTGGCAAGCAAATAAAAAATTTGCAGTGGTTCAAGCATTTTTCATAAACTTTGGGCCATTTCAAAGCTAAATCCATGCAGTTATCAAAATAAAAATTTTATTTTTACTTTTTTTTTATCAAAATTGGAAAATGCCCATTTTGTACAGTTAATCTGTCAATATTTAATTGAAACCCCATTTCGCTTGGGGTATGCTTTCTCCTGACTTAAAACAACGTTGGGGGACGTTTGCCACCAGGTTTGTTTGTTTATTTTTGAGGGGCTGGGGTGTTTTCTCCATTTTCCCCTTTTAGAGCATTTTTCAGCACCTGAGCTGTTTGGGAGGTATTGGATGGGCAGAAATTGGTTTCTCAAGCATGTTCTAGACTTGTTCTATTGGATTCCTGTAGAGAAAACGTACTGGTCGATCCCTTTCTAGCGATTTCCACATCCTGAAGAAAATCATTAACTAAGGTAGCACAATGTTTTCTGTAATTATCATCCCTGAAAGTTAAAGTATCAACAATTTCTCCTGCTTAAGGGCAACCAGATGTGTAAGGATATTGACCTTATTATCATGAACCACCAGAAACAGCCCCTTTGGCTGTGGGGGTCTTTATTCCATAGATAGAGATGGTGCTCTATTTCATCACTCCACATCTTCAAATCTGACTTTCAGTTCATCCTGATAACTTTAGATTTTTGTCTGGTGGGTACAAGGAACACAAAATAGCCCCTTTTTTGTACACGAAGAAGTCAGATTTGAATATGTGGAGTGATGAAATAGAGCACCATCTCTATCTATGGAATAAAGACCCCCCACAGCCAAAGGGGCCGTTTCTGGTGGTCGAGGATAATAAGGTCAATATCCTTTACATCTGGTTGCCCCTCATGCAGGAGAAATCGGTGATAATTTAACTTTCAGGGATGGTAATTGCAGAAAACATTGTGCTACCTTAGTTAATGAATTTCTTCAGCATGAAGAAATTGCTAGAAAGGGATCGACCAGCACGTTCTCTCGACATGAATCCAATAGAAAAAGTCTAGGACATGCTTGAGAAACCAATTTCTGCCCATCCAATACCTCCCAAACAGCTCAGGTGCTGAAAAATGCTCTAAAAGGGGAAAATGGAGAAAACACCCCAGCCCCTCAAAAATAAACAAACAAACCTGGTGGCAAACAGTCCTACAACGTTGTTTTAAGTCATGAGAAAGCATACCCCAAGCGCAATGGGGTTTCAATTAAGTATTGATAGATTTTTCAGTTTTTCTGCTACTACACAAAATGGGCATTTTCCAATTTTGATAAAAAAAAGTAAAAATAAAATTTTTATTTAGATAACTGCATGGATTTAGCTTTGAAATGGCCAAAGTTTATGAAAAATGCTTGAACCACTGCAAAATTTTTATTTGCTTGCCAATATGTACCAAAACCACCAATATCCTTTAATTGTTGTGAGCAGTGTATAACGTTATTTTTACTTTAATTAAGTTTGGAATAGGTTTTTTAGTAAAACAAACAAATTTCATTGAAAAAGAAGGATTTTTTAACACTGTGTTTTAATCTCCATATTTTGTTTATAAATTCATATTTTGCATAATTTTAAAATAAATTGGGTGTAGAATAACTACAAATTACAGTAAAACACTAAAAGGAGTAATTAAGTAATAAAAGAAAATAGTACATTGCTTTTATTTCATTCAGAATATTCTGAATGAAATAAAAGAAATGTATTATTTTCTGTTATTACTTAATTACTCCTAGTACCATCTGGAAGAAATGTTCTAATTAGTTTTTAAAGTGGCTATAAATATAAAACAAATTAAAGTATTTTAATTTGTTTTAGAAAAAATAATTTTCTGGGAAAGGATTATATGAATTGGGCCGCATAGAGAGCGACATAACCAAGGAGAAATTACGAGTCAAAAAAGTATCAAATAAATAAACAAACAACAGATATTAATATCAAAGAAACTAATTTTGGTGGGGGCAAGTGGAGTAGTAGGGTCCACCAAAATCTCACCAAAAGGGAGGGAGATGTCCCAAATTTGGGAAAAAACACCATGTTATTTATGGACGTCCTCCAAGGTAATTAAAGAGATCCCTTCATACTTATCATCTTCGTATATTTTTCTTATAGTAGAGTAGAATACGTGGTAAATATGACGGAAGCAGAATTCTTCTTTGGAGAAAGAAAATAGGACACGCCCAGTTTCGTGCACCTTCTCTTCAGACTCTTCCACCAACAATTCATTCTCTCAGACCCTTCCACCAACAATAGATGAGTGTTCACTTTCAAGCCATAATAAGGCTCCCAGTTAGTCGTCATCTTAAACAACTATGATGGATCCAACACTATTTGGATGGCAGAAAAATTAAGAGGAGATTATACCGATTTCAATACCTGAAATTTAAACTGAATATTAGAAGTATCTAAGTGCTCTCTTCAGAACTGAGAACCCCTGTTCAACTATTAGATATGACTATCATCCCAGTAACATTTCCTGCAGCTTTACGAGTATATGTCATTGTTACAAAGAAGAGGGGAAATTTTTCAAGCTTTTGGAGATTTTGAATGAAAGTGAGACGGAAAGAACTACAGATTACTCTTAGATGATTTAAAATTGAATTGAAACTTTTATTTAGGTAGCTGGAATTGTTAAGTTAATAATTAAAATGTTTGATTGAAATAATTTCTATTAAATGTTACTTACGTATCAAAGCATAGTATTAAATTTTGGATTATAAGTACATGGTTTCTTTAAAAATTTATGAAAACTGAACAAAGAATGGTTAAAATTCAATCAGGAAATTATTTATCATACGTAATTTGTTAACTGGATCATAATATTTTTAGAAAAAATCAGCTTCTCCAATATCAAATAAACAAAGGACCAAATTACAGTTCCATCCTAATTATTTTCAAAATAAAGGTATTTCAAATAATTTTAAACTTTTTTTGCTTAAAATAAATGTTTCCCTATAAAAAAACAAAAAGAATGATACCCCACATGCTATATTTTATTAAAGGTAAATCGAAAATACTATTATGTGGCTACCATGGACGCCATCTTGAATTCCTCAAAATGCTCAACATTTACGAGGTGGCATCAATCGGTTCTTTAATCTAGACATCATAACCTATCAAAATCAGCAATAAAATTTCATACACATTCTAATACACGGTTGACCCCTTTTTTGCCATTTGGCACCCTGACTATTAAATATATCTTAGTAATTAATACAATCCCTATCAAAGAGACGTTAACAAAAATTTTGAAACAACGAGCTTTTAAAATAAAAGAAAATACTTTTTATCAATTTAACATGGTTTTAAAAATGAAGATACGAGTACACTTTTTAAAGTCGAAATGTTAAAAAAAGTACAAAGTAAACAACTTACAATGCATCCTCATTTGGAAAATGGAGTTCAGTTCTTACCTATAACAGAGAAAGAAAAATCACATAAGATTTTGCATCAATAAAGCACTTAAAAACATAATTCAGTTCTTCGAATGGTAAGAAGTAATGGTAAAGAAAAAATTCCATAATTATTTTTAATCCTTTTAAACTAACATGTAAACATTTTTCAAAAAAAATTATTTAATTGTACATATTATTACTAAAATACATAGATTGAACAAGATGCCTCCTCTTTACAAATACAGAATGTTTATATATTTTCTGTATTTTGCTTTTTAATTTCAGGAAACATTATTAACAGAACCAGTAATACATAACTGACATCAACTAAAACTTCCTGCTAGGAAACTACGTGTTTATAACTATTTTGATCGGTCATAACAACTATTCACATCCACCAGCACCGTAATACGGTAGCGGAACCTTTCCAAACGTGCTTCGTGGCCTAAAGAACGTGGCATATTTTTTAATCAATTAATCTCCTTTAATCCTTGTTTTTGCGCAGCGATTAATGGTTTTATTTTTAATCAAACAACGACTGTCAAATAGAACGATTTCTATTGAGCTGCAAGATCATTGCAGTTTCTGTTAAAACAATCTATGGGTTTTAGGATCTCTAAATGTTTTAGAGCGGATGTCTCATTTGTTACTTTTCAGGTCTCCAGGTAGTCCAGGCAAATTAGACAAAATATGAGCCGAACCAGGACATTCAATATAACAGGCTGAAAATTGGTGGAAATGTAGACGATAGTTTCCTTATTGATATCCTGAAATTCCCAAAAATTCTGTGTTGGGGAAAATCCGCCCCTTTGGAAAAAGCACCATCTTGGATTTCGTTTTCAAGAAGAGCGACTGAACCAAGGGTCCGATTGAGTTTGTTTTTGTCCCAAATTGTTTAATATTGAGTATTTTAAGAGACAACGTCAAAAAATCCTAAATGAAAATCCGAATTTAATTATAATTAATTTTTATTTAATTACTGCTTTTCTGAGTTAAAATGTCGTTAAACATTCGAGATAACAAGCTGAAAACTAGTGAAAGTAGGTAGTGTCCTAATTAATATCCCAAAATTCCCAAAAAATCCCACCAAAGTAAACCGCCATTTTGAAACAACCGCTGCCATCTTGGATTGCATTTTTAAGCATAGTGACTGAACCAAGGGTCCGGTTGAATTCGTTTTTGTCCCAAATAGTTCAATAACACGTATTTTAAAGATAAAACGTGAAAAAGTTTGAAATAAAAAACAGGATTGAATTACAATTAAAATTTATTTAATTAATGATTTGCCGGGTGAAAATTCCAAAGAAAAAGCTGAAAATTGGTGGAAACGTAGAAGATAGTGTCCCGATCGATATTTCAAAATTCCCCAAAAATCCCTCTAGGGGAAAATCCACCACTTTGAAAAAACCACCGTCATTTTGGACTCTCAATTAAAGCATAGTGATAGTGAAGTTTTCTCTTTCCATAACAATGGAATTTATCCAAAAAGGCATTATTGAAGCTGAAAAAAACTGCAATTTTAAAGTCGAATATTTTAAAAACTATTCAAGCGATTTTAGTAAATTTAGACTTAAAATATAGTTAATTTATTCAATAAAAACATGCAATTACGTGCATGGTCAAAAATTGGACCGTTTATTTGCTATATCGTTTGGAGCATAGTTTTTTTTTTCAATTTGACCGTTTTGTCCATTCTATTTGATTTGGCCGTATTCACCGGTAACCTGACCGGCGGTCAGGTCAGGAAACCATGGTTACAGCCTCTGATTGGTGGAAGGAAAATATTGAATTATTTTTCCACCAATCAGAGGCTGTAACCATGGTTTCCTGACCTGACCGCCGCGCCGGTCAGGTTACCGGTGAATACGGTGCAACCAAACGGTGATATTTTCGACCATGCATGTAATTGCGTGTTTTTGTTGAATAAATTAACTACATTTTAAGCCTAAATTTACTTAAATCACTTGAATAGTTTTTGAAATATTCAATTTTAAAATTCCAGGTTTTTTTTTCAGCTAAAGTGCAGTTAAAGTGCCGGAAGTAAGTAATAAGGGCCTTTTTCCCGCCACGCATAAGCGTAATATATTATGTTACAGGCAATGTGGTAAATAGGGCATTATTAATAATGCCCGAAGTGGAAGAGGGCAATGGGATAATTTCAATGGCATTTATCAATGAAATGTATCCCTTTGTCCGCCTCCACTCTGGGCATTATTAATAAATCCCAATTAACCACATTGCCAGTAACATATATTTAGATTTCTGGAAGAAGAAGACGGAACGGTTTAAGTCTGGCTGTAAAATGCCTCAAACTTTTCCATCAACATCAATTTTTTTTATATTTTGGAAAATTTAACAAACGCAAAGGTATACTTGATGTTATCATAAAATTAAAATGATAGTTCACTTTGAAATAAAAAAGTGAGTAAAATTTCACCTTGAATAAAAATGTGTGGTCTTGCCAACATTTTGATCAAAAATTGTGACACCATTTATGGATGAACCTTGGGCTAAATGTTCCCCTTCAAACATAATGAGGCCTTCAAACGCATATCTATTGATAAATCTAATTATTTATCTACACTGCAAAAAATAATCCCGTCAATTAACAGAAAAGTTCTGGCAGCAAAAGTTGCCAGAGCTTTCCTGTACACAGATGAATCCAGTATACAGAAACGCTCTGGCAACTTTTGTTGCCAGACGGTTTCTGTCGATTGATTTTTTCTGTAGTCGACAGAAATTTTCTGTCGATTGATATTTTCGGTCGACTTTCCGTTGTTACGGAGATAATCTGTCGATTGATATTTTCTGTAGTCTACAGAAATTTTCTGTTGACTTTCCGTTTTGTTGTTACAGAGATAATCCGTCGAATGATTTTTACTGTGAAGGAGTTTGGCCAAAACAAGAAGATGAAAGGGTTTGGACTAAACAGGAAGGTGTAAGGGTTTGGAAAAAACAAGAAGGGGTATTTCTGAATGTAAAAACGACATTTAACCCTATCAGCCGAACTGACTAACCATCAAAATTATAAAGAAACCACCATCAGCAGGGTAATGGATTTCGATACCACCCGAAATTGAACCAAAAATCCAAAGAATATATAGAATAGAAACACAATATGATAGATATTTAAAAAAGAGAAAGAACAGTGCTTACACTGCTGATAAATTCTCCATGTCAAGAAAGAGAACCAGAAAACCATCATCAGAACTTATGCCGACAAGTTTGTTTGTTCGATTCGAGCGAATGGCGGGATATGACACGGTTTTGATGCCAGATGCAAACGAACGATATCAATACGGAAAATTTCTGCTTACAGAAAATTTTTGGTAACAGAAACAAGCTAAATAAGCTCCAGTAGCGTTATCTAACAGAGAAACGAGAGAAATCATCGAGATCTGTAAAAATACAACAACTTTTACAGATATTACAAGTTTCTTTACATAATTATGCAGTTTCAATACGTAAAGCTTCTGTTAACCGTAAAATGAGCTAAATTATGTGTAAAATTACAGAAAAACTATTAAAATTCTGCAAAATGTAAGTTAACAAAGTGTAAGCGTAAAGAAACAGTCGATTTAACAGATATCAATCGTTTTTTGACAATTATTTTTACAGTGTATAGTGATCTGGACTACGTGAAATATGAGCGATATCTTCATCCCCTATACATCGGGATGCACGTTCCTTTAACCCTTTGGGCGGTCTAGGATTTAAAATGTTAAAGAACTAAAATTTTAATTTCTATGCACAGAATTAATCACACCGCATTAGTCAACACTTACCAACTAGGTTACTCTACAGTGGAGATAAACACCATCAATGAAAAGAATCGTAGATAATCCCTAACAAAAGATCAATCCCGTACCTTCGTGACCATAATCTTTTATCTCGTCCTCCTAAACCCGCAATCAGTCGGGGGCACTGGGAGGCCTAAAAAAGCCCCCCCTTCTAAACACAGTTCTAAATCCCCGGTCGCAACCACGCGTCACTATAGAAAGAAGCGAAAGCAATTCCGTACCTCTATCGCTCCAATAGTCGTAGGACGTTAGCCCAGTAAACCCTTATTCAGTTTATTTTACTCCTCTTTTGGCAGCAAGAAGAAAGGAGGACGTAAAAATGTTATAACTACCGTTCCCAAACTGCTGTGGAATTCGTGGAGGGAAATTCTCCGGAGCGTCTAAGGGAAATATAAAAACACGCATAAAATCGGATTTGGCGCCGTTTTATGAGGAGGGGGCTCCACGTGAAAACTTCCACTCTGAGAAACAAGCACTAAATTATTGTTGTCGAACAGATATCATCTTTCGTATTTGTTTCCGCTTTGCAGGAGAAGGCAGAGAAACTGGCGGACACATATTGGGAAAGATTTTTGCTTTTATGAAAAATGTGGAATGGAACCCATTTGATTTGCAGTTATCGAGATTTCCGAGTAGTTTCCAGATATACTTCCCTACTAATAAGCACCTGAAAGACAAATTCAACAACGTTTTGGTGCACTTATAGAAAGATCATGTGGCACCGAAAGCTATTAGCGAAATATATTTGCTTAGCTTAATAATGTTGAACCATCCATGAGATGAACTTCAGTATACTGTTAATGAGTAAAATCTTGCCATTGAGGTGTTATATTATAGAAAAGGAAGATAATAAAGAAAAGGAAACAATAAAAACATAAAATACATACATAAAACGTGTCACTAATAACTACTATCTCCACCATTTAAAACGTTGGAAGCGTTTATGTTGTCCCAATAATAACTGTTAAAAAATTTACTCTTTATTTGATAAAATCTCATTGTAAAAAATATATTTTTAAAGAGTTCTTCTATACAAAGCTATACTTAAACTCAGTCCCTAGCCAAAGAGGATTCATAAAGGTGCAAGTCTATCATTTCTATTTTCTTTATGAAATCCGTATTACATATTAATTTTCAACAGAAATAAATTTCTATCATGCGTGAACTCCAGACAGTGCTAGTTTTGTAACTATCAAAGGGAATATAAATTTTCGTTTGATAGTTATTATTAACATAACAAACACGTATGTATTATCCTACTACTATTATAATTGTGAATGTTTGTCTGGATGTTTGTTACTCTTTCACGCAAAAACTACTGAATGGATTTTAATGAAATTTTACCATAATGTAGCTTATACATCAGAATAGGACATGGGCTATAATTTATAAAGAGAAAATCAGTCCTTCATTCTTTTTTTCCCGTTTTTCCTGCTTTTTTTTCACTTATTTTTCCGTGTTTGAAAACCTGTTTTACCAGTCATACAACGAGTTAAAAATAAAACATTGTTTCAAATGAGACACAGATCACTAGACTTTTTCATTTACTAGATCTTTTATTTTAGTTTTAAACACTGGTTTTAACACTGTTGTCACTATACTGTTGTTATATAGCTCAGTGGGTTTTAAATTTCTTAATTTGTTCACTAGACATACTAATTTACTAGACTTTTTACTATGGTTTCAAATTTTTTATTTTATAAAGGCACCAAGATATTAAACATTATCAGGAACATCGGGATGGAAAAATTACCGGGTTATGAAAATTACCGAGAACACTCGGACAGGAAATTTACCATAAAGACACCCAGAATACCGGAATATAAAAATTACCGTAAACACTGAGGTAGGAAAATTACCGGGAACGCTGGGATTAGAAAAATTACCGTGACCACCGGGATAAGATTACCGGGAACACTGGGATAGGAAAGAGGCGCCTGGGATACCGGGAACACTGGGATAGGAAAGAGGTTCCTGGGATACCGGGATGATTTGTAATATTGCTAATTTACAAAATTATTAATGTATTTTAAGAAATATTTTAAAAAATAAATTTATACACCCCATCCGTGCAAGGCCGGGTATAACAGCTAGTATTAAAATAAATCTGCATACTTAATTATTATCAGAGGAAAGAATTAATTTTTAACGACATTTTCTACTCATCCTAGTTTATTTTATTTCTTTATTTGAGCCGTTATATCGAGTCTATATAAAGCATAAAATTACTTTAATCCTGTTAGGAATACGAAAATAGTCTTTAAATCTGAAATACTCCCACATGATGTGTGTTTAATCAATAAGTAAAAAATACATATAAGAAATTCCAGGATAAGTTCTAAGATATTTTGAAATAATTTTCTTAGAAATATATTCCATTACTAGGACCAACAACAATACGAAAGTAATAATCAAATGGTTTGTTACCCGACCTCACAAAAAAACCTCCCCTGTACTTTCAAAACCCAAGAGGAGGCATTTTCAGAGAGAGCTCACTTTATTATTTTTCATGTCCTTATACTAACAAAAGAAAAAGCAAGAGCAGAACTCGGGATATTAGAATCCCCTTTTGGAAGTAGTATCTAGAGGTAGATCCAAGGCTCAATCGAAATGAAATTTGAACCACGATTGTTGTTCTGGTGGGGGGGGTCGAATATCTTATTCATGAATGGGGGAGGGAAGAGGGCAAAATTTTCCCCTTTTCACCACTTTGAAATGTATTGCATGTCAAATATTCCAGAAGAAACGTGGAAATATTTCCTTAGTGGCAGCCCCTCTCGCTTTATCCGGTTAAAGTGGAAATCCATCATGTGTTGATTATTTAAATGCAATTTATATTCCTGAGGAAATAAAATGCACGGCGGAACGTAGAAAGCGAATTTGGAGGATTTATTAGGCGGGTTTCTTAGTAAAATATTTTCTGTGAGAGTAATTTATTCCACTCACTTTTACTCTCGAGTTATTCACCATTGTTTTCTATATGTTTGTGCTTTGTTTTCTGACTATTTTGAGGGAAAGTGTGGAATTTATTGTTTCGATGAATAACTAAAGAAGTGATGAATAAATCTACTGAATGAGCATATAATAATAGGTCTTTGTTCTTAAATGGTGAAACACTCAATACATTCACTTCTCCCAATTTTATTAAAGTTATCTAACCCAAAATTTTTAAAAGGATAAATGTTGAATATGTAATTATTTTACGCTTTGAATTAGCAACGAATTAATAAAGAATGAATTGAGTAAGATAATAATAATAGAGCATCTTTTTGTTTTCTAATACCTCTTTTAATATGTTTTAACTGTTCTCTTCTCACAAAAGATTATCCAAGTTGTCGATAACGACCTCATTTGGTCTCATGTATGGCTTCATGTATGGCTTCTAAATTAAATCCTTGATTAATAAATAAATGCTCAAAAACCTTGAACCGTCTCTTAAAAAGAAATATATATAGATAGCAAAGTGGAATTCCAGATATGATTTGATGTTAGAAAACGTTTGAAACGTTGAAACGTTCATCCCTTACAGGAAAGCATTATATCCTTAGTTTTTTATTCTCAACGTTCAAAACTATAAATTTATACCCCAACTTATGTAATTTTTTTCAACATTTTTTTATCTTATTTCAAACAGCACAAAACATTAAATCCTATTCCAAACTATTAGTCTTTTCGAAAATAAAACCTGCACAAAATGAACCATGATAAACAAAAAAAACACTTCAGCTGAAAACAATTTCTCTTCCTGTTAGTAAACGTCCGATCGACCCAACGCAAAACCCGATCGAATAAATCTGCATTTAAAAACCCCCAAGAAAAACACCTTAAAATATGACACCCCGACACAAAAGATCATCCATATCCCTCCCTAGGAATACCTCAACGCCACGCATTCAAGCGACAACCCTCATCTATCACACCCAGAAAACTTCAAATACACAAAACAAAAAAATCGCGACTTTTCACGACGAGACATCATCACTCACATGACACTTAATGAAAAACGGGAATTCCAGCACAGCAACAACCAACACACACAGAAAACTAACAACAACTGTATAATGCACTCCTCCTGTACCTGCCATCAGGTCGATACGCGAAAATCGCTGCTGAGCATTCATCACACTCTAAGGGTTAACGTGTTTCATTCCGCACACAGTTCGTTTAAGCATTTACGAAGCCGAAAATACACGTAACCCTTTATATAAACACATAAATATCTATATTTCAGACCTGGGTCTTCTCGCTCGCTCCGTGCGGACCATTGATGGATTGGGCTATCTATAAATAGCACATCCCTTCCTACTTATCGTCATCATAGCGCTCCAGTTGGAAGGGAGCCAATACCTCTTTGCTCCTGGAGACTCCCACTTTTTAAGCTTTAACGCTGGGCGCTACTACTTCTTTTTTTGCTTCCTTCACGTGGGTGTGTATATATATCTCTCTCTTTTACCTGGCTGAACGTGCGTCGTCTTTATTATGCTGATTGAGACTGGGGTGGTGGGACGGATGGCAATTTCGGGTAGTGTGTGTTTGGTTTGATCAATAATGGGGATTTTATAAGAATCTCTTCTAGCTGGCGCAGTTTGAGGATGGGGTTTTATGCTGATTGACAGATGATTCGCGGTGAAAGCTCTTGGTTAAACCGTCTATTTATTCATTTAACTGCTGGTTTTATTGGTTTTATAAAAGCTATTGGCACGGATTCAATGGGTCTGCGATGTGGGGATGATTGGATATTTTGACAATGCTCTTCTTATATTGAGATAGTACTCGTTTTTTGTTTCTGAGGAATGAGCAAATATTTTATTCAGTATCAATACTGAGGGACAAAATGATTGTTTAATTCTATAGAGTAGTTTTTCCAGAAGATAAAAAGTTGTTTAATTATAAATTCTATAAATTTCATCCGAATCTTTCTTTTCTTTGAGAGTTTTCTTTTCGTGTGTTTTTTCAGTAAGTATTCGTATCAATACGAGTTCTTAAGTATTACTTATTTTTTTAGTATTTTCTTTTAGTTTGTTTATACTATTTTTCCAGATTGTGTTTTAATTAAGACGTATTCTTGTTTTTAAATAACAAATATGGGAAAACCATTATGCAATTCGTTTGACAATGCATTGATTCCTGGATTAGGTATCTATGGATAAGACTTGATGCTGAATAAGACTTAAGCTCTTTCAAGCGTTTAAATTTTAATCCTATTTACTTTCAATTCATTCCTCATTACAAAAGAGAAAATTTTTGTCAAATAAATACTACTTGCTAAAATAAAGATATATATAATTTTCGGGGTTATTACCTCTTACTTCAAAGTAAGAGGTAAATGTACTGAAAGTAAAAAAATGTACTGAAAGTAATGTCACACTGAAAAGTTTTCAGTTTCCATTAAGGAAATTCTTTTAATATCAATTCAAAAAAACTTAGTTTCCCTTTATTGCGAGTTATTCTGTCGTTCATCTTTGTGAAATAAAGTAGTCTTTTCTTCAGGAGTTTGAAAGATGAGTGTAGTTGATAAAATTCCACAAGTAATTTGGAAAATAATATATAGCATGATTTCCCATTTGCTAATAGCTTTGTCTCCAAGATATCATTATTTTTTACTTGTCCAACCACAATTAAATGTTGGTATTTCTTCGGCAAAAGATTTGATATTGTTTTGGCTGTGTAAAGATAAAAAACGCCTTCTTCACAGACGTTTCGTTGGAAAGGTATTCGAAGAGAGGGTCAAGAAAAACTAATCTTTATTTTCGATAGTCAATGAACAACAAACTAAATTGCTTGGATGTAAAAGTAATTGGCTTCAAGGAAATATTTTCCTTTTTTTTCTCTCTCTCTCTATCCTAAATACCTATTTGAAGCATGCTATCGATAAAGCCCTGGATAGCAAAGCTTTAGTCAATTTAGTAGTTCAAACAAATATGTTGAAAGTTAATTTATGTATAATGAATTTAAGATGACAATTATTTTAAGGGAAAATTTGATTATTTCTAATTGAAAATTAAACAGGAGCAATCAGTTTATTGAATGCAATTTCGAATTAGCTTATTTTTAAGTATGAAACCTTACGGTACCTTAATTTAATAAATTTTAACTAAATCTACCAAATTAAAAATAAACATTGTACTATAAATTTTTAATTTCGATTATTATCAGCAATGATTGAGTCACATTTAATGGAAAATTTATTATTTATTATTTAACTATATATTGTTTTGTTTATCAAGTAACTAGCTGACATGCTCGGCCTTGCAAGGGTGAAGGTATAGCTTCCTTTTTTAAAATTTTTATACATGCTATACCTTATTTAACTAGTTGAAAGGTATTAAAACCCATTCATTTCGCAAGAAATGTAAATATTAAACGATTTTTACATTTATGACATGATTCCTATAAAAATAGAAAAAATATATCCCTAAAATTACTTAAAATATCCTCATCAGCTAGAAAATATGAAGCAGCAAAAATTACCTTTCTTGCCACTACTCTAACAAACTTGCGGACGCCAGTAAATAAATTTAGTATATTTATTTTCACTATATAATATACACTATTAACGACTTATTATAAACTCAAAATTCTTATAAAAATTACTCTATTAATTAAATTAATTCTCAAAATTATAAAATAAAGACTGACTTCTAAAATCTAAAAAAAAATATTCCATTTTACTATTTAAAAAAATCTATCTTTCCTAGTTGAAGGCATGAAAGGGCTTTAATATTTTCAATAGTTTTCGGTTCGTTAACCAACTTTCTTAAAAGCTCATCTGTTAATTTTGCATCCTCGTTTCTATGGAGACTATTTTAACAGCAATGTTATTCCATGAAACTTTTTTTAAATATTGAAATATTAAATAAACTCTCAAACAAAATTATTCTGAATTAACCAGTTTTAAAATTTTAAATTTCGTTTAAATATTGTTACGGTTTTTAAAAGACTTATATCTAGTCTTTCTTTTAAAAACTTGTTATTTTGCATTATGGTTTTTTTGTAACAATCGGGTGAGCAGATCTCTTCTGGAGGAGAAATTAAGCAATTTCAGCAAAATGACCATAAAAAAGGGGGAAAAGATGGTCAAGGGGTCAATTAAATTTTTCGAAACATTGCCTGTTTTTTCTTGAGTTTTTTTACGTAGGTATACCAAGTTTGGTGCAGATCGGAAGAAAACTGTCGGATTTGTATAAAAGACAAACACAAATTGACTATTATTATATTTAGATAAGGATTTATAACAAATTTTTGAGTTTTGAAAAGTTGTTGATCTTAATAACAACTATAACAACTTCAATGATTTAAACTAAACTATTGAATCAATGAATAAAACAATCGCCAAATTATTAAAAAATTTCCTTATTGCCTTAAATAAGTTTTTAAAGACTTTCTTTATATTTAACCAAGATCTCTCTATACTGAATTAAGTTTAGCAGATAAATTCCAGTTTATTTTATCAAAATGATTCTCAAAATTTTGAAGGGAAGAAAATGTATATTTCCTTATTTAACCATATTTCCACAAAATGAAAAGTATTTCCCTTAAAACTTCTTAAAATATTACGATTTATTCATTTCTCTATAATAATTTTAATGCAGCCTTATCTTTGTTTTACTCCTGAGATCAGAGAAAAACTCAAAAATTCTTTCAGTTAGTTTAATGAAAAATGTTTATCGTGTTCTAGGATCTTCTCTTTTTTTCCTTTTTTAGAATCACATCAAAGGGAAATTTCAAACGCGATTTGTAAAACAAAAAATCCTGCAAAAGTGGATACATAAGCTGCACTTGGAGCAAGTAAAGAATCTAGTTTTACAGGGAAAATAATCTCACATATTAAATGGAAGGAAAAACGAAAATAAGTAAAAATAAAAAGAACGAAATTTTGCTCGTTTTTTAAGACCCCTTAAGCAAAACAGTTTTACCTCAGATACAGTGATAAATTTGAAACTGTACTTGAAGATTTTAGTAGGGTATGATATCTGTTTCAGTCTACTCTCTCTTGGAAAATCTCGGTTATTTCGCCTTTTAGTAAATCTTAGAACTACCAGATATTCACCAAACAAGCTTCCGACTTCGTATAGATAAGAGCACATAAGCTTGTTAGTTTATTTCATTATGAAAAATGCGCATTTTGACGCAAAAAAAACTCTTTGAAGTCCTGAAAATGTGTCCTAAATTTTAATTAAAGTTGAAGAACACCCTATTTTGAAAAGCAACTTATGAATAATTTAATATTCAAACTCTCTAATTTCCCATGTACATTAACTTAAAAGGATTTTTTCTTCTCAAAGAAAAAGGAAAACCTCTTTGAAACGTTCCCTAAAGTAAAGCATTCAAAAGAATTTCGCATAAATTTAATAAGAGAGTGCTTGCAGAACCATGTTTACGCTGAGCATGAGTAATGAGATTAATTTATTGCATTTGTCCTTTCATAAATAATTACTTAAAAACACTTATTCTGGTTTTGTCTTAACACTTCAAAAGATTCAAAGAAACCAGAATTTCCAAGAATTTCCTTAATTAGTATACGAAACCTTTATTTGACATTTATAGCTTAAGAGTTCTCTTAAAGTAATAATCTCATCCTATAAAAATAACAAATGCGGTAAAAATTTCTCTAAGGGGGATTTTCTTTTTAAGAGTAGAAAAAGTCATATTTAGAATCATCAAATTGAATAGCTTAAAAAAGACCCAATTAGATGTATATTCATTAATATTTTTTGAATAGATCAATTTCAGACAATATTTTTGTCTATTCTTCTCTTTCCTTATAAAATTCATACAAGCTTTAAAATAATAGCTGTTGTGAATTAATTTCCATTAAAAACAAACATGCAGTAAGTAAAATTCATTTGTTCTACACAGTTCTTTTCAGCTTAGAACTTACTAACTTCACTGTACTTCTCAATAGAAATTACTGTAATTTTAGTTCCCGAGAGGTAATGCAAAAAAAGATACTTAAATGACATTCAGAATCATTTTTAATTCGAAATGCATTTATCATGCGGTCAAGTGAATAAAAACCACGTCGTTTCCGTATGTTCATGCTTATTTGCACAGTTGCTTTTATTACAATATGAATATAACTATATTGAGTTTGCTTTACTTTATGACTATTATCCCATCAAACTCTGAAAGTAGCTTTATCCTAAATCCTATAGTTGACATAGAAAAGATTTCTAAAAGAAAATCTAACTATTCTGCTTATCGATTGCTGTAAAAAGGATGAAGTCCATACAAAAAAGCTCCTAATCATTATACAAATTTTGCTGTGTATGATTTTTCGATAAGATGAAATTATTTTGCTATCTTTTAACGATAATTTCGTTTTAAATATTGAATTTTAAGAGTATTTTTCCAATAATATTCCTTTTATGTAACTTGTTTGGAAATGAAAGAGTGATTTAATTTTCAAATATGGATTATTAATAACATTCACAGCATAAAATTTGGGTAAAAAATCAAGAATTCATGCTCCTAAATATTCAAAAACAAAAATTAATTGAATAAATCAACTCTGGCTTAAAAATTTATTTTTCTGAATGAAACAGAATTCTGTTTATGTGCTAAGAAATTAATATAAGATAATATAATAAGAAATTAATATAATATAATTAATATGAGAATAATATTTATTATAAAAATAATTACAATAAATTAATATAATTAAAATAAGTATTTAAGAAATTATTTTACCTAATTTTTAGCAAGATATATATCGGAAAAATATTACAACTATAGAACTTTTATTAATTTTAGCAATGAAGACTAATTCAATCGTCAATAACAAGTGAATTAGTCAATTCAACTGATTTGGATAAGTCTTTTTGAATGCTTACTCGTGATTTCCGTTTATTAGGCAACAAAACATCCGTTAAACATGCTTTCCATTGTTTACTTCAAATAAACAATACTCTAACGAACCTCTCAATCCTACAAAAATCACAGAGCAGAACTTCCATTCCAACCTGCTTTGTCACGGCGCTCGTGTTTCACTGCAAAACAATCCCCCAATTCTTCTTCTACTCCGTCGCAAAACCATGGAGTCAAGAAAAGCTTTAAATGCATTATTGAAAAATCAGAGCAAAGAGTCGTGGGTTTGATTCGGCTACATTAGTCTTGTGTCAATTATGGCGATAACAAAGAACAGATGGCGAGACTAATTGGTAGGAAATCTAATTACACTATTTTCGCACCGCTTGTCCAATGAAAATGGATTGGGTAAACATTCGTATCCTTTTCGGCTCTTGTATTTATTCCTCGGATGAAGAATTGGCTCTGCATACTGTCGTCTATCCCAAGTTTTATTCTAACCAAGGCTTTATTTAGGTAAAAAAATAAATGAGAATACGTTTTGGATGCATTGGGCAAATGTTAGAAAAAAATGGATGGTTTCTTTCTTACATCTTTAAATTTTCCATGAAAGTGTTAGCTTTAAAGACTCAGGATTTGTGTGTTCGGTTAATTTATCAAGTATTAACTTAAACAAGATGTATTTTAGAAGTTTAAGTTTTTTAACATCCATGGTGTTTGATGCAACATTAAAAATATATATTAAACTTAAGTGGAGTCACATTAATAAGGAAGTTGCATATGTCAAATTTTTAAAAACAAACAAGGGTTCAGTATGGTTTTTTGTATGGTAAAATGAAATATCTATTCAATTTTTAAAAAAAATGTATAGGTAATTAAATATTTTAATTTAAAAGTCGAGAAAAAAACACATGACTAAAAAACGTTTATTGTTTAAAAAGTAACGATGAGGTCAACAATCATACCATTAACTCCATTGCTTTCCAACAATGTTTATCGTACGATGACTTCATATCCCAAACTCTTGGCGTTGGAAGTGGATTTTTGTTAATTTTTTTGGCAATCAAAAAATTTCTCGATCGGCCTCAAATTTTGGGTAGTTGCTTATTTTTGCAAGAAGAATCGATTAAAAAATTTAAAAAATCATGCAACTTCCTCATTGTATAACGTGATTGAAGATAAGGGAGGCACTAAAGATAAAGTCACAGTTAGGTGTAGAAAATAGGCATGAATCTTGTGAAAAACATAAAATTACTCTAGAAAGAAAATACGTGTTTAAGAGCAGTGCAAATGTTCAAACACAAATTTAAGAAATGTTTCTCCAATGTACATTAGAACAAGCTATTTGTATTTCGCAATGCTTTCAGCCGAGCTAAGAAAAGATCCATGACAAGTTTAACCCAAAACTAAGTTAGCTACGACGGGAATGACTAATTTTGGTTCTTTCTTTGGTGCACTGTCTTTAGGTGTACTTTTTGTAGTTGTGCGAAGTGGTACACTATCTGAACAAACTGCATTAAAACAATGAAAAAATAATAATTCAAGCATATACAAACACTTTAAAATAAAAAAAGAAAGCATATTCAATTATTAGATATTTGGATTGAAAGACAAACTACAATTTTTAAATAAGCGTGTACCTCCAAAGAAAATTGCTGTAAAATTGCTATTCTTTTCCATATATCGAGAGTTCATATTATAATACTTCAAATAAAACCTACTATTCGTCATTTGGAAAACAAAATAGATAGCTGTCATAATTTTGCCCAGAGCACTTCAGACTTCTCAGAAAGTTTATAGTTCTATATAAATGTCTCGTATCTCGGCAAACACTTAAAAATATGCTTTCTACAGAAAAGGAAAAACATGAACCGAGTGTATTTTTAAAGATACAAATATCTTGAGTAGACTAGAAAATCTGGAAATCTTGGTCTTATGAGAATAAAAATAGAATATAAATATTATCGTTAAGGGATTTATGAGCTTCTATATATAAATAACACGATCCAAACCCGGAGTTTAAATCTAACTCTTTATAAAAGAAAAAATTACAATGTATGTAGAATTTTAAGCATAAATAAGCGTTTGTGTTTATCTGTGTCTTACAGTTTTCCATTTTCCTTTTATAAGACATATTCAAAAGATGCCTTTTAAGATAAACATTTAATACGACTTTATAACATTTCATTGATTATTAAAGGGAGAAAACATCTACTATATAAGATAACAATTAACAACTTTTAACTTCGCCTAAAACCAACTACTCTTACTCCAGCTGTTAATTTTAAACTCAAGGATTTAAAATGTGAAAGAAATTAAGATTTCATTACCTTATTACCTTCAAAGTAGCTTAGCACTTCAAATTTTGAAGCAAATATTTACAACAAATAGAGTAGTGTAGTCATAATAAAAAATAGTTATTTTATTCGTACAGTTACGTTGCATGTTTTTCTTGCGTTTTTACTAGTGATGGGCAAAATCGATAATTTTAGGTATCGAATACTTTGGTATCGAATACTTATAGGTATCGAATACTTTGGTATCGAATACTTATAGGTATCGAGTAATTTTAGGTATCGAGTACTTTTTTTCAATGTCGGGAAATGAACCTGAAGGGACAATTTTTTTAAGGCCTATCCATAATCAGACTAATATTCAAAAAACTGAAAGCGATCCATCAAAAAGCCCCGTAGCTACGGGCCTGGAGGTGGATAGAGGCGAAGGATTTGGCGGGGGAAAAACCTAGCCGCGTCAAATTTCTCTCGCGGATGAAAACGACTTGGGTTTGAGCGTTGCAAAATGAAAACGGAAAGAGGCTGCGTTTGATCTACAGTAGGTATTATAAAGATTACTTCATTGAAAAATTTAAAACGAAATATGTCAATAAAGTATCGATACTTTTGTGGGTATCGAATACACTCGATACCTATAGGTATCGAGTACTTAAGTATTTGGTATCGATACCTGCCCATCACTAGTTTTTACGCGTTTCAGCTCAAAAATATTCCTTCCTTAGCATAAATGCTTCTCGATTAATTTAGACCCATGGTTTAAGTTAAGGTAGAGGTAAATTTGAAAGGAAGAAAAGACAAAAGAAGGATAATAGGGAAGAGTTAGAAATACTTTTTGATTTCTCATTCTTTTATCTTTACTTCTCTTTGAACCTATCATTTTTTTGTATCTTCCTCTATCTTTTATTATTTTCTCTTTAAGAAACTATAAATTAGACAAATCAAAGTGACACAATTGAAACTTAAGCTCTTAATTTCTAAAGGCATCTTTTTTCTAAAAATGAGGAACTTTTGAGTTATGAAATTGGTGCCAAAGGTATCATATTAAAACAAGACAATGTCATCCCAAATCGTATCAAAAACCTTCCGTCAGACATATTACTCAAGAAGCTCTATGTTCTGAAAACACTCGAGTTGTTCTTCCTAATGGAAACAAACTGCCGAAAATGACGTGTAAAGGAAACACGTCTGAACACTTCAATTGCTGCGGGATAGCTATTTGCGTCTGAAGTGTTATTGAGTAAAAGAATAAGGTACGTCGAACCGCACTTATTTCAGCGTACCAAATCGTAATAGTGCGGAAAACTTGCCTACCCATAACAGTAACTCGTGTGTGAAATTTTAGCCCGATCAAATGATATCTTCTGTTCTGAAACTCGGCCTAAAGTTTTGAATTTTTACCAAAAATTAGCTATTTTGCAATATTTCTTATAGTTATGGGGCCTTCTGATGCACAGATTTTTTTCAGGAGATGTGGTAGGGGTCTAGAGAAATTATTCCGTGAACCCCATCCTTATTTCCACTTTTCCCCCTACGCGAGCGGGGGTTTTGTGGGCGAGCGCGCTACTGGTAATGTTGGCTTTTTCTCCAAACTCCAACGCTGCGCCCGCCTTCGTAGCCCTTTTTGTGCATCAGAACCTCACATAAACCAATTATTTTCATGAAAGTGACCCAGAACCTACCATTGAGAAGTATCTTTCCATCAGGTTCGATGTATTAATTATTATTTTTGATTTTTTTATTTACTTTAATTCATATTTTACAAACAATTTTTTTACAATCTACTTTTTAGCAATCAGAACTGCCAGTAGAAGGTAGATGGGAATGGGAATGTATTGCGTTTAAATAGTTCAGATATCCAGTCATATTTCATCTGCAGGGAACCTCTTTTCCTTTATTTATGAGAAGATCTGACGAAGACCTTCCGAACAGAGAACCCCTGGGTTAATAGCTAAAAAAAAAATTCCGGAGAGTTATATTCATTTCTCAAAGGGACACCTTGCTGGAAGCTCTAGATAGCTAACTGCAGAACCTTTTTCTTCGCTGAAACTGTTACTTCGATATTTCCGAATCTCTACTGTCCTATGTTAGCCCATCTATCAGTTCCTAAGAACTGGTGGAACCGTTATTTGAGCACTTTCCCAGTCTATCATTTTAACATTGTTATGCCAAACCTAAACTGTGAACACTTACAACCAATTGCTTGTTCTCCTGCCTACAAAATCTTGTAGAGCGTTTTCTCTAACATATCTTGTAATCAGTCATCATGCCCAGCAAGATGTTTTCCAATACTGAATCTAAGAGATGTCACGCGTACCGTCTTTAATAAACTTTTAAAGTTAAAGTATAACATTGAACCATAGTATAACGTACACAGTAACGTACACCCAAACCCCCATCGGCTGTTGAGGTACCCCTTGGAGTTAGATGAGATAAGTTGGAATTTCTTAATATAGTAATCGATGAAAATAAGTTTTCTGATTTACCTCTTCTGACAATGCACATTTAGGAATCGAGACACTCAGTGCAAACAAGGGGGGAACTATGCTACCTCTAAACAGATAATATAATGAATCTTCTATATATATAAAAATGAATGTTTGTATGTATGTATGTCTGTATGTATGTCCTTTATAATTTTAAACTTTTCGAACCTACATTAACATTTAAAATATACCACGTTGATCTACTCGCTCCAAGGAAGGTGTTCATTGGTGGTTCAGTGGTGTCCAAAAGACAAAAATTCAACTTCAAAGAATGACTACACAGTTTAAAATTAACAATAAATTTAATAAGAGATTAGAAGCGCGTGCGATACAATCAAAATCTAATTTCAAAGTGAACGAGATGCGTAGTAACAAGCACAGACGAAAGCATAATTACATATATAAAAGCATTGGTTAAACATTAGTGATAGGTTTATGAGGCATGCGGCGCCGCTCGGCCCGCCTACTCAAGAGTCAAGGATTGCAGCACTGAACATCCCGGCCACCGTTGGACGGTTGTCCAACATCCCTCGTGATGGGCAGAGGTACGACACAGGTGATGGCCCGTCGGAAGGTACCACGAGAGGTCTTGATGTCCAGCACCCTCACTGCTCCGTCTGGTCCAGGATGAACCCTCGTGATTCTGGCGAGGGCCCATTCGAGGGGGGTCTTGTTCGGCTCCTTCAACAGGACAAGTTGGTCCACTTCCAGATCTGGGTTTCTCTTGGTCCATTTAGGTCTGCTCTGCAAATGGGTTAGGTATTCAACAGACCATCTGTCCCAGAATTTCTTTCTCATCTGCTGAATCAAGCTCCACCTAGAGGAGGGAGAAAAGAAATCTGGAGCAGTATGTGGTTCGGGAAAAGACGTAATAGGGCCACCAACTAAGAAGTGCCCTGGTGTTAAGGGTTGTAAATCGTTGGGGTCCGCAGACAGTGGACACAGGGGCCGAGAATTAAGAATGCTCTCTATCTGTACAACCAAAGTGTTCAACTCTTCGAAATTTAGGATGGTAGTTTTGACAACTTTCGAAAGTATTCTCTTCATTGATTTTATGTTGGCTTCCCACAAGCCTCCAAAATGAGGTGAGGCAGGTGGCGTAAAAGCCCATTGGATCCCTTCTTCAGTGCTGTAGTTCTGAACTGGGTTTGACTTGCAAACTTCAAAAAATGAATTCAAAATATTTTTTGCTCCTTTAAAATTTGTGGCATTGTCACTCCAAATGATCGATGGTTTTGAACGTCTAGCAACAAATCTTCGCAATGCTGCTAGGAATGCTTCAGTTGTTAAGTCTGAAACGACTTCAAAGTGTACAGCTTTTGTACAAAAGCAAATAAAAATAGCTATGTAAGACTTAATAACAACTTTTGATCTTTTTAGATTTGGTTTAGTTAATATAGGTCCGGCAAAGTCAATTCCGGTTTTTTCGAATGGTCTAGAAGGGGTAATCCTGTCTCTAGGCAGATCACCCATTATCTGATTAATTGTTTTAGTTTTATTTCTGAAGCATGTCAAACATTTATTGATGATTCTCCGTACTCTATCTTGCCCAGAGGGTATCCAATATTGTTGTCGAATTAAATATAGGGTAGTTTGTGTTCCAGAGTGCAATGATTTTATGTGATAGTAGTTAATCAGAAGTTGAGTAAAGTGATGGGATTTAGGTAGAAGTTTTTGATGTTTTTGTGATTCCTGTAGCTCTGATAACCTTAATCGTCCACCAACCCTTAAAAACCCATTTTTGTCTAGAAAAACGTTCAATGACAAAATTTTGCTGTTTCTCGGAAGAGGTTGTTTGTTCTTTAGGCACTTGATTTCTGTCTTAAATTCAGAAGCTTGTATTTTCTTAATTAAAACATCTGTAGCATTTTGTATCTCTATTGCGGTTAAGTTACTCCCTTTCCTATCAACTTTTCTACAATTATTAATAAATCTCATCAGGTAAGCAGTTATTCTAACCAATTTAGAAAAAGAGGAGTATTTAGCTACAAAACTATCAAAGTCCTGATTTTCATCCAAGACATTTGTATTAAGCGATGCAATTGCTTTAATTTCAAGTGTCTCTTGATTTTCACATTCTAAGTGTTTTGATGGCACTAAGTTCTTGGGCCAGGTGGATTCATCCTGTTTTAACCAGGGCGGTCCTTGCCACCACAAATCGCTGATTTTCAATTCAGTCACGGCGAGTCCACGAGAGATCAAATCCGCCGGATTTTCTTTTCCTGGGCAATGAGCCCATTGAGTTGGATTGGTGTATTTGTGTATTTCTTTCACCCTATTTTTTACGAAGACTTTAAATCTTTCAGTTGAACCCTTAATCCAAAAGTAAGTAATGGATGAATCCGTCCAAAATACTTTAGTAACCGGAAATTCTAAGCCTTTAACGATTTTATCGCTTAACCGTGCTGATAACAGGGCTCCCATTAACTCGAGTCTCGGTAAAGACAGAGTTTTCAAAGGGGCTACCCTTCCTTTAGATGCAACAAAACTAACCATAACGGTATTGTCTTTCAGTTTTATCCGTAAATAAGCAACTGTCCCGTATGCTTTAGGAGAGGCATCTGCAAAAAGATGCAACTGAATATCGTCAATGTCTTGATTTAGGGCACATGCAAAGTAATGACGGGGTACACGAATATTACTTAACCCTTTAATATCATCGCACCATTCTCTAAAATTGATGGCAGTTTGTTCTGGTATGCTTTCATCCCAGTCTAGCCCTAAACTCCATATCTCTTGTAGTAAGCATTTGATACGAATCGTAAAGGGACCTAAAATGCCAATTGGATCAAATAATCGACCGGCAACTTGCAGTATATATCTTTTAGTTTCGTGGCCTTTAAATAAGCAGTTTTCTATTCCGCGAGTATCAAAATGAAATTCATCGGTTTTGGGATTCCAACTAACTCCAAGAACCTTTGAAGGAACTAACGGTTTGTCAAAAGAGTCCTCAAAGTCCTCTACTTCAAATCCAAGTTCTTTTAATTTAGCCAATAATTCTGGAGAATTAGTCCTCCATTTCCTCAAACACATGCTAGCTTCTTTAAAAATATTCCGACTTTCTACACATGTATTTAGTGCTATGTCAACAGTATCTTCACCAAAAATATAATCATCGACGTACAGGCAATCTTGCAACAATTGACAAGTATGAGGAAAGGTTTCTACATACCTCTTCAGATGGTACTTAATTGTTGCGTTTAGCAGAAATGGGCTAGATGTTACTCCAAACAGAACTCTTGTTAGTCTGAACACCTGAAGATTTTCCTCCGTCGTTGGACGTTCGCTCCAGAAGAATCTAGTAAAGTCCCGATCTTCTTCATGGATTTCAATCTGTAGAAACGCTGCTTTGATGTCGGAGGTGACAGCAATTCTGTTGGACCTAAATTTCAATAAGAGAAGGAAAAGATCAGGTAAGAGGTTCAAACCGGAATATAAGCAATTGTTCAAAGAAAATTGTCCTTTTCCATGGGATGAGGCGTCAAAAACGATGCGTAGACGACTGGTACTTTTGTCGTTTCTTATAACAGCTCTGTGAGGAAGATAAAAAGAGTTCCCTTCCTTCACTCCAGCGTCAACGGGTTCTATAATTTGTTCCCTTCTATATTCCTCTATAACTGCCTGGTATTCTGTAAAAAACAAAGGATCATTAATGAATGATTTTTCAAGATTTTTGAATCTTCTGATGGCAACTTCCTTGTTATCACCCAACATCTGCTTCATTTGAGGTTTCCAGGGTAACTTGACTTTGTAGCGGTTGTTCTGAAAAGAAATACTTTCATTAAAACTTTTCATTATTTCTTCTTCAACTTCATCCTTGGCATCAGCTTCTGCACTGATTCCGAGGCTTTCGAGTTCAAAAAACTCTTTCAACTGATCGCAAATGGTCTTCTCTTCTACTGCAACTTTCAAACTAACCAACTCTTGGTTAACATCTCCTCTTCCCATTATACACCAACCGAATAGTGTTTCTGAGGCTACAAGTTTCCCATCTAATCGTTTGATTCGACCACTAACTATGTCAAAGTAGAAATCTGATCCAACCAAAACAACTATTTCGTTATCTCTATAATTATAAGAATCAGCCAACTGTAGATTTTTTAAGTGTTTATATCTTTTAGATACGTTTGGGTCAGGGGTGGGTATGTTAGCGGACGAAATTTGGTCGGTAACTAATGCTTCAATTTCAATGTTCAAAGAAGGTTCATCTCTATTTTCTAAATGAACTTTTACAACATCATACATTTTTTGCGTAGCTTCCCTGGCCCCAAATGCATAAACAGAAAGCTTTTCGGTTCTTATTACTGGAAGTTTTAATTTTTGAGAAACAGTACGATTAATAAAGCTTCTCATTGATCCGTTATCTAAGAGAATTCTAATGTTTTCTTTCTTATCATTTGCGGGGGACTTTATCACCGCAGTGCAGGTTTGTAACAAAACTCCAGACGAAGTTTTCGATGCCGAATTATTTTTAATATTATTTTGACAGTGCGAAACAGCAGTAACGACTTTCTCGTCAATTGGTTTGTCAAATTGAAAACAAATTGATCTATTATGCTTATGATTACAAATATTACACATTTCCCTTCTCCTGCAATCTTTTATTCTGTGTTTTGGTTGTAAGCACAGAAAGCAACGCGCTTGTTTTTTCAAAAGTTCTCTCTTTTCATCAACAGTCAATTTATTGCAGTGTTCGGAATTGTGATCTTTCGCTTCACAGTAGATACATGCCGTTTCCGATATCGGACATAAGTACTCTACAGTTCTGCCTGATGGAATGAAAGGACGACCTTGATTCCGTGATGCGTCACGGGAACCGTAATTATTATTAGGCTGATATTTAGGACTCGAATGTTGATAGTTGGGTTTTTTCCTTTCACTTTTTGAATTTTGAAATAATATAGATGATTCCCTACATTCTATTTCAATTTTGAGAAATTTTAATAATTCCGAAACATCAAATTGGTCTATTTGTTTATCCAAACGTTTTCTATTAAAGTCTAAGGATAAATTTTCTGGAATCAATTTTATTAATATGGGATATAATAAATGGCCATACATTCCAGAGGTTACATTGAGAGAATCCAAACTTCTAATTTGCACCTCACAGGTGTCATAAAGTTTACGTAATCCAGTTATGTTATTAGAATCTTTTATAGGATACAAATTGAGCAACTTATTCATGTGAGCATTTATGACAAGATCATTTCTACCGAACCTTTCTTCTAATAAACGGAGCGCTTCTTTATAATTAGTTTCAGTTAGTGCAAATCCATTGACTACATTAGCGGCTACACCGCCTAACAAAGACTTCAAATAACTAAACTTATCGATAAGAGATAAACTTTCATTTTTATCTATAGCGTTCTGAAATTTATTCCAGAACTCCAACCAATTGCATGGATCTCCAAAATATTTATCAATATTCAACTTGGGTAATTTAACAGTTTTCAAATGATTTTGAGAGATTGATGAAACTTGAGTGATATTTTCGTGAGATCTACTACTAGTATTGTTTTCTTCAGATCTAACACTATCTTCATGTGAAGTATTGAGAACGACATTACGACGAATAATTTTCAAATGTGCGGAAAGCTTTGCATTCCAAAATGTTATTTTGTTATTATATTCAAAAGCAGAATTAATCTCTGAATCGAATTCTCCTTCGACTTTTATAAGAGACTGAATCAAATTATCCAATTCTTTAATTTGTTTGGATAAATCCAAAAGATGTGTTATATTTTGTTCTAATTGGGCTTCAGTATTTAACTGATCAAATTCGCTTTCAAATTTGCCCAAAAATCTAGTTACTGAAGCACGAATAACGCCTCTAATCTTTTTTTGTTTCGACAATTCATCCATCTCTCAAGTTTTGTGATGCTCCAACAATAATCAATAAATCTAAGTTCAACTTCGAATCTAAATCTACTATATCTCTATATCTATATTCATACACATATAGAATACATTCCACACACTTCTCTAAAGTTAGGAATTCTACATTCAAAACTAAGCTAAGTTCTTCAATTATATCAACAAATCAACTAATCAACAAATTTTCTAATCTTCAATAATATTCTTCAAAAGTTATAAATATAACTATTTGTTGGAGCATCTAATATAATGTTCTCCTTACCTTGTAAGGGAATCGAAGTCCAATCCGAATCGCAAAGCTTCACGGCCTTTGTTTCGAAACAGCATCGTCGACATTCCTTCGAAGATTATTCATTCAAATTCTTCATTACACGAATAAAATCAATAATGTTCCAGGCCGCGATGCACCAAAATGTTCATCGGTGGTTCAGTGGTAGAATGCTCGCCTGCCACGCGGGCGGCCCGGGTTCGATTCCCGGCCGATGCACCAAAATGTTCATTGGTGGTTCAGTGGTGTCCAAAAGACAAAAATTCAACTTCAAAGAATGACTACACAGTTTAAAATTAACAATAAATTTAATAAGAGATTAGAAGCGCGTGCGATACAATCAAAATCTAATTTCAAAGTGAACGAGATGCGTAGTAACAAGCACAGACGAAAGCATAATTACATATATAAAAGCATTGGTTAAACATTAGTGATAGGTTTATGAGGCATGCGGCGCCGCTCGGCCCGCCTACTCAAGAGTCAAGGATTGCAGCACTGAACAGAAGGTTTATGAATAAAAATAATTTAAAATCGAAGTGTTCCAACAACTTTTTTAGTCAATTATATGCTTAAAAACCCATATTTCATGCCTAACTTCGGGGAAAAACCACATTGTTGTAGATATAACAAAAGAAGATGTAACATTAATTGTTGTAGGCATATTTTCGATTGTTGCAGATCTATTGTTGTAGCATAAACATAAAAGTGGCTCCTTTATTTAACTATTTCCACAGTTGGACTGGCAAAGCCCATCTGTAACACACCAGAAGAATTTTTTTTAAATAAATAGACTGGCGAAGCCCATCTGTAACGCACCAGATGATATTTATAAAAAAAACTGAAACCCGGGCGAAGCCCGGGTCTAGCGCGTCAGCGCTAGTTGTATATAAAATTTATCTGATTAGTTTTATGGAATGGGCCTTTCAGAAATCATGTCATTGGTTGCAAGTTCAGGCTTTAGCAGCTTAGGCTTTCAAAGCTAAACATTATGTTGAAATGATAGCTTTTGAAAGTGCTTAGATTACGGTTCCACCAGTTCTTAGGAACGGATAGGGGGGCTGACATAGGACAGTGGGGATTTAGAAATCTCAAAGTCACCATTTCAGCGAAGAAAAAGGTACTGCAGTTAGTTACTAGTTACTAGAGCTTCCAACAAGGTATGTGGAGTTCCATGGGCGTAATCAAGGGGGATATGGGGATATATTTACTTGTTTAAAAAAAGTAAATACTGATACTAACTCAAATTCCCTCCGAAATATAAGTATTACTCTCCGGAATTTTTTTTAGCTATTAACCGAGAGGTTCTCTGTTCGGAAGGTATTCGTCAGATCTTCTCATAAATAAAGGAAAAGAGGTTCCCCGCAGATGAAATCTGACTAGATATCTGAACTATTTAAATGCAATACGTTCCCATTCCCATCTTCCTTCTACTGGCAGTTTCAGTTTGCTAAAAAGTAGATTGTAAAAAAATGTGTTTGTAAAATAGGAGTTAAAGTAAATAAAAAAAATGAAAAATAATAATTAATTCATGGAACCTGATGGAAAGATACCACTCAATGGTGATTCTGGGCCACTTTCATGAAAATAATTGGTTTATGTGAGGTTCTGATGCACAAAAAGGGCTACGAAGGCGGGCGCAGCGTTGGAGTTTGGAGGGAAAGCCAATATTACCAGCAGCGCGCTCGCCCACAAAACCCCCGCTCGCGTAGGGGAAAAGTGGAAATAAGGATGGGGCTCACAAAATAATCTCTCTAGACCTCTACCACATCTCCTGAAAAAAATCTGTGCATCAGAAGGCCCCATAACTATAAGAAATATTGCAAAATAGCTAATTTTTGGTAAAAATTCAAAACTTTAGGCCAAGGTTCAGAACAGAAGATATTATTTGATGGGGCTAAAATTTCACACACGAGTTACTGTTATGGGTAAGCAAGTTTTCCGCACTATTACGATTTGGTCCGCTGAAATAAGTGCGGTTCGACGTACCTTAGTAAAAGAACCTTTCGGTAGCGTTTATTTTTCCCCGTCTTCCGAGAATTCCATTTGTATAATATTTTTCGTTTGGGGAAAATTACTGTTAACAATGCACAGATGCAACGAATGAGATAAGGGATGAAAGAAGAAATAATCTTTGTCTGGGTATTTTTTTTGTTGTTTTAGCCATTTTTATAAAACAGTTTTGAAGATGTCGATTTTTCTTTGATGGTTTTCTGATGACAGACTCTACATCAAAATCAAAAGATATCAGATAAAGAAATGAGAAAGGATGCTGATCCATGTATTCTCCTTTTAAAACTTTCAATAAAATAGCGTTAAATATCGTTTATTACTAAGTAATTTAAGTCTGAACTGTACAAATTAAATGATAATTCTTTAATGACAACATAGTTTCAAAGTAAAGAAGTTTAAATATATCAGTTAACTCGAATCCTCTTATAGTTGGTGTCTTTAAATGCTTGCGTAAATTTAAATTGAATACATTTTAAGAAAATAGAAACAAAAATTTCAAGGAATAGGAAATTGAGCTTTCCCCTTTATAAGGGAAGTAAATAAAACTAATACCCTTTTGAAATATTTCCAATGACATTTTTAGAAATAATTTATTCAAATCTTTTAATTACAATTCAACATTTTGTTCATTTTAAGAATTGTTGGTACTGTCGTTTTATAGTTTCATGCTCTTTTCCACGAATAAAGTTTTTGTGGTAAACAGGAATAAAAAAAATATTAATTAAAAGTATAGTTTTGCTTTTTTCTCATAGCTGTTTTTAAAAACTTCAGAGACTGTTAGGATAAAATTTACCATTTCTTTCTCGATGAGGGTTCTTGCCAAAAAATGAACATTAATAAAACGAAAGATAGATCACTAAAAAACATCATATTCTATGTCAAGATATCGTTTATAAGCAACCACGTGAATGAAAAGTTATTTCTAGCGTTTTTACCTCATAACCCCGTTCCCCAGAATAGAAACGTTTATCGAAAGAACCCAACACGTGAATCCCATCCCTTTACAAATAAAAACCGCTGACTACCACAATCTCCGTGTAGCTTAAGCAAAAAATTCCCATTCAGTGATCTTATACGCCCTGTTATGAACGTTGCACATAAAACACCAGTCAACCAACCAACCAACTATTCAGTGATCCTCTCCATACAACCAATCCACCTCTAAGCACCCTGACCACCCACGTATAGAGTAGCATCGGAACATCATGAATGGGTTCTACGAAAACCAGAGGATAACCCTTGTGCCTTTATCAAAGAGGGCGTGCTCCTCAAACTTCCTACTTGAAACATCTCAACTTCACTCATTCATCCCCTTCCATGGAGGAGGGTGCTGTGACGTCACAAAACGATTCATCTTCCAGTTTGGCACGATGTCGCTCGAGTTGGAGAAGTGTTCGCCCCTTAACGAGTTTATTTTAAAACTCTCGGAATATATATATTATGTGATTAGGGGTTATGTACCCGTTTTCTTCGAGTGTTCTTTTCGCTTCAGTTCGTTCTTTTCATCCTTCCGCTTTCCTTTCGAAAACGTTCGTTTTGGGATTTTTGAGTTCGAAAACAGTCTTTCTCTGCGTTCTCTTGAGATTTTCACTGGGAAAGGGCCTTTTCAGAGTTTTAAATTCTTTATGTGCTTATGGAGGTTTATTTAGGATAGGGAGGAAATAAAAATGAACAGTATAAAGCTAAGAAATGCTGTTTTTGTACTTTCTTTTGATTAACAATTAATGTAAGAATACAGAGTATAGAGCTAACAGAAGGTCCATCTCCATAGACGCTAATGGCAACTTTTTTTTAACATTAGACGAGCGCTGCAAAGTTTGAAACGCCTCTTAGCTCCTAGACAGCGTATAATAGCTATACCTCACTCCTGCTACGTCACTGCCCCTCTACGTCACTCAAATCGGCAGTGGAAGGAAAAGAGCAGTGCCACGCCGATGAAATTAAAATCCCACCCGATAGATATTATTTTTATAAAAAGATTCACGTTTCGTTTTTTTAAATTCGAATTCGTTTTAGAGTAAACATTAAGTGTAGTGTAGGTTTTGTCTTTTATTATTTTCAAAGAATTAAAAGGTATTGTTTAACAATGAATTAAAGGTAAGGTATCTGGGGTGAATCAAAAATATCAATGATAAAACACTAGGTGTTCTGACGTACTAGGTACAGTATTAAATTTAAATATTCATTGGAGTACACTGGGTTTTTTTTTTCAGAATGTTGATTAACCATTGATGTTGTTAGCAATAGTTAATTATATAATAATAACACATAAAATTAATTATGCTGGCTATTTAAAAAAACATTTTGATTAAATTATTAATAATAAGGAGATAATGAAAATTCAAAGTTAATAATAAACATTTAGGGAGATTTATAGAGCATCTGCAATCACATGACTCAGACCTAGCAACGACCTTAGCAACAGATTGTTTGACCTACAGCAGTTAACAGTTAAAAGAAAATAACTGGTCATGGAATGCTTCTATTGGAGCACTTGAAATCGCATGGCTCGGACCTAGCAACCGCCGTAGCAACGGATATCGTCACACCTTGCAACCGCCCTAGCAATAGACGCGTTGACCTACAGCAGTTAGCAGTTATAAGAAAATAACTTGTCCTGACGTCACCTGAAAACCTTCTATTCATGGAGATGATCTTATGACGTATTTTTGGAAAGTTGGTTGACGTTTCTTCTGCAATTTTTTACGAATGTTTTATAAAGTGAGTCAAGTTCAGTTATTTGGGTTTTGCGAAGCAATTCGCTGCATCAGCAGTTAACGTGGGTTTGTGAGCTATAGCGAGCAGAGGGCGGTAGCTCCTTAGTCATAAAAGTAAAAGTTTTCTAATTTTTGCGTAAATTTTTAAAGAAACGTTAAATTAAACATGATATTTCATAATATATTATGCTAATTTTACGCTTTCATTGTTGCAAAGCCGAAATAAATTTTAAATGAATTAATGCTGAATGTACAGACAGCAAATTTACGGCTCAAATATTTCAAAGCTTTCAGGGAAACATTTAAAGCGAACAATGTAACCCATTATATAGCATAAATTTATTAGCTGCAGCGGGATAATATGGATGAATAATATAATTTAATAAATCGCTTCAACGCTTTCCAGAGAATTGTAATCAAATTAATCATGGGTGATAAAAGGTAAATATTGTTTCTATAAATTAGATATAAGTACTCTCTGTTCCCAGACCTAGACAACATGGAACTCTTGAATATTCTAAAAATGTTTGAATAATTTACTGTTTGTGCAAACATTCCTAGGCACTATTTGTTTATGGTATGGTTCTTTTTGTAGTCAAGTTTTTAGGGAATAGCTCAAGTCAAAACATTCTTTACTGAGAAATGTGAACATTTCCTATTGAGTCCATTGTTCTGTTAAAACAATATTTAACCACTACATGCGTAATCATTATACACAAATAAAATTTTTATAAACTTGATTAGTTTTAATTCATGTTGAGACAAACCGAAAATTCTAAATAATATACAATGCATATGTATAACATCGATATTTATAGACCAATTCGGAATAGCGAGTTTTCGAATTAACAAGGAAAAATCGGTCGATACTTAATTTTAAGGCGGTGGATATTTTTTTCGAGACATAAAGGTTATCGAAGATAACGAGGTTATACTGTACTTTTAAATTAAAGTGGATATTGTTCACAATTTCGTTACACCACCTATACGTAAAATCCAAACTAAAGTGGTCCCGATGAAATATCTCCGAAAGTCTTATCTCCCCATCCATTTACTAGACAAAAAACACAAAAAAGAACAAGAATAAAAACCTCCCAGAAAAACAACATCCCCCTAGCATCCCTCCAAAGACAAATGCTCCCAAAATCAAAAATTCCTCTCTGCCCAAAAAATCGCGTTCCTCCCGGGGCGTTTTATATCAATTTCTCCCTCCAACAGCAAAAACCGGGCGACCAGGACACGGCCATGACAGCGAGAGATTGAGGGCAGGGCTTTGGGCCCCCGAGCGGCAGGAAAAAACAACGACGATGATGATAATAATAATGGTACGGAATTCATTTGTGAAGAGGGGATAGATAAAGGCTATATTGATTTTTCACTGTAGTAATAAAGTTACAAACTGGTCTGCTGGGAAAGAGAGAACCGTCGAAGTTTAATTGGATGAGTTCATTGAAGAACTATCCTTCCGCCTCTCCCCAGATGGAGGAAAAAATGGCTTGAGTCACCATCTTTCAATCTACAGTCGCGGTGTTATAATGTTCTCAAACCGTTTGGTGGGATGAGGATAAAATTCTTGTTTAAAAGGGTGAGATATTGAATGGGTGGTTATTTAAATCTAAATTGCAACGCTTTGAAGCCTAGAGGAGTTGTATTCGTGGTTGCTTAACTTTTCCTCAAAGGTTGGCTCTCACAAAAGGAAATTCCGAGTGTGTAAATGATGCGTTTTGTAGAAAGAACGTAGATAGTACACACACAAATAGAATTAATAGGATGATAGTTTATATTGATGACGCGTTAGTGTTTTTTAAGTGTATCGTTACATTTATATAATAGGCAGCAACGTTAGTTGACCCTACGACGTCACTAACAATTAAAGTAGTTCTTATCGTGGTGCCTGAATTTTGAGTGAAACGAAGAACGTCAATTTTAAAATACGATTATTTCGTTAAACCCATGTATAGTCTTTTTATCACGATTTGCGTACCGAAACTCCTCCTAGCAACCCAACAGGCTTTGTGTTTACCCACTTTCTCCTTCCGCGTAGTGACGTACTGGGTTCAGGAAACGTTGATGTTGAGTATAGTAAACTTGTAAGCTTATCACAGGTCTTGAAAAAATTATGAAGAAATTTTCTGTAGCGTGTTGAATGGTAGTTCAATCTGCTAACAAATCGTCGTCTAGCCACCATTCTCATCAGTTATTCAAGTTTATTTTGTATTCAGTTTTTATAACCTGCTAAAAATTTTTGTTTAACAGCTGTTTATTTTCTTAAACTAAGTTATGGGTATTTTAAAATAACTAAACACTCTTTCTGTAATTTAAAAAACAACATTTGCAAGTACTTAAAATGGAAGTTGAAGTTGCAAGAGTTAAATGAAATCATCAAAATTTTCTTTTAACTGTATCAACATTTTTTCTTGAAATTCATTATTACATTTAACCCTACAATGCATGATTTTTTAAATCCACTTGAAAATCATTTATATGACTTCTATTATGGTGTAAATTAGTAAAAAAATACTAAAAAAATTAACTTAATTTTTTTTCTACTTTTTATTTGCAAAAAACTTTGTCCTTGAGCAAGGTATATAAAGTAACAACGTATGCTCATAAGTGACGTCACCCAGGATATAAAATAACGGACCAATCAATGACGAGCATATCAGCCGATACAACGCCATTGCAATGCAACAGATCGTAGATACAGGATTAATTGGGTCGATATTATTGAAATTCATTATTTAGTTTGTTTTAAAACTTATGAATACAATCGCCCACTTATTTAAAAAATTAGTATAAAAATATTAAAAAGACAATTAAAGTGACAGACGATTTTAAGAATACTATTTCTGAATCTGAAATAAAAATAAACAAGCTGACTGGACTGTAAAAGGATCATTAAAGGTAAATGCACAAAAATTTTGAATAAATCCAATATTAAATTAAATTAATTAGTTCTTAGATTTTAGCTCATTGTTTTCCATATTTTCAAGTAGTACTTGATTTATTTAGATACTGAATATTTTTTGTTTTAAAAATCTAAACTGCTTCGATACAATGGGTATTCAAGTTTGACATAGCAGAACAGAGATATTAATTTTATCATAGCAAGAATGTTCTGAAAAGTTTTCATGATTGAATATTTGCTTAATATTTTGTTTTCTTTGTATCAGCAGCTGTTTTAATTTCATTTATACAAGTTAGTAATTAAAATCAATAAGCAGAGAGATTGAAGCACATCGTTGTAGAGCTCAAGGTTCATATTTTTGATCGGCTATTATTGAGTTAAAATTATTGTTCTAATTCAAAACACTTGATAATCTATAAACATGTTTGTAATTGTGTCCAGTGTAAACTGTTATAAAAGCTTTTTGGTCCTTATTTTAATAAAAATCACCAAAAATAAGCATTTTCCCATGCTGTGAATAGGAAATATATCCTGGGTGACGTCATTTTCAAAAGCCACGCCTTTTTCACCGGAAGATCATTGAGAAATTAATTTGTGTCTCTTGTGAAATTAATTGTGAAGTGAAATAAAACCAAATGCTCTAAAAATATAAAAAACAACTTATCTTTTCAAAACATTTTTTTTCAAGCTGAAAAAATTTTTTTATTTTAATTTATATGGTCCTTTTATTCTGTCGTTTTCTGTGTCTTGACTTTCGTCTCACTAGCCACTAACAAATGTCTCAAAATAGTGCCCCTGCTGTGATCTACTGCAAGACCCTCTATATAAAGGCCTCCCAACTCGGCCGTGCAACGTCATAACTTTCACTCATCTTTGACGTCACTCCATAGACTTAACATGGCAATTTTCACTCACGTTTGACGTCATCGTCTGGAGTTGGGTGGCCATGTATATAGAGGGTCTTGTCTACTGGCAGTCTAAAGTGCTAATACGATGAAATGTTATATCTATTGTACAGTTGGGGAAATAAAAAACGACTCAGTTGCGATTTCTGGTGAACCGCTTGGGTTAGGAAGACAAATGAGGTGTCATTTTTCATTGTTTAAAGTATTCTTTAACCAAAAAAATTTCCGAGTCCTTAGGGGGTCGTCTTCATATTAAACGAAACACTAACTTTTTTTTAATAGGGACCCCAATTATTATGAGATTTTCTGAAAGGCCATCCCTCAAAACCCTTAAATACCCAGTTTCATCCAGATTGATTCACAATTAAAAAATTTTTTAAAAAATAAAAAAAATTTAATTTTTAAAATCGTGAAATATTTTTACGGTAATCGATATAGGTAGTAATTTTATGAAGAAAGCCAAAATTTCAATCGATTTCACCGAATAGTTTTTGATAAAAACGAACTTTAATCTTACCGTTGACGAATGCGAATGTTCTTTCTCGTTCGTTTTTATCAAAAACTATTCGGTAAAATCAATTGAAATTTGGCTTTCTTCATAAAATTACTACCTGAATCGATTACCATAAAAATATTTCACGATTTTAAAAATTTTTTTTTTTATTTAAAAAAAATTTTTTTATTGTGAATCAATCTGGATGAAACTGGGTATTTAAGGGTTTTGAGTGATGGCCTTTCAGAAAATCTCATAATAATTGGGGGTTCCCATTGAAAAAAAAAGTTATTGTTTCGTTTAATATGAAAGCAACCTCCTAAGGACTCGAAAATTTTTATGGTTAAAGAATACTTTAAACAATGAAAAATGACACCTCATTTGTCTTCTTAACCCAAGTGGTTCGCCAGAAATCGCAACTGAGTCGTTTTTTATTTCCCCAACTGTACTTATTGCATGTTGTTGCCGTTTGGAAATGAAAGTTCGAGTAGGAAATGGGGAAAAATGTCGTGTTGCCAAATGGCATCAGTATGCACTGTAGGGTTAAAAGTAGAATTTTCATATTTTGTGTGCTAATTTAGGAGGGCATTAATTTTTAAATACTCAAATGAATATTTTGCCCAACTACCGTTCTACAAAAATAATAAATTTTAATTTAGAAATTAATTAGGAAATTGGATAACTATAAAAATGTTAATTAGCAACATATTTGATATAATTAGGTACAGCGTATGATTCAAATAATTTAAAAATTATAGGTAATAGTTTTGTTCCCTTACCACGCTACCTTATATATTTTAAGAACATTAGTTTGAAAACGAATAACCTTTTACCCACAATATCCAATTTTCAGTTAGAAATCTAACTCCAGTAGTAGGCCTAATAAAGCTCTATACTTTTTTTACATCACTTCAAAACAGGCGACGAAACCCTACCACACATGTTCCCTTTAATTCGCCTTTCTTTGAATCGATGAAAAGTATTTCCTCTGAAAAGATCTCCCAACCTTCCCTGGAAGAGCTTAAAAAACTGAGAAAAAAAGCCATACACTTTCTTTCCTTCCTTCTTTCTAACTATGTCAGAGATGTGATTAAAGAACATCGGCACATGGAAGATACGGTCCAAAGAAAGAATCCAATACTTCACGATCGATGGAGCAGTAATCTGTTGCTGCTCTGTCCGTTGCCATTCCTCGTCATCTAAATCTCTAGGGAAAATTATGCCAGTCGTGAATGCGTTGATTTCCGCAGAGACATGATCTCCGATATTGATATCTTGTTTTACTTATCTCCCAGCTGCAAGTGATTGTATAAACAAAATATTCCGTGTTTAGGGATCAACCCCCAATAGTGTCCTTTTGGTTTCTTAGCATACAGAATAAAGAATAGAGCTTTTTCGCGAGCCACATCGGTTGTTTATGCACCCGTGGATTCTTGAAATTCATATTCGTGTAAGAGAAAAAAAAGCTTTTTTTCCACATCGATAAGAACAAAGAATTTTTCATTCTACACGAAAAAACTTTTGCACTATCGTTATACTATTTTTACAAGAATATACATCAGAGTATAAAGGGATATGTGTATCTATTATATGTATTAAATGTAAAGGGATTTGTATTTAATGGAATAAATATTTCAAAATAGTTTTCTTGGAATAAATGATATTTCACACAACATTGAGTTTTCTGCGTTTGTGTCTGGATTTAAGTTTTCTCTGTTGACTTTTATACACATTTTGGATTTATTTTGTTAATTTGATTACATATTTCAAAATTTTCTGTAGGAAAAATAATATTTTATAAACATAAAAGATTGGGCCCAAGGAAAAAACGTTATAAGTTATGCAATTCTCTAAATAAACTCATTTACTTTTAAATAACTGTTCTCTTTGAGATGCTCGTCCTTTTAATAATAGGTAAGTTTTAATTTAATTGTTTTCACCTAGAGCTATAAATTAAGAACTTTCAAAACTCACTATAAAATCACATGCAAAGCATTCAAGATATTGATTTATGTAAATGCATAATGTAATTTCCAGAATGAAAAAAATATCTTTAAAAAAACTTTGCAGAAAATATTTAATGTTTCCTTCAAATCCATTATTTTTAGTGATTTATGTTCTGGGTTTAGTTAAACACAGAAATATCTGTTTAATTTTAAAATTTCGTCTGAAATGAAAGTTTTCATAACAAAATTTTTCATCTTTTAAAACTTAATTTAATTACTTTTAAACTTTTTAGGGGAAAAAATATAAAATCCAATAACATCTACTTAGTTTTTTGTTAACTATTCTAAAACTAATTTCAGTTAAACTATTCGAAAGAAAATTGTTAAAATCACCAAAGAGTAATTGATTGAAATACTCATTTTAATGAATTGTTATATAGCAGAGTGGAATTTAAAATTCTTTAAAACGTTATGAAGTAAAAATTTAGGTAACGCTGGGTAAAGCATAATCTTTTTACTTTTAGCAATAATCCCGTTTAAGATAATGGAAGTTTGAACATCTTTATTATTTGAGAGGGAATATTAATATTCTTTGTTGATTGTGTGTGAGTAGTATATTGAAATAATTTTTCCAATATCCGTACGTTTTATATTTCTTCGTCAAAAGAAGGAAACTTTCCAATTATAAAAAAATTACACTTTTGCGGTTAGCTGGACCCAATCCCGCAATCAATGGATTCGAAATCCTACTTCTTGACTACCAGACTATATTTGATAACTTCTTGAACTAAATATTTTATATAAAAACTAAGTAAATGAAAAAGTAGTGCTGAAAGTTTAGATTACTTTTAGGGTTTTAAGTATATACCTGATGTTGTTTCCTTAGTTCTTTCTGTGGACTATAATTATAAAACAATTTATAACACAGAAAAAATACGTCCTTATTCTCAATATGAAAAGTTGAAGGCTTAAGAATACACTGGATAAGTTCTTGAAAGTGTGAAAATTATCATGGTCCATTATCATACCGTTTTCAAGCTTAGGGAATTATTTCGTGAAAAAAAACACGGAAAAGAATACGTAAAGAGACAAATTGTTTTACAGTGCTACAAATCCATACAAAAATTTATAAGATTATACCTAAAAAGTGAATTGCTTGAATCGTGTGGGAGAATTAATTTAAGTGATTAATAAGGAAATAAAATTTATTGGCAGAATGTTAAATTGTTATAAGGTGTTTTTAATCACTGGAATTTATTTGAATAACTTATTTCTCTTAACCTATTTATTTATTAGTTGATATCTAAGTTGTCAATGAGATAAAAGGAGTTTATATAGGAATGAGTTAGAATTCGGGGCAGATTACAATTGAATCGCTTAATTCTGAAACGTGTCAAACGCAACTTTTTTCAGAAATGAGTTATTTGTGTCATGGGATTCTGTAAGGGTAAGCGCACATTTTAAAGTAAGAATTACAAAAATAACGTGATTTTAAAATAGTTTTCCAGCGTGTTAAATTTCAGCTTTAGTGCAGAAACATGTCAAACGACGTCGCTTGACTGGTTTCTGCACTTAAACTGCGGGGAATTTTGTTCATGCCGTCTCATCTGCACCTTTTTTGGGACTGCTGTTTTTTATTAACTCACATAAAAACACTATATGCGATTGGGAAAAGTTATCTTTAGAGGTTAGGTCTATCAAAACATATTTAAAAGTTTTTGTACGAATCTTAAGACTTAGGACGTTTTGGTAGCTATATATTTAAAATATCCATGCTTGTGGCTCTTTATTATATCCATGTGATTGAGATTTTGGATCTATGAAACAATTTATTAAAAGGGGATTATGAAATCTATACCAAGATCATAATATTGAACTAATTAACTGATTTTGTAGACTTTTAAAGCAAAATCGTTTTATTGTCCACAAAGTTACATCTAAACAACTATCTAATTGACTTCGAAGTTGTCTATATTAACATTTTGAATGAGGAAGTTACATGATTTTTTTATTTTAATCGATTTTTCTTGCAAAAATAAGCAACTGCCCAAAATTTGAGGCCGATCGAGAAATTTTTTGATTGCCAAAAAAATTAACAAAAATCCACTTTTTAAAAGCTCGCGAAAACGCCAGGAGTTTGGGATCATCGTATGTTGACGTCATCATACGATAAGCATTGTTGGAAAGCAATGGAGTTGATGGTATGATTGTTGACATCTTTCAACAATGAGCGTTTTCAGTCGTGTTTTTTTCTCGACTTTTAAATTAAAATATTTAATTACCTGTATATTTTTTTGAAAAATTGATTAGATATTTCATTTTACCATACAAAAAACCATACGGAACACTTGTTTGTTTTTGAAAATCTGACACATGCAACCACTGAGCTATAAAACAAACAAAGTTTGTTTTATAGCTCAGTGCATGCAACTTCCTTATTGACTGACCACTAGTTTTGAGTCTAGAGTTGAAATCATTTATAAATAAGGTTTATACATCTACGAACCAAAAGAGAAAAAATAAGAATTCTATAATAACTTTATAGGTTAGTATTTAATAAGGAAATGTAATTTTTTACGAAAAGAATAAAAGATATTAAAAAAATATTTTTGTCTTTAAATTATCCCAATAGGGTCTACTTTAAGAAGAAAATTACTAAACATTTTCATAAAAATGTAGTGAGCTTCTATAGAGTTTTTCTCGTTTATCTCAAAACAAGAAAAGTGGCGTTTGACATGTGTGGTGCCGAAGAAGAAGAACATAACATCTCTGACGTCAGCCTTCAACGTCAGCCCGAAGAAGAAGACGATCTCTCTTCTCTCTGACGTCAGTCTTCAAAATGTTATATAAGCTTGTTTATATTGCTACTTTACTCTCTTCTGATATATTTTGGAGTCTAATAAATGAGTCTTATACCTTTCCTATTGTTGAATTCTTTACCTCCTCATACTGGTGACCTTTTTTAGGCCAGTTTTTGCTGAATAACTAACCTGAAGCTCCTTCATTATTTGATCTTCTCAAGGATTGACTTCTTCCGTCGTTGACCAGATCACTCTGCTTTCAGGGTGGCTTCCTGCTGCCGATCGCATCCACTGTATTGACTGGTTGATCATCTGCAATTTCTGATCATATTCAACAATTTTGACGGATCAACTTTTTCAAAATGTCGGATGTAAAGAACCCTGATTCAAAGGATGACACAAAAGATGTTGAAACTCCTCCAGTTGAAACTGATCCTTCGGTTTCAGGCCAGACATCCTCAAATCCAGGTATAGAACTTTCTCACGTTTCCTACAAACCTCCAGTGTTTTGGGAGGACGATCTAGAACTATGGTTCCTTCAAGTCGAATCCCAATTTAAGATGGCTAGAATTTCCACAGATTCTACTAAATTCAATGCGATCGTGTCTGTTCTTAGTTCAAAAGTATTAAATTGTGTTAGGGATATAGTTAAAAACCCTCCCACTGTCAATTCATATAGCACATTAAAGGATCGTATTCTCCAGTATTTTGCCCAATCAGAAACTGACCAATTGAATCTATTGGTGAAAGATTTGCAGCTTGGAGATAAAAGACCCTCCCAATTGCTGTATGAAATGCGAAATTTGGCCACGGGTAAAGTGGATGAGAGTGTTCTAAAAACACTCTGGATGCAACGCCTTCCTACAAATATTCAGCAGATTGTATCTGTGTCTACAGCTGATCTCCATGAGGTAGCTCAAATTGCTGACAAAATCCATGAGGTCTCTGTTTGTTCAATCGCAGTTTTAGGTGTTGATTCTAACAATTCTGAATTGCAATCTCTTAGGTCAGAAATTGCTGGTCTCAAAAAGACCATCGATCATTTGGCATGTTCCAGAAACCGATCTTCGTTCCATGGTCCTAAAAACCACCGCCATCGATCACGATCTATTTCTCGCAATCCTAGTGAAAATTCAGAAAAACTCTGTTGGTATCACCAACGCTGGGGTAACAAAGCGCAAAAGTGCATTAAGCCCTGTAGCTATCCGGAAAACTAGACCGCACGTCTGTTTTGTCGGCGACAGATAAGTGCATCCCTAATAGCCGATTGTATATTTTGGACTTGTTAACTGGATCTAAATTTCTTATTGATAGTGGGGCCGCGTTAAGCTGTTACCCTAAGGCACTTGTTAAGAATCGCAAGCCTGGTGATCTTTCTCTCTTTGCGGCAAATGGATCAGCCATTGCCACTTATGGCACAATTAGGTTAGACTTAAATTTAGGATTACGTAGAAGTTTTCCTTGGACATTCATAGTCGCAGATGTTTCAGACCCCATTTTAGGAGCTGATTTCCTGGAACATTTCGAATTATTAATAGATGTTAAAAACAGACAACTTCTTGATCGTGTAACATCTTTAAAGGTGAAAGGTATAAAGTGTCCTGGACAATCTTCAGGTTTGACACCACTTTCTGTAAACTGTCCTTTTAAGTCAATCTTGTCGAAATTCCCTGAACTCTTTTCTGCTAACATAAATTCTAAACCAAAGCCCTCCTCTTACACTCACTGTATTGAGACCAAAGGACCCCCTGTGCATGCTAAAGCTAGACGTCTATCCCCAGAAAAACTAGCAGAACTCAAAAAACAGTTTAAGCTTCTTATTGAACAGGGGATCATACAACCTTCCAAAAGCCCTTGGGCCAGCCCAATACACTTTGTGAGGAAAAAGGATGGATCCTGGAGGATCTGTGGGGATTTCCGGCGTTTAAATGCCGCGACAATTCCTGACAGTTACCCCCTCCCGCATATTCATGATTTTGTTAGTGGGTTGCGGGGGAAACGAGTTTTTTCCAAAATCGATCTGGTGAAAGCATATCACCAGATTCCGATAGAACCCAAGGATGTTCCCAAAAGTGCAGTTATTACACCCATAGGTCTTTTTGAGTATAACTACATGTCATTCGAACTACGAAACGCCGCCCAATCGTTTCAACGATTTATTGATGGCATTATACGTGACATTGACTGTTGTTATGCTTATATTGATGACTTGCTCGTCGCATCTGAAGATATTGAAACTCACCAAAAAGACCTGGCACGTGTTTTCAAGGCACTTAGCGAAAGCGGCATGGTAATCAATGTACAAAAATGTATTTTTGGTGCTACAGAACTGCCATTTTTGGGTTTTTTGGTTTCCCCCAAGGTATTTCTCCCCTACCGGAAAAGGTTAAGACATTACATAACTTTCCACTCCCCAGCAATACACAAGAATTGCTTCGTTTTTTGGCAACTCTAAACTTTTATCACAGATTCCTAAAGAATGCTGCTGCTAGGGAACAAGCTTGTCTACACGAGCTCATTAAAGGTAAAACAAAGAATGACAAATCTCTCATTTCTTGGTCAGAGGAAACAAAGGCAGCCTTTGAATCCTGCAAAAATCTGATCATTAATGCATCTTCCTTGTCATTTCCTGCCCCAAATGCTCGTCTTTCTTTAATGGTTGATGCTTCTAATTTTGCCGTTGGAGCTACTCTCCATCAGCATATAGATAACAAACTAGAACCATTAGGTTTTTTTCTAAGAAACTAACACCTACGGAGCAAAATTATAGCACTTTCGATCGCGAGTTGTTAGCCATCTATCTTGCTGTAAAACACTTCAAGCATATGTTGGAGGGACGTTAGGTTGTAATATTTACCGATCATAAACCCCTAACATTTGCCTTTTCTCAAAAGCAAGATAGCTTCTCTCCTCGACAAGTACGTCACCTTCAGTACGTCAGTCAATTTACAGCAGATTTGCGGTTCATTTCAGGTTCTGATAACGTAGTTGCTGACGCCCTATCTCGCATTTCTCTAATTGATGGTTTACCTTCGTTAAACTATGACGAGATGGCACACGAGCAACTAACTGATGAAGAACTGCTCTCCTTGCTGCGGTCCGAGACCGGTTTTGAACTCAGACCCATGCACATTGGCTCGGCTGAAAATTCCCTTTACTGTGACTGTTCTACTGATACTGTGCGTCCTTATGTGCCTCTATCATTTAGAAAAAAAGTGTTTGAATTAATCCATAATCTTTCTCATCCAGGTGTGAAGGCGACACGGAAATTGATCACACAACGTTTTGTGTGGCCCTCTGTTAACAAAGACTGTGCTGCTTGGTGCAACGTTTGTTTGCCGTGTCAGAAGTCCAAAGTCATCAGACATACGAAATCCCCAGTTGGCAATTTCCCAATGACTTCTGAAAGATTTTCTCATGTGCACTTAGATGTCGTGGGTCCCCTACCCACAGTCCGCGGAAAAAGTTTTTTGCTAACATGCACTGATCGTTTTTCTAGGTGGCCTGAAGCCATTCCTATTGAGAACCAGCTGAGTGATACTATTGCTCGAGCATTCCTAGGAGGATGGGTGTATAGATTCGGAGTGCCTGAAGTAATTACCCCTGACCGAGGTACGAATTTTCAGAGCAATCTTTTTTCATCCCTTGTCAAATTTCTTGGTATTTCCAGCACCCGAACAACATCTTATCATCCCCAAAGTAATGGCGCTGTCGAGCGATTTCATCGTCGTCTGAAGGAATCCTTAAAGTCACACAGTCCTGAAAGCTGGCTGGACGCCCTACCAATAGTCCTACTCGGAATTCGAGCATCGCTGAAGGAGGACATCGGAGCTTCCTCAGCCGAGCTGGTGTATGGATCACCCCTCAAACTCCCAGGAGAATTTTTCTGTAACTCTCCTAAAACCTCAAGCCCTTTTGATTTTTTGCAGAGTTTGAGACGATTCACGCGATCCCTCAGACCTACGCCCATGTCTCGCCACGGTTCTACAGCGATGTTCATTGCCAAGGACTTGAAAGACTCCTCTCACGTGTTCCTCCGGATCGACCGCATTCGACGTCCTCTGGAACAACCATACTGTGGTCCCTATAGAGTACTGACTAGGAATGAGAAGTTCTTTCAACTGGACATTGACGGCAAGAAAGAAACCGTGAGCATTGATCGTCTTAAACCAGCCCACCTGTTAGCTTCCGAAGCCTTCCCTTCGACTTTGTCGACTGTCCCCCGCTCGAACCCTTCCGAGCCACCAGATCCAGTCACGGACCCTTCTACACCAGAGCAGACTGTCACCACTAGATACGGCAGGAAGTCTCGTCCTGTAGTCCGCTTTAGTCCGACTTCATGACTGCAGGGGGAGTACTGTGGTGCCGAAGAAGAAGAACATAACATCTCTGACGTCAGCCTTCAACGTCAGCCCGAAGAAGAAGACGATCTCTCTTCTCTCTGACGTCAGTCTTCAAAATGTTATATAAGCTTGTTTATATTGCTACTTTACTCTCTTCTGATATATTTTTGAGTCTAATAAATGAGTCTTATACCTTTCCTATTGTTGAATTCTTTACCTCCTCACATGTTTCAGAAATAAGCGATTCAATTACTGTATATGGAGATAATTGACAAACTTGACGAGTATTTTATTACCATGCGTGTTCTTATTTGGGTGTTTCACTATCCCTTGGCTTTTAATAGTAGGTATTCAATAAATCATAGTAAAAAATTAGAATGTTATAGTGTAACCCTTATAGGTTAAGATAAATAGACTAAAAGTCCGTTTAAATTGAAACAGGATGGATAACGGAGTCCTCCCTTACGGGTCCTTTATATGACTTAATACATAAATTATCCATCATTTGAATAATTAAAACTACCAACTTTAAAAAAAACTTTCTCATGATATCACTTTCTTTCAACTTAATCTCAAATAACTTTTTCAATAGGCCAAACGTGGCATGGCTTGGATCGCTTTTTATTCGGCAAAACTTATCCTACCGAAATAAGCTGCCGTACACTTAGTAATGGATGGACATGAAATCAATGAACACCCCTTCTAAATGCTGGTCCATACTTGACTCCTAGCCATTACTTTTATAGTGCAGTGTAGGTAACAATAAAGATAAAAAATGTGCAATTCTCATGACTTCTTCATACAAGTCACATAGTGTGCTCCAACAGTTAAGCGTGAATCAAATTCTACACGGTATCTTAAATCCCTTATATAGTGATCGTTCAGAGTCGATAAGGTTCTTAATTATATTCAAAACGTTGAGTAGTTTTAAAATAAACCGCATATTAAACCGCATAATAAACAGGTTTTTTTACAAAAAAATTATTTAACAATAATACTTGAAGGCTAATCGCGCACTAGAGACTTCTGTCTCGGCGACTTTAAACACTAGGTCACTCGAAAGCAATGCATTTCTATGGAGATGACTCTTGGCAACCGGCCAAGAGTCTCGTCGCTTGTGCGCGCTCTCTAGCATCTTGCAATAGCCAGGGTGATAATTTTGTCTCTGTCGCCGTGACAAAAGTATCTAGTGCGCGCATAGCCTAAGAGAAAGTAATAATAAAAAATGTTTTTCTAGTACCACATGCTACTGTATGAAAGCTGGAATTATTTTTTAAAGTTAACACAATATTTTTAAAAAGTATTTGAATTAATTCAGGATTATTCTTCTCTGGAAAACTTCTACAACTAATTTTTAATTCTTGCATCATCCAAGTACTTTATTGGTAATCCATATAATAACCGAAGATTCCAAAAACAGTCTTCCCTTCTCTTAATCACTTAAATCGTCCTGAAAATTTTAAGCATATAACAACTGGCTTCTCATTGAACTTAAATTTTTCCTAATCACATCACTCTTTAAACAGCCCTCTTTAGAATTCGGATGGTTGAGCTTCAAATAAACGAATCGGAACAAACTCGAGTGATCTCCACTTTTGATTTTAATTAATACCACGGCAATTATATCAATCCAATTAATCCCTCTTTCCGAGATTTAATCTACATTTCGCTCTGAGAAGGAGAAAAAAATCCCTTAATGGGAGGAAGAGACGTTTTAAATGGAAGATGCAAACTTTCGCAAAAACTTTCCAACAGCAAAAGTAGCTCGAAACAAAAAAAGCTTAAAGCCACTTCCAACGAACTTTCAAATTTAATCTATTCTGAAAGGAGAACCGCTTAAGAGTTCGACTGAGAAAGAATTAATCGAAACGCACACTGACGAAAAAAAAAAGCCACAATCCAAACCCATTATTTAGAAATTAGCAGCAAAAAGCCCTATTCTTCAAGGCAACCGAGCCAAATGAGCAAGTCGTCTTGAAAACAAGCCGGCCGTTGTTGTTTTCTTATCCGGAGAATGGCAACAATCCCAAACGGCGGGAAAAAATTGACTCTGCGGGGTGCCAAAATGAATCGTTCATCGCCGTTGTTTTTAACGTCTTTTAAAGAGAGGGTTCAACGGATTGATAGACCAGATTATACTTGTGGCTGAAGGGAACAATAAGTCATTGTGTTTGTTTTTTACAGTGACGACTTTGTTATCAATTGCTAAGTTAAATGGTGGCTTTACGTATAAATTACAGCCCAGATGAACTAAGTGATGATGGATGTTGCCAGATTTCTTTCCGCCGACGTTCCGTAGTGTAACAATGAGAGAAAGTCTTTCCGCCACCACCGGCGGGTGTGATTCATTTCTTCTGGAAATAGAGTTGAGTCTTTTTCCGGTTTACAATCCTCATAATCTTAATATAGAAATATGGTCGCGTCTTAGGTGAAGTATATTTTTAGGTAGGGTGCTTTCTCGGGTGATCCCGGTACTTAATAATAACCTGAGAAATGTTATTATTATTCGGCCGTTAGTTATTAATTGCTTTTTAGAGATCCCATCAAGTTGGGGATGGAACAATACCTTTTTCAAAAATATAAATGCTATTTATAATTTGTGGGGCAGGTGTTGGAGGCATTAGAGTTCGCTTAACTGCTCCAAGAAGCAAGTTCTGAGACTTCAAGATACGTATAAATGTTTTTAAAGCCTTTTTATACTCAAAAAAGGCCGCATGCCTATAATTTTAAATTTTGGATGAAGTTATTGTATTCATAGTAATTACCTTAAGCATTTCCATTCACCATGAAAAGGGGCAATAGTTTTTATTAGAATCATTCAATACAACATGAATCATTTTTTAAAATGCTGGTAGTTCTTTAAGTGTTAACCCTACAATGCATGATTTTTTAAATTCACTTGAAAATAATTTATCTGACTTCTATTATGGTGTAAATTAGTTAAAAAAATAATTTAATTTTTTCTACATTTAATTGACAAAAAACTTTGTCCTTGTGAAATTAATTGTAAAGTGAAATAAAACCAAATGCTCTAAAAATATAAAAAAACAACTTATCTTTTCAAAACAATTTTTTTCAAGCTGAAATATTTTTATTTTAATTTATATGGTCCTTTTATTTTGGCATTTTTTATGTCTTGACTTTCTTCTCACTAGCTACTAACAAATGTCTCAAAACAGTACCCCTGCTACGATCTACTGGAAGTCTAAAGTGCTAAAACAATGAAATGTAACTTTTATTGTACTTATTGCATGGTGTTGCCGTTTGGAAATGGAAGTTCGAGTAGGAAATGGGGAAAAATGTCGTGTTGACAAATGGCAACAGTATGCACTGTAGGGTTAGGTTGAATATTATTTTTTAAGTCACTTTTTCTCAGAAACTAAGAAGAACAGAATTAAAGTAATGTTAGCCTAATTGTCTGATTAAATAGCTTTTTTTCATGTCCATATAAATATCTAAGTAACAGTTTTCCTCTAATTAAAATAGCTTTTTACCCAAAGGTAGAATTCTATTTTTCAAACGTAATTAAAGGTAAGGGTAATTTAAAGAGTAATTTTCCAATAAGTACAAATACATTAGACACCCTTTTTGTACAGACACATAACATAAGATCGACTTGAGAATTTACCTTTTCGTGATGTTCTATGAGAAAATATTTTTACATACTGGTCTCTAATATACTATACATAAAGGAAATAATAAAGTACCAATCAATTTTAAGTTGATTTTTTACCAGTGTCTCGTTAACTTATTTATATATTTATATTTATTTTTTTATTTTTAATACAATGTTTCAATAAAATCGTTTTATTCACGAAATTCCTAAATAAACAAACAACCAACGGAAGTGACGTCACCAGGTAACTCAATCTTCCGGTTTGTCTGATATTTACATTGAACAACATTGCACTACGGCGCGTTTTTTTTTATAATTTTTCTTTTCTTATTTTAAAGCGTAATTTAAAGGAGAAACTCAAAATATGAGTTCTCCATACTTCCGATCATTATCTGAAAATTGTAAAAAGAGATATCTTGATAAGTTATCTGTGAATGGGATTGATTTACCACACATTTCCTATTCCTATTCACAGCATGGGAAAATGCTTATTTTTGGTGATTTTTATTAAAATAAGATCCAAATAAACTTTTAAAACAGTTTATACTGGACACAATTACGAATATGTTTATAGGTTATCAAGTGTATTGAATTACAAAAAATAATTTTAACTCAATAATAACCGATCAAAAATATGAACCTTGAGGTCTACAACGATGTGCTTCAATCTCTCCTCTTATTGATTTTAATTACTAACTTGTTTAAATGTAATTAAAACAGCTGCTGATACAAAGAAAACAAAATATTGAGCAAATATTCAATCATGAAAACTTTTCAGAACATTCTTGTTGTGATAAAATTAATATCGCTGTTCTGCTATGTCAAACTTGAAGATCCATTGCATCAAAGTAGTTTATTTATTTAGAAACTGAATTTTTATTGTCTTAAAAATATAAAGTACATAAAAATATGGAAAACAACGGGCTAAAATCTAAGAACTAATTAATTTATGGATTTATTCAAAATTTTAGTGCATTTACCTTTAATGATCCTACTACATTCCAGTCAGCTTGTTTATTTTTATTTGAGATTCAGAAATAGTATTCTTAAAATCGTCTGTCACTTTAATTATCTTTTTAAATATTTTTATGCGTATTTTTTTAAATAAGTGGGTGATTGTATTCATAAGTTTTAAAACAAACTAAATAATGAATTTCAATAATATCGGACCCAATTAATCCTGATGTATCTACGATCTGTTGCAATGGCGTTGATTGTATTAGCTGAGATTTTTGTCCACTGGATCGGGTAAATCAATCGTCCCATTCACAGATAACTTATCAAGATATCTCTTTTTACAATTTTCAGATAATGATCGGAAGTATGGAGAACTCGTATTTTGAATTTCTCCTTTAAATTACGCTTTAAAATAAGAAAAGAAAAATTATAAAAAAACAAACGCGCCGTAGTGTAATGTTGTTCAATGTAAATATCAGACAAACCGGAAGATTGAGTTTCCTGGTGACGTCACTTCCGTTGGTTGTTTGTTTATTTAGGAATTTCGTGAATACGAAACTAAGCGAAAAAGTAAAAATGTATCTCTTGGATGAAGCATGGATTGAATTTTATCAAACCTATAAGTTAACATTTAAACATTAACATTTATAACATTTAAAATAATATATTCGAGTCCTGTTATCTAGACAAATTATTTTGCAAATAGGCCCTTACGTTGAGTTTAATGATCAACTATCTTTCCATGTACATTTAAGAATACTTAGAAAATAAATCACAATACTTTTCTTAAGTCAATTTTTTTTCTTTGAGCATTTAATTTCAACATTCTTTATCAAATGTACATCATTATTTTATGTCCGGAAGGCTCGACTGATCGAATAGACTTTTTCCCCTGCACCCGTAAAGAAAAATTTAAAACCCGACCTTTCTTTTCAAAATTAGTTTCCTGGACAGTATATGGCAGCAAACCTTTACTAAAGAGCGGCGCCCCCTCGTGTAAAAAGTAAACACTACGCGCTTTGTTCTTAGATTAGGTAGAAAGTAATTGCCCAACCACTAGAAAACAAACTCGGGGCCGCTTTTTTTTAACTCTTTCTATTTGTAAGGGTTTTTCCATTAAGCATTTTTTTAAGCTCAGCGCAATTTTTTTCTCCTCTTTCTTATGAGGTAGTCTTGAAGTAAAGTTAAGGAAATGCGACTTTGAAGATATTCCCTTCAAATGAATTGTTTTAGAAGGCCGGCATCTTTATAATGCATTATCGCTTTATTTATACAGATAAATTGAATTGCAAAGCAAAGAGCGGTGAACATGGATTTTTTCCTGGCATTTTTCCATGTTAACCACCCACAAAAAAAGACGTGTGCTTTGATAGAGTCAAAGCCTGGCATCGAATCCAATTACTACTTCTTTCTCTAGTTGCGTTCAGAAGAATATATTACTCTCGAAGCTGCAGCATGCTAATCAGAAGGCACGAAAAAGTCTGCGGTCTTCTTGTTTCATTAGAAGTCTTAACTTGGTTACACGATAAACAATGCAAAACATCGGTATAGTTCTGGTTCCTTGGTCTATAAAAGGAATAGATGAATGCTAAGTAGAAAGCACCGCCAGCCTTTGGGTTTTCAGATCCTTGTTTTTAAATATTCTCCCATATTTCTGTGTGTTTTATTAATCCCTTAGTACTGTATTAGATAAATAATGCTTTTTTTTAGTTAAAGGTTAACATACATCTGCTTATTTGATACTCCTAAAAGCCTTATTTCAATCTTTAAAAAAACTGCCGACTAATTACAGTCGAATCCGCTTAATATGATCACGGTTAATGTTATCAATCGGATAATGTTATCGAAATCGACAGGTCCCGATCATTCCTATTTAATTTAATGTAAAATACATCGTTTAATGTGGTCAACTATGAATAATCACTCCGCTTAATATTATCATAATTTGTCCATATCCCCTTTAAAACGACCGCTTTTGGGTTCGAGTTTCATTTTGAAGGTCAAATTTTACAAGTAAAAATTTTCTCCATGAGAACATCTGGCGCTTCTTTTTCTGAAATTCAATATGGGTAAGAAAAATAAAACATTCCGTATATGATATTAAAAGAAAACGGTTATGGAGGGGTCCGAATCCATACTTGTGATTGGTTAAAGAAACACCAAGATCCACGTTTTTCAGATGTTTCCGATAAGAGATTTTGATTTTCCCTTGTTTAATGAAACTTAGATTATGTCATAAATAAATGGTTTAATGGAGTGGAAGGATATAATGGAGCGGGAAAAAGAGAGACCTTTCTATAAAAATACACAGTAAGTGATTATTTTAATTTTATTAACTGAACTACTCTTATATTTTCCCCTTAAAATTTTTCCTAGTTTAAAAATAGAGTTCTAAATACATTTATTACGATTACATGATTTGATTTTAAATCAAACAATCTAGTAACACTGTTTACTGTTTTTTTATATGAGATCGCTTAATTGTTATCGATCGGATAATGTTATCAGTTTACGGCCGTATTCACCGGTAACCTGACCGGCGGTCAGGTCAGGAAACCATGGTTACAGCCTCTGATTGGTGGAAGGAAAATATTGAATTATTTTTCCACCAATCAGAGGCTGTAACCATGGTTTCCTGACCTGACCGCCGGTCAGGTTACCGGTGAATACGGCCGTTAGTCTCGGACAATTGCGATCACATTAAGCGGACTTGACTGTATAAATATATTTAGTTGAGTAATTTTGCATATAGAGGTTAAATGATATTTTTTGGTTAAACAATAAAAAAGTTATTTAATTTAAAAGTTTCAACAGAAGGAAAAACGTTATAGAGGCCGTTCAAATATTACGAAAGCACTTTTTTGGTCATTTTTAACCCCCCCCCTTCCCCCGAAATTTTGACATTCCTTGTAGTAAGTACTGTTTTTTCTTTGAAAATTAGGTGACTCGTACAAGGAGCTGTACTTATTGGGTGTAACCCTAAGGGTTCAAAAATGAGTCGAAATACTACTTTTCGGGGTTACAATTTCAAAATGTTAGGGTGGTCCATCTCCAGAAAAAAGTCCTTACGTCAGATTTCCTAATTCAATTTTTTGTTACATTTATTTTTGGTTGAATTTTAAAATTATTTATGCAAGAAACAAGATATTTTTGAAAATGCACCATCTTACGTAAGCATCACTCATATCCCCCCTCCCCCCTTGTCAGCAAAAATAAGCAAAGAGCAAACCCCCCCTCCCCCTTAGGTGCTTACGTAATATTTGAACGACCCCATACAACCGTAAACTCTTCTATAAAGTAGGTACTTCAAAAATACAATAATTCATAAAAGTAAGTAATACGAAGATTTTTTCTTGGTGATATTCCATTTACAAGTATTTGAGGAATAATTATGCCGTTCCAATATTTGGTATCCTTTGGATTCAATGTTAATTATCAGATAAAAACTATGAAGAATTTCAAAGATATGTTTAATTACGTTTGGATAAATATTCATTTACCGAACTGTTTATAAACTATGAAAAGATGTATTGTTCAAAGTCTGTTTTTGTAAGAAAATTGCAAGAAGTAGTTTTTTAAACCACAGACTACAAATAAATACATAAATTACTAGAATTCCTACTGCATTCTTTAATAATAGCGTTTCTACTTTTTGAACTGCATTTCAAATGAATTAAACAAAGCACTCAGTCTACCACAGTAATTATGCACAATATTACACGATGGTAGTTAAAGATGCAAATTTTTGCGAAATCTGATGAACAAAAGCGGTTTTTTTTTTCAAAATTATATTTTCCTTCTTTTCTAAGCTAAGAAAATGTGCAGAAACAATTTACCTCTTAGCGCATTTCTGCTTTAACGACCTGTCGTTCCTAGTAATTAAAGATAAAATTGAAGAGGTTTTTAGAGAGACCCTTGAAAACAGAAAAAAATGTGAATGCTAAAAAACAGGGTTTCTCGGGCTTCATAAAAAACTCGTTGTAATAGGGTATGCTCAAAATACGCAATTTGCTTTTCAAAAGGTTCAAGGTTTTTTAATTCAATTTTTTATACAAAGATATACACTCTTGAATATTAGTAAAGATAAAATTACATAATTCTTTTGTATAAATAGCTAGTTATTATATTTTTACAAAACTTCAAAGAGAGCATTTTAACAAGAAATGTTTTCTTAAAACTATTATAAATGCTTCAAATGTTTTCTCTTCATAATAACTATTATGTGTTAAATATTTATTCTGTTCAAGTATTTCAATAATAGCTGATTAGTTCTTTTCAGACAATATTATTTTGGAGGACCAGTAACTTTTCTATTTTATTTATTCATTACTAAATCATGAAAATTTTTATAAAATTTTCTAACAAGTATTTGGTATTATCTAAAAATTCTACTTTTGCTTAACTTTTTGTTTATTTCTGAATTCTACTTAAGAATTTCTAGGAAACCATCTAAAATCAATAATAATTGTATTAGTATTTTATGGATTACATCTAAAATATAAGTTCGCAGAAAATTATTATTTTTCTTTTCTTGTTATATTCTCTGACTAGCTGATTTGCCCGGCCTTGCACGGGTGGAGTTTTTTATTCCTTTTTTAAAGTTCTCTCAAATTATAGGTACGTCTGATTTTTCATATCACCAATCACCCCGGTGTCCCCGGTATTTTTTTCATATCCCGGTGTTCCCGATAATTTTCATATCCCGGTGTTCCCGATAATTTTCATACCCCGGTGTTCCCGGTGCTTTTTATATCCCGGTGTTCCCGGTACCTTTACGTATCCCTGTTTTACCGGTAGTTTTTCATATCCCGATGTTCCCGGTACTTTTTCTTATCCCAGTGTCCAGTGTTCCCGGCACCTTTTCATATCCCTAGATAAAAATAAATAAAATAATAAATACTCGGAGGGGAGAAAGGAAGAAGCTGAGAGGCAGTTGATCGAAAGAGGAAGATACATTTGCTCCCTCTAACCTTAGTTATACCCTCTATATACATAAAAAACAGTGTCTCTCTATTCTAAAAAAAAGTTTTTGGTGAACGGTTTCCAGAGAAAGGCTTTTTAATTACTGAACCGAATGACACGTATAAGGTATCAAAATGTCCAGATTCTTTCCGGATTTCCGATAGGCCCTTCGATTTTTCAAAAAAATTCTCAATTTTAAAATACTTCCATTTTTTTAGATTTCGGATAAGGTCGCAGTTACAAAGCAAGAAACTATGAATTTTAAAACAATTGAAAACATATTTCACTGTTTTTTTATTATTCAAATAGATTAAATAATCATCTTTCTATTTATAACACGAATTTAAAAAAATATGAGTTATTTTTAACAATATTTATATTTTTGTTGTTCAAACGGTTTTAATTATATTTAAAAATAATGTATAATTAATTTATATCTTATTTTTAAATAATAAATTGATATTTTTATATTTATATTTGTCATAGTGGCAACGTGACAATCTAATCATTACTATATTTACAATAAAATATAAACTCGCTTTCGGAAATTTTGAACTTTTGCATTTATTTTTTACAATAATTATTATTTTTTATATCTTTTTGCAGGTGTTTTTTAAGGTAGTAAAATGTAACTTTTTATTTCATAATGCTAAAACGCAAAAAAACTAGATAACACGGGTGAATAATTTAGAAATAAAGATAAAAATCGAAAATGTTAAAAGTCTAGATATTCGTGTCATTGCTATGAAACTGATACAACTTCAACGTTTGTTTGTTCTAATGAAGATAAAATTCTAAATTTTTTTGCAATGTTAACGATAATAACTACATTTTTCACAGCCAATCGATAAAAATCGTTACAAATTTTAAGAAAGTTAAATTTATTCCTGAGATGTCTCAGTGCTTCTTAATGAATCTGTGAAAAAACATTACCTTGGGGAAATAGGAAAAGAATGTTTACATTGCTCTGCTGTTAATTTTATTGGAATTATAGGGCGATTCGCCAATTCATGTTACCATAGCATAGAGGAACTGTTAAAATTCCGCCACTGAATAAATATCCGTCATTTTTGAAAGAATACCCCGGAGAAGTACAACCCCTGCTTTAAGAATGTTTTATAAAGTGAGTAAGTGCAGTGAGCTGGGTTTTGTGAGGATTGCGAAAATTTCTGCGCAAGCAGTTAACGGGGATTGGCGAGCGATAGCGAGCAGGGGGCGGTAGCCCCCTAGTATTTTAAATAAAATAAAAAATACTGAAGCAAAAAATCATGTGATCCTTTTACTATCGTTGGTTCAACAGTAAAAAACTATTAAAAGCCAGTCTTATTAATATAACCAACTTCTGTAAAAGCTACTTTGAAAAAGTAAAAACTGATTGCTAGTTACAATAAAAATCTAGTGAAAATAGTCTAGTAAACTATGCCCGCTATGAAGCAAGGGAAATTCAGCTCTGTTTCCATGGAAACTTTTCAATTCTTGCTATTCCATAAATAAATACATATATTTTTGAAAAAATTAAAACCTTAAAGAAAGTTAATTAATTATTTTAATTTATTTCAGTTTTCTGATAACTGTTATAATATTTAAATACAGATATTCACACTGTTTTTCTTTTTAAATTTCGTGGTAAATTATAAATTGTTTTCAAATTATATTTTATCAAGTGAGGCAAAACGACGCCTCAAGATAGAGAAGTAAGCACTGCAACTTATGCATTTCAACAATGCACAATGTTATTTCAATGGGTAAAACGGAGTCGAAAAAGCGCCGAAAAACAGGGAAGGAGTGGTCCGATTTTAAAATCGTTTCTTAGTGCGCGTCTAATAGCTGAGAAGAACGTTTCGGTCAAATTTCAATCCTATCGGTCCGGCAGTTTTGGAGATTTCGTGATGAGTGTATGTCAGTCAGTCAGTCAGTGGTATTTGGATTTTATACAGGGTGATTCGAAATTACGTGGACAAACTTCGCATGAGGGTAGAGGGGACCTGGACAAGCATATTTTGAAAAACTGGAGGGGGTGCAGATGCACCGTGAAAAAACTAGAACCTAATGTAGTGCGAGCGCGTTTCAAAAGGCCGTTTTTAGAAGCCCGTGTGACGAAACAAAGCATAATAAAATGAAAAACATTATTGCATGAGGTACAGGAGTATCTGTACAACTTAAATCCTCAATGTGATAGAAATTGGACCACTTGCTAAACCGTGGGGTGAGTTTTAAAACGAGCAATATTAATCTCTTAGTCAAACAATGGAGTTCCCTTAATGGTATTTAGAAAAATGATGATCGGGGAAGGAATTTTCAATGATCAAAAAGTTTTAATGATCAATGTTACGATCATTGAAAATTCCTTCCCTGATCATCATTTTTCTAAATACCATTAAGGGAACTCCATTTTTTGACTAAAAGATTAATATTGCATTTTTGAAACTCACTCCACGGTTTAGAAAGTGGTTCAAATTCTATCGATTTCATGGTGTAAGTAGTAGGGATACTTCCTTACCTCATGCAATAATGTTTTTTTATTTTATTATGTTTGTTTAGTCACACGGGTCTTCTAAAAACGGCCTTTTGAAACGCGCTCGCACTACATTAGGTCCTAGCTCTTAAACGGTAAGGCTGCGCCCCCCCCCATTCCTATGCTAAATATGCTTGTCTAGGTCCCCTCTACCCCCATGCGAAGTTTGTCCAAGTAATTTTGAATCACCCTGTAGGATATAGATGCTGGGATACTTCAAGATGAACCTTTTTTGTTTTGTTTTATCTGTTTGTTAAGTAAAAGTCCATCCTTTTGAATTCCTTGCTTTTCTACTCAAAAATATTACTTTAATTTCATAACCACTCTATTTGATTTTTTATTATACAGAATACTTTTAGCACAAGCTACCTACATTCTTTAATAAAAGTTTTGTGTTCGTTTTATAGAATATTTTAACTTAAGAATTTAGTGTAGGATTTATTTACGTTGAGTTATTCTAAGCAGTAAGTTCACAAACTGTACTTCACAAATTTAAGATATTTTTTGTAATTTCCTATACGCTATATTCCTTTACAAATTAAAGCTTATCAACTTACTTTCAATGCTACACCCACTGACTGAGTTATAAAACAAACTGGAGTGACAACCTCCGATACTATAACAAGCGACCGATTGTGCCGACGCGGAAGGTTAAATTGCCACGATTGCTCGCAGCAATCGGGGCATTAGAAGCAATCGGGGCAATCCCCGCATGACCATCTTTTAATCCGCCCATGCCGGTTTTTTAAATATTATAAGCAAAATTTAGAATGGTCGTTTCATTCTGTGTATACAACTAGTTTAACAGATGGGGAAAATTTAAAGAAGATGGAAATCCTTTCCGTGGTGTGATGCGGTTTCGGCACGCTAACTAGTCACTCCAGTTTGTTTTATAGCTCAGTGGCTACACTTTGATACAATAACTCACTAGAACTTCACACTACAGAAACTTTTTCTACAATTTAATAAAATAAAATTTACGTTTGAGAATTAGGGTTTGATTTTAGAACTAAAAAGAAGTCCGCCCACATAAATTGCATGTTTTTTTTTTCAGTATTTCTCAAACGAAATTATATTGGGTGCGAAATATTTTCGCAAGATCAGAATAAAATTGGATATTCATTATGTATGATACAGCTAATACAAAATGGATTAATTTTAATTTTCTTCCTCTAATAATTTTGCATGATATCCGAAAAAGGTTACTCAACCATCACCAATAATCTTCACTTCCGAAACTATACTTCAACCCAGCACATACCAGCCCATTAATAATCATCAGAGTATCCCCTGTTTCCAACTTCTCCATTAACAAAACCACCCTATAAGATTTATCCTTCTAATTACCCTAAGATAAGACTCTTGTCCAGTGGGACACCCCCAGCTCACATCCGCGTAAATCGAATATTCCTGCAGATCCCCCAAGATACACTTGCACATTTAGATCCCGCACTTGTCAATGGGCGTCTGCCATCTCGGTCAACGGGTCCCCAGCGTACAGTTCCGTCAAGTCATCAGACTTGCTACCGTTCTTAACGGCCGCTTTTACGGTGGGGCGCAATATTCTGGAGTGATCTGTCGCACTGTGCTCACGGCGAGCCGATGATGTCCTTTTTTTATTTATCCTTCTTCTTCTCTTCGTCAATATTCACTGGTCGTTGCTTCACTTTCCCAAATCAGAAGAGATTGGGTATGGGGAAGGTAAAGGGGGGAGTTGTTTCGGGGTCTAGATGGACGTGGAAGAGTGTTAGTAGTAGTCTTCGTTCAGGGATGTGGGAAACTTTAATGAAATGGGAGTCTGGTGTTGTAGAACTTCCTGATAAACTTTTTTTCGCAATACGAAAGCGCGTATGAGACGCTACGATTAATGAATTCGACAACTGGTCAAAAAATTTCTCGACGTTAGAATATAGACGCTCTTGAGAATCTGCAGGTTTATTTTTAATGCCTATATTCTTTTCTCGCTCCATAATATGCAGATACCAGAGGCTGCCAAGTTTGCTCTCCTGGTAAACTTTTTAAAAGCGGTTTCCTCCAAAAACCCTTTTGTTGACGTAATCTAGGGGAGGATACTTGAGGAAGTACTTTGGTCGATGGACCTTCAAACTCCATTATAAATTAGCCTGTCTTGGTGAGGCTATGAGCAGAACCGTTACAGAACGTGTGACTGAATGTCACGGTCAGCTAAATGCGCTAGCTTTTGCTCAGCTAAATGCGCTAGCTAAATGCTAACACCCTCTAGATTTCCCCAAGTAAACTTGGTACTCATTTTATCGCCCCGGGAGGGATGAAGGGCTGAGTCTGCTCTGCCCGTAGGCCGGGATTTGAACCCCGGGCCGGTGTCGTGGGAGCTTCGGACTTCTCCTTTTGTTGACCTAACCTTTTTTGCATCCGCAACTCACAAAAAATATATAAATCTTTTATATAAAATAATGTTTTCACTCCTTATTTTTTATTTATCGAAGATAGTTGGCAATATGGAATATAATCAAGTTAACATTCTAAATTCATTTAAATTTTTCATTCTCTCATCATCATAAGCAGAATTTTTATATCAATAAATACTTTGATATCCTTAATTTTCGTCCATATTTTTAATGGGTAAAGATTTTTTAATACGAACGAGTATAACACCAGACAATGTTTTCCAAAGTACCTAAACTTAAAAACATGTTTAAAGTGTTTTTACGATTCAGTAAAGATAAATATTATCACAATATGTATCATGTTATAAAATAAAAACGAATGCTTAACACGATAACGGATATTACTCTAATTTATAATTAAGCTCTCTAATTGAAAAATGTTAAAAAAACACAATTTAAAATAACTTAAAATACAGTCATATATTTTCAGATCAGGGGTTCTTTTAAAGTTTTTGAATTTTGAAACAACTAAACTTTTGACGGGTATGAAATATAAATTGAACTTTTTATTGCTTATTAAATTATACTGGGTTGTGTGACTGGTGTATGTGACTGGTCTGGGAAGGTATACTGGTCTGGTCTGGGAAGGTGACTGGTCTGGGAAGGTATACTGGTTTTCTGGTTTTTGTATTTAATCTTGTTTCATTTTATACCCCTATTTCAGTTTCTGGGTACCCTAGGGTGCAGTTGGGATGGTTCTGCAATTGCAATTCTCCCCCAAACAGAAAGGTTACCTGTATGCGGCCACTGGGTACTGCACTCCTGACGAAGTTGTCCTATGGTCACATACATTCAAATTTATTTACACGTTTATTTACATGTTTATACTTGATATATTTTCAGTTTCTGTACGAAGCAGCTTTATGCGCTAGTACAGTATAGAATATGTTTAAGTATTTAGATTTTTAATTTTAAAATTGATGGTAATTTTGATCTTTTTATGTCTTATATTTAGTACTCGTTTTAAACACTCGTTTTTCTTCTTTGACTTCAATAAGAGATTGGACAGTTGATCCTCTGTCGATAGAGTTAGCAGTAAATACAGCTGTAAAATTGTATATTAGCTATATATAGAATCAGCATAAAACTACTACTTGTATGCAATTTGAAGTTATGTGAAAAAAGTATTAACAAGTTAAACAAGGAAATTAACAAGTTAAACAAGGAAATTAACAAATTAAATATCTATTATCACTCAAAAGAAAATTTTAAGAAACCGCAATATACAAAACCTTTTCCATCCCTTTGAAAACTCATTTAAATAAATTCAAAATATGTTTAATAATCGCATAAGTATTGAGTCTACTAGCTTTAACACATAATTTTCCAAAAGGGTGAAGATCAAAACGTAAATTTAAATACAAAAGTGGGAGGTTAAAGAAGAAATGAATCTATTTTCAATACACCTGATAATCCACCTTTTAACAATCATCCCCAGCAAAATTAAATCCCCAAACTCTTTTAAATTAGATAACTAACGTTAACCACCCAGCTTTGTTGCAATAATCGATATTCCTAAACCAGACAGATTAACACGTTTATTGATTACCCCTAGTTAACCTAGAATTTGCATTAGAAAAGATCTAGGTCAGTATCCTCATTTTGATTATGAAAGAGATAGTATAAGATTTTTTAACAGAGGTTCTTTTTATCAGCAATAATGGCTGGTGACTAAACCAACAGGTGTGTAAGACAGTTGAAGTTGCATTCTTTTATCACTAGCAGTTTCTTGTTGGTGGTGAACCTGTTACCGCTAAAGTTGAAAATTAGTTATTCTTAAGAATACCTAGTTAAACTTTAGATTAACTGATTTCTGTCGTTAATGTGCGGATATTAGAGTTTTTCGCATGTTACCTAGGGAATCTACACTATAACGGCCTCTTGATAGTTAAAGTTCAAAATAATTTGTTTCGCTCAATACTTTCTGTTAAAATGTTGAGGTGCTCACTGCGCCATGCGCTTACCCCTGCGCAGTCGGGTTTCAATACGTAGTTTGTTGTTATATTTGGTGTTTTGATTTCAAATTTAGTGCGTAGCACAGGTAGTTGTCATGTTGAATGTTAAAACAAAATAATACAAGCAAGTAAGTACAGTAAATTTACATGATTAAGTTCAGTAAATTACTACTAAAACGGGTATTTTAAAACAATTGTGTTGAAGCTCCGACTTCAGAGTGACAGAGATTTCTTTTAACGAAAGCAAATGTCCCAGCTGTTGAAATATCTTTTCAACAAACGTTAATTCAATAAGCAAGGTTTTAACATATGTAATCGATCGCGAATCCTAGCAATAGTTCAGGGTAGGCTGGCAGCCGATTACACCGCGCTTTCATTAAGATTTGCAAGTTTAAGTGCTCATTGAAATACGCTGTCAAATCGAGATCGAAAAACCACAATTGATACAAATCTCAGTTGGTACTTTAATATTCTATTATTATTGCTTTTATATTTTAGTATTAAAATTGCTATTTCATTACTATTTTTGTGGGATTTGCGTGTTTTGTGTAATAAGAAAAAAGTACCGATCCCCCTTTTTTGATTCGTCATTGTTACTGTTTACCCCCAAAACGAGTTTGGTTATAGTTAGGGCAGGGGTGTTTGGGGGGGCGGCAGCCCCCCCAACCTCCTTAAACTTTTTATAAAATAAAATAAAATTTTGTACTTTAACGGATCACCCTCGTTAATATGTAAAATAACTGATTACAGGTAGTATGCAGATTAACGAGTGTCTTGTCGGTAGGGTGCAGAATACCTAGGTAATTTCAAGATTACCTAGGTAATCTTAGAAATTGAAAAAAATTCGCTCTTTAACGGATCACCCTCGTTAATCTGCAAATTACCTAGGTTATCTGTAAATTAACTGATTTCCGGACTTTAACTGTAACAAACCCACTAGAACACTACCAAATAATACGATTGAAGCACTGCCAGACTATACCACAGGGAATCTGTATACAGATTGTGGTATAGTCTAGTAGTGTTTGAATAAAATTTCAATATTGGATAAAGGTAGCATAAAATAAAAAATAAAGGATTATCAAAATTATGCAATTTTTCACTAATCCTTTGTAAGTAATGCAAGTAACATTCAAATGGTAATTGATAAGTTTAATAACATAATAGTACTTGTAGTTAGTGTAAACTATGTGATTTTAGACGTTGATGGAAACTCATTTAAGGTTAGGGGATAAAATACGCTTCAAATTCAAAATTTAAATATAATGGGGTGTTATGATTGCATTGTTTAATTAGCTTCTTTTACTTCAGTAAAGTTATTATCATTAAGTTTGCAAGAATGATAAAATGAATTCAGACACAATCACAACAAAGTACGCATTTGCATAAGGGTATTATTTTTAATTATGAGAAACAAATTTAAAGTTGAATGAAATTAAAGCACTAATAAGGCTTACGGAGATTTTAAAATGTATTATAAGATACTTGTATTTTATATAAGCAATTTATAAACATACAATGATATAATAGATATACAATTTTATATATACAATGAGAGAAATCACAGTTTCAAAATTGAGCAAATCGATGTTTTTATCTTGGTATGAAACTCTTAGTTTCACATTTGACGACCCAATGCTTTCAATATTGAAACACCATACATACTCTATTTCAAACAATTCAATAGTCACTACTCAAATTATACTTTATTTTAACTTATGTTTGAAAATTGGAAACGTTTTGGAAAACTAATAGAAATACCCCAATTTTTGGTGTGGTTGCGCGAAACAAGACTGCGCACTATTTCACACCCAAATTACTTCTAAAAATTAATCTTCTCGTGACACTCGTCGCACTTCTTTTTATCGAATGCATGTTTCATTTTTAAGTTTCAGCACATTTTTAGAAATGAGTACATGCATTTTTGCAAATTTGAGTAAATTTGACTAGGAGCCAGTTTGAGTATGTGATATACTCAGATTTTAGTAATTTTTACTCAGTTTTGAAAGTGTGCCTCCTTAAATCCATTAGCCTGTTAATTTATCTAATACAAATACAAATACAAATTAAGTTGACCAACTACAGGCGTAAGCCCAGCAAGGTTGGTCCAGTCTTTTTAACCCACACTACCGGAATCCCAGTATCTGTCAATTTTCCTCTTGAACTCGTTTACCCCACTTGAATTTACAATTGTTTCAGGCAACGCATTCCATCTATCCACTACCCTATTAAAAAAATAATGGTTTCTACAATCCGTCTTAAATCTTCCTTTATTCAATTTGAATTTGTGACCCCTTGTTTTATTACCCGTATTGAAATCTAGTCCCTCTGTGTCCCCTTGCTTTACCATTTTAAATAGTTGAATCAAATCCCCTCTAATTCTTCTTTTCTCTAGAGTGAACATATTTAGCTTCTTTAATCTTCCCTCATAACTTAAACTGGATATACCCTTGACCATTTTAGTAGCCCTATGCTGAACCCTTTCAATTGAATCAATATCTTTTTTTAAGTATGGAGACCAAAACTGAACAGCATACTCTAGATGAGGTCTCACCAAGCCTCTGTATAGTGGTAAAATAATATCCTCGGACCTTGAAGAAACAGTTTTTTAATGTATCCCAATATCCTATTAGCCTTTTTACTAGCAGATGAACTCTGATGAACCCATTTAAAGTCTTCATTTACTATCACCCCTAAATCCTTGATCATATTACCTTCTTTAACTTTGTTCCCTTGCAGATAAAATTCTGCCCTACCATTCCCCCGACCTATATGAAGTACCTGACATTTCCTTATGTTAAAGGACATACCCCATTTTTCAGCCCATTGTGATATCATATCTAGATCCCTTTGTAAATTTTGTATCTGCTCCTGAGTATCTACCCTCCCCCAAATTTTTAAGTCATCAGCAAAGATGCTGATCTTGTTCCTAATGTCCTGACTAATATCGTTAATGAATATTATAAAGAGAATTGGCCCCAATACTGACCCCTGGGGCACCCCACTCATGACCTTTACCCACTGAGAATAATTACCCTTCACTTGCACCCTCTGTTTCCTACCTATCAACCAATTCCTAATCCACTGTAGTGTTTTACCTCTAATACCCAATTTTTCCAATTTTTCCAATTCCAATCTCCTCTGCATCAACTTGCTTAACTTTATACCATTTCCCAAATTTATTACTATTTGTATTAAAAATTTTACGCTGCCTTAAATTGACTTTTTTTGTAAGATAAAAAAGTAATTCCAATTATATCTTATTGGAAAAGTTTAAGCAATGAAGGAAAAATTTTACAACATTTTCATAGAGGACACAAACCTTATACTCTCTTAAAGGATAACGGATAGATAAGGATAAAGGATAGATGTATAAACTATACTACAATTAATAATTAGGAGAATGAGAGTCAACTATTACTCAGGTAAAGGATTTCCAACATAATGAGATGTTACATAAATACTTTTATCAAAACATTACTTATAAAACACTTTCTTCTTTAGCTATACTTTCTTTGCTCCTTTAATCCCTTTTTGCTCCATTTTGTAATTCATAAAACCTGAAATCTCTTTCAAACTTAATTATAAGAACCCAACGAACTTGCACGAAACTTAATTACATACATGGTTTACAGAGACTTCCACAAGACATTTTTAATATTCTTAGCACACATCAGAAAAACAATCTCAACTTTTCTCGCCACCAAGCCTAAAAATAACGGACCATAAGGTTGAATTCATTCCCACTATAAAAATACCTTTTTTTGCGAAAGGGGAAAATCAAATTCCCTACTTTTCCCACTTACCAAGCCTCGAAAATTAAAGCGAAGATTCACACTCATAAAACAATAATACTGTTTACGGCAAGATACATGCTCTCCCGAAAAATTCGAATGAAATCGCGCATTTCGCGAACAAATAAAGCGTGAAGATATTTGAAAGGGAAAAAATTGAGGCTTTTCCCTCGGAAAAATCTTCGCAATGAAAGGAAGAAAAGATTTTTCGGATACACTATAATTCTCTCCGATCCGAGTGCGCGAGGTTTTTTTGAGTTGAGTTGTTCTCGAACAGCATTGCGTGTGTGGTACAGTGGAAGCAATTATGCTAATGTCTGCCTAGCACGCTGCAAGCGATAAAGAAATATTCCACTAAGATTAGAAATTTTCGCCGTCATTTCCCCCGGAGGGTCATTCTAAAAAAGAACGTTAGAGTAGAACGTTGGTTTTGTTCCACGAGAATCGACAACAGACGATGGGGTTGGTTTTCCTCTTTGAGCCGCCTGCTATCAACAAAGTACCTCTCGAAAAGTTTAAACTGTCTTCTTTTTTTATTCTGAAATTGTTTTTTGTCGTCAGTCCCAGTTTTACAGTATTTGTTGCAACTGTTTTCGTGTTGAGTGAAAAGCTTTTCACCGAGAACCGATATCGGCACAACGATTTATGTTGCACCGTCTGACATAATTTTAGAAACAAAAACTTCAACGTTCTTCGAGAGAAAGATTCTACACTCATTTTTAAATAATGTGGAGCTTATGTGGAAATGTCGTTCTTTAATATGTAGATTATCATCCACCATCATTAATATTTAGATAATTTAACACTTATTTAAAAAGCAAACTTTTTAAACCATTTTGAAAAATAATATTTGCTTTAAAAACCTATTTTTACAGTTAAATAGAAAAATATTAAAAAGTGGTGCTTTAGTCTGGCTGGCTCAGACTGATAGAACATAACAAATCCAAGAAACTTTTATTTAAAACAAACTATAATTAAGTCTTAAATCTCCATCAGCTTACAGAGAGCTTCAAAAGTTTGTTTCAAGGTTTTTATTTGGAAATAACGACTCTTAGGCTCCGGACAAAGTTAGCTGAAATCGTCGCGTGACCCATTACTTTTCAACTTTCTTCATTTTATCATTACTTCATTACTACAAGATCCTTGATGACAGCAACTGGCCACTGGCAGACTTGTCGGTGAGGAGTACTTCGATCGCTCTGCTACAGGAGTAGTCTACTACATATCTTCTCGAGTCCCCTTCTTTCTCCCCTCCACTTGATAAGGATCTTAATGGGTCAAGCGATGATTTTAGTTGACTGTGTCCAGATCCTTAGGGTCATGAAAGTAAGGTATGCCACTAGGTAAATTACAATACTGAATTCAGTCAGATGGCTTACAGCGCTCCTAGCGGCGAAGTTAAAAAGTTAGAAAAATTAATTTAAAAACTAAAGGAGATGGAGCAAAAACCTCAGTGAGAGTTTTATTTCCAACGTCAAGAAGAACTTATTGAAAAAAATTTGATCAAAATATCTTGAATATTCGCGGAGATATTAGCATGTGAAAATAGCACTTTTTCGGGGGTCAAAAAGTAAAAAGTTCGCATATTTGCAAATTCTTCAGTGTTATTGTGTAGTTTTGTGTTTTTTAGTTGAAAGAACACAAAATTTAATCAAAAAATCAAAAAAATTTGCAAATATGCAAACTTTTTACTTTTTGACCCCCGAAAAAGTGCTATTTTTTCACATGCTAATATCTCCGCGAATATTCAAGATATTTTGATCAAATTTTTTTCAATGAGTTCTTCTTGACGTTGGCAACAACACTCTCACTGAGGTTTTTGCTCTTTCTCCTTTAGTTTTTAAATTAATTTTTTTAACGAATAAAAGCCGTGCAACGCAATTTTGAAACACCCTGTATAAGGAAAAACTTACAGAAAAAAGTTTCATGAAAATATCTTAAATATTCGTGGAGATATAAGTATATGAAAATAGCATTTTTCCAAGCCACAAAAAAGAAACAGCTTGAGAAGTTGGAAGTTGTATTATCATGTAGGGGAAAGTACCCCAAAACGGGATAGCTTATTTATTATCCGCTTTATTTTGTATTGTGTACAAGGTACATTCCAAAGTGAGAAATCATTTAAAAGAATACACCTTTGCAACTACTTAAAATACCTTTTTCACATTTGTTCAATATTATTTATGTTGAAAATACTGGTTTCACAAAGTCTTCTACGATCCCGTTTTACCCTACCAAGAGTGGGTAAAAAGGGATAGGGATTTGTATGTTATTAGGTTTTTGCTGATTTTACTTTTGATTTAGTTTTTAGAACAAAAATAGGCTATGTTTTTATAGGAAGAAACTTTTTAATTGTAAATTTGAAAAATTACATAACACAGAAATCGCATAAAATGTTCTAGCTATTTCTAGATGAAGTTCACTGATAATTGCGAGGCATCTTGTATTCTGAAACCAAAATGAATTATTAGCTTTTTAAAAATTGCCAAAGAAAATATGGTCAGAGTTTAGTTGTGATTAGCTTATGTTTTTATAATACTATAGTGAGCAAAACGTGTGATTTTCTGGTTGATCTTTGTATAAGCCGGCCCCCCAAAAAAGATTTTTTTAAAAACTCAACTTTTTTAATTTAAAACTTAAATTTTTGGTCAAAACATTTTTCTGACTTACAGTTTTAACCTATAACTAAATTCTGTACATAACTCAGGCCAATTAATTTGTACCCCAAAAGTAAAGTACATTATTTTATTTCGAAAATATAATTATTTAAAATAAAAATAAATTGTTGAAATTGATTATACATATTTTAATTTATTACTTATTTCAATTAAAATAACTTTGGCTTGGTACACTTTGGCTTATCACATGACTTTTCTAGCTTAAAATATTTTTCATTCGTATCAATGTACACTGTAAAAAAACTGTAGAAAAACAGAAATTTTCAATAACAATGACTTTATGTTTACAGAGATATTCTGTCATGTAACATTCCCACCGCACTTCTATTTATTTTATGTAAAAAACAGCTTTTTTAGTTTTTTAGCTTATCTGTACTAAAACAGAAACTTACTGCATCGAAAACCAATACAGCTATTGGCAACATTATACTGAATCTTCTTTGGAGCAGTGGTAGCGTGCGCGCTTAGCCTGCGGTAGGTCCTGGGTTCTATCCCCGGATATTAATTGATTAAAATTAAAAAAAACTCAACTAAAACACGCATGCGCACAAGCAGAAAATTACTGAGAGGCAACAGAAAAATCTGTAGCTCACTTGACAGAAAGTTCCTTTTTACAGCATTTACCTGTAGGTTACAGCTTTTTTCTGTTTACAGGATTTTTCGACTTACAAATTTTTTCTGGCAACTTTTGCTGCCAGAAATTTTCTGTTTTTTTGCAGGATTATTTTTTACAGTGTACTTTGAAAGGTATTAAGTAACTATAAAACTAAAGATAGAGTTTCTAATAATAGTGGGTACAAACAAACATTTCCCATATATCCAGGAAACTTTCTTTATTTTTCTGAAATATATCCATGTACTTTAACAAATATGTATATTGCGAAACACTAAAACCAAGGGGAACTTCTTTTGTTAATATCGGAAACTCGAGAGAGTAACAATATTTTCAGAATAACAGTATAGGATATATGACAGAACCGTAAGTGAAACCATTTTTTTATTTTGGAAAACCTCTATACATAGGATATTATGCATAACATTAACTTCTTTTTATTATATTTTGATCATGATATGGGAAATAAACTATTTTGTAAGCACTCTCCCTCCCTTATTAGTTTAGTTACAACGCCATTTTATTAATCTGTTGTTCTTTTTGTAGAAACCCAATTTATATCAACCTTACCATTTTTTTTGTATACTGCATTGTGTTTCGTTGCTTTAAAAGTTAAAAATTTTTAACAGATATCTTATAAAACTGGTTTCGCGTTTAATTAAATGCTTATTGAAAGAATTAATCAAAATTGAAGCAATTACGTATTAAATTTCTGATGAAAAAATTGTTCCTTAATTCAGATTATTAAAGATATTAGAAAAATCAATCTGCTATTGTAGCTTAATAAATATCAACTAAAATTTTAATCTTGAATTTAAAACCTTCAAACTATGGAAACTTTCTTCTTCGTTTATTCAAAATTATTTCATCACTTGACTTCCAGATACTTGAGTTGAAATACCACATAGCTTTTCATCCTTATTAAAATGTTCATAAAATAGTACATTCTTAAGATTGGTTTGATATAAGCAATTGGTTTTGTAGTTCATACGAAGCTTATTTATTTAATTTGATTTTGAAAGATCCCACTCAACATGATCTTTTCTGAAATATAGATATTCTCATAATTCAGAACATTTTAAGTTTTACATTCAAAATCATTTAAAATTAAGCAATAAAGTGAAGTCGGATAATTTCATGCAAAGGGAGTAAATCAAAAGGAAGCTCGATAACCACTGTAAGCAAGTTAGAATCTTTTGAAAATATCTCATGAACCATTTCAAAGCGAAAACTCAGCAAAAACATTTGAAAACTCCGAAAACCGACTTCAGTTATGCAGGAAGACAGCCTGAAACCATACATCCCTCTAGAAGTTAAGGAGAATTGTTAAAGGTATAATTAAATGATTTGGAACATGCAATTAAAGCATTTCAAAACTTGTGTCATAAACGTCAAAACTAATAGTGAAATTCTGAACTACATACGCTCCATTGTTAGACTGATGGTTAATATCTTATCCAATATCTATTAGAGCGAGATCGAGTACAACCATTCATGGTTAAATTAGTTCAACACCCAACGGCCTGCCGCTATTTTGGTCGTGTAATTAATCAAACCCAATTTAGGAGACTTAATTTGACGCCGGGTTCAGGTAACATCAATCGGAGATTAATATTCCTAAATAATGAGGATGAAAATTCCAAAAATTGCCTCCCCGTTTTAGAAGGATTTTTCAAACTTGCGCTCCAGTTTCAGGGAGAAAAAAATAGACAGCCTCAAAATGGGGATTAATGTTCAGTTAAGAATAATGATGGGTAAAACATTATGCGAGTGACGTCATAACTAGACTTGTCTATTTAGATTCTAGCTGCTTTTTTCCGTGTGATTTGCAAATATGATATAACAGTTTGCCAATATTTGTTAATGAAATTTAAGTTAAAATTGTTATTCATCTCTTTATCGTAACTTGACGAAATTAAACAGGGTAAGTGCACCAATAAATTTACATAATGATTCAATGAAAATATAATTGAGTCCGATAATAATAATAGAATATAAATGGTCAGAAATTGGTGCTGAATGGTTTGGTATAAGTGAACTCTTTCTATATTTTTTCTTGTCTATATTAATAGCCATATTCAACACCTTTATTTTTTTTTCATTACTTGGTTAATAAATTTTAAAATCAATTCTTATTTGGAACATGGGTTTATGAGTCATTTTTTAGTAGTGTGCTTTTAGTAAAAAATAAGATGAAAATAGAATGAAGATAATTTAGTTCAATATGATGGAAACACTGATAGTAATTTAGTGCTTAACTTCCATTATTTCTCTAAAATATAAATTTTCGTCTTTAAATTAAAAATTTTATTTTAATTAATTTAGTTGGTTGTTATATTCTTCTAAATACCTATATATTAAAATTGATACTGGGACTATATTACCATTGGTGCCAGCTATAGAAATTCCTGTATAAATAATAACAGAAGAGTTAAGGAGTGTTTCCACTAACCCGGTGCGTTATAGCAATCTGGCGGTACTAATTGGACGAATGACAAAATGACGTCACTTTTATCTCTCTAATTCTTCCATTCGGGTCTTGCCTGATTGCTGAACCGTAACAGATTGGAAGACATAGGTGAAAATGATTCTTTATCTCCACTGTAAGCAGTGCCATTTCCGAATTGGAACAAAAACAAAGCATTCGTGATTCTTTATGATTCAGAGTAAGTTTCAATTCCTGTATCGCCAAGCTGTGCTAGTCGCCAAATATTCAAAATATCGCCCAATTTTCATCGTTGTTATTAATATTATTAAATGCTTTATTCGGTTTTTACGATGTATCTGACGATAAATAAGGATATTATTAACGGAATTGAACCGAGAATAATACATTAAATTTTTTAGAGGACTTTTTTAATGGCAAAAGATTTTTCGAGAGAAATTAAAGATAGCAAGCATACTCCTAGCATATCGTGCTCACTCCTATACTCTATTCAATTTAAACTGGCGCCTGAAGAATAGTGCTTTCCCCCATAAGCGTAACCACGGTCACGCTCTTCGCGCAGCCAATAGTAAGCCTTCTTCGTCACTGTGAAGTTGATAGTTGCCATGGTTACCGATTCGGTGGTGGGTAAGGAAATATTTTCGGGCGCCAGTTCAAAACGAACAAAGTATAAATCCACTAATGCGTACGTCAATACTACAGTTTTGTGTGGATTGGTGTTTTGCGATGCAAGATCCACACGAGGTCATTATGAGCCAAGCAATACAACACATCCACCAGTACACGAACCGCCTCTACATGACTCCCCATAGCTTAATCCAAACCTTTGGAGCCAAACCGCAACTGACAGACGGCCCCCTAGCGTGCGATAACTTTGGGAAAACTCTTAACAGTTCGTTATTTGCGGCTGCCAATGCAAATGTATCAGTGGATTTATCGATTCTGCCCTCTTTTATATCGTTCCTTATTTCAGGGAGATCGCGGCCAAAGATTACATCCCCCGATGAAGGAGAGAGTTCGGAAAAGTTTTCCACCGGCGAAGGAAGACGGATTTATAAAGAGAGAAGGAAAACCCGGCTTTAGTCGCTGACGTTGCCTATTCCTCGAAAAAGGATGACTAGAAAAAGTTGGTGATTGTATGGGGTCCTTTTGAGCGTGAAATGAAGCTGCTGTTCTCTTGTTTCAATGAAGTTTCGGCGGAGGAACCTTTATTAGGGCTAGAAGAAACAACTTAGAAGCATATCTCAGATTATCTGTATGGTATATAATTTTCAGTTCGATGACAGATATGTCATATTAATAAATCGTCAATTTCTAACACGTTAGATAAGATTTTAACGGGATAAAAAATTAGGAGTGGAAATATGAAGTTCTAGCGCAACGCCATATTCAAAACGAGTAAATTTTTTTATAGAAAATCCACTTGTCTTAATCAGTAAGCTAATTTCGAGGTATTGAGATTTTAATGAAAGTTTAAGGCCACTATAAATGTCACCAGACCTTCTAATTCTGCAGGCATCAGTTATAGTGGTTTACTTTTTGTTTGGTTTTCTTAAGTGCATGCACGTCAAATAAGCAATCAAATAAGTTTCACACTGTCTTGATTTGCAGGATAATTCGAGTCAAAATAAGGTATGTTCCAATTACGAACAAATATAATCTGGAGTAAAAATATTGAAGATAAATTTTACGATTGGGGGAAATTGAGAAATCTGAGTGCCAAAACTAAGCGATAAGGAGAATCAAAAAGTAAGTTTTCATAAGACCCTTGAAAATAAATGAAACATTATTGAATTTAAAGAAGTAATTATCAAGCTTTTTTTCAAGCTATTGTAAAAAAATACTTTTTTAATTTAAGATTGTGAAATATTTTTTAAACCGTTAACTTGGTTAGTATAAAATGATAACCAGATAAAAATCCTGAACTTCCAACTAAAGAATTTTTTCAAAATTTAAATTTTTTTAATAATCAACCACCTTTCCATATCACAGAAATTTTTACCATAAGCTATTACATAAACAAAGGGAGAAATCTGTTAATTTTTATAGCTCAATAACTTATTTGACTTAATAAGTAGTTCCATGAATTAAAACCTAATTTACACAGCTTTACTATTATAGTATTGCGCACAATATCCTTTTTTCTAAGTTTAATTACGATAACGAAAGATAAATCCATAAGAAACTACATAAAGATCTTCATGCAACTAATAACTAATTTCAAAATCAGTCAGTAGTTTTTAAATACAGGGTGTCCCAAAACGACCGCATAAACTCTGCACAGCTAGATTCCTCGTTGGGAGTACATAAAAACTGCCCAAAGAAGTGCCCCTTTACGTTTACGAGAAAAATACGAAAAGAAAGTATGACGTCACTACCGGTGCGAGAAAAAACACTTTATTGAACATATCAACAGCAGTATTATGCACAATTTAAAGCAGATATTCAAAGTGTTCGCCGTGCATGTCGAAGCAGGGTTGAGCACGCAGTAGAATGGCTGTCATCACACGTTGCAGCATCGCGGGGTCTAATGAAGTACAAGCAGCATGCAATGGAGCAAGTCCATTTGTGTTGTCACTACGTGTCTTGATACACCAGTTCCTTGCGATGGCCCCATACGGCGGTCACTTTGAACATCTGCTTTAAATTGTGCATAATACTGCTGTTGATATGTTCAATAAAGTGTTTTTCTTGCACCGGAAGTGACGTTATACTTTGTTTTTCGTATTTTTCTCGTAAACTATGGATCGTAGAGGGGCACTTCTTTGGGCAGTTTTTATGTACTCCCAACTAGGAATCTAGCTGTGCAGAGTTTATGCGGTCGTTTTGGGACATCCTGTATAAAAACTTTTATTGAGTAGAGTAATTTATCATCATAAAGATATCAGGGGATAAAAATACTCATAATAAAGAATGCAATCTTCCCTAAACTATATTCTTTCAACCTTAAAAACACTCGTATAGTTCTAAAATAGTTTTAAATGCAAAAACTCGTATAATATTTTAGTTATAAGCTGTCAACATTTTTGACAGGTTTCGAATGAATAATATTGAAATTTTAAATATTGATCTTAACTTGTCAAAACAGATATTAGCATATTCATTAAATCCAGACACGGTTCTACTTACCCCCCCCTCCCACCTGGTCCTTCTCAAAAGCATTAGAATAACGCACTTTTCTTTAAGGTATTTAAAACTAATCCTCCATAAACTCTTTTACCAAAGTTAAACTATTTCATTAAAGAAAAGGGAACTACTTACTTACATTACTTCAGAATATTTAGTTAAAAATGCGGAAAGCTATATTCATTTCGCAATATTCGAAACTTTACACTCCACTAAACATTTCACCAAACTCTTTTTCTAGCTACTTTTTTTTATTTCACAAACGCCACCCAAGAAAGAGTGAAATTCAATATCTTCTCCCCGTCCATAACAATATTAATTAAATTGTTCCACTTCAAGAGTGTGTGATTACACAATAACGCCCCTTCGTGACTTCACTTCAATTTCTTCTTTTTTTATTCCTCTAGCTCACTGATTTCATTTTCCGATGCCGGGCTCAAAGATTCGATTATTCGATCTCCATTCAACCAGGCGATCTTTTGATTCATCACTTCAGAGGACTTTCAGATCCTCTAAAATGGCATCAAGGGAAGAGGCTGTAAAATTGTTAGAAGAATCTTTTTTCCATGTCTGCTGCGTTCTTTTTTGTAAATACGAATGATTGCTCTTCGTTCGAAATCAACTTGGGAGGGTTGAAAAAAGTTTAAAAGGAAGGGAGAGAAGTAGTCGTATATATCTAATATTGTATTCATTCTTTCTACACGGAAAGAAAACTCAAATATTTAACCGTAAAAAGAGCATGAATTATTAAGCTTTATCTTTTAGGGGGCTGTGGGGAAAACAATTCTTTTTTAGTAGCTAATAAATAAAATTCGATTTGACATCAACTCCATGTAATTGAATAAACAAAAATAAATTAACTGTAAGCCTTTAGGTACATTTCAAGAGCGAATTATTTAAACTGCAATTTTTTCCCTTGAATTCATTTTAACCCTATGTCCTGACGGTACTTGTAAGTCCCCCTTCCCAATGTTCCAAATTCATCCAATTTTCGTTATGTAAGGCCAAATTTAGCTTACATATAGTTGCAGTTACGTAAACTTGACATATTTTGGATGATGATGAGGAAAATAATTTGGGGCATAAAGGGTTAAATATAAACAAATAATATATGCTTTCTCAACTGGCTATAACTGTTTTCTGTAATAGATGTAACCAAACCAGATAAAATCTCTTCAATCCGTTAAATTTTCAGGATGTAATATTTATGGCATCGCGGTTTTAAAGGTTTAACTAAAGAGAAATTCCACTTCAAGTCTTGGGTTTGACGTTGGATTTCTATTTGGGTCAAAACATAGATAGCTTATAATGCAAACATACTGTAGTCATAAATTTTATAAAAACTTTCTTTTCGTTTTTACAATATTACACATTAAAATATTTTAATAACAAATATTTCCCTTCAAATCTTATTTGTCACTTACTTATTCTTCAATTTTAAAAATGTTCCATAAAAAACATGATATTTGAGGAACCTAAGGTGTTCAAACGTTTTAAAGACAAATGAGTTAAAATGTTCCTAATGTAGTCCCTAAAACTCTCCTGGAAACCTCAGAAATCAAGAAAAATAACGCTTAGCTTAATCAACAATGCCCCAAGAAAACAAAATACGCCCTTCGAAGTACCCAAAGTTTTCGAAACGAAAACATTATAACTTCAAACAGAACAGCTGACGTCGTCTTTACAAAACAGAAATACTTTTAACGAGTTTCTCCCTTTAGGCGTTTAATTCATATCATCATCAACATTCTGGGTAAATGGAACAATGCCAACAATTAGTACAAAACGCGATATTCCGTCCGAGTGCTCGAAACGCTCCTCGGACAAATAATTTAGCGACCATACCATCATTATCTCGCGAAAAGATACTAAAACGCATCCTTTCTCTCTCGTTTAAGGCGTAATTGCATAAATATTCATCGTAAAACGCCTTTCGCTATAACACTTTCTCCTCCATTTGGAATTGCAAAAATTCCCCCAAACCTGACTAAATCCGGAACTTTTCGATTCCTAGTCAAAAATCGACTGTTTTTGAAAAGATGGTGTGAATACTCTCCTCAAAGCTAAATTACGTCTTTTAGCGAGTCTTTACTAGGGCTGGAAGGGAAAAATTCATTCTCCTCTCTTTTCGGATTATAGTTTTCATTTTGAGGAAGGGTCTGCTTCAATTGAATGAAAATTCATGGGGAGATAGATCCTTTGGGAAATGAATTCGTAGGATGTATAGCAGATGCTCATAACGATCAGCGGATCTGCGCAGATAAAAGAATCGGTGGAAGTTGAAGATTAGAACGAAATCGAGTCTTCCCTTTTTTTCCCTTCATTTTGAATTTTGGGTGGAAGATCAACTATTTGGGGAGAGTATTATAAATCTGATATTGATGAGGGTCTTTTGGAGTTCATTTAATGATAGGCCAGGCACACATAATTTAATAAGAACAGGAAGTTACTTTAATTGTTTCAAAGATACTTGGTTGATATAAAAAATTGTGGCCACATTACTTCAACTTTTTCGCCTTCTGATGGTGACTGTAACTGTGACGGTGCGCGCGGATAAATATAAACGTGGAGTGACGCTATGATTTCATTTTTCTTTTGTACAGTGTTAGTCTGGTGCTTCTGATTTCTTTTTGTGTGTTATTAAATCGATGTTTAAATTCTAAGCGTCTTTGATCATTTACAAACACTCCAAAAAATAAATCTAAATAAAACTAGCTGTAGGTAAAATTGTAGTCTTGTAGTTAATTTTTGATAATTAAAATTTCCAATCAACGTTCTTCCCATTATAGTATCCAGTTCAGTGATAAATTAAGATTCTTTAATGGTGAAAAGGGATGGTTTTTCATCTCTGTTAAAAAAATGAATGACGAATATTTTCAAAATAAACTGTTTATATTTTCCTTTCTTAAAAAGCTCCTAAAAACTACATACCTTTTGATCAAAAACAATTTTGTTAATATTTTTTATAAAAATATAGAAGAATGTTTTCTGATGAGTGCGAATGAGATTTTCTCATAAGTAAAAAAAATTCTTGATAAGTAAAAAAGATTTCATACATTTCCAAAAAACGGTTACATATGAATGGTTAAAGTGGCAACTTATGCGTCTTTAAAACTAATTCCACACGTTTTACATCCTTAAAAGTCTTAAGAAACACGACAAAATAAATTTTCCTAAAAACAAACCAATAACATTATTACTTACCACAAGAATATTCTCCCATTTAACAACTTTAAAATCATTATAAAAAATTCTACAAATAAACTTGAGCAACCAAACCTGCAAGATTCGATACTCAAAACCTCCCTAAACGAATAAAAAGTGTCGACGAACAAAGAACTTCCTTTCTCCCATCTTAACTTAAATTAAGTTAACCCGCACAATTAATAATGTAATAACAGAAAAAACCAGCTAAGTCAATATTAGATAGGGTTTCAATTTTTGTTAAATTCCTGCCTCTTTTGTTTGCTCGGAAGCCAAAGACAAAAACCTCACGTAAAACAGTAAAATCCCCATTCCCAGATCGTGACAATAAATGAAAGATTCCGCCAAAAAAAACTATTTGTTCAACTGATGGCAATTTTCTGAAACAAACTGTTAACACGGTCCCTCTTTCTTCCCCTCCTTCTTTTTTTTAACCTGTTCGCTCCGATGAACGTATTGTGAAAAAGTGTGGTTTTAAAACCTTTGGCATGTATCTAAGAAATGGAATAATTAAACAGGAAAATGAGGAAACTCATTATACTCCGTGGTATACTTCCATCAGTAAGGACTGTATTTGCTGGGTTATGACTCTAGAGTTTTTCCCTCAGTCTTGCTTTTGCCTCAGGCCAAGGAGGAAGTAATTATATTTAATTATCTCCCATCTTAGACGAACTTTTTTTCGGAGTATTGTCCCCTTTTTTAAGGCTTAAACTCTAATAAAATGGGAATTATTTCCAAGTAACAATAGAGTTCCAACTGTGTTCCAACGGAATATGCGACTAATTGTTGAGTGAGCCTAATGAACTTTCAAGCACTCTGAGGCCCTTCGTGAGAAAAACTATTCATTATTGTCTTGTTCCTAGAATTTTTCGTTTGCAGATCATGTTTTTGGTAAGGGAAAGAATGGGATAGGGTCTAACAATCTTCTTTTATGTTTATATATAAAGATTTTGAAAAAAAAATGGTTTGTTCGCGGTAAATAACATTAATTAAGAATAGTAAATGCTTACATGTAGTATTTACGCCTGTAGTACTTACTAACTACAATGTTTTTTAAATTATTTTTGCCTTAAATGGGAATACAAAATCCGTTAATTTTCCTTAAATATTTAATTTAAAAAATAGTCTGTTTGCATTTGTTTTAACATCAAGGGAACAACCGAAGCCAAAGGGGTAAAGTTTTTAATAATCGTGACAAAAAATTTTAATCAAAATTTTAAACTTTGTTCTTTGTTAGGGGGAGCTCTTAAGAAAAATCTGTAATCAACCCGAAACATAAATCGTTTCTTTTTTAAGAGCAAAAATTATTTTCAAAGTGTGTTGTAGTATATTACATAAATAAAAAAATAATTCTTATTTCATTAAAAATTTGTTAAATGTTATTTTAAAAAAAACTAGAAAGGATATCAGCTGAAACTACTCTTAACGTTTAGATTTAAGACTTTAAATTAATGAAATTATAAATCTATCCTAAGATCAATTATGCGTTTAAAAATTGCTGAAAGCACACAAGGTTTTGCTTTAAAAGGGTAAATTCAATAGTATGCTTTTTTATATTCAAAAACATTTCATTTATTAAAATTTACCTAGTCCCACAAAACGAAATAATTTCTTGCTATTCTATTCTTGATGAGAGCAAATTTCAGATACTGACCAATCCCCTACTTTTATGTTATAATTCAATCCACTTTTAAACTGATCAGAAATAAATCTTAATAGGCATCTTGCTTTTACAATCTCTTCCCTCTTCGACACTATTCTAAAATCTATTTGGCAAGCACACTTTTCAGTTTAAATAATTGCTCTCAAGTTCGCTCACCTTATTAGTTTCTGGCCCCGTTGAGACTCAGCCAAAAGTACCTGAGCTTTATAGTTCGTAAAGCGAGTCTGGAAACTTTCTCCTGGAAAACTGTCACTTCTAGTTACTTGAAGTTCTAACGAAGTAGTTTCTAGACATTTTTACCGTGTATTAGAAAGTTTAAATTTTAGAGTGGATTATAAAATGAAAAATGTCATCATCTATAAACTGGTTACAGCCTCGAATTTTGAATTTGTTTTTCTCATTTTTAGACTGAAGACTCGTTTTAAAACTGTATGAAATTCCATAATTCAGAAAATAATGTTCAAATATATTGCTTTAAAATATTTTTAAATATATTGGATTTTCAAAAATATTTCCTTTACTTTATAGGCATTAATAAAACTGTGTGATACTTCATAATTTCAGAGAAAATTTAGATGAAATAAAGAGTGGTTTAGTAAGAGTGGTCTTCATTTTTTACATGTTTTTTTCTTGTACCATATTAAGATATAACTTCAATATGTGTTAATTTTTTGTTAGTGTTGTCACAATACAATATTCCTACCATCCTCATCAAACCCAGAAATATTTCATTGGATAGTTTATTTTGTAGTGCTGCTGGAGAAACCCATGCATAAAACGAAAAAGTATCAGAGATCGAGAAAACATTTTTCGCCTAAAATATGTTTTGGAACCTAGATTTTTCAACGAACAGTTTGTTAAGTCTTAACAAAAAAAATTATTCAATGATATTTTCAAGCCTCTTGTTTTAAAATGTGTTTCTGGTGTTACAATGTGTAAACTTTAACTTTATAGGAAAAATTAGGTTCTATATGAATAGAATAGGTTAGATTCTTATGTCTGTCATTGACTTTGAAATATTGAGCAGATGCCAGAAACACCTTAAAGAAAATAGAATAAAATAACTTAAAAAACGAATGAGTTTTTCGATATATATCTTAACGTACTTTGGAGGTCTATATCTTAAACAAGAATAATATTTGAAGCTTTTACAAGTAGTTAATGAGCACCAGAGAAATTTTTATTTAGAAAAATGACTTAGATAAAATTTTAAATGAATATTTATACACCTAAAAATATTTTAAACATAAAATAAACACACAAAGAAGAATAATTCATGTGTGATTAAGTTAAAGGAGGAATAATTTTGATAAAATTTTCATGCCTGAATATTTTGCGTAATCATACTTTACAAAATAAGAAAGCCTGAATAATTTATTCTTTAAAAATTCGTAACATGAAATTCTACTTTTTCCTTAAAAAATTGAATTTAAAGTAAAATTTTGGTAATCTACAGTAACATGTAGCGGTAAAATCACCTTGCGGTACTGTCTGAAGCAACGAAACACGAAATTATTTTTATAAGCTTAAGATTATTTGTGAGTTTTACCTATGTAATAAGATTTAAAAGCTATGAAGCTCCCTTGTATCAAGACCCTCTAAAGTAAGCACAAACTTGAACATTAGCATAAACTCTTAATATTTTTGAAAATTATTAAAAAACATTCCTTATTAAAATTGTTATCTTTTACCATATTAATGGGCAATACCAGCATTTTTTGAAAACAGAAAAAAATTCATTTTTTAGTAAATGAAATAGATCTAAATCCAAAAATCCTAAGGAAAAGTTTCAAAAAAATTAAGTTAATTAAATATTCAAAATTGAAATCGCCAAGCCCTTTGCCTTTGTATAGGATAGAAGTACGTCACAACTGATTCGGCCAGACTTTAACGTGAAACCCAATGACTTTGATTTGTTTAAACAAGCATTAATGTATTCCATTTTCCGGGATGGAGGGCCGTGTTTTTTGGAATTTATTTCCAAACATTTCACTCTCATCTTCGGAGATGATATAGATACCACTGATGATGCTCTACAAAGGCGTCACGTTTGGAAATTTGACGATTTAACGCCCTTTTTTAAAGTCAAACTTTGAAATTACATAAAAAATTAATAATCATCGTAATTAAAAAAAATTTTGCGCATATATTCCGCTCTAGGGTACTTCTATCGAATAAAAAAATTTAAAATAAATGCCGGTATTGCCCATTAGGTTCCAACTGAATTAAAATATTTCCTTTAACTGATATCCTTCATTTTTACTACAGCGGCATATTCATTAAAACCTTCTAGGGTTATTGTGTCAATACAAAACCGATTAAATATATATTATACATTTCTGTAAGTTAATAATAGATCATACAACAATAGATGGATATTCGTATCGAAAAACACAACCATTGCTCTATTCAAGAACCTAGTAGGAGGCTAAATCCCCAAATTAAATTGAATAACTCTGTAGAAAGACGAAGTCATAGTACCATTTATGCGTATTCACATATTCAGGATTGTGTGTTGATCCCCCGCTTCTCTATTATATATTACATAGAGTAAATACTCCCCCTTTCTGATAATACATAATAGTTGCTCAGTGAGCAACATGAATGAACTTCAATTACTGCACATGCACAGCTTTTGTAATCCACAAGTGTTCACAGCAGGAGGATCCATTCGAGCTTTTAAAAACTCCAAGTGATTCGATTGCGAGAATATGGGGAGGTGCTCCCCGAATCAAACTGAATAGGTCACGTTCTCAAAAGAGGGAGCAGTAATGGAGAAGGCCGGAAACAGTCTATTCTGTCCTCGGCATCACCCCCCTGCAATCTTCTACCCCTTTCCACCCCGATGGTTAGGAATTAGAAACACAACAAAAGGGGACGAGTTTCCGCTTGAATAACTTTAATCAAAATCACATTAAGTTTTTCTTATAGAAACAAAGATATTAAATAATCCCTTCAAGGGGCCGATCGGGTTTTTTTATATTCCGTCAAAAGAGCAAAAACATATGATGGAATAAACCAGGCAGCAAAAACATTCTGGAGATATGACAGGGCGTAAAAAAGGAGAGGAAAAAAATTGGGTTATTCGTTTTCTTTTGAAAAATTATGTAGATTAATATTTACAACAAAGCAGTCAGTCTCAAGACCAAATGAACTGTAAGGAATCGTTGATCCGTCGTAGGAATTTTTAAGCGTTGTGAAGTATTGCAATAAAAAACCATTGTGTGCCTTGTTAAGAACGTAATTGTTTTAATAAATATTCTTAAGCTTGATTAAGATCCTTTTATTTTTTCCTGAATGTTTCATGATTAAAATTAAATGTTTTTATCATTTTCTTGCTTTAAAGATATCCATGTCCCATCAGTTTTAGCTCATTTAATTTGGGCTTGACTGTAAGGCTTTATTCTTGAATAGATTAGAAGTAGAAGCAAGGGAAGATAAGTCTAATAATTTAAATCGAATAAAATATTCACGCTTTCTAGATTTCAATTATTAATTAGATAGAAACAATGAACGTTCTTTCAAATTCCAGGAATAGTTATGGAAGTCAATACTTATGTTGATATTAGGCCATTAAATGGAAAGTAAAGAGTCAAGCAGATATTTTTTTAAAAAAAATCAAGGTTGACTAGGTTTTTTAGAAAACTCTTTCTTATGTGTTGGCTGTTTTTTGTGACAGGGATATTGTTTGAACTCATTACTGATGAAAGTTCAGTTTTTAAACACGTATCGCTTTATTACAAGAAGCCAACTTTTGGCTTTTCGGTACTTTAGGATACCAAATATCATATTGGCAAAGTTTTATTATGTACATATAAAAATGTAGCAAAATTAAAAAGAAACACTGCTAGTTGAAATATTTTTATATGGTTATATTTTGATATTTGATTATTTTGGGCAATTTAGCATAAAACTCGAGGCTCCCGCCAAGCTTATCCTAAAGTACAATTTATTCTATTACTTGGTATTATAAGGGAGCAAGCATATGAAGCTTTTTTAAAATCGATTTTTCCATTATTTTTATTTATCGTAAGTTAGCTACTTCAGTGATTCTCAAACTAAATCTTGGTTATTATGAGATTAAGTAAATAATAATCCTACTACTATTATAATTGTGAAAGTTTGTGAGTATGTGTGTGTGTGTGTTTGTTTGTTACTCTTTCACGCAAAAACTACTGAATGGATTATGAAATTTTACAATAATGTAGCTTATACATCAGAATAACACATAGGCTATAATTTATAAAGATAATATCAGTCCTTCATTCTTTTTTTCTCATATTTCCCACATTGTTCCTGCTTTTTTCACTTATTTTTCCGTGTTTGAAAACCTGTTTTACAAGTCATGCAACGAGTTAAAAATAAAACATTGTTTCAAATGAGACAGATCCCTAGACTTTTTCATTTACTAGATATTTTATTTTAGTTTTAATTTAAATTTGTTAATTTGTTCACTAGACTTATTAATTTACTAGACTTTTTATTATAGTTTCAAATTTGTTATTTTATAAAGACACCAAGATATTAAACATTATCAGGAACATCGGGATTGTAAACAATGACAAGAACACCGGGATTGGAAAATCAGCGGGAACATCGGGATAGGAAAAATTACCGGGTTATAAAAATTACCCGAGAACACCGGGATAGGAAATTTACCATAAAGACACCGGGAATACCGGAATATAAAAATTACCGGAAACACCGAGATAGGAAAATTACCGGGAACGCCGGAATTAGAAAAATTACCCGGAACACCGGGATTAGAAAATTACCGAGAACACAGGGATTAGAAAGAGGCGCCTGGGATACCGGGATGATTTGTAATAATCCTAATTTACAAAATTCTAAATGTATTTTAAGAAAGTTTTTAAAAAAAAAATTTATACACCCCACCCGTGCAAGGCCGGGTATAACAGCTAGTATTATAATAAAATTATTAAGGTTTAAAGTATTTTAATCTATTTTTCGTAAAAAAAGCTTTGTCTTTGAGCCAAACCTAGGTAATATCTGTCAATCACTTAGATTAGAGATGTATAAGGTTTCAAATGCTCAAGATATTCTATTGTAATACAATCAAATTCTGAAAAACAATCAGAGCTTTTAAGAATTCACGAAGAAAAACAATTTAAAATCCTTTCTATTCAGAAATGAACTTTTCAATTTATTTCAAAAATACTAAGCTACAAAAATGTATTCCTATGAAAAATATTAGTCTGTAAAAAATTGGTATGAGTCCTATTGGTATTGGTTCCTATGAAAATATTGGTACTTCAGTAACCTCACGAAATAGAAATAACTTATGTCCTAAAAACACCCCCAAACTGAAATCCCAGATTCACTATCTGTTTGTATGTAAGTCAACTGCCAATTTAAACAATCTAAAAGTACTTGGATCTTATCCAATCAGGCACATAACCTTTTATATCGGTATCAAAGGGGCAGATCCTCCCACCACTAAGCACTCGACAAATCCTACAACCCCACCCACCCCCAAGAAAATCCCCTCAATCCCTCACCCTCCTCCTCAGATCAGTGACAAACACACCCGACCCCCTCTGTCAGAGAGACCTCAAATATTTGACTTCCAGCGAAAGAAAAGCAAAAGCCGTCGTCCACCAAAAAAAATTAAGAAACAACAACAGAGAGATGGAGAGAGCGAAGAGGAGAGAAACAACTCAACTCCGATGGAAGAAAGAAGGAACGCGCAAATGGGCATTCCTTGTCATCTCGCGCGGACCTCCTAAGGCTTCCCACTTAGTGGGTGGGTCGCCACCCGCTTCTTAAAGGAAGGCAAATAATTGCACTTTCCCGGATTGAACCTGAAAGGCCTTTTCCGAGCTAATGACAATCACCGACACTTAGTCTTGTCTCCAAGGCAGCCCTTGTTTGCCGTTGGAGGAAGGGAACGCCCCCTGTTCCAAGAGACGCGCTGATTCGAATGATCGGATTGGAGGGATTTTTTTGCTGGTGGTTGGGTAACTTTTAGGGGGGCTCTGAAGCAGGAATAAACAAAGACTTGTTAGGACCTCGAGTAATGGAGCACGTGTGTTCTTGCACTGAGTGGATGGGCCGCCTTTTGTGATCGGAGTGGGAGTGTTTGCTAACGAAGTTAGCGATGCGGAGCTTTTTTTATGGTTATTACGGAATCTTATTAAATGAAAGACAGAAGGGAGATCGTAGAAGATTACCAAAGAATGCAGTGACAGTTGCATCGATATCTCCAAGAAATATCCTCGTAAATGCTTCAGTAACTGGATTATTTTTAGTCTGCTCTGACATGGTGAACACAGGCACCTCTGGAGACTCCTTCACACTGTTTCATTTTCGCTTTTCATCCTTTCTGATTCACCCCTGTGAATCTCTACTTTCTACAGAAAGGTGATAGTAAAGAATAAAACCGCAATTTACACTTTTCATTATGGATGATTCTTACCACAGAGTATAGAGCTTAACAGAGGATTCATCTCCATAGACGCTAATGGCAACTTTTTTAGCAGGGCTTTTCCCATAGACAAACTTCATGCCAAACGGACCGCCTTCTTTAATACCACGTCATTCCTGCTAATTCTCTGTCATTCGCCCACTGTAGCAGCTGTCACTCAAATCCAAATCGGAAGTGGAGGGGAAAAACAGCACCTATGAAATTAAAATGGCGTTGATAGAAGTTCCATATCCAATCAGGAACCTTTCGCATTTCGCCTTCTTTGATTGGCTGCTAGTGAAATTAATTATAATATGGGAACAGGAATTAAATTAAGTACCTAAAGAGGAAAACTGCCGTTTGGAATCTTTGTAAGCTCTATACTCTGTGATTCTTACAAAATTAATATTAAAAGTGATAAGTCTGAGTGAGTGTTAAACTTTAGAGGGGTTGAGCAACGTGGTCGCTACAAGTACACCTCTCCGGGACCGAAGAAAAAGTCAAAGTAAAGGAACTTTAGAATTTTCAGGGACATTTTTTCCCTCTCCACTCTAATGGATAGTAGCAGGTTGCACCAAGAGAAAAAGAGAAGGGAAAGAATGTTTTTGACATCAATCACTCTGAACTTTCAGACTTCCCGTTTTCCGAAAATTCATCCCTACATAGTTTTACCAAATGTTTGCAAATTTTTAACAGAACCCTTTATTAAAGTTGTGTTATAAAAATGAATAATTACTACTTAACTAAATAGTCTTCATTTAATGCCCGCTTGCCTGAAATTAAATCATAAATCCATGAAGCATAAAATCCTTTGGGTATTCATCTTTAGTCAAGGGTTACTTCTAAAAGTGCGAAAAAGCAAAATTTCCTGCGGCTGACTTAAAACGGGAAAAAGCTTCCTTCAAAAAATTTTCTCACGGCCCTTTTAGAAAATTGTTTCCTAAAAATGTGATCTTCAAATATGAAAATAGTCAGAACTAACATATACCAGGTTATCCTTGATTTTTTCCACGAACAATCAACAGTGATGAAAAAGTTTTTCATTCTTACAATTTCCGAAATAGTTTCTGGGAACTCATTTTCAAACACGAAGAGAGAAATTCGATTTAAACAACGAGTTACATTTTGTTAAACCTGCTTTCAGCATTTTCCAAAGATAAACTTTAAAAAAAGTATGTTTAGAAAACTCCTTAATCCAAACTAAATAAAGCTACGTGGGCTTTTTTTACTATAGGAAATATAAGATGAATAGAAAAACCTAATTTTTAAACACTCCCAAATACTTTTATTATTGTTGTATCTGGAAAATATTTTTTTAAAAGGTGTAAGGAGTATAAATAAAAAAATATAAATTTATAAGAGAAAATCTAAATTAATAATTGATATAACTCGTAGAGGAGAAATTGATGTAGTCTATATCAGGAAAGAAATTAGGATTTAGCAAAAGAAATAGATCAGAATCGTAACATAAATAACGTTAGTATATTATTTTAACATAAAATATCAAAGTATACGTTGGAAATTTGTATTAAATTTAGATTTCCTTAGGGGATATTTTGCAATATTAATTTATAATTTATATTAGCTTATATCGTGAAAGATATTTTACCTTACAAATTAAAGTTTTTTGTATGGAACTAATTAAACTTACACAAAATGTGTCTTAATCTGGTTAGTGAATCAAAATGTGTTAAACAAATAAAAATTAATCTATATCCCATGAGTTTTCAATTTTCATGAAGAGGAGATATTTTTCCAACGAACTACAGTCACTGAGTACAAAATGTGTAAACATGTAGTTCCAACGTTAGATTTGTTTGAAAAGTGCGAGTTGGGAAAATTATTCGAACCGTGGAAAATTATTCTTTTGTATAAAAAGACATCGATACTAGTGTTTCAAATTAGCTGTAGACCAATAAACTATTACAAACAATTTGAATGGAAACTGGATATCAAACAAAACTAGCTTTCGTTCAGATGTGATTCTATCAGAAACCGTTAGAGAAATTTTTCAAACCGAAGGCATCTTTAACACAAACAATCCAACGAAATAGGATCTGATTTCCCATTTCTGTTTGATGATTATTTGTTTATAAAAATTGTGAACGTGTAATAATTCCTTTTAAAAAGAAAGGGTTTATGCAAATTCTGATCGTTACTGAATACCCGGATCATCTTCAGAAAAGTTGAACTTCCCATGCAAATGGAATTTTACCAAGTTTTAGGGTAAAGCTATTTATTGTAAACAGACATTCTAGCTATATTATAACTTAATAAATTCACTGTGGTGTACAAATATATATCTGAAATTACATAAAAATTGTTTTAAGACCTAGATTTAAGTAAACATTATATTGCAATGCTTACCAAACTCGGGTTTTTAACGGTAAGTGGGGTCTGTCGTTCATGATAGAATAAAAAACATTTCTTGTGTTAATTAGAATTATTCAGTTGACTTGATAAAAAAAACTTTAAAAGGATTTTTAAAAGACTAAAAAGTACTATTTCAGTCTTTATTATTAATCGTTTTTTTATCATTAGTATGGATTCCCCCATAATGTTCATAAAAAACTTAATGGCGCATAAATAAGTGTCTAGTATCGAGAACACGTGTATTAGTTTTTTCTGTTGGATAGAATATTTAACGTTTTAAAATGCTTTCAACATTTATAAATATTTTCAAGGTATCCGGAGTATATTGAAAACTATCAGAAGATGGAGAAAAATCTATTTCTGCCTGCAATACCATGTCAAAAGGAGATGTCTGGTTTTATGCTTTAGTTTAATTATTTTCAAAAAAACATAAATCTCTTTTACACACTTATTAAGTTAGAGACCAAAAAACAAGAAGTTAACAGTCCCTTTTTGCCTTAAATTATTTTTAGTAATAGCTGCAAGAAACTTTGAAAAGATGACCTTTCCTAGTTTCATTACTAAAAGATCCATTACTTATAATTCATATAAGAATCATTATAAGAATCATAGAGCGAAATTTCAAATTAGGTTATCTCCAGTCTTTATCGAACAGTCATAACACGTTCTTTCTATACGTCTTCTATTTTTAGAACAAAAGCAAGACAGATAATCGTTGGGCTTGATTTCTTTTTTGCTTACATCTTTTTTTTTCCACACATAACAATAATTTCTCAGTCTGTAAATATCTAGGGGATCAGATAAAAATGAAAAATAGTCACCGTATCTTTTATTGGAGCACAAACCAACAGTGATCAATGGAGGCAATCTTTTCTTCTCCAAGCAAGAAGGTAAGAAGGAATTTGTTCTTCGATTATTTATCAGCTCAACTCATCAAAAAATGCTTTTCTCTCCCAACATCTGCCATCGGAGCCCATCCGTCAATTAAAAATATCACCGAACTTTTTTTTGTTTGTTTTCGAAAATTCTCGGCTTTGCTGAAATTAGAACTGTAAACGATTTTGAAATCGAACTTTTTTGAAGTTTATTTTCTCTTAAGTGAATTTTACAAAATAAATTTTTGGCTCAATTTTTGAAGAGTTTAGAAACGATATAGCAATAGTAGTAAAAAGAAATGAAAGTTACACAATTTTATCTGTATGACATCTTACGTTTACACCATTCCTTTCACACAAGAACCAATCTAGATACCCTATATATCATGTTAAAATTATTAAATTAAAATAATAGTGCATAAATTAGTTTAATCTCTATAGCTAATATTTCATACATCTTTTAGTGAGTCCAGCACAAATACTTATTTATAATTAATTATGCAGAAAAAATTATAACTTCAAACATTGACGCTAGGGAGCTTTGAAAGTTGTCGCATCGAATAGGGCATGGTCTCTTTACCTAGGCACAACTTTTTTGACCATATCTGGTTCACCCTGTATATATTATATGAATGCATTTCCGAAATTATTATTCATCTGGAATATTTTATTTTATTTGGAGATCTAATCTTATTAAAAAAACAGCTATTGAGATAATTAAAGAGTTTTTGTGCAAGTCCACCCAGATTCTAAAAAATGCCTGAGGACCTACACCTTAAGAACCCATAGTTTTCTAGAAACTTGCAACGAAAAAAGGTATAACGTTACATCCAGATTACAATAATAATAATAATAATAATAATAATAGGTTTATGGAAAACGAGAGCATGATTATGCGCGAGTATCATGGAATAAAATAATTAGGTTTTTATCAAATATGTGGCGTCACAGAAAATACACTTCATTACATATTTACACAAAAACGAAACACTAGCAATATCTTACATAAGGTGTTACTATCACTATTTGAAGAAAACACATTATCCATGATTCTAATTCATGAAAAATTATTTTGTTCATGTTTACAAAACCAGAAGAAAAAACTGATCACCTAATGAAGACTTACACTGGGACTTGGAAAAAAATAAAATCAATTTTTTCATTCAAACACGCATACTTTTTTATTTTTTTTATCTGGGGTAGGTATTTACATACTAATGTAATTACGCTTGGATGATTTAACATCAAACATTAATTAGTGAAAACCTTAATGGGAATCTGGGGTATATAGACTTGGTAATTTTTTTACACACATTGATTATTAAAAAAAATACCTACCCCTTTAAAAAAATAATAACCTTGCAACTCAAGTTTCTTGGCAAAAAGAATGAATACGTTTTTTCTTTATTGCCACAAATATTCCAGACAGTATCAAGAGTAATATTTCCAGATCCTTGACCTCATATTTAAGTAAATAAAAAGGATTATCTGCTGATTTCTCTGTTTGAATTAGTCTTAAATTATGTTTGGAAATGTTCTCATGAAATTAATAACTCTCTCACTTGAAAAAAATTAATTTAGAATTAAAACTTTTTTTTCTAGCAAAGTAAAAAAACAGAGGCTTAACCAATAGAAACGTAATTCCAGATACTGCTTTTTGAATGTGTGCACTCGAGATTAAAATTATTTAATAACTAGCTGATATGCCCGGCCTTGCACGGGTGAAGAGTATAAATTTATTATTTATGGTGTTTGCTATCAAAACCAGCTCATTCCATATTTTTTTGAAATCCCTTTTTTGCATGTTTTGAAAATTTAGAGGGTCCTTCATAACCTGGCGAAGGGATATATCTCAAATCCAGCTCATTCCAACCCAAAAATTAGATTAAAGGGTGAAAACTATGATCTCGACTGTGAAATTTCAGATCATTTGAAAAAGTTAAGTGAATGTCATTTATTTAAACTCGTAAAGACACAAATTAACTGGTTTACTGAAGAAAACCAATTTCACACAACTTTACTGAGCAAAAAACTGAAAAAAAGCATGATAAATCGTGTTTTTGCATCAAAACAGCTCATTCCAACCTAATTAGTGTAATTATGCCTAAGGTTATGCAACTGGAAAGAAAATAAAAAACTAATCAAATTCTAGGTGGTTGTACCTACGATTAAAAATTTAAAAAACAAATTTAGCTTTAGAACTGTGGACGTGAGAAGTTTTTTGTCTCTCCTGTAAAATTTCCAAAAATGGAATAAGCTGGTTTTGATAGCAAACGCCTCATTGTTAAGTTTTCCCAAATACATTTCTAATTTTATATAATCAGCATTTACCAATCATCCCGGTATCCCAGGTGTCTTTTTCATATTCCGGTGTTCCCGGTAACTTTTGTTATCCCGATTTTCCAAGTAATTTTTCTTATCCCGGTGTTCCCGGATGGACTAAAGTTCCTTCACTTCTCAAGCAATATAATTTTTGAATGATTTTCACATTTAAGACAGAAAAAATATTCTAAAAACTATTTAAAATTGCTTAGATCCCTTGATTAATCATATCTTCAGGACGGAATTAACGTTTTCCGTGAAATTATTCAATAATTAAAGCTTATTCCATTTTGAAATTTAAGGGGAAAAAATCAGCCTTTTCTAGTTGAAAGGGAGTTTTAATAGTTTTTGGTTTGTTAACCAACTTTCTTAAAAGCTGAAATATTATCGCCTTTTGATTTTACATCCTCGTTTCCATGGAGACTATCTTAACAACAATGACATTCCATAAAGTTTTTTTAAAATATAAAAATTAGATAAACTCTCAAATAAAAATATGTTAAACTGTACTTAAAATTTTTAAATTTCATTGAAATATATTTTTAAATTATTAATATAATTTTTAAATAGGCTTGTACAATACTGGCAAAAAAAATCGACTCAGACCCTATATCTCCGGAACGGCTTGTGATATAAAGACAAATAAGGTATCATTTTTCATGATTTGAAGTATTCTAAATACAGAAAATTTTTCAAGTTCTTACGGGGTCGTCTTCATATTAAACGAAGCACCAACTTTCGTTTTTCCTATGGAAACCATCAAAGATTATTCCAGATTCTGAAAGAGCACCCTCTAAAACCCCCCAAAACCAGTTTTCATGCCATTTGGTCCCCAAATGAAGCCAGGAGTGGGGGTTGAAGTTCGTCGAATTTACGTTGAAATCTCGTTTTTTACGTTGAATTCTCGATTTTGATCCTTTCAACCATCAACCCCGCAGGATCAAAATCGAGAATTCAACGTAAATTCGACGAACTTCAACCCCCCCTCCTGGCTTCATTTGGGGACCAAATGGCATGAAAACTGGTTTTGGGGGGTTTTAGAGGGTGCTCTTTCAGAATCTGGAATAATCTTTGATGGTTTCCATAGGAAAAACGAAAGTTGGTGCTTCGTTTAATATGAAGACAACCCCCTAAGAACTTGAAAAATTTTCTGTATATAGAATACTTCAAATCATGAAAAATGATACCTTATTTGTCTTTATATCACAAGCCGTTCCGAAGATATAGGGTCTGAGTCGATTTTTTTTGCCAGTATTGTACCTAGTGTTTCTATTAAAAACATGTTGTTTAGCATTAAATTTTCTTTGTAACAATGGAGTAAGCAGATCTCTTCTTGAGGAGAAATAAAGCTATTTCAGCAAAATGACTATAAAAAGGTCGAAAGAGGGTCAAGGGGTCATTAAAAGTTTTCGAAACATAGCCTATGTTTTTCCTTGGGTTTTTTTACGTTGGTATACCAAGTTTGGTGCAGATAGGAAGAGAACTGTGGATTTGTATAAAAGACAACCATACATACATACACACATTCAATTTTATTATATTAGATACATCTCCTACAGTGGAAAAACTCCATTGTGACTCTGAAAGTCAATTTTTTTTATCAACTCAACTCAACTCAACTTTTTTTTTATCAGCGCATTGAAGACCCTCAAAAAGCGTAGGATAGAGGAAAATAAGATGGCAATTGAAGCAGTAAAACGAGTAAAAAGAAGGGCATATTAAAGGAACAATGGAAACAAAAAAAAATAGTTAAAACTGCGTTTTTTATGAAATTACAAGTAGTTTTTAATGTTCACCATCACAGGCAATAAGGAAGTTGCATGTGTCAGATTTTCATAAACTTTCAAGTGTTTCGTATGGTTTTTTGTATAGAAAAATTAAATATTTTGTCAAATTTTCAAAAAAGTATAAGATAAATAATTATATGCTTATTTGGTTTTGTCTCCCCTAAAACGTTTAGCCATGATTTTTCGAATTGGTCAATCCCCTATTGGTCAATTCCGGTTTAAGATTTTACATGTATACATGTAATTTCGTACCGGAATTTAGATGTACGATTTACATGTAACGGCCATATTCACCGGTAACCTGACCGGCGGTCAGGTCAGGAAACCATGGTTACAGCCTCTGATTGGTGGAATCATAATTCAATATTTTCCTTCCACCAATCAGAGGCTGTAACCATGGTTTCCTGACCTGACCGCCGGTCAGGTTACCGGTGAATATGGCCGTAAGTAGTATGTGCAGCACTATGACCCCCGGAAGTGACGTCATACCACGTGACAGGAAGTGGGCGTGGCCTGTGACATCAGAGGAGGCGGAGCCTCATGACGTAGGCGGAAGGGGCGTGGTCATGTCGAGTAGAGTTGAGTTGTTCACCTCCTGCTGGTAGGGGGCGCTGCAATATTTTTTTTATTTTACATTTTGGACTTTAACTTTTTTTTAATTGTCTCTATACGAAGGCCTGGCTGAGTTACTTGGCTTTGAGCCAGGCCTTCGCGTAGAGACAATTTACATTTCTCAGCTGTTCTGATTTCAACCTTTTTGGTAACATCGTGATAATATAAATCAATTTTGTTTCTATGCGATTCGAGTAACATTCCTTTGATAAGATCAGGTATTGTCTCATAGCATCCGGGTGGAACTCTTCTACCTTCAAGTTTTCGGTCTCCCAAATCAAATCCAAACAGGTTACTCCCCCTTTGAACATTGTACCAGGTATGAGGATAAATGAAATCTACAAGTGCCATTTCCCATTCACCCTTTAAATTTATAGAACTAGGCAGTTGGGTAGTGAATTGACAAATTTTGTTGCTCGGGAAAAATGCCATAGAGCTATCACTGATCAATGTGATGTAGAACGACATTGTTCACCGAATGAAAGGAAATTGCAATGAACGCGATATTTATATCATCCTAACATCCTCAACCCAATCATTAAATTTTTCAGTGTAACCTAGGAATTTCACAAAGTACTCGAGTTTCCCGTTACGCTTCCTTTTCTTTAAAACTTTTTCAACTGGGTAATATCCGGAATCCGTTACCTTTTGCAGTTCCTCTTTATAAAAACTACCTTTAATCTCTTCCCCTGATAAATCTTTTAATTTATACACAATAGGAACCCTATTTATTATTTTGTTAATTGTAAATATTTCTCTAGTCCAATTTTGTTCATACCCCTTTTCGAATATCATCTTATCTCTACTTATGCGAACTGTATCCCCCACTTTCAAATCTGAAGTATTCAATTTAACACTAGCAGCATTATCGTACAGTGTATGCCAAATTTTCTTTTCATTCTCCTCTGTCACTGAAATTGGCTCTGTCTTTATACTACGATGCCATGTATGGTTATAACTATGCATTAGTTTATCAATTACATCTATGTATTTCTTAGTATTCATTTCAGTAAAGTACTTCCACATTTTAGTTTTAAGAATGCGATTAAAACGTTCTACCACAGAGGCCTTAGTTTCATTATGGGTTGTAAAGAAATGCACATTTTTCTTTTTCAGGAAAGCCTGAACCTGTTTATTTGTAAATTCTTTTCCAGCATCTGTTTGCAAAGATTGAGGAACTCTTTCAGAAAATATTTTTTCAAAAGCTGACAAAATGGTCTCGGATTTTTTATCCTTCAGAGGAATTGCCCATGCATTCTTGGACAAAATATCAATACAAGTAAGTAAATATTTAAAACCATCATTTTCAACAGAATATGCCTGCATATCAACTAAATCTGCTTGGAATTGTTCATTTAAACCTCAGACTATTACTCTATTTCGCTTAAACTTATGCCTTAGTGGTTTATGCAACGTATAGGATTCTTTAGATTGCAACCATTTTCTTATCTCTTTTGTCTTAACACGTCCTTTTAAAACTCTCTGTAAACTATTAATGCCTCCAAAACTACCTGGCAGAGCTGGATCTTGATAAGTTTCTTGCATGATGATCAAATGCTAGAATGATAAATATTCAAAGAGAAAAACCTATTTATATTAAAGTTATCCCTGAAAAAAATCTAAGCTGCAAAAAAGATATCCTTGAAACAGAAAACACAAATAAGAAAACCAGGTTAAAGTAAAACAACATATTTATTTTATATTTTCAACATTTTTTTGTACAAATCTTTATATTTACAAGTCAAAAAATTTTCTGTGGTTTCCGACAGTTGTTTGTGTAAGAAGTCAAAATTTTGGCAGATACAGTCAATTTCCGCCACAGTTAACACAAGAGAAACGCGATTTAGGCCATTGTCACCCGTTTTGAAGCAGTAGAGGTTTTGGAGAAACACCTGCTCCTGCGAATTAACACAGACCAGCACTTCGTTGTTGGCCACAAATCCGCTCTCCGTTTTGGAAACGTCCAGCTGGGAAAACTTATGGGTGAATTCCGGCCAGTTCTTGTAAGTCATGGTAACTCCCCTATTGGTAGCGATGTTACCGTTGTAGCGTCGAAGGTGTATCTTAAATTCCTCCTCCCCGCGAGCCACAAAAGTCACACACAGATCTTCGGTGATGATCCACTTTTTTAAAGTTTCAAATCGAGGGTCTTTAGGCAGGGGTTCTCTGGTTCCGGGAGTCTGGAAGGGTTCAGGCTGAGGTCCCTTTGGTCCTGAAGGATCGGCTCTGGCAAAACGGCGCTGAGAAAACGGCATGTACATTTCGTTACTAAAGGTATAAGGCAGCTCCTCCTCACTCAGCTGACGTTTAAGACTCATTTTTAAAAAATTTTAGTAGCTCAACAGCAGAAGAATAACTATTAAACTGATTGCGCCCCGCTTTATATCTTCGAATCTTATCACGTCGTCCAATCATAGGGTTTGATAATGCTGTATGGGTGGCTCCCATTGGTTGAAACAAAATGACGCAATTTTCCTGCAATCCTATTGGTCGATAACAATGTATCCCAACGCGAAAGACGAGTGAATAGGCTCCCGTCTTGAACCTGTTGGTCCTTGTTCAAACCTGTCTTGAACGTGTTGGTCCCTGTTCGAACATGTTTCAATGACGTCACAAATATTACGGTAATAACTTTTGCCATTCCAGGAAAAAGAAACTTTTAAAAACACTCCGCTAAAACAAGTCCAAAATGTTAACAACCGTTGCCATTCAGAGAAAACGAAACTTTTAAAAAAAAGTTAAAGTCCAAAATGTAAAATAAAAAAAATATTGCAGCGCCCCCTACCAGCAGGAGGTGAACAACTCAACTCTACTCGACATGACCACGCCCCTTCCGCCTACGTCACGAGGCTCCGCCCCCTCTGACGTCACAGGCCACGTCCACTTCCGGTCACGTGGTATGACGTCACTTCCGGGGGTCATAGTGGTGCACATACTACTCATGTATACGAAGTCCCTGCTTCAAAAAAAGCAAACGAAACATCAAATCATTATGACAAGTAGTTCGCTTTTTTACACACTTTTAAAATCGAAACTTAAATTACGTATTAAATTACCTCTTACCCCTTAAATTACCCCATCACTCACTTTCTTCAGATGGAAAATGCTCCTCTGAGCAGGCTTCCCTCAATCACATTCTCGAGTGCATTGGACCTCAGCGATCAAGATCTGTTTCGAAGTCCATTATTGATATTGTACTTTCTTATAGATTATTAATTAATGAACCTAATCTAGCCTTGCTGGATTATAGGGGATTTGCTCCCCCACTACCATTTATTTAAGCTCAATGAAGTCACAATAAGGAAGTTGCATGTGTCAACATGCATGTCAGATTTTCAATCAGATTTTCATGTCAGATTTTCAAAAACAAGTGTTCCGTATGGGTTTTTTATATGGTAAAATGAAATATCTAGTCAATTTTTCAAAAAAAGGTACACGTAATTAAACATTTTAATTTAAAAATCGAGAAAAAAACACGTGACTGAAAATGTTTATTGTTTAAAAAGTAACGATGACGTCAACAATCATACCATCAACTCCATTGCTTTCCAACAATGTTTATTGTACTATGACGTCACATCCCAAACTCTTGGCGTTTTTGCACGCTTTTAAAAAGGGGATTTATGTTAATTTTTTTGGCAATCAAAAAATTTCTCGATCGACCTCAAATTTTGGGTAGTTGCTTATTTTTGCAAGAAGAATCGATTAAAAAAATTTTAAAAAATCATGCAACTTCCTCATTGGAAAATAATACGTTTTTATGTGATGTCATGAAAAAATGAATTACTAGCTCTATTCTGTAGGATATCGTAAAAACTCAAAAATTACTACCATTCAAAGTAGTGTTCATGACCATTTTCCCTCAGGTATACTATCAGACATTTTTGCAGTAAATAAGTTATATGTATAATGCGGAGACTAATGGACCTGGTTTTATAGTTTAAAGCAGCAGAAAGTCATAATACCTCAGAGAATATTTTAAGAGACGGTTCTTTATTTGATTATTATCGCATACACATTACTGAACCACCTAGAAGTCGAGAAAAACAGGTCTCGTAATTAAGATGCGGCCATTATTTTGGAAGAGGAAATAAGGGAGATGGAAGCTAAGTAGACGTAAGAGTTCCCTTATTTTGTTTCATTTATTTACCCCACTTTCCATCACTATTCAAAGATATTGAGATAGATTTTACAAAGAAATGCAAATAACTTAATATGCGAGGAGCGCTTTTTCCGGCAGAGGATTGGGACTCCCAGCTCATTGAATTTTTACTTTTAGTGTTTGTGGTCACTTTGTGCAATCTGTATTTTGACTTGTCGACTTTGTAGTCTTTTGAGTTTGGAAAGTTGGAATTTTGATCTTATTAATATGGCAGAAAAACCTGGAAAAAACACTGCATATTTCACACCGAGAAATGCGATCCAGAGAACGCCTCCTGACGATTCAGCCCGATCAGCCAAAAAACCCCGTTCCAACTCTGTTCCCGACATTTCAGAATCCTGTTTCACTCAATTCGATGATATCCAAAGTTTTTTGAGCACAGAATTCGATGTCCGTGAGGGGATTCGTAAAATTTTAATTATGATATCCCAGTCTACCTCCCAGATCAACAGAAGATTGGATTGCGTTGTGGAGGAAATCCCAGACCTCAAGGCTTGGAAAATTAAGACGGAGAATAAACTCGATGAAGTAAAAAACAAGCAAGATTATCTTGTTTGTGAAGTGGAAGGAGCTAACAGCCAAATCATCCAACTGCAAGATCTTGTGGACTCGCAAGCTGCGGAGTTGTCTGGTTTAAAAGCGGAAATAGATGCCCTCGAAAATCGCCAAAGGAGAGATAACCTCATATTTTACAATGTTCCTGTTATGAAGAACCCAGAAACTTGGGATGACTGCAAAACTTCAATTATAAATCTATGTCAGGGGTTCCCAACCGGTGGTACGCGTACCACTGGTGGTACGCGGGAACGTTTCAGGTGGTACGCGTGAGTGCGCGTTTTAGAATTATTTCTCTGAATATTATTCAAAAGTGGACTGGATCATAAATTATTTTTCGGGAACCTCACCAAATGAATTGGAACTAAAAGAAAGTTATATCGATCTTTGCAGAAGATAGTTCCATGAAAGATTATTTTAAAGAGAAATCTTTATTTAACTTCTGGATTGGACGCAAAACCGAGTACCCTTTGATTTTCCGGCAATCTCTGCTATTTTTGATGCCATTTGTTACGAGTTACTTGTATGAGAGTGGATTTTCTGAACTCTTGTACATAAAAAGTAAACATAGAAGCAGAATAAGTGTTAAAGAGGATTTAAGAGTTAAGATAAGTTCCATTACTCCTAATGTTGATATTTTAATCACAGGAAAACAACAACAAATTTTGCCCTTAAGACTATAAAAGTTTATTTTGTATGATGATTAATTTTTTGCTGAGTTAGTACTAATTTTCTATTTGTATGTTTTCAGACCTCCTATGGGTATAATAAATAAAATTGCAAATTCATACCATTTTTATCTTTATTTATCCTTTATTATAAGCATATTTATAAATAAACAAACATCTAACCATTAAATATGAAGTTTTCTCAGGAATTTAATTCAAAAAGCCTTTGTACACTTTTAGAAGAGTAAATATTAAACGTTTATTAAAATATTTAAGTCTGGTGGTACGCCAAAATTTCTCAAAAAGTCAAGTGGTACGCAAGGGCAAAAAGGTTGGGAACCCCTGATCTATGTAATAAGATTGATCTCACTGAAGTTAAAATCGACCGAGCTCACAGATTGGGTAGAAGCTCAGGTTCTAGATCGGCACCGATTGTGGCCAGAATACTGAGCACTGATGAAAGAAACGTTTTGCTTGCAAAGTGGAAGGAACTGTCGGAGCAGGGAATTGGAATCTCCTAGGACTATTCTAAGCCCCTACGTGTAAAACGCAGCTTTTTAAATAATGAAAGGAAACGTGCTTTATTGGAAGGTAAGAACGCCAGATTGAAATTCGATAAACTTATTGTGAATAATGAAACTTTTGTATGTAATGAAACTTGCACCGAGCTTGTGAGATTGGAAAACAAAAAGTTATAGCGAATAGGGTAAAAAAATATTCTAAGTCTCCAAAATTCTCTAAAACCTGTAATAATTCGGTACAGTGTTATAATTCCTTTTCTCTGCACAAAGTACTACATTACAATGTTGCTGGCCTAAACAATAAATGTCTCTTTCCAAATTTCTGGTCATTTATAAAAAGTTTTGACTTTTTCTGCCTTGTTGAAACATGGCATACGTCTCCATTTATTTTTTCGGATAACACTGGAGTTTACAAAATAATTGAAAGTTTCGCATCTCGGGGCAAGTATGGCCGCCCTAGTGGTGGCATATTGTTCGGGTATAATGTGAATTTACTTTGCAATGTGCGTGTGATTGAAAATAATAGATTTTATATAATTACTAGCTGATATGCCCGGCCTTACACGGGTGAAGATGGAGATTTTTTCTTTAAAATTGTTAAATCAATCATTCATTTCTACCTTCCAGGGGGTAGCACTCTGGACAGCACCCCCCCTTGGGTACCCAAAAAGGTTGTCAAAATGAGTAAAACCCTACTTTTACTGGTCTAATTTTCCAATTTTTTTTCTGGTGGAGGACCCCCATACCTCCCATTAGTACCACCAGAGGATCTTCAGTGATAATTTTTAGGAAATCCTTAATATTTTAACATTTTGGGTGAAAAAGTAAAGATAATACTGTTGAAAAGTGCCCCCTTAGAATCAAAACGTTTCTAAAGACGCGAGTTCAAACCCTACTTTTACACGTCGAATTTCTAATTTTTTCTGCGGGAGGACCCCTATACCCCAATGGGAATCTTGTCTGGAAAAGTGCCCCCCTCTTGGAGGCGTGCGGGATCTGTGCCTATATTTTGATGAGTGAAAGGTGTCGAATCAAGCATTTTAAATTCTGAACGATTTCTGCATTTACCACATGATTACCATAAAAAACAATAAAATATTAGAAAAATATTCTTCCCAAAATCATATCCTGACGTGGATCATGTGCCATAAAAAAACAATCAAAATAAAAAAACCCTTTCCAAAATCACTTAAAATGCTCAATCAGAGCTCTTAATTAATCGTATTTTCATGATTTTATTATATCTTTGGTATAAAATTTAATAAATAAAACATATTCCTGCAAAAATACAATATTTCCTCCTCTGGTTTTTTTAACTCTAGTTTTTGATCTGTTAACCAACTGTCTTAAAAGCTACAATATGATCATCATTTGATTTTTCATCCTCGTTTCCATGGAGATTATTTTAACAACAATGCTATTCCATGAAATTTTTTATTTAAAAATTACTCTCAAATAATAATATTTTGAACTATACTTACCAGTTTTAAAATTTTAAATTTCATTTAACTATATTTTTAGATTAGTGTTATAATTTTCAAATAGACTTTTATCTAGTTTTTCTTTTTAAAACTTTTTATTTTGCATTATGTTTTTTTGTAACAATGGGGTAAACAGATCTCTTTTTGAGCAGAAATAAAGCTATTTCAGCAAAATGACCATAAAAACGGTCGAAAGAGGGTCAAGGGGTCGTTCTAGAACTTCGAAACATAGCCTATGTTTTTTCTGGGATTCTTTTACGTAGGTATACCAAGTTTGGTGCCGATCGGAAGAAAACTGTGGATTTGTATAGAAGACAAATATACGCAACCACACACATATATATATACACACATTGACTTTTATTATATTAGATTTTGGCCGATTATTGTAACTTGAAGGATGCTCTAATTGCAGCCTGCTATTTCCCCCAAGCTCAGAATATGATAACGAATTGCATCTATTTTTTAGTTTACTTCTTTCTTATATGAATCCTAATATAATTATTCTCGGAGATTTTAACGCAAGAGTGGGGAATTTGGGCACCCTTTTTGAGAATTCAAGCCAAAATAATTTCTCTCCTGATTCTATCTTAACCAGAAACATGAATGATAAACATTTAAATACTAGAGGCAAACAATTTCAGAAAATTTGTAATTGTAACTATCTAATATATTTAAATGGTATATTACCAGGAGACTGCGAGGGTAATTTCACACATATATTTCATCCAATGGTGCCAGCATTGTTGATTAGGATATAATTGTATCCAAAACCTTATTTGATCTGTATGTAAGTGATTTTGTTGTTAACTCAATATTAGGCTCTGATCATCTCCCAATATCAGCTACTTTCTTATTTGAAAATTCTAGTTCAACTTCTAGGACCCAAACTAACAATTATCAAGATATCATTTGTAAATCTTTTTGGAAACCTGAGATTTCTGAAAAATTTAACCTAGGTATAATTAAAAAATTTGAAACTGATGTGAAAAACGATCCACAAGACGTAATTTTAAAATTTTCCGAGGTTGCTAAAGATAATAATTTAATTTACAGCTTTGCACAAAAAAATTCACAGAGATCTATCGCTAAAAATAATTGGTATGATTCTGAGTGTTTTAAACTTAAATCTACCTTACAGAAATCTTTGAAAAAAGTAATGAGAAATTATTCTAATCATATCGAAGAGTACAAAACGTTACGCAATAAATATAAGGAACTATGCAGTTCTAAAAAACAATTATACTTTATTAATATGCAGAAAGCAATTTCGGATTGTAAAGATTCTAAAACTTTTTGGGATATTGTGAGAAGATTCAAGCGAAAGAAACCAATTTTATCCTCTGATATAGCAAGTGATATTTGGTTTGTTCATTTTTCAAAAATATTTCAAGGAAATGAACTGAATTTATCTGTAGATATAATTAATAGATGTAATTTAATTAATTTTGACCCAATTCTGGATGAAACTATCTCAATCTCAGATACTAAAAATGCCATCAATAAACTTAAAAACAATAAAAGTCCTGGGTATGACAACCTTAGACCTGAATATTTTAAATATCTAAGTACTGATGCAATCCGTTATCTTACCGAATCATTCAATAATATACTTCAGTCGGAACGCTTCCCAGCTAATTGGATTGAAATATTAATTCTTCCTGTATTTAAGAAGGGAGATCCGGCCAATCCAGGAAATTATAGACCGATTTCTCTAACGCCTGTAATTAGTAAGATATTTACTTCAATTTTAAACTGCAGACTTAACACATGGTTAATCCAGAGAAATTTGCTCTATGAAAAACAGGCAGGCTTTAGAAAAGGATATAGTTGTATAGACCAAGCATTTGTCTTAAATGCAATCATTCAAGATAAACTCAGGAAAAAAAGGGGGAAATTGTACGCTACTTTTATTGACCTGAAAGCGGCCTTTGACAGCATCAACCATTCTCTATTGTGGTCAGTTTTGCAAAAACTAACACTCAGTTCAAAATTCATTAATGTATTGAGGGACATGTATGCTAAAGCTAAAGCAAGAGTGCGCACTTCAACAGGCCCAACGGATCCCTTTGAGATTGATATAGGAGTTTTACAAGGAGAAATACTCTCACCTATGTTGTTTAATTTGTTCCTCAATAACTTAATTGATCGCCTTAACGAATCTAGTGTTCCCGGTATTTTTATCTCATCTGATACATATCTTCATATCTTACTTTACGCAGACGATGCAGTGATTTTGGCTGAATCCCCTATTGATCTCCAGAAAAAGCTTAACTTATTGGAACAGTTCTGCTCGGACTTCCATTTAAATGTTAACATAAATAAAACGAAAATTGTGATTTTTAAGAAGGGGGTAAACTTTCTAAATCTGAAAAATTTGTCTACCAAGGTACAAAACTCGAAATCGTTAGGGAATATATCTACTTAGGAATACCTTTCTCCTCAACTGGCAAATTTAACTGTGAAAAAAATCATTTTACCTCCAAAGCAAAAGCGGCGATCTGTGCATCTTGGCCTATTTTTACGGGACCGCGTTTCAACTCAATCAAATCTTGGTTTAAGTTATTTGAGTCTCTTATTCAGTCTGTTTTTACATATGGTTCTGTAATATGGTCCGCGAGCAATGTTTATGAGTTAGAAGAGTGTTTTTGCTTTTTCGTTAAAAAGCTGTTCACGCTTTCCAGAAACACCCCGGGTTACATTTTAAGACTAGAACTGGGTCGCCCTCCGATTTCAGTAACTTTGGTTAAATTAATTTTAAAATATTGGATAAAAATACTCAGGTTACCAGACTGTAGATATACAAAAATTTGCTATAATAAGTTGTTTTCGAACTCCAAATTCTCTACCAACCCAGTATATAACTGGACTTTATGCATAAAAAATATTCTTGATAATCTTGGGTTTAGTTTTGTTTGGAATGCACAGGACCCGGTACAAGCCTCAATCTACCTTCCTTCCATACTGAGGACTGTCTGGGATCAATCTGCTCAAAATGATATTTCTAGGACTGAAAGAAGCACTCACTTCCCTCAATACAAATTTTTAAAAAACTCCTCCTTTTTTGAAGATTATGTTGATTCAGAGTATGATATTGCTATAAAGAGAATTATTTTCCAGTTGCGATTAAATCAATCCCGGATATATTATAAAGGCGAAATCTTCGAAATTTTCAATACTAACCTTTGCTCTTTTTGCAACTTGGAAGAGAATGAGACTTGGCAACACATATTTAACTCTTGTCCTCTGTATAACCACCATAGACTAACTCATTTACAAAATTTAAAACCTTTTCCTCAGATTCTAAAGCAGAAAAACATAAACTATAATTTAATTTTCCTTTTTACTATATCTGTTTTAAAACTTCGCCGCAATATATTACTTGAATCGACATAGTCATACTTTAAACAGTTTGTTAATAAAAAAAATTGCAATGAAATTTGTGTGTGTGCTAAAAAAAAAATGTTTATCTGCTGTTAAAATACTAATGTTAATTTATCTGTGTTAAATTTGTTATTTGTAGTCTCCTACTGCTACTTTTTATTTGTCATTTTGTAAACGGGCAGTGCCCATTACAATAAAGTTTCTTGTCTTGTCTTGTCTTGTCAAATAACTTAATATCAACAACATATTCATGAAACGAAATCTGTATCAAGTTAAATATTCACCCCGCTAAAAGCTGAGCGCTCTCTCTTTACTTTGAAGACCTATTCCGTTTTTATGGCAAAAGCCCAAACCATTGCGAAGTAGAATAATAAAGCCACGGAAACTCGAAAGTGTAATACATCACGACTGATACCTGCCAACTACTCTACTTCACTATGAAATGATCGTCATTGAGTTGTTGAAAATATATTTTTGTGACGTCAGCCACGTCACACTTCCAAGCTTCTATACATCCTTACGGCCGTAATTCACTCCCAAGCAGCACAAACATTCAAGATTCGTCCAATTTTTGTCATGCATTGCGAAATTTCGTTTACTTCTGGATGCAGTTACGTAAACTTGACATATTTTGTATGTATTGGGCATTGTGCTACTAGTTAACCTAACCGGTGGGTAACCGTAAGTAAAACTTCTGATTGGCGGAAAACTAGTCTTCCTTCTTTAACTGTCAACCAGATGTTTGACTGCCTGTTAACCGCCGGTCAGGTTAGCGGTGAATATGGCTACTGTGGCCTTTTTTTCACTGCTATCTTACCAGCGGTTAAAGAAGTATTCCGTCAATCAGAATCGACGAAAATATCATTTTGTTTCCTTAGCTGCTGGTTAACCACTGGTCAAGTGGAAGTGAATATAGCTGTCACGGGCCGTATTCACCTATAACTTGACCGGCGGTTTAACGGCAGTCAAGCTTCTGATTGGTAGTTAAAGAAGGAAAACTATTTCTCCACCAATCAGAGGTTTGTTTCCCGGTTAACCACCGGTTAAGTTACCGGTGAATACGTCCGTTAGTCGTCTAGTTAGCCACTGCAAAACCCCGTTTTAACAAAAGATGTAGTAGCTGACTCACCTATGGTAGTGATGACGGTGAGGGAGTAGAGAAAGGCGCCGGAGAAGGACCACTGCTGTCCGTGCCCCTCCTTGCCGTCGTACCCCTCCTTAACAGCCACTATGAGGTCCTTCTGAAACCTGCGCACCTCGGCCTCCACCAACTCGGTCCAGTTGTCCTTGTAAAGCACGTTGAGCTTGTCGGTGATCTCCCAGAGCCTGCGCACCGTGTCCTGCCGCAGCCTGCCTACCTGCCCCGCCTTCTGCTCCTCGTAAGGGGCTTCGAGGGCGCGGAAGGCGAAGGCGCCCATCACGCTGTAGCCGATGACCAGGGCGCACAGCCCCACGTGTGAGAAAAGGAAGGCGGCGACGCGGCCGCAGCAGCGCCGGCAGCGGCCCGGCGACCCTCCCCTCGGCTTCTTCTTCTTGGGTTTTTTCTTGGGCTTGGCGTCGAGGGTCATCTCCAGCACGCAGGGGGGCGTGCTGATGGCGGCCGGGACCCCCCCAGCCGACAGGGAGGGGTCCGTGCGCCAACACTCGCACTCGTAGTCGGCCACGCTGGACAGCTGGCCCTCATAACATGGCCCACGGCCCGCTCGAATCCCTAACAACCGGACGCTGTGTCGTCTGCGATCGAACGCATTCTATGGACCAAATAAGTGTCTTCTTATTTATATACACCTCTAGAACGACAGTATACTCTGAAGATGATTGAGCACACAAATCCAGGTAATCCTTTGAGTGTGTGTGTTCAATATAGTTATGTTGAACCCACGAATTCACAAAAAGGAAACACTGTGAGGTGTTTTATACAGTCCAGGCATTTCTAGAGATCAAAATATGTGTCTTCTGATTGATCTACACCTGTATTAATGCGATAGTATACAATGATCGTTGCAGAGCACAAATCCAGTTAATCCTTTGAGTAGGTGTTTAATATAAATAAGTTGAACCCACGAATTCACATAACATAAACAGTGCGGCTAGTTTTATACACAATTCTGAAGATCTATTGAGAGAGAAATCAATTGGTTAACTACTTAATCTACTACTTGATCATGTTTATGTCTTGACAATTAAACTCACTTAAATTATACTCCTTTACTTGTAAAGTTTAACGGTCTGAAAGCACTGTAATTGGACTTTTTAAAGTATTCCAGGGAACTTTCTCTCATTCACGTTGACACCAATGAAACGATTGCACTGTTACACAATGCGCTAAAAATTGAAACTTTTTGAAACCGGCTGGTTTCTTGTAAGTAATTTGAGCTTTTTTCTGGTAGTTTTACGAAACTGATTTTTTTTTAACAATGAATATTATCCTTTCAAAGTCACTAATAGAAATCTCAAGATGGAATGCTATTGATTTTGCATTCTCTTATGGTGTTACTAAATAAAACCATAATCAGCAAATATTCCGACTCAATTCATACGCAACTATTGATCTTATATTTAGTGACAAACAAGCAATCCCCTTTTACCGTAGAAATGTGAGTTCATTTCCATTTGATATCGTGTTTTTTTTGTGGCTAGCTTTCGGTTTTTTTTTCTTTACCAAATATCTAAAATGTTATCCACACATAGCACGCGATGTATAGTTCAGCCGAGAATAAACATGCAACAACTTTAGCCACTTTCAAAAACAGTAATGTAGTGTAACAAGATTGTCAATAAAAGGTAGATTTTAATAATCCACCATGCATAATATGTACTCAGTGATCATCAAGTACTCTCACCAGAGTTTATACACACTAATTTTTTGTACACAAGCTTGACTCGACGATCACTTTTATATGTACGAATAACACCAAAAAAATCTCACACTCAAATATCCACAAGTTACATCCAAACACTCTTCCCTACCGCTCGATCCAAACTTAGATCAAAACAGATCACCACTTCCAAAATATCCGTAAGCGGCGAAACACACAAACCCGATCCCTCCAGCGAGTCGGAACCACTCGGTATCCGAACCTATCACGATCTTCGGTTCACGACCTGAGGAACTGGGAGGCGCTCGGGAGTTCTTCTCGGCGCCGGCGAAAAGCAAGGATCAACTGCTCGGAGGATTCCGGAGCACCGGCGAGATGCAGCCGAGGCTTTCCCACGCTAATCGCATTGTGAATCAGCGCCATCTGTTGGCGCTCTGGGGAATCTTGGGGATGGCTCTCGATTGCGGAGATGGGATGATCAGATGATGGGTGGCTGTGTATGGGTTTTGAGTTGAAACAGATGTTAAGAGTGGTGTGCTCTAAATTGGGGAGTACCTTTGGCTGTTTGGTTGGTGGTTTTTGGTTTACTTCTTGTTTACTTGTAATGTAATGGGTGTTTTTGAATTTAGCTGTCTCATGAAAATTTGCCGTGCAATGCGTTTCTCAGTTTAGGACATTCATATACTCAATAAAGAAGTAATATGGGCAACTGTTTTTCAAACAAGGAGTTTAATGTAAAACCTTTTTATGGTACTTACGTATTATCCCGTGTACCATTAGATTCAGTGTCACAGCTATAAAACAGTTAATTATAACGTTAACGGGCTTGATAACGTTTTTGGATTCAGCGGCACAGTTGACAGGGTGATGCGTAAGTACGTTTTTCTAATTATATACTTTATTTTCGACTTCACGAACTTATTTTACTGGAGTGTTTCAAATTCTATACATAAATACATATTTTTTCATCGAGGAATATATTAACAAATATTATGAAGTGTGGTTTAAATATTTCAATCTATATTTATTAAAAATTTATTTTATCAACTAATTTCAACAGTTACTTTTTAAAACGCTTGAACATTTACTAGTGATGAAGATCAGATCAGGGATTTAACCATAGGGGAACATTTAGGAGATAGTGATCATAGAAATATTAGGTTTAGAATAAATTTTCAGCATACAGCAATTTGTAATACAAGGATTATTCCAAACTTAAAGAGGGCTAATTTCCAAATTATAAGGGATGAATTAAAGGAGGCATTTAGTAAGGGTTTAAAAGAAGTACAATCCTTCCAACAATGGGAAGAATTTAAGGGTGTTTTAAATAAGGTGATTAACAATAATGTTACATTTAGGCAAAAAGGAATAGCGCTTAAATTGACACCCATGTGTTTTTCATGGGAAACGATAAAGGCATTGAAGTTGAAACAAAAAAACCTTTAAATTTTACAAACGTACTGGGAAGGACAGTGATAAGGGGGCTTATTTAAAGGCTAGGAAAGACTTCAAAAATATCAGTAGGAGGCAGAAGAGGGCTTTAGAGAAAAAACTGGCTAGGAATATCAATAAAAACCCAAAAGAATTTTATGCTTATGCAGGGAAGAATAATAAGTTAAGCTCTACCTTGGGGCCATTAAAATTAGGAGAGGACACATTCATTCAGGATGATATAGGTATGGCAAAGGTGTTAAATAATTTTTTAAAGGAGGTTTTTAATAAAAATTTTAAATTAACGGGTGACTATGCATTAGAGTATAATGGAAGGGTGAAAATTCCGGACTGTAGTTTTAATAAGGAGGAAATAATACATCTTTTAAGAAGCATAAAGCCAACTAAAGCTCCAGGACCAGATGATGTTTATCCAAAGTGCTTGTGGAATGCGCAGAGGATTAGGGGAGATAATATTGACAATTTTTAAATCAACATACGAGTCTGGTTTGGTGCCAATAGATTGGAAATTAGCTAATGTAACTCCAATATATAAGAAGGGACCAAAATGGGATCCAGGCAGTTATAGACCAGTAAGCTTAACATCAGTCATTTGTAAGATTTTCGAAACCATACTTAAAAAGCATATAATGTTATACTTGGAGGAGGGTAACTTACTTTCAGACAATCAGTTTGGATTCAGGAAGGGTAGATCCTGTCAAACTAATCTTTTAAAGTTCTAAGACGAAGTAACAAAGGAGTTGGATCAAAAACATAGTGTAGACATATTTTACATAGATTTTCAAAGGGCATTTGATAAGGTTCCACACGAAGCATTGCTACTCAAATTAGAAAAATTGGGTATCAGAGGTAAAACACTATTGAGGATTAGGAATTGGTTGATAGGTAGGAAACAGAGGGTGCAAGTCAAGGGTAATTATTCTCAGTGGGCAGAGGTCATGAGTGGGGTGCCATAGGGGTCATTATGGGGCCAATTCTCTTTTTAATTTTCATTAACGATATTAGTCAGGACATTAGGAACAAAATCAGCATCTTTGGTGACGACTTAAAAATTTGGGGGAGGGTAGATACTCAGGAGCAGGTACAAAATTTACAAAGGGATCTCGATATTATATCACAATGGGCTGAAAAATGGGGTATGTCCTTTAACATAGTAAATGTCAGGTACTTCATATGTGTCGGGGGAATGGTAGGGCAGAATTTTATCTGCAATGGGACAAAGTTAAAGAAGGTAATATGATCAAAGACTTAGGGGTGATAGTAAATGAGGACTTTAAATGGGTTCATCAGTGTTCATCTGCTAGTAAAAAGGCTAATAGGATATTGGGATACATTAAAAAACTGTTTCTTCAAGGTCCGAGGATATTATTTTGCCACTATACAGAGGCTTGGTGAGACCTCATCTAGAGTATGCTGTTCAGTTTTGGTCTCCATACTTAAAAAATATTGATTCAATTGAAAGGGTTCAGCATAGGGCTACTAAAATGGTCAAGGGTGTATCCAGTTTAAGTTATGAGGGAAGATTAAAGAAGCTAAATATGTTTCTCTAGAGAAAAGAAGGATTAGAGGGGATTTGATTCAACTTTTTAAAATTGTAAAGCAAGGGGACACAGAGGGACTAGATTTCAATACGGGTAATAGAACAAGGGGTCACAATTTCAAATTGAACAAAGTCAAATTTAAGACGGATTGTAGAAAGCATTATTTTTTAATAGGGTTGTGGATAGATGGTTTGAAAGAAACGTTTTGAGTTTTGAGTAAGGGGGGCACTTTTCAACACTATTACCTTTACTTTTTCCCCCAAAATGTCAAAATATTGGGGATTTCCTAAAAATTATCACTGAAGATCCCCTGGAGGTACTAATGGGCTGTCCAGAGTTCCAGCTACCCCCTGGATCCACGCCTGGAAGGTAGAAATTTTAAAGAAAAAAATATCCATCTCCACCCGTGCAAGGCCGGGCGTACCAGCTAGTAATAATATAATTCTAGTCCAGATTAATGTTTAAATTTGGTATTATAACTATTTTTTGATAAAAAAACGTGTTTTTTTTCAAAATTATACATATTATCTACTCTATGGCCCTCCACGTCATTTTAATCTTTGAGTCCGGCCAGCAGGTTCAAAAAGGTTGCCCATACCTGATTTAAATAATAAATTTGTACTATTATTTCTGATCCTCTATTAGTTCTCTACTAGTTTCGGACCAAATTGAATACTTAATCGGTGAAGTGTTATATTTTCATGCATATGTTCCTTGTACAATATCCTTTAATATTTTTACCCTAACAATCTTAAAGGATATTGTTTTTTCTCTACCTGATCCTCAACTACTACCGGGATACTAATGTCTTATCAACGACACTGTATCCTCTTTAATAAAAATATCGTGTTGAACTGAAATTGCTGTTAAATGTAAATGCCCTTAAAGTTAAGCTAAAAGTTTATTTAAATAAGTTATAGATAACTCAAATACTCTAGTGCCTCTATTCTATACCCTATAAGGAATGCATACTATATTAACTCTATGTTTGTTAATTCTTATAGAAGAAAGTGTTTTCCCACTTAATATATTCCACTTAATTGTGCAGTTCTTAAACTATAAATAATGTGAATATGTTAATATATATTAATATTCCAGTCTGTTATTCATTAATGATTTCATCTGAGTACTAGAAACCTTAAGTTGTCCTTTGTTCGATCTCAAATAAAATTAACTGAATAGAAGACCTTCACAATGAACAGGATTGTTTGTGTCACTGATCATCAATATTGAATGATGGTATTGTAAATTATATTAAACTTGGATGGTATGAAAACTGATGTTGGCAATTTGAAACTACACTCAACTGATGCATTAACCATAAATGACTGGGAAACCTTTCATATAGCTCTCCATTTCGATATAGTTGTATAAAGGGTAAATTTTCAGTAAACTTATTGGAGTAAGAGTACTTATTAAAACTAGTTAGTGTTCTATATTATTACTAAACGCTTTTATGATATTTTATACACGGGAAATTTGTGATTCGATTTTCCAAAATTTCCGGCCTGCCTGTAAAACGTCAAAATATAATATTATCTGTATGACAATATAGTATTTATTCATCATCTAGCCCAGAAATTCCCAAACTGTTGGACACGATTCAATTATTGGTGGGTAGGGTCCCTTTAAAATTTTGAAATTATTTATATGTAAGTATTATATTCTTTTATAATTTTTATGTTGTGTGATGTTGGCTTGGGTTATGTTTGGCTATATATATTCTTCGGCTTGTGTGCTTAATCTCAAGTGATCTTGGATTATTTACCAGATATAAGAGGAACAAGGAGCACATAGAGGTCGATAGGTAAAAAAATCACGACTCGATGTTGTAAACCTAAGATAAGTCAGGAAAAACTTGAGTTATTTTAATGTGTTGGTAATGCAAAATATCCATTCGAATTGTATAAAGATTCAAAAAAAATCATTTAAATCAATTTTTCTAAACGTGGGGCACGATCCCTTATTAATTACACGCACAAAGGAAATAGCAAGGCCTGAAAATGGTATTGGAGAAACACTGAATAAATTCTTCTGCGCTAGTCAAGTTTGTGATTGAAAAAATAAATACGTTAACTAAAAATGAGGTGAGTCACGTCCGATTCGTTTTATAAAAAGTAGGTTCCGATGTTCAAAAGTTTAGAGACTTCTCTTATCTAGCCCATAGCAAAATAACTACGATAGAAAACTAACATAATTTTTCATTTAACTCAATTTTCAAATGAGACAGGTCCCAAAACTTTCACCAAAGATGTAATCTTGATAACATTACAATAATGAAACAAGTCAATTATCATGTTTATCATAATGTTTATACTGTCAATTACAAGTTTAATTATATGTTAAGTAACAAAAATTTTCGGTTTTATTTTGAAATTTTATTTTTCTCCCTATTTTCAAACTGGAGTTCTAAAACTTTACATGTTTGAGATCAAAATTTCCCATCTAAAACTTATCGGTTAACCTTAAAACTTTGACACATTAATTTAAACATGCAGCACAACTTTTATAAGCCATGAATCATGCATTCTTCCCAGTTTTTGAAGAAAAAATTTTAGAAAATCGTCGTTTGCAGTCTTCTTAACCGCCATTTTGAAAAGAAATAGGGGAGACTAAGAATACTTGATCCCCACTTTGGTTTTTAATTGTTTTCTCAGCTGCAAATCATCACTTTTCAGAAATTTTTGGCATGAACATTGGTAACACTATCTTCTACCCAAAAGACAAAAAAATTACTAGAAAGTAAACAGATACTTTTAGTAAAATTAGTTTTTAATTTTTTTATAAAGGGATCAAGTATCCCAACACCTTGGGATGCATGATCCCTTCGTGGGGGATACTTGATCCCACTCTGAAATTACGTTATTATTCATCATACAAGAAATTTACCTATATATTTCGTTTACTAAATATTATTTTTAAAAATAACCATAATTTTAATTCATTTTCTTAGGTATTAATAACAATACAAACATGAAAATTGTACACAAATAGTAAGTAGTTTTATTAATGGAGCAATGGAGCTAAAACTACAACTAATAATGCAAATACTTTGCAATAAAAATTATAAAATCTTATTTACTTCTTGTAACAATAATTGTATTTGTTGAAAATAAAAGTGGAGGTGTATGCAGGTAAAAGCATTACTTGGAAAAAAGAAATCTTAGCAAATGTTTTCAAAATCAGAAAAGTCAAACACAAACATTAGAGTTGATGCAGTTCTTAAAGTTCCACTCATCCTAACTGGAGGAGGCCAGGCAACTTAACACAATCATTTTCCTCTACAACACTTTTGTCCTTTATTTCAGGAAAAATAAATTGGTTGAGTGAGGTACCTTTTCTTTTTAAGAAGTTGATTTCGAATTCTGAAAATCCAACTTTACGTTCCCTTTGACCAAAATAATGGGAAACCCTCCTTTTTGTGGCAAATCTAACTAAAACAAAATCATTTTTATTTAAAGAAGGATCATCTACTTCAGCTTGTTCAACCTCATCATGTAAGATGTAAGAAGGATAGAAGTAAGGAGATACTTGATCCTGGGATCATGTATCCCTCGAAATAACGGGATCAAGTATCCCTAATATGCGATTCATACAAAACATACATTTTTAATAATAAATAATCAAAGGATGCTCACTAATGAAATTACTTAATTGTTAAAGACAGCCTATACTTTGAAATTACACTTAGTTTAAGTTTTTAAGTTGCATATTACAGACAATACACGAAATAACATATTTACCTAGAAAAAAGTTTTCCATGCAAGATTCAAGCAATCACTTCTTACGCTGAAACACGGCTAGACTGGATTAACTGTGTTTATATACGGCTTGCGCAATTACGCGAAAAGGTAGGTTCAAGAAACTGGGATGTACGATGTTAGCGCCATCTATCTGTCATTCATGGCATTCCACTGGAAAATAATTATTAATTGGTTGATTTCATACGATTCAAAGATAAATATGCTTAAAAGGAGTCACAGACGAGCAACTTGGTCATCAACCGGGTTGATTATTTTTCGTGGCTAGTTCACAGGGTTGGTAGTATGGTGAAGAATAAAAAAAATCATAAATTTCATGATCACGATAATGAATCACAATCATGAAAAATCATAAATTTGTATTTTTATGACTTAGGTAAATGACTAAAAGTGTTCTTAGAACGTAAAAACAAAAATTATACGACAAAAAATATATATAATATAATTATATATTATAAAAAAAATAATACGCCCTCCAATCCTTCCAGAATTTGAAAATATCGTTTTGGAACCTGTGTTAGGATTTTTCTGTGTACTGCGTATTTTGAAAAGCCGAAGCAAACCAACCAACCAACCCTAACGAGCCATTACGCGCGGTACCCCCTCAAGCGGTAAAAACTGGAAACTTCCGGCGCCGTCGGCCGTGCGTCGGCTCTTTTGATCTTTTGGAAAGTGGATAAGCCGTATAACCTACGGTCGCGATCAAGTTTAGCCGTGGCTGAAATTAAATGACTGAAAAAGATGTAGGTTGCCAGTTTTTGTGTACAAGTATAACTTAAAAATTGTTGCCAGATTTCAAAGATCTGACATTTTATTTTAGTGCATTTTTTGGCTAGGGATCATGTATCCCTAGGGATCAAGAATCCCGAGTCTACCCTAATACCACCATAACAACCAAAACCATACCAAAACCAAAACCATATTCTTAAATATACATAAAACAAAATCCTCTTTGTTTGAAATCTCCTCCTATTACCTGTTTTTCAAAAAAAAATTTCAAACACACATTTTATTACTGATCCGATTCACCCCCAATCAGTAGTCGGAATGGACAGGTTTTACTAAAAAATTCAGCAAAAATCGGAATTACCATTTATTTAAAATTTGGTTGCAAAAAAATCTTTGGAAGAATCGGGACCACATGGGGATACTGAAAATGGAGAAAAGAAAGTTATTTTTTGGTGCAATAAGCAAAGTTTTGACAGTCACGTTTTTGTAACCTGTAACCTTTTTTGTATTAAACTTCAAAGCCGTGGTAGACCTAAGATATTATCGCAAAATAATTTTTGATGGCTGAAACAACTTCTGAAAAATGTGTAGAATAAGTCAGAATTTATCCTGATTTTATAACTCAAACACAACTGGAACTATGATGATTTAAAAAAAAAATTTTCAAAAGTGATCCGATTCACCCCGTTTTACGGTACCTAAAGAAGAAAACTGCCGTTTGAAATCTCTGTTAGCTCTTTACTCTGTGACAGCAACCTTATTAATAAGAAAAAGTAAATTTAAAATCTTCATAAGTCTGGCTAAAAAGAAATTTTCGTTCATTTTTAGATTTTTTACTTGTACTGAGTATTAGTGGATAAAATCTTAAACTTTTACAACAGTTAGATCCCGTAACATAAAACACCAAAAACAGGCTTAAGCCTACAAAAAATAAGAACAAACGTCTCCAAAACAAGTTAAGAATAAAATCCAATCTAAATGATGTATTAAACTTTCATATTATAATTCTAAAAGTATCCATAAAAAACCATTTGATATATATCGTTAAAAACGCTACTTAATCCTTATTTCCCTTTATAAGAAACGGCTAAGTAGTCCAATATATAAAGCTACATTTACATGAGAAAGTAGCAATCCGTTCCTCATATCAAGCACCAAACTTAAACTAAAATATATCGATTTCTTCCTTAAGTGTGGATCCATCACCTACAAAAAAATCATTTTCCTCAATACACTTCATTTCTATCGTGCTTCTACAAAATCCACCCTTTAAAAATGCATGCAAGCGTAAATCATGCAAACGACATTATAGAACAAATAAGCTATTAGGCCGGAAAGAATATTCTCTTTTTTATAAAGAAAATGGGAGAAAATTATATCTTAAAACGTCCTCGAACTTTACATTGCGTGGCATCTTTTTTTTACCTCTCTAGATACAATGAAGTCATTAAATTCGAACATCCGAGAACGCATTTTTATTGCAGACGAAAATACATCACCTGAATCTGGCCTCATTAAAAGCATAGCTGCTGTTTCGTTCGTCATTAAGTGTTCTGAGAAGAATGCAAATTTTACTCCTCATAGCCCGAGAATGTTTGCTTTCTAAAATTTCTGGGGAAAGAGTAGCGCAATTAGACAAGCAAGGATTTTTCCTTCCCAAATACGACGAAATTTAATAATGTTTCTTTTTATTCAGATGGATGTTTGATTTTAGAGTACGAAATTCTTCTATTCTGACCTAATCCTAAACAAACATATATATTGTTTCAGTTTAGATAAATCAAAGAAGAGATAAAAAAAGTAATATAAGGCTTCCATGTGGCTGTAATGTAGAAACAACGTATAAAATGCACAAATAAAAATCAAGTTAAAGTTAAAAATTTAAAAAAAGGTGTAAGGTTTCAATGGGTTGTGATTTAAGGGAACTAATACTGACTAAAATGGGTATCTGTTATCTTTGGAGATAGGTTTATGCATTTGTATTTTAAAGAAAATTCTGAAGTCTTTGCGTGTTTATAGTAACTAAATGTAGTTTTCTTTCTTAAAATTAATTGAGTTTTTTACCATTGCAGTAGAATATTATCCTATTATTTATAAAAACCTTTAATATGTACTACAGATAGTTAATATTACAAACTAACTTTTGCAATAACTACATGGGAATATAGTTCATAGTTTTAATATTTGCGTGTGCAACATATTTATTTAAATGTAAGAATGTAACCCTTAAAGGAATATGCATTAGTGAAAAGTTTCAAATTATGGGGGAAATATTTTCCTAATTTATGAGTTTATAGTATCATTCTTCTATGACTGGTGTGAAACGTAAAATAGTTGTGTGTACTGTGACTGTGTATAGCATTGTATTAATACTTACTGTGAAAAATTGGTAAATTCTTTAAAAAACTATTCAAGTTTTTAAATTTTTTAAGATTGGTAATGAAACGAATATAAGTTTCACATTACAAGCAAACATGTTTTAATTTTCACTTTAATAGTTCAGTTCCTTAAGGAATTCAACAAAATTAACAACCTTATAAATTATATGGGTTTACTAGAGAAAATTTCTTTCGGGTTTTCCATTCGGGTGTATTCCTTGCAATAAGTCGATGATGACTTAACAGCTACAATAAAGTAATACACTTAGGCGGAATTGATGACCTTAAGTAACTTATTACATATTTAGTTATTATTTTCTTAAGTTAACTGACATTATTAGAGCAAAGCATAGTTTAGTCAAGTAGCATTGTAAGCTTTTGACAGAATAAATAACTACATTTTCCGATTTCCTTTGTGATGAAAGAATTCATAGAATAAAGTCTAATTCTTTCTAATAAATATTTATAATTACTGGGCATTTATTTGAATTACTTTTTAAGTGTCATTGGGGTCCTTAAGTTAAATGACTGCTATATAGAAAAACCTTTTTTTTTGTTACTAAAAGTGATTTAAAAGAGGCAGTTTGTAACTTTTATTTGGTTTGTTATTTAATCTTTTAACCGTAATGACCGGTTTAAATTAACATAAACTCCTTTGATAAGAGGTGTTTATGTCGAGTTCTGTAATGAAACTTAATTTAAATTTAAAATGTAATTCCACTCTTGAATTAGAGTATTCGCTAGCCAGTTTGGCGGTTAGCATATTCTATTCAGTTGACTTCTGAAAACCACTCGAGGATTCTTAAGTCTAATGATTCTCTTTGAATAATTGGGAGAGCGCAAAACTCTTAAATGAAATGAGTAGGTCTGGAGATCCTCAATGCAATTATTTTATTATAGTGTCTCAAACATGTTAGTTTGATGTGACGAAACACAGATATCTTGCATTGAAAGTTTAAACTCTTTAATCAAATACTTTATAATTTAAACTATATGGACACTTTCAACTAAATACATTATAGTTTTCTGAAATGCCAGAATTGAGAAAGGGAAGGTACAGTTTAATAATTATAGTGGTCTATATTTTTTTAAGATATTATATCTCATTTTAGCATTATATTAATTTTAAAATTAGTGTTGCTATGAATTCCATATCAATTAATTGTTACTTTTAACTATGATTTCTTTGAAATATTACAAAAATATAAACCACAACTTTAGGAATTGCTCATTACATCAATCACAATAGGCTAAACAAAAAAACTAAGTAAATAAATCGGAATTAACATAAAAATATCTATCCCTTTTTTCAACGATATATTTAAAAAAATATTTAACTGTACCTAAACATGTATGTCTGCAACAAAATCCGAAATAAAGTTTATATTCCATTGCTATCATTATTGCTCTCTTCAAGCATCCCCTTTTTAGCCCCTTGCTAAATTTATCAATTATTATTATTACGCATCACTAATGGTCAATTCCATTTTGTGACAGACATGACATCGGACAACATTTTGGCTTCAAATAAGTACTTAATATTAACGTATCTTAATTTTTTTGGTGTGCTGGTGCATATACATGAAAGGTTCCTAAATGGCAAAAAATAGTTATTCTGAATGAAAACACTTTTAGTTTATGAGAGAAAAATACGAGTGACAGACATGACACGAAAAGGACACGAGTTTGAGAGACCCTTAATTATTTCTCAATTGCTCTGCTTTACAACTTTATATAAAGGCGAAATTCAGTAAAAAACACTGAAATTTCCAAATTTTATGGAAGATTTTTCAATAATAATTTTTAAAATTATGACAGACATGACAAAGTGACATATATATCCAGGGCCGTATTTATGCACGTGCAACATGTGCAAAAAGGGAAGCACAGGGCGGCAAAATTTTGGGGGGCGGCAGATTAAAACAAGTGCAAAAAGGCAGTGGCGTATATAACGAAGGGGGCTGAGGAGGTCCGGCCCTCCCCTCGGAACATGACTTGGTGTTCCAAAACAAGCTAAAAACCTGTTTTTTAGAGTCAAATTTTCGAAAAATTTCTGGGGGAGGACCCTCAAACCTCCACTTGTACTTGGAACTTCATTAAAGTTCATCGAAATTATAATCCAACTTAAAAATATACGTTCAAAATTGGGACTAGGTAGGTGTACCAAAATCAAGTGAAACCATTTTAAGCGTTAAATTTCCAAACATTTTCTGGGGGAGGACCCCCAGATAATCTTTTGTTCTTGGAACTCTATTATTTTCAACCTGTTGTATATAAAGTTCACCCAAATGCAAAAAATCCTATCTAAAAATCCGATCTCTACAAAATTTTAGACTAGGTGTACCAGAACTAGTTAAAAACAGTTTTTTAGACTCAAATTTTTGAAAATTTTCTGGGGGAGAACCTCCAGACCCCCCCCTTTCGTACTTGGAACTAAATTACTCACCACAACTTTTTTATATTAACTTCTTTTAGAAGTAAATTTAAACAAACATTTTTTTTAAAACTACATAGGACGCAATAGGCCCCTCCCGAAATAAATCTATATATACGCCACAGCATCAAGGGCAAACTAATAGAGAAACACCGATATTTTCTCTTCTTAATTAAAAAATTACCTTGCAATTTGTTTTTAAAGAGATGTTTCAAAACCCCCGGTTTGTAATCTGTAGAAAATTTAAACGCTAATTCATGTTAAATAGGATTAAATGCTAATTTCACTCTACCATTAAGCAGTAAGACTTTTAAAAGAAAAAAAGGGGGATTTTCTTGAAACAGAAAATGAAAAAGGGGGCTGCAATAAATTGATATGCACTGGGCAGCAAAAATCCTAAATACGGGCCTGTATATATCGATATTTCATTTTTAATTTTAATCAAAGTAATAAACTATAAAAACTATATGAACTCAAAATATTGAATTTATTTTATTATTTTTTTAAATTTGGTCAGTGTCTATCGGTTAGAACCAAAAAACATTTATTTAAATGAAATTTTTAAAATATTCTCATGTCCACTTTCGCGTGGAATTGACCTAATATGATTTTTTGAAGACTCTTACTAATTTGTGAATGATTGTCTTGAACTACGTGAAACATACAACAAGCGTGTGAAATTCAATAAGACGAATAATAAATGTTATAAAGAAGTATAAAGAACCCAGCCATAAAAAAGTGAAAGAATTGAAACACTTTGTTTGCAGTTTTCTTTAGAAAATCTGCAGTTTTTTAAGACCACTTTAATGTTGCTGTAGAAAAACTGCAGATTTACATGCTGAAAGGCTTCAAAGTCCTATTGCTACAAAATTACTCCAAACTTTTTATAAAACTGCACTTTAGACGTTTTTTTTTGCTGATGTTTTTTTGCTTGGGAATTAAAGATCTATTTATGAAATATACACAATCAATTGACAAAAGATAAAATCTACACAAAAATATAACCTCTTTGCATAAAAATTTCTTTAGAAAATCAGCAGATTTTTAAGACCTCTGAAATGTCTTTAGAATGGTTTCAAAGTTGCTGCAGAAAAACTGCAGACACACGCTGAAAGGCTTCAAAGTCATATTACTACAAAATAACTGCAGACTTCTTTATAAAACTGCACTTTAAACGCAAATTAAACGTTTTTTAAGCAATTTTATTGATGTTTTGCTGGGAAATGAAACACACACACATCTATAATCAATGAACTTGTGCCAACCGCTTAAGCAGCTCATCAGGTTCACTTGCTCATGTTCAGAAGGTGGCTTTAATAAGAAGGCAGGCTTTGGATAAACTTAACAAATTTATTTGAACATTAAAAATCAAGGTAAAGGCTGTGCCGGCACGGCAACAAGAAAAGAAGGCAAGAAGAACGATTAACAACAGTGATCGCTTTTTATAAGATAGGGGATGTGTTGCCACACCCTAATACTAAATTCCATAACAGTTCATTTGCATAAACTACACTGGAATTTACAGAACATTAGAAGTGGGACTCGAACCGCACTGGAGATTATAGAACAATAGCAGTGGGACTCGAACCGTAGTCGAACTTTAGCCGCCACAGTACCCCCCCTCAGTGATCAAGGGGTATCCTGAAACGGATTCGCCTTCCGGAACGACTAACAGTCTCTGCGGGTTGAACAGGAACAGTCCGGGGATGTTGAGAGCTTCCCGTCTCAAGCTGTGGCTGAAGGAGGAATGCTGGCTTAACTCGATCAATCGAAACTGTTACCTTGTGGTTACCACGCTGTATTTGAAGGTTCTTCCTATTCCTACGGAGAATCTTGAATGGACCCTCGTAAGGAGGCTGAAGAGGGCGGCGCACTGAGTCGACCCGAACAAACACGTGAGAGCATGTACCGAGTTCCTTGTGGACGAATACATCTGGTCTGGAGTGACGTGCCACAGGAACAGGCTTCAAGAGGTTCATGCCTGTCCGGAACCGCTTGACGCAGTCATGAAGCTGGCGAGGTGTTGGCGTGACCGTAGCCTCTGCGAAGAACTCACCGGGCAGGCGTGGTGTCGAGCCGAATACGAACTGAGTGATCGAGGCGTCCAAGTCTTCGCGGATGGCGGAGCGCAGACCAAGCAAGATCAAGGGGAGTTTCGCAACCCAGTCCTCAGAGGCTTGACAGCGAATCGCAGCCTTAAGACCTCTGTGAAACCGCTCAACCATGCCGTTAGCTGCGGGGTGGTAAGCGGTAGTCCGAGACTTCTCAGCTCCCAAAAGGTTCGAAAACTGCTTGAGAAGTTGAGACTCGAATTGTGCTCCCTGGTCTGTGATGATGGTCTGCGGACATCCAAACCTGGCGATCCAGACTGAAAGGAAAGCCTCGGCCACTGCCTCAGCCGTCTGATCCGGTATCGGGATCGCCTCGGGCCAACGAGTCCACCTGTCCACACACGTGAGACAATAACGATTGCCACGCGATGGAGGAAGAGGACCCACAATGTCCATGTGAATAACTCGAAAACGATCGTCCGGCTCGGGGAAAGTTCCAAGAGGTGACCTAGTATGTCTAGTAACTTTTGACTTTTGGCACGGCACACATGACCGGGCCCACTTGGCGCAGTCTGCTCGTAAATTTTTCCAGACGAATCTTGACCTCACCATTCTGATGGACGAGCGAACACCTGGGTGAGCCAGATTGTGCACACTGTCAAATACTTGACGACGAAACTCTCTTGGTATATACGGCCGATCTACACCAGTTGAAACGTCACAAAAAACTTTTAAATTTGTTCCGGGAATCGAAACATCTTTCATGACCAGGTTTGATCCCGGACCACGCAACACCTCCAATTCGGGGTCATTAACTTGACTATTAGCTAATAATTTATAATCTATTTGATTAGGAAAATCTAAACTGAAAATTCGTGACAGAGCATCAGCAACCACATTTTTATCACCAGGTAGATACTGGATATTGGTGGTAAACTGACCTATGTACTCTAAATGTCTCTGTTGTCTTGGTGAGCACTTGTCCGATCTCTGCCGGAATGCGAACGAAAGTGGTTTGTGGTCGGAAAAAATTACAAATTCTCTACCTTCTAAAAAATGCCGAAAATGCTTGACTGCCGAGTATGCAGCCAATAACTCTCGGTCATAAGCGCTGTATTTCATTTCAGCAGAATTTAGTTTCCGGGAGAAATACTGAAGAGGTTGAACTTTCCCACCGACCACTTGGTTCAACACAGCTCCGACAGAGACCGAAGAAGCGTCAACCATGAGAGAAATTTCTGCATCCATTACTGGATGAGCTAACAAAGTAGATGTCGCCAGACATTCCCTACATGCCTCAAAAGCATTAATGGCTTCTTCGTGCCATTGAATTTTTGACTGATCGTTCTTTTTTTTGCTGTTAATGAACGCGTATAATGTGGACTGGATCTCTGCTGCCCTTGGGATGAAACGATGGTAATAGTTAAGCATCGCAAGGAAACGTCTCAGATCCTTCACAGTCTCAGGACGAGGAAAATTAGCTATGGCTGATACCTTTTCGGGTACGGGTGCTATACCAGCAGGGGAAATGAGATAACCCAAGAACACTAACTCACTAGCACCAAAGATGCATTTATCAGGGTTAATTACCAACCCGTACTGCTTCAGCCTGCTAAATATTTGCTTTAAGTGATCTTTATGAGATCCCTTGTCCTCTGAGACTATCAATATGTCATCCAAGTAGGAAAAGCAGAAATCCAGCCCTCTAAGCACTTCGTGCAAAAACCTTTGGAAGGTATTCCCTGCATTTCTTAATCCAAAAGGCATTTTAACGAAGGAAAAAGAACCGAAAGGGTTTGTTACTGTTGTTTTTGAAACATCGGATGGCTCGACAGGAATCTGGTAATACGCCCTAACTAAGTCAATTTTTGAAAAGACTGTTTTCCCCGAAAGGCAGTGGGAAAAATCGTGGATGTGGGGGATCGGGTAACGGTCAGGAACGGTGACAGAGTTTACCCGCCTGAAATCCCCACAAACGCGCCAAGACTTATCTTTTTTGGGGACCAAATGTATTGGGCTGGCCCAAGGGCTGTTGGCAGGAACAACAATGCCTTCCGCGAGCAACCTTTCAAACTCCTGTCGAACGATCTTCAGTTTTTCTGGCGACAATCTACGAGGCTTAGAAAAAACGGGTGGGCCCGTCGTCTGGATACAGTGGGTAGTGGTATGTAATACGTTGGTAGTTGATAGGTTTGCGTTTAGAATCTCGGGAAATTCTTGCAACAGGTCATGGTAAGGGGAATCGTTAGACACCAAACTCAACCCAAGAGAAGGACCCTGGAAAACTTTAGATTTAATGCTGAGAGTTGTCTCCTTATCGATTAATCTTTTGTTTTTAACATCTACAATAAGACCAAACTTATGTAAGAAATCTGCGCCGAGAATGGGCCGGGTGACTTCCGCAATCAGAAAGTTAAAAGGAAACTTACGCCGCAATCCAATGTCAACGTTTACGAATTGCATGCCGAAAGTTCGTATGCGCGAGCCATTTGCAGCATACAGGTTAACGTTTTGATTTGGCTTCAAATTTTTAGATTTATCCTTCGGAATTACGGAAACACCCGCCCCAGTGTCGACAAGATAGCGTAACTTGGTGACTTTATCAAAAACAAAGAGACGACTGCCGCTAAACTCGACCTCCTCCGTCGTCGCGAGGGTCGGGTTGGCTAGTTTTCCGAACCCCTCCAGGTACATGGCGGGTTGCATTTACGAGCCTTCTCGCCGTATCGAGCATGATACCAGCACAACTCACTATCCCCTTCATCCTTTGGCCTCGGGCTCTTCGAGCGAAATCTACCGCGTGATTTCGAGCGATTGCGAGATCTACCTATTCTCGAGACCTGCTCGCGCAGCGCCGAAATTTCCTTCCGCAATAGAGCTAGCTCGGAAACCTCACTATCTGGCTTTCTATCTATCGCAAAAGCCCCTGCACCTCTAGAAACCTCCAAAATTTTGTCCGCTATGTCAGCCTGCGCTAACACGTCTTCCCTTGAAGCGCTGAGGATTTGCTGAGCCGACACCGGTAAGCGCTGTAACCAAAGCGTTTTCACAGACTCATCCGAAAATCCCTTTCCCAATTCAATCATTTCCCTTAATAAGGTACTAGGTTTTTTGTCCCCCAATTCCAAATCGTGCAATAACAATCGCAGTCTCGATGTCTCAGACTCAGAGAACTGATCGATTAAACGTTTCTTTAACGCGTCATACTTCCCCGATGCAGGAGGAGAGCAAATTAGATCACTGACGTGAGAAAGAATGCTCTCATCTAAAGCAGCTACCAAACAATGGTACTTCGTCTGATCAGCACTAATGCCGGAGGTAGCAAACTGTGCTTCAATAAAGTGGAAGATAATAAGTAAAGATGAAATCCACACAAAAAGTATAACCACTCTGCATAAAAACACCAGTCTCTCTCAATGAGGATTACAACAAATGAACCTAAAAGATTAGTTTATGAAAACCCATTAATTAATGTGTATTACCCAAATCCCACAGCACAATGCATAATCGCTTACTACTATGGTCCCAGTTACTAATTCTCCCTCCCATCCTCTCTATGTATTCAGATCCCCCGAATCAGCTTTTCACTGCCATGCTCATCCATAGCTCCGTTTCCTCTCCGGTCATGCATGCAGATGGCACCTATTACCGCAGCGTGACGCGGACACACAACTCCCATATCACTCAAACGGTAATAACAGCCCCCCCCCTCATCTCATAGATTGGTCCATTGTCGATGGATCGCTCTAACGGGAGCTGTATGAAGGGAGAATATACCTGAGCGGCCATTTTCCCAGTGTACGGTGTGCATATCAGAATTCATTGTATCGAGGGGTATTGATTTTGATTTGTGGATTTTGTCGGTAGGATGGTGTTTTGGAGGTGTCAGTTATATCATTTAATATCTCCAATAGTCAGTTATATAATATCCCCAATATACGTTATTCGAAGATGTTTGAGGCTTTAACGTGATCATATGATGTGTTAATTTAAAATTTATCGCTGTAAAGATCGTTACAGGCAGTCAATCACATGATTTATGGGAAACAATAAGGAAGTTGCATGATTTTTTGATTTTTTTAATCGATATCATGCAAAAATAAGCAACTACCCAAAATTTGAGGGTGATCGAGAAATTTTTTGATTGCAAAAAAAGTTAACAAAAATCTCCTTTTTCAAAGCTCGCAAAAACGCTAAGAGTTTGGGATGTGACGTCATCGTACGGTGACCATTGTTGGAAAGCAACGGAGTTGATGGTATGATTGTTGATGTCATCGTACGTTTTAAACAATAAACGTTTTCAGTCACGTGTTTTTTTCTCTACTTTTAAATTAAAATATTTAATTACCTGTACATTTTTTTTGAAAATTGACTAGATATTTCATTTTACCATACAAAAAACCATACGGAACACTTGAATGTTTATTAAAATTTGATACATGCAACTTCTTTATTTTATGTCAAACATCATTTTAGATTTAAACTAAAAAATTTTTATTAAAAACGTGATCAGGGTTATTTGGTTATGTTTTCAGACTGAAATCTTAAAATATCCACCTATTCGCCTTCATGCGTGATCCATGATAGAAATAATTAAGTTTTAATCGTATATGACGCCAAATTTTTTTATGTCGTCGTAAAAAAATAAAATGTAGTTATACTAACACTCAATAAAAAAGACGTTTCGAGGCCAAACAAACGTTTTACCAAATCCCTCATCATACAATGTTATTGCTAAACTGTCGTGCAGCGGTTTTTTGACCATTAGTGTTATCGGCACAAGTAGTTTCATATCAGTCGTTTAAAACCCTTTTTGTTTTGTATATTTTCTCAAACTGCATCCAGTAATCGATATTTTCACTGTATTCTTTTTTTTATGGTGCTACTTAATAACTGGCTCTTATCAGTCAATTGTATGCAATTAGAGTTTTTCAAATAACTGTACAGGATGGTTCGATCAATTTTGCAACCTCTGGAAAATATGAATGTTTATTAGTTAAAAACCATCATTTGTAATGGGAATACAACATATCAAAATTAGATGAAAGCCTGAAATTCCTGCCATTGCTTTGATTTAAATTTATCATAACTTAACTTTTGCATCCATCTCTTCCGTTATGACTATATTTGGTGGTTCAGTGCATCCACAAATGCTATGGAGTGCTAACTTCCTTCTCAAACAGTCTCGTCTAATTCATATAACTCATGACTGTTAATAAGAGCAGAGTGAGTACATTTATTCAATCCTGTTCACAGCGAGGCCATCTCAAATGCTTAGGTGATATTACAAATCCAAGCCTCGTTAAAATAATTTAATACTTGAGATCGGACTTCAGATGGTTTCTCCGACTGTAATACAAGAGCTAAACCATGGAAATGTGCCACTTTAACATGGTTCTCCAAGGGAATTAATATTGAAATCAAGAGGGTCAATGATGCTAAAAGGGTTAATAGAATCTATAGCTATTTTAGGGTCAAGAGGTTCGATATTCATATTAAAGTGGTGTCCAATACTCATACTCAAGTGGTGTGTTATATTTTAACATTTTAATATTGTAACATGAATAAACGGAAGCAATTTACTCATAAAATATACATTTGAGATCGTTTTGACGGATCTGAAGCTTATATTCAGACCAATAAGTGTGGCTAAAATGGCTTTTGAAACATGAGTACAGTATTATGTTTACCTAAGTTTCACTGATCAATGTCCCACAATATTCATACACATCATTCTTTCTGGTAATTTCAATTTAATTCAATAATTCATTTTTTAAATAAGGTAAATGTGGGTATAGTGGACACTGTACCAATAGTGGCCACCTAGCTGATTAATTTTAAATAGAACGAGTTAGAGGCATCAAACAGGGTCAAAATTCATAGTAGATTGTACAATCAGGTAAGCTGGTAAATTACCACAGATACCACAGATCAGCATAGGAAGGATAGTTAAATATTTGAAAATAACAACATCGGCCGAGTGACTGAAATTTGATTTTGCTTATTGAATCGCGTAAGGAAACGGGTACGTCGGAACTGATTTTTTTCTATTTATTACCGTTTGATTGGCTTTAAAATTTATATTAAGATAAAAAAGAGTGTATAAAATGATAATGAACAAAAAAAAATTTTAAAATTTTGACTTTACGAGGATTTATGGGGGTGGCCACTTTACCAAAACATAATCTTAGATTTTCCAATAGTGGCCACAATAATGTGGCTTCTAATAGAAACATAAATAATATTTAATTTGAATCCGTTTTTCTTCATAAACTGCTGACTGTGCTTTAAAATGAGTGTTGAATAAATTTGGTTTCATTCTGGCTTCGGGAACCAATGTTTCTAAAACATTGAATTACATGCTAAATTCCTCTCAAATCTGCTACAGCGTAGGCTTTGGGCTGAAAATTATCAAATCTTTTTTAAATAAAGCTAACTTGATTGGATCTAAAATACATTTCGTTGGGAAGGAAGATTTAATTAGAACTAAACGACTATACCGAAAAAAAACCCTCAATTTCATGCATAATCTCCTCATATAAGCAGAAAAAGATAGGTGTCCACTTTAGATACAAGAGGTGTCCACCATAGAAACAACAGCTACATCTATGTGGCCACTATAGATGCAATTTGGAGTACTTTTTAAAAAATTAATTAAAAATACTCAACTTAATCTAATTAAAATTTTTAATGGTAAAATCAAAAGACGAAGATCCAATTAACCTAAAAATAGGATGATAACCTTTTCCAAGCAAATAGGTTGCTATTTATTAAGAATTTAAGCAAAAATTTTCCTTAAAGTGTCCACTATACCCCCATTTACCTTAACTGTCATACCAAACGTTTGTGGGATTTAGAAGTTATTTTGAATAACTAAGCAATAAGCATTCTCTCAGAGAAAAAGTACCAAAATATTTAAAACCTGTATTTAAAGATACAGAACAGATACCCTTTCCTCTTAAGTCATCTTATATTTTTCTTTTAGTCATCTAAATGGGTATTTCTACTCTTAAGTGACAAATATGTAATTTTTTTTCTTCTCCTATTTTTATCAGCTTATTTATGAAAAAACTATTCGTCGCTTAAGGCGCAAAATGACATAACTGCATTTTCCCTATTTTGCAGGAGATGAAAAAAACAGTTTGGCTATTAATTAAAAAAAATAATATTATTATAGTTTTAGACCTTCATTTTAGGCCTTTTTGACCGGGGATTGAGATGAAACGCTTCTCTGTGGCGGTGTCCCTAACAATATCAATGAAAGGCGTGCAATTATGTCATTTTGCCTTACGAATGCAGTTATGCTAAAATGACAAAATTGACGATTGCAGCGATATGAGTCATTTTTTCGCAAAATCGTTGGTGCCAGGTGATCCGGGGCCGGGATTTGCATAAAGTTTGATGCATAACTCAAAATGGCCAAAATGTCAGTTATGTCATTTTGCGCCTTAAGCGACGTATTATTACTACTACTATTACACTAGTCGACAGTGGTTTCCTAACAACAACCAAATTACTATTTTTGTTACTAACTCATGTAGTTATTTAAATATCTGCAAGTAAAAAAGTTCCACCACGTCCCATTTTTGTGTAACAAAAATTTTCGATTTTCTGCCTTTTTTTCTTAATTTTTGCGTTTTAGGCGTCATTTTTGTCCAATAGAAACCCTGCAATCTCATCCAATTAATTTTTTTCTAGTATCCCAGAACGTAGACATTCTCTTAAAAGTGTGGCGATGTTTTTGTACTGCAGTTCATTTTGAAAATTTACTAGTTTTCAGTGTAAATTTTGCACATTTATGTACAATACGTTTTGCTTAATTTGGGTATGGTTTAAATTACAATTCAACAGTAATATTTTACAGAAAAAGTGGGATAAGGTTTTTTCTTACTGATTTGGGTCCAAATAGGTGACAAAAATGAAATCTGGGCTCCTCACGTATGTTGCAGAAGTTAGAATGTGGCTCTTTTTAAGTGCGTAAGAGTCAACAGTAGTTTTATGCAAATTACTATCCCTAGAGTATGGGGAGGACATTCAAATTATCTTAATTATTTAATATCAATGACAAATACAGAAAAAACATTTCAAAAAGGACTTTTTTTTGCCATTAAGTGAAGGCAAACTAAAAGTCAGTATGAACCTCTGATTAAAAAAGAATTCACAACCCTGCTTATGAAGGAAAATTTAATAAAAACCAATTATCAGCTTGAAAATGGTTTTTGGGAGAGTGGTAAGATGATTTTTAGAAAATAGGACCGATAAAAATGTTTTAATCCCAATAGAAGATTCTCTTTAGTCTTACCAAGCCATAGGATGTTGAGCATCACCCAAAATTCATATTTTACATCCACGTTTGAACTTATTTCCGGAAAATATCACTACAGTCAATCATAAACAAGGATAAAGATTCCCTTAGGACAATTACTCGATACATAGGTCACTGAGAAATAGCAATTATGGGCTACAGCTCTTGGTTCATTGAAAGAGGAGATTTAACGCCACTTAAGAGACAAAAAGTGATAAAATTGCATGGTATTCAATGAATGTTTAATGATTTTCAGTTTAATATTGTCTGAAACATGTATATAATCTTAATTATGATCGTATTTTATGATGAAATAATGAGATTAATTGTTAAAAATGAGTGTTTTTAACGCTTTTGTCCGTTTCTTACAGTACTAGTGCGATATTTGTAACAAAAAAACTGTACGTGCTGCAGCTTTTTCACAACTATTTCTGAATTCTACACCCTGAAATTAGTCGGAAATACCTCATCTCATTTTTGTTAGGGAAAAAAAGTTTAAATTTGTCGACTTGTGTTATTAGGCTAAGCGTGCACTAGATACTTTTGTCACGGCGACAGAGACAAAATTATCACCCTGGCTATTGCAAGAAGCTAGAGGGAACGCACAGGCGACGATACACTTGGCACATGGTCAAGAATCTCACCATAAAAATACATAGCTCTCGAGTGACCTAGTGTTACAGTCGCCGGCGACAGAAGTCTCTAGTGCGCGCTTAGCATTGTCATTATTATTATTATTATTATTATTATTATTATTATTATTATTATTATTATTATTATTATTATTATTATTATTATTATTATTATTATTATTATTATTATTATTATTATTATTATTATTATTATTATTATTATTATTATTATTATTATTATTATTATTATTATTATTATTATTATTATTATTATTATTATTATTATTATTATTATTATTATTATTATTATTATTATTATTATTATTATTATTATTATTATTATTATTATTATTATTATTATTATTATTATTATTATTATTATTATTATTATTATTATTATTATTATTATTATTATTATTATTATTATTATTATTATTATTATTATTATTAGTACTATTACTATTACTATTACTATTACTATTACTATTACTATTACTATTACTATTACTATTATTATTAGTACTATTACTATTACTATTACTATTACTATTACTAATATTACTATTACTATTACTATTACTATTACTATTACTATTACTATTACTATTACTATTACTATTACTATTACTATTACTATTACTATTACTATTACTATTACTATTACTATTACTATTATTAAAGAGTTATTTTCAATAAATTTTACTTCTCAGTCTTTAAATTTTATATACTTTCTAAAATACTCAGCCCCGATAAGGAATAAAGTAGAATATTTTTGGAATCGCTAAATTGCCTCCCTAAAGCAAAAGCTCATCTAAATGTCACCAGATTTCCTAAATATAAATATACTCCCATCCTAATAATTTAATGCTTCCCTAGTCATGATTTAAAGAACTACTAAAGGTTATAAAGGATCTCTTCTAAAGCTAACTCAAACCACAAAACATTGTAGCCACGCTCTTTGTTCTCTTCTACCTTCACAGTGATATAAGATTTGGCATTTCTTCCACCTTATTTTCTTTCTGGTTTCTCTGATCTTTTGATCTCTCCGCTTTTATTTCTCTTCCAAAGAATGCCACACACTCGGTCTTGTGCATGTATAGCTTTTCTCTTTTCCTTGAAGTGTATCAGCTCCAATTGCCGAGCTTATCAAGTCTTAGTCGGGTATACCTCCGGAATACTTCATTCGCTACATTTGGTATTAATGGAACTGGTTAAAATTTGCTTCTCCCGTTGTGTTGCGAGAAGGTGTGAATTGGAAAGAAAACTCTTCAAAGAAATTAATGGTAGGAATGGTTCTTAAATCCCTCTTTTCTAGCTTGAGTGAATTCCATTTATTTTTCCCATATAAAAAAGACATACCTGACGATTTCGTCAAAGGGAATTGGGATGGTTTGTGGAACTTGTGTGGTTGATGATAAATGGCATCCATTCTATCAGCTCTGATAAAGTTTACGTGACCTGCAAGCGCCGTTATTATCCGAAAACAAATGGAATTTCAATCTTCGTGATCCCATATGACCATTATATCATATCTAATAGAACTAGATTAAAAAATGGTTGCAAAAGTTTTAAATGATTTCCTGAAGTTTTCAAAAACAATTACAAAACCATGAAATTGTTCAAATGTTTTTTACTCTACATATACCTATTGTTTTGAATCTGTTGACCAAGCTTTTTTAAAAGAAATGTATAAATGACCCAAAGAAATAGAGTGAGTACTTACTACAAATTTAGTACATTCAGAAATAGACAATATTGAAGTTTTTACAATCTCCTGGTTCCGAATCGAAGCTTAAGGTTTAGTATTTCCCTTATAAAATAGTGAAAAGTCATGTAGAGAAAATGCAATACCTAATATGGAAATATCATCGAAATGTATTGCATAAATCATAGTGTAAAGGAAAACTTGTATTTTAAACTTTTATGCGATTTTTGTACTAATAATAGGTACTGTACTTGATAGATTTAACTATCGGTTTTTCTCACACTCTTCTAATTTGATCTTAAGATTTTTAATGGCATGTCGTCAGCATCAAGAGGAAGCTCTAACATTTTAAGGCAACATTAGAGGTTTATTGTACCTTGTTTTTAAAAACGTTATTTATCTTTTATTGGATTGCTCCTATGCACGTTAATGTTAGAAAAAAAGTAAGGATATTTAAGGAGATGAACAAAGTTAAACTATGGAAAAAAGCAGTTGTAAGATCCCTTCTTTCCACTCAAACTTTGCATATTAGATCCCAAAGAAAAAGGGCAATTGTGGTGTTATCCTAAAGACAAGTTAATACATCGTGTTTGGCTCAAATTAACGGAAGAAAAAAGAAATTAAAGAAACTTTTCCTTACAGAAAAGATACTAAACAGTCAACAGAAACGCGATTCATTACCAAGAGGTTGTCTTAAAACGGGGTGACACTTTACAAGCTACGTTATGTGACACAAAACAAGGCACTTAACCCCCGACATCGCCATGTATGAAACCTCCCTTCAGAGCACGCTCTGAAAAGCAATTAATTCTTTCTCAAGGTGATCCCATTCCCTCGTGATATATACTGCTGGAAATTAGCTTTTATCTCTTTGAGTTGTCCTAAGAGGAGATGGATGCTTAATTGTAAAGGAAATACTGCTCACTTTAATTTAATTCGACGAGTTTTAAAAGCGCAATGCTCATGTTTCGAGTTAATTTGAAAAAACTGACGCTCGATTTAAGAGATAAATATGTACACTCTTCAAAACTTTAGAGTTGGAAATTATAACGAGACATTACAAAAATAGCGTTCATGATAAAAGATTATTAATGTGTTATACGGTATGTCCTAACAAAATTACATAATAGTACTTGAAGACAGATTTTAAGACTCTTGATAAAAATAGCTTAATTCAAAAATTTTGTGACCAAGAAAATAGGCTTCATTATTCTGCTATATCATCGAGATAAGATAAATTTAGTATTTTTCACAAAATATATAGTAGTACATTGTTATTTTTCAAAAAAAAATATTTCGAAGGAGATAGATATTAAGATAAAAGCGGCTCCTGATAAAAACTATTTATGTTTTATTTTAAATTTAATTTAAGTAGTCAGTAAAACATATAAAATAACTGAAATAGCTCGGAATTTCTGAAATTAGTAACAAGTTACGAATAATGAGACAAATATGAAGTAACTGAATATAAATCGAAAACCCTTATACAGATTCATACTGTATCACAAACAAACAAATTTAATTCTGTTCTATTTGAGAAGGGGATATTCTTTTTGTGTCGTTTTTAATCCGTTTGTGTAAAAGAGCAATCTTTTTTGCAAGAGAAGAAGGTATTTGCATAAAATTTTTCTCATCTATTTTATAACGTGAATAAAAAAAGTCTAGTCATAGAAAAATATTCTTTATTTTTACAGTGGATATAATAGTACATTATTTGAAAAATAGGTGAAATAAAACATTATTTATTTAGTTGATTTGAAAAAGGGCACTATTTAAAAAAAAGTTTCAAATGGAGGGTTATATGGAATAGTTGTTTGTTTACAACTATTGAAATACTGATTAGACTTCGGAGAACAGTTATTTTTTACAATGAAAACAATATTTATAAAATTACGTTCAAATAGTTTTGTGGTTGGTTTTTTCTCTGCTACAGTACAGTCAATTTGAGCCCATAGAGAACAGATAATGCATTTCTGTGCAGTGCATGCATCCTCGTTGACCTTTAGATAATTTTCCGTTACAAAATATACATTCAGTATCTTTGTTTTCAGGTTCTTTAGTTGATGGCATGAAGTCAATTTCAGATGATACATCAGAGTCGACCTAGTATTCCATAATACCCGACACGTCATCTTGGATTATAAACCATTTTACTGTCGGATAAAACAATGTTATCTAAAAAAACGACTGCAGCATAAGAAACTATAATTCTTTTAGTGCACATTGTGCTTTTTACAAAATTTAAATCTCATAATTACTGGTAGGTTAAAATGTTTGAAACTTTTTACCTGCAAAAACCCAAAATACACTTTGTGTTGCATCAACTGTAACGACAACAACAAGGTGTTAAATCTTTGTGCACTGCATCATTGGAGTCTTTCTTTAGTCTTTCATGGCATTCCCACGTGATGGCAGCTCTGGAAAGGGCTGAAACTTCGGTATTCCATATTACCCGACTACTCCATAATATCCTCCTCTCCTCTATTTTTGAAAATCTGCAACATAGCTGGAGATACTCAATGATTTAAAACAGTTCATTAAAATATCATTTTTAGTTAACAAATTCAAGTTACTTTCCTTATTTAAGTATTTTGTATTTCCTTTTTAGGTCAAAGGAGGAAAAATATTCCTACCTTCATATCAAAAAGAGAACAGTTTATATATCTCTTTTGATAAGGGTAAATTTAGTCGATAATAATGAATAGTTTTCGGTTATGATTACCTTTAATTTTACGAATAAACCTTACCTGCTCCTTTTATAAATTCTGGGATCTTCTATACCTTGCTTCAAACGTTAAAACTACACTTCAGAAACATTACAGAACCTTTGACTTTACACAGTGCAGATCAACGCTTCAAAAACAACCCGTCAGAAAAATATTCCTCTTCAAAACACACCCAACCATCACAAATCATCCGAGAAAATCTTTTTTTTTCACAACAAAATTTTCACGCTTTCCCCCCAAAGCTCTCGCCAATTAAAAGGAATTATTGGCGCGCAATCCGTACACTCGAAAAGCCCACCGTTAAGTATTTCTCGCAAAGATTCCTTCTTCCCGGGTAATAGGGAATTTTTCAAAACAAAATCCTTAATGAACAAGGGCCGTAAACTTGCGGATTAATCTTATCGCCCAGACAGGGCGCGAAAGCCCGTTCTCAAAATCCCTTAAGCCTTTCTTTTGGAGCGAACTCACTAAACATTTTAACGCCCCTAAACAGGCGGTCGTGCCGTTTTAAAAGGAAGAATCGCGTTATAAAATTACGGTCGGAAATTATGCGTATTACTGTCATAAAAATCCTTCTATTCAGCCAAGGCTTGGAAAGAAAGCGCGCATTTGCGCTATAGCTAGTACTAAAAATAGCCGTGCTAAAAATGAAAAGGTGCCGAAACGTAATAAAACTTTTCTAGGGGGGTTAAAAAGAACGAGGTGGGCACAAATAGAATTAGCAACTCATAATGGAAGGGGTCGAAAAAAGGCGCATAAATTGTCGTAAATAATTTGGGGAAACCGAATGAATGTTAATCTAATTCTGTTTTGAAGGGAGTTCAAAATCAAAATTAACTGGGAAGTAATTATTATTTCCCCGGGTTTAATTTTTTTTCATGGGGAGCGTTTATGAAAATATTAGAAGCAATTAAACATCGTTGGAGTAAATGGTCCCCGGGTGTTCATTTTTTCCTATTCCTTTTCCGTTAAGGAAAGTTTTAATTTGTTACTGAGGGTGCTTTGAAATGGTTGGGAAAATAAGGGTAAAAAAATATTGGGTTGTGTGTTGCGATATTTTTTTTCTTCAGGAAGAAAGTTTGTTGTGTTGTATAATGACAGTTTAAATGCCATAACTCAACCGCTTCTTAGTGTGTTTAAGAGCGTTGAGTTCATTTATAACAAATATTTGCGTTTTTATGAAAAGGAGTTGAAAATTGCCATCAGGGGAAGCCATAATTTAAAACATGGTTAGGCGCATTGATTCAGATAATTTTTCTCTGTTTTTAGAAATACTTGGCTTGAACCACATTTAATAAAATGGAGGAATGAGTCTTAACGGCAATCACACCTACAAAAAACTTTTTTCATAAAATCATATTTTTTACCATGATAATCGATCAAAACCAAGTTTATCCATTTTTTCCATTTTTCATTCCATTTTTTCAATGCAAAACTACATTTTGTATACAAATATTTCTATTTTCTACGTCTTCATAAATTAAAATTAATTTACTTTTTTTTAAATTAAATTTTTTTAAGTTAAAACTTTATTTGGAGTAAAGATTTCTGGTTACATCTTTAAAAACAAAACTTTTTTTTTCTATACTACTAGGTAGCTATCGCTCACCAACCCCCGTAGGCTGCTTACGCAGGCCCTTTTGGAACGCTTCGCCTAATTTTCCTAATTTTCATACTTACTACTACTACGATAATTTCAAATAAGCAATGAGGAAGTTGCATGATTTTTTAAATTTTTTTAATCGATTCTTTTTTCAAAAATAAGCAACTACCCAAAATTTGAGGCCGATCGAGAAATTTTTTGATTGTCAAAAAAATTAACAAAAATCCCCTTTTTAAAAGCGCGCGAAAACGCCAAGAGTTTGGATGTGACGTCATCTTATACTAAACATTGTTGTAAAGCAATGGAGTTGATGGTCTTATTGTTAACGTCATCTTACAGTTTAAAAGCAATAAACGTTTTCAGTCACGTGTTTTTTTCTCGACTTTTAAATTAAAATATTTAATTACCTGTAAATTTTTTTGAAAAACAGACTAGATATTTCATTTTACCATACAAAAAACCATGCGGAACACTTGTTTGTTTTTGAAAATCTGACACATGCAACTTCCTTATTAACATTCCACGGTACCTTCGTTTTAAGAAGAATTTCATAGATGTTAGGAAATATTTCACTTAATAGCCCTTCATGTTACAAATACAAACGGCTTACCTTATTTTATCTGGCATTCCATAAAACTGTTCCAGGAACCATCCAACTGTATTTATGACCCGGAATTTGTCCAATAAATTCTTAATTCAGAATAATGATCTTTTGTTACGAAGAAAAACTTTCAGTTAGGTGTCTTTCTCAAACAAAAGAGGTATAGAGTAATAAACACAAAATATCACCCCAGTGTCTATGACTGGTCAAAGAATGGACTCTGAATTTTTTTGCCTCCCCAAAGTATTTCTCCGATACAAAAGCTATAACCTTATCAAAACACGGAACGCCGGACACTCATAAAAAAGAGATTCGGTCGCCAATAAAAGGTGATGGCGCCTTTTATTGGCGATAAAAGAAAGGAAATTTCTCGATAAATGTTGCTAAATCTTTTGATGTCTGTGCTTTGATTGCCAGTCTTTGGAAGACCATTAACGAAAGAATAGCCCTCCAGTTATACTTATTGAAATGTTTTCTGTCTTCCCTACGATGGTTTCATCTGTCGCCTGGAAATAAATGAATCAGATCACCCTAGAGGAAAAGCGCGGAATCGTAACTTTGCAGCAAGGAAAAATTGCACAGCTTGGGTGGGCAAATGTCTTTTCTCTGTTTTAAATTTCTCTAATGAAAAAAGCCATATAAGGAATAATTTCTTTTTTAACGACAGGCGAAGAGTTATAGAAAGTATTTGTCAGATTCTTTGTTTCTTTGATAAATTGAAAAGGTGCAAGAACTCACCATAAAAGATTTTGGAATAGGTTAGGGAAACTCAAGGGTGTTTTTTTTCAGCAGATTGAAATGAAAGGAAGTTAATATGATACATTCCCACAGCTTAGTTATGAATATTTTTTAATTAATTGTTTTTATCATTGTTATATTTTTACAATGCTTTAATTATCAATATTTTAACTTAGCTACTTCCACAAAACGGGACACTTTTTACGAGATAAAAATATTAACTTAATTTCTTCCTAAGAATATTTTGAGGATATTGTTTTTATTTTTGGAATTTATGGTATAACTAATAATTCTTTGTGATAATCCAATTTGTATCGTTCAAATAAAAAAACATTTTTGCACTTAAAAGGGACTGCAAAAGTTTAATAGCAATAAAATAAAACACAACTTCTTGTTAATTTTTTTTTTTCATTTTTGCCAGTCTTTAACGTGAATCAGCTCTCTATTGTACAAAGTGAAATGCTTTATAACTTCCCCACAGCTAACAAAATACTACCTTTTGGGGAGAGCTAACCCTCGAAACTAATAAAACAATATTCCAGTTCAACACTCCACTTTATCCCAAGACCTTTGAACTGGCCCCATCCAGAATTCCTACTATTTCGTTGTTACGGAACAACTTCCTCGAAAGTTCCCCTTCACAAACAAAAAAGTTTATCCTGAAAATCTATATGAACAATACGACATGACAACGCTAAGGTCGCCCAAAAATAACAACACAGAAATAGGCGGGAAGGAGAAAGCGGGGGGGAAAGGACCCCCTCTTCCAAATCTTGACAATCGGTGAGATTGACTTTTATATTGCTCTGCACACAGGATGTCAAGTCAATAAAATTCCAATTTCTCTTTTCCATCGTGCCGTCCCCAGGAAGAGAAAATATACTTCCCGAATGAGGAAGTTAACTCTCTGATATTGAAGTTGAATCCTAAGTAGAGGTGGTGACCGATCTGGAGATCGCTCCGCTCTGACCGGAATTCGAAAAGGCCGGAGAGGAGGAGTTTTTGTTTAAGTTTTGGCGGGTAAGTTTGTTTTTATTCCTTTGTGTTGGAGAAGCGATGAGAGGTATTAAAAAATAAGGTTGAGAGAGGTAGGTAGGTGGGGGGCTTTCTGTGTACAGAGAGGAAAATTGGTGTGACGTTTTTTTTTCTGTTTTTATGTGTTTCTTTTTTAAGATGTGGCTGAAATGGTTTCTTTTGTTTTGTTTAGAAGGTGTTTTTTGCTTTTTTTATATATAAAACGATAAATTTGAGTTGCTTTTAAAGGAAAGAGTGGTGTACTGATTAAATTAAGGCTAAGGTATAGTTATTATTTGAAGAGGACTTATGTGGTACTCTTTCGTTTGAGTTAAAGTTCTAAGTGTTAAAGTTTGAGTTAAAGTTCGGTAATATTCTTGTCAAAAATGGGCAGTATCATCTAATCCTTACTTTTAGGTTCATCCAGGTAAAAGATAGAATATATATTACTGGTCAAAAGAACTACGAATGTTCTGTATTATTTCTTAAACACCCTACTTAAGGTCACTTTTAAGTACTCATGAATTAAAATATCACTACAAAAAACTAGTTTTCTTTTCACTTAATTGCAAACTAGTTTTCTTTTTACTTAATTGCAAAAACTAGATCAAGGAAAATTTGTGTGCTTCGTTGTTTTTAAATATCAGTATCCTAACTTATTTTTGAAGTAGTAAATACTTAAGAGAGCTTTGATTATTCTTCAATAAATTTAGTAAAAATATATAATTATATATTTTGTTATTTAGTACATATTTTAGAATTTCAAAATGTGTTATGGATATATCCTCTTTTTTGTTACTCGGGCTTTATTATGTGTTTTAGTCCCTTTTTGTCAACGAAAATTCTAAACCATGCTTAAATTTATGTTACTACCAATTTTCAAATACAAACACCGTTATAAAGGCATTGAATTAGGAATAAAAAGAAGTTTTTAGAAAAGGTTTTGCTATTTGGTTTAGCTGGAGTTTTTTTTTTTAAATCGATTAATCGAAAATTTTAAACATTACCTATCATTCAAGACACTTTTCAATTACAATATTATATATACATAGTAAAACAATGTTCTATCATCATTTTTTATGGTTATAAATTAAAAGTTATATTAGTAATTGCATCGGCAATTTCAAAGGGAGAATAAGTCCCAAAACCATCACTGTCTTATTACCAAAATTCAAGGGCCTATATCTGCCTAAAAGGGATAGTTATTTTTTTTTCTTCTTCCCATTCATGTCTGGAGTGAAGCTTCGAGATTTTTTTAACACAAAAAGTCAATTTGCAATTTTTTTACTAATTCCTTTTCAAACTAAAAGTTTCAGCAAAGTATAAGTAAAGTAACTAAAGTAAAGTAAGCAAAGTATAAGTAAAGTATACTAAAGTATAAGTAAAAAATAATTTTCAAATGAGTTTATAAATTTTTAAACAAATAATGTGAAAACCTCCTTTGCAAAATAATAAACTAAACAAACCTAGACTGTTTGGGGAGAATTTTAAGGGTTGGTAAACACGAAAGAAATGTGGTATACATCCTATCGAGGATTATTAACAAAAGAATATTTTGATTTTATCTTAACTTCAAATTATCTCTGGCATTTATCATGAAAACATTTAATCCAATAACACCTCAAATAATTTAAGTTCCGACAAAATATTTTTATATTCAATTCATTAAAATGAAATCCTCTGCCATGCACAGAAAGACTATATCATAAAAATGCAAACGGGAGATTGAACTGAATTTTTGAGAATCGAAAACTTATTTAAATTTTTATCATTTCTCGTTTGATGTTTTGAAAAAAAAAGAATGTTCGTTGAGTTCACTCACAAAATTTAATATCATCGAAGTGGAAGTTGAAACCATCTCTTTGAAAATAATTTTCATTTCTATAGATGCAATTTCAGTACTGAATTTTTTTTCAGTTTTCTTTCACCTAAACATGCTTTTCCGATGGAAAATAAGTTTTTAATAATGCATGTAGAATAATATATGCAGTACTTTATTGATTTTAGATAAAAAAAAAAGATAATATTTGAACTCATGATATATTCTCTTCAAATACTTCGGAAATGATTATTTTTTATTCCCTTTGCCATTTTTCACAACTCTGTGCACCTACTTCGGCTTTCATCTTATAGTCTTGGGGATGTTGTTAATATGTATTTAAAAAGTTTAATAAAATTTTAGACACATCATCAATTTAATATACAAACAAAGTTTTAAGCAGTTAAAACTACATAAGTTATAAGTTTTGAACCATCATATATTTTCAAGAAAACTCGTTAACTCATTTGCGGCATTTCAACTTTTGGTATCTTAGTTTCATTGCAAAACATTTGTCAAAAACCATAACTGTAAAACGAGTTTTTCCTTTAAGGTAGAGAGTACGCAGCAATGCTGCATTAGAATATTCAGTAACAAAAATAACTTATTTTTTTTGTCTAAACAGCCTTTCTATCTTTGAAATGTCAAGATATAAAATTTTTCCTCGAAAGTTTTAGAGACTAAATAACAATAAAACAAATTATTGTAAAAATATACCTTTAATACAAAAGTATAATTTTATTACAAGAAAGGGTGGTGAATTGTAAAAGCTTTTTAAATAAAAATTTCTTTCATTGCCAACAACTTTGACTGAATTTTCTGAGATTGAATACCGCATCTCACAATTTTCTAAAGTTGAATGTTTTTCTGTCAGATTTTGAATAATAATTTTCTTTAAGATATTTTTAGTGAAAATTCATGGTTTTACGAACTTTAAGCTGCTTCTGAACTTTACCTGAACTGATTACAACTTCCATTTACAAACTAAAGTTTTTAAAATCATATTTTTTGAAGACTTTTTTTTACACTTCACTTAACTACGAACACTTTTGTTCTTGACAAAAAAATATTGTAAGAATTTCGGTAAACGCTTGAAATCGCAATTTATGGTTAATTTTAGTAATAAAAAAGTATTAAAAAGAGGATTAAAGTATTTTTCACTCTTTATTTGGTATAAATTATTCTATTTTAATAACTTTCCATTTAGTATAAATGGAGTAAACTACGGATAAATGTGTTACCATATTTCAAATTGTATATTATACATTTTTAAAAATTTTATTTTTGAAATAAGAAGGTTGTATACAAACTATCCTAACTATTTCAGATTTGTATCATTTTTTAATGTTTTTCGATTTTACGAACTATTTGGAAATTCCTCAGGCTAGTTCGTAAAAACAAGCCTGTATTCTTTGTTTTTTTGTGATACATGTGTAGTTCTGTAAAACCCGTTTTTCCTTCACAAATAAAAGTATACAGAAAAGCTAAATAAAAGGAAAATATTATGAACACATTGATAAAAAATAACGACGCGCCAACGCGTTTTTTTTCTGGAATCGGTGTTATGTTCATGATACAATGTAACAAGAAGAAAGACTACTGCATATTTAGCTTATATGAAAGCTAATTTCAAACTATCTCATTTTCAAAGTAGAAAATTTTAGCGCATACTTCCTCTTTTTATAACAATCACTCCACAAACTTTTTCCAGCATTACTTTAAATGTGTACGGCTTGTTGAAGAATATTCATCAAAAGTAGTGATTTATAGGAAGGAAATCCAAATTTAGTTTTAAAAAGATTTTTAAATTAGTTTTAAGGAATGATATTTTTATGCTTAATTAAATCAACTTTTCTTTTTAGTAAAAAAACTGCACCTTTAAATTCTTGAGAAAAAAATTCTATACAATAAAATGTTCCCCTCTTTTGTATAAATTTTAGACACCCAATAATTTACTAATTTTTATTTTAAACCAAGTGATGATTATTTTATTCTAATCAAAAATTTTAAATTCTGTTTACAAAACTTAACCCGTTGATCCTAATAACTCTACACAAAAACTCAGTTATTAAAGTTTGGGGAAATATTCTTCATCTTTTATTTTGCTATCAAAAAAATTAAAATTCTTTTTAAGCCGAAAAATCACATCATACTATAACTTTTGTGCATTAAAATTATCCCAAATGCAATGATCAGAAGCTTTTCAACAATAGGGAGCTGTAACGTTACGCCTAAATGGAAAGATGAGTTACATAGCCCTTAAGTAAGATTTAAACTAGTTTTTTTTCCTTAAATAACGTGTTAAATATTAGGACGTTGAAAACTGAAATTCTTTCCATTATCTAAGAACGCGAAATATTTTCAACAACCTGAAAGTCCAGATCCATCTGAAAGGAGCAACAAACGCAAGGCAAGCTTTGACTTGTAGATACAATGGTCACAAATAATGTGAAAACCTCCATTGACAAAATAATAAACTAAACAAACCTAGACTGTTTGGGGAGAATTTTAAGGGTTGGTAAACACGAAAGAAATGTGGTATACATCCTATCGAGGATTATTAACAAAAGAATATTTTGATTTTATCTTAACTTCAAATTATCTCTGGCATTTATCATGAAAACATTTAATCCAATAACACCTCAATCAATTTAAGTACCGACAAAATATTTTTATATTCAATTCATTAAAATGAAATCCTCTGCCATGCACAGAAAGACTATATCATAAAAATGCAAACGGGAGATTGAACTGAATTTTTGAGAATCGAAAACTTATTTAAATTTTTATCATTTCTCGTTTGATGTTTTGAAAAAAAAAGAATGTTCGTTGAGTTCACTCACAAAATTTAATATCATCGAAGTGGAAGTTGAAACCATCTCTTTGAAAATAATTTTCATTTCTATAGATGCAATTTCAGTACCGAATATTTTTTCAGTTTTCTTTCACCTAAACATGCTTTTCCGATGGAAAATAAGTTTTTAATAATGCATGTAGAATAATATATGCAGTACTTTATTGATTTTAGATAAAAAAAGATAATATTTGAACTCATGATATATTCTCTTCAAATACTTCGGAAAGGATTATTTTTTATTCCCTTTGCCATTTTTCACAACTCTGTGCACCTACTTCAGCTTTCATCTTATAGTCTTGGGGATGTTGTTAATATATATTTAAAAAGTTTAATAAAAGTTTAGGCACATCATCAATTTAATATACAAACAAAGTTTTAAGCAGTTAAAACTATTTAAGTTATAAGTTTTGAACCATCATATATTTTCAAGAAAACTCGTTAACTCATTTGCGGCATTTCAACTTTTGGTATCTTAGTTTCATTGCAAAACATTTGTCAAAAACTATAACTGTAAAACAAGTTTTTCCTTTAAGGTAGAGAGTACGCAGCAATGCTGCATTAGAATATTCAGTAACAAAAAAAACTTATTTTTTTTGTTTAAACAGCCTTTCTATCCTTGAAATGTTTAAAAATATATAATTTTTTCTCGAAAGTTTTAGAGACTAAATTATAATAAAACAAATTATTGTAAAAATATACCTTTAATACAAAAGTATAATTTTATTACAAGAAAGGGTGGTGAATTGTAAAAGCTTTTTGAATAAAAATTTCTTTCATTGCCAACAACTTTGACTGAATTTTCTGAGATTGAATACCGCATCTCACAATTTTCTAAAGTTGAATGTTTTTCTGTCAGATTTTGAATAATAATTTTCTCTAAGATATTTTTAGTGAAAATTCATGGTTTTACTAACTTTAAGCTGCTTCTGAACTTTACCTGAACTGATCACAACTTCCATTTACAAGCTAATATTTTTTAAATCATATTTTTTGAAGACTTTTTTTACACTTCACTTAACTACGAACACTTTTGTTCTTGACAAAAAATATTGTAAGAATTTCGGTAAACGCTTGAAATCGCAATTTATGGTTAATTTTAGTAATAAAAAAGTATTAAAAAGAGGATTAAAGTATTTTTCACTCTTTATTTGGTATAAATTATTCTATTTTAATAACTTTCCATTTAGTATAAATGGAGTAAACTACGGATAAATGTGTTACCATATTTCAAATTGTATATTATACATTTTTAAAAATTTTATTTTTGAAATAAGAAGGTTGTATACAAACTATCCTAACTATTTCAGATTTGTATCATTTTTTAATGTTTTTCGATTTTACGAACTATTTGGAAATTCCTCAGGCTAGTTCGTAAAAACAAGCCTGTATTCTTTGTTTTTTTGTGATACATGTTTAGTTCTGTAAACATGTGTAGTTCTGTGTTTTTCCTTCACAAATAAAAGTATACAGAAAAGCTAAATAAAAGGAAAATATTATGAACACATTGATAAAAAAATAACGACCCGCCAACGCGTTTTTTTTTCTGGAATCGGTGTTATGTTCATGATACGATGTAACAAGAAGAAAGATTACTGCATATTTAGCTTATATGAAAGCTAATTTCAAACTATCTCAGTTTTAAAAAAGATTTTTAAATTAGTTTTAAGGAATGATATTTTTAAGCTTAATTAAATCAACTTTTCTTTTTAGTAAAAAAACTGCACCTTTAAATTCTTGAGAAAAAAATTCTATACAATAAAATGTTCCCCTCTTTTGTATAAATTTTAGACACCCAATAATTTACTAATTTTTATTTTAAACCAAGTAATGATTTTTTATAATCAAAAATTTTAAATTCTGTTTACAAAACTTAACCCGTTGATCCTAATAACTCTACACAAAAACTCAGTTATTAAAGTTTGGGGAAATATTCTTCATCTTTTATTTTGCTATCAAAAAAATTAAAATTCTTTTTAAGCCGAAAAATCACATCATACTATAACTTTTGTGTATTAAAATTATCCCAAATGCAATGATCAGAAGCTTTTCAACAATAGGGAGCTGTAACGTTACGCCTAAATGGAAAGATGAGTTACATAGCCCTTAAGTAAGATTTAAACTAGTTTTTTTTCCTTAAATAACGTGTTAAATATTAGGACGTTGAAAACTGAAATTCTTTCCATTATCTAAGAACGCGAAATATTTTCAACAACCTGAAAGTCCAGATCCATCTGAAAGGAGCTACAAACGCAAGGCAAGCTTTGACTTGTAGATACAATGGTCACGTTTCTCTTACGCAGCAAACTAAAATCGTGATTGGATTGACCCGAGCACTCGGTACGTGAGAAAGACATGCACGCCGAGGCGAATTTACATTGATGTTTCGCGGCATTACTTTTGTTCTGTTTTAGGAAAGAGTTGTGTTTGTTAAAACATGCTGGTTTTGTTTCGTCGTGACGTGTATTTGTTTCTAATGAGTTTAGATTTCCTTTTCTGTCTTTTCTCTACTTTTGTCGTTTGTAATTGTTGAATGGCTATTAAATTAGGGGAGGGATAAGACCCCCTTAAACTATGATGGAAATAATGTAGGACACAGTAAAATACAAAGAATGTTTCGTTGATAAAGGTCAGAGTGTAATGATGGGTTTCCTCTATGATATTTTTGTAATTGTTTTGTAAATTTTGACCGCTCAAAATTGAAAAATCCCCTATAATAGGAAACAATCGTGTCAGAGCAAAAAAGGGGAGAAATTTATCCTCGTATTCCTATTGAAATATACAAATATTGAATACTGTATAGTTGTAAACATAATTGAAACAAATAATTGAATTGTATGATTGAAACAAATATTGAATTACTCTAAGAAAAAACGTTGGATTTGATAATTGATACAAAGGATGCATTGAAACACTTGTTTTGATGTGCAACATAACTGCCTTTCTTAATTTTTTTTCAAAATTAAAAAAAAATGTGAAAAAATTAAATAAAAAAATTCTGAAAAAAAATTTATTAAGTAAATTTAAAGTTTTTCAACCCCCAAAATAAACATTTCTGCCAAATTTCAAGTTAAAAATAAAATTTTATCATGCAAAAAAAAAAATTCGAAGTCCCTAAACATTCGATGTAATTTAACAAAAAAGGTGATTCACTCATGGGGAATTCAAAAACTCCCTTGAGGGTGTTCATACGATTTGTACCATGCAAAAAAATTCACTTAAATTTCAGAAAATACAAATATTAGCTGATTCGGTACAAAATCTTACAGAGCTTGTTTCCAACTTAATTCATTGGCCTAATTTCACCTGAATTTTCCTTAGAATTAAGTTTTTACGTTATTTTTTCACTTCCGTCATATCAAAGGAAATTTAAAGTGTTTGAAGATAAAAGAATAAAATAAAATCATAAATTACGTAAAAACTTAATTATTTTTTTAGTATTTTTTTTACTAATTTACGCCATCATAGAAGTCAAATAAATGATTTTTCAAGTGAATTTAAAAATCATGCATTGTAGGGTTAACCTCCACGTATTTGGTATGTGCTACTAGGGGTGCGAGTAAAAAGAGTATACTAAACGTACGAAGTAACTACACATTCCTTATGATCACTCGTACATTTAGGAAACATCCACGGAAAGAAGGAGAAGGAAAGTAACCTTTATATCACTTGTTGAACTCCTTTCGGCGGGGAACGGTGTTAGAACAGAAGAAAGGCGGGGTTTTCTCGGTCCCATCGCAACCCACTTTCGGGATGACCAATACCTATATCTTTTTCTGACTTTTTTTTCTCGCCGTGCACATTTTTCCTCCCTGAAACTGGTGATGTGCAGAAAGCGTGGAAAAAAGTCTTCTGAGAAGTGATGGGTATTGGGAGGTTTTGTGGATGCATGAAAGAAACCCAACGGGAAGTGGAAGAGTTTGAGAGAAAATGTTCTTGAGTAGGTGATTGGAAAAGCATTTTCCACTACTGTAGAAGTAAACTGTATCCTTGCTCTTTAACCTTAGATTTTATTCAAACATAATTCTAGACTTGTGATTTGTTTATAATAGAATGGAAAGATAATATGAATAGTCTAGTTTCAAAACCAGGTAGATCCATTTTGGCACAGCTTCAGTAAGAGTCGACGTGATCGCCAAATGGAAGACAAGTTGGCGCTATATCACGGCCGGTCACCCGTTCTGGCCGCCATGTTTTACCTCGACAAAATGGTAACACTTAAGTGAATTACGAATTATAATTTTGTTCTTATTTTTAAATTAGATAATTACCGGGGTTCGAAATATGTATCTCCCGCATGCAGAGCGCTCACCATACCGCAGAGCCAGCGGAATATACTGAAATCGTAATAACTTGTTATAACATCCTTTTTCTTGGGTTAATCTTTATTACATTTAATTGACAAAAAACTTTGTCCTTGGGAAATTAATTTGTGTCTCTTGTGTTATTTCCCTGTGAAGTCAAAATAAAACCAAATGATCTAAAAATATAAAAAAACAACTTATCTTTTCAAAATTATTTTTTAAGCTGAAAAAAATTTTTTTTTAATTTATAGTGTCCTTTTATTTTGACGTTTTCGGTGTCGGAACTTTCGTCTCACTAGCTTCAAACAATTGTCTCAAAATAGTACCTCTGCTGCCATTTACTGGCAGTCTAAAGTGCTAATACAATGAAATGTTATATTTATTGTACTTACTGCATGGTTTTGCCATTTGGAAATGGAAATTCGAGTAGGAAATGGGGAAAAATGTCGTGTAGCCAAATGGCTACAGTATGCACTGTAGGGTTAAGTAACTGCAACTGGAAGTAAACGAAATTTGGCTATACATGAGAAAAATTGGACGAATCTTGAATGTTTATGAATCAAACTTATTTTAAAGTTAGTATGAGGATGTGTTTGTAAAACCTTACACAAATAATAGTTACGTATTGCATGTATTCTTACTTGCGATTATGACGCTAAATTCAAAAAATACGAATACTTGTCATATTGTGATGATAAAGAAATCTTGTATATAATTATCTATTCAATTTATGATAAGAAGACTAACAAGTATCAAAAAGTTGTTAGATTGCTCAACATTTCCCACAACATGGATTTGGTTCGAACGAATTAACCCGTCGACCATCAGTTTCAGTCATGGGTGTCATTTAGGGTAAGGGGGCAGGGAGGGGAAACCGTCTCCCCCCCCCAAAGTTTCCGCTGTTGTGTGAAAAATAGCAGCAAGTCACTGTAGCTGCAAAATTCTGTAACTTCCACAAGGAGCTTTGGGTGTAACCCAAAAAGTCTCAAAAGGAGTTAAAACACTACCTTCAAGGGTCAAATTTCAAAACCTTTTCTGGGGGAGGACCCCCCAGCCCCCCTCTGAAATTTTAATTAATGTTATTCACTGTTTTCCGCCTTGAAAATTCTGCCGCTCGCAAGAAGCTTTTCCTTGCTACTGCAAGAGATAAAACACTAGTTTAAAGGGAAAATTTCAAAAAGTTTTCCAAGGGAGGACCCCCAGCCCTCCTCTAAAATTTTTATGTCGGTTATACAGTGTTTTTCCCTTAAGAATTATGCTAATTACAAGAATCTTTTCTCTTCAGGAGCTCCCTCAAATAGTTTGAAAAAGAGGTAAAATACTAGTTAAAAGGGTAAATTTCAAAACAATTTCCGGATGAGGACCCCCAGCCCTCCTCTAAAATTTTTACGTCGGTTAAACAATATTTTTGCCTTGAAAATTCTGCCTCTTACAAGAAGCTTTTCATTTTTAGTGCTCCCCAAAGAGTTTGAAAAGAAGATAAAATACTAGTTTAAAGGGTAAATTTCAAAAAAATTCCGGGGAAGGACCCCCAGACCCCTTCTAAAATTTTTACACCGGTTATACAGTATTTTTGCCTTGAAAATTCTGCCACTTACAAGAAGCTTTTCCTTTTTAGTGCTCCCAAAACAGATTGAAAAAGAGATAAAACACTAGTTTAAAGGGGAACTTTCAAAAAAAATTTGTGTTGTTTACAAGAAACTGTTCTCTTTGAATGTTTCAAAGGGTCTCAAAATTAGTTGAAATACTACTTTAAGAGGCCAATTTTCCAATTTTCCTGAGGGTGAACCCCAGACCCACCTTTTTTTCTTAGAGTAAACGTTGTCAAATTTTGACATGATTATCGTAATTCAAATACTACTTTTCAATGCTCGTACATAAATGTGCTCGTTAGGGGTTAGGGGATATCTCAAAATTCAACCCCCCCAAAAAACTACAGTTAAGGCGTGGCCCAGACCCCCTTAAAAAATCCTTGCCCCCCCCAACCAAAAACTGAAATGACGCCCCTGGTTTCAGAGGCACAATTAATGGCCTGTGGTTCTAATGTTTTGTTTTCAGCGACACGGTCGACAGGATAAAACAGAAGTACCTTAGATTTTATAAGCAAATCACGTGTATCATAACCATTTTTAATACTCCATATGTTATGCTATATACTTCATATGATGTTATGAAGTTTATCAAGAACGTCTATTTGCCTTTCATTGCTTTTGAAAAAATTGCATCTCTATTATACTTTTAACAAATATTCCCTACTCCACAGTTTAACGATATTTTCAACTGATACGACACATAAAATCAGCTTGAATTTGATGAGAAAATTGAAGATGCATGATTTTTGCAGTTTGTTATTCTAATTAATTCTACAAGAAAATTGATTAAAAAATCCAACCCCTAAAACAAAACACTCGTCACTATAGATGAGTGTTAACACATTCCATTAAAGAGAACAACAAAATTTGTTCACAAAAAAGGGGCAAATATTTCTCTGCTGTAAATGTTGGACCTCTTATCTGTAACGACATCGAACAAAATCCATTTACCCTTCAAATAAAACGGGAGAAATGTTCTGCGAAGCAGATCAGAATGCTAATGAATGTTATTTCCAGATCCAAAAACTTTTCCTGAAAAGTTGAAATAGGTAAAAAAATCGGAAAGACTATCTTCTGAGCAAAGTTCTCTGAAACAAAGAAAAAGGCAGTGAAGCATGAGACTTTTAGTTCATTCTGAGCTGACTTTTGGTGTCTACAATGAACGACTACAGTGTTGCCAAAGAGAGGAATAAAGAATTGAGGACTGACATTAAATATTTGCCGAGCTTGTTTGTGTTAGTTTTCCTTTTGAAGAACATGGCAGCCATTTCTAAAACAAATATTCGAAATCCTACCTCTCTTTCACAGACTTTAAAGGAAATCCCTTGAGGCTATATGCTCTTTCAGAGGATATGAATTTTAAAATTTGAAATACTTCCGTTATATAATGTTTATTTCAAAAGTAGGATTTGCCTCAGATCTAAAAAAGTTTCAAATATACTAATTTGTGTGATATTTGCGAACTAGAACTAGTAATTCACAGGAAATCAGAATGTTTAAATTAATGTAAGATATCCCTTCTGAGTAAGATAGCTTTCAATAACTCATAATTTAATAATTCAAATGAAAAGCGGGATTCCTTATCTGATGAAACATTTTAGTAGAAGTAAATATTTAAAATCCTTTCTTTACTCCGTATATTCATTATTCTTCTAATTTGTAAACCCGCCCCTAGAGATACAAATGAAAACAGCTATGGAATCGTTGTTTCCGTAGGACCAGAACTAATGAATGAATGAGAAAATATGACTAATTAATCAGAAAATAACAATGAAAACTAACAAAGTCAAAAATTTTGGTAAGTTTACTAGTTTTTATTACTAGTCCTCCTTGCGTTATAAAACTTTCAAAATATCGGCTGACGATCTTTCCACCAAGATACAGCCGGCTGACTTTTGTTTTTCTTCGAGATATTGGGTCGGCTATAATTTAACAAGTTTTTAGCCGGGAGGAAATGATTAAAAAAAATTTATTTTCTTCGTGATCGGGGGCTACCGTTCCTCAACGCACCCCACAGCTGACCTTCACGATTCTTCATGATACAACTCTCTGATGCATATCACCAATTACCGCTTGAGAGGAAACAGGCCACCAAAATCTGTAACTGGCACCCGGACAAAAAACTAATAAACCACTCAGCGCGCACTAGATACTTTCGTCATGGCGACTGAGACAAAACTATCACCCTGGCTATTGCAAGAAGCTAGAGCGCGCGCATTAGGCTACGACTACGAGACTCTTGGCCGATTGCCAAGAATCTTGTAAGCCTTATAATTCAAAATTCCTTCATACAAAAATTTGTGTTTCTTAATGAATACTATATAGAAAATTTACTCAACTTGAGCCAAAACACATCGGAATAAATGATATTCTTAAAGGAGACCCAACATCTCGGTTTGACGTTGTCCCTTAGGAGTTCCAAAGAAATTTGGGGGAGGGGGGATTTCCCAGACGCCCCTCTCTTTACGTTGTTACAAATACTGAAATATTATTACCTGCAAATTTTCAGGTCTCTGAGCCAATTTTCGACCCCGCGCCCCTCAAAAGTAGTTTTTCAAATGTTGTCATGTTTCCATGTTGGGAAAATATCAAAAATATCTCCATTTTTGCTCTTTTTAATTTTATGAGCCTGAATACTTTCCACACACAATATTGAGTTAATATTTCCATGTTGGGAAAATATCAAAAATATCTCCATTTTCTTTGTTTTTAATTTTACGAGCCTGAACACTCTCCTACACACAATATTGAGTTAAAAACCTATATATCCCCCAGATATCATTTTCCCAAGATCCTATAAAAAATATTTAATGGGGGGAAGCTTCCTCAAAGAAATTTCCTGCTAGACCTATGCTGGAAAAACATTTAATTGCATTCAATTCATTTCTAGGGTTAAAAGCGCACTCACACCGGGAAAAGAGGAAGCCCGCGGGCACTTGCGGGTGGGAGGTGATTATACATCGATGCATATTCACAATACCTGCAACGTTTTTATACTTTGATAACAATGCGCATGCGTGTGGATAATATTAACTGGGGATGAACTTTTTAATAAAATTTTAACTGGGGATAGAACCCATGAATTGTCGCGTGCTATGCAGGCATCCTCCACTGCTCCACCGGTATTTCATTAACTTTAAAACTTTTTAGAATAACTTTTAGTAGTTTTAGTTTTGTGTTCTTTTTTTGTGACGCATGCTCATTACATCAAAGTATAAAAACCTTGCAGGTATTGTGAATATGCTGAATGCATATACAAGGATATCATATGATGCTAGCTGTAATAAAATTAGGAGATTCAATAAATCTCCCAGGTGGCATTAATAAGGAAGTTGCATGTGTCAGATTTTCAAAAACAAACAAGTGTTCCGTATGGTTTTTTGTATGGTAAAATGAAATATCTAGTCAGTTTTTCAAAAAAAATGTACAGGTAATTAAATATTTGGAAGCCCAGTGGCGCAGTGGTAGCGCATCGCGCTTCCACGCCACAGGTCCGGGGTTCAAATCCCGGGCTGGGCAGGGTCCACTCAGCCTTTCATCCCTTCAGTGGGTCGATAAACTGAGGACCAAGCATGCTTGGGAACTAAACACTGGGGGTCTCACGTTAGACTGACCACCTAACTGGGACATTTGCCTAGCACCCCAGGCCCCACGGTCACGAAAACGAAGATGGGCATCGTAGGCCTTGGCCCACTGGGGCTGTTGCGCCGATGGTTTAGTTTTTTTTTTTTAATTAAATATTTAAATTTAAAAGTCGAGAAAAAACACGTGACTGAAAACGTTTATTGTTTAAACTATAAGATGGCGTCAACAATAATACCATCAACTCCATTGCTTTACAACAATGTTTAGTATAAGATGACGTCACATCCAAACTCTTGGCGTTTTCGCGCGCTTTTAAAAAGGGGATTTTTGTTAATTTTTTTGGCAATCAAAAAATTTCTCGATCGGCCTCAAATTTTGGGTAGTTGCTTATTTTTGCAAGAGGAATCGATTAAAAAAATAAAAACAAATCATGCAACTTCCTCATTCACCCCCTTACCGCAAGCGCCCGCAAGCCCTAGATTAGAGGGCACTTTTGACCCTAGGAATGAATTGAATGGTTTTCCAATAGGATCTTGGGGAAAGGATATCCCAAAAGGGCTATATAGGTGTTTAGTTCAATATTGAAAACGTTCAGGCCTATAGAATTAAAAACAAAAATTGAGATATATTCCCTATACTTAACCCTCTCGGCACCAGAACATCAAAAAAGTGAAAAAAAAACTTTTTCTTCTTCTCAATACATCCAAAAGAAGCTAGTATCTAGCTAGTATTTTCTCTTCAGAAGCATCACAGCTTAAAATGTACACATTGAGGTATAAATCATCTTGCTGCCATTTAGGAACGAATTCAGAAACCATGTAGAAGTCTCATATGTGATCTACATGAATCAGTGAAGTCACTGATGAAAAGAAAATAAATTTGCGTGCTTACATCATACAAAAATTAAGCTCCAAAGTAGGAGCCTCATATGAGGTCCAGGGTGGCGAGAGGGTTAAACATGGGAAACTACTTTTGAGGGGAGTGGAGGTCAAAAATTGGTCTTAAGACTTGAAAATTTGCAGGGAATAATGTTTTAATATTTGTAACATAAGGGGGCACCTGGGAAATTCCGAAAAAAACTTCCCAAAGGACTTTTGCAATACTCTAATGTCCCTCCTAAATGTCTCTTTTCTTTTCCTCTAAATGTCTCGTTTCCTTGAAAGTCCTGCCTATCTGTCACACTTTAAGTTCAACACAGAGAAAGACATAAATTGGACATTGTTAGTCAATACATAACAGTTATATATATATTTTACACAACTTAAGTTTTTCCTTCCTTTTTATTACTTCTGTACTGGTTCTACCCTTTCAAATTGTGTAGCTTCAAAAGACAGTCCGTCCCTCAAGATCCTTAAATGTTCAAAAATGACTTGAAATGTTATTAAGCATCAAATTTTATAAATTTTCCTTCCAGTACAAGCCTGGTGTGTTTTACCTATATATATATTTCTCAAGTAGTATTTGAAATTCTTCTGTTCGGTGACATTCTGTTTCATAAAAGAAAACCTTCTAAGTGATAGTCTAGTTCTAATTTGTCCTGATTTTTAGCTTAAAAAATCTGGTCACATTAATTTATTTACCCTTTCACAACACAGCATCGATAATAATTATTAATCATTAGATAGCTTCAAAATAAATTACAAGATGAGGTCTACTTTTAGAAGGAAAAATATTAAACACCTTATATAAAAATTGTAATGAGTAGCAAACAGTTTTTTTCTTTTTTCTCATAACAAAAAATGTTGTGGCTATCTAGACTTTCAGTTCTGGACTAGAGCCTGCAAATATAATGCAGCACAAAAATAAGCTTTCAACTGCAGACAATGAGATATTGATGACAATTCAAAATATTTAATTTATTTACGACTTCTTTACACATAATATACATTTGAAATAGAAAGGAACAGAAATCATACTGTCATGAAAGACAGTATTGAATACTGAACATAATATCATACATCTTTACATAATGGATATATCAGAAGGCACCTACACAAAATGAACAGCTTAGAAACAAAGAAATATATACAATTCTGTTTATTTGCATAGTTAATTATTTACCTGATTAGATAGACTAGATACAGCAACCCATCTTGGTTTATGAACCTGATTAATACTTGCAAGAGGAAATAATTGGTACTTAAATGATGCTATAATGAGATTAGTTGAAAATGGTTTTAGCACACCCATCACCATTTGGCAAAACAAATCACATACCACTCATTGGCTAACAGTCAGAAAATATTTTAGAACAGAAATATTTATTTAATGTTTCATTCAGTTTTCAAGAAAGAAAAACACCCTATTAGAGCACTTGGAATGTTAAGCATCTAGTGCTCCATAAAGTAGTTAAAAACTGCTAAATGTTAAGTTTTAAATGATAGAAAAAACAAACTCGGCAGATTAACTAAACAAAATGTTAGAAAGTAAAAAGTTTTTAAACAAAACATGACAACTTTGCAAAAATATTATCAGTAGTTTCTGCAACAGTATTTTTTCACACAAGTCTAATTTGCTAACGACCCATTTTTAAGTTTAGCACCATAGAACATGCATCCTTCCACAAATAATTGGTTGGATGTGCTAATCCCAAAGTAATCAACACAAGGCTTTACATATTTAGTAAATAAAGGTGAGAAATCTAAATTCTTTGCATGATAAAATAAAACTAAATACAGCTAAGACTGACAATATATTACCATAAAAAGGAAAGCTAGTTTTATAAGCCGTCTTTTAAAGATTATGCAAGAGCTTAAATAGTACAGTTTTCTACAGGACTCTAGGTTTCTAAAATATGAATAAAAAATCATGAAATTTATAAATGAAATGTAAATAGTTTAATGTGTAAGTATAAATGAGAACATGTGAAAAAGTATACAAAAAAGTTAATTATTTGAAGTGGGGTATGCCATATCACATTTTTAATGGAACAAAATTTTAAATGATCTGCATATAGTTCCAATATGAAGTTCCATAAACATTACAAAAATAACAAAGGATTGAAGGCATACATAAAGTAGAAAAATAAATTTTGAAACTGCATAAAAAAACTATTGTCTATAATTCTCTCTGACAACTATAAATATGATACTCTCATGGAAGCTATTGACTGTGCATTTCATGTGAAACTAGAATTAGACATTAAACATTTTATGTAACCATAATATTTGTAAAAAATTAATGCTTTCAAATAATTTTTTCTATTGAATTAATGTTCTCTAATGAAATATAGAGATAAACAATGTGTATAATTCAATTTTAAGGTTTTCGGTGCAATATTTTCTCAATAAAATAAGACAATTGATGTCAAGTTATTTATGCATGTTAGTTTGTGTGTTAATCTGCAATCGCAGTGCTTGCTGCCATGCTCCACAATTTCTGCTATCAGGATACCAACAATTTTTTCTTATGCAACGGCTTAAAAGTAATATGGTAAAACTTATAAAAACTGGAATGTAGTTAAAAGATTGTCTAAAATAAACAAATTCTGAGGTCCCTTCACAAAATCTACACATAAAATAGAAACAGTATAAAATACTTAATTCAAATAATGTATTTAAAATAAAGTTTTCAAAAGAAATAAAAATCAGGTTTTTAAACCCGAAATTAATGTAAATTCTATAAATTTAACCAAAAACAGATATTTTAAACACATAATATATTTTACAGTTAAACTTAAAAAAGGCTGGGTAAAATGTTAGCATGTATTAAAACTCGAATGGAAATTTTCCTTCCGTTATCCCAGTTAATAAACAGTACAAAACAAACATACATTGAGCATAATTTTTGGTTCAAATGTTCATCCAACTATACAAAATTTACAACTATACACATAAAAACAGAAAAAAAAATACTTAAAATCAAAATTCCTTTAAAATGATATGTAGGAAAAATACTTTAGCGTAAAACCACACCTACAATTGTAAATTAAGGATTCATATAGGTTGTTCTAGTAGGTAAGTAAAGTCAAATAAAGGCAGGGTATTTTTTTAATAAACATGCATCGTGAAAAATTTTTAAGCATTTCCAACAGAAGTGTCAAGAACACCATATACCATCCAAGCATTAGTACTTTTAAAACTTATTCTGAAAGTAAAAATGCTGTTTTACACTTTTTATAAGGGGTTTAGCATTCAATTCTACTTTAACAGCTTCTCATAAACGTAAATTATGTCTTTGATAAACATAAACCTACAAAGAGAAGTAAAAATTGAAGCTATTAAAAATGAATTCCTAACCACTAACTTATAGTTTAAAGTTAGATAAATATGAACTGAGACAAAAAACCACATTTTTAAGTATTATGACCATTAATGAAACTGATATTAATTAGCTACTTGAATAAGAGGAAAAATGCATCTATCATTTCGATGTACATCAATGTATCATGTTATTTGGAAGAAATTGGTATTTTTTATTTCAACCCACTTATCTTTTAAATAAAACATTGATGAAGGAAATTGTTAAGTTTTGGTATGTACCTTAAATTTAACTAATTAATTATTGGTTTTTATCTTTTCTTACAACCTCAATTTATGAATTCATTAAAAGAAAACTTAAAAAAAACACATAAATAGGGGTCAATGTTTCAGTCATTAGAAATTAGTAATTGAAAGGAAGGGAGGGAGGGTCTTTTAGAAATTAGTAGCTGAATTTAAACCTTTGGTGGACAGAGTTATTCAAAGAGAAAGAATACCTATAAAGGGCACTTTAATTTGCTTAATTTTAACATGAAGGACGGATACTTACAGAAGTTACTTGAAAATTCAAACATTACAAATAGGCACTTCTTAAAAACCACAAATTTCAAATTTTCTCCTTAATTTGTTTACAATAAGAAAATTTAATTTAGAAGAGTTTTTTGAGAGAGGGGAAAGTTTCAGATGCCAGCAGTTTTTAGTTTTTTTTTTAATTTAATAAATAGTTGAAGTGGGATTATAGAACACAACACCTAAAAGTGAACTGAAATCTGAAAGTGAATGATCAACTGAAATGATAAGATAGTTGCAGAAAAATAAACTTAAACAAAAATGTACTCCTATCTTAAGTATATTATTATGAGTAAAAGTTACAAAATACAGGGAATTCATAAGACTGGAAAAAAAGAAACATCAATCAAAAACACAGAGACAGTTGCATTCAGAATGCAATCTTAAAAATCATTCTATATAAACTTAAGGATTTTTCAGTAAACAATTCACAATATTTGACACTATCATATCAGGGGCATAAATTAAAATTTCAAGTAAGTACATTTAACCATTAAAAAGCCATGAAACATTTTTTGGATAGTTAATGTACACATGTACTTATAAAATAGAGCAAGGAATGATCCCCTACAGTTGATAAAAAAGGATTCTCACTGAAAAATAATGAAACTTTTTTTAAAAGAACTCTATACATCAATGTAAGTCAAACTCACATAAGTAAAAAAATCCATACAATGTATTTCGACACGACATTTAGAATTTTCTGTGATCCAACCAAGGTTAAACAAGATTGGATAAAGTACAATTGCCACTGACTAGTGATAACAGATTCTTGAGGACTTCATTTTTTTCTACCAAGTCTGGATTTGATTCAAGAGTCTAGAAGAAAAAAATTATTTAAATAGAAGTCCAAATTTCAAAAAATATATATACAGGGTGTCCCATTAATAATGGTACACACTTCTAGAGGGGTAGGGTACACCATAAGGATTCAGAAGTGCATAGGAACCCATGGTCCCAGACTTCATTTTAAGGGGGTTTGGGAGCATTTAAAACTAGGCTGACATTGAAACTGAAAATGGCGAATATTAATAAACTTAATTGTAACGTAATTTTCTCAAACTTTGAAGATGAATCAATTTGAACCTGCTTTGGTTTAAAGAAAGTAGAAATTAAAAAATAATATTAAAAACACTAATAAAAGTGAACACTCGGAAACAGCCAATTCTCTTATAATGACCTGAATATTGATTTAAAATTAAAAATTCGAGGAAGCCATTTTTTTTCTTCTACCTCTCGGCAGACGGACTGACAGGACTCTTTGATTCTCGTTGGTTAGATGAAAACTGCTGGTGAAATCGGCAGGTCAGAACTTCCGAAACTGCGCTTTTCTGCTCCCAGGCCTAGTTTTAGGTTACCAGATAAATGGCAAGTTACAGGTCACATTTTCAATGCAATCACAGAAAAAAATATTTCCAATATACTCATGAAGTTAAACTAAGTAAATCACATTTTAAGTCATGGTCCTTGTGAAAGAAACTCTCACTTGCCATGAATATTAGGCATATTATAATACTTATACACTTACTGTAAAAACTTTTTCAATGATGCTGTCCAGAACTTGAATGTCTTTAGCTGACTTTTTTAAATCTTTCTCAAAAGTCAAGGTTGCTCTCGTGTGTTTCTGGGCTAGCTGCTGGAGCAGTGTTTCTTTTTGAGTGACAGTGGCTTTCAATTTGGCAATCTAAATCAAATATGAAGAATTAATTGAAAAATATACTTTCAAAGGAGATTCACTTAAAAAATTATAATCCAATTTTAATTTTTATGACGCACTTGGTAGGCAACGATACTTTACTTTCAATATTTAACTTATAATTTATACTTAATAAATAATGTTCTAACCATGACTAAATATTATAACAAAAAGTAATATCCTGTTTAACTGATATCAGGAACACATGGGTAAGAAAAAGAACATGCTTAAATGTTTAATACATTTTTCCCTAAGTGTAACACAATTTTAATTAATAAGGGTAAAAGAATATAAAAATATTTTAAAGAAAAAAAGGATAATACCAGTAAAACATTAATTTATGATTGCCATTAATTCAATCATTAATTAATAATTTTACAGACTTTAAAAAAGTAAATGGATAACGTAATGAATCCTTTTAAAATTTAGTACTTAGATTCTTATTATATTCAAAAAGATAATTAGAAGATCAAAATATTCTCTTCACTGCTTGACACTGAAATTCATTTATGAAGAGCGAAATAAGGAAAAAGCATAAACTACATTTTGAGACAAATTTTCTATAAAAAATGCTTACTTTTTTAATGGACAAAATGAGGATGCTATTTTGGTTTTTTAACAATTATAGCATATGTAATGTATAAGTTAAAATATAAAACATTACAAATAAATTAATTTCTTTTGCATATTTATTTATGCCTTATTGTGAAATATTTATTTAATATTACTTCTTTTATATCCTGATGCCTAGTGGCTCAGTGGTAGTGCTTCGCGCTTCCACACCACAGGCCCGGGGTTCAAATCCCGGGCTGGGCAAGGTCCACTCAGCCTTTCGTCCCTTCAGTGGGTCGATAAAATGAGGACCAAGCTTGCTTGGGAACTAAACACTGGGGGTCTCGCGTTAGAATGACCAGCTAACCGGGACTCCTGCCTAACAACTTGCACCCCAGGGTCCCACGGTCACGAAAACGAAGATGGGCATCGTAGGCCTTGGCCCACTAGGGCTGTTGCGCCAATGAGTTTAGTTTTAGTTCTTTTATAACCTTTAAAATGTTTCCACTGAGACCAGTTGGTGTTTTGAGTAGAACAAATATCATTTGTTGATTTCCGTGGGGCGCCATGAATTTTTAAGCTAAACCTTAAAAATTCTAAAAAAAATGCTAAAAATTCAAAGCATGAAATTAAGCCTGGCTAGTTTTTTAAAACGCATTTGCAATTTTCAATACGTGAAATACGCTCTCAGAGGGGTTAAAAATATCTCTGATGACAACCCTAAAACACATATTTATTTAAAACATTTTAAAAAAGGAAAATAAAATAACTGTTTTGTTACATTTTTTCAGGAGATGCTACACTTATATTTCTGTGAACAGGACACATTGTGTGTCAGGTTCCCTTCAATAAATATTGCATCCATCTATTAATAAATAAAACTTTTTAGTTCTCTATGCACTTTTCCTTCTGCCATTCTAATTTACACTTTACCACTTCGCTTATATAATCCTTAAAAGGAATACTCTTGGCTAAAGACACAACTCAACAACTCTTTAACTTTTAATGCAGAAGAATGTAAAAGTGTTCCCTAAATAAAATTCAGATAAAGAGGAAGAGACATAATATGTATAACATTACATAATATTAAAAGAAATACAAAAAACTATTTTCTACTATGTAGAGAGAAAAGGTGGAATGAGTACAAACTTTAAGGTTCATGAATTGTATCTACTTTTGACTTGAATTATAAGTAAATTAAAATGCATAATACAAGACCTAAATGTGAGAAAATATTACCTCTTTTTTCAAATTTAGCTTGTCACAAATAGTTAAAGCATTTGACAAATGTTCACTATTTGATCCTGTGGCACTTTTGATGATTTGCTGCAAGTCATTTTTCAATTGGTTGGATAGTTCTTCATTAACAGCTTCTAAGCCATTTTTTTCTTCCATTAAGGCTAGATTTTTCTGTAAGAGGGCCTGGAAATGTTTTGTAGATATATTTTAATATACTAACATGCTGTGAGTACTTACAGTTCAGAAAATCTTGTAATTTTATTCATGTAAATTTAATGCTAAAATTTTTAAAAATCACAATATAAATGAGTGGTTCCAAATCACTAATTTGAAGAAAATCTTCCAACATGCACAAAAATGGACCATAAAAAAGGAGAGATTAAAAAGTTTTTATGTCGATTTTTTTTATTTATGCAAAGATCAAACCTGGAGAATAAAAATCACCATTAAATTAGGGAACAAAAACATATAAATTATAAAATAGTATTATAGATCTAAGTAACGGGGATATAAAGCAACTGGTTCTCAATTGTTTCTTTTCCTTACAAATTAATAATGAGGAAATGGCCAAGAAAAATAAATCTGAAGAAAATGGTGGGTTGAGTTTATGAAAAGTCAGTTAAAAATTTCAGAAACTTACTTCTTTTTCTTCCGCATAGTGTTTTTCAGCTTTCTTCAGTTGCTCTGCAAGCTCTTCCGTTTTATCATTAGCTTTCTCAACTAAATAGTCTCTATTATTTAACTCTGATTGTAATTTATACAGCTTATTTTTCCAAGAACTAACTTCATCTTGCAGAGTAACTCTGTTTAAAGAGAGAGAAAAATCAACAGTTTTCTCAACAATCCATAGAATATAAAAAATTTCTAGTTGAAAAAAAATATAAGAAAAATATTACATTCAAACAAGACTTTTTATTTCAAACAGATTATATTCATTCAAATCAATGTAACCTGCAAAAATATCCTTAAAATCATATTTAAAACAGAGAATCATGGAAATATCTCAGCCCTAACCTCTTATTCATTTTTTTATAAAATTTCAGTTCCAAATGAAAGCTCTCAATCTTTAGAAAATCATTATAGGTCACCAGGCATAGCTGCCAACTAATTTTGTTTAAAGCCGCAAGATTTTTAATATACATGCATGCATTGCTATTCCATAAAAAATCAGTCTTTTATGAACTGAAATTGAGAAAATTTTAATATATTTGCAATAATATGCATATCATTCATCATTTCAACTTTTTGTTTTTATACAATCCTGCCCTAATGCACACCTTGGATCAGTGTCTGAAGAAAATGCAAACTCAGAGCAAAAAGTAAGGAAAACATTCACAAAAAATAGAGAATTTTCCTGAAAAATGTGAAAAACCAGGAGAAACCAGTTTCAGCCATAAAATCGGAAAATGAGGGAAAACTGGAAAACTCCAGGGTAAACTGGGAGGATTGGCAGCTACACACCAGGTTCCCTCCTTTATTCCTATGAAGCCTTAAATAGCTTTTTTAAATTCATGGTTCAAGGGGTATGGAAAAATGCCTGTGGGAAGAAATAGGTAGAAAATTATGGTTGAATCCCTCCATACAGAAGGAAGGCATAATGAGATGTAGGCATGATTATTAGCCCCTAACCTTTGGAAACACTGGAGTATATCATCATTAAAAAAACAACGTATCTCACACAAGAAAAAGATTAGTATGATCCCTCATTTCATTAGTAAAATTATAGACCAAAACTAATGAAGACGCTAAAATATTTTAAAATATATTATATAAATATTTTACTCTGTTCCAAATGTTAAATGTGAGTTGCTAGTTCTCAAGAAAGATATTTTATTCCAACCCCCCCTAAGTTAAATAACTTGGTGAATTTTTACATAGTGTCCTCGTATAAGGACACTGTTCCGACAATGCTCTCTCCTAACACAGTTCTCTATGAAAAAAAGGATAGCTATACAAAATTTCAAACTGCAAATAAAAGGGTGATACAAGATAAAAAGACAGAAACTAATAGAGAAACTTTAAAAACGCTGAAAAGAAAAGAAATACAAAAAAAGAAACTGAATTTATAGTGATGGTTTCAGCAGAGATAAAATGCAACTTACTTTTCTTCATTTAAAGACTTGATTTTAGCAGAAACTTTCACTTGCATAAATTCAATAACTTTGCCCACTTTCTTAACGAGGCAATCCATTTGATTCAACTGAGACTCTAGAGAAGGTTTCTTTTCTTCTGAGAAATTCAAATTTTCAATCAACTGTACTTCACATTCCTCACTACGCTGCCGCACAGGTCGGAAAGCAGTCGCCATTCCCACAGGCTTGAAGACCCCGCTGGTCACAGGAGAGTTGTCCTTACTCGGGGAGCTAATATGGCTGATATCCCCATTCAGACTACTCAAGTTCTCTGAACTCTGAACTCTTGAACTCTTTTCAGAGTTCTGCTCAGAGGCAGATTTGGAAGGAAGCTGCTTGGCAGACTTGGAGTCGGTTTGGGCTGATTGTTCGTAAGCACGGACCATGGATTGAACCAATGAAGGTTGGCGCTCAGATTCGCTGGAAGCAGAGGAATACAATGGACTAACAGGTTCACAAGCAAAAATGTCTGGTAGAGATTTATGTGTATCTAAATATTTTTCATTGGAAAGTGAGTTGATTTGACACAGTCCATCAGAATCATTGATTTGGGTATCAGACTTTAGAATACCATTTTCTTTGGGAGGAGACTCACTCCTTTCTCCTTCGCTATCTAGATCAGCCATAATGTCTTCCAGCATCTATAAGAGTTAAGGTACCAGTTAGATAATATCTGTAAAAGGAAATCTTTATATTTAAAAAATATAAATAAAAAGTTTCAGCACAAATATTTCCAATTGTTATTACTGATTGCTTCAGAAAATTACACTTCAACCTAAAAAAAATCAAAATAATTTTTGTAAGAAATAAACGAGATGAGGGAGTTATCATTGTCTTAAGACCTATGATGAACATCATAATATCCAGCAATATAAATTGTTACTCCAAAGGGACGTATAAAACTACATTAGAATTTAATATTACTACAGAAAACCAAATAAACATAAAGATGAGACATACTTCCTTCTGAAGTGAAAGCTCACTAGCCGCAAAGTCAGCAGCTGCAGAAAGCATGGTATTTACATTCATGGACATTTGCGAAAGGTGCATGAATATCATGGTAAGTTCAGCTCCCTGACTAAGTAATATGTCTCTACAACTTCCCTGGGCCCTATCCAACTCAGCACGAAGCAACTGAATCTGCAAACTGAAAAAAAGAGCTTTTAATCAAATCAATCAACAAGGGGCATTTACTAATTGAAATTAAACTAATGAAATAAAATTGGTTTGTATTTAGCAGCTTAAACACAAAAAACTATTTAATTTGGAATATTAGCTAAACATTATGTCTGCTCATCGAATTTTTGAAAGTGTAAAGAACATCTTCTGATTTGTAAACTTCTATGAAGTGACTAACAAAACTTAAGATATATTTATGAAAAAGTAATTAAGTAAATAAAACTATAATCACCAACTAAAACTTATACAGATCAGATAGACAAACTGAAGAAGTCACCACTAATAGTAATCCCAGCAACATGGCAGCAAGCACTGTAGATTCATATACCAATTTACAACTGATAAAAGCTTTAAAAGATACTACTAGTACCTCAAAATTTTGCCTTAATCATCTCAGTCCTAAGTAGCCCAAGATTTCTATTGAATTGTATGGAGAATTCGGGACGGTAACTGAAGGGGACAGTAATTTAATAGAAGGTTTAGCTTTGCATCATTCAAGTTGCGGATAATGGATAACTTTTGGTTTCTGAAACTGGTGTAGCCAATTCAGAAAAAATTTACTGATGGCAATGCACCCTAGAATCAGAGATAGGAGAGAGTTCAAAATAGTGATTTTTCTTTCAGAATATTTAAGTTTGTTTTTGCTTTGTTACAAGTTCTAAACCTAATCTACCAATCATCCTGGATAAAGTATTCATACATTTGATACCCAGTTATAATATTCTAATATCTATAAAGAAATTAGTTTTGCTACAGAATCCTCAACTCAAGGAGTTAGATACATACTTCTTATCTTTAACTTTGGCATACAGTTTCCTGGCACGATCCATCAGCTCATTCGCTTTGCTTTTCTCAATCAGCATCTCTGCTTTGGTAGCTTGAAGTAGCATCTCAGATTCTTGATAGGCTTCCGCTGTGGTTCCTCGCTCCATTTGCAGGAAATCAATGTTTTCTCGGCATTCAACAAGGGCAGCCTGGTAATCTTGCAGCTGCTTTCCTAAATTGTCTCTGTGAGCCAAGACATCTTCTAACCTGCGCTGCTGGTCTTCCAAGGCATCTTGGCACTGCTGTAACTCCATATTCATGCCAGCCAAGTGGTTTTCAAGTTCTTGAACTTTGCCATTAGCTTCAACTAGTTCTAAAAAAATGCAAGGTCAGTTACTTACATTACTCTACAGTCCAGTGGTATGCAAGTTATATCTAAAAGAGTAAAGGGTTTGAAACCTTAGAAATTTAAAAAGAGAGGCTCTGAGGGATATGAGACATGAATAACGTGACCAGACGTCCCGTTTTGAACGGGACTGTCCCTTTTTAGAGTTACGAGTCCCGGTGTCCCCGAAATGAACTCAGGGACGCAAAATTGTCCCGTTTTCTGACACCGCGCGAAAATTTGAGTGTTTTTGACGAATTTTTGTTAATTTGTAACTACTACATTACATTGCTGAAAGTAACCGAATGGAATAATAATCTAAATGTTTCCACAAAAACTCGTTGGGTGGAAGTATTTAAATACTTTCAAGCCAAAAATCTTCAGCATGAAAACTTTTCTATTTTAATTTAATATATTTTATGTTTGCCTGCTACAAATGCTCCAGTAGAAAGATTATTTTCTATGATGAACAAATTGTAGCCATCTGAGAAGACCCAGTCAACATGAATCAAGGATTTTTTTGTAGCAAATGAAAACATTATTTTAGTTTAATCTGTTAATAGCTGGTTGGCAATTTGATCCTGTTAATATTTTTTTGATAATATATTATGTTTTTAAAGTCTGAAGATTGAGAAAGTTAACTTAGCAAGAAAATTTGTTTTAATCAAATAATTTCATAAATTAATTTTTTTTCTAAGGACTCATTTAAAAATTAAAAGTAAATGTAGGTTAAACTTTTCAACATAGGCTGCCCATACTTGTATAATATACACGAACGCGCGAACGGCGTTCGCAGAAAATTTTGCCCTCTGCAGAAAATTTTCTGCAGAAAAACTACAAAAAAAAATTTTTTTTCATAAATTTTTCTGCAGAATTTATTTTTGATCGATAAATTTTGCTTATGTTTTTCACCAAATGCTTCCATCCGCGGAATCGCGATTTTAGGAAGAATCGGAATCGCGGAAGTCTGGAAATCGCAACTTCTCCCGTTATGGAGGATTTACACCACTGCTGTAAAAGAGACATCAGCGATATTTTCGGCATATTTTAGTACCCGCTACTCACAAAAGATGGCGCTCGTCAATTGGTTTATTGGAATAACAATTCCCGTTTCTTCCGAAAATATCGCTGATGTCTCTTTAACAGCAGTGGTGTAAATCCTCCATTAGTTCCGTTTTTAAACGCTTTTATTCTACTTGCTTTTGGCGGCGTTTTACGCGTGGAATTTTAAAACTCGATTTTCGGGCACTTCCCGATATGTCAGGGCCCCGAAACTTTACACATCGGTGTAACCCTCATGACACTCCAATATCCAACCATTATCTAGTCAAACAACCAAATGATTAAGTTAATTAACGAGTATTTTTAATTAACAGAAAAACCAGAATTTGATACCTTTCCCAAGGGGCTATTCTCCCTAAACCGTGCACAATTGTTTATAAGGCATAACTTCATCATATTCAAAAGTCAAAACGAGAATTGCCCAGTAATTACGATAATTATAGACGAATAATCACTTTTTTCTTTCTGGATGCTTGTACATAATATTTTAGGCACTTCCAAACGATATAAAGTTCTGAAACTTTGCACCGTGGTGGAAACTCGATGACAATGCAATATTCAATCATCAACTAGTCAAAACCTCCGTAATTTAGGTAATTAACGAGTGTTTTTAGTTATCCTTTAAATTCATATTTGAGACATTCCGTGAAGCCAATGGCTCCCAAAACCTGTAAGATAATATACTAAGTATATAACTACAATATTTAATCTTCAAAACGTGATTTTTTACCTTCCAATTAACAATTAAGATAATTAGCGATTTAAGATAATAACCGCGAGAAAGAAATCGCCAGAAGAGCGAGAAATCGCCGAAAATATCGCCGAAAATCGCCGAGAAGAAAAATATGTTCTTTTATAATTTATTGACTACTGAAAAGACTGGATGGTACTGTTTGCTCCTTGATACACACACACTAATTCTGAGTTTCTTACGATTGTTTTTTTTATTTTATTGAATGCTTTCTTTTTATTGTGAATCTTTTTGATATCGATGGATTTCATCGGTGTCGCGAAAAAACCGTTCAAAACAAAAACCGTTCAAAAAACAAAAAAATTCGTAGCTTTACACATGCAATAAATTTGATTGTTTTTTATTGAACGGTTTTTGCATTGAACGGTTTTTTCGTATATCCATTTCATCGGTGATTGAGCGGATGCGAGGAATATATTCTTTGTGCGAGGTATTTTTCTTGCTCAGCTCTGTTATTATAACGTACCCAGCAAAATTAAATAGATTTTAAAATTAACTTTGGAGTTGATTGTCCTGCTGAGTCGTCAGAGGATTGTTCTACTTTGTCAGATATGTGACAATTTTTTTGTTATACATGAAACTAAAATTCCATCCTAACATAACATTAAATATGGTTGAAATAAATACATTTTTTCTTGTGAGTTTTTGTTAAAAAGTACCATGACTAAAAAGTAGAAAATAAAATAAGTAAAAAAAAGATTTTTTAAAAAACGCTTTTATTGAAGTGTTCTAAAAGGTCAAAAATAATTTTTTCGGTTTGACAAATAATTTATTGGGAAGTAGAAAATAACTTTTTGGTAAGTAAAAAAAACTGATTTTCTAATCACTAAAAATAAAAGCGTGGGCGCTAGTCATTCTTAATTCACTATATATTCTAACTTCTTTATTCTATGTTCTATGACGTTAGATTTACAAATTTCTCATTCATGAGTTTTGAGTGGGATGGATTCACTTTAAATTCCCTGTTAGGTATTTTTATTTATATAAAATTATACATAAATGCCGACGTAATGGTCTGGTCGTTAGAGCATCTGACTGATGCAAAGCCGTACGTCTGGGGTTCGAATCCCCGTTTGGCAAGGATGTTAGTGTCACTGTCCTGTAAAAAAAATTAAATTTAAAAAATATTAAAAATTACTAGCGCCCACGCTTTTATTTTTAGTGATTAGAAAATCAGTTTTTTTTACTTACCAAAAAGTTTTTTTCTACTTCCCAATAAATTATTTGTCAAACCGAAAAAATTATTTTTGACCTTTTAGAACACTTCAATAAAAGCGTTTTTTAAAAAATCTTTTTTTTACTTATTTTATTGCTCGCGGAGTTTACCGTTTCATCCGCGATGCTTTCTTGGACGGCCGCGGACGTTAAGGTGAAGTCGGCTTCGTATCACGTTGTTATTGTAATGTAGAAAAAAAAACTTTACCGTAGTTAGAAGCCAACAAGTCCGGAAGTAAAAAAATGGCGATTTTTCGCGAAAGTTCCGTTTTTCTGGCTTATGAGGTTTTTGTAAGTTGCAAAATTTTTGAAAGGCTACTTTGAGAAGCAACTTAAGAAAATAATTCAGTTTTTTTTAATCGAGTTAGATTATAACCTGTATTACATATCTGATATGATTTGAGATTCTAATAATACTTTTAAAAATTCATTTGACTTTTTCTTCACTTAGCAAAAATTTTATTGGTAAACAAATTTAGTAATTTAATTATATTTAAAGTAATCCATAAATTATCCTAGTCTTTAACTGATTTCCTAAATTTTCATCTGATTTTAGTTGCATTTTGGTTATTTTCAAGCAAATGAAGATAACGTGATGAGGATGTATCTTTCTTTGTTTAAAGATATTTTTATCTAGACTATCAATATTAATGACTAGTTTAATGCCAGTTTAAAGTTCTTAAAATCCTCCCGAGTATAACCCAGTTAAGAAAAAAAAAGAAATTTTTCTTGTTAAAATTATTTGTTTCACACATTAAAAAAATTATACATAACTAAGCTCACGCGCTTTTTCCTCTTTTTTTATCTTTAGATAAACTCATCCCTGCAATTTGGGTATTTCAGTAATAATGTTTTCTTTTTAGAGAGTGATATTTAAAAATGTGTAAGGGGCCATTCATTAATTACGTAAGGATGATTTTGGCAATTTTTGACCCCCCTCCCCCCATGTAAGGGTACATAAGATTTTTCAAACCCCTCCCCCCTATTCTTACGTAAGATTCCATTATGTTTTTCAAAATAATAAAATGTTAGAAAACTCTCCGTTTGACGTAAATCAAAGATTTTTATTTTCAACAGATAAGTAATATTCTTGGTGTGACTTATATATTACTATTATTTTATTATCTCTTGATTAGAAAAATTGGAATTTGTTTATATTAACCAGGAAAATCTTACGTAAGAATTGGTTTGACCCCCCATCCCCCAAGTAAAGGTATGTAGAGATTTTTCCAACCCCCCCTCCCCCTCGGGACCCTTACGTAATTAATGAATGGCCCCTAAATTCCAGCAGAAAATTTTTTGGAAAAAATTTAACTTCGCAGAAAGGTTTTTATTTTATACAAGTATGAGGCTGCCTAAGAATTCCTATGGAATATATAGACAGAATTGAAAGGGATAAAGAAACTGGTATATTAGTGAGTTATTTAAAAAAATATTTAAGACATGGAATGTATGACATTCAGGGAGGAATTGAAAACCTAATAACTGGTAAGTTTTGAAAACAAACAAGTTATTATAATTTCTTTAATTTACTTACCCTTATCTTTTTCTTCTAATTTATTAATTAGATCGACGATTTGTTGTGAAGCCCCATTATTTGGCTCATCTTCAACTAATTCAGAATTTAAAACCTAAAAATGTAATCATTTAATTAATTTTGTTAATAAAAAAGAGACAACAACAGAAACATTGATTTAACTGCTATCGCAGTGTAATTAACTGCTATTATATGCTTGCATTTCAAATAACTACTGAATCTAATAGAAATAGAAATGTAAATACAGATATAATACAGGGGTGCATAATATGTTTGAATGCCTGAACGAGGTTCGGGGGAAATTTAGGACGTTGTGGGGAAATTTTCGCCTGAGTTTATATAAAAAACCTACAAATCCAAGTTATTATTACAAGCAAATATTTTGGCTGGTGACAATATGGATCAAATTCTACGAAATTCCTAATTCTACTATTCCTTTCAAATTCTACAAAAATTAGGTGAAAACTACGGAATTATGGACGATAGTGAAAAACTTTAGACCTTTGCCGAAAAAACAAGTTTTAGTGAATACTTGGAAGTTGGTTTTTCATGCGTTTTGATTGATATGCAGGAAAAACAACACATCTACGACAAGATCGGTGAGTTCAACTCAAAATCGTGTTCTTTTTTAATCACAACAATAATTTTTTAAATTAAAATTATAAAGTTTAGTTAAAAAAGATAGACTTACTGTAAGACATTTTTGAGCTAAGGGGACATGTATGTAAAGAGTTCCATAATAACTGAAACATACGCAGTATTTGGTAATTATTTAGCATTAAAGAAGTTCAGCAATTATATATTTTACAATAAAAACTATTTTTACTTTTTAGAATTAAACTATGGGGTCATTTTTGGTGAAATTTTGATGACAATATAGACATTTTTTGGGGAAATTCAGACAAAATCAATAGTGTTCTGGGGAAATATTGGCCCTTGAAACCGTTTCCGCACCCCTACATTTCACTTATAATTTCCTTTTTCTAATCATTTCATACTCAATTTTTATTACAATAAAGTAAAATTGTATAAGCATAGTATTTTAATATAATAGTTTTACTTGTTCCCAATATTTTTTCTGCAATTTCCTATTTTCTTCTTGAAGCCTGAGAACTTCAATGCGATAATTCTGCAACAAAGTCTCATGACCTTGAGATGGGTGATGACCATTATCAGTGGAAGGGGAGCCATCAGAAGAATTTTCTGGTATCGAAGCTAAATGAGAGTCCGACTGTGACAAATGCTGTTGATCTCTACGCAAGTTTGTCACTGGATGAAAGGTTCCATTTTCTAATAATTGCATCCGAAGACGAGCATGTTCAACCTATAACAAGAACACAATGAAAGGATGATTCATGACATACATTTGCAGTGGTCTATCTAAGGCAATAGCATCAAAAAATACACATTTTTGAAAAAAAAAGTTCACTAGGAAGCTATATTCTCTTAATAGTTAAATTTTTAGCTCGTATAGTTAAATTTTTTTTGTTTTAAATGTTTAAAAATTATCTAGATGTAGTTTTGAGCTTAAATTTTCACAAAATAGGTACCTCTTAAAAAAACCTAGACCAGGGATGGCGAACTTTTTTTTATTAGTGTGCCATTTATATTACTACAGTTTATCATTTTCAGGTGTCTAGAGTGCCACTTGTATTTATTTTCAAAAATCTTCTTTGAACCCTTGGAAAATGAAATCTCCTTTGATGGCCGATAGTCTGAAAGAGGAGTTTACAAGTACTAGAGGGCTGCAATCCAAAGCACAAGTCTAGTGCTGCATCGCAAAGTAATCAGGCTCCTTTTACACATGCATATATTATTTAGCGAGGGAGGGACGAATATTATTTTGATGGTGAGAAGATAATACTATACGTATTTTTAAAAAATTCAGGGTATACATAGATTTATGGACCTACCTGTCAGGCCACGGGGTAGCTGAGATACTCCCTCTGGGGCCTGATATTAGCTCAGGCATTTCCAGCGGTTTCTTCAAGAAGAAGACTACTTTGTGAGTGAATATTTTAAGGAGAACTGTATATATATAGTTGGCAAAGGCTTGTGAAGGGGACTTTTTTAGCAATGTATGCTTTTAGATTGTTTACTTGATTTAGAATTTTAGACGTTTTTAGAGATCTAATAAAGTACCCTGAAATTCCCCTTGGTGCAACGAGCAGTTATGGGGGTTCGATCAACATTATAATAAGGGGGCAGTATCCAAAACTGAGGTTAACTATCATGTTTAGAGAAATTTACAAAAACTTTCTGGGGGAAGATCCTTTTACGTTAAATTTACAATTAAAAGAGGTAGGGCGGACCTGGAAAAAGTACCCGACCTACGGGAAGCCCCTGCCAGCTCCATAGGAGCAATACATAAGGTTTGGGCAAATTTTATTAGGTTCGGGGGAAGGTTACAACTTTTTCCAGGTTCGAGGTAGGGGGAATCTACATATCCAATAAATTTTTGAAAAGTGGTATCTTCACACATTGTAAGGGGCCGTTTAAATATTACATACTAATTTTTTGGGTCATTTTTAACCCCCTCCTCTCCTTTTGTCAGCAAAGATGAGCAAACCACCCTCATAATTAAGTAAGAAAACTGACATCAGGCAGCCCGCCACTAGACTTGTGCTTTCAATTGCGGCCTTTGAGTGCTTGTAAATTGGGTAAGTTAGAAACTCCTGTTTTTGACTATCACCCATCAAAGGCGGGTTTTATTTTCCCAAGTTTTAAAGATCATTATAAAAATAAATATACAAGTGGCACACTAGACACCTGAAAATCATAAACGGTGATATAAATGGCACACTAATGGAAAAAGGTTCGCCATCCCTGACCCCTGATTTTAAAATCTGGTGGATCACATTAGAAGTTCATATAAACAATTAGGAGAGAGAGAGGTTATATTTTGAAACACAGGTGATTTAGAGTGAAAAATCCTGAAAAAACCATGAGTTGGTAAACTTTCTTATTTTTAAACCAATTTAAAATAGAGAAGCATATCAAATGCATCCACAATGCAAGGGAATCAACCAATACTTTATAACCAGGCCAAGGAAACCTTACCATGAAAAATTTGGAAGCATGGCTTAATGCATTGCTAACATTGGCACAAGAAACTTAAAAAACATACTGTTTGTAGTCATATTAAAAATACTTTTCTAAAATTAAAAATACAGTAAAATCACTCAGGAGCAATCACCTTTGATTGTGTATAAGGGGTTATTAAGAAGGGTGGTCGTAATGTGGTAATATAATATATACTCCTGTTCATAAAAAATGCAACACCAAGAAGGAATTGTCCGATCAACTTGAAATTTTCAGGGTATGTTCAGTATGGTTTGATTATCAAATTCAGAGCTATAGCGCATGCGCGAGCTGAGCAGTGTCTTCTCAACCACTGATTTATTCGTATATTTGGGGGGATGTAACGGGATGTTAAGGGCTTGTAAGAAGGTTGTCTACCGTTGATTATCTTGTCATTAGATGTTATTATACCCCTTAGACCTTAACGGATGTCATATGAACATTTAACAGAGTTTTAAAGAGGATTAATGTTAGGCCTCCCGGAGGGGTGCTTTTCCCACTGTTTTACGGCTGGTCAGATGAAGGGAAACCGGACAATATTGATATGGGTTTGAAAGCAAAGGTCCAAAAAGGGTAAGGCGAGTTGAAAACTGTGGTTGGACCCCTTGTAGTCACGTCAGCACGGGATGAAAGAGGCTTCATTCGCATGGCAGTGCCGGATCATTGAGTGACTTTTCGACATGTTTCAAACTGTTAGAATACTGCTACAGGTCTATCATTGTCTGCTCCATCAGTTAATCGGTCATCATTGCATCAAAATTCACCAAGTATTGTTTTTTTGTACAGTGCTCCATCGATGGAATTCCATCGGTGCATAAAGCTACCATGGGATTCACAAAAAATATTTTCGCATGATTACTGATAAACAAATGGTCCTTTTAAAGAAATCCCCCTTCAATTTTGGTTAACATGACATCTAAATTGGGTTTGGATGCTATGCTGAAAATCGCAATTTTTGGAGTGTTTTATCTTGAGTCTGTGGTGAAGAAGAGAAGTGTTATGACCTGGAGCACTATTGGGTATTGTGGGGATTCGATAGATTATCAATATAAATGACCCCATTAATTAATGATTCAAAAATACTTTATTGAGGACGAAAATATTATACGTCTAGCATCCTAGATATTAGGCTCCCGACTGGGGGTTGCTACATTTCCCAGAGGGTTTAGATCTTTGGCTGTGGTGAGGATTTTATCTCCCTTTTGGGGACTCACCACAGTATCATGGGCAACCTCATTAGATAAAAAGTGAGGGCAATCTCATTTCTTAAAAAAATTTATAAAAATTTTTGGAGCCAAAAGTTATACCCTACCTTTGAAGCGATCCTGAAGTTGTAATTCATAAGAACAAATCCCGTACCCATGATTTTTGGAATGTTCCAAACTTACCTTACATCCAATAAAGACAGTTTCTTTCTCGACAAATTTTTTCATCCAAAATTTCACCTATGGAGCTCGACTAAAACTTTGTTGGTTTGTCCTCATGCTTAAAATGTTTGTTATGTTGCCAATATTGGCAAACATTGGGTTCGGGATGAATCTTAGATGAAAATCACCTCCTCAGTCAAAATTTCAATCTGTTTGATTTAATGACCTGTCGTATAGAGGCTCTCATTGCAGCGCGTATGGAAGACATTAAACACTGATTTTCGATATTAAATTTTATTCCTTTGTTCTGAAAATTATATCATTTATTTGTATCCACAAAGATCACTTTCTGTGTAAATTTCATCAAAATCTAACAAGTTCTTCATGGTGTTGCATTTTTTATGAACAGGAGTATATAATGTAGTATAAAAGCTTACCTGTAGCTTTTCATGTTCCTCAGTTAGCCTCTTAAGATGTGAAGCCAGGTCTGAATTACACCAGGAATTAGCATCTTGAGAGTGACTTTTATCACTGTACAAGCTGGTTGGGGAGTCAGAAGAAGGAGTGCGATGGGTGTCGCCAGCTCCCTCCCTTGCCCCTCTACCCTCAAAATGCTTTGTTGGGGAGAAACAGGGCTTCTTATCATCGTTCAAAGGCTTAGGTTTCACAGAAGAATTTTCAAGGTTTTCACTACTCTTTGAAGTGCAGAATGCAGGCTTGGGCTTTAATGCTGGCTTTCTGAAGACAGAAAAAGGAGGCTTGCTCACAGTGGTTGCCGTGGTTGTTTGAGTCCTTGGTACTCTAATGCTTCCATGGCGAGTTAGGGTGCTTGTTCCTGGTTCAAGTTTAGGTTTGGAAGAAGATAACCTTAGGCTTTTGGAACGCACAAGGGAACTTTTGGATTGGTTTGGGGCTAGAGTGGGAGGAGCATTTGGAAGTGGGTTCCCAGGCATAGTTTTAGCAGTTTAAGGAATGTTTGCAAACTAAAAAAAATAAAATTCTAGTAAAGAACAGATCAAACCTAAAAACTAACACTGATTACAGAAATTTTGGTTCAATTCCCTTAACGTTCTCGATAAATACCGCCATGCTCTTTTGAACGCTGTATATTGAAATGTCAACAAATTTTTCTGACTTTTATTGATAACTTTGACTTACTTGACTTATCCCTCGACCACTCCATTACTGGAGCATAGGGCCTCCGTCATGAGTCTCCACCTGACTTTATTGTTGGCAAGATGTTTTGCTTCCCTACATGTCACTCCAATATCCTTTAGTTCTCTCTCAATTGTCCTTCCCCATGTTGTTTTAGGCCTTCCCCTCTTTCGATGGCCCTGGGGGTTCCAGTCAAAGACCTGTCTAACTTTTATTGATAACTGAACAGTTATTAATCTAACTAAACATTTTAATCTATGAGTTTGAAATTATTTAGCAATATTTCTCGTTTTTGGTGCCTAAAAGAGCATGGCGCTATTTAGCAGCTATTTCCAGTAGGCGACCTTTCTTTAGAGAAAGAAAAGGAGGCTTGTATCTCCTATAATATACAATTGGAACTGTATATTTTCAAATAGGGGAGACAGAGGAGGGATGGGACATTTTTTACAAGAATATTTTTTCAAATTTAGTTTTCCTTGTATAAATTTGATATTTTCAAAATAACATTTTGAAGCACTTTAACAGGTTTAAAAAATATAACCAATGTGATAGCAAACAAAACTTAAGATTCATAGACGAATTAAAGTAACTCTAAAAATGTCTCATCCAACCCCAGTGCCAGGGTGGGACATGTTTTCAAAATTAAAATTTATGATTAATTTTCAAATATATGGTTAAAAATCACAAAGACAAAAGTATTTTACACATTCAATAGATTTATTGCAAAAAAACAGTTATTTATCTTATATTTACTTTGGAAAAATCTAACAAGTGAAAAATACAAAATAGTTAAAATTCTTCTTTAATCTAAGAAAAATATGTATTCAACTGTAAAACAGTTCCAAAACAAAGGTATCTAAAGAATTGTATGCAGTTAAGTACAATAGCTTTATTAGGAATTGGGCCATGTCCAATCCCAAATCATGGTGTTCCATTCCACCCCGATAACAACAGTTTTAAAAAATAGGTTCTAACAAAAGAGCTATGGCTTTTAGGCTTAACACAAGTTTTTATTCATTAAGAATATATTATTCCGTTTAGAAAACAATATAAACCATAAGAAAGCAACTAAGAATGAGATTTAAAATTTACTTTAAAAGTGTAATACTTAGTTACTTTTGCTATAGTAAAACCATCTTTTTTATTCAGAAATTTGTAGGAGCTTGCAACTAAAACAGTAAACAGCAACAAGTATGAAGCTACGGTGGCTTTACCTGGTGGAACACTCAAAAACTAATTTAATTTTTAATTATAAGGTTTATTGAAGGTGTCCCATCCCTCCCCAGTCTCCAGACCTGGAAAAAGTGTTCGAACCTACAAACCTGGTTCGGGGGAAGCCCCTGCCAGCTCCATAGGAGCAATACGTTAGGTTTCAGCAAATTTTGTTAGGTTCAGGGGAAGGCGAAAGTTACAACTTTTTCCAGGTCTGCTGGTCTCACCTTCAAGTTTTGAAACTGCTGTAATCCGTCTACGCTTAAAATGAGTAAGTTTCATTGAAATATATTTGAACCCTTAGATCAGCGTTACTCAACCGGGGTTCCGCAAGGCTTCCGTGAAGGATCCGAAAATCTTTTTTTTGTACATTTTAGGATAACCATAAATAAATTAAGGAACAGCCAGCCAAATGAGAGCCAGTGTTTTTCCGTTGAACATTTTCTTCTGCTTCCGTAGCCTTTTGGTGTTCTACGAAAAGAAGATAAACACTAGCTTGAAGGGGAATTTCAAAACAAATTTCTGAGGGAGGACCCCTAGCCCCCTTAAAATTTTGATGCTAATTACATTTCCCCCTTGAAAATTCTGTGTTTTACAAGGAACTTTTCTTTTCAAATGAAACTGAAGGGGTCTTAAAATATGCTGAAACTCTACTTTAAGTGGCAAATTTCAAAACATTTTCAAGGGAGAACTCCAAAATTTCCTTAAAAATTTTGAAGCCTGTTATACAGCGTTTTTCCATTGAACATTCTGCTGTCTCAAGAAGCTTTTCTCCTTGGGTGTTCCACAAAAAGTTTGAAATGGAGATAAAACACTAGTTTAAAGGAGAATTTTCAAAATAAATTCTGAGGGAGGACAAAACAACAAGAAAAAATATTGTTGCATGGCAGTGGCGTATATAAGGGGGGGGCGAGAGGGCCCTCCCCCCCCCCGAAATTTGGACTAGGCATACCAAAACACATTAAAACCCTGTTATTTTGGGTAAAATTTTTAAAAAATTTCTGGGAGGGGACCCCCAAACCCCCCTTTAGTACATGAAATTGTATTATTTTTTATTATGCTTTCATGAAAGTTATAATCCTACCTAAAAATGTATGTATGAAATTTGGATTAAATTTACAAAAACAATTTAAAACCCAGTTTATTGGGTCCAATTTCTAAAAATTCTCTGGGGCAGGACCCCCAGACCCCCCTTTCCTACTTAAAACTTTATTGATCACAATTTTTATGATATTAAGTTCTCTTGAATGCAAATTTCACCTAAAAATGCATAAAAAAGCTACGTTAAACCTATTTTAATTATTGGAGGTATTGAGTATTACTTTTGGGTCCCTCCTGAAATAAATTTCTATATACGCCAATGTTGCATGGACACGAGGGTTCCTCGGAACTTGGACTTTGTCAAAAGGGTTCCGTGAGAGTAAAAAGGTTGAGAAACGCTGCCTTAGATCAAATCCAACCTAAGTATCTCCCACAAACGCACGCCCGCTTGAAGGTTAATATTAACATCAAAGTAAAATCTGCTTGCAAAATGGTAATACAGGGATATTTTTGGTGAGGATGAAAAATGTAGGTACTCTTCCAAAATCCGGGCGCAAGCGATAAAGTCACCAATAATGATGCTTCTGTTTCAGAAGGTCATGTGTGAGCTGTTGCCAAAAAATTTGCTTGGCGAGATTTGTGCCGGTATTCTGGAAGAGTACCAAAATATAAAAAAAGTATCAACTCATAAATTTAACTCTTTTATTAAGTATATCTAAGCTTGAAATATTAACCCATTAGCGCCCAGTGATCTATTTTTAGATCTCTAAACATAGTGTCATAAATTATCTTTAAAATGTCCTTAAATTCATCCAACAGAAACGAAACTGCACGTATGGCAAGAGAAAACATCCCATAATTCTAATACCATGAGTTTTTTGTATTTGCTTCATTTATTTTGGAACAGTGATGGGCTTAAGTTTGTCTCAGAGTATCATTTTGCAGTTTTTTCATCTTCATTTACGTTTTTTAAGAAAACAGTACATTTATACCACTAAATGAATCCTTTTCCAGTTTTACTTTATCTTTATAGATGTAGCTATTGGGATATAATGCAAAGTTTAGTCAAAAACAATTTATTTAGTGAAAAATCAAGTACAAATACTGCTGATCTAAAAATAGATCACTGGGCGATCAGGCTTTCATTTTTTCTGTGTTGCTTACAATACGAGTACAGTAGAACTCCAATTATCTGAACTCCAACTATCCGAATCGCCGATTATCCGAATCAATTTCAGAATTAATAAAAAAAATTCCGCCGCGAATTTTGCTGTTTTTAATATTCTTACCCACCTTACCGGTTAGTTCAGTGTCCCGGGCAGCTCAAAAACAGAGATCGATTCAGCTTATGGATCGATTCAGCGAGCAACGTCTGGAGAGAAGAGCGAAAAGGGGGATTTCTGGACATTTTCGCTTCGCATCCCCCCTTCTTACGAAAACAAAAATATGTAAAGAACCAGCTTTGGTAGGAAATTTAACGCTCTTTCATGTGGTATAAATTTTTTTTTGATAAAATGGTTGTTTCTTGTGTTTTTAAGAGGTAAGCGTGGGCACTTTTTACCTTTTTGCAGAATGAAAAAGTTTCACTTCTTTTTAACGCGCTCTAACGAATCTTGTTTTTGTCAGAAAACCAAAGTCAACTAGTGAATTTTGTAGAAAATTTAATGAACTTTTAGGTGATATAAATTTTTAGTAAGTTACAAGCGTCTGTTAAGTTTTATTTGAGGTGGAAGAGCACGTTTTCCGGTTTTCCGCAGAAAGTAAGAATAATTGCTGGTTTTCAGAGCGCTCTAGCAGCAGAACCTCTCGTTCGAAAAACAAAATGAGACAATGCATCTTATAGGAAATTTTATGTACTTTAATTTGGTGTAGTGTGCACTTTTGAAAAATTAATTTTTGTTTTAGATACAGTTAAAATAACAGCAGAAAGTATAAAATTTTTCAGGTTTTTTGTAGTTTTTGATAGGGAGATGATCTTTTACGGAAAGGAAAACTTGAAATTCGGATTCAGCACTTTAAAATACACATAAAAACGATCATTATAATTTTTTTTACAATTTAATACACGAATTTCATATTTTGCTTGATTTTCCGTGAAATTTACCAATAAAATTGTAAAATAATATTTTTTTTACTTAATTTATCATTCTTAATCATCAATTCATTATAAAATTCCTTTTTCATTGGTAATATACCAAAGATAAAGCGATGATCGGAGTTAGACTTGTAAGATGGTTCAATTTCGCACACGGCATTACTCCCCGTTTTCGTTTTCCACCCTTTTCCCTCACGACAAAATTTGAAAGTTATAGACGTTTTCTGTACAAAATAAAATTATCTTTCACGAGGTATAATTTTTTTCCTATAAAATTCTTACTTTTTGTTTTATAGAAGCTAAAAGCGAGCGTTTTTAAATTTTTTGTAGAACGCCCAAAAAATAGCTGTTTTTCAGCGTGCTCTAGAGGTAGAACCACTCATCGCAAAATCTAAGTTGATTTGTCCTTTTTATAGGAAATTTTATCAACTTTAATTTTGTAACTGAAGTTTTCTTCGTGAAACCTATACTTTTTGAAATATAAGCAAAAGTCTGAAAAAAACTAGAAAATTTTACGATTTTTTGCGATTTTCGATATGAAGCCGACCTCTCACATGCCAGCAAACTTCATATTCGTAATCAGCGACCTCGAAAACATATAAAACTGTCGAAAAAAAAACTTCTATACAAATGTTTTGAAAAAAACACGGATTGACTGGACTATTACATATTAACGCCACTGCAGCTACAGATTTTGTGGTTTTAATAAAGATTATTTCACCATGGCCCGTATTCTTAATTTTTACTGCTATTTAAATGAAATTTAAGAAACTTATAATATGTTTGTATATAAAAAAAAGAAAATTTATTTAAGAAGAAGCTGCTTTATAATATGAAATTGAAAAAGCAAATCACATCAAATTTTGTTACTCTCAAGAAAATAGACCAGCTGTGAAGCTTCAATGATAAATATTACACTCATACATAATGTAAAAAAAACAGGATTTCCCCATTACTTCTGCCAGTCATTAGTCAAAAAATCGATGGGAAAACAAGTTTTGCAAACAAGACAAAACTGCTATCAAAAACCACTCAAATTAGGAAAATGAAACACAGGAAGAAAGGCCTCGAGCTTAAAAGAACTGCAATATGCATTTCAACTTCAAAAAAGCAGGAAGGGTAAATTAAGTTTTGGATGATGAATTGGCTGAGTTTTCAAAAACGAATAAACATAACTTGAAAATACAATTGTGTTATTTTTTTAAAGCCTAACCAACAAAATTTGTTCATAAATACTACAGGTAAATAATTAAAACACGTGAAAATCATAAACCGTAGGAAAAATCTTAGCGAACTAATTAAAATGTTCCATGCTTTTATACAAAGAAACTTACATTATGTGCCACATAAAACAGAAATTAATAATGTAAAATAGAGAAGAGTTTCAATTTTAATCGACATAAATTGTGTCAAGAAAATTTACCGTAAAGCGGGAAACATAAACATTCAACTCACGTACGATCATTTCTTGGAGCCAGATCATGAGAGAAAGAAACAATACAAAAATCAAACAAATTCTGGAAATACTCAATTCACCTCACTTCAGCTTATTGAGAAATAACGGGACCGAACGGGACTAGTCGGGTAGTTAACGGGTCCTTTCAATTGGAAAAAAGTGAAAATAAACACATGCATCCAGTCTTAATCAATGAAAATTGAAAATCTGAAATAAATCAAAGCGTGTTTCGGAATTAGCTATAGCAATCAATTCGGTTTATAACTATTAACTTAAAATATAGAAAGACCTCAATTTTTCTTTAAACTTTCTTCAATCTCTTTCTTCTTTGATTTTGTTTTAAATAAGGCCGATAGGAAACTGCAGAGGTGATTTCTGAGGTCGCAGGTTTAAAAGTTATAAGTAAGTATTTTCTCCACAATTCTGTGTTTTTGTTCAATTATGTTATGAATTTTCATCATATATATACATTCTTTTCGTAAAAAAAAGCTTTGCAAATTCAATTCCACAAATAGTATGCGGACTTTGCATTCTTGTAAATTTTTAAAATTTTGTTAGTACCTATTCATTGATTCAGAATTCAAAATCAATAACACTTCATAATTATACCTATGTTGAAGCTATAATAAGCAGGGGCGTAGCCAGAGGGGGGGATTTGGGGATATATCCCCCCGAAACTCAGAAAATTTCCTTTTTGACCATAGAAAACCACTAAAAATACCCCATATCCCCTCCCGAAATATCAACATCCCCCTCCGAAATTTTTTTCTGGCTACACCACTGATAATAAGTACCAAACCAATAACCTTTTCTTCTCAAGAAAAATCATACCATAAAAACAAATCTATAAACATAAACTGTTCAAGCCCCTTTATCCATTTTACCCAATTCTATAAACTGGAAATCTTGATAATATTATCAAGAAATGTTAAGTATTTAATTTTTACTTGTTGAAACTAGACTACGACTTAAGGACTCTCCGACCTGCTGTCTTTGTGACTCTGGACGACCAATGGACAGTTGCCATATCGACACGTGCCTTGCACTTAAAGATTTTAATTGTATAGTTCAAAAATATTGGGAAGCCAGAAGGCAAATGACTTAATTGTCAAAGCCTGGCATTGTAATAAATAAATACAGCTTTAAAAAGAGTCCTCCAGCTGCCATGTATACCCACAACCATACCCATATAATATACACGAACCCGCGAACGGAAATATAATTAATTATTTTAAGAATTATATTAGATACATAATTATTTTAAAGAATGCGTATCGTGACAAAGGAGTCTTAAGTTTTTTTTAAATTACTTTAAAACCAAAACAGACCCCTCAGTTTTTGTTCAGAAGCTTTTCCTGTGTCTATAATGGTATAAAGTTTAATTTTAAAACTATGGAAATTTACCTGTACTACAAAGAAGTTGAATGTTTAAAGTATTAGAAGCATTAGAAGTTGAATGTTAAAAGTTTTGGTACTTACGTACTGTGTCGTCGACCTGTGAAGTTTAATTTGGAAACGTCATCTAAAGGTGGCTTTAACGTCAATATTAGAAGTAAGTGACGTCATAAGTCAATAAAGAGCGAAAGTTATTGCCAGATCGAGTTTCCAAAAACAAGGCCACCAAATAAACGATTTTTTTTGTTATATTTTAAATAACTAAATACAGGGCTCGATTTCTAAAAAAAGAGGTACCGGAACAGTAAAAACTAAAAAAGCGAATATTTTTTAATACAAAAACTTAAGCATTTACCTATTTTTAAATTTAAATTCACAAAATAAACTCAAATGAGTTGTACTAGGTTAGGAAGAGTGTTCCAGGGGGTGCCAAATAGGTCCGACAATATTCGTGGGAAATTCAGGTAGTTGTTGGGAAATTTTTGCCTAAGTTCATAAAGAAAAAACTCTACTATTCCAAGTTTTTATTAGAAAAATATTTTCGCTACGGACAATATCATATTCTCCAAAAGCGTGCGATAATTAGGTTACAATTACGGATGTATATCGAAAATCTACGGATATCGCTAAAAAACGAGTTTCCCTAGCTAGTGAATACCTGAAAGTTGCCTTTTCCTTCGTTTCGGCTGAGATGCAGAGAAAACGATGTATCTATGATGGGTGTGGGGATTTTCATTAAAAATAGTTTTCTTGTTTTAATAACAACGATATTTTTTGTCTTTATAGGGACATTTTAGGGGAAATTTTGAAGAAAATTTGGGGAAAATTTCGGAGAAAATTGTGTTCAGGGGAAGTATTGGGCCCTGGAGCAATTTCTGCACCCCTGGAGTGTTCTAACTTAATTATTTTATAAGAAGATGAACGTTTTATACAATTTTTTTGGTAAAACACCTCTTTTGTAAAGTGGGCTGTATTTTTTTCTATCAGGGTGCCTCTTGTAGGAGGCGGGATGGCTTATCATCAATGAACCATTAGTGTTGTATATTTTGTCCAATTTATGGAATAGAGAATGTGTATTGCGTAATTAAAGTCCTGAAATAAAATATAATAGTAGAATTTAAGATGCCGCTAGGTTACAACACATTTTGGCAAATATAATGTAAAATGACTCTCGATATTTAATTTTCAAACGGACTAAGCTTTAACGAAAATACACTGTAGTGAAATAGGCTATTAAAAGTATCTAAAAAAAATTTTAAATCAAATTTTTATATAGTATCTTGTTAAAACAAAATGTGAAGTTTTTTAAAGTTACACCACTTTTCCTAATAAAACAATAAAAAGAAATTTCAATGGTGACTTTCAGCTTAATCTAAATTTGAAAAATTAAGCTGAAAGTCATCATTGTCTGCATCTAAAATATGGTCCAAAATGTCATTTGGTCCTCATTGTATTGCATCTCTCGCGATCTCTCTTTGCTTTTGACGGCTGATGCAGAATGATGACCAAGAGTCCATGTATTTTCCCGGGACATAATAGCCTTAATTGTAATTTTATTAGACGTTTAAAAAAATGAAATTTTTAAAGCTTATGTACAAAAAATGCGAAGGTTAAGTAGAATATCGAGCCCTGACTAAATATACAAAACTGGAAATGGAATGGAAAGAAAATAAGATCTGCTAAATATACGATCTTTTTATTTCAATTTTAATGACATAAAATAGTTTAGTCGGCTACCAAAATAATTATAATTTTTGAATATATTATTTATTTTATAATTTTTGTAATATAGTATTTTTCTGTGGCTCAGTAAGTTTAACTTTAAATTTATTTGTCTGATCAACAAAGTAAATTTAATATTACAATGTTGGCAAGGTTTAGGGTTCTCTGGCAATATTTTCAGATCAGAGACAGATTTAACGGGGTTTAACAATGTTTTCAAATTAGCTGCACGATCAACGGCATAGTTTGTAAGTACCAAAGTTTCGTACAATAAGACATAACAAATAAAACTATTACCATAATAAAACAAACTGTACATTCATTGCCAGTCTTTGTTAACGTAGGGATTGCTATGTTGGAAGATCGATGAGATTCTTCTGTATAACCAAGCTAAATAAAATTAGTTAAAAGGATTTTTTTAAGGAAATAAAATATGCTGGACTAGTTAGCTTAACAGGGTGAATCCAGGATTTTTTGCCAGGGGCCGTTTTTGGAAATTTTGTGAAAAACAGAATTTAATTTTGTGAAAATTATTTTTCATTCTAAAATAAGGTCCTATTTCTGTAAATATATTATTTTTAAAATAAAATTACACTTAGCGAGTGCATATAGCTTGATTAAAGTCCGTTTTTGGGAACCAGAATTTTGTGAAGGGGCTGTTTTTGAGGATCGGAATTTTGTGAAGGGGCTGTTTTTGAGGGTCGCCCCAATTTCTTTCTAGATGCACCCCTGCTTAACAATCAGTTTTTAAAACAAAAATTCCTAAAAGCTATGCAATAACTCATAGTTCACCCACTCATATTTTTCAAACATTGTCAATTTTGTTTCCTTCTAGCACCATATAATTCAACTAAGCAAAAAGAAATAATATTACTTTATGAAAACATTTTTGCATATTTTTAACACTACCTGTTCATATAAGTTTCTCCTGTATTGTTTATTAAAGCATCTTTTTAAGTCTATTAAGCAGTTAATTATTCATTACTTAAATAGTTTGGTTTCCATTCCTGGGGATTTGTACACAATAAGTGGATTTCCCCAATAAACTAGCATGCCTAATAAGCAGATTTCACTGTGTAATGTTTGTGGTTTTTTTATGTAAAAAAATAGTCTTACTTTCTGGGCATCAAATCATAAATTCTGCATTATAGAATTCAATATTAACAGAGATGCCAACCATTCCGGATTTTGCGGAATCATTCCGCATTTCGGACCAGAATTCCGCAATTACGGATAAAGCTAGAAAATTACGGAAACTACACTAATTATATTTTAACGACAATGTATTATAATTTTCTTCTCAATTCTCTGTTTTTAGCCTTCAATCCTTACATATTTTTTTACTTAGAATTGCGAATAAAAACGATAACGCTAGTAACTGATGAGATGGGCAATAAGAAGGGGGAATCAATTGGAATTCGGAATATTCTAATCTGCATGGGTGATTGATTCATGGGAGAAAAAAAGGCCTTCTGTTCTCAAATATTTGCGTTTTCAGGACTTTTCTGAAACTTATCAAAAGATTGGGTCATTTTTCTATGTAGCGTTGGGTCGGCAAGCCACACGCCACGCCTTTTTTTTGCGGGCTGGGGGCGATTACGGATGAGCGTTGTCTCAGGTTGGCAATCCTGTATTAACCATCATATTTTCTTCCAGATATCTGAAATGGGTGTTGTCCACGCTAAATCTGCTCCTCGAACAAGAGATATGATGGATGATGTTTTCGACAATAAGCCTCTGAATGAGGTGCCTGCTCGAGTTGACAAAGTCCACTTTGATGGTGTCAATAGGACAAAGGATGATGTTCTTCTTCATGTTGTCAATGATCTTCTTTCAGCAAAGAATGTAGAAGAAATAGTTCTTAAAGCTCATGGTGTACGAAAACAACTGGACTCTCTACAAGCTTTTAAAAAGATTGATATCATTTTGGAAACAAGTGAAGGTCCAGATGCTACTCCTGATGGTTTAGAAGTCATTTTCAATGTCACAGAACGCTCCCGTCTTGATGGGAACATCAATGTAATGGCTGGTAACAATGAGGGGAGTTTGCTTTTAAGGTTATTTTCTCCTAACATGTTTGGAAGAGGAGAAGCGTTATCTGCTGATTACCAATATGGTAAAAAAACTGTTGGATTTAATGTTACAACAACAAAGCCATTTTTAAACTGGGCTAACCCAAGGTTTAATCAATTTGTATTTGGTCAAACTGCTGATAATTGGTGGGGGGGTTTCCAGGAGAAGGTTAGAGGGTTGGGAGCTGAATTCTTGTTTGAATCATCTCCCCAAGTCCAACATTCATTACGATGGGAAGGGGTGTGGAGAAATGTACGCTGCCTCTCTCCTACCACCCCGTTTGAGGTAAGGGAAGAAGCAGGTCACAGTGTCAAATCTTCTCTTAAACATATTCTTTGCATGGACCAAAGAGATGACCCTTGCTTACCATTTCGAGGCAGCTTCTTTCGCTTGTATCAAGAATATGCTGGCCTGGGGGGTAATGTTAGCTTTCTCAAGCATGAAATTCAGTACCAAATCAACAAGTGCATCTTGGGAGATTTGGTTTTGCAAGCCACTTTCATGGGTGGTCTGGTGAAAACAATTGGGGAAGATAGCAATGTAAGAATCAATGATAGGTTTTTTCTCGGAGGACCTTTGTCTGTTCGAGGATTCGGAATGAATGGCATAGGACCTCATGCACAAGAGTGTTCTCTTGGAGCTGAAGCTTATTGGGCCGGGGGCATTCATGCTTATGCTCCTTTGCCGTTTAGACCTTTGAGAGAATCACTGGATAAGGTGTGTAGAACACATTTTTTCCTGAACACAGGCAATATTGGTAATTTTGCTTTCACAGATGACTACCATCACAATACTATGGTCCTTTTGTCAAGGTTGAGATGGTCTTGGGGTTTAGGTTTGGTGTTTTCTTTAGCTGGAGTAGCTAGATTTGAGTTAAATTATTGTTTCCCATTATCTAGTCAACCAGGAGACCAGGTAAGGGAGGGATTACAGTTTGGTTTAGGAGTCAATTTCTTATAAATTTCTATTAGTTTCACTTAATCTTTGAACATGAAAAAATTATTTAAATGAATAAACTTTGTAAAAAATTATTAGTTTGATATTTCAATGTAGAAATAAAGGATTTTTATTAACCAATTGTTCTTGAATTTTGTTTGATTGAAGAAATATTTGTAGTTTTAGTTGGGCTAATAGAAATTTTAATCTGCCATGTTTTACCATATGCTTCATATTTCATCAAAACACGTGCAAATTTACAATATTGTTGCAATGTTTTATTGCTAAAGTACATTATTTCATTCAATTAAAGAATAAGTATGTTTCTAAATTTTAAAATTAAGAACATAAAAAATAAAATAGAAACCTGGAAATATTTTGTTTCATGGTGTGTGTTTCGGGCATTTGATTGGTCAAAAAATCTCACTTTCTCTTGGAGTGATTTGAGGCGGTGAACAAATGGCGTTTTTTTTTATTCTTTTGATGCCGATTATTTCATTATGTTTGCTTTGTGAGTAGATTTCTATTTCACAAAACTTGCTCACAGAGGTTATCGGAGAGTAATGCGATGAATGAATACTTAGGATGCATTGTTTGTGAATTTTGTACATTAAACAATGTTGTGTAGTTTTTTTTCTTTATGACAGGTGCACTGGTTTTTTATTTCTTTGACAGGTGCACTAAGCGGGCAAAGCCCGTACAAACTAGAAAAGGACGTTAACTTTTAACTATGTGTCGATATATAAAAATTTACTGCGCCCGGACGACGCCGGGTCTAGCGCTTTAGCACCAGTGTTTAATAAATTACAGAAAAAACTGTTGAAATTTTTTTATCACTCTTTCTGTTCTTAAATTCAGCACTTATTTTAAGAAAATGCTCAAGTTATGTATTTCAGGAAAAAATAAGGAAAGTCATGGATTTACAAAGTTGTTTACTTAAAAATTACAGTTTTTTGGACACTCAGCAGCTTGAGGAATCTCACCCTTCATTATCCCCATGGGCGGATTTAAGGGGGTGCAACGCACCCCCAACTTTTTGAGAAAATTCCATTTTATGGGGTAAAATCATGTTTTCAAAGCCATCAGGGACAGCTTGCACCCCCAGGGTTCACCACCTAAATCTGCCCATGATTATCCCTATGCTGTTCCAAGGCTTTTGATGAGGCATAGCTCATTTCAAAGGGTGAAACTTAGGGGTCCATGCCCAAAGAGTGTAAAATTACACATATCCATCAACTTCCAGTAGTTGCTTTTTTATATTTTTGTAAAAAAGTTCGAATTCTAAACAAAATTCAGTGGCATAGCCTGAAAAAAATTCTGAGGGGGATATGAGGTAAATTGAATCCTTTTTTCATGGTCAAAAAAGGTAAATTTCTGAGTTGGGGGATATATCCTACGCTTCTGACAAAATTATCTTGGATTTTTTAATTATGTGCATTGATATTTTGCAATGACATTTGCTGAATTTGGAGTTTTAGACTACATATTCTTGTAATGACCTGGATTTAATTACACAGGCTGCAAAAAAAACTTTACAATGTAGACCAATATTTTAAAAAAGTATACATAATGAATTAATTATTTTATTCAAATGTGTTATTTACTAAGATAATTCTTGAATTTTTTAAAAATAAATTTGCGATTTGTGAAAAATCCTGACGTTTAGGAATTTTGTTTTCATTATCAGCACCCCAAAATAATGCATGGGAATTTGATAAGAACTTTTAAGAAGTCAGGGTGGATTTATGGGGGGAATTGCCTCCCCCAACCCTTTGAGAATTCCATTTTGATAAGGGAAAATTTTATATTTTCAAAGCCATCACGGTTTCCAGTGTCCAAGGTTTCCCCCTGGGTCCACCACCTAAATCCGCCCATGCTCGAAGAAACATTAAATGTTTCAAGGCACTGTATATTTGCACGGCCATTTTTCAACTAAACTCTACTCTAACTTCCACGGCTAGGCGGCATTTTCACACATCCCAACGGTTTGGTCTTGACGAGCATAGTGCGCATGCGTGTGGACTTATTTTAGCTGGTTTTTTTAGAAATTTTAATAAAACAATAAATCGGGGACAGAACCCGCGACCTACCGCATGCTGAGCACGCGCTCTACCACTGCACCATCGGGGATTTATTAATGCTTGAAATTATCTAAAGAAGATCCATTTTTTCTCCCCGAGCATGCGCAATAAGCTCGTCAGGACCCAACCGTTGGGATGTGTGAATAAGCGGCTAGGCGTACCATTGGTTCCATCACTAAGCGCCGAGACTGCTACGTCATCACGAGACCTACAGCGCATGCGCCACTGGCCGTTTTGGCCGTCCAAATATACACTTCGATGTTTGTTTGGCTTGGCATGTTTTTTTTTTGTTTTTCAATGTTTCCACAAATTTTGTGGGTAAAGGGGGTGTTTAGATTTAATCCGATTTTATTCTGAGAGAGATATGCTTCTAAAATCAAAATCCTGGTGCCCCCTTCAAACTCCGCCCCCGTCTTCTTAATCCGAAACCAAAAATTTTGCTCGTCACAAATTCGGTTTACGTCACGAGACTGGGAACCAATGGCATTTAAATGTCAGCTGCTGACGTCTTCACTGGTTTTTTGAGGCTTTCTCGACAACAAGATAGAAGATCCGTGGTTGTTCCTGGTTTGTTTTGTGTTGAGGTGAAATGACATCAAGTATAGGTCTTAATTTACGTGTAACTGGTCATTGTAATCAAGGTGGACGTAAATATATGGAAGATGCTTTTGTCGTAGCTTATCAACAGAGCGAAGATCAAAAGGATTTAGAATATGCATACTTTGGTATTTTCGACGGTCACGGTGGCCGAGAGGCCGCCCTTTTTGCTAAAGAACATTTGATGAACAACATTGTTGGCCAAAAATCATTTTGGAGTGAAGATGACGATCAAATACTTAAAGCGATCAGGGATGGATTTCTTGCTACGCATCATGCTATGTGGAGAGAAGTTGGTACGTTGAAACGTGATAAGTAGAGATCTAAAAAATTTAACTTGAATATTCGACTTTTCTTTGAATAAAATAGTTTAGAAAATTGTTATTCATGTGAAATTCAACATTAGTCCCTTTCTAAGAGCTAAATTTTTTGAGTACCAACTTAATTTCCTATTTAATTTGTCCAATCGCGATATAAATAATCGCCATGTTTGTTTTCGGCTGCTGTTGCCATGCGCCAACATGTCCAGACATTACGTCACTTTGTTTTTATGCCTCTTGGGTGTCTGTCGCTTTCCTGAGCAAGTGCTTATTTTTCCAAATATTTAGGGATTCTAACACGTAAATTTTAAGAAATCGGTCAGTTTTTTGTTAATTGTACTTTCAATAATTATTTGTCTAAAGATGGGAATGTTAGAGAGAAAGTAATAGCAATATTTTCTCCGTAATTACTTGTGGGATAAATTAAACAGTGTTCTCACGGGTCAGGGAATACATGGAAAAGTAAGGGTATAATTTCAATTTCACCAAAAACATCAAAGAATAGTCCTAAGGGATAATTACTCATTCCCCAAAACCAGGAAAATCCTAATGAACACCTGGGAAAATAATAAATTTTCACAGTCTGCATCTCAATTTTGGTTCTAGAACAGTGGTTCCCAACCATTTGTAGCCCATCGCCCCTTTCTAGAGATTGACTAACACCTTTCGCCCCCTTTTCATTCTTATTTTATTTTTAATTTGAAGTAAAGTGTAAGTAATAAAGCAATTTTATGGTCCGGGGGTTATCCCCCAGAAAATTTTTTGGAACTAAGATGCCAAAAAACAGGTTTTTAACTAGTTATGGTACACCTATTTCGGATGTATATTTTTAGCTAAGATTTGGATTTTGATGAATTAATTATAAAAAGGTTTTGAAAAATTAAGTTCCGTGTACAAAAGGGCGGTTTGGGGTCCTCCCCCCCAAAAAAATACTTGTAAATTTGACCCTAGGAAACAGTTTTAACTTATTGTGGTACATTAAGTCTGAATACAGTCTGCCAGTACAGTACTATTTTATTTTCCCCCTTTGAATATCATCGCCCCCATGTTAGGAACCACTGCACTTTTTTAAAAGCAAGACATATCTTAAAAGTTTTGTAAATTGCTAGATGTTGTACTGAAGAATCTTCAAAATTGACCTGGAAAAGTCTGGGTATTATGTTTCTAAAATCCTGAAAAACATCTAAGAACAAAACAAAAATTTATTATTGATTTGGGGGAAATTATTGTTTTTTTCAGGGTTGGCGGGTTTAAACCATTTGGTTTAAACCATTGGTTTAAACCATGGTTTTTTTACCATGGTTTTTTTACCAAAAAAACCACTTGGTTTTTTTGGTTTTTTTAGAAATTATAAAATATTGTCAGGATTTTTTAAAGAAAGTGTTATTAAGTATAATCTTTTGCACAAAATTAAAAGGTCAGATTTATAAAAAAATTGACATTTTATGGTGATTAAAAATCAGAAATCTTTTAATTTAATGGTTTTAATTATTGAATTCTCTCTAAACTTAACCTTAAATGCTTAAGTTTAACTTATTTATTTTGCAAGAGATAGTTCATTTATTAATTTCCTTTAAAATGAAGCATTATTTCAAAGAGTAACTAAACATACACAAAAGTTATCTGTTTTTCACTGATAAAATATGGCTTGGATTTTAATTAATTAATAAAACCAATTTGTCTTATTTGTCAGTCATAAAAACCAGTTGGTTTTTTTAGTAAATTAATAAAAACCGTTGATTTCTTTAATGATAAAAACTTAAAACCAGTTGGTTTGTTTATAAACAGATAAAAACCAGTTGGTTTTTTTCTAAATTAATAAAAACCGTTAATTTCCTTAATCGGATTAATTATCTCAATCATTTATCCAATTTCAATTAACATTAGTTGCTTACATTTCCCTTTTATTTATTTATAAAATAAAATTTTCTCTTTCTAAAGAAATTTCTTAAGTTCATAAATTAAACCATATATAATTAAGATAAATAATTTGATTATTTCAACCATTTATCCAAGATAAATTAACAGATTTTTATTCACTACAATAATATTAGATATTCAAATTGGAATATTTTAAAAACAAAAATTATTTTTAAAACTAATTAATTTAATTTTAATTAATTAATTGAAATATACAAATCATTTATCAATTATAAACAACCCCTGAAATAAATGTCTCATTTACAACTCAATTTCAAACATCAATGCTAAAATAACTTATTCTGATAAAAAAAATTATAAAAAAACTTGGTTTAAACCAAAAAAACCTGGTTTAAACCAAAAAAAACCAAATAAACCCGGTTTTTTTGGTTTTTTTAAAAAAACCCGGTTTTTTGCCAACCCTGGTTTTTTTAATCAAAATGTGAAATTCTAACCGTTATTGCAATTCCTTGCTCCATCAGGCCTGACGAGAGGGGGCGAGGAGATACGATTCCCCCCATGCCCGCAGGGGGCCCGGGAGCGGGACCCAAATATTTTCATATAGAGTACTAAGACGAATATAATTTTGAATATTTTGGAAATTAATTTTATTGTTTGCTTAAAGGTTCTAAAATGAGTAAATTCCCAGTTTTCTTTGGGCATATTTTCAAAAAATTTCTGGGGGACCCCCAGACCCCTTTATTGCTTGTTGCTCATCGTATTATTGAAAGAAAACTATATTTTTAAGTTGAGTGAAATTCAGATCTTGTCTAGAAATTTTCTAAAAATAACATTAAGCCTATGAATTCACTTCAGAAATTTTTTGCCCCCTACCTCGAAATTAGAAGTATAGGTATGTCACTGGGGGCCCGCTTCTCAACCTTGTTCCCGGGGCCCGACTTGGCTCTCATCGGCCCTGTGCTCCATACTTCGTTCTGAACTTATTCTACTCGTAGTGTGCAAATTTGTTTTAAGGTTAATAATTGAATCGTCAGTTTGAAGAAGGGAATAAGTCAAAAATGACAAATTGACTTTTTGTGCTCAAAACAATCTCCAAGCTTTGCCCTACACATGGGGGAAATAACTAACCCCTATAGGGAGATATCGCCCCTTGAAGTTGTGAAATCCATGTCCATACAATGAAAATTCCATTACTTTTTTCGATTTTCTCAAAACTTGATTTTTGGACTTATTCCCTTCTTCAAACTGACGATTTTTGATTTTTTAGTAATTTACTCCTTAAAGACTCCTTGATTTTATTATGTTAAAGTATGAACCCTGTTTATAGTAGTTATGTGTAGACTTTAAAGAACTGTACCCCCAAGAGATGGCAGCACCAGCATAGCGTCTGCTTTGGTTGCCATGGTTTCGAGTGAGAAGAAGAACAAAAAAAAGACATTCTCCCCGCGAGAGTCGATTCATTCGCGTTACTTGTAATCCAAAATAAATATTCTTTTAATTTTTATACTAAAACTCGCCCCATCCTTTTTGATGATAATATTTCAGAAGTGGGATATAACTCAGATGTGCCCAGCTGCTTCGTGATCGGTAATGTTTCGGTCAACGAGTTTTCAAGAATTCTGATCGGACATTCGTCGTGTTGTGAACTTTCGATTTATTGTGGCCGCCGTGAAAAACAAACCGGCCGGCATACCTGTCTTGTGGATGCGTCCTCGGACATAGCGAATGCGTCGCTATCGTGACTGTTTCTTCAACTTTGCGTTCTTCGAATGTAGCGAATGCGTCGCTATTGTTGTGTCTTCTGTTTTTGCGAACTGTTCTTCTGCTTCCCCAGCTCTAGGACTGCCTTTGTGTTTGCGTTTGTGTGATTTCGGTTTCGAGAACTTTCGCGTTGATTTCTTCAAAACTGCGTTATAGTGAGTGAACTCTTTTGCTATATGACTGATTTCGTTTTCGAGAACTTTTGCGTTGATTTCTTCAAAACTGCGTTATAGTGAGTGAACCCTTTTGCTATTTGACTGTGATTTCATTTTCGAGAACTTTTGCGTTGATTTCTAACTCAGACTGTGATTTAATTTTCGAGAACTTTTGCGTTGATTTCTAACTCAAGACTGTGATTTAATTTTCGAGAACTTTTGCGTTGATTTCTAACTCAGACTGTGATTTAATTTTCGAGAACTTTTGCGTTGATTTCTTCAACTGTGCAATTTATATCACGAACAGTGTGATTTCTTTTGTGTGCAAATACTGTAAACTCACAATGGCCTTTCTTGGTAAAGCTAGAAAAGCTGACCTAAAGTGTGTTGCGGAGGAAATGGGAGAGGCTCCAGAGCCCACCATGAAAGTTGTTGAACTAAAGGACTTGATTCTAAAGAGCAAGGCATACGAAGAGGTTTTCGTGAGAAACCTCATGGACAATGTGATAAAAGATAGAGAGCAAAGAGAAGAGACAGAAGCTCGTTTGAAAGAGGAAGAAAAGGAACGGAGAGATCAAGCCTTTGAGTTACGAAGAATAGAACTAGAACTTGAGAAGATGAAGGCTGAAGCTGCCAACCCTAGACCCCCCACCCCTGTTGAGACACGCGAGAACAATCACAATAAGAACAAAAGTGAGCTAACCAAATTGATGCCAAAATTTGCTACGAGTGATGGAGACATTTTTCTGTACCTGTCATTGTTCGAGAGGCAAGCAAAACGAGCAAATGTCATGAAAAATGACTGGGTGTCATGCTTGCTGACTCTTCTCCCTTCTGACATTGTTGAACTCATTGCTCGGGAGAGTGAAGAGAAGTTTGAGGACTATGATCATATCAAGGGGATTCTGATGAAGCGCTTCAAAATGAGTGCTGAGGCCTTCCGAAAAAAGTTTGTGACTCATCCCCGTGACCCAAGTAAGTCCTGGCGGACTTTCGTTTTTGAGCTGAGCAACTATTTCCATGAGTGGATTGACGGGCTGGAAATTGTGACCTTCGAGGCCTTAAAAGATTTGATCATTACTGATCAAGTGAAGAGAAAAGTCCCATTCGAGATGAAAGACCACTTCCTTGATGATTGGGGTAAAATTGCTGATCCCACCCAGCTTGCGGACAAACTTGATGAGTATGAGAGCGTTCGCCCGACGCAGACAGTGAGAAAAGAAATGAGAAAACCTAAAGAGAACTATAGTGGTAAACCTCCCCAGACCTTAGAATCAACTACTAAGCCCAGTGATAGAACTCCTAACAGTACGACTAGCGTGACCAAAAGGGACTATGGACTTGACAGCACAAGATGTTTCAACTGCCAAGAAAAAGGGCACTTTTCCAATCAATGCCCGAAGCCTAAGCGGCCAAAATACTGCACCAAGTGTCGAAAGGAAGGACATGGAGCAAAAGACTGTGGAGTAGTGACTTCATCTACAACTTCACTTTACGCATCAAAAGAATGTGCGTCCAGCGCTTCACTTAAGTGTAAGAAAGTGTGCATCGACGGACTTGACTCTGTTACCTGCATTTTAGACACGGGCTCAAGCGTGAGTCTAATAAAAGAAAATTTAGTCACACAGCTAAAAAAAACTGTTCAGAGTGAGACTCTTGAAAACTTGAAAGGTATTGGTGGTATGCTGACTACGCGTGGAACTGTATACTGTGATATGAAAATCGATGAGGTGTGTTTGAACTCTGTCCGTTTCCTAGTGGTTCCTGATGATAGTTTCTCTGGTGCTGACATTCTAATTGGCACTAATGTTATTGACAATGGGACTGTGGTGATGGTACGTAAACAAGGTCAGTCACTCCTAATGAACGACACTGACAAAAATTTCCTCCAGAACTTTAAGGCTGAGGCCGAACTAAATTCCAAGATTACTCTGGTGAGTAAGGACTCTATTTGTGTTGAACCTCGTAGCATACAGTTGATTGAATGTGTTTCATCTGGCCTAGAAAAAGGTTCTTTTGTTGTTGAGTGTCCTGATTCAACCTTAATTTATTGTGAAAATGGAACTTCTTATCTCCCCATTTCAAACTTTGGCAATTGTCCTATCCATGTGAAGAAAAATGATGTTCTCACCCGAGGAGACATCGTTGAACTGAGCAATGTAGCACCTGACATTGAAAACATTCTCATTGCTGATTCTGTGTCTGCCGAAAACCAGAATAAAGTGCCTCTAGAAAATTCTGGAACTGTTAAGACTGACCGCGAGCCACTTAAAGTTGAACAAATTAAGACTGGACCTCAACTGACTGATCTGCAAAAACAGCAACTGTGTGATCTTTTGAATGAGTTCAGAGACTGTATTGCTGTGACTGCGAATGAACTTGGCTGTGCAAAGACAACTCAGATGAAGATTGTTGAAGTTCCCGGAAGCAAACCAGTGACTCATTCACCGTATAGAGCTTCCTATCATGAGCGAGAAATTTTGTGGAACATCGTGAGTGAACTAAAGCAACAGGGAGTTATCCAAGACAGCTCTTCTGAGTACAGTAGCCCTGTGCTGCTTGTCAAAAAGAAAACCGGGGATCACAGAATGGTTATTGACTACCGGCGTCTCAATGCCCAAACAGTCAAAGATAAGTTTCCCTTGCCATGTATTGATGACCTCTTGGACAGACTAAGTGGGTACAACCTTTTCTGTGTACTCGATGCCGCTCAAGGTTTCAACCAGATTCCTTTAGAGCCTGATTCAATGAGAAAGGCTGCATTTGTGACTCCTGATGGACATTATGAACCCACCAGACTTTTTTTTGGGTTGACTAATGGCCCTGCTGTGTTTCAGCGTGCAATGACTGTTGCCTTAGGAGACTTGTTGTGGGGCGTCGTCACTTGCTTTATTGATGACATGCTCATTGGAGCATCAAACTTCCAGGACATGATGAGTCGTCTTCGAAGTGTTCTGGTGAAATTGAGAGATGCTGGACTAACCTTAAAACTCTCCAAGTGTGACTTCGCCATGGAGCACATTGAGTATCTTGGGGTAGTGATATCGAGCCAAGGGATTCGACCAAGCCCTAGAAAGTTGGCTGCAGTTTCGGAGTTCCCGACTCCCAGCAATGTGAGAGAAGTTCGACGTTTTTTGGGCCTGACTAGTTTCTTTCGAAGATTTATTAAGAAATATGCTGAGAAAGCGGTACCCTTAAATCATCTTTTGAAAAAGGATGTTGAGTTCGGGTGGACAGCCGAACAACAGACTGCTTTTGAGGAACTGAAGCGATGCCTCATCACACCACCTGTTTTGAAGCTTTATGATCACCGTGATGAAACCGAGCTTCACACTGACGCTAGCTCAGTAGGACTAGCCGGTATGTTGTTTCAACGGGACAAAGATGACAAACTACGCCTTGTGTACTGTGTGAGTAGAAGAACTACTGCTGATGAAGCGAACTATCATTCAAGCCGTTTAGAACTGATCGCTGTCGTCTGGTCAATGACCCGTTTGAGATCTCTTTTGATTGGTAAACATTTCCTTCTAGTCACGGACTGTTCTGCTATTACCTACTTGGACACTCAAAAGAATTTGAAGCCTCAAATTGCCCGTTGGGCTGAACTGTTGAGTGAATATGACTATGATGTGAAGCACCGAGCTGGTGATAAAATGAGTCATGTTGATGCCTTAAGTCGAGCACCAGTCGAAGAATGTGCATTTACTCCTGAGTGCGAAATTGAACTTACGAGTCCTGTAGAACTGACTAACTCTCACGAATCGTTCTACATTGCTACTGAAAGTGACAAAGTTACCTTGCTGCAAACGCAAGACAAAGAGCTCCAAAATATTTTTCGAATCCTCTCCAAACCTGTGAATCAAAGAACTGCTACAGAACGTCATCTTGCAAACCAGTACACCTTAGAAAATGGTGTCATTTACAGACTGGTTACAGTTGGAGCTAAAACTAAAAAGTTGTTTGTCATGCCTCGCACTATGAGGAAGTACTTGGCTGTGAGATACCATGATTTTTCTGGACATTTTGGAGTGGATAAAGTCAAACAGCTGATTCAGGGAAAATTTTGGTTCCCTAAAATGACGAGCTATGTAAAGCAGCATATTCAACAGTGTGTAAGTTGTGCTTATAACAAGGTACCAGGAGGAAAAGTCCAGGGGTATTTAAATCCTGTGCCCCCAGGAAAACGACCATTTCAGATCGTTCACGCAGACTTTCTTGGACCCTTCCCTAAGAGTTCTCACCGAAACACTGAAGTTTTTGTCATCATTGACAATTTGACCAAATTCGTCCGACTTAGAGCCTGTAAGTCATGTTCTGCCTCTAACGTAATCAAGTTTTTGGATGAATTTATCAAAGACTTTGGTACCCCTTATCGTATCGTTACTGATCGTGGAACTTGTTTTACGTCACAATCATTCATCAGTTATTGTTCCGAGAAGAACATCAAACAGACATGGAACAGTACCCAAAGGCCTCAAGCTAATGGCCAAGTCGAGAGGGTCAACCGAACTTTGCTTCCTGCCATAAATATTGCCTGCAAAAAAGATAACCAAAAGGACTGGGATGTAGAATTACCTGAAGTCCAGAGGCAAATTAACTGGTCCCCGAGTAAATCCACAGGGAAATCACCTTTTGAACTGTTGTATGGATTTGTACCTGAGATGACCAATGACTTTCCCACAGATTTGTTGCCTGAAAGCAGCAATTATGTCAACCCTCAGACGCTGCAGGACGAAGCAAGAGGTGCAATCCGTGTGTCCCAAGTAAAAATGAAGGACTATTACGACAAGCGTCACTGCCCTGCTTTTAAATATCATGTCGGTGATGTCGTGTTGGTAAAGCGGCTTCCTGAGCAAACCGGGAGCACCAAACTACAAGTACGATACCGAGGCCCTCTTATGGTCTCAGCAATCCTGCCATCAGACACCTACCAAGTGACAGAAGTCCGAATGATCGGTCAAGGTAGAAAAAGACGGCATGGCTATGTAACTACAGCACATGCTTCACAGATGAAGTTGTACTCATTGAGAAATGAAGATGAGACGGAAGAAGATTTAGACGAGGACGTCTAACTGCGAGGATGGCCGAATTGTAGACTTTAAAGAACTGTACCCCCAAGAGATGGCAGCACCAGCATAGCGTCTGCTTTGGTTGCCATGGTTTCGAGTGAGAAGAAGAACAAAAAAAAGACATTCTCCCCGCGAGAGTCGATTCATTCGCGTTACTTGTAATCCAAAATAAATATTCTTTTAATTTTTATACTAAAACTCGCCCCATCCTTTTTGATGATAATATATGTGTTCATAAAGTAGTTTGATGTTAAAGAAGTAGCCTTGGTTTCCTATTTTTTTTAATCTTTTTCTTTACTATAGGTAAATGGCCAAAAACTGTCAGTGGATTACCAAGTACTTCAGGAACAACTTCAAGCATAGCATTTATTCGTAGAAGAAAACTGTACATTGGTCATGTTGGTGACTCCAAAATTGTTTTGGGCTTTCAGTTACCTGGTATGAAGTTTTACTCAATATTCATAAATAACATTCATAATTTCAACTTTGCTTTTACTTTGGGCACTAAAATAAAACTGATTAGTCTAACAAATATTTTGTGTTTATTAATAACTGAAAGGCCTCATTTTTATAGCATGCTTACTCCTTTAATGTGCTTCTTAGAGATAATAACATTTATTTTTCATAGTTTTTTTAATTCCACTTGATTTATCAACTTTATACATATGTTTTTATTTATTTATATGATCAGGATAAAATATGTATAGATAGGTTTAGTAAGGTTTGTGTGGTTTTAGGGATTTATTACTTTTTTTCTCAGGGTCTACTGACTGGTGCCCATGTGCCCTTACAAAAGATCACAAACCGGAGTCTCCTGAAGAAAAGCAAAGAATAAACAGCGTTGGAGGGCTTGTACTAAATAAGGCAGGTGTGGACAGAGTTGTATGGAATAGACCACGTCCTGGTCATAAAGGACCTGTTCGTAGAAGTACCCCTTTTGATCAAATTCCTTTCTTAGCTGTTGCTAGATCTTTAGGTATGATTCTTTTTGTTAAAAATATTCAGCTAGAAATTAAAAGTGTGCGCTATTATTTAATAATGTAACTAGTAACTTTCAATTTACTCATAAATCTTGAACGTTCTCCTTCCAAATCCCTTAATAATGAAAATTCATATCTTCTAAATATCATAGAAAATTTCTTAATTCTCTTTAAATAAATAAAAAATATTTAAAGATAAAACTTCTAAAAGTATTTAAATGACTTAAACAGTGAGAATTTTGTCAAAAAGCTGAAAAATATAATAATTCAAATCCTGGCAGATTTTTTTAATCCTTATATCTTCTTATTTTAATCATTGAATCTTGGTGTAGTTTTAAATTTTCAATGTCAATGAAAACCTCTGCTAACTCAAATTTTTCCAAAAAAAATTTCTGCAAGAATTTACACATTTTTAAATCTTAACATAATTTTTTTAAATGTTCTACTTTTTACTGAAAGCATATATAACAATTTTCAGTTTCACCAAATACCCTTCTATTTTAACTAATTTAAGTAATCTACTCTATTTAAAACCTTTTTTAACCATAAACTGAAAATTTACAAAATACAGATAGTTTAAATGACAAGTTATAATATCAAAAAATTTAATCTTAGTATTCAAAGCATAATTCCATCAAATTTTATCCACCAGCCACCCACAGGCAACGATAGATGGTGCCCCTTTGATTTTAGCGCTCACAAAAACCCAGACAAAACATACAACGTCGGACTTTCTAGACAAAGAGAAACCTCATTACTCTAATCAGTAAACGACAGGTGACCATTTTCGACAATGGACACAAGATTACAAACACATGGCAGTGGTTCCTCCCTATAGGGGTTGGCAATACATGTGCCTTTCCCATTGACACTTCTGACCCCCCCCCATCCACTAAAGAACAACAAACTGAGCCCTTCTTTAAGATCTTTTTGCTTTTACCCCAGGGCTATACTGCTAAAGGCCGTGCCAAATTAAGCTACTACAAGAAGTGAGAACGATAAATCTCCATTAAAAAACTATTAAGATGTTATCAAGAGGAGGGGAGATGGAAGGGAACTCAAGGGGTGATGTAGTAGATTATTCCTGTAGCAAGGGAGGAACATTGTAACCAAAATGTTAATATTGTAATGTTATTGTAATGAACTTGTGTAACCAAAATGTTAATATTTTATTCTTTATTTGTAAGTAGAAATTGGGGATTATGCTTTTATTTACATGATAATTTTAAATCTACTTAGGAGACTTGTGGAGCTACAACTACCTACGAGATGAGTTTGTTGTCAGTCCAGATCCAGATGTGAAAGTCATCAATATTAACCCCAACACCCATAGATGTGTGATATTTGCATCTGATGGTTTATGGAACATGATGTCAACTTATTCTGCCGTGAAAATAGTCCAAAAGGCCGAAGAAGAAAATGAACAATTAATTTTAGAATATGGAAAACCAAATGGGGCTGTAAGTAGTTTTAGGGGTATTTCCTTTCTTCAAACCATCCTGTTGAATGTTAATTTTTCACCCATAGTCTCAGATTTTAGTAAAAATTAAGAGACTGAAATACTTAAAAGTAGAAAAATGCTAAAATATTGAAAAAAAATTAGCAAAGTAGACATTTGAAGAGAGACTGATTAATTAACACCATGGGTGCCCCTCTTCCGTTCTGGGGACGGAATTCCGTCTTTTTAAAAGTTCGCTGAACAGAATTCCATCTTGGGTATATTGAAACCCAAAGTAAACTGATCAATTGGCAGCTATTTGTACTAAATTTCAGTACTTATATAGCTCATTTTGCTCACAAATAAGCTGGTTTTAATCAGATAAAGCCTTAGCTTAAAATTTAAGGAACTATTTAATTGTTCTTATTATAATCTTTTAGTTTTTCTTCAATTTGAAAAAAAAAATGCTAGACTGGGAGGAAATGATAGTTGAAAGTTCCATCTTTTAATTTTTTGAAGAGTTGCACCCATGATTAACACTAAGAACCCTACTACCAGTCCTTTTTACTGTTATTTTCATTTTTATAATTTTCTGTTTATTCATAATTATTTTCTTTGAAAATACAGTCGAATCCGCTTAATGTGATCACGGTTAATGTTATCAATCGGATAATGTTATCGGAATCGACAGGTCCCAATCATTCCTATTTAATTTAATGTAAAATACATCGTTTAATGTGATCAACTATGAATCATCAATCCGCTTAATATTATCAAAATTTGTCCATATCCCCTTTAAAACGACCGCTTTTGGGTTCGAGTTTCATTTTGAAGGTCAATTTTTACAAGTAAAAATCTTCTCCAAGAGAACATCTGGCGCTTCTTTTTTCTGAAATTCAGTATGGGTAAGAAAAATAAAACATTCCGTATATTATATGGAAAGAAACGGTTATGGGGGGGGATCCGAATCCATACTTGTGATTGGTTAAAGAAACACCAAGACCCACGCTTTGCAGATGTTTCTGATAAGATATTTTGATTTTCCCTTGTTTAATGAAATTCAGATCATGTAATAAATAAGTGGTTTATTGGAGTGGAAGGATATAATGAAACGGAAAAAAGAGACCTTTCTATAAAAATACACAGTAAGCGATTATTTTAATTTTATTAACTTAACTACTCTTATATTTTCCCCTAAAAATTTTTCCTAGTTTAAAAATAGAGTTTAAGTACATTTATTACGATTACATGATTTTGATTTTAAAGCAAACAATCTAGTAACACTGTTTGCTGTTTTTTGATATGAGATCGCTTATTGTTATCGATCGGATAATGTTATCAGTTTAGTCTCGGACAATTGCGATCACATTAAGCGGACTTGACTGTATTGTCACCTTAGAATCAAAAACTACTATCCCCGAAAAATCAGGCAGCTTAGTCGTACAGTTCTGATGGTGTTATTTTCTGTTTTAGCATATTTAAACGGTTGCTGCAAATCATTAATTCTTTCAGTCCTAGCCGCTCAAATTTTCCCTAGGATTGAATGACAATCTCAAGCAGTCTAATACGGCAAACTGGTTGACACATTAGGTGCTACATTCTTGTTACCTTAAAATCAAATAACACTGTCTTCTGATCTGATTCAGGAATATTCGGAATTACAAGTGGGGAAACTCATTTCATTAGATTGGTAGCATGACCAGTGGCGGCTCGTCCATAGGAGCACGTGAACACCCACTGAAAAACTAGAACAAAAATCGAATGCCAAGATAAATAAATATCAAAGGAAATATATTCTTAATTTCTTTTTTTGCTCAAAATTATGTTTCTCCCCCCCCCCCTTCTCTACTCAATAAGAAAAATTTACTACCGGAAACGCGAAAGAAATCGAAAAAAGACTGAACTCTTATTTTTCTTCCCCCTTCCGCACGTGTGAGCGAAAAAAATATGAGAACCCGAAGAAACCCCGACTGATTGCCGGAGATCATTTGAGCTTACGGCAACGCTCAGGAAATCTCCGCTAGCACAGATTTAGTGTGCCGAGGCTTTCACTTTTGAGGTACAGCTTTCTTTTTTGACATCTGATAGAAGTGATTTTAACGGCTAATTGGAAAGTACGAGTAAGAGCACCCTTTAAATACAATTTAAATCTTTTCATCAAAATATTTTAATACTTTTGTTATTAATTAGGATTTTTTTAAATGATGGCTTTAAGTAAAATTTCCGTGTTTGAGTTAAAGTATTTTTCTCAATTGCCGCTGGAAAAAAAGTTGAAATAAAGAACTTGAGACCAACTCCTCATCTGACCATTGTCCAAGTTACAGATGGAAAAGATAGGAACTTTAAAAGAGAATTTAAAGATGACATTTATGACATAAACGGATTAAATTAATGGAAATTTTAATTTTTATATAATTGGTGTGAACACCCTATTAATTAACTCATGAGCCGCCACTGAGCATGACATCATCTTTAGCTGGCAAAGAGCCAAACCAATCAAGTGAGCTTCTCCAATGATCTGAAGTAATTATTATTTGATTTAGTGGTATTTGATTGGTTATATGTAGTGGTTTCAATTGGTGTCTGATCATAAGTTGCCAAGGAATCAGGATCCCCAAAGTTTGCCAAACGGGGATAGTAGTTTTTGATATTAAAGTGACAATATATTTTATCTTATATATATTTTTCCATAATTCCAGGGAAAACAGCCAAAAAATCCTTCCAAGCTTTTGGTAGATACAGCCCTTAAAGAATGGTTTGTCCTTGGAATGAGAGCAGACAACACAAGCGTTGTGACTGTTATGTTAGATCCTCCTGGTCCTCCTAAGAGTGAAGTGCTACTAAGGCAAAGAGTGATGAAGCGATTAAGACCTAGAGATGAACAATCAGATGAAAGTAATTCATGAATTTTTGTTTGAATCTGATAGTATGAATTTGTTAGATTTTTGTAAGACCACCCACATTGTTTCTTAGGGTAAGGGAAAACTAGAAATTGTCAGCGAAAAAGTCGGGAAAAATTTCTTATACAGTAAAATCCCATTATAACCAACTTCTCCTGACTGTAAAATTTCTTCGTTGCAATGGAAATTTCGTTGCAGCGGTATTTCGATCATTCAAATAAATAAAAAACGGTTGGGGACATTCTGGACTTTCGTACTAACAAGGTTTTTCGTTGTAACGGGATTTCCCTGTATTTATTAAAACCTAGATACATACAAAACTTACATAAAAGGACCAATATTGTCAGTGCCTCATATTTGCCTCTGAAAAACACACTATTAATATTAAATATACGCTCTTAGTAGCTAGAAATACTTTAAAAAATTATTGTGCTAATTAGATTTTCTTTTACCAAGAAAACTTCAATAATGAGGTATTCTCACGTTTTGAGATTAAATTTTATTAAAATAGTAGATAAAAAAAACCATGAAGAATGACGTTTACATCAAGTATTTTCGTAGCCTAGTTTCTGAGATATAAATTTTTGAAATTTTGTTTTTTTTTGGTCGCGAAAACGCTTTCGAATCACAAATCATGCGCTGTGACGTCACATCCAATAGAAGCCCGTTTTCTGATAACGTGACTTTTCTGACCTTTTGGCAAAAATAAAATTGAATTTTATATTATTTAAAACACATTTTTGAACTTAAAAATCTGAAATTTAGGAGTTTTAAACCATAAGGTATCGAAAAAGTATAAAATCAAGCAAATCCCTCACTCATGCAAATACCTCATTGTCCCAGTCAGGAAATTTATATCCAAAATTGAGTTGGTTGGAACCCAGCATTACTATGATGACCATATTCAGGGATGTGATTTTTCTGACTTTTGGAGGATTTTCAGACATTTTAAAACTTTTCAACAAAAATTTCAGACTTTTAATGGAAAAAAATTAGCTTTTTAAACTGGAATTTTCACCTAAAAACTACATATTTTTTGAATGCTCTTGGTTTATGATAATCTTTTCTATGGTAAATTTTCATATTTAAGGCAGCTAAATAATTTTATTTGGTTTGGTTTACTATCTTCTAATCGATTCTTGCAGTTTTCAGACTTTTTGCTTTTTGGTCAATCTCATCCCTGCATATTCTAAATTTAATTTTTAAAAAATCCCTTTACCTGTAACAAAACATATTGCAAACTATCATTAATGAGAAGATTTAAAATAATTTTAGGGACCTTTGTAATAAAATATTATTTTAATAAGCGGTTAATGCTTTTTCAGATTGTGGAGATGGAAAGAATGTTTCCGACATGGATGTAAGTGCTTCACACAAAGAAAAAAGGAAGAACCTTGACAGCAGTGATGCTCAATCGTCCAGAGAGAGGAAACGGTCCTTGTCTGACCCTACTTATGAGACAGCTAGCAAGGAAAGAAAATTGTCATCAGAGTTTGATGATTCTGTGCCTAAAAATCTCCCAAAGCCTGTCATTCTTTCACCTCAACGAGTGATGAAGAACAAACCACACTCAAAAAGTGAGGATACCAAACCTTCAGAAGATCCTCCTTATACTGTCAGGGTCAAGATTAAGAAAAGAATTGGTGAACCAGAAGAAGAGCATGCAACTTCGAACAGTGTAGCTCATTTAGTCGAAACTAGCAAGCCCAGCGAAAAAGATATCACAGGGAAAACTATTGTTGAGAACACTCAGAATTCCCTTTCATCTTCTGCTCAAAAAACGGATCCTTGCATTACTAAATGCGATAAAGCAGAGGACAGCAAAGAAAATGGGCGTGTGCATTTATGTGAAGTAGACAATATTTTCAAACTAAATGACCGAACTTCAGATGGTTTTGAAGCTTCTGAAAGTCCTAAACCAAGTTCTGTCTCAAAAGAAAAAGTAGTTATTCCTAAAGCTAAGAAGTTTCAAAAGAGAACTTTAAAACAAAGGACTTCAGTCAGGAAACAACGACTGCCTCGTAACTTAACTGAATACAAAGCAAGAACCTCTGGGCGGAGCTATACCATCACAAGAGCTCAAAGAAATAGGATCAGAAAGTTAAAGCTTTAAATTAAAAAGCTCGTTTTCAGCTTCTCTTTCAGAGAAAAATATTCAGGTATTGATTTTGCTACTGAAATGTGAATTTGTCCTCCTTCATATTAATGCCTAAATATCAATAGAAACTATTTTATTCAGCATTTCTCTTATTAAAAATCTTAGCTTCAATTAAGAATTGTCTCTAGTGATTGCTAGATAGTGAAACTAGTTTTACATCTTGCATTATGGATTTTTAACTTTTTAGTTTTTTTTTTAATTTTTAACTTCAATTTTTCTTAATACCTTGGTTTAAGAGAAATGTAGAATTTTATATTTAAGACTATTTTTTTACAAAAAAATAGTATAAAGTTTTGACCATTTTAAGGTGCAATCTTCAAGATCTGCCTTCCCTTTCTACATCATTTTCAATGAGGCAGGTGGATATTTTTTCCAAAAATTATGTATATAAGTGATGTGTTTCAGAAATTGATTTGTCTTTCAGTGTTTTGTTAGGTAACTTGGGAAAGGGATTTCTTTAAAAAAAAAAACTGGCAGATGCAAAGCATTTTATTAAAACTGATATGTCACTCTAAACCAGTGTTTCCCAACCTTTTTCGGTCCATGCCCCACCAAATCCTTTCTAAATTTTCCATGCCCCCCGGTCTCAGTGGCATATATAGAAATATATTTTGAGAGGTAGCCAAAATTATTTCTTACTCCCTCCATCCTATGTATATTTAATAAGTCTAATGAAACTTTCAGAACATTTTTAGGTAGAATTTGCATGCTAAAGAACTAAAACAAGTTTTGAGTTCTAAGTACCAAGGGGGGTCTGGGGGTCCTCCCCCAGTAAATTTTCGGAAATTTGACTCTAGGAAGCAGGTTTTTAACTAGTTTGGTACCCCTAGTTGGGAATTTGGGAAATTTTGGATGTAAATTTTTAGGTAAGATTTGCATTTTGATGAACCTAATGTAAAAAAGTTTCAAATATAGCGTTCTAAAAGCAAAGAGATCTTGGGTCATCCCCCAGAAAAGGTTTGGAAATTAGACTCTAAAAACAGGGTTTCAACTTGGTTTTGATACATACTGGTCCAGATTTCAGACATACATTCTCAGATAGGATAATTCTAGGATCAGATTTTGATAAACTTCGTTTTAAAACGTTTTTTTTTTAATTTTTCCCCTGGATTAGCCCCACCTGGGGGGCAATTTAGTTGAAAATTTTCAAATTGCCCCCCTAGAAAATGATATTGCCCCCTGGTGGGGTGTGCCCCCCACGTTGGGAAACACTGCTCTAAACTAATTGCTAAAGTCAATTTTTTTCCCCACTTGAATAGCAGTTTTCATTTTTAGTCAATCTTTAGCTGAGAAATCAACATTTAGTTCTTAAAAAGAAATTTACAAAACCAAATGTCTAGACTAGTTACACCTCCAAAACATGTTTTGTTCTGTTGCTAAATAATCAAAAAGGTATAATGTATTACATACTTTTGTTTTTATTCCCTAATTTATTCATTATCACTTCATGAATAGTTGTCAGAGTAGATTACTTTATGGTGTAGAATCTCAGAAAATTAATGGGATGGCATTGAATTTTCCCACTAATCCTTCAGCAATATCATAGGTAAATTAGTTATTAGGTACAAATTTCAACTCTAACCCTACTTCTACTTGGTTTAGTTGTTTACACTTTTTTTTCTCTATAGTTAGACATTTTATGCAATAACCTAACATTTTTTTAAGCTAGGACTTTTCTCAATTCGAGTAAAAATAAAGAGCTTTGCCTATAATACCTCTCGTGCTGAATACCGGAGTTTCTATTGTAAATTCCCATTCCTAATTAATGTTTTGACCTAATTATAAAAAACCGGAATTGAGTGGTACTTTGAATTGTGATGTTGGAAAACAAATTTTAATGTGCTTTAAAACATATTTTTATCTGCTTTTTAATGGTTGGTGATATTGCATATTCAAGCTAAGATAAATAAAATTCTCCATGATGTTTTGGAGAGTGGAAATCTTTACTAAATGTGACAATATTGCTAAAGGAGATAGTTGTTATTTATATTCAGTTTTGTAAATATGTAAAATTTAATCATAGATTATAACAATAAAATATTTATCATTGTACAGCACTTTACAGAGAAGTATGATAGTTGTATTTAGTCTATTTATATATAAATTATAAAGACTGGTATTAACATTATTTGTTTAATTTCAAACTTAGTTAAATATTTTATATTTATGAGTGTTTATTTTGAACCATTCTGAATTGTTTGATTTCACTAACTGGTCAAAAGTAGTATTCCTAATCAATGTTAAATTAAAATGTTTCATTATTATGAATCGAATTGAAATTACCCTACATTTAGTTTAAACCATAATCAATGAAAAAATTTAAATTAAATGTCAATTAATATTTATAAAAGGTGTTTTTTGTAATTTTAAATGTGTTATTACTGATGATAATAAAAATAAATTTTTAGTTAACTAGTACTTCCCTCTTGACATTGGTTTATAGCGATTAAGCTGTTTAACACTTGCGTCCTGCACACTACTGATCCCCCTGAGTGAATGGTTATTCCCCATTTACTCAAGTAAACTCTATTAATTCCTTATCCTCCCTTAGGCAAGAACAATGTTAATCACTGATATCCCATTCTATAATTATGGGTTGTGTAGATCATTTGTTACACAGGAAAGAGTTCTAAAAAATGTCAATGCATTGAAATTTTAAATATTCCTGGGGGACGACCCTGTCTTCTACTTGAAGTTGTTTTTAACCCTTTTAGGACGGGCGTATCAGCCACCGAACTGCTGTCGCAGGACGGTGCGCGAGTAGAAAGAACTTCCCCTGGGGACGGGCACTTTGTGCGTCTAAATCGAACTTCGGAAAAAAATCGTAGAAACTAAAATTGTGGTCCAAACCATCTAATTTTCGGCATATGATGAAAGAAACCTTCGAAGTTCATGCTAAACAATTTTGAAACGTTATATCTTTTTTTCTTTGAAAAATTTTACAAAATAAGTAACTTGTAAGTAATTAGCATTTACACAGTCTGAGATAAATTTTACTTTGAAAAATATCCCAAAATGAAAAGATTTTATCTCAAGAAGCTTATTCATTAAGATTTATTAAACATATCTTGAACAAAACCCACTTTAATTCTTTTTTACTGAAAACGCGCAACTCGCGCGGCTAATATAATCACTGGGAGATCGTTGAAACGGTTTATTCTAAAAATATCACTAATAATTTATCTCTTATAACCACCAAGTCAACTTGGCATTCAAACACATGGATTATTTCTGTTTAAGCAATAAATCTATACGAGAGCAAGCGAAATATAAAGCAATACTCCATAGTAAAACTATCAACACATCTATTTTTCTATCAAAAACTAATAAAAAACGCATATTGAGGCTGGTAGAACCGTTACATAAGTTAATATTTGCTAAGAAGTTGAAAGAAATAACTCTAAATTCGCATTACCCATGTTCTTAATGCATCATAAATAAATCTCGCTATTTCTCCCAAACAAATTATCAAAAATACAAATAATTTATGGGCATGAAGGTCAAGATGTTCGCTTTCGAATAAAATCTATGTAGCAGACATACAGTGGCATCTAACGAGAATTAAAAATATTAATTTGAAGATTTAATCGCTTATCATATATGTGCCACCCGGCCCGTACAAAGAATATAGAGCATATGAAGAACGCAAGCTTCCGTTGGCCTAATGTAAACGCGAATGTGACGTCATCGCGGAGCTCGGGTTAATGATTAGACTGTGGAGAAAACAACTTTCAGTGAAGGAGAAACGCGTTCCTCGCTCCGGGCGGGCTCGGTATTATTTGAATCGCTGATTTTTTTAAAAATATATTTTAAGATTTTTAAGAATATATTAAATGGTTTTGAACTATTCGAAAGACCTCTAATACTTTTGCTGAAATGAAGACAGTCATTTATATTTAAAAGAAATAATTATGAAAAGGAAATACTTTTTGGATATTTGTTTATAATGACAACTATTCAAGAAATTTAAATTTGCATATTTTTAATTTAATCTTAAACGAAGTACTACTCAAGGGGACAAATTTTCAAATAATATAATGTTCTTTTCTCAAAAATAATTTGTATTTTATTCCTTTATGTGTTTACAATTCACTATTCTTTTTTTAACCAATTCACTACAATAATTGAAAATATCTTTTTTTTTCAATATTTCTTTGTTAAATACATACAAATTTTCAAAATTAATTATGAAAAATCTATGTAGAATTTTTACATTAAGTAATAAGTTGATACATACAAAACTAGCTACTATAAGTCCATACATATTTGTTTATTTTAATCAATGAAAATTATGTAAACAATATTTTATCACCTTTAACTTTATCTTAGTTGAATTAGCAGAATGTTATTTTTGTGTAAAGAATATAAGTTGGCATTCTAGATTTTTTAAATTTAAGAAAAATAAATTTAAACTAAGAGAATTAGAAATAATTAAACATTTTATTAACTGAGCATATTAAATTAAAAAAATACATAGATAACAATACAAAACATTTATCAATTACGTATTTATATACATACAATATATACACCCAGAAAAAAATAAGGTTTAATAAAAACAAAGCCTTTTACAATATTACCAACTTTTACACCCTTGAATTTACACCTTTTGAATTATTTCTTCAGTACTGAAAATAGTGCTTTTAAGTAACTAAATGAAAATAAACAAATGTAACAGTTTTTATAGTCAGTTATTTATATCAATTAGTAATAGAATGTCAGGGAGAAGTATAATGCATGGTCTGGAAATCTGGACTACAGGTTTCAGCGTTAACATATCGCTGGACTTGTGATAATCATAAAAGTAAATTTGAGTTATATCTACGTGATTATAAAAACAAAGCCTTTTACAATATTACCAACTTTTACACCCTTGAATTTACACCTTTTGAATTAATTCTTCAGTACTGAAAATAGTGCTTTTAAGTAACTAAATGAAAATAAACAAATGTAACAGTTTTTATAGTCAGTTATTTATATCAATTAGTAATAGAATGTCAGGGAGAAGTATAATGCATGGTCTGGAAATCTGGACTACAGGTTTCAGCGTTAACATATCGCTGGACTTGTGATAATCATAAAAGTAGATTTGAGTTATATCTACGTGATTATTTGTTTTGGCAAAGGGATAAATTGCCAGCAGGCAACATTATAATCATTCTAGAGTTATATAAGCTTATAACTCTAGAATGACTATGAATGAACCATGTTGGCATAGAGTATAATTAAGCTCACCCAAATTTTCGTTATAAAATTATCACAATTAAACAGACTGTAAGGTAAATAAAAATACACAAGGATTTCAATGTTTTAAGACCAACTTTTAAGATAAATGATTTACAAAATTCTATTATGCAAACTAATTGAAAAAATGTAACTATTTTTGCTGACTTTTCAATGACATAGATACAAAGTCAAAAGTAAAGAATTTAAACAAATGCAGATCATAACTACATTAAATTAAAACATAAAAAGCTTCAAAAAATTCAACCTTTATAGTGCGGACGCTTAGCACAAGAAAACACAAAAATCTGGCAATTCTGGTTACCAGCATGAAACTTGGCACACTTGTTCTTTATGATATAAGGGTCTAAAAACCACCGGGACCCTAGCTGGGGGACCCTCCGATAAGGAGGAATTCAAGATGGCGTCCAAGATGGCGCCGACATCAAATTTGGTCTATTTTTGGATTATTTATGTCGATTTTGAGGTTTTCAGCTAAGCAGATTTTAAAAACAATCATTATGAAGCTCTTTTTGTCAATATAACACATTTTTTATCGATCTGGGAAACGAAAATCCAAGATGGCGGCCGAAATTAGAGTATTCGGTTATAACCGATATTTTGGACAATTATTATGTTTAAACTAGTCCAATTCTGTAAAAATATGTAAAGGAATATAAAAATACCTACTTCCGTAAAGTTGGGTACATGTCAGTTTACAAAGGAATTCAAGATGGCGTCCAATATATGGCGCCAAAAATCAAGTTGGTCAATTTGCGCGTTATTAAAGTTGATTCTTAGGTTTTCGACTATGCTGATTTCAAAATTAATCATATAAAAACTCTAAAATCTTTCTTTTCAAAGTTATTTGCGTTTTTAGTAAGAAGAAATTTAAAAGGAAAATCATAATTTTAATAGGCCGTTTCACGTTTTAATCCATAGTGAATCTTAAAAATAGATTTACGTTTTAATCCATGGTGAATCTTAAAAATATCTAGAAATAATAAAAGCTTACCCCCTTAAAGTTATATCCCTCGGTGTCTTAAACGAAAAGAAACAATCGCAATCAGGCGCGGATCCAGCAGGGCCCCAAGGGTAGGCACTTTTTCAGACCATCACCTTTACCTTTAGACCCAAATAAACAAAATGTTGGAGTTTTTCTAAAAAGTATCACTTAAGATCCCTTGTGGTATTTTGTTCCGCCCCATACCTATTTTATCAAAAATAAAATCCAGGGAAACAATATGTATCATAAACTATCATTGCATAGTATCTTTGAAGAATGTAAACATTTTGTAGACAATGTAGCATTATTTTAGGGGATATTTGCCCCCCCAGAAAATTTTTGGGAATTAGACCCTATATAACTTATTTTTGATCAGCTTAGGCGCTTAATTAGCATAAAACCCAAGTGAAACTGACTTGGGAGGATTGACTGCAAATGCAGTCAAATTTAAGCGGCAGAATTTTCTCAGAAAAAAGGAGTTTATAAATAGACGAAGGTGGAGGGGGTTTGAGTCTTCCCCAAGGAAAATGTTTGAGACTTGGTCCTTAAATATATAGTATTTTGATTCATTTTGAAACCCCGCAAATTTTTCTTTTTTAAATTTTACATATTGGAAGTATGGTTTAAACTAATTTTGAGAATCTTTGGGTCCAAGGGGGGCCACTGTCCAGAGTGCTTCTTCCCTTGGATCCGCGTCTGATCGCAATCATGTGTGAATTTTCATGAACTACCAAAGAGATTTCAAGCATTCCCCTATATAGGATTATTTCGAAGTTAAAGTCTTATGAAATTACTGTTTTATAATGTTAGTAATTATGTTAAGTGATTATACATAACACAAGTTTAGTAATTATTTTAATAAACTTGTGGAATTCAATATCTACGAAAGCTGAATCATTTCTGCAATGTTAGTGCTGGACTTCATAAGGGTGTTTGACTTAATGAACCTGATCTAGCCCTGCAAGATTTCGAGAAGCCACAACAACATAAACTGGAAAAAAAGCCAAATTAGTTGTATAATAGGAGGCTTACATGTTGTCCAAGACATTCTCCATATTGGTAAGGTTTAGGGAGAAGTGCTATGAAGGAAATAATGATATGATTCTCGAAATTTTTGTACATCTAAAAAGGTTTAAAGGACTTGTACAGAGAAATTTAGATATTCATAATTTGATATAAGAATCCAATATCATAATGAATTTAATAAGAAAATAATTATTGTATCCTATACAATTATTTTTCCTCAATGCAATAGGTAACGTTTTAAAGATATCAGATGGGTTAACACGTATAAGCATATATTGCTTGTAAAAGGTTTTTTTGTGCATAACAAACAATGGGTGGATTCACAGAGGGTCCCATGAGGGAGCATTAACCTTTCAACTTTTTTAGGAAATTCCTTTTTTTAATGGAAAAAAATATTCTTAATGCTATCAGGGATAGACTACCTTCAAGCCTCTGGCTTACACTATGAGATTTTCTTCTTGAATCCACCCATAGTTAGAAATACATTCTTTTTTATTAGATGATAAAAGAAAAGCATTTGGCAAATTTGAGGCCCGATGCGGCTAGTAGGAGAGTTACATGTGTCCTTTTCAAGCTTCTTAAAACGAATTTTCAGAAAAACAAATGAATAATCATTTTTTATATGGCGTCCCAGGTTCAGAAAATATTGTCTGACTGGGCGGGTCCATAATAAAGTTATACTATGTATTTTTAGGAGTATCGGAACTATATGGGGAGTGCATCTTTTCCAAAATCTTTTATAACGGTCAGTCTTTTATAATCTTTTACAGCGGTCTTAAAAGTTTTCAGTATTTCTAGAAGCGGAGTAGGAAATTTATTGCTGGAGGGGCCAAAATAATTCTGAAGTTTAGTTCTTATCAAGCCTCAAGCTAGATTTTTGCACAAGGAAAGAGGACACCCAAAATCATACTTAGCCCATCCCATGTAGTATATTAAATAAGCTCAATGTAGCTTCTTATATTTATGAACGTAATATCAAAACAATGTGAATAATAGAGTTCTAAGTAACCAAAGGGCGGTCTATGGGGGTCCTCCCCAAGAAAATTTTGGGAAATTTGATCCTAAAATCAGGGTATTAACTTAATCCGAGGGGGACTAAGAAATCAGGGTTTTAATTCCCGAGGGTGCACTTAACCCACATATTTGGGGGCGAGGGTGCACTTAACCCACATATTTGGGGGAGCAGGCCTCTTTAGAGCCCCTCCCTTATATATGCCCTAATTTCTAGATATTTAAAAGATTCACCATGGATTAAAACGTAAAACTTAACTATGAAACGGCCGTAAACGGACTATTAAAATTTTGATTTTCCTTTTAACTTTCTTCTTACCAGACCAGTAAAAACGCAAATAACTTTGAAAAGAAAGGTTTTAGAGTTTGTATATGATTAATTTTGAAATCAGCATAGTCGAAAACCTAAGAATCAACTTTAATAACGCGCCAATTGACCAATTTGATTTTTGGCGCCATATTGGACGCCATCTTGAATTCCTTTGTAAACTGACATGTACCCAACTTTACAGAAATAGGTATTTTTATATTCCTTTACATATTTTTACAGAATTGGACTAGTTAAAACATAATAATTGTCCAAAATATCGGTTATAACCGAATACTCTAATTTCGGCCGCCATCTTGGATTTTCATTTCCCAGATGGATAAAAAATGTGTTAGATTGGCAATAAAAGCTTCATAATGATTGTTTTTAAAATCTGCTTAGCTCAAAACCTCAAAATCGACATAAATAATCCAAAAATAGACCAAATTTGATGTCGGCGCCATCTTGGACGCCATCTTGAATTCCTCCTCATCGGAGGGTCCCCCAGCTAGGGTCCCGGTGGTTTTTAGACCCTTATATCATAAAGAACAAGTGTGCCAAGTTTCATGCTGGTAACCAGAATTGCCAGATTTTTGTGCTAAGCTGCCGCACTATTAACTAAATATCAAACATACCTATTGCTTTTTTTCTCACTTGTTTAGTTCAATCAAGTTAATTAGTTTGACTATTCTGTATTTTTAACAATTGCGTGTGATTAAAAAAATATAAATCTTATATATATTTATATATATATAAATAAAAAGTTGTGAAAGTATTATAGAGAGTATTATTAAGTATAGAACTATTAAAAATAAGGAACATTCATGACAGGATAAATATTAAAAATATGCAATTGGAATAAAAAAATAGTTTTTAAATATTTGAAATGAAGAGTACATATAAACAGAGATAGAGAGCAAGGTTAATCCCCAGTGTAAAACAATTAGCAAGACTTACTAAGAAATACACCCTCAAAATTTAAAACCATCAATAATTTAAATTTAGATATATTACTTTAAATGAACTGAACTATTAATGGTGTAATAACCTTGTAATCCTCCTCTCTTAAGAAAAAAAAGCTTTTATCCTTAAATTTTGATGTTCAATGAAATTTAAGAAAAACAATTAACACAATAATATAATACAATACTTTATGGACAGGAGGTTTTTATTAATAGTCATCATATATGCCTCTATATTTAGCTGAAAACATCATGGGTATTTAAAGAATAAAGACTCTATTAACATTAAAAACTACCTAGAACTCTTAATATCACATTTGAATAAAATTTAATTTGTGTGAATATCTTTTAAAGAACAAGTATCAAACAAGATAATCAACAAAATAATAATATAAAATGCAATTAATTAGCAGTAAAAATAAAAAAGCTATAAATATAGTAATTATTTAATTCCTTTAATTAAGTATTCCTTACCTACCTTAAATTCTAAAAATAATCAGTTATTTAATGAAGGTATATTCTAATAGTTCTTTAACAGATTTAAAAAAAATCAATATGCCAAAAACAGATTTAAATGGTAATTAAGTTAGGCCAGTTTTTTAAGTTTTTTTTTTGGTTTTTTTGAATCTCTGAAAGTTTGAGAAACATATTTTACCTTATAATACAGCATGAGTTTTACATAAACTTTAACAATGTACTCCCATAAGTTGTCATGACTAGTACAAAGTAACCAGTCATGATTGATGACAGATAAATGTTTAGAAATATTGAATAAAACACCCTCTGAACAACAATAACTACTATACAAGTCAGGAAACCTCTTGCCAAATTCACACATGGTTAATAACCACGGATCAGATGGGGCAAGAAGCCCTTCTTTGACAAAATCATATTCTTTGAAATAAATAAATAGATTGCTTGTGCTCAAAACCTTGTCACCAACGAGACAAGCTTTGCACTCGTCACACTGATATTTTTTCATAGCTACTTTTGCAACATAACCGGCAACATAAGCTGCAGAATTTTGCAAATGGGTATCATCATTCAAAATATCAGTGTTGACTGCTATCACATCATCACCAGGGACATCAGTAGAGGAAACTTGGCTTGGAATGATTTCATTGTCAACATCCTCAGGCGAAGACCCCTCTTCCTGTGCCTCTGATTCAGTAAGCAGATCGAAACTTACCAACACAGTGTCCTCATCTGGTTGACAGTTTGAAAGGCGAAAGGTCCCTAGAATGTTTTGCGCCATCAACAAGCGCATTCGATTCTGAAAATCGGTAGGGGTCGGATGGTCATTGTTCCCCCCTTTACGCCTGACAACTGAAAAAAAATTTTCTAAGGAATCCTGAGTGAATCTGCTCATATGAATGAAAGATATTTTGACGAGCAGCTCAGGAATCATTTGGCAGAATGCTGAGAGTGTTGTTATCCAACCCTGTAAACAAGGAAAAGTTATTTTACGAGTGGTTTTTAGTTGTGTTTGGAATTCAATGGATTGGACAAATTGGATGAACTTACCCCAAGACTCAAGATGTGGAGAGGATTTAGTGACTGCTGAAAGTAATGGTCTGTCAGGATATTTTAGCATTCTTCCATTAACACTCTCGAACAAATCATTGGCTAGAGAACAGAAATCAGCAGTGTGGCTCCCAGTAGATGGCAGACAATTGGTAGTGGTCATATAACAGAGGATTGCAGTAACCGATTGACTGAGAGCTTGAGCTGCCAACCTCACATTCATAGCACTCAGACCATCAACCTCCACATGTTTCTTAGTCAGTTTGGGAGCAAAGCGATGAGTCAGTCTGGAATCAAACTCCCACGCAGCCACTATATGCTCCCAATCTGCAGTTTTAGTCATATTGTTGGAAACAAACTTTACAGGATAACGTTTAAAGTTATTCCTCAAACACTTCAATAAATGAGGTGGGTCACTTAAGCAATAGATCTTGCGGTCCTGAAAAAAGAAATATGGCTTTTCAGGAGAAATGCCCAATTCTTTTTTATATAGCTGTTGATTGCTTGGCCCCTGATCGCAAACAACAGCTATAGGTACAAGACCAGACCCCACTAATTTAAAAAGCGCCTCATTTAAGAGGTGTTTGAGAATGGTACTGGATGTTGACTCATTTGAGAGAAAATACCCAAATACCTGTTTCCATTTTTTACATAACCCTCGTACCATAAAAACTAGTGCATGGGTTGCAAATTTGGGCTTTGCAACCTTAAAAGATCCATAATTTTCATATCCTGAAATGAAATCTTTATGAGCAACATATGACAAACCAGATTTGAGTTTCATCTCATCAAATGATACAATACAAAATTTGTCAATAGGTTTTAATTTACTAGTAATAACTTTTATAGCATTCAAAATAGTATCTGAAAATCCAGGAACACACTTAATACCAGACACACATTTCAATAAAGTTGTTTTAGAAGGCAAGTTAAATGTATGAGAGAGGGAGTGGTATGCTTTAGGACTTGCAAGATACAGTTTCAGAGCAAAATTTTTATCTCTGACACTCCATCTACGTCCATACTTGGATACACCTGATGTTTTCAGCTGTGAGGAAATAAAATTAAATGTTTCCTCATTAACCTTGCTCTGTATCACTGATAATGCATTTTTAACATCTCTTTGCTTTTTTTGAAATTTTCTTTTTAAGTAATACAAGGTGGTTGATAAACACTTAATCTTTTTAGTTTTTGGAGTTAATATCCTTTTCCTTGACATGGGTGTAGACATAGGTGTAGTCCTCGGTGTTGATTTAGGAGTAGTCCTCGGTGTTGATTTAGGTGTAGTCCTCGGTGTTGATTTAGGTGTAGTCCTCAATGTTGATTTAGGAGTAGTCCTCGGTGTTGATTTAGGTGTAGTCCTCGGTGTTGAAACAATTACTCTCCTGGTCGATTGGAGGTTTTTGGAGGTCTTAGGGGTGCTGGTTGTTATTGGTGGCGTTGCAAGAGAGGTGGAAGGTGAAGTGGGGATGTAAGAGGGCCCGTCATCTGCTCCACTAATTTCACTTGTAGATGCGGACTCATCTATCCTTCCACTCAATTTTTCTTTTATTTTGGATACGTCCAATATTTCATCTGTAAAAAAGTTTTAATTGTGAGATATAAACTTCTACTTATTTTTTAATACTTTCTTACTTTTAATAAGTCTACTTTATATTAGTTCAATTCTAGAATAAGTAATAATAATCTGAAACAATTTTTTTCAGTAATGTAATGGTAAATTGATGGAATTTAACAAATAATTTTTTCAGAAAGATATTTTACTGTTTTAGTGTTGATTAAAATGTTAGCACATAAGTTAAGTTATTTATCCATACTTTTCAAATGATTGTATTTATCACAATGGCTTAAAAACAACAAATTAAATTTTTTTTCCTCTTACAAATCTACAGCAATTTAGATTCATCTAGAAAATAGTTAAATAAACAAATGAAGAGTTTCTCAGAACTCTTGTGATTATTGGGAAATAATTACATCTTGGGCTAATAATGAAATCTCGAACTAATATAAAATGATATATAGTTAAATGCTCAAAATAATACCTTAGCAAAGTTCAAAAACATGACACCTTACTGTTGGAAACATACCCAGAGGTTCTCCATACGGTGCTGGAACAGCAGAAGCTTTCAACTGAATTTTGGACTTGGTACGGTAATCATCATCGGAAAAATGAGCCGAGCATACTCGTAGCTTACTGTATCTCGAAGTGAAGGAAGCTGACAATATCCACTTCTTTCCTGAAGCTTTCGCCCATTTTTCTGACCTGAAATCAAAAATTTTGCATGGAATTTTGTTCTTTAATTACTAGCAATTGTTTATTAATATTTATATGCTAACAGTAAAAGGATAACTATAAATGCCTATTTTAGTAGCTTGAATACTATATACCTGCAATTGAAATATTAATTACCGAAATTAGAAATTAATTATAGAATAACTTTTCAAGATTTTTTTTGTTTAGTTTACCAAATAGAAAATATCAGGGCTCACACTCACTTTAAAATATTTGTATCAATTTTTGTATCAGGTAAAACCAAGTTTTGTATCACAAAAAATGTCTTTTGTATCAGGTAAAACCAAGTTTTGTATCACAAAAAATGTCTTTTGTATCAGAGAAAAAAACCAAGTTTTGTATCACAAAAATGTCTTTTGTAGCAGGTAAAACCAAGTTTTGTAGCATAAAAAAAGTCTTTTGTAGCAATTTAATTGCAGGGAAGCTTTTGTAATTTAAAATTACAAAAGCTTCCCCTTCATTATATTTTAAACTTGCATCAGTAAAACTTTTCGTACGACATGAAAACCATAATTTTGATTACGACAAATAATGTGCGTATAGATTTAATTCCTAAATACTTAACTTAAACCTCTTAATTTATCAGCTCTTATCCAATTTTTACACCTTATCAATTTTTATTTACTTGAGGTTATTAGGTCTAGTGATAATTCACCTCCTAAGTAATTAGTTCTGACCATAGTAAAGTTGTTTTTTGTACAATGTAAATACAATAGTGAAAGGAAGCCAACTTCAATTAGGCGCCGCGCCGGTAGGAAGCAATCGCGGATAAAAAGGAACTTTCACGAAAAATCGCTCATTTTCGGCTTTTCAAGATAATGATTCTAACCATCGGACATTAGGGTGGTTACAAAAAATCAACTTTCGAAATTCTTAGGTCTTACCCCCCTAAAATGTGCCAATAGGCTAAAAAATGAGATTGGCCAAGTTTCAGCTCAATCCGTTAATATTAACCCGTGCCTCATCGAGGTCAAAGTTCAGAAAAACAGCGATTTTTAACAAAGAATCGCAGTTTTCGCCCCATTAAACTGGAACCGTTTATCCCAGAAACTTGGTTAGGGTGTCATTTGATAGGGAATTTCATACACTTTAACACTAAAGTTACGGAATTTTATTTGCTAAAACGGATGGGGCGCTATTTAGCATTTTCATAGTGAAGGTCCGTGAAAAAGCGACTTGATTGCTAGAAACCTAGAATATTACAATGTCACAAAAACTTTATCCTCCGGGCTTTTTCTATTAATTTTAGTCCCAATAGATAGTAAATCAGTTTTTAAACCCCCTAATTGAATTCTAGGGCATAATTTCAAACCCCCCTAGTGTTTGAAAAAAGGAAAAAAGTATATATTTTTTAAATTTTTAAACAACCATTTTGAGACTGATAATGTGATAAAGTTGGTCCAAATACATTATTAAGAGCTTAATTAGATAGAATACCGATGGTATAGGGCCTTAACCGTTCCCTATAAACCCTATAACCTAAGCGAAAGAAGCGCGACTGCGAGGTTTTGCTAAACAAATGCATTAATACCCAATAAAGTGATAAACAGAGCTAAATTACAAAATTTTCTCAAAAACCTCTAGAGAGATGTCATTTGGTGTTAGAAATGACAGTTGAGATTATGTATGTGGGTAAAATTATAATAATAGCGTCCTTCCGACTCTAAATAATAAATAAATACTATTTCTACCAAAGTTAAATGTTTTCAGCCAAAAGTGATCTTTCATTGAATGATAGGCAAATGAATTTTGTGGTATATTAAAATAAATCAATTTATACATTTTTCTAAGATCCCTTTTAGCTGAAAACATGTAACTTTAGTAGAAATAGTATTTATTTATTATTTAGAGTCGGAAGGACGCTATTATTATAATTTTACCAACAATTTTTTTTTATATTTTAATCTCAACCGTCATTTCTGACACCAAATGACATCTCTCTAGAGCAGCGTTTCTCAAACTGTGGGTCGCGACCCACTGGTGGGTCGCCAGTCAGTTTTTGGTGGGTCGCGAGAAGATTTATAATTTTTCTGAATATGAAGTATCTTTTTAAAATTTTTACAAACGTGTTATTGACTTTTTAATTATAAAACAATTATTTAAACTCGTATAATTTGAAAAACTTTATTTGAATTTATCAAATTACCATATTGTAAAAAGAATAAAAATTTGAGGAAAACTACACTACTTGGGGTCGAACGGAAAAGGAAATTAATGTAAACACGTCCTATGTGTGGCACTTTAATGTGCTCACAATGCAAATATAGTCGGTTATTCAAATAAGATTCGAAAAAAAAAGTATTCCGTGTTTCTCCCCATCCACACCGGGGGGAGCACTGCAAATTTTAAGAACTTCCTAAGGAAATGATGCAACTGCATATACTAAAATTACTAAAAAACAAGTATCCCATATTACTAAAAAACAAGTTAAAACCATGTTTTTAAGGGTCAAATTTTAAAATTTTCTCTGGGGGAGGACCCCCAGACCCCCCTTTTTGTTGTGGGGATCATTGTTAGTCCACAATTAAACTATTTCATATGCTCAAATTCAGAATTATTTCATTTTAATTTTTAAAAGTTAATTTCTCTTCTAAAACGTGTATGTAATAATTTATTGTTGTAACTGAATAGTTAGTGAACACCCCCCAGACAGAGAAGCTAAAATTCTGAGGGGCATGAGATAACTATCTCAATTCAGTTGATAATTAACTGAAGTCGGTGGGTCGCGTTAGTTTTTGTTTCTCAAAAGTGGGTCGCGATGTTAAAAAGTTTGAGAACCCCTGCTCTAGAGGTTTTTGTGAAAATTTTGTAATTTAGCTCTGTTTATCACTTTATTGGGTATTATTGCATTTGTTTAGCAAAACCTCGCAGTCGCGCTTCTTTCGCTTAGGTTATAGGGAACGGTTAAGGCCCTATACCATCAGTATTCTATCTAATTAAGCTCTTAATGATGTATTTGGACCAACTTTATCACATTATCAGTCTCAAAATGCTTGTTTAAAAATTTAAAAAATATATACTTTTTTCCTTTTTTTCAAACACTAGGGGGGTTTGAAATTATGCCCTAGAATTCCATTCAATCAAATCAAAGTCTGCCCGGGCCTAGTGGCCCATCAGGCGGTGCCCATCTCCGTTTCTGTAGCCTTTGGGCCTGGGGTGCTAATTACTAGCGTGTGTCCAGGCCGAGTGGCTAGCCCGACGCTGGACCCCCAGTTGATTCCCCAAGCGAGCTTGGTCCTCATTAATCGACCCCGGAAGGATGAAGGGCTGAGTTGACCCATGACCAGCTACCCAAGAAGAAGCCGCAAGGCATCGAACCCGGGTCGGTAGAGCTCGTAGCCAGACACGCTGACCACTACACCACCGCGGCCACCTTTTTTTTTTTACTTTAAAAAAAAAAAAAGAATTCCATTAGGGGGTTTAAAAACTGATTTATTATCTATTGGGACCAAAAGTAATAGAAAAAGCCCGGAGGATAAAGTTTTTGTGACATTGTAATATTCTAGGTTTCTAGCAATCAAGTCGCTTTTTCACGGACCTTCACTATGAAAATGCTAAATAGCGCCCCATCCGTTTTAGCAAATAAAATTCCGTAACTATAGTGTGAAAGTGTATGAAATTCCCTATCAAATGACACCCTAACCTGGTTTCTGGGATAAACGGTTCCAGGTTTAAGGGGCGAAAACTGCGATTTTTTGTTAAAAATCGCTGTTTTTCTGAACTTTGACCTCGATGAGGCACGGGTTAATATTATCGGATTGAGCTGAAACTTGGCCTATCTAATTTTTTAGCCTATTGGCACATTTTAGGGGGGTAAGACCTAAAAAAAGTTGAAAAAAAATTTTCCCCATGTAACTTGTGACCACCCTAATCGGACATGTTGGCTTTGACCACGTTAAAGAAGTTTTTGTTGTGTAAATAAGTAATTGTACCTTACCAACTATATTATCACCTCACCTGTATAAATATATACAAACAAGTAACACCTCACCTATCCTAAGTGTTAACCTTTCTGGATTGTAACCATACAGTCCATGCCTGTTGTTTGTTTACTTTTCTTGATTGCTTGATTTGAATATCAGGTTAGGGAAGTTTAGCTTTATGCAAATTAAGGGCCGATCTCACCAACCTTCCGTTAAAGATAATCAACGGTTAAGTCGTATTTAACGGTAGGTCTCTCGAAATTTCGTCTCACCAACGCAAATTAGCCTTAACCGTTCGTTAAAGTGCCCGTTAAATTAATCAGTACTTTATCCACCGGTTAAGGGGTAATTTTATTTGTGCTGCCATCTACAATCGTAACAGTGAAGTACAAATAGATTATTTTGTATATACTTTAGTTGGAATTCTCTTTTTTCTACTGCATGAACTTTTATTAGACTCTTGGAAAAATAAATATAAACAATTTGAGACAGAATATACATCATGACTACCATCATTATTGTATAATGACTCGTATTCATAATTAACCAATATTCCATCCAAGATGGCGGCTATTCAACTCCAAAAGCTTGACGTGAAGGCCCTTTGACGCCCTTTTGTTCATACGCGTTGAAAAAAGTAGTTCCAAGTTATATGTGCTGTAATGCATATTAGTGTTTATATTGGCAAATAATAGTACACTTTTAAGGACACGAGTGTCTTTTTAATTATGTTTTAACCAATCACAAAATGCCAAGTATCAAAATAGTTTATTTGAGTTTTTTAACGTCTGGTTAGTTAACCGGCGAAAAGTTAACGGGAGGTTTCGTTGGTGAGACGACTGCGATTTTAAAGCTCCTGTTATATTAAACGGCCGGTTAGTTAACCGTTGATTACGAGAAAGTTGGTGAGATCGGCCCTAAGTTAAAGAAGAAGACAATATGCAAATCAGTTTTTCCCAGTTTTTCAAGAAAGAGGTAAAGTGAAGTAAGGTCAGGTAAACAACAGGCATGTGATTGGTTGACTAGGTATATAAATACTGGCTTGGGTTTTTGGATTACTACTTCTATACTACTTCTGCTTCTATACACTTCTCATTCAAGCACCTTTTGGGTGCTGGTTTTACTTTTACCCCACCTTGATGGTGGTTATGTGTTATGTTTTGTTTAAATGATGCAGGTCATCATATGTGATAAGCCACCTGCCATGTGATTCTCTATGTCAAAGTTAAGTATTTACAAATGCTGTTTGCCTTCCATTGAAATGTTATTCTATAGTTAAAGTGTTCAGTTTTAATAATGTTTAAATAAATAGTTTATTTTTTAAACTTCTGTCTTTTCAATTGGTGTATTGATCCACGGCTATCATTTTCTCTTTTGAATTTGATAACAAGGGTTATGGGCCCAGACCCAACCCTTGCGCCTGGTGAACACTTGAATTAATGTTTTTGAATTTAAGTGCTTATGTATCTGTGTGTTGACGACTTTTGGTGACGGGGGGCAGAAATTTTGATAAGTATGTCTTTGTTAACAACGAGTATTGCCAAACTGAATGGCAAGAATTATTCTAGCTGGTCTTTAGATGTTAAATTTTTGTTGATCGATAGGGGTTTATGGAGGATTGTAGATAAATCTGAGAAGTCTCCTGTAAATGAGAATGATAAACCTGCTTTTCAAGACAGGTGTGATAGGGCATTATCTACGATCTATTTGAATATAGAGCCAGAATTTAAGCGTCTCATTAAGACTGAGACAGATCCCGTACAGGCTTGGGCTGTTTTAAAAAAGTACTTTCAACCTGATGATCGAGTGAGACATCAGCTTTTGTACAATCAATTTCTTGATTGTAAGCCCGTGAGAGGTGAGGGAATGGCTCTGTATTTTTCTAAGATCAAGGATCTATCTGACCAGCTAGAAGCTATGCGTCATCCTTTAGACGCACATAGAATTATTTTTCATGTTTTGAGATATCTGCCGGACTCTTTTTCAATTCTAGTGCAGTCTATCATGATGTGGACTGAAGCAGATTTCAAACTTAAGAAAGTAGAAGATGTTGTGATAGCCGAGGAGGCTCGTATGAGACAGCGTGAAAACGATCTACAATCTGCGACGTCAGTTTCCCACACCGAAGTACCAAGGACTGGCCTCGTTAGGTGTTACAACTGTCAAGAACCTGGCCACATCGCCTCCAAATGCCGGCATCGACGAGGGAATTACAAAGGCCGTCAACGAGGACAATCGAGAAGGCGTAGATCGCCCACCCCTAGAAGTCCATCAAGAAGACCGTCACCAGATCAGCGTCAACGCACAGATAAGTCTTTTAGTTCATTTTTTGTACAAGCTTGTCTTTCGGAAACTGATAGTGACGCATTTGTACTTGATACAGCTGCGTCACATCATTTCTGTAAAGACAAGGCTTATTTCTCAACATTTGATAATAGTTTTAGGGAACGTGTTGCTGTAGCAACATCTGAATCAACCTTTATGGTTGAAGGGAAAGGTGATATTTACCTTATGTTCGGTTCGAATCAAGTTAAACTAAATAACGTGCTCTATGCTCCGACACTGCGGAGAAATCTAATTGCCTGCAATTTGATTGATAGGGCCAATTTTGAGTTTCTTGGTAAAAACGGAAAAATAATAGTCTTTAACTCAAAAGAAGAAGAAATTTTTTCTGCGAAATTAAAAAAGGGTATCTACCATTGTTACCCTAAGGTTATTCAGAAAGCTAGTCAGGCAAGTAGATTTGAAGCATCGTTATCTGAGGGGACCAGTCCTGAATTATGGCACAAAAGGTATGCCCATTTAAGTCCTGGTCTGATTCAGAGGACTCTGAAATATGATTCTGTCAGGGGTCTACCTGGTATCCCGGATTCGAAATTGGACTGCGAATCGTGTAAATTAACTAAAACCAAACGTGTGTCTTTCAAATCTTTAAATGAGGTAAGATCGAAAAAGCCTCTCGAGTTGTTGTTTATGGACCTGTGTGGGCCTATGGACACCGTAAGTAGAGGAGGTAAGAGATATTACCTGTCCATTATCGATGACTTTTCAAAGAAAGCTGCCCTTTTCCCTTTGGAGAGTAAGGATCAGGCTTTTAATGCCTTCAAAAATTACCACACTAGAGTGGAAAGGTTCTTAAATGCCAAGGTAATTGCCGTAAGAACCGATAATGGTAAGGAATTTTGCAACAAAAATTTTAAAAATTACTTTGAGCAGCTAGGGATTAAACACGAGTTAACGAACGTCTACACACCTGAACAGAATGGTGTTGTAGAGCGATTTAATCTCACGGTAATGGACAGTGTAAAAGCAGTCATTCAGGATTCCGGCTTACCAAGGGACTTCTGGGCCGAGGGTGTCCTATACTTCACCTACACCTGGAATCGGATTTGTCTTGGTAGTCAGGAGAAAACTCCAATAGAGCTTTTTGACGGTAAAAAACCGTCAGTTAAACATTTTAAACCTTTCGGAGCAAAAGCCTATGTCGGAATCCCTAAACAAAGGCGGGTGAAGTTGGACAACAGAGCCAAGTTAGGTGTCATGGTAGGCTATGCTCTAAATACTAGAGGTTTTAGAGTATGGCTACCTGATGAGGATAAGGTTATTGAGACAATAAACGTAAGATTTGAAGAAAACGTATTGTATAAGGACTTTAAAAAAACTAGTGAGTACGATAGCCTAGGTGGTAAAAGTGACAATGGTGAAGATAGTAACACCTGGTATGTAATGGATACAGGAGTCAAAGAGTGCGCGTCGAACCAGATGGGTCATCAAAGTGAGGTAGTAGAAGCTCCTCATGAAGAGGTGCCCATCAGCGTAGAGAGTGGAGATGAAACAAGTACTCCCAGTTCTAAGTTAGCAGGTAGATGGAGAAGGGAGGCTGTGCCGAGACCAGACGGATCTCGCGTCGATATCTATTTTTATGAAGGGGACTCAACTAAGCGCTTAAGAACTTTAAAGGAAATCGAGTCTTATTGCGGAGAACATAATCTACTATTTAACAAAGATTTTTTCGATTTTAGCGCTAAAAATAAGTTGGTTGGTCCTCTGACTGATGATGGTATCGACGCGGGATCAGTCAGCTTCGTCTCCTGACTAGACCCAATAGAGATCCCCAATACGTACAAACAGGCTATGAGATCTCCCTATCGTGAAAAATGGCAAGAAGCCATGGTAGAAGAACTTGAAACCATGAAGCAGAGGGAAGTTTGGGAGTTGGTCAAAAGACCTCCAAATTCTAGCTTGTTAGGTTGTCGCTGGGTATATACGGTTAAGAGGGACGAATCTGGAAAAATAATAAGGTTTAAGGCCAGATTAGTCGCCCAGGGTTATCGCCAGGTAAAAGGTGACTCTTACGACGAAACGTATAGCCCGGTGGTTAACTTCAGCGTAATAAGGTTTTTTTTCTCCCTGTTAGTTTGCAACCTAGGTTGGCTTCATTTTCAGTATGACGTTAAGTGCGCCTATCTTTATGCCCCTTTAAAAGAGCGAATTCTCATGAGTCAACCACCCGGTTTTTCTGCCAATAATGGCCAGGGTTTAGTATGTAAGTTAAATAAGGCAATATATGGCTTGCACCAGAGTGGTCGTGAATGGTTTTTTGAGATGAATGGGGTGCTTGTAGAAATAGGTTTTCAAAAATTCCAATACTGTAACTGCGCTTATAGTTTTGAAGGAGAAGTCATATTACTATTATATGTTGATGACTTCGTTTTATTTTCTAAAAGTGAGTCAAAAATTAAACAGGTTGTTAGGCTTTTGAGTAAAAAGTTCGATTTAAAAGCTTTGGGGAGAACGAGAAAACTTTTGGGGGTCGAGTTCGAAGAGAGAAACGACTCTCTATTGTTACATCAAATTTCCTATATCGATGAAATCTACCAAAAATTTAAATCTTATAACGTCCCAATGAGATCTCTTCCAATCACTAAAGGTAAAATATTTTCGAAAACCCAATCCCCTCAGACGGCGGATGAGCAAGAGATTATGGATTCTTGTCCATATAGAAACCTATTAGGATGCCTTTCGTTCTTGGCTAGCAGAACCAGACCAGACATAACCTACGCTGTGAATATCTTTAGTCATTTTCAAAATTCTCCTGGTCTAGTACATTGGGAAGGTTTACTGAGTTTATTAGGTTATGTATGGAGAACTAAGAATTTGAAATTAAAATTTCATTGTTCAGAACCAAAATTAAATGTTTTCTCAGATGCTGATTTTGCAGCCAATCGCGATGATAGGACATCAATGGGGGGTCAAATAGTGTTTTTAGGGGAATCCCCTATTTTCTGGAAATCCTTTAAGCAAAAATGCATTAGTTTATCGACTATGGAAGCTGAGTTTGTTGCAGTAACAGAGGCAACTAAAGAGCTGATTTGGTTCGACCGCATCTTTGACGAATGTATTTCCAGAAAGGTAATCGATTCCATCAGGCAAAAATCAACCCTCTACGTGGATAACTTAGCAACAATAAATTTTGTCAAATCACCTATTGAGAATGCAAGAAGTAAACATATAGACGTTAAGCTCTTATTTGTAAGAGATCTGGTTTATAAAGATAGTTTTGAAATCTCCTATGTTAGCAGTAAAAACAATTTAGCGGATGTTTTCACCAAACCAATGACTAGGTTGAGTTTAAATTTATTTAGAGAGAGGGTTTTTGCTGATGTGAATCAAACTTTGATGGTGTAAATTTTTTTTAATGTATTTACATGCATGCCAGTGATGTTATAGGGTGGTATGAAGGCTTGCCCGGTGAATGCCACGCCTAAGGGAACTAGTGACTTTTTTAAGCCGGTTCTGCCCTTGGGGGCCTCTCCTGTTTTGATGTTAAAGTCTCTCTACATCCGAAATATTTAAAGCAGGAATTTACTTCTTTTGAGCTGTTTTTTCCCAGACTTTTTTTGAATGACTTTTTCAGAGGCAGTTCAGCTATGAAGGTGTTTTTGCTTCTTTCGACAGACCATAGCAGGTCGCAAAGAGTTTTTTTCTTGTAGTTGTATTCTAAGTGTCTTTTCAGTGTACTCATCTTGTGGTTATTTATGGAGTGAGTAGTTTGTGAAATGAGAAGTTGATTTTACTCCATAAATTTGTTTTTTCTGACGTAAGCTTTTAGAAGTTATGTAAGATGATGGTTTAATTGTGGCAACGAATGGTTTTTTTGAATAAGTGGTTCTGTATATAGGTTTAAATGAGTACTTCTTACGTCAAGAATTTGTTTTGTGTGTCTAGTGTTTTTTCATCATGTTTAGAAATCACACCGGTGTGATTATATGTGTTTGTTAAGTGAGTTCTTACTAACTTTTTATTAGGATTTTTTCGATGGGGGGCATTTAGCAAATTCTGTTTTCTGAATTTTTTTATCAGGTTTTCTACAGGTGTGTTGATGGGGGGCATTGTTGTGTAAATAAGTAATTGTACCTTACCAACTATATTATCACCTCACCTGTATAAATATATACAAACAAGTAACACCTCACCTATCCTAAGTGTTAACCTTTCTGGATTGTAACCATACAGTCCATGCCTGTTGTTTGTTTACTTTTCTTGATTGCTTGATTTGAATATCAGGTTAGGGAAGTTTAGCTTTATGCAAATTAAGTTAAAGAAGAAGACAATATGCAAATCAGTTTTTCCCAGTTTTTCAAGAAAGAGGTAAAGTGAAGTAAGGTCAGGTAAACAACAGGCATGTGATTGGTTGACTAGGTATATAAATACTGGCTTGGGTTTTTGGATTACTACTTCTATACTACTTCTGCTTCTATACACTTCTCATTCAAGCACCTTTTGGGTGCTGGTTTTACTTTTACCCCACCTTGATGGTGGTTATGTGTTATGTTTTGTTTAAATGATGCAGGTCATCATATGTGATAAGCCACCTGCCATGTGATTCTCTATGTCAAAGTTAAGTATTTACAAATGCTGTTTGCCTTCCATTGAAATGTTATTCTATAGTTAAAGTGTTCAGTTTTAATAATGTTTAAATAAATAGTTTATTTTTTAAACTTCTGTCTTTTCAATTGGTGTATTGATCCACGGCTATCATTTTCTCTTTTGAATTTGATAACAGTTTTTCCTGCATTCTAATACTGACACGAGATGAAGCCGACTTAAACTTGGCGTCCGCGGCCGTCGAAAATAGTCGCGGAAGGAACGGAATACGCGGCGCACAAAACGAAACTTTCGCGAAAAATCGCGGCTTTTTCCGCGATTTACCCGTTTCCAAACGCCTAGAAAAGGCAGACAAGACTTTAATTTGGCGCAACAAGATTTGTTTACGTTTTCACGGAGGAAAAATGCAAAAAAAAACGTAAAATCCGTAAAAATTTCGGGTCGATCCGTAAAACCGTAAATTTTGGTGCAAATCCGTAAATTTTACGGACAATCCGTAAAACTTGGCAGCTATGTGAAAAGAAGCCATCTTCAACTACAAGCTTGAAAAACGGTACATGCGCGATAAATCGCTATTTTTCGACTTTTCCGCCGAATGCGATCCCAAACACCGAACGACAGCTTCTAAACACAATAAAGTTGTTTTTCTACATCGCACTAACAACGCAAGAAGCCAACTTCAACTTGGCGCCTGCCGGTCGTCCAAGAAAAAATATCCTAAAAATAGAGCATAATTGTGAAAAATCTCTAAAAACGTCTCGCTTCTAAGTACTTTTTATGATAGATTTCCGATTTTCCGTAGCTTTTTCGATATTGTCCGTAGTTTAACGACGGCATCCGTAGAAACTACGAAGAATCCGTAGTAGTAGTCTCTGAAAATGGCGCAGTTTTGGCGCAGGAGCTGGTAAAATAGGCAATTTGTATCAGTCTGTATCAAAATTTGGTTTTGGCGCAGTTTGGCGCAGGCGTGTGAGCCCTGAAATATTAATAGAAGAAAATTATTTTAAAATGTACCCATCAAACTGTTCGGAAGAGTAAGGGTACTTAATATTGAGTTAGTTACACATGAAAATTTAAAAATCAAAAACCCTTGAAATTTTACAAGGATGCTCTTAAAAGGTGTTTTAAGAACTTATTTATCATCCTTAAATTTGTTAATTTAATTTTAAGAAAACTCCAATCTTTCTCATATAATTGATATCCATTAACTTAATAAAAATCTCAGGGAGGAAAATTAATGAACTAAAATGAAAACTTTAAGAACTATAAAATAGAATATACAACAAATAAACTAACAATTCAGGATTTTTAGGAAACCTATGATACTTTAAACCAGCACTTCTGCTTTGATGAAGGTCACAAAAACCACACTTATAGCCAATAGACTTGGATCTAAAACACATAAGAAAAATTAATAAATACTTTTAACATTTAAATACACAACTTTTAATATATTAATACAACTACAACTAAAATATACTTTGATATATTAAATTTAATTTAATGTGATATTTTGCAGGATAATAGAAATACGGTTTTAGTCAAGTTTTAAGAGTTAAAAAATTCTAGAAGTGTCGGTATGCCCACTTTTCAATAATTTTTACATGTGTTCCCTTACCTATTGAATACAAAAATCTTTTTGACCACATTGAAAAAAATTACATTTTTGTTGTCTTATACAAATACAAAGACACGACCAACAACAGGCAAGAACCCAACAAGGTTTTAGTCCAGTAACATAAACTATTTCTTAAAATTCAAAACCGCTAGATTTAACTACTCTGAAGGCAGTGAATTACCCGTGGACTACCCGATAAAAAATGGTTTTCTTGCCTCCCGGTTAAAAGGAGTCTTATTCAGTTTAAATAAGTGTCCCCTCGTTCTATTGCCCTTATTGAAATGTAGACCTATGTCCCCTTGTTCAATCAATTGATCCTTCTTCTTTCAAGAGTATTTCCATTTAAACTTCATAAATGCTCATCACAGTTTAAATTTGCAATAGTACCCTTGATCAATTCATAATTGTATACCAATAATTTAAAGTCATTCAAAAATTTCCAGCATATTTTAAAATAATTTTAGTTATCAATCAAAATAGTAAAATATAGAACAATATTATACACATGGCATAATATTAGCACTAAAATTCAAAAATGAAATTTGGAAAACTAATTATAAAAATAACTTAAAATTTAAAAAATTCAAATCAATAGTTGTAATGATTATTGATTTACTTCATATCACACTTCCGAGTAAAAAAAACAAATTAAAACAATTCATATATGCAATTTATATGCAAATTAAAAAATAACAAATGTGTAAGTAACCTGCCTTGTCCTGAGTGATATCAATTGCTTATTTTATAAGAAACTAATTATTTATTTTGAAAAAATTAAAATAAAAATGTATCATCAATTAATATAATTTTTTATTAATTTTTTTTTTAATCGGGGGAGATAGAAGCTCTCCTTCATCAATGTCTTAGCCATATCTCCCTTTCTTTTATTCCCCATTTCTACCAACAATGATTAAAAATTTAAATACTTCAAAATGCACTAGAACATTTGTATAGAAAAATAAATGAAGGCTTGAAATGCAGGTAATTAAATGGAATTGGAAAAAATTAGAACTATTAGTGAAACAAAAGGGATGCACAACGGAATCGAGAACTTAAAATAAAACTATTTAATCAGAATTACTAAAATATATATATAACTTACCCAGATTTTGAATCAGCAGATTCTTTTGATTCGGAGCTATCCATTTTCACTAAATTTTAAATTTATCATTAAGTTTTTCGAAACTTAAGAACACTTTGAGTAGAAGTTCGCTGAATTGACACGCTTGAAACAAAGGCTTTCAGTTTCGGTTTCAAATACGATGACTGGTGATGTCAGTGATGATCATTGCGCATGCGTCAAGCGTTTGCTTCTGGTTATTCCTCCCTGGAAGTTGTTTTCTCACACATACAATGCTTAATCAGATCACTAGTTTGAGAATTAACCGCCAGATGGCAGCGCTTACGCTTGCTTGAGAGCTGGACCCGTTCGGCCCGTAGGTGCATCTCACTGCTGGCACACATATGCGCCATCCGGCCCGTAGGAGCATCTCGCTGCCGGCACACATATGCGCCACCCGTCCCGAAAGGGTTAAAGGAACTGAATTGGAGGGTAGTCTTCAAAGTCAGCGTACCATTTCAATAAAACCTGCTACAATTTCGTTAGATGAGCCTAGATCAGGCATGGCCAACCCGCGGCCCTCCGGGTCATTTTGTGTGGCCCTCGAAGCTCTCTGAAAACTCTCCAAAAAGTAGCTTCAAAACACTTTTTAGCACACTAAAATTCAAAATTTTTTCTAAGCTTTGTCAACCCGCGGCCCGCATAAGGCCCGTTTTGAAATAATTTTGTGGTCTGCAAGAATTTTTTTAGTCAAAAGTTAAAGTTTTAGGGTAAGTTAAGGCCCCCCAAATTCGGACAAAATGTACAGTACTGCAAACAAAAAACGACTCAGTCTCCGTATCTCCGGAACGACTCATGATAAAAAGACAATTAAGGTATCATTTTTCATGATTTTAAGTATTCTTTTACCAAAAAAATTTTCAAGTTCTTGGGGGGTCATCTTCATATTAAACGAAGCACCAACTTTCGTTTTTCCAATGGGCGACATAAAAGATTATAATTTATTCTGAAAGAGAACCCCCATAACCCCATAATTCGAAGTTTCATATCCCTGCGTCCACAAGTAGACATCCAAAAAATTTTAAAATTTGAAGCATCCTATGTTAAATTTTCTATTTCAAACTTTCATCGAGCTTCTCTACGAGTACTAGGCCAGGATGTTTTTGCTATCAGGAGATAACTTAACAGAATTTTCTAATTTTAAAAATTTTTGGGGTGTCTACTAGTGGACGCAGGGATATGAAACTTCGAATTAAGGGGTTATGGGGGGGTTCTCTTTCAGAATAAATTATAATCTTTGATGTCGCCCATTGGAAAAACGAAAGTTGGTGCTTCGTTTAATATGAAGATGACCCCCCAAGAACTTGACAATTTTTTTGGTAAAAGAATACTTAAATTCATGAAAAATGATACCTTATTTGTCTTTTTATTTGTCTTTTTTTGCAGTACTGTACCAAAACACGTTAAAGTCTGTTAATTAGAGTCGTATTTCCAAAAAATTTTCTGAGGGAGGACCTCCAGATCCCCCTTTAGTACTAGCAACTCTATTGTTCACAACTTTTTTTAGGATATTAGTTCAGTCAGGTGCAAATCCTAACTAAAAATATATTTTAATTTATCCATAGAACCAATTAAATATGCATGGGGGCATGAAAGGAAGATTTGGGTGTACTTTTTACCGATGCAAAAATCTAGCTGCAATTTTTAGAGAAAATTTGGGTCCTCCCGTAAATTTCTATAAGCGCCACAGGCTCCTTATAGTTTTGAGTGATTCCAAGTGTTTTTAACGGCACCTGTTTAGTTCCTATGGATATACTACAGAAGGTATTCTTGGGGTTGCTCCTTAAGGTAAATTTAAATGAATATTTTATTTAGGAATCAGTCAAACTAAGCAAAGGATCTAAGAAATGCCCTAATTTATATACCTAATTTATTCAATTTACTTCACTGTCATTCTGTGCACCTAATATCCTAAAATTTTATATGCGGCCCGCGAGAGTATTGTGGTTTTCCAAAGTGGCCCTCAACAACTTCTGGGTTGGCCACCCCTGGCCTAGATCATGTCTAATGACTGGCTAATTGAATACAGGTAATTTACTTGACTTAGGCAGGGTTCGTACGGGGCCTTGAAAACCTTGAAAGTCCTGGAATTTCAAATTTAATTTTCAAGGCCTGGAATGTCCTGGAAAAGCAAATTTTTCAACTAAAGTCCTGGAAAATCCTTGAATTTTAATTTCTAAAAGGCTAAAAAGATTTCAGAGTAACAACTAATTATGTTAAAGTCCGGAAATTCTATGACGGTTCGGAATTTCAATGAAAAAGCTCAAATTTTCATACGTTTCCAGACGTTTGCCTGTAAAGTTGGCATTTTGACGGCGTGGACGAGGGCAGGAAAAACAACTTGATGGTCGGTTCACGATCGCGTTTTTCTTACTTCGCGTCAAAATCCTTGGTTTTAATGCTTGTTTTTGGAAAAAGTGTTCATTTATTATAGTTCAAGTTAAGCCAATATTTACCTGGCAAATTAAAAGTTTTTTTGAGGAATTTCTTGGATTTTTTTAAAAAGGGCAAATAGAAATTATAGTATTTAAATTTTATAGTTTGAACTTGTGAGTTTAAAAAAGGTGTCTGTAGATAATAGGGTATATGAAAATTGTAAGGCCAATTGTATTATTTAGACCTTATTAATTTTTTTCAGAAAGAAAGTCTTAACCAAATCTTACATAAAAATAATTTTTGGGGGTTGAAATAAAACTTCTTGAATTAAAAATTTTTTATGTCATATTCATATAGTTTTAATTTTTCATTATCTGCAATTCACACATTTTTTTCAATGCATTAGAATGACTATTGATATTTATTCAAAGTTATATTGAACATATATGGTAGTTTTTTATTTTTGAGATTAAATCTGTCATAATAGGTTCAGTATTTTAAAATTACTTGAAAACATTTTTCTAATATTCTATCTATACCTTAATTAAATTTTTATTCGAACCCTTTTTGAAACTAGTAACTTGTATAAAATTTGCTTTTATTAAACACTAAAAGAAAAAATAACAATGAAACAAGTACTACTTAAAAAATGGTAGCAAACCATATAGGTCAGCCTTGAATTTTTAATCTGGTAGCCTGGAAAAGTCCTTGAAAATCCTTGAAATTTTTTCCTCAAAGTGTGTACGAACCCTGCTTAGGCACTAAAATGTTAGCTTGAAAGTATGGATTGTGGCATATGCAAGCCACAGGTCGATGCCGATCCAAAGGTCATACGACTCAAAAGTATACAGAATTATAATCGCTTAAGTCGGTATTCATACCCCATTTGAATTACTTGATGACAGGGTTGGCCAGTTTAAACCATGGTTTTTTTACCAAAAAAAAAACTTGGTTTTTTTAGAAATTATAAAATATTTTCAGGATTTTTTAAAGAAAGTGTTATCAAGTATAATCTTTTGCACAAAATTAAAAGGTCAGATTTATAAAAAAATTGACATTTTAAGGTGATTAAAAATCAGAAATCTTTTAATTTAATGGTTTTAATTATTGAATTCTCTCTAAACTTAACCTTAAATGCTTAAGTTAAACTTATTATATTTTGCAAGAGATAGTTCATTTATTAATTTCCTTTAAAATGAAGCATTATTTCAAAGAGTAACTAAACATACACAAAAGTTATCTGTTTTTCACTGATAAAATATGGCTTGGATTTTAATTAATTAATAAAACTAATTTGTCTTATTTGTCAGTCATAAAAACCAGTTGGTTTTTTTGGTAAATTAATAAAAACCGTTGATTTCTTTAATGATAAAAACTAAAAACCAGTTGGTTTGTTTATAAACAGATAAAAACCAGTTGTTTTTTTACTAAATTAATAAATAATCCATATAATTAATTTGATTATTTTACCATTTAATAATTAATCAAATTAATTATCTTTATCAATTATCCAATTTCAATTAACATTAGTTGTTTACATTTCACTTTTACTTCTCATTTAAAAAATAAAATTTTCTCTTTCTAAAAAAATTTCTTAAGTTCATAAATTAATCCATATATAATTAAGATAAATAATTTGATTATTTCAACCATTTATCCAAGATAAATTAACACTGATTTTTATTCACTACAATAATATTAGATATTCAAATTGGAATATTTTAGAAACAAAAATTATTTTTAAAACAAACTAATTTAATTTTAATTAATTAATTGAAATATACTAATCATTTATCAATTATTAACAACCCCTGAAATAAATGTCTCATTTACAACTCAATTTCAAACATCAATGCTAAAACAACTTATTCTGATAAAAAAAATTCTAAAAAACTTGGTTTAAACCAAATAAACCCGGTTTTTTTAAAAAAACCCGGTTTTTTGCCAACCCTGCTTGATGATTATACTGGTGACTAATCTCGCCACAGGATAAAAGGATTATCCTGTTTTAAACATTAAAGTTTTTAACTAGATAAATGCATAGTAATGTAAAAACGATGGGAGGGACGTGGAAGTACAATAGAAATATAGTGTGACTAAAAATTTTGACATTGAGCAGCCTATTTTATTTACAGACTACATCTATAGTCTGTTCGTTTAGAATAGGTGCCTGAAACAGGATCAATAACGCTCATCACACAACTTCAGTGACCGATTTTTTACAGTATTCTAACTACTGTTTCGAATGCCTTGTCATTGCACAAGAAAAATTTTTAAATGATAATTACAGTAGTAACTGCTTCTAATACATTACGTCTCGGGTGCCTATTCTAAATGAACAGAGTACTAAAAATCAAATGCCGTCTCGCAGCAGCCAATGAAATTGTTTAAGAGGTAAGTAGGCAGGATACAACTCAACTCAGTCTCTCCAGAACTTAGACATCGTATTTTATAATGTAACAAGTTGGGGTTTTTTTCAAATTAAATATAATTCAAATACTGCTAAAAGTATTCTAAAAACTTACAGAAGTGCTATTTATATACTGATCAGCCAACGATAGTAAAAGGGTCACGTGATTTTTAGACTTTGCAACGCCAATAGTTGGGGTTTTGCTCTTTCGATCAACTGCCCCTCAACTTCCGCCTGTCTCCCCTCCGAAATACTAGTTCCAGCGTTGTCGAAATCACGTGACCCTTTTACTATCGTTGGTTCAGCAGTAGTATTTATAACAGCTTATTTCATACTAAAATTTTAGACATTTTGTCTGAAATTCTTTTTAGTCTGATAATCGAATTATTTGTAAACATTGAGTATCATGTTGGCTTTGCTTCATTATTTTCAATAGCTTTAAAAAGGTATTGTTTAACAAGTCTGTCAAGTCAAGTCTGGGTTGCAAGGAAAATGTGAATGATAAAACACTAGGTATACTAACAAGTTACTTGGTACAATATTGAATTTAAAATATTTATTGTTGCACATTTTTTTCAGAATGTTGATTAACAATAGTTAATAATAGAAGTTATAAATATTTTTAAGGAAAACATTGATTAAATTATTGGCAAATTAGAGTAAATAAACTTTTAAAAGAGTATTACAGTCGAGTCCGCTTAATGTGATCGCAATTGTCCGAGACTAAACTGATAACATCCGATCGATAACAATAAGCGATCTCATATCAAAAGCAGCAAATAGTGTAACTAGATTGTTTGCATTAAAATCAAAATCATGTAATCGTAATAAATGTATTCAAAACACTATTTTCAAACTAGGTAAAATTTTAATGGAAAATATAAGAGTACTAGTTCAATTAATAAAAGTAAAATAATCGCTTACTTTGAATTTTTTTTGTATAGAAAGGTCTCTCTTTTTCCCATTCCATTATATCCTTCCACTCCAATAAACCACTTATTTATTAAACACACAAGGTAAAATTCAAATCTCTTATCAGACATCTGCAAAGCGTCGATCTTGGTGATTTCTTTAACCAAAGCATGGATTCGGACCCCCCCCCCCATAACTGTTTTCCGTTTTCTTTCAATACTATATGTTGAATGTTTTCTTTATCTTACTCACACTGAGTTTCAGAAAAAAGAAGCACCAGATGCTCTCATGGGGCAGATGTTTACTTGTAAAAATTGACCTTCAAAATGAAACTCGAACTCAAAAGCGGTCGTTTTAAAGGGAATATGGACAAATTTTGATAATATTAAGCGGAGTCATGATTCATAGTTGATCACATTAAACGATGTATTTTACATTAAATTAAATAGGAATGATCGGGACCTGGTGATTTCGATAACATTAACCGTGATCACATTAAGCGGATTCGACTGTATTTATGTAGATCAGGGGTTCCCAACCTTTTTGTACCTGCGTACCACTTCGACTTTTTGAGAAATTTTAGCGTACCACCAACCTAAATATTTTAATAAACGTATAATATTTACTCTTCTAAAAGTGTTCATAGGCTTTTTGAATTAAATTCCTGAGAAAACTTCATATTTAATAGTTAGATATTTGTATGTTTATAACATGCTTATAATAAAGGAGAAATAAAAAGATGAAAATGGTATAAATTTACAGTTTTATTTGTTATACCCATAGGTCTAAAAACATACAAATAAAAAATTAGTACAAACTCAGCAAAAAATTAACGATAAAGAAGCGAGTCCGAGTGGTTTCGCCATTGGACAGTCCTCGCATTACATATCGACAGCCACGTTGCAAAAGCCTGTAAGAAATTTTTTTTGGCGAAAATAAGGTTTTGAGTTGTACTTGTTAAAGATGGTCTTGTCTTGAGCACATCTCAGTGCCACCAAAATCGGCCAAAGACGCTTCATAACTTCTCCATGACGATTTGTAATAACCTGTAAGTTGAGAACCTCCCAATCACAAGCAAAACTATGTAAGTTGCAGTGACGCTGAGGGGAAGCCGTGTCGTCCTCAGAAAAACCATACTCAGTTTCATAGCCTTTAATGTACAATAAAAACGGGACAGAAAAAATACAGTTCATAAGACGAAAAATATGCAGTTTTTTTCGTCTCCTGAAAAATTTGAGGTTTTGCAACGTGGCTGTCGATATATCGCTTTGACTCACGCGTACCACCTGTAACGTTCCCGCGTACCACCAGTGGTACGCGTACCATCGGTTGGGAACCCCTGATGTAGATGATCCCTGTGATGTATTATAAGAAGTTGGTTGACTTTTTTTTTGCTCATTGTTTTATAAAGTGAGTAAAGTTTAGTTTTTTTGTGAGAATAAGGAACTTGCATGTGTCAGATTTTCATAAACATTCAAGTGTTCCGTAAGGTTTTTTGTATAGTAAAATGAAATATTTAGTCAATTTTTCAAAAAAGTGTACAAGTAATTAAATATTTTAATTTAAAAATCGAGAAAGTGTGTTTGCATGCACAGTGACGTAGAATTCCATTAGGCCAAATTGCAATTAAAATTGAATTTCTATGTTTTAGTTGATGATTTCTTTTTCTGAAGTGTCCAATATGAGTGTTTTAGTAAATATTTACCTTCTAGACACTTCTGGTGACGGTCAGAAATCCAAGGCAAACATTTCAGGCAAAGTCAATGTATTGTGACGTCACTGTGCATGCAATTAAGCGTTTTCAGGCGTTTCGAAAAAGACGATTTTTGATAATTTTTTTTGCAATCGAAAAATTTCTCAGTCGGCCTCAAATTCTGTGTAGTGGCTTATTTTTGCGTGAAGAATAGATTTAAAAAATCATGCAAGTTCCTTATTGCGAAGCAATCTCTAAGGTCCTGCCTAAGCAGTTTACAGAGGTTGGTAAGCAAACAGGGGGCAGTAGCCCCCAGTTGACACAAATATTTCGAAAGCATTTTGCAATTTAAAGCTATAAAAATAATAGGATTCACACTGTTCATATTAAAATGAAATTAAATATTAATCACTTTATTCAACAAATTGTACTGTGCACATAAACTTCTGACACACATTGTAAATGAAAATTGGGGTTAGTTGTAGTTTACAGACCATACACAAGCTGCCTCTGATAACATTATACTAATATTTAACATAAAACCTAGCTAGGGTTATACATTTTAATCCTCATAGGTACTATTTTATAAATCACTTGAAATTACTAGAGTTACTGTACACAAAAACTGAAATTTACAAATAAGCAATTTCAAAGAGTGAAAATATAAGAAACAATTTAATAAAATAGAAAATCATACAATAGGCTCTATTGGTGTTGAATTTTTACATAAAATTCTTCTCCGCTTTTTATTAGAAGTTAGGTTTACAATCTTCCTGATAAGTCTTGTACGTATTAAAGCCTAAAATATAAGAAGAATTCATTGCCCCAATTACATTTTTGAAATAATTATATAAACAAGCTTAATATTCAACTGATAACGATTCAACTTTCAACCAAAAACAACACAAATCAAGGTAATTTTCTCTATAAAAGTTTAAATAACAAGTTACGTTAAACAACATGATGCTGTTTCAAAAAAATCTTTTTATGCTTCTTACTCTCATTGTACAAAATCTCTAGGGATTGAAAATTTATGAGTGCTCGCTATTGCTCACCTACCTAGCAAATACTAATAAATATCAAATTTTGAAGAGAATACAGAAATTATACTTTCTTATACCTGTACTTATATAATAATACAAAGAAACTCAATTAACTGGTGGAAACGTCACTTATATACGCCACTGTTTTCTTGGTCAAGTTTTCAAAAATTTCTAGGGAGAGCCAACTTTGAAAAATGTTTGGTTTAAATTCAATGCAGACATTAAAATAGCCCCATAAGAAATTTCTCCTTATAAAAGATATTAGTGCTATGTGCGATCTACCAGAATTCAGTTTTTCAAGTTGGGGTAGTAGTTAATACCAGGGGTGTCGTTTCAGAATTTCGAAGGGAAAAAACTGTATGACAGATGTCCAAATTTTTGCTTTTCCCTGTATGTTTGAGAGTCCTCTCTCTCAGAAAGTTTTTTTAATTTGCCTTTTAAAGTAGTTTTTTAGCTCATTTTGAAGCCCTTTGGGTATTCAAGAACAGTTCCTTGTTAACCTCAGACTTTTCAAGGGGAAAATGTTGTTTAAACGTCAAAGTTTTCAAAGGGGAAGAAAAATAACACCCTTGAAATAAAAAATTTTAAAAATTGCCCCATTAACCCTCTGACTGATCATCCCGTGATTTCCATTTTTTGAAAATTTTGAGATTTAACTTGTAAAAGTAGGGTTTTAACTCATTTTAAGAACATTTTTGGGTCTAAGAGGGGACACTGTCCAGAGTGCCACCCTTGGATCAGCACCTGGGTGAAATTAGCATTTAATCCTATTTAGTTTAAAACAAGTTTTTTTAGAATTTTTTTTATCAGAATAAGTTATTTTAGCATTGATGTTTGAAATTGAGTTGTAAATGAGGCATTTATTTCAGGGGTTGTTTATAATTGATAAATGATTTGTAAATTTCAATTAAAATTAAATTAATTTGTTTTAAAAATAATTTTTGTTTCTAAAATATTCCAATTTGAATATCTAATATTATTGTAGTGAATAAAAATCAGTGTTAATTTATCTTGGATAAATGGTTGAAATAATCAAATTATTTATCTTAATTATATATGGATTAATTTATGAACTTAAGAAATTTCTTTAGAAAGAGAAAATTTTATTTTTTTAATGAGAAGTAAAAGTGAAATGTAAACAACTAATGTTAATTGAAATTGGATAATTGATAAAGATAATTAATTTGATTAATTATTAAATGGTAAAATAATCAAATTAATTATATGGATTATTTATGAACTTAAGAAATTTCTTTAGAAAGAGAAAATTTAACTTTTTTAATAAATAAAAGGGAAATGTAAGCAACTAATGTTAATTGAAATTGGATAAATGATTGAGATAATTAATCCGATTTAGGAAATTAACGGTTTTTATTAATTTAGTAAAAAAACAACTGGTTTTTATCTGTTTATAAACAAACCAACTGGTTTTTAGTTTTTATCATTAAAGAAATCAACGGTTTTTATTAATTTACAAAAAAAACCAACTGGTTTTTATGACTGACAAATAAGACAAATTGGTTTTATTAATTAATTAAAATCCAAGCCATATTTTATCAGTGAAAAACAGATAACTTTTGTGTATGTTTAGTTACTCTTTGAAATAATGCTTCATTTTAAAGGAAATTAATAAATGAACTATCTCTTGCAAAATATAATAAGTTTAACTTAAGCATTTAAGGTTAAGTTTAGAGAGAATTCAATAATTAAAACCATAAAAATCAGAAATCTTTTAATTTAAATCACCTTAAAATGTCAATTTTTTTATAAATCTGACCTTTTAATTTTGTGCAAAAGATTATACTTAATAACACTTTCTTTAAAAAATCCTGAAAATATTTTATAATTTCTAAAAAAACCATGGTTTAAACCGGCCAACCCTGTGAATTAAGGTTTAAATTTTCTACAGATTACAAATCAGGGAGTTAAAACATCAACATTTCTTTAAAAGCAAATTGCCAAATAGTGTTTTAATTAAGAAAATAAATTATTTTTCTCTCACCGACCTTCTTCCTATACGCCGATCCACTCGAGCAAGCCCATCCATTTTAACACACTAAAAACACAAGCTCCTTTCCCTAAGATGCAGAGTAACGAACTGACAATATTAGGACAGAACGAGTGAAAACTGTATAGTACATTTTTTTCAAAACTGTATAGTATGTAGCAGTTTGGAATTGTTGTAATCTGCCGCCCTGTGCTATAGCACATGTTGCACGTGCCTAAATACGGCTCTGCCTGTAAATCACTTAAGACCAGGGGCGTAGCGAAGGGGGGGTCCCCGGGTCCGGACTCCCCCCTTGGGCCCGACCCAAAAATTTTGAACCCTTTTTTAGGAGTTAAATATTCCAGTGCCTACTCAAAAGAGGGCATCTATATCCCTTAAAAGTGTCTAAAAACCACCTTTTTTGCATTTTAGAATCTAAAATTTTCCGGGGAACCCCCGGTTTCCCCATAACAAACGTATTAATTGAGAGAGGATATAAGGGGAGGGGGCGATAAAGGGTACAAACCAGTAAACCAAACCCTGTTTTTAGGGTCAAATTTCCAAACAAATTTTGGGGGAGTGCCCCCAGACCCCCCTTGGGACTTGGAACTTTAATTTAAACAATTTTTTTTATGATGAGTTCGTCAAAATACAAAACTCCTAGCAAATAATAAATTCCTGAAAATATAATGTTCGAAATTCGGATTAGGTGTACCAAAACGAGTTGAAAACCTGCTTTTTAGACTTGAATTTCCAAAAATTTTCTGGGGGAGGTCCCCCAAACCCCCCTTAAGGTATTTCGAACACGATTATTTTCAACCTTTTTTATTCGTTGAGAAGATTCAATTTGATTTTCAAAATTTTTAGTCCCCCCCCAAAAAAAACGAATCCTGGATCAACTACTGCCTCAGAAACGTCAGATTTTCCATTTTTTTTCCTTAAAAATTATCTGGCTTACAAGGAGCGGTGCTCCTCGGTTATTCCCTCATAAATGAAGTAAAAAAACTCCTATTAAAAATCAAATTTCCAAAAATTTTCTGGGGGTGGACCCCCAAACCCCCCTCTTTAATATGGAGCTACTGAAACTCTTATTCTGCTTCTTGACAGTCTCTGTACTTAATAAAAAATTATGTGGATCAGAACTTTCAATCGAAGTAATACTTAGTCTTAATTATTGGACTAATTATTAATAAATTATTAACAATATTAATTAACACAAAGAAGAAAATAAAAATAATGTGAAAATTATAACTTTATTTCACTAGTTGTAGAAAATTTTTGATATCCAATGGTAAATTTTTCGCACTGGACCCCCCCCAAAGGAAAATCCTGGCTACGCCACTGCTTAAGACCCAAACTTTCACAGCGGTAGAGAAGGTTTACCAACACACAACGGAAAATGAAAATTCAGAAGACAAACGTCATTACAATACAAATCAACCAATATTGTGATTGATTTTTTTAATAACTAGAATTTACCTTGAAAAAAATTATTGAAAAAATCTTAAGTTATTTATCAAATGCTAACTATGACATAAATGATAATTTTACAAAACCCAAACAAAATAAGAAAAATAGAAAACACTCACTTTTTTTGGTTAAGTGTTAGTTGTCTCAACTCAGAACTATTCTCATAAGACTGGTTTTTTTCTTAAACCGAAAAAATATTTCCATTGATATCTGTAAAAAAAACTTGAATGATAAGAGAACAAATTTAATTTTAAGAACAAATAAAATGGATATTTAAATCGGGGATGGGCCCTTTCAGCCATTCCCAACTGAGCCAATTGTTTGATGATTTAAGATGGTTTGTTACTCCCAACTGAGCCGGTAAGTCATTATTTGGCAAAAAAACTAAGTTTGGCGTTAAAGTAAATGAGTTTGATCTTAGTCGGGAAAACCACCCAATATCGCTCAAAAAACTTTGTTCAACAACTTAATTTTAAGTTTTTAACCTTTAGGTTCCTTTATTTTAAATTTAATAGACTTATTTTACTGTTGAAAATAAAATCATTGTCTCTGGCGCTACAAATATATTCAGGATTTTTGAAGATATCTCTGCTTGATAGAATGCAATACGTACTAAGGTAAATGTGGGTATTGTGACCACAAGCTCAAGAATGGCAATTTTCTTTATTAAGCTGCTGGTTAACCTTTGGTCAAGTGGCAGTGAATATCATAGCAAAAAAATTATTTGATTATTTTAATTGGGTCTGAAACGTGAAAAGACTATTTTCTTGCTAGTGCGCAAACCCCCCAATTATTGGCCTCACCAATGCAAAATTCCATTAAGTGGCACTTGATGGGCAAAGGGTTCGTGACCCGGCTAAAAGAATTAACATAAATTAACTCCATTATTTAGAAATATCCCACAAACTGCAACTGGGACTCCAATTTCTGATATTTGGTGGAGTATTATTTTTTTAGCCAGATTAAGAACTAAGACTTTATTAACGAACAAAAATTTATTCAAGATTGGAAAGGTATCTAGTCCACTTTGTCCCCAATGCAAAGAAATTGATTCTAATGAACATCTGCTCATACAATGCAAAAAATTCATCACTCAAAGGAAAAGACTCATGGAAACTTTGAACATATCTTCAACAAATTTCACAGAAATCTTGAAAGTCAACAGAGGAAATATCAAGAAAAAACTAAAGCCTTAACAAATTTCTTAAAAGCAATAGTTAATTCTCAGTAGCAAATCTGTAAAACAGGATAATATCCCAAACAGGAAGAAGACGAAGCGACTAACCTATAGTAGGCAAAAGTCTCATTATGATTTGTAACCTGTAACCGGTGGAGTATTAAGTACCTACTTTCAATGAATTCAAGGTAGAAAACAATTATAAAAATCAGTTACAAATATTTTTTGTCTTAAATAAATTTCAATGCTAGCTATTTTCCCACAGGTCCCCCATGTTAAGAAACTAAAGACTTAAGTAATGCTTTTGACCCTGAAAATAGAATTCAAAGTCATTAAGTCATTGCGCAGGGTTCGTCCGTCAGTTTTCTTTCAGTCAGCCCAATCCACCAAACCGGGTCTGTACAAACTTGTTCTTAATTGAAATCTTACTACCCCTATATGAACCCATTTTAAGTGGCATTCTCCCAAAACCTTCCATTTTTAAATTATTATTTGATTTTAATTTGCCTCATAGTTTGAAGTTAATATACAATATACGTTTTTTTTATGGTAATACCACTTCTGAAGAGAAAGAAGAAATACTTCAATCAAATCTGTAGCAGTAAAATTTTTGAATTCAATGTGCCTAGTATTCCGTTGGGATAAATCTATTAAAACAGCCAAAACTTTGAAGCTTGGTAATTTCAATGTAGATTTACTTCACGCTCTTTAACCCTTTCAGACCTAGGCACCCCAAATTTTCCATTGGATTCAATAGTAATCTCGGGCGGCTTAGGATCGAAAGGGTTAAAAGACGTTTTGCTTGTGTTGGTAAAAATATTAACTAAAAGCAATGGGGCAAATTGAAATCAATTTATAATTAAAATAAGGAATGCCACCTAAAACTGGGGGGCACTCATATAGGGGTGGAAAGCTTCCGTTTAAGATCAAGTTTGTCCAAATCGGATCGGGGGGGGGGGCGGAAAGGAATCTCTCCATAGAGTTAACATTGGAGCAAAACAAAAAGAAGGCATAATTTTAAAATGGAAGGTTTTGAAGGAACGTGACATATTATTGGCTCATCTACGGATGGAAAGCTTTCTATCAAGACCGATTTTGTCGAATTGAGGTAAAGAAAAACCCAATTATTATAATATATGAGATAGTATTGTCCTCTGTCCTAAATAAATTATGCTTATCTCTACGTTATGCTGTTTTGAGAGATTACAAGATTTTAGAAGAGAAAATCTTTTCAATATATTATTAATCTTATCTTATAATATACAGGCAAACTGATAAACCGGGCATTATTACTAATGTCCGAAGTGAGGCAGGCAATGTGATAAATTCAATGACATTTATCAATGAGTATTCATTCATCACTTGGCCTGAAATATATAGGCATTGCTAAAAAATGGCCGGATTTACCACAGTGCCCACAAGATATAAACTGTATATTACCACGTATAAGTCGAGAGTTTTTAGAAAATTTTCCGATTCAAAATGCCGGCTTATATGTGGATCTAAATTTTTCGGAAATATTATCAACAGATTTAAGTTTCCCAGAAGCCCCTTGCGATCATATTAAAAAATATATCGGCTACCAATATATAAAACCAAAACACAAATTCTATTAAAAATTAGCTTGGCAAGGTCAGTCTGAATCGTATCTCTCAAAAAGTTCATGGAAATGGTTCATCACTCTGCTCGTGGATGATGCTGCTCATCATCATCACTTTCAATGATTTCCACACTAGAATTATTGTTTTCGAAGGGGGTAAATTTTTACTCGCCATAAACGCAGGTTTTGAATTTTTTTTGGTAAATTTTTTAAATAAAAAGTCTACCCACGGCTTATACGCCGTAATATATGATACACGAGACATAAATTTTCAGAAAATCTTGGAATTACCTTTCACCTAGGTTTTGTACACCATCAAAAACAGATTGAACTATTTTATTAAATGAGGAATAACTTAATACCCATTTTCTTCTATGAATCTTACAATATCTCTGGTATTGAGAGTATACTGTAGTACGACTAAGTTTAACATCTTCAGCTGTCTCATAATTTTTAATCAACCACTGTACCTGTAATTAAAAATTTAGGTAAAAATATAAACCACATAATCAAATGAACCAAATTTGATAAACTATTAACTATAAAACTGTAAATATCATTGATATTTTTCACTTTCCATCCATGGGCAATACCAGCATTTTTTAAACAGAAAAAATGCATTTTTCCAGAAAAGAAAATTTATTTAAATTCAAAAATTGACATGAAAAGTTCAAAAAAATATAGTTAATTCAATATAATATTTTAAAATAAAATTCCCTAATCCCTTTACGTTTGTTTAAGATTCAAAGGCATCGGATTTGTTCTGGCTTTATTTTAAAAGTGAAAACCAACAATCTCTTAAATCATAGTAAATAGTAACAATAATAGTAAATAGGAATAGGCATAAATGAATCTACCTAAAACTTTACATTTAGTCCGATTTTCAATTGAATGAAAAGGTGATATAATATGAAAAAACTAAAATATAAGATAGCAGCAGTTCTATACACATGAGAATATCTTACCACATAGGTATTCTTAGACCATACAGTTCCATGCGTGGTTGGTACATTTGTTACACCCTTTGATATGACTTCTCCTTGAGTGTCAAGTTCTGAAACTGAAAATAATAAAAAAAATATCACAAATGGAATAAAACAATAATGAATTGAAGTTTTCAGGATTTTAAGTTTTAACCCTTTTTTCTCTGGAGGAATCTTCTGATCTGTGATCTGAAGATTTATTGAAGATTTTTTTCTTAATTATTTATTAACTACTAGCTCGTCAACAATAATACTAGTAGAAGGGTTGGGTTTTTCCATGTCCAAAACTAGTTTTTTCCCATCCCACTAGGAAAAAGTGGTACATATCGGGAAAACTTCCAATTGACAATATGTAAGAAATATTCTGGCTTTCTGAATCTGATGTGAAAAATTAGTTAGAAGATAGAATAAATATGAATTTTTTCATAAAACAAAATTAAGTCACCTCAAGATCAGGAGAAAAACACAGTATTTCCCATTAGGATAAAACAATTTCTTTCCCTTTTGGATGAAACAATTTTTTTCTCATGTGAAAAAACATGGTATTTCTTATGTGGGAAAAATACAATATTTCCCATGAAGAAAAAACAGTTTTTTTCATATGAAAAAACACAGTATTTCCCATGTGGGTAAAGCACAGAGTACTTGGTATTCTAGCAGCATGGGATCAAGTTTAGTTGGGTAGTTTGCAAAACAGCATCTGATGCTTTTGGAATTCTAATGAGTTACTAATTAAATACTAATTAGTAACTCATTACTACTTATTAATACTAATTAAAGCTCATAAGCTTTAACTAGCTTATTAAAAACTTACTAATCCTAATGAGCTAACTAAACTGGTAGATTGCATACTGTAAGAATACCCAGTATTTCTCATGAGCAGCGTTCGAAATTGTACTGGATTGCTGGTCCGGGACAACTAAAAAACGGTTCGGACCAGTGGAATCAGAAATTTACTGGTCCGCCGGACCAGTGGTGAAAATATATCCCTCCCTCCAGTTAAGTTATGTATTAATTTGTGTGCAATATCATTTATTTAAGAAATGTTCATATTTTTTGAATTTATCAGTTGATTTTGAATGGATTTTGTCAGTTAGTGAAATATTATTTAATCAAAAAAATATTTCAAAATTATTTGATTATTTAGAGCTATTGCTTACTTTTCATAACTTCATTTTATTAATTATTTTATAAAAATTTTATATTAACAGCTGGCAGCTGGTAACTTATTATTGCATGTCCTTGATTGCATGTATTGATTGTCCTTTTTTATTTGTCGGACCAGTAATTTTTGTTACGGACAAGTAAGATTGGTAAAGCACTGGTCCGCAGGACCAGTGGATTTTTTTCCCAATTTCTAACGCTGCTCATGAGGAAAAAACACAGTATTTCTTATGCACGAAAAGCACAGTATTTCTCATGAGGGAAAAACACAGTATTTCCTTTGTAGGAAAAATAGATTTTCCCAGGGAACATAGAATTTCCCAGTTTTTCCCATGATGGGAAATGATGTGTTTTTCCCCAAAAAAATGGTTACACTGTTCCCAGTAAATACCGGTTTTTACCATGGTACTTACCGGGGGTGGGAAAAACCGTGACCACCCTGAAGAGTAGGCTATAATAAAAATAACCACCTTGGAGAGGTAAGAACAATTCCCAATAACTTTAGGAATAAAACTGATCTCAACTCAAAAACAATGAGAGATACTACTATTATCTGTTAAAAAGAAGAAGTGTATAGAACTCAACTATGAATCGGAAGAATTCTATTGAGATTTGACAAAATTAAATGTGTAATTTTATTTACAGGTTCAATCCAGGTCAAATTTACAAGTAGAACAAAGCAAGTGTTTCTGAATAAAATGTTTCCAAAATAAAATACAGCACTAAATTAAAGTTGATTAAAGATACAAAAAAACCCAGAAAACTCAAGGATTTGTGCAGTGGAAATACCTAAATTTTAGCTTTTTCACAGATTAAAGGTTCCCTCCACTGTTACACTTGGACTTGGTTACACAAATATTTCTCAGAGAAAATAATATTCCATGAAATTGAGGGGCATACCAGCGGCACAGCACACTCAATTAAAACAATGCAACAAATTTGTCATACTTGTATCTGATAGGTTCAATTGAAATGCCCACAGGAAAAATTAAAAGTTTTGAAAATTTCAAAATCATTAAAGAGTGTGATTTGATAAATGGAGGCAGCTGCCCTTGGCTATGCCAAGAGCAATTGATAAGCAAATGACTTACCATTCCTCTGTTGGTTTTTGGTAGTTTGTTGTTCTGGCTGTTGGTTTTTGCTATTGGAAATATTAGCAGCTGTGTTACAAGATGGTTTCTTTTTCATTTCCTTCCGCTTTTTACGTTTTGTATCACGCTCAGAATCAGAAAGTAAATCATCTGAAATATACACAATTAATACACCATTTTTTTTACTCTCTTAAACTCACTGCATTTAATCTTGCATGAATCAGAAAAAAATTGATTGCATTGTTTAACAGGGTTGCTTGATTTAAATCAAAATTGTTAAATTACAACAATTTAAATGAAAATCAGTCGTATGCTTTAAAAATGATTTGCAATATTATTTGCATTACAATTTCTTAAATTTTTATTTTTTGGAGCCCATTTATGTGAAAAATTGAAATGGTTTTTTTGTAGAAAAAGACATTGTTTTTGTGAAAAATTGAAGCGGCGATAGTATTGTATAGATCAGTGTGTAAAAGTAAAATTGACTCACAAACCAAGAAAATCATGAAAAATTCAAATAGTTTGCCAATGTTTTCTTGCAAATAATCATTAAAGCTAATTTGAATTTTGTGAAAGGGATGTTCTTATGAATGAATTTTGTGAAATGGGCAAATTTAAGGAGGGAAAACTTTGTGAAGGGGCAGCAAAAGGGCCCCAATTCTGGTCGTCTGGATAGACCCCTGAATCGACTGTCAATAAGTAATTTATTTAATTTTATTTTTTATCACTAATTAATTATTATTTTAAAAGAAATAAACATATATTTACTTTGATTAAATTAATTTAACTGAATCAATATAACTCAAAGATGGATTTTAACTTTTATGCAAAATGAGGCATGTTTTTTTTACTAACCCTTGTCATAAGTTTATTTCAAACTTAATATTGATTTCAAATTTTGGCAAAAATAGGGGTATGGAAAGAAAGATAAAAATTTTATAAACTGAAAGTACAATTATGCATTCACCTTTTTAGGATGGACATCTCACCGGTGAGATGACAGTGAACCACTCCCCTTAATTAATGCATAAAATAGATCAGATGGGGGTATTAAGTAATGCTATATGATATATCACATTGAAGTTACAATATCAATATATTTTTAACTAGTTTCAGTAAGTTCAGAACTGTAATTTACTTAAATAAAAAAAATCTGTTTAAATCAAATAAATCCAGTTTTTTATTAATTAATTTTTTTTTAAATCAGCAACTTTGTCTTTCAAAGCCAGAAATTGAATTAAGTTAACTTCTACTTTAGCCTGCCAAATCTCAGTCACTAGAAATGTTAGGCCAATAAGTGATGAATAAATATTGCACAATCCAAGACATGGCACATCAGTAGCTCTAATTTTTTCCAGTGGAATGCAAGAGAAATTCAGTCAAGATCAGGTGTGGATCCAAGGGATGGCAGTGACTCCCACTGGGCTAAAAAAAGAGAGGAAAGGAAGAGAAAAAGGGGAGAGAAAGTAAAAAGGAGAAAGAAGGGAGAGCGAGAACATTTTCTTCGACAATATATCAGGATAAATCAAATACTTAATATACCTTTGGATATTCCTAAGAAGTCTGGTTTACATGTCTTGTTCCTTGGTCTAAGTTTAGATTCTAAAAGAAAGCATAACATAAATGTCTCAAATAGTATATTTGCTGTTTCTTGCACCAAATTTTTCAATTGTCACTGAGGTAACACTGAACAGGGATGAGTTTATCCCTAGATGAAAAATGAAGAAAAAGAGTGCAAGCTTAATTATATACAATTCTTTATAGTTTAAAATGAAAAAATTTAACAATAAACCAATTTTAATTTAACTGGGTTATATTTTGAGGGATTTTAATAACTTTAAACTGGATTTTAACTTAACTTTAACCTTAATAAACTTTAACTTAAAACTAGTCATTCATATTATTAAATAGCAGATTTTCAAGTATTCTGCAAAAAAATAACCTAAATGTAACTAAATGCAAATAAAATGAAAAAGCATATCACGATTCTACGGAAGAAACTCATGCCTTTACTAAAGCGGAAAGTCTTAGGGCCCTTTCTTACAAAAGTTTGAAAATCGAGTTACACAAGATCCCTAACTGAAAACACACATTTAAGAGTGATCAAAACAAATGTATATTTAAAAAAAAGAGGATTAAGTCAAAAACTAATTACTGTATTCCACAATGTTTGTAATTGCAGATTCATCAACAGATATGTCTATTTCTTCATTACATTTGCCAGAAGCAACAGACTTATATGAGGGGCTAGGGGATAGAGATGAAGACAAACTCGGGGCACCTGAAAATGAAACATGCAAAAACTATCAATCAACCATTTTTACCCTTTAGTAACTTACATATTATCCCATCAACCTTTCAGCAGCCGTCTAATTAAGTGGAACAGCTTTAAAATAGTCAATGGGATTTGATAACGTTTTTGAATTCAGTGGCAGGGTCAAAGGGATAATACATAAGATCCTTCTTTAATTATTTATACTACAAGGCATAATTTTCACTTTTTACTGTAACAAGATTTCTTTTTTTATTGCTTTTTTATATCATTATAACAATACTTAATTCCTTAAAATAGGTGGTAAACTAGAATTTTTTTCAAAAACTTGAATAATTCAAATAATTGTTATAACTAACAAAAACAGCTGTCTGGGTTTGCATCAGTAAAAAATCCTTACTTCCTGAATTTGAATTACACTGTAACTGAGATATTCAAAGTTGAAGGAACCATCAGAGTTACAATACATTTTTTAAAAACTTTTTTCAAGCAGTTAAAATACTTTAAAGCAAAACTCTTGCTCCATTGGTTAATGTTACTTTAATAGTCCTTACAATCCTCCTAATTATTTTGATTTTACATTAAAGATTTAATAAACAAAAAGAAATTACCTCTCTCAACTTCACCTTGATTAGCTTCAGCATTAGGTACTTCCCAGAGAGGACTATTGCAAGTAGTAGTCTCATTACATTTAGAAAAATAATCTACTGAATCCAGTGAAGAATTGTCACATCCAGAATATATCTCAGCTCCTTGAATAAAATTAGGGCTATTGCGAATGGATTCAGTAGATTTATGTTCTGTTGGCTGATCGTCATATTTTTGTGGTTCTTCATGCGATATCAGAGATGGAGAAAAAGCTTCTCTTTCATCAACAGATGAATGAGATGGAGAAAAGAATAGTGTTTCATCAACAGATGAATGAGATGGAGAAAATAATTGTGTTTCATCAACAGATGGAGGAGATGGAGAAAAGAATTGCGTTTCATCAACAGATGTATGAGATGGAGAAAATAATTGCGTTTCATCAATAAATGGATGAGATGGAGGAAAGGATTGTCTTTCATCAACAGATGGATGAGATGGAGAAAAGGATTGTCTTTCATCAACAGATGGATGAGATGGAGAAAAGGATTGTCTTTCATCAGATGAATGAGATGTAGAAGTTGCTCGTGAGTAAGTTCCATGAAAGTGAATTACATTATTTGAGGAACAATTACTTGGGACAGATGAATGGAAATTGCTTTCAAAACAATGTCTTTGAGAAATGGCACTTTTTTGCTTGTTCAAATTAATAACAATCTTCAACGGAACTAAAGAATCAATAGGATTGATATTTATTTGTGAGTCATTTGAACCAATGTCAGAAAGGTTACAGTTTATAGTTAAGGTACTTTGATTCAGTGAACCACACCATTGACCATCACTAGAGGACAATTGACTACAAGTACTGAAAGATGGTAGTTGAAAATTTTCTGTCATGGCTGTTTCATCCAAACTTACATTTTCAGAGAGAATGTCATTACTGAAAGAACTCTCATTTGAGAGTCTATTTGCTAGTATCTGATTTTCTATACTAGAATCATTAGTTGGGCAACGAGTTAAATGTGCTGCAATATCATCAAGGTCTTTGTGGAGTTTTTCGAGGGTAAGTTCCAATTGTTGGTCATGGTGTATTTTGTCAAGAAAAACATTGAAGTTATTAGTGGTTTGTTTGGCTAAATTAGCATTATCCAAATGACTAGAAACTTTCTCAACAATGGAATTCACAAGAAGCTGAATAGATTCTTCATCATTTACCGGGAAAGTTTCCTTTTCTGGTATATCCTTTAGTAAACGCTCAACATCACTTGAATAATCATATAGTGGAATATCAGATGGTTTTGAGAAAATGTCACCAAACTCTGAGTCAGAATCAAAGAGCACGTACTGAGCTAAATTATCATAACTACTTTCTCCCTTTTCCTGCACAACAGCTACACTTGTTGAGTCCAGAGTTGAAGAAGCAGTTCCAGATTCTGTTTCTGACAATTTATAATGATCAATAGCATCTGGATTATACAACTTATACCTTTTTACATTAACTGGTGCTGGTTTGTTACATTTGGTTTTTGTCATTTTAATAAATTTATCACTTTTTTCTAGCACATCACATTTAGTTACATTTTTTGACACATTTGATGGTAATGCTATTGGACTGTTTTTAGTATTTACCTTATTGAAATCTCCTTTAATTTTAGATATTCCATGTCCATTTGAAACTGACAAGGCTACATCATCAAACATATTTAAGTCAGGAATTAAATGTGAATCATGGAGAACGTCTTCAGCTATGGAAGCTTTAGACATAGGCAAGGAAATGGATGGTAAAGAATCTGAATAAACTTGATTTGTTTCAAGAATAACGGAAACATCTTCATTTTTTTTACTAGCAAATTTCTTCATCGATGTGTTTTCATCATATTCTATTTTTCTTTTCTTTTGATTATTTCTATGAATATCACAGCTTTCAGGAAATTTTTCTGATAAAGTCATAATTAAATTTGAATGATCTGATTCACTTTTCATTGAGGAGTCTTTAGACAAACTTAAGTAAGCTGAATCTACTTCAGGCGTAGATGTAGTTGACACATTCCCTAAGCAGTCATGATTTTTATGTATTACAGATGTTTTATTTACAAGTTTTGTTTTCCTCCCCTTTTCATTTGTTTTTGATATGGTTTCTTTTTTATCACAAAGAACATGGTCTACAAAAGGGAATAAGGAAGATGAGTCATTATCATTCATATGATTATCTTTGTTTTCAATTATCACAGATTTCTTGAGGCACACTTCTTCGTGAGTTGTTTTATCACAAAATAGACACACAGATGAGGAAACTTCAGTATTGAAGGAATAGTCGTCAATGCTTCCATCTAAGTCACAGATCGGTTGGGGTGAATTCACACTTATGCTATCCTCTCGCTTAATTTCCTTTTGGCAGCACATATCATTTTGCACATCTCTTTTTAACTGGTTTTCAAAGTCAGTGGAGTAATCAGAAATGTAACAAAAGGTAGAGGACGAGTGTGGCCGTTTTGCACCAGCTAAAATTTCTTGATCTTCAATCACCTGTTTCAAAAAACATTTTAAATTAGAACTTACAAAATGCATAAACTAAAACATAGAAAGAATAATTGTTCAGACTTCACCCTTACGTTACCTAACATAAATGCTACGACTAATAATGAAAAGATAAAGAGGCTCACCGATTTCAGATTTTTTAATAATCCTTTACAAGACTTCTTCAACAATTGCTGAGAAATTTTGTTTTGCTGTATCTTGCTGACATCTAAATCAAAAGATGATATCCAAGATATTAAACAAGGAGGTCCTTGGAATTTTTTAGCAGATGCCATAAGCAATATGCGCTCATTTTTATCTCTTATGAGCATCTTCAACTTCTTAAACAACATCATTATTTTTATAAAAGTTACAGGCTCTGTTACATATTGAGGGATATTGAAAATCAAAACACTCCTGGAAAAAAAATTACAAAATTCATTTTGCAGAAAAGGTTTTACAAATTGGCAAATCAAAGAAAACTTAGCTGAAAAATTTAAAACAATTGGGTTATTTGAAAATCTTAAGAGTTAATAAAGAAAACAAAGCCCAGTGGCGTAGTGGTAGCACTTTGCGCTTCTACGCCACAGGTCCTGGGTTTCGATTCCTGGGTCCCGGGATAGGCAAGGTCCACTTATCCTTTCAATTCATCCCTTCAGTGGGTCGATAAAATAAGGACCCAGCGTGCTTTGGAACTAAACATTAGGGGTCTCGCGTTAGGCTGACCACCTAACCGGGTCATATGCCCAGCATCCCAGGGCCCCATGGTCAAGAAAACAAAGATGGGCATCGTAGGCCTTGGCCCACTAGGGCTGTTGCGCCAATGAGAGAGATAATAAAGAAAACATTTAGCTAGTTTTTTATTCTTCCCAACCTTCACTCTTGCCATGTGTTTTAAACATAAGCATATATATATATTTTATTTTATAGCCAAGAAAAGGGTTTTTGTTTTTATGTGAAAAGTCAACCTAGTCTTATTCTACTAACCTTGCCCTAATCCGAATTTCGTCTAGAAGTGACCCCAAAAATCTGCCATCGTATAATTGAAAAAAGATTGGAACTAAAACAACTTAGGTTAGTGTAAATTATTAATGCTTGATTTTCTTTAATTTAGAAGCAGACTTATAAAATCCCTTTCACATCACAAAAATACACCTGTTATTTTTGAATAAAATAATATGAAAAATCTTACTTTAATATTGCAATATAAGCAGGTCGATATTTCTTCATTACAGATAGAGACAAAAGTGATGTACATAAAATATCATCATAATCTAAAAAATATTGCATTTTACTTAAACTCTTGTATAACATTTAGAATATCACATCCATTATTACACATATTAGAGAGATAATATGCTTAGTTGTTTCCATTTTTACTGGTTGTAAAAAATCCTACAAAATTAGGTCATTTTCATTTTTCTTTCTCTCTACATTTAATTTACTCCTTTAGTCCTGTTTTTAAAAAAGTTATTTTTAATAAATACTCAATAGCATTATTCTTGCATTATTTAATAAAATGGAAAGAAACAAGTTAAAACAATTTTAGAATTTTCCGAATTTTGGGGAATACATTTGATAGCAATTACTAATGAATTATTATCCATACTTACCCATACTTTGAGGAAGTATGGGGAAAATAAATTTTGGGGGTATATAAATTTTTGGGGGTTGAATTTTTTTTTAAATTTTTTAAATTACACATTTTTACTAACTACTTTACTAACTGACTATGATGAACTGACTTATGATTATATTAACTGACTTTACTACATAACTATTGAAAACAGGGGTTTAAGGGTTTAAAATAGTGTCGCGAAAGTATTGATTTCTTTAATGAGGCTCACTGATCAAAAACATATGCAGATTAAAAATACCTTAAAACATTTTAGAGTTATTTAACTTTTGAAGTCAACACCACCATACTTGTATAAAATAAAAACCTTTCTGCGAACTTAAATTTTTTCCAAAAAATTTTCTGCAAGAATTTACACATTTTTAAATATCACTCTCTCTAAAAAGAAAACATTATTACTGAAATACCCAAATTGCAGGGATGAGTTTATCTAAAGATGAAAAAAGAGGAAAAAGCGCGTGAGCTTAGTTATGTATAATTTTTTTAATGTGTGAAACAAATAATTTTAACAAGAAAAGTTTTAATTTAACTGGGTTATACTCGGGAGGATTTTAAGAACTTTAAACTGGCATTTAACTAGTCATTAATATTGATAGTCTAGATAAAAATATCTTTAAACAAAGAAAGATACATATTTTCACGTTATCTTCATTTGCATGAAAATAACCAAAATGCAACTAAAATCAGATGAAAATTTAGGAAATCAGTTAAATACTAGGATAATTTATTGATTACTTTAAATATAATTAAATTACTGAATTTTTTTACCAATGAAATTTTTGCTAAGTGAAGAAAAAGTCAAATGAATTTTTAAAAGTATTATTAGAATCTCAAATCATATCAGATATGTAATACAGGTTATAATCTAACTCGATTAAAAAAACTGAATTATTTTCTTAAGTTGCTTCTCAAAGTAGCCTTTCAAAAATTTCGCAACTTACAAAAACCTCATAAGCCAGAAAAACGGAACTTTCGTGAAAAATCGCCATTTTTTTACTTCCGGACTTGTTGGCTTCTAACTACGGTAAAGTTGTTTTTTCTACATCGCAATAACAACGCGATACGAAGCCGACTTCACCTTAACGTCTGCGGCCGTCCAAGAAAGCATCGCGGATGAAACGGTTAACTCCGCGAGGAAAAACGGAACTAACGGGAGAAGTTGCGATTTCCCGACTTCCGCGATTCCGATTCTTCCTAAAATCGCGATTCCGCGGATGGAAGCATTTGGTGAAAAACATAATAAAAATTTATGGATCAAAAATAAATTCTGCAGAAAAATTTATGAAAAAAAAATTTTTTTTTGTAGTTTTTCTGCAGAAAATTTTCTGCAGAGGGCAAAATTTTCTGTGAACGCCGTTCGCGCGTTCGTGTATATTATACAAGTATGAACACCACAATGAATGGTTGTTTAAGTATAAAATTTCAAACACTTTATAATTATTGTAATGATTAAAATTAAAAATTTAAAACTCTCTTGTAGGTCTTAACTTCTAGTGTAAAGTCATTCAACTTAATGTACACTAAGAACTTACCAGGTAAAAGTCTGACAATTTGCATTATGTTCATTATCCATGGGGAGTTGATGTTACCTTTACTCAGTATTATTCCTGTGTAAATTACAAACTCCAATAGTTTAGCTATTAGTTTACAGTCATCATCATTTCTTTCAGTCTCAATTCCTTCCTTTAAAAGTAGAGCTAAGTTAAGGAAGCTTGAAAGAACTTATATTTCATTATTAAAAGAATTGAATAACATTTTGAATTTGTTAACACTTCAGTTACTTCTAGATAAAAAGTTTTATATGAAATTATAGCATTCATATTTTTTCATTAACCAGCAAACAAACAAAGATTTAATAGAATCCTATATTAATCCCGCATCCAGGGCTCCCAGCAGTCTATTGGTTTGTCTTTAGGGAAAAAAGAGACCTAAAATCTTAAATAAAAGAGACCTAAATATGTTATTCTTGTTGATGTTAATTTTCCACATACTTAAAATACATTTCATTATAGTTAGTTAATATGATAAACACATATTCAATATAATTATTTGTTTAGTAATTAGGATAAAACTTTTAAAGTATATGGAAAACTGGAGCTACCGATCTTAATATTTGCCAGCAGCATTTCATATACAAAGAAATATTTTATGAGGTTTTCAAAAATACAATCTTTTATATAGTTTTACATTAAAACATGGGTGGGACTCTTCAAAAATTGCAAGTGACTGGACTTTAAGATCATTTAATTTTTTTTTCATTACACTAACAGAAAAAACATTAATGAATTTCTACCAAAGTTTTGAAATCAAAAACATGTGTTCCGTTGCTACGCAGTTGAAAACCGGTTTTCTCTGCCAGGTTTGGCAGTTTTTCGCCACTAGCAGAGATAAAAGATTTTCTCAGACATTTGTTTTAGATAAAAACTGAAAATTTCTGATTTTTTCTTCGGAATTTTTCAAAAGTGAAATCTAGAAATAGCTGAAAAAGAGAAAAAAGAGACTTTGACTGTGAAAAAGAGACTTTTAGAGACCTAAGATAAAAAAAGAGACTTTTAGGGAAAAAAGAGACTTGCTGGGAGCCCTGCGCATCAAAGGCAATCTGCAAAAACGAAATCCTGATGATTAGCAAAATGAATCCTTAAATATGCAACATTTCAAATAATTTCTTTATGAAGATTAGACTACTTTTTTCTGTTTTAAACACTAGTTATGTTTGAATGAATTATGTACACAAATCTAAAAATGTGTCTATAAATCTGATTCAAATAAAAAAAGGTACATTAGGAAAAATATTAGGTTTTTTGAGCAAATATAGAGGTAAGAGGAAACTTGTGCATAACATTTTATCATTACTTTTTTTGTTCTTTTGCAAAGAAAAGCATTTTTTTCATTACAGAACTACTTAAACCCTTTCAATATCAGGGGACATATAATGTCCCGTAAATAAAGCTTGTAACATCATTGTTCTGGTTGAAACGTCATTATGGGATTGTTTTGTCTCTTAGACCTTCAGACATTCACATAAATGATCCCATAACAACATTTCAACAACAATGATGTTACAAGCTTTATTGATGGGGCATCATATGTCCCTTCGTACTGAAAGGGTTAATCTAAGTTTGACTGTATTATGTATTTAGGGGCCATTCATTAATTACGTAAGGGTCCCAAGGGGGAGGGGGGGTTGGAAAAATCTCTACATACCCTTACTTGGGGGTGGGGGGTCAAACCAATTCTTACGTAAGATTTTCCAAGTTAATGTACACAAATTCCAGAGACTAGAGATAATAATATAATGGTAATATGTAGTTGACAGAAAGAATACTACTTATCTGTTGAAAAATAAAAATATTTGATTTGCGTCAAACTGAGAGTTTTAGTGTAACTGATCCTTTTCCAACATTTTATTACTTTGAAAAACAAAATGGAATCTTACGTAAGAATAGGGGGGGAGGGGTTTGAAAAATCTTACGTACCCTTACATGGGGGGAGGGGGGGTCAAAAACTACCAAAATCATCCTTACGTAATTGGAGGGTTCAGAATAGAAATGGACCAAGTCCACTTTAGCTACTTTTGAGCTACAGACGTTTAAAGTTAAAGCTTCATAGGAAATTACATGTTAACGCAACAGAACTTGCTGCTGCCAAGCGGATATTATCAGAACTAGGACTTGGTTCATTATTGCACTGAAATTTTACATAGTTGGTGCATGTTACAGCGTTGCTAACTCAAAAATGACAAAAAGTGGACTTGGTCCATTTTAATTCTGAGCCCTCCAATTAATGAATGGCCCCTTACTACATTCTCCTACCATCACTAATTTTTTCAATAATCAGTTGTGCCAGATGCAAGCCACAGGGTTTAGTAGAGATACTGAACCAAAGCTCCTACAATTCAAGAGTTTACTCTAGAATCAGATTCATTTCAGTCGGTACTTATGCTCCACATGAATTATCTGACTATTTGAATTGGGAGTGTGCTTGCCACATAGTACATTCAAATCAACAATGCAGTAGTACTGGGCCTTAAATCGATTTAAGACCTAAAATCGATTTAATACTAACATCGGAGCTCCGATGTAACCTCTAAATCGAAAACCTTAAATCGATTTACCGCAACAACATCGGGAACTCCCTAATTTCACCCGCTCCGAGTCCCGGAGCAAGGGCAGTAGTCGCCTAATCATCGTACTTCATCGCCTGTTGATCGGAGATGCGCGATGTCCTTAAATCGAATGCGCGGAAATCGAAGCATAACTTCATCGCCTGTTCCGCCTCTTCATCGGAGATGCGCGATGTCCTTAAATCGGATGCGCGAAGATCGAAGCATACTTCATCGCCTGTCCCGCGTCTTGATCGGAGATGCGCGATGTCCTTAAATCGGATGCGCGAAGTTTGATATCGATGAGTTCATCGAGAAGCCCTGCCACAAAACCGATGTATGATCGGAATTCCTTAGCATCGCCATCGCCAGTCTTTCAGCGGCGTTAAATCGAAAGCTTGTATCGTTATCAATTGAGATGCTGGCTGCGGTTGTTTTGTTCGTTAATTGGAAGGGCTTCGAATCGAATCGTCTCTTTCGGTTTCGAGTGCGGAGCGGAGTCTTGCTGGATTTGTCGGGGCTTCTGGTTTTGGGGATCGGGGACCATAGAATCGCTCGGTTGGTTTGGTACGCACGCGCTTCGAAAATTTTTTCATGCGGCGTCTTTTCGGGGATCGGGGGGGGGGGCTCCGCGGGATGTTCTCGCTGTTTGCGCTGTACTTCGGCTCGGACTCGTGTATCAATATTGAGTTTTCAGGTGTCGGCTTGGTTGGTGTTGCTACTTTGGTTTGCGGGCTCATGCCGTTTTGTCTTGATACTCGCGCCGCGCGTTATCATGAAAATGTAAAATCAAAAGAATTAGCTTTACTTATTTTAATGACTGAAATTTACAGACTGGTTTTTACATTATATGGAATTTTTGTAAAACCATATTTGATACCTTTAACTCTGTTTTTTAAGCTTTGATCTTTTCGATTTATTTTAATGAAGATTGAGAAAGGATGTTACTTGGATCTTATTAATAATATAACTGTCATCAAATTTTTTTGTATTTCAGTCTTTCTTTAAATCAAACTAAAACTCAATTTATAGCTAATATTTTTCTGGTTGTTTTCTATTTCTATTATTTTTTGGAATTAAATTTTGTTAAATTTACATTCTAATTTCTTTAGAATTTGCTTATTTTTATGCAACTGAAACTGCTTTATAAATTAAGAAAAGGGTGTAAATGGGACTGTTAGAGATCTTAAAGAATAAATAGGCAAAAAAGGCTTATTATTGGATAGTTTAATTATTGGATACTTATAAGATTTAGCTAGGCGTGAATTTCACCAATCTGACTTTATCAATTTTTTACAAAATATAAAAAAATTAAAACACTTCTAGGTTCTTCTAGCTCACATAATTAATGTTTTATTTTATGAATGTAATCATTTTGGCAATTTATTATATACCTTAGGGTCTGCTCTGCACCAGGCTAATGCGAAACAGACACCTTTTTAAATAAGTGTTTCTACTAAGTTTCTACGATTACAAAAATAACTAAAAAAATCCGGCTTAAATCGATTTAGCACTAAATCGTGATGTTAAATTCTTAAATCGGCGATTTAAGAATTTCTTACATCGCCCAGTACTACAATGCAGTGTTTCGAGTCAGATTGAAATTGTAGAAAAATGTACGAAAAATGTAGAGTGTGATGCAAGGGGAGAAATCATAACAAAACAGTGATATTTCGGTCAAAACCCAGCTCTAGGCATGTGTAGTGATTACATATTAATATAAATTCTGAAATAGTATTTCTTAAGATGGAGAATTTTAGTTCTTAAAAAGTAGGTAAAAACAGGTTAGTTAGATAGAGATGTTATTTCACCTTTTTCCAATACTTTTTCCATGTATGATCCTGTTTCCATCGCATCCTCCACCAAAAATGAAGAAATAGGCTTCTGATGACTTTAAACAATTCTTCTTGTCTATAAAAAGGACACAAAATAAATTTTTGTATTTCTTTTTTTAGCACAGAAATTTCAGTGCAATTATATTAAGCAAGTATTATATTATATTAAGCAAGCAAGCATGACAGCAAGTATTTTCATAAACCAACTTCGGCTTTCTCTCCAATATTTAATGTTAAAGGGAAATACTAGGATCGTTACCACTAGGAAATAGTTATTTTGTGTTTTTGTTATTTTCCCCTTCCCAAGAAAAATGCTAAGATTTTAGTTATAAAAAAATATAAAACTTCTTTCTTTTCATAAAGTAGTTAAGTCAGGTTCTTACCTGGGTACATGGTTCATTTACTCATTTTTTTAAATATCATTCCCTTAATATAAATTTCAGTAAGTTTAAATTTCATTATTAAATTTCAAGTAAGTTTCAGGATAAAAAAATAGGCATCACTAGAAAATTTTGGATATGTATTTCTAGTTACAAACATTAAGATATTAGTTTTCTTTTTCAAATATAAAAATAGCTACCTCTTTTTTCCAATAGCAGATATACAATCCAATTCACTTTTTAAGTTCCTGGAAGGGAAAAGGGAAATATCCATCATAACTGTTACAAGGTGCAAATTTTAAAAAGGCACTCTCTTCTCTCTCTTTTAAACTTTCAAAAAATTTTAATAAACCCTAAGGAACTAACAACATAAACTGAGAAATTCATAAAAATTAAGAAAGTATGGTAGAGTATATTATTGAACCGATACACAAAATTCAGCACTTAATTTTTCTAAGACAAGTAAAATAACATTTCAACCATCTTTAAAGTATCTAAATTATAGTCTCCTTTGTAAAAATTGGATGGTATATTCAAATTTTAAAAATTATATTTTTAATAGTTTTATATGACTTGATAAAATCTAGGTCTTGAGGTACAAACTGTACTTTCAAAAGACAGACAACAAACCCAGTTTTACCAATGGAAACTCATAAAAAATGGAAGTTTTAATAAGGAAAAAGTTTAAAATTATGCTGCAATTTTTTTGTGTATTACATTTTAACAAACAATACCTTGCATGCAATAAATTCACATTCTATTTTTGGAACTAAAAAATGATAGTGCTCTATAGATTTTTCACTGTAGTATCACTGCATTGAATGCAAAGTAGAATCAAATTTCAAACAAAAAGTTAAGTCACAAATTTTCTAAAAAGGGATGAATTGCTATTTTTATTTCTTAACAGTTGAATTGCCATCATAGAAAAGTGTCGAACATATTTTAAAATTAGTGCTGAGATTCCAAATATTCAAACTGTACCTTGAAATATCAGGGATGCAATGAATAGTTTTGCAAGAAAAAATGATAAAATATTGCATAGTTGCAATTTCTCTGAGTTTTCAAAAAAAAACTATTTTAGTTTCTTTTGTAAATATTAAAATTTTTGGTATTTTTAATGTTTTTGGCCACCCTGATATTAACTAGATGCAAGTGCCAGGTGTTCTGACAACCTCCATAAAAAAACAACAATTAAAATTAAAAATGATCAAATATCTCAACAGTTGTGCCATCTATATTTGATCTCAACAGTGTTACTTTCAACCAGTGGTGAATCCAGGTTTTTGGGCTGGGGGGGCTGAGTTTCACAAATAACCTTATTGCTATTATGGGTTGCCAGTGCCATAACCAGATTTTTGTTTACTGAACATCTTTTCTGGGGTCTAATCTTAGGAGTGCTAAGTTTTAGGTGAGATGACTTCATAAGGTTTAAATTTTGGTGCACTAAGTTTCAAAATTGTGTAAAAATGTCAACTCCAAGTAAAAGGGGGATCTGGGGGTCCTCCCCCAGAAAATGTGCCCCTCAAAATAGTGTTTTAGCTCATTTTGAAGCCTTTCAGATTCCACCCAAAGAGTACAACTCATTGGAAGCGGCATAATTTTCAAGGAAAAAAGTTTATAGTATTATGAATTGGAAAATTTCTTGGGGGTTTAGGGGTTCCTATTCCAGAAAATTTTTTGGGTTTTGCAAAACTAAAAGTGGCATTTTAACTGATGTTGAGACACTTTAGGTTCTATGGAACTTTAGGATTTTTTACTCCTAGTAAAAAATCCCTAAAGTTTCAAGGAAAAACTGTACTTATTAGATTCCAAAATTTTGAGGGGGTTTGGGGGTCTTCCCCTAGATAATTTTTTGAAATTTTACCCTTAAAAGTAGGGTTCAGATTCATTTTGAGACCCTTTGGGTAACACCACCGAATGTCTGCAACATAGTGAAATTTCTTTATTGCTATTACCAAAACTTGAATGTCTTATTCCTGGGGGGCTGCAGCCCCACAGCCCCCCTACTGGATTCGCCACTGCTTTCAATTGTATTTAATACTACTAAGTGTATTAAATTAAGTCTAATCAGCTAGATTTTTGTGCTTAGCCAATTAAAAAGTACCAAAATCTTCTATTAACTAATTAAACTGCTAGGTAAAATTTTAAATTCATTATTTAATTTATTTGATAAAGAACTTACTTCAAAAGGTCTTGCTCATCTACATAGCCTTTACAGAACTTGTTACAAAATGTCATGAGCCAAGGGAATTTTTCATATAAGCTCATGCATGCAATGTCTTCCATTTTTCTAAAAGATTTTGTACAAAGATAAAATGTGTCGAAAAAGTTGGATTCAAATTTAAGAAATAGAAGGAAATAAATATTTGAAGAATTAGAATTACTACCAAAAAGTTAAACCATCATTTAAAATTTATAACTATATATTCATGATAGTAAAAATTTGGCAATACAGTAAAGCACCGTTAATGCATCTTTCAAGGGACCAACGTAAAGACTTATAATTGAAAACATCTTTGATTATTAGGTTTCTAATGCCCCTAATGCAGATTTATGTAAATATGAGGTTTTTTGAAAGGAAAAATTATTTCAACAGTTTTTAAACTGAAAATAATAATTAAATTTTAAAGTATTAGAAAATTTAACATAAAAAAATTACACAAATTCATTTTATTTTTCATATCTTCAGTATATACTATGTTGCACATGGTAAAGCACCACATCCAAATACATTGCATTGTATATGAATATCAAATCTTCACTTGAATACATTTTTTGAAACAATCCTTCAATAAGACAGTGGGGAATGACGTATAAACAAAGAATTTTTGCTTTAAATGAATAGGAATTAATAAGGAAGTTGCATGTGTCAGATTTTCAAAAACAAACAAGTGTTCCATATGGTATTTTGTATGGTAAAATGAAATATCTAGTCAGTTTTTCAAAACAATGTACAGGTAATTAAATATTTTAATTTAAAAGTCGAGACAAAAACATGTGACTGAAAACGTTTATTGTTTAAACTATAAGATGATGTCAACAATAATACCATCAACTCCATTGCTTTTCAACAATGCCTATTATAAGATGACGTCACATCCAAACTCTTGGCGTTTTCGCGCGCTTTTAAAAAGGGGATTTTTGTTAATTTTTTTGGCAATCAAAAAATTTCTCGATCGGCCTCAAATTTTGGATAGTTGCTTATTTTTGCAAGAAGAATCGATTAAAAAATATGAAAAAATCATGCAACTTCCTCATTGGGACTTACGAAAACGGCGGATAAATAGAAAAGTCATATAAACGAGAAACGATGCTTTACTGTACTTGAATACTTTTATTCTTAAGATAACTTTCCCTTTTCTGCTATTTACCTAAACTAGGGGTGCCCAACCTTTTTTGGAGGAGGGCCACTCAGGGTATTTGATGAGGTGTGGAGGGCCAAAAATGAAATTACAGTAGAAAAGCAAAAGCGCTAACTGATGCTTAATTGCAACAATACATTTTATATTTTTTTGTTTACAGTATTTTTGCAACTTGGCATAATACTGTAAATCAGCCAAAAAACTTGCCTATTTGTGCAGGAAGAGACACAATGGTTCGATTCCGGTAGCTATTTTGTAAAAGAAGACTGATGGAAATAAATCTCTCGCTACGAAAAGATAACTTCCTGAAGAAGGAAGTTACTTTAAATTACTTTTTGCAAGTACGAGTTTCATTATTTTGATGTTAAAAATTACGGAATCGATGAATTACATCTCTTCCTGCACAAATATGCAAGTTTTTTGGCTGATTTTTACCCCTTAATACTCATTTGCGACTCCCCTTTCTATACCGATTCTTTTTCGTCTTGATGAGTACTATCATCCCTCCAAGTTTGTACTAGACATTTTAAGACACCCAGTATAAAAAACTAGAACTGTAAAGCGAAACCGAAACTCAAAGGATCACGTCTCGCAGTAAAGTTGATGTTTCCAAGGACACACCATCTATTTGTCTTTATTGGCGTTGATAGCTCAAATTTTATTTCTACTCGTTATAGTTCGTTGGCTTGAATACCAAGAATTGGCAATAATTGAGAGAACACATCTGGAATCGGTGAAATATGTGGTAATACTTTGTGAGTGTGGTAAATTTTTTTAACGAATTTTTTTCATCAAAAAAACCCCTGGAAAATAAAGTAATAAAAGGTGTTGTTCTAATTTCGTTTGCGGGCCGGATTCAGAGGACTCGGGGGCCGGATCTGGCCCGCGGGCCGGAGGTTGGGCAGCCCTTACCTAAACCACTAAATATTGCCAAATAGTTTTAATTACTAAAGATTACAAATATTGCCAAGATCACATACTATTAATTAGGCTTACCATATTCTGTCGGGGCCAACCCAGGACATATTTTTGAAATTTCTTTATAAGTGCCATATCAAATTACCAAAGATTAAAAACTAAGAAAACACTATTCAAACTAATAAACATTAAACAAAACTATCAAATTTTATTTTTTCATTTAACATTACTTTTTCAAAAATTGTTTGATTGACTTAATTTTTATCACAAAATTCACTGAAAGTAAGTTTTCTGAAGTAATACAGATGTTAGAAAATGCAATTTTAAATATTTGGTCAGGATTTTTTCATAAAAATGTCAGGAAAATCTTAAATGAATGAAACCCCAGACATTTCCCCTGGACAGCTCTAAAAACCCCGGACCGTCCAGGGTAATCGCGGATGCATGGTAAGCCTACTATTAATATGTGATCTTGGCTAAACTGTTAAATGAAATTAACACAGTGTGTAACCTACACTTTTATAGTAGTTAATTTTGATTAGATTCGGACACTGAAATTAACCAACAATATTGCACTTAATCAATTTTATAAAAAAATCTAATTAAATAAAAGTGGTAGGCTGTACGCTACATTATGAAAGCAAAAATTTGAATAATTGTCAGATATTTGAAAAGTTCTGATGGTGAAATGGAGCTTAGACGGGATCAATATGAAAAAAATGTCAGTAAATCCAAAAAATTCAGGCCTCACCAACATTTGAAGAATTATTTTGACAATGGTGTTTTTTGGCAAGTAAGCAATCTTCTATAGAAAGGAGTAGCCAGAATCTAACATTGGTATGGAACAATTAGGTGAAACCCTTCTTGGTGCTACTTTTGGTGCCATAACCTATCTGGTATTACTGCAATCCAAAATGAAAGAGCACATAAAGTCAATTTCACTCAGATTTTCTTAGAGAGAAATCTCACCAAAATTATTTTCGGCCGGATTTTTCATTCTGTGAGGTTGACCAGCTACAATTTTTTCCAAATCATCAAAAACTTTTCAGATTTTTTAAAGCTGTGAGAGCAAAGAAACAGTATTCATTCCAACACTGAAATTCCCCCCATTGGAATAGTTTTGAAAGGTGTGGTATGGGTTGCACATTATTTTATGACTAAGTTACTTATTGAAAGGCTACTTCAGAAGATTTTATTGCCCAGAAATCCTCCCTTTCCTTACCACTTGTGGCTTTATTACTCCCTTCCAAACAAGTGGTATTACTTGAGATAATATTTAAAACTGCATTATTGGACAGAAGTATGTATTATTTAATTCTATATTTTGTATTTATAATGCGTGGGAATCTCTTTGTTATAAAGCTTTAATACCTAAAACAGTTTGAAAAATATTTGATTAAATTGTAATAACAATCCTTTGTGATTTTAAGGTTACCCTATCTGCAGGACAACACCTTACTTAAGGTCTGCTTTTTCTTAGAACAGAAGGTGGTCGACCCAAGGGAGGTTTAACTGCACCATGAAACCCTGCCATTTTAATACCTCATATTGGCGCCAGGCCGGAGCTAGCTGGGCGCAAATGCTGCAAATTGTGAACCAAACGCGAGACAAGTCGCCAAGCAAAGCGATTGACCAACAGAAAAATCTAAATAATACGTTTTTTGGTGATTTTTCACTTGTGCCCAGCTTACAGAAAAGTACCAATTTTAACAATTGCCAAGGGTTGGCAAAATAAGGCAGGGGATAAATGATTCTCCCTAGTGTACAATGCTTATTACAGCAACCCTAGATTCTTTTATGATGTTCTCCATCTTTTCGAACCGCAAAGTGCTTTCTCGCCAATGGTAGGTGGCAACATGGGTGTATCCAGGGTTCAACTTAGGGGGCAAGCAGGGTCGATTTTTTTGTGTTTTTAAAGATCAATTACAAAGCCCCGTGAGAGAGACCTGTCAAGTTTTAACAGAGGGTCTGGGGGTCCTCCCCAGAAAATTTTTTTAAATTTGCCCCTAAGAACATGGTTTTAAATTGTTTTTTGGTATAAACCCAAATTTGGACATTCATTTTAGGTAGAATTTAGATTTTAATAAACTTATTACAAAAAAGTGTGAATAATAAAGTTTTAAATACTAAAGGGGGGCCTGGGGGCCCAGCCCCAGAAAAATTTTGAAAATTTGACACTAAAATACTTGGGTTTTAACTTAACTAACAGTAAAGTAAAAGTTAATTACTCAGGACTTGGGGGGGCAGCTGCCCCTCCTTAGCTACGCCCATGGGTAGAGCATTTCATCAAGAAGTCGTCATGGCCTGGATTTTTGGAATTTACTTTAATTTCTTTTTCTATCTTTAATTGTGAAACCTGAAATTCTTCAGTTTGGTAACAATTTAAACCTCCAAGACAAACCCCAATGATATTTTGAAAAGTGTGGTTACATTCACGGTCCACTACTCCGCCGCTATTCTTGGCGTTTGGTCCCAATTCTTGGAGTAAGCTTTATTACTTGGCAGTTAAAACAGCTTGGCAATTTTAAAGGGTTAAATAATTGAATTAAGCTATTCATTTTTAAACAAAGAATTTTTTCTTACACAGTTCAGGGTGTTTATTGACCTTTAACGCTGAACCAAAAGATTACAAAACGTGAATTTCGGAAGTTTACAATGAAATAAGCGCGGGACTTTTGTTAGTGTCTGAAATATTTCGTTTACGTTGCTTTTACTTCACCCGCGCCCGCCATGCACGTTTTGATGAAATCAAAAGTCAAAACAAAACTCAAAACAGACTTAGTTGAGTTGAGTTGAGATGTGTCTTGGTTCTAACGACAGAGAATCTCAGTGCAGAGAACAGATTGGTCAGTGGGCGGAGCTTATAAAATGGCCCCCGACAAGTAAAATCTGAACCAATGGCGTCCTCTCAACCCCTTGATTAAAAACACGAATTGTATCTTTATATTAGAGGCGTAGCCAAGGGGGAGGGATCCTCGAGTCCCAACCCTTCCATGCAGTGGCGGATCCAGGGGGGGGCAACAGGCCTTTTGCCCCCCCTTGGGCTCACAGGTACCTTTTTTAAAAATTACGGTAAGGAAAGGAAAAAACGGACATCCGGAATTCGGACAAGGTATACAAAAACAAGTTAAAACCATATTTCAATGGGTCAAATTTTCTAAAACTTTCTGGGGGAGGACCCCCAGACTGTTTTGTATCTGGAACTTAAATATTCACAACTTCTTTCCATTCTGCTCTTCAAAATGAAAATCCTACCCGAAAATGTATGCCTGAAATTCGGGCTTTAGGTAACAAACTAGTTAAAAACCTGTTTTTAGAGTCAATTTTTCTAATAAATCGTTTGGTTAAAAAATCGCAAGGGCGTATGCAGGATTTTTTCTAGGGGGGGGGCGCCGGGGCGTTGCCAAGGGGGGGGGAATTACCCCCCACCCTTGGAAATTTTCATTTTATTACCATACATCACTATCAAAAATACTCAATATACTCCCCTCCTAATTCTGTTATCTCACACCGAATTTTTTATCCGGTCATCAGCTTCAATCTGGTTCGGGACGGATTCAGGATTTTGATACTCCTAGTTATAATTTTGGATATAGATATTTAGGTATTTGCATTTTGATGAACTTCATGTAAAAAATTAAATAATTGTTTTAAGTTCAAAAGGGGATCTGGAATTCATCCCCAGAAAAGTTTTGGAAATTTGACCCTAAAAACACATATTGGTTTAACTTGGCTTTGATACCCTCAATCCGAATTTCAGACATATTATTCTTTAGGTAGGATTTCGGTTTTCACGAACGTATTTTAGAATGTTTGAATAATTAAGTACCAAGTACTAATGGGGGGTTTGGGGGTCCTCCCCCAGAAAATTTTTGAAAATTTGACCCAAAAAACAGGGTTTTAACTGGTTTTGGTACACTAATACACCTCTTTTATACACCCCTGAGTTACTCCAAGTCTGGGAGGGTCTGTGGTCTCTCCAAGAAAAATTTTGAAATTTTTTTTTCACTTGAGAACAGTTCCTTGTAAACCACATAAATTTCAAGGAAAAATTTTCACCAAGTCAAAATTTAGATGGGGACTGGGGGTTTTCCCGCAGAAATTTTTTGAAATGTGCCTCTTAAAACTAGTGTTTCATCTCATTTTGAAACTCTTTGGGGAACACTCAATTAGGCAACTTGAGTGTTCTCCAAGGTAACTCGCGGGGTCTACCCAATAGTGGATTAATTCAAAAAGAATTTTTTTCAAATCACCCTAATATAAAAGTCCCAGATGGCACAAAAACATCGATCAATATGTATTATTCCATTAATTTTATCAGCTCAAGCTCCTTTTCCATAGATCATGAGCTGGCTTTTTAACATTCGTTGGTCCTTCATTTTCACCGTATTCACACGTCTTTCGGTTAAAATAATCAGTGAGCTTTCTTTCATTATAAGTAAAACAAAATTAAAATTGCAGCCTGCAGAAACGCATAAACTGACGATGCACGAACTGAACTGTCGAAGTATGTAGTTGTTGCTTTAGTTGTTGCTAGGTCGTTCTGGGATTTCGTATGAATGTTTAACTGAAAGTTTGTGACCAGTGTCCTCTCATTGGATGTCCAAGAAAAATAAGACATCTGGTTTGCAGGTGGCCACGAAAAGACGGGAAGAAACCTGAATCTTATTTAAACAAACACAGCCTCACCCCTCTCTTCTCGTTTTGGAAGCAATTAGTTCCAACCACCCCTCTTTCCCACTATCAGTTCTCGGAAAATTCGGGGGAGTAAAGGCAACAAATTTCTTTCTAGGGTATCTGCCCCCCCCCTGACCGAGATTTGTTCCGTCGGATTTCACATACTCGTGTTTGGGGTAATTTCCGGTCAGCAAACGGACGGCGTGAGGGATAAAATGCGTTAGCGGTGTTACTTTATAGATGTATTAGCATTAGTGCGCTTGTAATCGCACTGATTGAAATTTTCTAGGGGGGGGGCAGCTGCCCCCCCCTGCCCCTGCCTGCATACGCCCTTGAAAAATCGTACATTTTTCATTAAAACTATATTAAATATGTATGGGAGGAATAATTTTTGGCCCCTCCTGAAATAAATTTCTATAGCGAAGTGTATATTTGGACGGCCAAAACGGCCAGTGGCGCATGCGCTGTAGGTCTCGTGATGACGTAGCAGTCTCGGCGCTTAGTGATGGAACCAATGGTACGCCTAGCCGTGGAAGTTAGAGTAGAGTTTAGTTGAAAAATGGCCGTGCAAATATACAGTGCCTTTCTATAGTATACGCCACTGAAGGGGAATGTCGACGAGACCAGTTACTGCCCATTGTTGTTTTTTGGTAAACATGATAATGACCAATTTTTTAGAGGATATATTTGGAGACTCTTTCCAAATAAAAATCTATGTACGCCTCTGGAGTGATGAAAAAAGAGAGGGAAGAAAAATTGGTGACCTGTGGAGCAATCATCCACATAAGGTCCGGGCCCCAGGGGCGGTTCCAGACCAAATTTTTGGGGGGGGCCATTTGAAATTTTTCGGAAATTTAAGTCAAAAACCCCACTTTTTCAACTCGTTTTGAAACGCCTAATCAGAATTTCTGATATAGATTTTTGGGTTAAATCTAGAAGTGGTTTCAAATTCCAAGCAAAGTAGTAGCGCCAAATTATCAAAGTGAAGCTGTGGAGACTAAAAATTCGCCAAGAGGCGCCAACCCGAACACACTTCTAGATTTTTACCAGATTTTGTAGCGTTTTGACACAAACTTAGTGAAATATAGTTGTAATAACATGCAGTAGGTACAAGGGCCAGGGGGGTCTGGGGGTCCTCCCCCAGAAAATTTTTAAAAATTTGACCTTAAAATAACAGGCTTAACTCATTTTGGTGCATAAAATGTCATATTATATAGAGTAAAACTTTTCATTTTTTTGGGGGGGGGGCTTGAGCCCCCTAGCCTGAGCCCCCCCCTGAATCCACTAGTGGAGGGGCAAATGCTGAGTTTAGGATAAAGCTCATTGAATTGTGAACAGGCTAATTCTTTATAGGGGCTAAAACTCTTTTTAAAGCCCTTTTAAATTGTGAATCTAATCGGCAAAAACTAAACTAGGGGACTAAAAAATCGGTAACGAGCTAAAGCTTTTTAAATTAAAAACGCAAGAAGGCTAAAGCTCATTGTTCCATTTAAATTGTGAATCGAATCTATAAAACAGCAGGGAGGCTAAAGATTTTGTAGTGGTTAAAGCACATTAAAATTTTTTTTGAAGTTATGAATTCCATCTTTATAAAAGAGCAGAGAGGGCTAAAGCTCCTCTATCTTGGAGGGGGCTACAAGCTCATCAAGTTGATGTGAACCAAATATATAAAAATACAAGGGTGGGACTAATGCTTTATAGGTGCTAAAGCTCATTGGCCTCTAAATTCTTAATTTATTACACAAATACACAGGTGCTAAAAGTTTTGAAGGGGCTAAAGATCATGAAATAGGCTAATGTTTTGTAGGGGGCTTAAGATCATGAAATGGGCTAATATTTCGAAAGGGCTCACTGAATCCTTTAAATTGCAAATTAATTCTACAAACATGCAGGGGACTACATGCTTTGTAGGGACTAACTCTTGAACTCCTTAAATTTTAGTGAATTAATAGTCAACAAAAAAGTAAAGAGCAAAAACCCACTTTCCCTATAATTGTGCATTGATTCTACAAATTTTCAGGGGCTATAAAGATCTTAGAAAGGGCTAATATGATTATGGAATAAAGCTCTTTGGGCCGTTTGAAATGTAAAAGAGCTACAAAAAAATTTTGAAAATGTTTTAATTTTTTCAAAAATTTGTTCGAAAAACTTTTTTATCTCGTCTGAACTTAAGTCCCCTGGGAGGCCATAGCCCCTATAGCCCCCCCATAGAACCGCCACTGGCTATATGAGCAACGTACCATACCTAAGAATTAAGACTTCGCATGAATTATAAGGGGAACATTTTTTTGAGTTTTAGCTCTAGAAAGGGGTTTTAACTATTTTGGAATTTTTCTCGGGATGAGCATGGCCCCCCCTTGCGTTGTTTTTATTCTTATCCGACATCGCATGAATTACAAAGAATTATTTTTTAAATTTTAGCTCTGAATAAGGGGTTTTTAATTACTTTTGAAATTTTCTCGGGGGGGGCCATGGCCCCCATGGCCCCCCCGCTGGATCCGCCACTGCCGGGCCCACCCTGAAAATCGGGTTTTGGCTTTGGGTACCAAAACGAGTTAAAACCCTGATTTTTAGGGTCAAATTTCCAAAAAAATTTTCGGGGAAGACCCCTAGATCCCCCTTTTTGATATTCAAAATATACTTTTCTTTATTTTTTTACATTTACATTTTGAAACTATAAATATTACTACATCAAAATGCGAATCTTCCCTATAAATGCATTAAAAAAGTACATAAAACCTATGAAGGAATTCTATGAAGGAAAACCTATGATGAAGCTTAGGAATAATTTTAAATCCTCTCCTTCGTTGCAGAAATCTAGCTTTTCGCCTGAATTTGATAATAACTTATTTTTTGGAGGATATTTTGGTTCCTTCAGAAATAAATTTATATTTACGCCACTGCCATCTAGAGCAGTGATGACCGCTCATCTTAAGGGTCTCTCTGGAAGGATGGGACGTTAAAATGACATCCTCCGATCCCATTGATCTTAAATGTTCAAAAATGAGTCAAAAGACTACATTTTAAGGTAAATTTTCAAAACAATTTCTGGGGAAGGGCCCCCTGACCCCCTTTTTCCTTGGGACGTCATCCAAGTATTTTCAATAATAGACTCAAATTTTCAAAAATTTTCTGGGCAAGAACGTCCAACCTTCTTAAAAAGTGGTTGCCCCCCCTTAGGTCCAGGCTGGATCCGCCACTGCTTCCATGCGCCCGACCCAAAATTTTTGGATCCTTTTTTAGGCATTGCCAGTGGCTACTCAAAAGAGGGCGTCTATGTCCCTTAATGGCGGCTTTAATTAAACCACAGAGTATAGAGCTTAACAGTGTTCATCTCCACAGACGCTAATGGCAATTTTTTTAAAAGGGCTTTTCCCGTAGACCAGTGGTTCCCAAAGTGGGTTCCGCGGAGTTCCACGAAAAAATTTAGGGGTTCCACGAGACAATTTTTATTTCATAAAAAAACTAGAATGATGTTTAATATATTCACATTTTCCTCAAAATGTTTACAATCGACCACCAAAATAAATTTTAAATTTTTATATTAGGCATAAAACACAAGCATCGGTATTTCTCCAATATCGAAATTTAGCAAAACAGGCTATTCGAATTCTATTGCCTTTTGCAACTACTTATTTGTGATGTGAAGCTGGTGCTGGGTTTTCAAAATATGTTGCGACAAAAACCTATATTGCTACAAACTTGATGCTGCACCAGATATGCGAATTCAGTTATCAAACATAACGCCCATGGGCGTTATTTAGGGGGAAAGAGGGGACAACTTCCCCTCCCCAAGGTTTCCACTGTTAAGTAAAAAATAGCTGCAAGTCCCTTGAAAATTCTGTAACATTCACAAGGAGCTGGTGGGAGCTTTTTGGATGTAACATGTAACCCAAAAAGTCTGAAAACATGTTAAAATACTATACCTTTGAGGGTTAAATTTCAAAGACTTATCTGGGGGAGGACCCCCAGCCCCCCCTCTAAAATTTTAATGTATGCCAGTGCTTTCCCCTTGAAAATTCTGCCGCTTTCAAGAAGCTTTTCCTTTTTAGTGCTACGCAAAGAGTTTGAAAAAGAGATAAAACACTAGTTTAAAGGGAAAATTTCTGGGGGAGAACCCCTAGCCCCCTTGAAATTTAGACGTTTATTTACAACTTTTGTTCTCAAGAAAATTCTGTGGTTTCTGTGGAAACTGTTCTCTTTGGATGTAGCACAAAGGGTCTCAAAATGAGTTGAAACACTACTTCAAGAGAGAAATTTTCCTGGGGGTGTGAACCTCAGATTAACCTTTTTTTTCTTAGAGTTCACGTTGTCAAATTTTGCCATTATAATTAATATCATTCAAATACTACTTTTCAGTGCTCATATATAAATGTGCTCGTTAGGGGATACCGGATACCTTAAAAATGAAGTTGAGGCAATACCCCCAAAAAAAAGTCTAGTTTCGGCGTGGCCCAGACCCACTTATAAAAATCCTTGCCCTCCCAACCAAAAACTGAAATGACGCCCCTGATAACGCCCAATTTTAAAAAAATCAGGGAATCAAAGAAGCAGGTGCAGGTAATTAATTAAATTAATGTACACCGCTCATAGCAAAATAAAAATAAACCAGTGCATCTGATAGAAAATTTTACGTACTTTAATTTGGTTGCATGGTATTTTTCATAAACTGAATATTTGTTTAGAAAATCGATGGAAAACCTTACATAAGAGCAAAAATTTGAGATTTTTTGCAATTTTTGTTGTGAAGATGACTTTAAAAGTAAAAATAAACTTAAATTCGGATTTAGCGATGCAAAAAACATAGAAAATCGTTCCTTAAAACACTCTCATAATTTAATATATGTATTTAAAATATTGATCGAAATTCCGCCTAAAACACCCAATATTTCATAAATAAAATTAAAAATTTATTTTTTTAAGCATTCTTAATCATCAATGAATCCAAAACAAACCATTTTGTTGGTAATATACCGGAAATAAAGAGCAGATTGTAGATTAACAACCACGTAAGTCCGTTTGGTCTGCGAGGCGCGAGAGTTTTATTATCGATCTTTGCTTCCCTCTCTCCCCCCATTTTAAAAAAATGACAATGTAAAGTACGTTATTTATAGAAAATTAAATGCTCTTTCACGTGGTATAAAATTTTTGTTGATAACATGAATATTTTTCATTTTGTAGAGGGTAGAAGTGCGCGTTTTTCTTTTTTTTGCGGTAAGGCAAAAAAATCGACGTTTTTCAGCGCGCTCTAGCTTCAAAACCACTCTTCAGAAAATCAAAGTTGAGTAGTGCATTTTGTAGGAAATTTTGTTTGCTTTAACTTTGTAACTCGAAATTTTTTTCAAAAACTAGTTCTTTAGGGTTATAATTACCAAAGTTTGAAAAAAACTCGATTTTTCCGCGGATTTTTCGATTTTTGACAAAGTTGCGTTCGGCGCTCGAGGTCTAAAACTTGGATTATTCATTAGGCCAACATCATAAACAAGTCTGCAAAAAATCAGAACTACCGGATTTGACGCATACTGTGATGTATAAAGTTACTGGACTATAAGAAAACTTTTGAAAAATAAATTTATACACCCCACCCGTGCAAGGCCGGGTAGCGTATTCTATTTCCCTCGCCGTTACAGAACATTTCTTAATAATCTCCAAAATCATAATTAATAGCGTGGATTAGTGACCTTGAACACATTAATTATGATTTTGGAGAAAATTAAGAAATGCTCTGTAACGGCGAGGGAAATAGAATATGCGGCCGGGTATAACAGCTAGTAATTTTATATTTATACAAACGTTTTGTAATAAAAATACTTCAATTTATATCTACACAAAATATAAAAAAATCAAAGCTAGTAAATGGACAGTATACAAAAATTAAGTTTTCTATGCACCCTTATAATTTAAATTGGGGCTCTCTAGGGGTCCTCCGCCAGGAAAATTTTTTAAGGTTAACATATGAAAAAGGGATTTAATGCTAATTATACCTAGATTTTGTAATGCTTTTGTTTAACCAATAAAAATGGCAATATGCCATAGTGTAAAAGTAGTTATAGCTACTTTCTAAGCAGTGCCCTATAAAGAAATTAATTTCGGCAGGGGCCCAAAATTATTCCTCGGCCTCTCCATACATGTTTAATAGGTTTAATAAAAGTTTTAAATACATTTTAGGTATAGAATTTGCGAACTGAAAAACTGAATAGAAGAAAAGGTGTGCATATATAATTAATTTCGAAGTACCAAAGGGGATGGGGGATCTGGGGGTCCTCCTACTCCCCCAGAAAATTTGACTGTATAAAACAGTTTTAGACTTGTTTTAGTACTCTAGTCCAAATATTGGATATATTTTTGGTAGGATTTTCATTTCGTTGAATTTTATGCAAAAAAAGTTGTTAATAAAGTTCCTAGAACAAAAAGATGGTCTGGAGGGTCCTCGCCCAGAAGGTTTTCGGAAATTTGACCCAAAAAAAACAGGGTTTAACTTGTTTTTGGTAAATGAAAATGCAAAATATTTAATCATTGTAGACAGAATCATTAATTGGCAAATTGCTGTACGTTTCCATCTTAATATTTTTTCTGAAAGCGATTCGGATAGTCAGAGTTTGAGTTCTAGTGAAAATTCCTGGTTTAAGCTGCCTAACAAATCAGCCAATGCAGGTAGTTTTGTTGAAAAAAGTAATTAAATCTGTTTCAAATGTTAGATATACATTGCTGGTTCTCGACGATTCATGAGATAAGATTCCTGAAATTATTTATCATTTTTTTGGCACTCTTGAGATTGCATTTCTAACAACAATTACTCAATGGAATATTTGCCCTTACCATCGTGATAAAGATCTAATGGATAACTTTCCAATCATCAAACCTACATAAGCAAAATGTTCATAGTTTTTTTTGTTGGTACAAAGTTCTTTCAGTAAATGTAATCTAAACATAAACAATAATTACAATTTTGACCTTTCTATTTCCAGATGATGATAAAATTTTCTCTTGAAAGATGTCTGATAAGCTATCACATTCACTCTCTTACTACCATTTGGATTGTGGTCATCTCCAAAACACCAATTTGCTAATCAAGGCAATTTTATTTTTATAGTTGGTTTGTTTGAAGCCTCTTTAATCATTCATTTTTAAACCTATGCTCAACTAAATATATTGACAACCGCGGGCCACTTGTGTGTTTCAATATTCCTTATTTCTTTTCTAAATTTTAGCCTTTACTGCATAAGAGGTCCAGTTAGTTCATCAGTGCAATCTTGTAACATTTTGTTTTAAATACTCTTGAATGTGATCTGAGGCAAGAGTGGTCCCGTCCAGGTTTAAATTCTGAGGGTGCCAGGATTTTAAAACATATTTCGCAATAAAATTTGCGATATTTAAAAAAATAATAACCTACTTTATTCATTTCACGGGTAGAAAATTATTATCTAAAACTTAAAGAGTATCATTTCTCAGCTCCAAAATTTCTATCACAATCAAAATCAAACTAATAAAAAGTGTCTAAGTGCTTGAATGCACTCCCCTTCTAAAATTTTAAGGAGTGGTAATTCATTCATAACATCTCAAACTGCAAAAATGGGAGAAATAAAATAAGTAAAAAAAAGATTTTTTAAAAAACGCTTTTATTGAAGTGCTCTAAAAGGTCAAAAATAATTTATTCGGTTTGACAAATAATTTATTGGGAAATAGAAAATAACTTTTTGGTAAGTAAAAAATAACTTTTTGGTAAGTAAAAAATAACTGATTTTCTAATCACTAAAAATAAAAGCGTGGGCACTAGTAATTTATATATATTTTTTTAAATTAAAACTTTTTATTTATTTTTTAAAATTTGTACAAATTCACCTGACGGTATGGACCCGTATAGGTAAATTCAAGTACAGTAACACTAACATCTATGCCGAACGAGGATTCGAACCCCAGACGTACGGCTTTGCAGTCAGATGCTCTAACCACTAGGCCATTACATCGGTATTTATGTGTAATTTTACATAAAAAAATACGTAATAGAGAATTTAAAGTGAATCCATCCCACCCAAACCTCACAAATGAGAAATTTGTAAATTTTACCCCATGGAACATAGAATAAAGAGGTTGGAATAAATAGTGAATGAAGAATTATACTAGCGCCCACGCTTTTATTTTTAGTGATTAGAAAATCAGTTATTTTTTACTTACCAAAAAGTTATTTTCTATTTCCCAATAAATTATTTGTCAAACCGAATAAATTATTTTTGACCTTTTAGAGCACTTCAATAAAAGCGTTTTTTAAAAAATCTTTTTTTTACTTATTTTATTTTTTACTTTTTAGTCATGGTATTTTTTTTAAACAAAAACTTAAAAAATATTTATTTCAACCATATTTAATCTTATGTTCAATCTTATAATTTTAGTTTTCTACTATGTGATGGCTTCGCGAGCAACAGTTCAGCGCTGGTGATGACTAAAAATATGGTCCCGCGACTCAATCCAAACCGATCCCCCAATTTTGTGGGAGGGGTGACACACGCGAAACAACAAAGTTAATTAAAATCTATTATATTGCAAGGGGTACCGTTATAATTGCAGAGCGGAGCGATTAATCGCGCATCCACTCGCTCACCGATGAAATCCATCCATATCAAAAAGATTCACAAGAAAAAGAAAATGCATTCAATAAAATAAAAATAACCAATCGTAAGCCCAGACAAAAATAAAACTCAGCAAACAGTATTATCCACTCTTTTCAGTAGTCCATAAATTATAAAAGTAGTAATTTTTCTTCTCTCTCGATTCTTCGGGATGGGGCACCAATTTTCGGCAATTTCTCGCTTCTCTGGCGATCGATTTATTTCTCGCAGTCATTATCTTAAATCGCTAATTATCTTAATTGAAAGGTAGGAAATCACGTTTTGAAGATTGAATATTGTGTTCATATACCTAATATATTATCTTACAGGTTTTGGGAGCCATTGGCTTCACGGAACTGTCTCAAATTTGAATTAAAAGGATAACTAAAAACACTCGTTAATTACCTTAATTACGGAGGTTTTGACTAGTTGATTATTGAATATTGCATTGTCATCGAGTTTCCACCACGGTGCAAAGTTTCAGAACTTTATATTGTTTGGAAGTGCCTGAAGTATTATGTACAAGAATCCGGAAAGAAAAAAAGTGATTAATCGTCTATAATTATCGTAATTACAGGGCAATTCTCGTTTTGACTTTTGAATATGATGAAGTTATGCCTTATAAACAATTGTGCACGGTTTAGGGAGAATAGCCCCTTGGGAAAGGTCTCAAATTCTGGTTTTTCTGTTAATTAAAAATACTCGTTAATTAACTTAATCCTTTGGTTGTTTGACTAGATAATGGTTGGATATTGGAGTGTCATGAGGGTTACACCGATGTGTAAAGTTTCGGGGCCCTGACATATCGGGAAGTGCCCGAAAATCGAGTTTTAAAATTCCACCCGTAAAACGCCGCCAAAAGCAAGTAGAATAAAAGCGTTTAAAAACAGTTTATCCCCACACTAAATAGTTGATAAAGACAATGAAAGTTCTAATTGGATCGTATATAGCTTCAACTTTTTCCCACTCATGATTTTAATAAGCAATGTTAATTAGACAAGGTATGTGTCACTGATGACGATTTTTCTCAATTCTGAGTATGTATTCTGAAACAAGATCACCTAGACTCAGACGTCTGTTTCGTCGTGTAATCCTCTTATTTATTAAGAACCTTAAACAAATTGGGAAACGAGAATACAGCTTATAATGTGTTTCCATGAATATTTCGGTCTTAAGAAAAAGGAAAACTAATTTATAAGCATTTGAAAGACAAAATTGCTTTACAAAAAGAAATTACAAGAAGTTACTATTTAGTATATTTTAAAAACGTTGTTTTTAAAAAGGTTTTTTTATTTCATTGATTTTTCCCGTTTATTTCCTTTACACTATTTTAAAACAAGGAATAAATAGGTGTATGTTAAAAGACAAATGATTTTGTTTGATGAATTGATGATTAAATTATTTGTCTTGTTCCATTCATTCATTTCATTTTTCTGCTGCAATCAATCCCATGACTCTGAGTCGGCGGGACGATCATATTATCAAATTGTAAATAATAATAAACAAATATACTTAAAATAAATTATAAATATACTTAACTAAATATTCCTTTCATCTTGCTCCCACACAACTTCTTTCGTCTATACCAGCGGTTCCCAAAGTGGTCCATATGGACCCCCAGTGGTCCACAGCCACTTCCAGGGGGTCCACGGGCATGAAAATGAAAATTGGGGGTCCACAGCAACTTCTAGGGTGTCCACCGCGACTTTCAGAGGTTCACGGGAAAAATTCATTAAAATGGAAAACTTTGATAAGTTTCAAGAATTTTGTATTTTTTACGATCAAATTTTAATAATATGATGGCGATGGAATCATTTTTCTTATCGAGAGCCCCCAACCAACCCCGCATAAATTAACACTAAATTTCCATAATGTATAATTTGACTTCTTTTCATAGTTGAACTTAATTAAATATTGTTTGTTAACATGCCATGTATTAATAGTAATTATTTCTGAAATTTTATGATTTGGTGAATGAATTACTCACTCATAAGCCATTAACTTTGACAGGTTTGCGACCAAAGTTTTTATAGTTAAAGCCTTGTTTTTTTATGCCTTGAAATGTAATGATATTAAAAGTTTAGATTTGTTTTTATTTCCAACTTTTAAAATGTTTGTTTGTTATAATTTCCCTAAAAATATCATGTGACCATATGAATGGCAAAAAAATGGCTTTTAAAAAATATGTAAAAGTGTGATATCAAATGGCTTATCGATGCAAGAAAAAAACACTTGAAAAAAATTACAAAATTTATGCGTGGTTTAGAAGTTTATATAAAAAACATAAGATTTTTAGCTACTTTTTGAACGGTCCCTAAGACAGGGGGTCCACGGGGTATGAAAAGTGTCGTCAAGGGGTCCACGAGAACAAAAAGTTTGGGAACCCCTGGTCTATACAGTAGCGAACGCTTTATCTCTCATGAAATAGTAGTTATTTTTAAAACAGAAGAAAATGAATTTTTCCAGTAATTAGTTAATTCAATATTTTAAAATGAAAATCGACAACCCCTTTGCACTTGTTTCGGATTGACTGTTTCGACCTTACACTTTAATGTGAAAACCATCAATCGCTTTGTATTGTTAAATACAAATAAAGTCGACCATCAACTACAGGTTTAAGCCCACAACAAGGATGGTCCAGTCTATTTAATCCAAACTACTGGATTCCAAGAATCTGTAAATTTGTTTTTCTTAAACTCGTTTACCCTACTTAAAATTACAATCGTTTTACAATAACGAACTACCCTGTTAAAAAAATAATGCGTTCTACAATCCCGATTTAAAATTTTCTTTATTCAATTTGAATATGTGACCCCTCGTTCTAAATTACCCGTATTTAAATCTAGTCCATCTCTGTGTCCCCTTGCTTTATCATTTTAAAAAGTTGAATCAAATCCCCTCTAATCCTTCTTTTCTCTAGACTAGAGTGAAAAATCATGCTCATATAAAGTTTGATGAGGTTTTGTAAGGATATTCACTTTTGATTATTTCATAAAAATTTGAAAATATTTAAATTCACGAAAAAAGTATGTGTCACCCCTCGTTGTAAGGAGAATTTCACACTGGTCATGCTCATTTCAACCAATTTTTCGGATTAAATGACGATGATGTTTTCATCCCCGTTTTTAATATCCAATTTTGAAGTAAAATTAAAAAATAAATAAGCATCGTAATTAAAAAAATTTGCTTGCATAATTCATCTCTAACAAAAAAAATAGAATACTGCCCAAATGACATACGTAACTCCCAGAGCCGTATCCAAGGAAGCGGTTAAAAATTCAAAAAAAAATTCGTCTGAAATATTGACGTCAATTTTTTTACTGTTTTTTACTCTGGAAAAATTCTTAATTATGTCAAACTCGTCTTAACACCTGGAACAAATTGTAATAAACGCTTTTTCAACGGTTGTTACTTAAAAATGGCTTAATTAACAACATACTAAAATCAGACAAAATCGGACTATGGAATTTTAATTACTTTTTAATTTTAAAATTTTGAAGTCCATTTCAATATTTGTAGCAAAAATATTAAATTTTTCTGCATCACAATAGAAAACTAACCTATATACACGTATTATACAGGGTGTCCCATAAATGTTGGGCTACACTTCTAGGGGGGATGGTAGACACCTAGACGATAGTCAGAATCACATAGGATTTGGGGGTCCCAGGTCAAATCCCAAGGAGTTAAAAATGGAGTGACACCCAAAAAAATTATTGAAAAATTCAATTTGTAAATGAACTACTATTGGTAAAAGTTTAATTATGGTCTCAAAAATTGTGGTTTAGTATGATCTTTAAAACTATCTTAAAAGTTTTCGGTTTAAAATTTTTTTTATTGCAAAAAAAGTTTAAAAACCACAAAAAAATGTGAAAACTCTGCCAAAACTATGTTTTGTATTTCGAAATCCTTTCTTTTGATTTAATAATCTGAAAGATCATAGTTAGTCCAAAGTTAGTTAAGTCCAAAGTGTCACGTAAAAACAATCAATATTAAATGCTTGAGATCCTGTTAAAGCCTCAGTGGTTAAAGCATGGTTTAAATCCGTTTTTGGCGTCCGCAAACTGCCTGATCTTTCTGATTATTAAATCAAAAGAAAAGATTTCGAAATACAAAATGAGGTTTTGGCAGAATTTTCACATTTATTTGTGGTTTTTTAACTTTTTTCATACTAAAACAAATTTTAAAGTGAAGACTTTTGGGATAATTTTAAAGATTATATTAAACCACAATTTTTGAGACCATAAATAAATTTTTACCAATAGTAGTTATTCTACAAAATTGAATTTTTGAATGATTTTTTTGGGGTGTCGCTCCATTTTTAACTCCCTGGGGTCTGGGACCCCCAAATCCTATGTGATTCTGACTCGTCTAGGTGTCTACTATCCCCCCTAGAAGTGTGAACCATTATTTATGGGACACCCTGTATTTAAATTTTATAAAAAAATTAATTAATTTAATAATTATGAGTCTTAATTACCTCTTAGGTCTTAATTACCTCTGAGTAGTAGGAATGACCTCTTATTGAGGTCATTCCTAAGTTAAAACCGTTCAGAAACCTTTTATTGCAATTTGTTCGAGGCTCGGTCCTTTTTTTCGCTATTCAGTGGACGAAAAAAGCCCCAATCCCCCTCCAAAATTTTGACAAAACTGTATGCAGTGTTTTCCCCTTGTAAATTATGTCTCTTTAAAGCAAGAAGTGGGTGATCAACGGATTTCAAAATACATAATATAGTAATTAAAGAGGCAAATTTCAAAAAATTTCTGGAAGAGAACCCCAGTCCCTCCTCTAAATTTCGACTTTCGCATCCATATTCCTTCCTTCCATTCAAAGTTCAGAACGAAAAATATTTCGTGTGTAACTTAATAAATAATATCAGCAATATGATGACGACACAAGTAATTAAGGAATATTTCATAAAGAAACCTCGATGAGAGAAAAAAAACTCGGGCGGGAAAAAGATGTTTACTTTTTTCAAGAAGCGAGCAAGGCAGCAAGGTCGTAGTATCATCAAGATTTGTAAATTTAACACGTGGTCTGTGATTCGAGACTTCTTCCACAGCGACGTAATAGACAGTTTCAGTCAAGTCATCAAGTGGTCAACGTGCCTAGATTTTTTTCAAGGCAAACTGTACGCATAGCCTTGATTGAAAGCGATTTCCGCTCCGTTGTTACCGCGAAATCTTGAAATATTCTGGAGATTAATTTAAGTCATCTTGAATGACGCTGAGAAACCGCTAAGTAACCCGTGCCCACATAAGAGCAAATTCAGAGTTTAATTTCATTTGTATTTTACGAAAAGGTTTTTCCACTTTCATCCCTTTCAGCTGGACTGGTGCTAAAAATATTTCCAGATCCAAGTTTTTTACGTATCGCGTATCGGCAACGCCGGTTAATTGTTTACATTGTGTGTGATGGCTGCTCGTAAAAAGTTTAGTAATGGGACAAAACCTTTTCCTATTCGAGGTAAGTGATTTAACAGTGTATTTTCTTTTCACCTATGTCTAATATTCAATCTATATTCCGTTTCTTTGTTTATTATTTTGAGGTTTGTAACATGTCATTTGCCAAAAATGAGAGATTTTTTATTAAACTTCATTCAGAATTTGACTAATTGAATGATTAGATTGAGTTTTCCTGTTTTTAATTCTATTCTTTATCGGTAAAAAAGTAACGTTTGATGTCTCTTCAAAAGGAATATAATGAACGTATTAGCTATTAATTAATATTTAACCGTGCTCTTTCACTGAGACAACTTCGAAATCTAGTTCAATGTAACGTGTCAAATTTTAGAAATTTCATTTTTTCATAATGTGGAAACGGTGTTGTAAGTTCAAATTTGATCTTGTCAAAATACAGTCATTGCTGAGAACTCATTCAGTCAATTTCCAAATTTTCAGTGTACTGCATATTACCTATCTTGAAGTATTTTACAATTGTATTTTTAAAGTACTTATAAGCTATTTGCGTATTATCAGCATGCAATTGTTTTTCTTTGCAGTTTATTCAAAGATAAAATGAAAACGAGAAATTACCAATAATCTAATTGGTAAAAAGTTAAGGGTTTAACTAGAACCCAATCAAACAAAATAAACTTGATAAGTACAGAAAAATGTTTGGTAGTTTGATGATTAACCGCTAGCATGGGGATAATACATAATACCTAGTATAATCTTGGAAAAGTAAAAATGGAAATATTTTTACTTTAGTTTAACTGATTAGTTAAATGTGAATTTTAATTAATAGTTTTGACCATTTAAGTTTCTTTTAGTAGGTTGTAAAATTATGGTTTTCTTATTCTACATGAAAGTGTTGTACATCTTCAAAGAATCAAAAAGTATTTTAAAAAGTACAATTTAAAACTACTAGATAAAGAAAGTTGTCTATAATGCTATACAAAGTAGATTTTTGGCTTACTAATAATTTTATACCTCAAGAATCATCTAGTTATATAATTGTCCAAAATATAGAAAGTTAACTATTTATGGTAAAGCAAAACTGTTTTATTTACCATCAGGACCAGTTTACACCTTTAGCAGGGATGCAGAAAATGTTTCAGGGAACTTTAAAATTCAACAATGTTCACATAATCCATAAATTTTAATTTTAATGAACTCTATACCATTTTTTAGTCTTTCTTCTTACAAACCTTAGCTCTAAAGTGCCTCTTGTCTTGAAATATTAGTTACATAAACTATTTTTCTCAAATTTGAGCACTAGAATGTGAATTTCAATGAAAATCCCCAATCTTATTACAGTTACGTCAAATGAAGGAAAGCCAACTTTCTGGTATTCACGTAAAAAATTTTTTTCAGTGTAGATCTGTAGTTTTCCACACTCTACATCCATAACTCCTGTTAACTGTAGTATTTATCTTTTGAAGAAGTTGAGGGATAATGATAGTCACTATATCCAAAATATGTTTGTCAACTAAATGACAATTGGATTTGTTGTTCCATCCTAACTGGCGTAAAAGTGTCCCCCAGCTTCCTGAATTCTCTCCATGTTTGGGTGTTCAGATAAATTCAGCACCCCTATTAATTAGTTGGTTAGTTAATCTCACATTGTATTAAAAACTAAAAACTTTCAGTACACATCAATTTAAGCACATTTTCATTTTCACTTTTTATAAGAATTTGCATGCATTATTAATAACAGGAAAGTCTTTCTTGTATTTATTTTGAAAAAAATTATCAAAGTATTCAACCAATAAATCTCCAGTTTGCTATGAATGATTAGCATTTCTATTTGGAGTTTTCATGAAATTTAACTGGGACAATCCTAAAATCAGGGTTCATATGCCTCCACTGAAATTCCTAAAAAACTCCTGAAATTAGCTTTATTTTTCTAAGGGCCCTTATAACTCCTGAAAATCCTGTTTTTTTATCCTAAATTTACCCTCAGACTCCTGAAAATCATCTGTCCAAGATAGAAAAGATATTAGTTATCGGTTTGGTAGAAGTAATTTTTTTTAAATGGATTAAGATTATGTTGAAATGTGAAATTCTAACCTCTTTTGCAATTTCTTGTTCCATGCTTCATTCTTAATTCATTCTGCTCGTAACATGAAAAGTAGAATAAGGAATAGTTATTCATGTTACCTCCTGTTTTTTTTAGTAATTCACTCCTGAAAAACTCCTTAATTGTACTATATTAGGTAGAGTATAAACCCTGTAAAATGTCGGATACTTTTAATAAGTTTTTATGAGAATAATATATAGTATGACAAATTTGTAATTCATAAATAGTACTACTAACTTCCAGGGATGCAGAAAATGTTTTACTTCCAAGATTTCCCCCAATCCATACAAAAATTTCCCCCAAAATTTTAAAAAGTGATAGACCTACAAAAATTCTGAATTATTGTCGGTAAAAAAGTTCTATTTTTAAAACCAATTTTATTCATTACAAGGTTTTTTTAAACTAGAATCAGAACTTTTAAACAATGAGTACAAAGAAGTTTTTTGGCCGCTCCCTCGAGTTTTGACGATGTTTGCGATGCTATCTCGTCTACCCCGCCAACTACAAAAAGCACACTCAATTTCTTTACTTTTAAATGTTGACATCCTATTTTGCTCCGAAATGTAACGAATTACAATAAAATTGACACGATGTAATCGTTTACGCTTTCGTTTTGTGGTGAAGGTGAAAATCGCCACGTAAATTTTTATTACTGTACCAAAATTCAATTCAATAGTATACTTTTCCACAAAATTTCCCCAGATGGCTAAAATTTCCCCCGATCCAAGATCGCCGGATCGGACATATTCTGCATCCCTGCTAACTTCTATACTACCTTGTAATACATACTCTACACCAGGGGTCGGCAAGTAACTTTTCTTGGGGTCCAAATAATTTTGAAAATTTTCATCGAGGTCCTGATAAAAATAGGTTTCTTATCATTACTTTAAATTCTTACCTTCAAATACATATATATTTTTACAAAGATGTAATTTAAGTACGCTACCTGCTTAGTTATATTTTTAAATTTAATATAATTAGAAGTCTTCCCGTTAAAATGGGGGTTTCCCCTTGAAATTTTTTGAAATTTGACTCTTTAAAGTGGGTCAAACTAATTTTTGTAGTGTAAAAATACCTGTTAACGATTTTCAAAACATATTGGCGGTCCGGGAAATAACTTCACGCGGTCCGGATGCGGACCGCGGTCCGCCAGTTGCTGACCCCTGACACATTATAATTTGTACTACATAGCTCTGCTAAAATATCCCAATAGCATAAATTTTACTCTGGGCCGTTGTGGAAAGGAATTGCTGGTTGTTAGTTGAAGAGATAATATTAATTAACTAACCACTTGTAAATTTATCTTATTGGTCTTTTGTTTTACAGCTCTTGGTTATTCATATTTTTTTAAAAAGTAATTTGTGTACTAGGGATTTTAATATTACTTTACATTTACTTTTTGTGATGACTTCAGACTTTTTTGGTTGAACATGTTTGAAAATTCTTCCAAAATACATAATTTAGAACTTAGAGGTTTAGTTGTATTTCCTGACAATTAAAATTAAGTGTATGTGTAAGAAGTTATTAGCCATGTAGCAGGAGTTATTAGAATTCTCAAAAACCTTCAAATTAAGGACATTTTTTTCAAATTAATATAAATAAGAAAAAGTTGGACAAGGGGGGACTCCACTAAAACCACAGTTTAGCATATTGAATGTAATTGAATCTTTTTTTATAAGAAATGTTACTTTTAGTAATTTTATTTTAAGAAGCACACAGTAATCATATTATTTTAAAGTTGGATATTGTATTACTTATATATATATTTTTTGTGTAGTTATAAAATGTTGTGATTTTTTAATATTGGTGTCTATATGGTTTAGTACATTCTTTTACAATATCTGTCCTTTATTAATGTGGGATTTCTGGTACACCAGGCAGTGGTGTGACCAAAAAAAATTTCAGAGTGATTGGTACTTTGATAAACTAGGATCAAAAGCAAAGTTTTCGAGAAATAAAAACCAGTGGGAAATATTCAAGCATTAAAATATGAAACAAATTTTTAAAAAACAGAAATTTTGTTAGTTAAAAACTAGTTAAATTTTGCCAAAGTCTGATGGCAATTTGTGCGAGGCTATTCTAAAGAACCAAACTGTTTTGTTGAAATAGTTTTTTTCCTATACGTATCGTAACCTCAAATTTACTGCTTCAACTCTAAATCAAGGATTTTAGTGAAGGTGAAAAAGAAATGTAAGCTAATCAGCTTATAGATTCAGCTTCACAAATCAGGATTGATTTGAATGATTTATATTGACTTAACTACCTAGGATTTCTTAAAAGAGTTTTTCATATATCCGAATGTTTTATCTCAATGATGTAAGTAAATGATCAGAGGTTGTCTTCTGTGCTTACAAAGAAGAGGAGATTATATTTCTGTGCCGTAATGCATGGACAATGAGCATGGCCCCATTAGCCTTCCACAGCCCCTTGTCCGCTGTTTTTCAGTTGAAGAAAAAGCGTTTGGATTGTGAAAAGAAGAGACGCATGCGCTATTTTAGTGACTGATTGTCAAGTTCAAACGGGCTCTTTTGTCTGGCAGCAGGTGCCGTGCCATTGACACGGTTTCCTGCCGTGATCAACTCGTGGTTGACTCGTGTCGTGTTCAAGAAGATTTATTCCCTTGGCACCACTTGGCACACGTTTTTGTCATTCAAGAATATCAACTACTGTCTTCATTCCGCTAGTGCAGTTCACCGTAGACCTCTTTTATTCCCTTGAAGAACACAAGTTGATTTAAGTTTGAGTCTTTAAATTTGTTAGTAACAGTATCAACCATTAGTATTAGTACCAATCTGCCCTCATTGAGTCATAAAATTTTAACTGTGAAACGCATTTTAACTTTCCGATTTCATTTTAACTCGACCTATACTCCCGATATTTTAACTCATCATTCACCTGATCTAAAGCATCCACATCATCCTGCACTCTTCATGTATGTAAATTTCACTAGGATTTCTCGTGAGTTTGATTTTAAAGTTTTAGACTGTCGGTTAAATGCATCATCATCAATCATGTTTTTTATGGACTTTTAAAATCGATGTACTAGTATGGAGTACACCTGACTACGGTCTTCCATGCCTTCTTAAACAATGTTCTGTCATTTTTTGTTCGTTTTTGGACCTTACGCCATTAAACCCTACCGCCCTCAAAAGCCAACTAAATCGTATGGGGATTGGGGATAAAAAACTAAGATAACATACCTTTAGTAGAGTTGTGTAATGAATAATCATATTCCCCTCGATTAAAATCGTCTACCTTGCCATGCCTGTCCTCACCTGGCTTTTCGCTGGAGAGGAGTCTTCAAGAGAACACCTTTTTTTTGCAAAAAAAATGCTTTATAATAGTATATTTAAATTGTTATGGAGTGTTTGGAGCACTTAAAGATAGATCACGTAAAAAGTGCAAAAAGAGTGAAGAAAAAACACCCTGTTTTTTACTGATTTTTGTTACATTTTAAGGGGCTTCCTCACTCCGAAACCGATCTTATTTTTCGCTTCAAATGTAATTTTTTAAAAACTTCACACCTCCCTTGGATGTGAGAAGCCATTTAAAGGCTAAAATAATGCTTTTCCTCCTTTCCGATAGAATTAATAACTAAATATTGATCATTGGCATTTTGACAACTTTCTTTTGCCGTTTAGTGTAATAGCATGAATTTTTCATTCATTTTAACAACGAGGATAAAATGACACTGAGTGTGACTATTCTGAACCCTTTTATAGAAATTCCACACATTTGACTCTTGGAGCCATAGAGTTCTTGAAGCAGCGAGAGAAATAATATTACACAAAGCCTTGTCTTGGTTCGTTATTCCTCATTTCTTGACCTCATGGTCAAGATGCCTTTTCGGTCAAATGGCTGACATCGTGCAATAGTAAATTCTGTGATTCCAGTGAGACTTCATACGAATGTATCAAGCTTTGAACGAGGTCGTAATGAAAGATGTCGTCCAGGACGTCATGGATCGTGTCACGTCATTTTTGATGAGTTTCTGTCGTTAAATACTGACACGTGTAGAGGTTATTTGATGTACCGCAGAACAAATAGAATTAAGGATATCTAAATTATGTAGTGTCTGTCATATCATAACTAATTCATATGATTTAAACTTGATGTCTATGAATCACTTTGGTATCGGTATATTATGTGGAACCATTTTGTGCTTGAACTAAGACCAAAGGCAAATTTTTCACATCAATTTAGATACTATAACCCTCGATATCAAACCTCGACGATAACTGTCATCTGCATATTATAATCTTCATTATACCTTGAATTTAAGATTCGTAGTGTATGTTTTTTTATTAAAAAATTTAAAATCTCCCCATGCTCAACAAAGTATAACATGGGGATTACAGAAGTAAGTTACAAGCTCAAATAAAAACAGTAATCAGTACAAAACAACAGAATCAAAAAACACTTTCAACAAAGTTAACACAAATGTAAAAGTTTTTGTATTGGAAATCATAGCAAAAAGATATGCTGGTTACGCCATTGGTTTTACTCTCGAGGGCAACACAACGAAAAAAAAATCTCTGCCGAGAACTAAAAGTTAAATTAAAGAAACCGATGACTTACTTACCACTGTATGCTAAAAATTGTGCGTGAGTCTCATCTTAATCAATACAAATTTTAAATTTTTTTTAACGTTTGTCAATTTACTATTTCTAAAATATCGATACATATGTATGGGAAAACTATCGATAGTGAAATATCGATATTTTTTGCAATCTCTACATGTTCTATGACACATTAGGGTGGTTCTGTGCTAGTTTTTCCGCGAAATTTCTCAAGTCTCTTTAATTTCTTTCTTCCAAATTTTTCCTTGTGGGGTAGTAACTTGTAAAAATTTTATTTAATATGTAAATATTAACAGTGCATAAAGGGCGAAAAAACCTCTTAAAATTATCAAGTTCTTGAAAAATTATAAAATTTATTATTATATGCGATATAATGTATTGATTTTTTCATACTAAAATATTGTAGTTTTTTCTAGTACAGGGGTGGCCCCCAAATGATGTTGAGGGCCACTTTGAAAAACCACAATAATCTCGCGGGCCTCATATAAAATTTTAGGATGTTAGATGTACAGAATGACAGTGAAGTAAATTGAATAAACTGGGAATATAAATTAGGGGAGTTTCTTAGATCCTTTGCTTAGTTTGACAGATTCCTAAAATATTCATTTAAATTTACCTTTAGGAGCAACCCCACGAATACCTTCAGTAGTATATCCATAGGAACTAAACAGGTGCCTTTAAAAAACACTTGGAATCACTCGAAACTAAGGATCATGTGGCGCTTATAGAAATTTATTTCGGGATTACCCAAATTTTCTCTAAAAAAATTGGAGCTAGATTTTTGCACCGGGAAAGAGTACACCCAAATCTTCCTTTGATGCCCCCATGCATAGTTCATAGGTTCAATGCATAAATGAAAATATATTCTAGGTAGGATTTACACCTGGGTGAACTTAATATCCTAAAATAGTTGTGAACAATAGAGTTCCTAGTACTAAAGGGGAGGTACTCCTCGGTCCTCCCTTAGAAAATTTTTTGGAAATTCGACTCTAATTAACAGGTTTTAACGCGTTTTGGTACACTTTGTCCGAATTTCGGGGGCCTTAACTTACCCTAAATAAAAAATTCTCGCGGCCCGCAAAATTATTTCAAACGGGCCGCGGGTTGGCCATGCCTGACTAGTATGATCACAATTCCCCATTCTGCAGCATCATTTATTACATAAAGATGTCTTTTTTAACTCGTATAGGAAATCCCGACACTAATTTCAAGATTAAAAGTCATTAAAAATAATATTTTCCCTTTATTACCCTTTAAAGATGAATTTGGCAAGTTAACGCAAAAGCGCAGGAGGATTTTCCTTCGAGACAGTAGCTGCCAATTTTTTATGCTGTGGGGATGTTTTGAAACAAATTTTGATGCAGTTGTCGATTGGAAAAACTTTATCGTCAAAATGTGAAGTCTGATTTCCGCAATTTGACCCCATTATCCGATATAATCCCGTTTAAAACGATCTCTATAGTGAAGTTCTTATAGTTCTTTAAAAACCGGATTTCAACTCGTAAATTTTGTGAATTGTCAACTTCAAGGATGGTGGGTGACCCTCCTTGGCCTCTGGCTACGAAATGACTATTAACTTTTGAACAAGTTAATCGACCAAAGCAGTTAAGAAAACGAGTTTGAGCGAAAATATGAAATGCTTAAATCACAGATGATGTGTTTGCCCAATTCAGTTGCTTGAACCCCCACCTATTTTTGTACATTTTGTCCAAAATTGATTTGCTTTATTTTATTTATTGAAATGTTTTTCATTCCTAAATTCAACTTACTAGGTATCTACTAATTTAAAAATATTTTTATAAAATCAATAGTGGCAAAGTTAAGTACAATGCTAATTTATTACAAACAAACCATTTCTTACAGAAATCCTATGATTGAAATTTAAATTTTCTCCATCGATTCCTAAAAAAATAAAGTATCATTTTATCTTGGAACTTTCCCAGGGAGTAATTAAGGTAATATTTAATGACTCTTAATCTTAAATCCCATGTGACTAAACAGTATAGGGGAGATTGGGGCACATTCGCACAAAAAGTGCATTTCGGCATATTTCTCTGGATCTAGATGAGATATTGAAACAAACTCGGATTCAAATGAATATTAAGACCTTTCCCGATATTTTAGAACTATAACTGGTCGCATTCATCTAGAATTTCTAACCTATATCATCAATCTAAAAAACGAGAAATTTCGTGCGAATGTGCCTCATGGGTGGGAAAGTTTCGCACACGTGTGGGGCACATTCGTACACATGGAAAAAATTATACAATAATTATGTTAACAAACTAAAAAGTTTATTGTACTTTAAAGTAAGGATAATTAAACGAAATATTTCGCACTTTTACATACTTTTCCTCTAAATTGAAGATTTTTTTACAAAAAGAAAACAGCTTCAGAAAATATTGAACATCTAAGTTTTTTTATGAGGAAACAATTGTAGTAATGAAGAGTATATTGCACATTGACATACTTCACATAATATAATTAGTTAGAAAGAGTTCAACCAATATTTAAACTGTCACACTCTTAAAACGACAGTCTCAAAACTGAGTAAAAAAGTACTGAAAAAGGCTCCGATCCAAAAATACTCAAATTTGAGAACATGAATATACTCAAAAATGAAACATCATGAGCTCATTTTTGAGTTCAAGCTCAAGATATTTCATTTTTGAGTTCGCACAAATTTAGAAATGAGTACATTCATGTTCTCAAATTTGAGTATTTTTGGATCGGAGCCAGTTTGAGTACTTTTTTTCTCAGTTTTGAGACTGTTGTTTTAAGAGTGCAGGTTTTATTCGAAAAGAAAAGTGAGCCAACAGCTCGCTTATTAACACCTGAAACTGACGGTTTGGGAACTTTTAAAACGATATTATCTTCTTTTTGTATGAATGTTGAATCATTAGTACTTACTGGAAAAATAAAAGTTTCATCATTAATTTTAAATAAGCACCATTCAATTCCAAATTTTCTATTTGACCAACATAACAAAATTTTCTTTTTAGTAGCAACTTCTACTAGAATAAAATCACTTAAGTCCAAGTCAATTGGTATTAAACAATTATCTCTCATAATCAAAAATGGGAAAGATGAAGCACATTCGCACTGTCCGAATCTGCCCCATCTTTTGGTGTACGAATGTGCCCCATCTACCAGTTCAAGCTTACCACGTCCCAACAAGATATTTATAATTAAAGCAGGGAAATAAGACCTTTCTAGAAACTTACTTTAGTAGTGCCTCTACTGAATAAAATGTTGAATGTCCACTTGTTATTTTTAATTGATATTTTACGCCAACAAAATGACAAGAAAATTTACATGGCTGCTTCTAACGCTAGCAAATTTCTAGTACGTATACAACAAAATGGCTCAGAGCTTTGAAAATTCATGCAGTAGGTGGTAGTCATGCTTCCATCTACTGGTATTTTTTCCAGATTTTTAAATTAATAATTACTAGGGGAAATGCCGTCTGTCCGAATGTGCCCCATGTGCGAAATAGCCCCACTCTCCCCTACTATATTAGTTTTCTACTGAAATATATCTTCACGGGGAATCGTAAGTTATTTATGTCAAAAATTTCATTGTCATTTCCTTTAATCACCCAAGATAAATTAATCTCCAATATCTTGAGGAAAAACCCAAAATCTATCAACTTTAAAGTTACTTGATTAATTAGAGAAGCATTTAGATCAGGGGTTCCCAAACTTTTTTGGCCCGCGGACCCCCTGACGACATTTTTCGTACCCCGTGGACCCCCTGTCTCTAAGGGACCGTTCATAAAGTAGCTAAAATATTATGTTTTTGATATAAATTTCTAAACCACACATAAATTTTGTTGGGTTTTTTCGTGCATTGATAAGCATTTGATTTCATACTTTTAAATATTAAAAATACCCATTTTTTTAAATTTTTGCTGTCACGTTATTTTCAAGGAAATTATACAATCGAATATTTAAAACGCTTGAAATAAAAACAAATCTAAACTTTTAATATCACTACAGTTCAAGACACAAAAACTTTTAATTTTAGCAAGTTTTGGTCGCATGATTGTCAAAGTTAATGGCTTATGAGTGAGTTATTGATTTGCCAAATCATAAAAGTTCAGAAATAACTACAATTTATAGATGGCATGTTAACAAACAATATTTAATTGAGTTCAACTATTAAAACAAATCAAATTGCCACTGATATGGTTACGCAACATTTTTAATGAAATTATAAAATCAAACATTTAAAAAGTTTGAAACAAAAAACAAATCTAAACTTTTAATATCATTACATTTCAAAGTCGAAAAACTTATAGCTTTAACAATAAAAATTTTGCACTCACCCAATCATAAAATTTCAGAAATAATCACAATTAATATATGGCATGTTAACAAACAATAATTATTTAAGTTCAACTATGAAAAGAAGTGAAATAATGCATTACGGAAATTGAGTTTTAATTTATGAAATTGAATTATTCGCCGCTGGTCGGGGGATCTTCACCGCGATAAGAGAGAAATTATTCCCCATCGCCAGCGCTGCAAGAACTCGGTGATAACCAACTTTTCATATCTATCTATCCTACTACTATTATAAGTGTGAATGTTTGTCTGGATGTTTGTTACTCTTTCACGCAAAAACTACTGAATGGATTTTAATGAAATTTTACAATAATGTAGCTTATACATCAGAAAAGGACATGGGCTATAATTTATAAAGAGAAAATCAGTCCTTCATTCTTTTTTTCCCGTTTTTCCTGCTTTTTTTTTCACTTATTTTTCCGTATTTGAAAACCTGTTTTACCAGTCATACAACGAGTTAAAAATAAAACATTGTTTCAAATGAGACACAGATCACTAGACTTTTTCATTTACTAGATCTTTTACTTTAGTTTTAAACACTGGTTTTAAATTTCTTAATTTGTTCACTAGACATACTAATTTACTAGACTTTTTACTATGGCTTCAAATTTGTTATTTTATAAAGGCACCAAGATATTAAACATTATCAGGAACATCGGGATTGTAAAAAGTGACAAGAACATCGGGATGGAAAAATTACCGGGTTATAAAAATTACCAAGAACACTGGGATAGGAAATTTACCATAAAGACACCCAGAATACCGGAATATAAAAATTACCGTAAACACTGAGATAGGAAAATTACCGGGAACGCCGGGATTAGAAAAATTACCGGGAACGCCGGGATTAGAAAAATTACCGGGAACGCCGGGATTAGAAAAATTACCGTGACCACCGGGATAAGATTACCGGGAACACTGGGATAGGAAAGAGGCGCCTGGGATACCGAGATGATTTGTAATATTGCTAATTTACAAAATTTTAAATGTATTTTAAGAAATATTTAAAAAAATAAATTCATACACCCCACCCGTGCAGGGCCGGGTATAACAGCTAGTCTATCTATCTATATATAACTAAAACCGTTTGTGGGTATATATGTATGTAACGCATCTCCTCCTAAGCCACGCCGAAGGCATGTCCAAAACTCGGTATATAGGCGTATCTCGGGACGGGAACGATCACTGTCAAGTTTTCCAAGCTCGAAAATCGAATAATTACGAGTAATTAGCGAATATATAGCCAAAAACGCTTATTTCTCCATTTCTCTACCAGAGTAGATCTGCTCGACTCACTATTGTTAACGAGATGAAAACCTCCAAAAATCAAATATTTTAACATGAAAAACTCGATAATTGTCCATTTAAAAACTATATCAGTTGTAAAAACACCAAAATAAATTCAAATAATTAATTTTGAAACGTAAGTTTCCCCTATTTTAGGATATTTTCCTTTAAAATTTAAATATTTATGGAAACGTGTAAATTTTTTTTCATGGAAAACAACTTAAAAATAAAACATTGTTTCAAATGAAGCGATTCACTAGACTTTTAAATTTACTAGACCCTTTATTATTGTTTCAAATTTGTTATTTTGTTCACCAGACTCATGAATTTACTAGGAAACATTGCCGAGAACACCGGGAAAAGAAAAATTACCGGGAACATCGGGATAGGAAAAAATACCGGGATTACCGGGACATAAAAATTACCTCGAACATCGGGATAGGAAAATTATCGGGAACATCGGGATAGGAAAATTATCGTGAACATCGGGATAGGAAAATTATCGGGAACATCGGGACATAAAAATTACCTCGAACATCGGGATAGGAAAATTATCGGGAACATCGGGATATGAAAAATTACCGGGAACATCGGGATATGAAAAATTACCGGGAACATCGGGATATGAAAAATTACCTGGAACACCGGGATAGGAAAAAGGCGTCTGGTAATTGTCCGAGATGATTGGTAATTGCTGATTTAAAAATTTTAAATATATTTTGAGAAAATTAAATTTCAAAAAAAAAAATTATGCACTCCACCCGTGCAAGGCCGGGTATATCAGCTAGTATATAACTAAAAACGTTTGTGGCTATGTATGTGGGTATGTGACACATCTCCTCCTAAACCACGCCGAAGGCGTGGTCAAAACTCGGTACATAGACGTATCTCGAGGTGTCGATTGTCACTGTCAAGTTTTCCAAGCTCGAAAATCGAATAATTACGAGTAATTAGCGAATTTATAGCCGAAAACGCTTATTTCTCCATTTCTCTACCAGAGTAGATCTGCTCGACTCACTATTGTTAACGAGATGAAAACCTTCAAAATTTAAATATTTTAACAGGAAAAACGCGATAATTGTCCATTTAAAAACTATATCAGTTGTAAAAACACCAAAATAAATTCAAATAATTAATTTTGAAAAGTTAGTTTCCCCTATTTTAAGATATTTCCCTTTAAAATTTAAATATTTATGGAAAAGTGTAAATTACTTTCATCGAAAACGACTTAAAAATAAAACATTGTTTCAAATGAAGCGATTCACTAGACTTTTCAATTTTTACTAGATATTTTATTATTGTTTCAAATTTGTTATTTTTGTTCACTAGATTCATTAATTTACTAGGAAACATTGTCGAGAACACCGGGAAAAGAAAAACTACCGGGATTACCGGAACATAAAAATAACCTCCAACATCGGGATAGGAAAATTATCGGGAACATCGGGGTAGGAAAATTACCCGGAACACCGGGAAAAAGGAAAATCACCGGGAACACTGGGAAAGTGGAAAAATATCGGGATCGAGAAAAATTACCGGTAACACCGGGTTAGAGAAAAATTACCGGGAACATCGGGAAAGTGGAAAAATATCGGGAACACCGGGATAGAGAAAAATTACCGGGAACACCGGGATAGAAAAGATTACCTGGAACACCAGGATAGGAAAAATGACCGGGAACATCGGGATAGGATTAATTACCGGGAAAACCGGGATTTTGAAATTACCGGGAACACCGGGATAGAAAAGAGGCGCCTGGGATACCAGGTTGATATGTAATATATTGCTTCTTTACAAATTTATATATATTTTAAGAAAACTTAAAAAAAATGAACTTATGCACTCCACCCGTGCAAGGCCGGGCATATCCGCTATATATTACTAAAAACGTTTGTGGCTGTGTATGTGGGTGACTGGGTGGAGGACACATCTCCTCCTAAACCACGCCGAAGGCGTGGTCAAAACTCGGTACATAGACGTATCTCGAGGTGTCGATTGTCACTGTCAAGTTTTCCAAGCTCGAAAATCGAATAATTACGAGTAATTAACGAATTTATAGCCAAAAACGCTTATTTCTCCATTTCTCTACCAGAGTAGATCTGCTCGACTCACTATTGTTAGCGAGATGAAAACCTTCAAAATTTAAATATTTTAACAGGAAAAACTCGATAATTGTCCATTTAAAAACTATATCAGTTGTAAAAACACCAAAATAAATTCAAATAATTAATCTTGAAACGTTAGTTTCCCCTATTTTAAGATATTTTCCTTTAAAATTTAAATATTTAAGGAAAATTGTAAATTTTTATTTATGGAAAACAACTTGAAAATAAAACATTGTTTCAAATGAAGCGGTTCACTAGACTTTTAAATTTACTAGATCTTTTATTATTGTTTGTTCAAATTTGTTATTTTTGTTCACTAGACTCATTAATTTACTAAGAAACATTGCCGAGAACACCGGGAAGAGAAAAATTACCGGAAACATCGGGATAGGAACATTATCGGGAAAATCGGGATAGAAAATTATTGGGAACATCGAACATCGGGATCGGAAAATTTTCGGGAACATCGGGAAAGGAAAATTATCGGGAACATCGGGATATGAAAAATTACCGGGAACACCGGGATATGAAAAATTACCGGGAACACCGGGATATGAAAAATTACCGGGAACACCGGGATATGAAAAATTACCGGAAACATTGGGATAGGAAAAAGTACCTGGATTACCGGGACATAAAAATTATCTCGATCATCGGGAAAGGAAAATTATCGGGAACATCGGGATAGGAAAATTATCGGGAACATCGGGATAGGAAAAATTACCGGGAACACCGTTATATGAAAAATTACCGGGAACACCGGGATAGGAAAAATGCGTCTGGGATACCGGGATGATTGGTAATTGCTGATTTAAAAATTATAAATATATTTTGAGAAAATTTAATTTTTAAAAAAATTATACACTCCACCCGTGCAAGGCCGGGCATATCCGCTAGTATATAACTAAAAACGTTTGTGGCTGTGTGACTGGGTATGTGACGCATCTCCTCCCAAACCACGCCGAAGGCGTGGTCAAAACTCGGTACATAGACGTATCTCGAGGTGTCGATTGTCACTGTCAAGTTTTCCAAGCTCGAAAATCGAATAATTACGAGTAATTAACGAATTTATAGCCGAAAACGCTTATTTCTCCATTTCTCTACCAGAGTAGATCTGCTCGACTCACTATTGTTAACGAGATGAAAACCTTCAAAAATTAAATATTTTAACAGGAAAAACTCGATAATTGTCCATTTAAAAACTATATCAGTTGTAAAAACACCAAAATAAATTCAAATAATTAATTTTGAAACGTTAGTTTCCCCTATTTTAAGATATTTTCCTTTAAAATTTAAATATTTAAGGAAAATTGTAAATTTTTATTTATGGAAAACGACTTGAAAATAAAACATTGTTTCAAATGAAGCGGTTCACTAGACTTTTAAATTTACTAGATCTTTTATTATTGTTTCAAATTTGTTATTTTTGTTCACTAGACTCATTAATTTACTAGGAAACATTGCCGGGAATACCGGGAAAAGAAACATACCGGGAACATCGGGATAGGAAAAAATACCGGGATTACCGGGACATAAAAACTACCTTGAACATCGGGATAGGAAAATTATCGGGAATATCGGACTAGGAAAATTATCGGGAACATCGGGATAGGAAAATTATCGGGAACATCGGGATAGGAAAATTATCGGGAACATCGAGATATGAAAAATTACCGGTAACATCGGGATATGAAAAAGTACCGGGAACACTGGGATATGAAAAATTACCGGGGACACCGAGATAGGAAAAAGGCGTCTGGGATACCGGGATGATTGGTAATTGCTGATTGAAAAATTATAAATGTATTTTGAGAAAATTTAATTTAAAAAAAATTATACACTCCACCCGTGCAAGGCCGGGTATATATCCGCTAGTATATAACTAAAAACGTTTGTGGCTGTGTATGTGGGTGGAGGACACATCTCCTCCAAAACCACGCCGAAGGCGTGAACAAAACTCGGTACATAGACGTATCTCGAGGTGTCGATTGTCACTGTCGAGTTTTCCAAGCTCGAAAATCGAACAATTACGAGCAATTAGCGAATTTATAGCCAAAAACGCTTATTTCTCCATTTCTCTACCAGAGCAGATCTGCTCGACTCACTATTGTAAGCGAGATGAAAACCTTCAAAAATTAAATATTTTAACAGGAAAAACACTATAATTGTCCATTTAAAAACTATATCAGTTGTAAAAACACCAAAATAAATTCAAATAATTAATTATGAAACGTTATTTTCCCCTATTTTAAGATATTCTCCTTTAAAATTTAAATATTTATGGAAAAGTGTAAATTTTTTTCATGGAAAACGATTTAAAAATAAAACATTGTTTCAAATGAAGCGGTTCACTAGACTTTTAAATTTACTAGATATTTTATTATTGTTTCAAATTTGTTATTTTTTTCACTAGACTCATTAATTTACTGGGAAACATTGCCGAGAACACCGGGAAAAGAAAAATTACCGTGAACATCGGGATAGGAAAAAATACCGGGATTACCGGGACGGAAAATTATCGGAATAGGAAAATTATCGGGAACATCGGGATAGGAAAATTACCGGGAACATCGGGATATGAAAAATTACCGGGGACACCGAGATAGGAAAAAGGCATCTGGGATACCGGGATGATTGGTAATTCCTGATTTAAAAAATTATAAATGTATTTTGAGAAAATTTAATTAAAAAAATTTATACACTCCACCCGTGCAAGGCCGGGCATATCCGCTAGTTATATACTAAAATTTGATTATAAAAAAGACAAAATTTTTAAAACTTATCACAGTTTTCCATTTTAATAAAATTTTCCCCATGAACCTCTGAAAGTCGCTGTGGACCCCCTAGAAGTTCCTGTGGACCCCCAATTTTCATTTTCATGCCGGTGGACCCCCTGGAAGTCGCTGTGGACGACTGGGGGTCCATATGGACCACTTTGGGAACCGCTGATTTAGATTATGCATTTTCCTAAAAAGATAAGTTATTCCGTTCAGCGTATTTTTAGCAAAATATTATGTCACGATTAATTTTTATCGTCTTTGAGCCTTTTATGTGCCAGTTCATTCCATTTATACAATGATTTGCAAACTTTATCGAAATGTTATCTTTATTATCATTTCCTCTACATGAAGGTAGTCTGCATTTCCTAATTTCCAACTCATTGTTCCTTGTGAACGCGTTTTTTCACTCTTGTTCAATGGATCTTCTCTCATCCGCTAGATTTCGCTCTCAAACCAGAGCTTGGTGACGCTGCCAAATCTAAATTTTCTTTGTTTACTAGCTGCTAAAATCACACCGAGCGCTCTCGACCTTATCCTTTCTTCTTAAGGTCGTCGCCGGTGTTGGAGTAAATTTGTCCACCGTCAATTTTTAACTCTTTGCAAACTGGTTTGGAACTCTCTCTTCACCCCTTTCTTCTCTGGGAGGTTTGGTTGATGAGGAAAGCGTTGGGTTGTTGAAGAAATCAAAACAGGCTGTCGAGTTTTTTTCTCTTCCTGAAAGAAAACCCCACTTCTCACTGCTGCTTGAGTTTTGACTTCCTCTTCGCAGTGTTTCGGAATTCACTGACGGGTAAAAGATAACGGAGATCCAATTATGAGTTCCAATGGAGGGAGATACTTGTCTCGACCGTTCGACATCCGAAAGTATTCAGGTAGGGACTTTTTTTTGGTGCTTGATATTGCTCATTGTCGTTTGCCTAATTGTTGGGAGGTGGTGAGACATTCAGTCTTGGTTCGCGTGATAGTGTCGGTAGAAATTGCGCTCACGAATGATTTCTGTTAATTAGTTTAAATTTTTTTCTCTCGTTTATTTGACTTGAAAAGTGCTTGCTGTGAAGATGTTCTTAAGATGTTGTTTTGAAGTGGGAAAAATATATGCCTAAATTTCTAAGATGATTTAGTTTTGTGTCCTTGATGATGATCTAAAGAACTAAGGTGTCATGAAAATCCATGAATTTTACGATATTTCTTATAAAATAGATGGTTGAGGTAGTTGTAGATAGTTGAGCAGATCTAAAACGTGAGCAAGGGAGGGAGGCTAACTTAATTTGATTGAGGATAATTCTTAAAAGAAGTAATATCTCGTGTGTTTTTACAAATATTGATTGAATATTGAGGGCAGTGTTAAATATATACACATACAGGGTGCAAAGGAAATCCCTTTACCCTGAAATAAATTGCTAACGGAGCAAGCTAAAGCTATGCAATTAAGGTAACGGTATAGTAATAAAGTGACCATGCCCTATCCCAGGGATTGCGAACCTTTTTCAATTAGTGTGCTATATATATTACGGTTTATGATTTTCAGGTGTCAAGTGTGCCATTTGTTATTTTTTAATAAATTATATTAAAAACCCTTGGAAAATGAAATCTGCCTTTGAGGGTCGATAGTTTAGAACAGGAGTTTCCTCCCCAACAGACCCAACTTACAAGTACTCAAGGGCCCCAATCGAAGGCTCAAGTCTAGTGGTGAGCCGTAAAGTCAGTGGTGTATATAGAAATTAATTTCGGGAGGGGCCAACAATTATTCCTCAGTCCCTCCCATGTATCTTTAATAGGTTTAATGCAGCTTTTTATTACATTTTTGATAGAATTTGCATTTTCTAGAATTAAATCTAAGAAAAGTTGTCAATAATGAAGTCCCAAGTAAAGGGGGTCCTCCCCAGACACTTTTTTAAAATTTGATCCTAAAAACAGGGTGTTGAACTAGTTTTTGGTGCATCTAATCCTAATTTCGAACATACACTTTTAGGTAGGATTTTGATTTTCATGAATATTAAAAAAAGGTGTGAATAATAAAGTTTCAAGTAGAAAGGGGGGGTTTGGGGGCACTCTCCCAGAAAATTGAAAATTTCACCCCCTCCCCAAAACTGGGTTTTAACTTGTTTTGGTATACCTTGTCCGAATTTCGGAGGGGGCGGGGCGGGGCCCCTTCGCCCCTATATAAGCTATTGTGTAAAGTAAAGACTCCCTTTGCACCCATGATATTTTTTTCTAACAGCCGAATATGTCAGTTTCCTTATGTATTTGTAAGGGCGGTTGTGATTTGCTTACATTTGTTGACAAAACGGAGGAGGGGGTCCAAAATGACCAAGGAAACGGGGTTGCGTAATATTTGAACGGCCCAACAGCACTTAAGAGGTGAGTGGGGGGTTTGTGGGTCCTCCCCCGAAAATTTTTTAAATTTCAGCAAGCTAAAGAGTGTTCTGAAGTTTGTTTTGGGGTAGTAGGAAATCTCTGGTATAACTAATGTGACCATTTATGTTTTGACTCAAAACGGGACATAGGTTTATTTAGGTTAATTAACAGGTAGTCAATAAAAAAAACGCTTTTTAAAAGTTATTTATTCAGAAAAAGTCAGTTAGCTTAAAAGTTACGAATTAAAAAATATTTATACCCGAAACGTTTAGTTACATTTATATTTATCAGAGGAACAAATTTGCTTTAATATAGCTGGTGATAATTTTAAGTAAGAATGAAACTCTTGGTGGCACGTTTTTTTATATTAACCTTAATTATCAACATCTCCTTTAGAACTGAAATTTGTAACTGGGTCTTCTCAGATGGCCACAATTTTTTCATCATAGAAAACACTATTTCTACTGGGAGCATTTGTAGCAGGTAAACATAAAATATATTCACTTAAAATATAAAAGTTTTCATCCTGAATTCGCGCGGTTTCAGAAAACGGGACAATTTTGCGTCCCAGAGTTCGTTTCGGGGACACCGGGACTAGTAACTCTAAAAAGGGACAGTCCCGTTCAAAACGGGACGTCTGGTCACGTTAGGTATAACTAGTTTTTTTGTCATTTTTAGTAAATGTCGCGTGCCACCGAAATACCGGTCGCGTGCCATAGGTTCGCCACCACTGCGTCTATCCGATGCAATAACTTTCAACGCCCTCTAGCGGAAATTTTAGGAGGTAGAAATTTTATTTTAGAAATTAGAGATTTGCTAAATTAGTCAATTACTAAGTTGTAGGGAAGCATCGATTTAGTAGGAAAAAGAAGCTTATTCACAAATCCCGCAAGGTTTTTATGCTTTGATATAATGCGCATGCGTCACAAAGAAATAACATCCTAATAGCTAATAAGTTTTAAAGTTATTGAATCCCGCTGGAGCAGTGGTAGGATGCCAGCGTAGCATGCGGCGGTTTGTAGGTTCTATCCCCAGATAATATTTCATTAAAATTTCCAAAAAACAGCAAAAATAAAGTCCATACGCATGCGCATTGTTATCAAAGTATAAAAACCTTGCGGGATCTGTGAATATGCGGAAAAGACACCTTTAGCAGAAAAATATCTTAAATAAAACCCCTAAAACGCACGCTCAATTAGGTTGAATTTACATAAATTTTACGTCTTAAGACGCTCTTAACAAGATGAAAATGAGAAATTTTTATTTTTATAACTTAAATCAGTGGTTCCCAACTCAAATATGTCTGCGGACCACTTCACTTAAATTTGAACCTCCGCGGACCATCTCTATCCCAACTGTATCTTCAAAATTTTAACTTTTTTTTCAGTACATTCATTCCTCATGTAGGGTCTAAAATGTTACTTTTTTTTTAAGTAGAAACCGAGTCTTACAATGTTTCTAAATAGAACTTAGAAAATCAAATAATCTATTAAACTTAAAAGAAAAATTAACGTTACATTAATTTTATATCTTTTATTTAAAAATATACCTTTTATAAAAGACATTTAACCATTTTTATCAAGCATTTTTATCTATTAACCCTAGAAGGGTTCACACCTACACAAAAGTTACAGGTTGAAAAACAACAATATAAAATAGTTATTTTTCTTCTTTTTCATAACCATAACCAACAAATAAGGAAATAATATTATTAGTAGATTTAAATTTGAAAGAAAGTACTTAGCTTTAAATTAAACTGCAGGACGAATGAGATAACCAGGAATTTTGTTGATCACAAAAAAGCAAACTGGACAACATGCACTGACTGTGAGTTGTGGCAGAGGAAATTCTATAGGCGAGGCGGGCGAGGCTGATGTTCTCCCGAAAGAAACCGCGTCAAAAGTCAATAATTATTTCAAAGTAGCGATTACAATAGAAAATAATTTATGTGTTCAAACACTTTTGCATTTTAGGCAATAAATTTTTCTCATATCTTCAAACAAACCTATTTCACTTGTATCTCAGAAATTACCTCTTTTCATTCCACGATTTCTTGGAGACCCTCTGTCTGACCATAGCATCCCAGTTTGAAGTATTTTTCAACACTTCCACGCTTCGCTTCGTATCAAACCAAGTATAAGTCCGATCATTCGATTCTTTATTAGCCCCACTGACGCCTCTCAGTTTTAATTAATCTGATGCAATACTTTTCTACATCATCACATTTCGTTTCTACTCTGTAATAAACCACTGTTGAATAAAGCTGTGCAAAATAATAGAAATGAAAAAATGATTCATAAGAGAGAAAGAGAACATATCATTTTTTATTTATGAGACGTATGATTTTTTACTTATGTTTTTATGTTTTTACTTATGTATCTGTAGTGTTATTTTTACTATTTTCTGGAAGGTGTGATCAGGAAAACTATTTTTTAAAATTTTCCGCACATTTTTTGGATAAGTTATTTAAAAATCTTCTCACGGACCACCTCTGAAGGCATCACGGACCACCAGTGGTCCACGGACCACCTGTTGGGAACCACTGACTTAAATCAATGACTAAAAGTATTCTTAGTTCATTAAATTGAAAATTTCTTATGTTCGCCTCGTGAGGAGCGTTTTAAGACGTAACACAAGACGGTACAGCTGTTAACAAAACAAACTGTGTAAACAAAAATTTTTGTTTTCCTCTGATGAGGGAGGCCATTTTGGCCTTTGAAACAGCTGTAAGGTTTTTTACTTTTCGTATTTGTGTCCTTTTAACGTACTTTTGATCTTTTATGCTCTTGACAAAGGGAATTTTATCTCATTAAATATCTAATAGTTTTTAAAATAAAATTTCTAACTCCAAAAATTTCCGCCAGAGGGCTTTGAAAGTTGTTGCATCGGATAGGGCATGGTCACTTTACTCTGCCGTTACCTTAGAAACTTTCCTATTCACCCTGTATATAAACTAGTATAGTATTTAAGATAAAACTAAGTAATTAAATTAATTAATAATTTCATACGAACTAAAATTAATATTAAGGGTGATTGGCGCAGAATGTCTTAAAGGGGCCTTGCTTGAGCCATAAAACACCAAACCAATATTAAGGGGGAGTCGGTGATAACTAAAGGTTTTACCATGATTTGAAGTAGAGGGTAAAAAATCTATTATTTTTTATAATGGAGTACTATCATTCATTTTCTTTTATCTTATCTTTTTTTCAAATATCAATAGCAAAAATGTTTTGCTAAAAGAGAGTACCATGTTACATCATTATTTGACTATCTGAAAATCTTACTTTCCAACTTCATACAACTGTAATTAAGCCGGATAGTCATAGTAAGTTATTTTAGTTTTATCCTTTTGAATCATTATTCAAATTTCAATTACAGGTGATAGAACTAACTATGTCAATTTGCCACATGTTATTGCCATGGTCGGTTTGCCTGCTAGGGGCAAAACTTACATAGCTAAGAAGTTGACTCACTATTTGAATTGGATTGGGATAAAAACTAGAGGTAAGTTATCTTTTGCAAAATTTTTTCCTTAAATACGATTTCTTTGACAAAAGTTTATAGATCATTAAAATTTACATTGCATTCAATTTTATTAAATTGATTATATTTTAGTTTTCAATGTGGGGGAATATCGTAGATCAGCAACTGAAGCGTACAAGAGTCATGACTTTTTCAGGCCAGATAATACTGCAGCAATGGCTATTAGAAAGTAAGACTTTGTTCTTTCAAAGTTTAGTTATAAAAAAATTAAATGTTTTGTTTATACTCAAATATTAATTTTAAAAGTTGGTAACATATTTAAGTTTTATATTTTATTAATTATTCTATTAAGTTAATTTATAGTTTTATATTTTTTAATATGCGCATAATATTTTTAAGAGAAAAGTTTTATTTTTAATCATTTTTTAGTTATTTTATCATAGACATCTATAACTTTCAGTGCAGTATTTAATTTTTATCATGAATTAAAATTAATCATCCATTTTTTTTTAGAAATATACTGCTTAATAAATAATAAAAGTTAATCAATTAACTTTTTTTGAAAATTTTATAATTTTCAAGTTTGGATAGATACATTTTAGAAAATAATAAGAATTATTTAAGATTAATAGTGCAATTATTTAATCAAAATAATTCTTGTATTGATTGGGTTGAATTAATTGAGTCATTGAGTTAATATTGAAGTTTTAAAATTATTTACAAACATTTTTATAACACTAATTTTCAAAATTTTTATTGCATTTTAATATTAAGCTTAATTTTCTTTATTTACAGTCAGTGTGCCCTCCATGCATTAGAAGATGTTTGTAAGTGGCTTGAGACTGAAGGAGAAGTTGCTGTAAGAATTTTTTGACTTAGTAAAATTTTACTATCTTAGAATATTGTATACAAAAGAAATAAGTGTAAAAATATGTTCCATATGAAACCAATATTAATTATGATTTGGTAAAGGATAACTTTATACACTACCTTACAATAGTTGACTAGACACCTACAGATTTGTATAAAATCAGACTGCAAACTCCCATGCTTACATATGACCTGGTAAGGTTTGTTTGTAAGCTCTGAGTGAAGTTCTTGCAATATTTTCAAATGAGATAAGCTTAGGGACTAAAAGAAGTGTAGTGTAAATAGTTAGTGTTTGTTTTAAAAAATTTTAAAAATATTTTTAAAGAGAATTATTCAGTTTTTATTGTTAAATTCTTCAATAGAAACATTTTAAGAAGAAATTTGTTACCAGGTTGTGGTTATTTAGCAAAAGTTTGCAAAATTGTCTTTGTATACATTTTAATTACAATATCAGCCTGGAGGATCTAATCCTGGAGTATAGAATAATAAGGGCACAGTGGCGTAGCCAGAAAAATTTCAGAGGGGTATATCGGAATTTCGGGAGGAAATATGGGGTAAATTTATTCCTTTTCTATGGTCAAAAAAGGTAAATTTCTGACTTTCAGGGGGGGAATATCCCCAAATCCCCCTCTGGCTACACCACTGGATAGGGGTGTTGGAATTTTTCAACCAGTCTTAACACACAGATGGTTGACCCCCCTCAACTCTCATCTCTTTACTTTTTGGTAGTCTTGGATCAGTCAAGTTTAAATTTGTTAATTAAACTTTAGGTGATGTTTTACAAATTATGCTTAAATTACACTTTACATTATAAAAAAATTAAGCAACACAACTAGTGGTGATATTTTAAATAATTTTATTTTTGTTGATTTATCAAAACACTTGGTACTTGTTCAAAAGTACCCTCTTTTCAGATACTTTTCAAATTTTATTGGGGGAAATTTCGGGAACAGTGCAGATCTCGCCAAGGTGATACTGCATAAGTATGGCAAACCTGCCAGCGGAACAGGAGGATCTCTTTAACATTGCAGCCCTAAAGTCCTTTTCGCCTTGGTGAGATCTGTACTGGTCTTGAAATTTTTACCATTTTATTTTTTAAATAATGATTAAGCTTTTTTTCAGGTATATGATGCAACTAATACTACTCGTGATAGGCGAAAGCTTATTCATGATTTTGTTTGTGAAAAGTATGGTTTCAAGTTGTTTTTCATTGAATCTGTATGTGATGATCCAGGCATTGTTGAAGTTAATATTAGAGTGAGTTTCCATTTTTATTATTTGACACAGTTGTAGGTATTGGTTTTTTGATATCTTTCAAGCACATCCCTGATTTTATGCTTACAACTATGATTGAAAAAATATCCTTAAAGTATTTTCATATAAAAAAGGCTATTTACTTTTTTAAATTATCATCAATTTCATACAGAACAAACCCTTCTCCTGTTTCAACCCTTTAATGCCCACTATAAGAAATAACTAGAAAAAATTTATTTTTTTGCCTTGTTGGTAGCATATTTGCTACCATAGGCAGTACTGCTAAACCAACGATAGTAAAAGGGCCAGGTGATTTTGACAACGCTGGAACTAGTATTTCGGAGGGGAGACAGGTGAAAGTTGAGGGGCAGTTGATCGAGAGAGGAAGAGGCATTTGCTTGTATATAGAAGCAACACCCCAACTATCGCCGGTTACCCAACTATTGGCCGTGCAAAGTCTGTAAAAATCACGTGACCCTTTTACTATCGTTGGCTGATCAGTAGAGGGCTAAAATTTAATTATCATAAGCAAAAATCGTTTCTATGTTTATTTTCAGGAAGTGAAAGTGCACAGCCCTGATTACAAAGACAGTGATAAAGAGGAGGCTCTGCATGATTTTATGCAGAGAATCGAGCACTATCAAAAAGCTTATCAGTCCGTGGATGAGCATTTGGAAGGAACTTATTCCTTTATGAAGATATTTAATGCAGGAGAGAAAGTCCTGGTTCACAGGCATGAAGGTTGAAAATAGTTCAAATTTTTTCTTTCAATTCAAGGAATTGGTCAAAACTATGTTATAATCACACTTTCAGAATTTACCTAACATTATAGATTTTAAAATGAACACTGCATTCATTATAGCCAAAAATTAGGTTTTGATCAGTTCTAGAATTCATATTCGAGATAAATGTATGATTTCCGGAACTAAACATCTGTACCATGCAATCTACTAAAATATGTATTTTTATGTTACAGGTCATATCCAGAGTAGAGTAGTTTATTACTTAATGAACATTCATATACTTCCTCGTTCTATATACTTAACAAGAGTAAGTTTATTTTCATCTTTTTTAGCTTATCTTCATATCTCTATATCATCGGCTTACAAGCAATAGGCACTATGTCACTTCTGTCCAGGGTTGAAAAAAACATAGTTTTTTTAATAAAAAACAAAAAAACATGTTTCATTTGTTTTAAACGGGTTTTTTTTGTTTAAAACATGTTTTATTTGTTTTTTACCCTCGACATAGAAATGCTAAAAAATCCATATTTTAAAAAAATTTAAATTTGACTTTTCTAATTGAAATTAGATTAATAAAACCATACTTTTAAATACACCACAAACAGTTTGTTCTTTTAAATTATTTTTGTAAGTGTTCTACGCAGCATCATTCTCTTTATCGAGTAATGTACTGCCTATGTCATGGCAATTTGGTTGTTTGTACCCAAGCCTTGTTCTTGACACAATCTTTTTTAGCTCTGAGTGATCCCTACATGAAAAATTAGTGAGTTTGTTGCCTAAATAAAGGAAATGTGTCTAAAGGCTAAAAAATACATGTGTTTTAAACAATGTTTTTTTGCTTTGTTTTAAACGAGTTTAAAACAAAGTGTTTTAAACGTAACAACCCTGCCTCTGTCTCAACTACTAACGGCCGTATTCACCGGTAACCTGACTGGCGGTCTGGTCAGGAAACCATGGTTACAGCCTCTGATTGGTGGAAAAATAATTCAATATTTTCCTTCCACCAATCAGAGGCTGTAACCATGGTTTCCTGACCAGACCGCCAGTCAGGTTACCGGTGAATACGGCCGTAAGTACAAGATCAACCCAAAGCCAAGTTTGCTGATACTAATCTGTTTCTTTTTGACCATGCAAATTTACAAGCTAACTTATTGCTATTTAGCTTGGCAATATTTTTAAGTGCACAAGGCTTTACTTGTTAGTTCACACTGTTCTACTGCTTTCAAAATATTCACCAAAAGTGACTTTCTCCTGTAAGCTGACAATAAGTGCTTATCTGTATTTCTGTTTTTAGCATGGTGAGAGCATTTTGAATTTGAAGGGCCGAATAGGAGGTGATGCTGAGCTTTCTGATCGCGGATGGGAGGCAAGTAACTTTTGTTTATTGCAATTTTATAGTTTTCATTTAGTCAATCTACAGAGCATTAATGTTAGAAAATTTTATTTATATGATTATACTTTAAATTCTACAAATAGTTTTCTTGAGGATATTAAATTTATCAAGGTTTCCTAGAATAGTCTTTTTTGTGAATATATTTACTATACAAATGGAATGTAGTCTCTTTGATGTTTATTTTACAATCTCATCAGTCTTTTATCATCTACTCTTTTTGAATCAAGATCACTAAGTGATTTATAAGTGTCTTTTGTTTAAGATTTAAAAATTTATTTCAACTCTTACTCATGGTTATCTTAACTGTATTATCACAGAAATTTAATGAAGTAGTTATGGTTCTCTTTTTTAAATATTGACTACTAAATATTAGTGGAAATTTCAAAAAAAATCAAAATCAAATCTGCCCAGGCCTAGTGGCCTATCAGGCGGTGCCCATCTCCATTTCATTAGCCTTTGGACCTGGGGTGCTAATTACTTAGCTTGTGTCCAGGCCGAGTGGCTAGCCCGACGCTGAACCCCCAGTTGATTCCCCAAGCAAGCTTAGTGCTCATTTATCGACCCCGGAAGGATGAAGGGCTGAGTTGACCCATGACCAGCTACCCAAGCAGGAGCCGCGAAGCATCAAACCTGGGTCGGTAATGCTCGTAGCCAGACACGCTAACCACTACACCACCCCAGCCACAGTGGAAATTTACCTTTATTAAAATGGTTACCAATAATCAGAGTTGAACCTATGTTTTTTTACAATTAGTAGTAAAAGTATTTATATTACCTTATAAAATTAAAATGTATTTATTGTGAAGGTTCTTTGTTCTGAGTCTGAAAGATTGCAATGTTTGAATAAACTATAAATTGTGCTAATTTATCATACAACCAAATAATTGCTATAAGGCAAGATTTACAGGTATTAATTACTGTATAATTTTGCAGTACACCCATCAACTAGCTCGTTTCATTCAAGAACAAGACATTCCCCGGTTGCGTGTTTGGACTAGTCAGTTACAAAGAACAATTCAAACAGCTGCAGGTATTGATGCTCCCCAAGAAAGATGGAAGGCTTTGAATGAGATTGATGCTGTGAGTACTCAATAAAATAGTGAAGGCTTACACGGTCGGTCATTATTCATTAAAATATCTTCCGGGTTCTTAGACCGTGGTCTGTACATAAACAGGGATGAGTTTTTTCCGCCCTGTGGCGGAATTCCGCTTTTTTTATTTTTTTGAAAATTAAGAATTCCGCTTTTCAAATGAAAATCCGCTTTTTGTAATCCTGAAAAAATCGTTTTTCCCGTCTCCTTCTTCTTCAGAGAAAAAAAACTTCCGCCATCTCCCGGTATTTTGTCTTCGACATCCCTACCTCGCACGCGCATCGGCGATAGGTTCGTACAACGCAGCGTGTAAAGACGGCTTCTTCTCGTTCGTTTACTGTATTATGGAAAAACTTTTTTTTCTTGCTGTTTCTAACATGCAACCTAAAGATGGACGTAACCTTCGGTAAAGTCGGCTCGCATTTGGGTATTGTGGAAAAACTTGAGCCTTTTCACTGAGAGATATTGTAGATGCATAACCTGCGGCCCGCGAACTGATTTGGATTTCTTCAGATAATCCCTACTTTTTAAAATTTTCCAGATTTCCGAGAAAAATTACGAGTTATCGCGGGAAAAAGTCGGAAAAATCGCGTTTTTTTCGGTTTCGTTTTGCTCGCGGAGTATTCCGTATCATCCCGCGATGCTTTCTTGGACGGCCGTGGTGGGCGCCAAATTGAAGTCCGTTTCTTGCGTCTCTATTACGATGTAGAAAAACCAACTTTACAGCGGTCAGAAACCAAAAAGTCCGGTGTTTAGGATCATATTCTCTGAAAATGTCGAAATGTTTTTCCGGTGCCTAGTTGAAGTTTGCTTTTTCTTACGTTCCAATTGCGATGCAGAAAAGCCTAATAGGAATCAGAGGAGACTATTAGGTCTAGTGAAACATCTCAGATAATTTTTTCCCGATTTGAGTCAGCATTTCTTCAGATTTTACTTTAGGATTTTATAAGTTGTAAATTTTTACTGAAAAATCGCTTTGAAGCAACTTTATAAGAAAATAATGCAGTGGTTTTTTTAATCCTTTTAGATCATAATCTGTTTAAAAGATCATAATATCATCAGGGGCATATATAAAGAGGCCAGGGGACCTGACCCCTCCTCCAAAAAAATTGGACTATGTGTCCAAAACAAGTTTAAACCCGTGTTTTTGGGTCAAATTTCCAAAATTTTTCTGGGGAGGACCCCCTTTTGTGTACATGGAACTCTATAATTCACAACTTTTTTATATTGAGTTAAGAAAATGCAAATTTCACCTAAAAATATGACCAAAACTCAACAAAATAAAGGTCTTTGACACTCATGTTTAATTCCCATTAATACCTATTGAGCTCTTGCTCAGTCTAGGAATTGATCAAAGCTTTTCCAGAGGATAAATCGGTTTAATTTTCCTCTATAAATTCATTTCAGAAAAGATTTTTTCATTTGATTTTTATCAAGTTAATTTAATATATGGTATGAATAAAAGGAATATAAAAATACATTTTGTTTTTCAATGTTGGAAGGTCTGCCCTTAATCTTAAGAAGGTTTAATAGGTTTTTAAACAATTCACTTAAATATATGCAATCTGAGTTCTTTGCTTTAAGTTCTTTTATAAAGCAAACAAGTATTTTCAATTAATATTATCTTGTAAATATGCTTTTGTTTGTCGAGCTATTGAGAATCAGAATATATGTTCTGAGAGGATCTAAATAAAATATTTGACTAAATTCTAATTTGAAATGCAAAATATCAAACCTAAAACAAAAATAAGCTACAAAATTTAAGTTTAGCTGATACAAAATGCTTGAAGGTGTGCAACATCCCCAATATGTGTTACGCGTAAAATTTTGGATTTTTGGTTTCAGCTTTTTTGTTTTTCACCAAACTCATCCCTGATAAAAGAGGACGTTTCGTGTGCAGCTTTGGGAGACATTATCAGCAAGACTGATGACCGTCTTGCTGAAGATGTCTGCCTAAGCTGCAGACGAAATGTCCTCTTTTATGAACAGACCACAGTCTAAGAACCCAGAAGATATTTTAATGAAGCTGTGAGTACTGTTGGAAGATTGAAAAAGCTTCCTTTAAAGCTTCTGCAAAGTTCTGACGAATTAATCTTTCTCTGTAAATATACTTAAGGGGTCATAGGACTCTTAAAACTCAGTGCAGTGAAAAAAACTTAACATTTTCCAAAAATATTAATAACTTTTTTCTAATTTATGAAAAGACTCGGTTTAAGCATATTTTTAATCCTCATTTCTTAAACTTTATGTAAAAAATAATTGAATTCTTAATAGACATAGTTAAGTTTATACATTGAGTTGAAAAAAAGCAACTTTGACAGTTAAATGCTAGCTTCCATGCATGATAAAATTTGAAGTAATAAGAATATATTCTTGAAACTTTGAGAGCATCAATAATAAGTAGTGACAATAAACCCCTAGCAGATTTTAGAGTTTGAACCTATATTTCAGTATTTTCTGAGATGGTAAACTGATAATTTTTTTGTGTTTTTGACAACTAAGTTCAAATTATAATAAAAAATAATTGATTGTCAAACTCAAAATATCTGCTAGGGGTTGATTGTATACTCATATAGTATACAGGGTGTTTCAAAAAACCTGTAACGATAGGCTATTTCCTAAAATATTTCCCCTAGACCCATACTTCCAATGGCGAATTTTCTTCAAATGAGGTGAAGAATTATATGAGACCAGTTTCAACTCCATGGGGGTCTATTTTAGAAGATGCAGAAAATAACTTTTTATACGGCCCCCGTAGACTGAAACTTCCAGTGGAAAAAATTTTCTCCATTCACTTCTCAATAAGATAGAAAAAATTCTGTCTCAATATCTTCAAAATTCACTGAGATATGCGGGTTTATATTTTTAAGGGACCGTCTGCAAGTTAAAAAGCGCGTCATTCAGCATTGTTTGGCTAAATCGGAACTTATAGGTATTGATTCCTGAGTATCAAGTGTTTCTGGGAGTCACACACTCGTGCTACGATTATTTTTTACGTAGCTAATAGGTATGAAGGAGTATTTGATTTCGGGGCTCCAAGAAATATTTTTTATAATCTTTTCGATAACTCAAGGTAATTTATAAATAAGTATTGATTTAGGTATAAGTATTGATTGGTAGGAGGGTTACTTTCAAACCAATGACGTTACAAATCTGAACTCAAAATGAGAGCTGATGGGCCCCCTCTGGGCATCACTGATATGAGTAGCAATGACAGGTATCTGGATTGGCGTAGTTAAGCGAGCTCAACACCATGGCTGATTGGAGGAGTTCTTCATGTAGTCCTTGTCACCTCAAAAAATCAAAGTTTTACGGTAGTTTGGTTTCTAAAATGTTCAACTGTAGTTGGTGGATGGCCCCTATTTTGCAGTAAAAGTATGTCACTCATAGGTATGATAAAGTGGTGTAAGTCACGAATTTCAGCTTTTAATATCTTGGTGAATTTTGAAGATATTGAGATGAAATTTTTTGTATCTGATTAAGAAATGAATGGAGAAAATTTTTTCTTATTGGGGGTTTCAATCTACGGGGGCCGTATAAAAATTTATTTTCTGCATCTTCTAAAATAGACCCCCGTGGAGTTGAAACTGGTGTCATATAATTCTTCGCCTCATTTGAAGAAAATGTTCCGTTGGAAGTATGGGTCTAGGGGAAATATTTTAGGAAATATCCTATCGTTACAGGTTTTTTGAAACACCCTGTATATGTGAATTGAAATTTTGAATTTTCATTTAATAGTTAGTTAATTATGTTACATGGAAGCCACTGCATCCTAACATTAACCGCTTTTTTCCACTCAATGTATAAACTTAACTATGTCTATTAAGTATTCAATTATTTTATTACATAAAGTTTAAGATATGAGGATTAAAAATATGTTTAAACAGAGTCTTTTTATAAATTAGAAAAAAGTTATTAATATTTTTTGAAAATGTAAATTTCACTGTACAGAGTTTTAAAGAGTCCTATGACCTAGATATTTAGTATTACTTAATTACTTATATTACTTAATTTAGGGTATTTGTGAGGAAATGACCTATGAAGAAATCCAAGAAAGATACCCGGAGGACTTTGCTGCTCGTGACCAGGACAAATTCCATTATAGATATCCCAGAGGAGAGGTAAGAACCTAAATCTTATAATTTCTACTGGGTATTTATTCCAACTTATTTTGAAACTGATGATAATTTTTTGTTACAGTCCTATGAAGATTTAGTTGCAAGATTAGAACCTGTGATAATGGTATGTATTCTCTCTTAACAAGTCTGGTTACAGCTTTTGGTGTTTAAAATGTTGGGGGTCCTTGATGTCTGGCTGCTACATAAAGGGGTCCGGGACGATAGAAAGTTTAAGAACGGCTGATCTATCAGATTATCTAACAATCAATTGTCAGCTTTATAAATTGATTTACTCTTCTCAGGACAGAACAATCAAAAACTTTACACTTTTTTATAAAAGAGTTTTTAGTTTTTTTAGTGAGTTTTCAGTCCCCAAAAAAGTGTCTTAATTTCCTTCTCTATTAGAAATGATGCAACTTTCATACTTTTATCGCATCATTTTGGGCTCTGTAAATATCTTAGTTGTGTTTTCCCTTGATTATCAGACTTCCTTACCAAACAGGACGATTGCTTGGTCCGTTTACAATGTATTGGTTTTTAATAAAAATAAGACTAGTTGACATTTATTCAAATTGGTATAATAAATTGTTTCAAATCGGTATGATAATTAAGTATGTATTTAATCCATTTCCATGAAATATTTAATCAAAGGGACAAAAACTTGCAGTTTTTTTGTTTAAATCATTCTACAGCACTGTTTTTTTCTTTAGGAACTTGAAAGGCAGGAAAATGTGCTAGTAGTTGGTCACCAGGCTGTATTAAGATGTCTTTTAGCATACTTTTTGGACAAAAATTCTGGTAAATATACTTCCATAGCTGATTTTTATCATATTTAATACATAAAATCAAATAATGATTTGCTGTACTTTTGTCAGTATTATTTTTGTAATATTCTGTTTTAAATTTAAATATTTAATTTATTTCTTCAGAACAATTGCCGTATTTGAGAGTGCCCTTACATACTGTCATTAAACTGACTCCTGTTGCATATGGTTGTGAAATGGAACTGTTCAAACTTCCTGTGGATGCTGTGGATACTCACAGAGATAAACCTGAGGTGAGAAAGCAATGACAATGAAATTTAAGTGTAGTTCAGTGCTAATATTTCTTTTATACTTAATTAACTAATATTTTTTTGCTTTATCTTTTTATTCAGTTATTCTTTTTATCTAGAAATTTTTATTAAATAATCTTTTTCATGCTATGTTAACTTGACTAACTGAAATAGGTTCCTATGGTAAATTTGCCTAGATTATTGAGGTTTTGTACTATGCCTAAGATTTATATAAGGGAACTAAAGTTCAAACAATGAAGTAATTGTAAAAGAGATACTTTTATATTAGTTTAAGCGAAAAATTAAAAGGTCTTGTATGTCTTATGCAAGGGTCTCAAAAATGTTATAGGTTTTAGTTTTCAAATGCATGTTAAAATGTTATTCGTTTTGTACTGTTTCGTGATGGAAATATGTTATGTATTTGTAAGCTTTATAGAATGAACATAATAGTTTGCTTTCACTTTTTATACCAAATTAATTCTTGGAATCCTCTTTGTGGTGTTTGCTTTGCATGCTTGTGGTGAAGTTGCAAATTATCAACCCATTAAACTAGATTTTTTAATTGATTTCTTTACATTTTAATGTCATAATATTGTGAGAGTTGATCTCGGAAATTGTGTATTGGTATGATGATAGAGAGGTAATGATGTTAATTTCAAAATTGTTTCGAGAAACCACATTTTCCTAAATTTATTGCAGTTTGGAGTATCATTTTGCTACAAAGGTTTTAACATTTATAAGATGGGAAGTGAGACGCTTAATGTAAAGACTGTTGTAATTGAAAATTGGGATTATACTTTTTTGCTATTATAATAGCTCTGCGATTGTTATCTGTGGCAATCTTTGTTCTTGTAAAAGTGTATGTTTGAATCCATAGTTTTTTAAAAAGCTTATCACATAGTTCATATTTTAATCAAAAGAAATTTTGATTTCAATCTATATTATTTTGGAAGGTCATGTGATATTTCATTTCAAAATGACTGCCAGTAATCACTGAGTGGAGATTTTCAATCCTTTTTACTCTTATTTTAAAAACAGGGAAGAATAGCCCATAGTAATTTTACAGTTTATTCACCACATTTACTTTATTGTGAACAAGTCTTATGGTGGATGGATTGAGTTTACTTAAACAATCTTGTATTTTTATGTTCGCTATTTAAAATCAACTATGAAACTAAATCATCACAATTTTAACATTTTTATCATAGAGTTAAATTTGTATTGGTTATTTCACATTCTTTCTTGTTTTTGAGACCAAAGTGTAAGAAGCTATGAAGATTACTGTTAATTAAATTTTTTTCCCCAAAGGCATTTTGGAAAAAATGCCTAAGAAAATGTTACTGTGCCAAAATCACAAATTATATTTATAAATATATATAGATAAAAATTCACTTGACTTAAATCTATACTTTGAATTTAAAGAGAAATGAGATTCAAATGGACACCTTTACTAAATCTAACTTAATTTACCACTTGAGCTAATCACTGATAACTAATTGTTCAACTACTAAATGTTTGACCTAATAGTTTTTCAAAGCTACAATTAAAAAAATTTTATTGTATAAAAATCGTTCTTAACAAGATTTTTTAAAAATTTTTATTTGGTGTTTAAGATTTTAAAACTAAATTGGAATTCTTCTTTAGTATTATTTACAATATACTCTCAGTATGAAGAAGTTGAAGGGATGGGTAGAACATTTCAAGGTAAAGGGTTTTCAACACCAGAAGGTTTAAAACATCTAAATTATGTTCTAATTTTACTTTTGATACAGCAACACAATTTTTTTTGGAGAAACAAAAGAATTATTTTAATATAAAAAATTTTAACCTTAAATTTTCAAAAGATTGAACTTAAATTAAAATCTAACTTTACGCATTTATTCGTTTTTCATTTTGTTCAATAGGGTTGTTTCCTTCAACTGAAATTGATCATTTTAACACCAAAAACACTAAGAGAAATGCAAAAGAATAATTTACCCACGCTCAAAAAATTTTTAGACCGAATAGTTAATTAGTTAAAAGCATTTAAAATTTGGAGCCGCAAAAAAAGAGGCGTGGCCAGCTGTGACGTCATTTGGTATGAACCGGCGAAAAGTACCGATCCTTTGCCTTGCCTCTTGCCTGCATTTGTGTTTTGTTTTCGAACTGAGTATTTACGCTTTGCTTATCATAAATATTTTAAACTAAGCTTTCGTTTATTGTTCTTTTACATCATTACTGTACACAAAACAGGATTAGTTTTCAAATTGAGCTTGGTTTTATTCGAGCAGATTCGAATAATTCGCCGAAAATTTCGGTTTTAACTTCGGTTGATTTCCTTAGAAACGATACACGGTTCAATAAACCAGAAATAGAGGAGTTAAACAAGCAAGATGAGTACTATTTCGTATTCTGTTTTTAAAGTTTTAAAAATCTATTATATTTATTAACAAAGAGCATTTTTAGTTCGAGTACACTCCAGCATTGTGGTAGGGTAGTTTTATTTTCAACTCCCGTTTTGATCCTGAAAAAAGTAGTAGGAATTTTGAAATAATTTTACTATTGGTAACTAGTTACATCTTTGAGAATTAGTTAACATGTTTTCTGGAAAAAATCGGACATTTTTAAACTATTAGATATCGAGTTTACAAGCGCGCACCTCGGTCTTATTTCCCGCCAACCCATAGAGAAATCTTCTTTTTCGACATATTCCCCTTTTTGATGGTTTAAAAAATAAAAAAAAACTAATGAATATTTAAAAATAAGATAATTATCGAAGGTTACAAACATATTTAGTTACATTTCAACGTAATCACCTTGAAATGAACTATTTATTGCACCTTTTTCACAAGTTTTTCTATCCCTCATCTTGAAAAGTTAGATTTTTCGTTGATTCGCAGGCTGTAGCTCCATGAATCACCAATGCCTGGAACTTGGCTGATGCACAGCATATGGTTTTAAACCTGCACAATTGCATACTGCAAAAATCACCTGCCTGCCCATTGTTTTTTGTTAATGCGAAAAGAGTTTGAAAGAACAGAAATTATACAGGTTTGCAATGAAAAAGCTGTTTGAACAATTATTACGATTTCCTATGTATTTTGGTGTGCTGATAACGAAAAAAATATTGAAAAAATCCTGTACGTCAGGATTTTTCACAAATTGCAACATAATATTCTAATTTTCCCATTTTTTTATAGTTTTTGAACATTTATAGCTCCTCCCTTTTTTTAAAAATTAGGAGCTGTGAATGATGCACATAGTAAACTATCTCATCAGGATATTTAGAGATAATTATAGAGATTGAAATAAAATATTAAGCAAGACTTAATCGTGCAATAATGAAGGATTTTTGTTGTATAGTTCAAAGAAACGTTCTTGTTGATAATCACAAGGGTAAATTTACCAAGAAGAGCTTCATGAGGTGGAAAAATTGGCTGAAGAGTGTGTAAATGAGTTTATTTTAGTTATATAATGATTTTTATGAAGAATATGTAATAAAAAATTTATTTTATAAGCATATTTTTATTAAAATTGAAATATTAACTTATTTTACAATCATACCTAAATTGTCGGGAAACATGCCATTCTAGGGCAAAACAGAGATCATTTTTGAGTTTAGGGATCCAAAAAACATTAAAACTAATCACCTCATGAATAAATTTGGATTAAAAAATCTACTTCTTAAGTGTATTTACATTTTTTTTAAGAAATGTTGCTATATTTGCTCAATTTGTTACAAAATGCGATGTTTTAAAAATAAAAAGAGGTCATATTTGGATTCAGCACACCAAAACACATGAAAATAATATTCAGATAAAGTTTGAGTCGAAAAATAATTTTTTTAAAAGATACTTTCATTTTCTTAAAAAAATTGGCATTTTTGTTAAATTGTGAAGAAAGGTGAAGTCTTATGATAAAATGGAGGGCAATTTTAGATTCAGCACATCAAAACCACAAAACCACAACCTGTTCAAACTAGTAATTGTCCATAGTTCTTTAGTACTTCCCTCGTTCCGTTGAGCAGCTGGCATGAAATAAAATCAAGACAGATGTTTCTCTGAACATTGAGAGCTGAGAGTCTTTTCCATAATATTAATGTTTTATTTGTTTCCAACTTCGAACAATAAGTGTTGCATTTTTAGTTTATTCAAAAATATTCATTCGCGCTTTACCGTAATTTAGCGAGTGCAATTCTCACAAGCTAAAATAATGTGTGCTTAAATATCGCACTGATTTCTGGATCTATAATTTAACTTAAGATAATTTAACTTAAGACATATTACTAAATAGCTGTGTCTATGTGTAAGCTTTCTTGTGTTGATTTTGATATAGTTTACAGAAAATTTTCTTCAAATGACTAACAAATACCGAGAGAAGTTTTTCCCAATAGATGTTTTGTTTGAGATAAAAATTTCTCCTCTTAAACTTATTAAACTTATTATTATCATCTCAAAACTTTGACATCTTAATAACATTGAAAATATACAACTTAACTTTCAGTAGCCATTTTAATCATGCATTCCCAGATCTTAAAGCGGCCAAATAAATTTTACGAAAAGCGTCGTTTGCGGTCTTCTTTTGTAGCCGCAATTTTGAAAAGAAATAATACCCCTACCAAAACCATACATTGTATTCTTAAATATACGTTAACCACAATCCCCTTTGTTTGAAATCTCCACCTATTACCAGTTTTTCAAAAAAAAATCAAAACCAAAACTTAGTAAAAACTGTCAGAACTTTTCGGACAACTTAATATCTTTCGTGAGCAATTTGTGTTATCAAAAGAACTATAAATTATGAAACAAATAAGAAGCACTACATGTTTACTACACTATGTTTTTTAATAGTGCCAAATGGATACTTTAAAAGGGTCTTCACAACAGTAGAGTTTGGAAGTAGCGGAGCCCATTTTATCCTTCATACAGGCTTTGAACCATTTCTTCCTAAATTTTTTGTTTCTTGGAACGATTAAGAACCTTTTACTATGTGTTTTTGCAGTCGATGAAGTGCATCCTGGCACAATGCAGTATTCATAAGCTTTTTTTACTTCGGAATCCATTCTTTTTTACTGATGCACGTGCTTTCAATTGGGAAAAATAAGAGCTCGCGATCGGCGAAACCTCGGATACTACCAAATGACGTATCTGCGCAGTGGCGCGTTTTTAAGCACTGTGACTGCGCATCCTCTTTAAAAATTAATAAAAAATTAAATTAAAGTCGTAGCGACCTCGGGATTTTTGATAACAACTTTTTTCACTATATTCTACCAGGAAAAAAATAAAACAGAAAATGGGAAACTACCCTATTCTCGATCCAAAAAAAATATTTTTTTAAACAAGGGTTATAGTTATAAAAATTTTGGAAAAGAATTGAAATTTACTTGAGATGAATACCTAGATCTAGAATGTTCTAGGGAGGAAATATTTTCAAGAAATGGAGTTTTTCAGCATAACAAAGTTTGTCATATCGAGAGTTACCGTACTTAATTTTAATCACAAAATATTTTCTCCAAAATTTAACTTTTAAAAACTATTTGTTTTCATTATTTAATAATTAAATTTATCTAAAAATAAGTTAAAATTTGTTTTAAAAAATCCTCTTTATGCTTATACACCTTTGCTTTGTGTTGCTTTTGCAACCTACATTTGTTTTCTATTTGTTATTTCTGCAAACTATAAACCTCAGTGGATATTTCTATTCTTAAACAATGTTTGTTAAAAAAAGTTAATCATTATCAGAGAAATAGACTTAACTTGTCACCTTTAATAAAAAGTTAAATTTATTTATATTAATTCTATAGTACTATTTGAACTGCATAATGCATTTAGTTTAAGTTTGTTTCCTAAAATATTTTCTTATCTTAGAATTTTTGAAGAAGGGTGAATGAAGTATAAGTTTGTCTTCTGTCGAAACAACCAAAAAACTGAGGGGGATAATTTAAGAACAAATTATAGTGATTTTTTGTCTCTGTAAAACAATTAGGCACTAATACGTATATGTCATAAAACTTAGTTCAATTCATTGAACACGTTTTTTGTAATTTATTTATAATGTGCCAATTGAAAAATTATATGAAACGAAATAATTTCATTTAATACTTCATAGTTCATTTTACTGGAACAGTTCAGTGTCCAATTTTAATTTGAAGGAATTTCTGTACATTTGAGTTTTTTAAATTGACAAGTTTTATTTCTTTGCTCAGCTTTTTTTACTAACCTCTTTGTGTATTTAGCTATTAGAAAAGCGAAACAATTACCATAATTCCCGTTTATAATCTACAGGTGAACCCAGCAGTTTCTTTTTTGAGTTTCACCAGATTTACTGCTTAAATTATTGGAAGTTTTTTTCTTGGTCATTTTTTATGAATCATACAAAACTCTTAACTGTAAACATTACTTTTATTGTACTTTAACTTCATTCACACCAAACTTCTGCAACTTTTTTTAAACCAAACTGATTTAATAAAATTTAAGGACCCTTAAAAATTTTAATGCATAGATGTCTAAGTTTCCAGTCTAATTGATGGAATTTTATTGTCTTTTATTTCATACAATTTTTAGTGATAAATAAGTTTTTTTGTTAATTATCACTTGATAAGCAGCCTAGTTACATATTTGCTTTAGACACACATTATGCAACATTTAACATGCCAAAAATAATGGTAAATCAATATGCTTTATTTTTTTAACTCTTAAAAGTGTTATGAATCAAGTTTTAAACTGGTCCCAGATAGAAGTAGTTGCGGCTCTGCGTCTTTTATTATTTAAAGATTATTTTATAGAACGCCAGCTTGAAACCAATCAAGGAGAATGGAAGTTCCTCAGGGAGGACTATGCTGGGGAAGTAAATGTAAGTCCTATAATTGCTTACCAGAAATTGCATATTCTAAATGCTAGATAAATGCCAAAATTTAAGAACTTGCTCAATATCTCTATGAACATGCTGTACCTATTTGCTTTTAAATGCACCTATACACTGCCTGAATTAACTTATATTTTTTTAGATTTGTTCTAGGTTAGATAAGCTTTCAGTTATATTTTGAGGCTCATAATGATGAAAAATGCATGGTGAATGAATATTTTTTTGTGATAGGAGTATTTCATTTAGATGTTACATTACTTAAACCTCATAGTGCAGTTTAGTTTTACTACAAAGGATGTATCTAAATAACAACCTGAGCACTTTTCACAAAACGATGGATGTTTGTATTTTTAAAAGCCCTAATTATACGAATAGACTCCCCCTTAGGCTTATTTTTCAGCTATGAAAATTAGGTCTTTGTTTTAGCTCCCTGAAGTTAGCTTTAATTATTTCATTATCTTTTAAAATTTAATTAGGTTTAATGCTGTGTTTTGTCAAAAATGCTTAATTTTGTTCTTTTTGAGATGATACAGCAGAAACTTTGATAATTTGAACCTGAGACCACTAACAAGTTTTGAATTATACACTTCTTTGGATTAAAGAAATTTCATCTGTAAACTTCCACAGAATACTCTAAACAGATCCACTAAATAACTAAAAATATTACTATATACTTCACAAGACTGGTCTCTCTTTTTCGTTCAGCATTCGTTTAAGTCTTGCTTTAAATTGGTAGTTTTTCTAAAACACATGTAGAATGCTCACTTGCAAATTTCTTTCAAAACTTATCACTTTCAGAAAATCACTTCCTTAAGTACTTTGGATTACATCTCTTTTTGTAAAAAAGGCTGCCTTTGTACAAAAAACAAAACTTAACCCCTTTGCAAAGTCTAGTCACAATTTCACTTTTGTCATTCCTGTGGCAATTTTTTAACAATGAAAACCCCAGAAAATCATCATGATCAGAGTTTTATATAATTAACTTGGAATTAAAGGAGTTGAACTTCAAATTATCTACATTTTTTAATATTTATTAATAGGAAGTTTGAGGGACTGAACGAAAACTTTAAATTATTCACAACTCTAGATTAAAGACATCAGAGATATCCAAGATGATCTGTATTATAAAAACAGTTCTTTAATTCAATTCTCAGATGTTTAAAATTTGAGTTGCTTGGTAAAAAAGTCAAAATTTAATCCTATATTTATGTAATGCTGATTAAACTAGATTTTACTAACAAGGGGGCGGCAAGACCTCAGAAACTAAGACATTCAAACTTGGTAGGTTTGTAGTCAGGCCTGTATTTAGGGTTTTTGCCGCCTGTGCGTATTGATTTACTGCCGCCCCCCTCTATTTCATTTCCTGTTTCAAGAAAATACCCCACTTGTTTCTTCTAAAAGTCTACTGCTTAAAGGTGGGGTCTTTACCTTTTGACACAAAATATGAAATTGTTGAGGATTTTTTCATAAGTGTCACACAAGATTCCCTTGTGGAACCGCAGGGGGGTATGGGGGTCCTCCCCCAGAAAACTTTTAAAAATTTAACTTCTAAAAGTAGGGTTTTAACTCATTTTGAGAACATTTTTCGGTCCAAGAGGGACACTTTCCAGAGTGCCCCCCTTGGATCAGCGCATGGGGGAAATTAGCTAATTATCCTATTAATTAATCCTATTTAACATGACTTAGGGTTTCAATTTTCTACAGATTACAAATCGAGGAGTTAAAACATCAACATCGCTAGAAGTAAATTGCAAAACAATTTTTTAATTAAGAAAAGAAACTATTTTTTCTCTCACCGACCTTCTTCCTATACGCCGATCCACTCAAGAAAGCCGTTTTAACGCACAAAAAACAAGCTCCTATCCCTAAGATGCAGGGTAACAAACTGACAATATTGGGACAGAACGAAGATGACCTTGCCATCTGATTTGGTGTCTTCTCCATTCCGAGAAACCTAGTCATGAACATTTCCCGTCAAGGAGTTTGTGGGGTCTTGGAAAACAGGCTATGCTTGGTATTTGTTGTTTTGTATCGTTCTGATATTTTGGGGGGATCTGACCGGATGCTGGGAATGACTCAACCCTAGAATCCTCCCGTAGTGAAAACTATGTGGTAAATTTTTTTTTCAAAACTGTATATAGTATATAGTATTTAGCATTATGAAGTTGTGTAATCTGCCGCCCCCCAAAATTTTGCCGCCCTGTGCTATAGCACATGTTGCACGTGCCTAAATACGGCCCTGTTTGTAGTGCACCCCAAGGGTATCCTATCCTGAAAGTATTACGATGCACTAGCCAGAAGCCCCTGAGAAATAGCCCTTAAAGTTTTACCCACTAGTTTAAATATTCTTTCCATAGCAAGAGACGAATAGCCCAGTTGGTAGCGTACTCTTTTTCGTAAACTGAGCGATGTGGGTTCGTTCCTACCTTTGGTGGCAGACTTTATAATTGGCGATTACGATATCATTAATTGATTTTGGTACTCTTTGCCATACATTAATTTCAAAAGCTTATCTAAATCTTTTTCTTTTCAAGTGATATTGCACGACTGAGTGAGAGGAAGAGATTGTAAGAATAATCTTTTTACGACGGCAACACACTTTTTAAGAAGCTATGACTTTGACACTTCCTCTACTTTTCTCAAAAACTATTCTTTTTATTTCTGATATACACTGTAAATTTTTAAAATAAACATTAGGTGATTTCGTATTAAAAAGTCCCCACCAATATTTTTACATCACCAACTTTATGCTGACCAATGAGTGGGTCAATTTAACTTCCAATGAGTGGGTCACGTGACAAGTAAGAACAGCTTTGATTGGCTGTCTGGAGGAATCACTGACTGAAAACAGGCTCTAGAGCAGTGGTTCCCAACAGGTGGTCCGTGAGGCCTTCACAGGTGGTCCGTGAGAAGATTTTTAAATAACTTATCCAAAAAATGTGTGGAAAATTTTAAAAAATAGTTTTCCTAATCACACATTCCAGGAAATAGTAAAAACACTACAGATACAAAAAGATACATAAAGAATCGAATGATCGGACTTATTCTTGGTTGATACGAAGCAAAGCGTGGAAGTGTTGAAAGATACTTCAAACTGGGATGCTATGGGGTCTTCGAGAAATCGTGGTATGAAAAGAGGAAATTTCTGAGATACACGTGAAATAGGTTTGTTCGAAGATATGAGAAAAATTTACTGTCAAAAATGCGAAAGTTTTTGAACCTATAAATTATTTTCTATTTTAATCGCTCCTTTGAAATAATTATTGACTTTTGATGCGGTTTCTTTGTTTCTTTTGTGAGAACATCAGCCTCGCCTATAGAATTTCTTCTGTCACAACTCACAGTCAGTGCATGTCCAGTTTGCTTTTTTGTGATCAACAAAATTCCTGGTTATCTCATTCGTCCTGCAGTTTAATTTAAAGCTAAGTGCTTTCTTTCAAATTTAAATCTACTAATAATATACTACCTTAATTGTTGGTTATGAAAAAGAAGAAAAATTACTATTGTATACTGTTGTTTTTTTAAACCTGTAACTTTTGTGTAGGTGTGGACCCTTCCAGGGTTAATAGATAAAAAGGCTTGATAAAAATGGTTAAATGGTCTTTTATAAAAGGTATATTTTTAAATAATTATATATTAAACTAATGTAATGTTAATTTTTCATTTAAGTTTAATAGATTATTTGATTTTCTAAGCTCTATTTAGAAACATTGTAAGACTCGGTTTCCACTTCAGACAAAAAAGTCAAAATTTTAGACCCTCCATGAGAAATGAATGCACTTAAAAAAGTTAAAATTTTGAAGAAACAGTTGGGGATAGAGATGGTCCGCGGAGGTTCAAATTTAAGTGAAGTGGTCCGCAGACATATTTGAGTTGGGAACCACTGCTCTAGAGGAAACACTTTGATTGAAACATCAATTTTCAAAGTAGTTTTAGAATAGGTTAAAACTTGTTTTTGTTGAAGATAAAAGCATAATTTTGTGCAATTTAATGTGGAAATCAAGAAAATAGCAGTAGCTAATTTATTTTTTTTTTAGAGAAAACACTGTTTGTCTATTTGATCCTCAATTTTAAAATGCAACTTGAATAAAAAAATTTTAAAATGACCAAAAGCAGGATCAAACCCTGGTCGTTCAGTTGGGAGAAGAGAACGCTACTGAATGGCTGTTTGGCTCTGACTGAGACTCGGAAATTAAATTTAAATAATTTAATGGTAAGTGAAACTTAGTGGGGCGTTTTCTCGGGAACTACTGGCTAGTGCATCGTAATACTTTCAGGATAGGATACAACCCTTGGGGTGTACTATAAACCTACCAAGTTTGAACCCAAAGTCAGTTTCCAAGATCTTGCCTTCCCCTTGTAGGTAAAAATATATTGCAATTGCTAGTCAAACGTTATTTTAGTAAGAAAAGATAAAATCTTGCATAGCAGAAAGTTATGAATGACAATTCTTTGGAATTGCTATATTGTTGATCATGATGTGTAATGACTAAAGTTTTGAATATTTTGTTCTGCTGCAAATAATTTTTATCATATCAATTCATTGTAATTTTATTTGTACATTATTTATTTTTAGTTCATTGAAACTTTTATTTACGTGCCAATCTTTCTGTAGTTCATCATCTGGTAAAAACAATTTGAAAGTTATATTGTGAACATGTACAGTTTTGATATTGTTTTAATTCATTGTTAAATATTAAACTTTTGTAAGAAATTTTTTGGCTTTATTTGAATTTTCAACTCCTTAACTTGTATGGCTAGAGAATATGCACAACATTTTCTTTGGGAAAAGAACTTTTGATTTTAGTTATCTTTAAGTAATATCACAACTTAATAGTATTCTGATAAGTATAAATATTATAATCTGATTAGTATAAGTATTTCTGAAATATTTGAAAATGTGGTTTCTTTTAAATATTTGTTACATAGTAGAAAGTATTTGGTTGCTTTCAAATAACTGTTTCTTTGCTTTTTTGCATGATTGCATGGAAACCATGTAGAAGCTTTTAAAAAAATTGTCTATATAATTTGGATAATATGTTAAATAAAATTTAAAATCAACTGTGATGGGAAAATGGTCCTTCTTTTTAGATCCCAGGCTTTCTTGATGACAAGTTCAAGTTTAGAAGTTCAGAGCTAGATTTTGGAATAAAAGTTAAGCAGTTTGATGAAAAGAAATTATTTCTCTATGACTCTACAACTGTTTATTAACACAATTTAGATCTGCTTAGCAACAAACTGTTGAGCTTTCTTCCAATAGATGGCTGTAGTCATTGTTTTGCATAAGAGATTCATTCTATCAATCGTTGTCTGAAATGTCTTGAAAAATTTTTTAGTTGCACTAAAGTTGGTATTTTTAAAGTTTGTTTTTAATTATTACCAACTATTGTAGTACTATAAACATATACTTTATAGCTGGTTCTATATGCACTTAATACATAATTTCAATACCATTCGTCATCACTATTGCTGTTGCTATACAGCATTAGCATTTTATGTTCGTTCCATACACTGTTGTAATTTCTAGTTATATTTGTTTGATGTTTAGCCACCTTAGGCATAAAAATTAGTTTGAAGGTTTTGATGCAGGGCATTTTAAAGTATGTGATTTTCGGATGCAATGTTTATTTTTTATTTAATGTTACTGTATAAAATATTATTTTAATTTATGTTAATTTTAATAGGGTTTTAAATTAGGCCACAGGTTCTTGGGTTTAAAATTTGTTGCATATATTTAAAATTTTATAAAATTTTTACTTGTTGAAAATAAATTCTGATCCTATGAAAGGGTTGAGCTTAATCCTTTATAAAAGTTGGAAAGTTTTCCCCCTTTTCTAGGAAAAAACAATTTAAAGTAGTTATGAAAATAATTCTTAGGTTTTTTCTACATCAAATCTAGTTTGAATAAAAGTGCAATCAGGTTTTAAACCTTTTCTCTCAGTAAAGACTGCAAGAAACTTGAATATGCCATTTAAATATGGAGAGTTTAGGACAGAATGTAGGTTCAAAATATTTTGTGATGTCTGGTAAACTTTTCATAAAATTTTTGATGAATTTTCTTTTTATAAATTCCTACTACTCAGTGATGTCCATATTTAAGTGAATACTATAGTGTGTGTGTATATAAGTTTAGCTGAGAGTGTTTATAATGGTGTTTTGTAATTATTATTCCAACCATTTACCTAGTGTACATATTTATCACATTCCGAATTATTTTTTATTTTCTTTCCCTATTTTCATTTTTAAGTTTTACCTTCGTGTATATTATTGATCCAATATTTGAAGTATTCAAAAACTCAGGAGTATTCTTTATAAAAATTCCAATTTATTCCTTTCAATTACACTGTTCTACAAATTTGACCTTCAAAATTTTTTCCTTGATGAAAATAGTCAATTCTTATAGATTTTGGGTCGCTGAATACGAAAATCACCATTAAAATTCTCAATTGACTCAGGATTTTCGGGGAACAGCCCCTCCCCCTTTTTACGTTTTTCGACGACCTTATAACTTTAAACTCGATTTTCAGGGTCAAAAAGCATTATTTTAGTCTTCAAATTGCTCCTCAGTTAACAAGAAATGTTCAAATTAATAAAATATGATAAATTTATAACAAATGGATAGGGTTAAGGGGTAATTACCCCCTAAAAATACAAAAAAATAGCTAAAAATTATAGAGGTTTCTATACGCTATTTTTTCCTCTTATTTTTTACGCAAATCCCGTTTGAAGGGTCCTAACCCTTCCCCAAGGACCCAAATTTGATGACAATAAGCAGCAATAATTTTTACTAAAAGCGGTTGAGGTGTTAGCCTCCCAGAAGTCCCCGCGGAAGAGTTCGGAAGACTTCCAGAATCGCGAAGGCGCTCGCGAGTTTAGGAATTAATATCGATGATTTTGAAAAGATTACAAATGATGTTTTTCTTATATTTTGGGTGTATCCTAAGTAGAAACTCTTCAGTTCTTTAAAAACTGACCGGTTTTCGGGAGTGAGGATTCCATGTTTCAAGATGTTAACAGATGCACGGCTGTGGATAACAATTAGGGGGCATCCCCTTAAAAACTGAGAGTGATGGAGGAAAATGGGTGTCATATTTGAATTCAGCAGATCATTTTACACAAGAATCAGCTGAATTTCAGTAAGTGGCTTCAAATTTTTTTTTGTACAGCACATTTAAACTCTAAGTGCGGCATTGAACCCTTCTGTGGGTGCTCTGGGGGCGCTCTCACCTCAACCGCTTTTAGCAAAAATCATTGCTGCATATTGCCATCAAATTTGGGTCCTTGGGGAAGGGTTAGGACCCTTCAAACGGGAATTGCGTAAAAAATAGGAGGAAAAAATAGCGTATAAAAACCTCTATAATTTTTAGCTAATTTTTTGCATTCTTAGGGGGTTAACTACCCCTTAAACCTATCCATTTGTTATAAATTTATCATATTTTATTAATTTGAACATTTCTTGTCCCCTGGGGGGCAATTTGAAGATTAAAGCAATGCTTTTTGACCCTGAAAATCGAGTTTAAAGTTATAAAGTCGTTAAAAAACGTGAAAAGGGGGAAGGGCTGTTCCCCGAAAATCCTGAGTCAATTGAGAATTTTAATGGTGATTTTCGTATTCAGCGACCCAAAATCTATAAGAAATGACTATTTTCATCAAGGAAATTTTTTCAGTGTAGAACAGTGTTATTTTGCGTTTTAATGATAAAGATTCCTTCTCTTATAAGAACAAATGCTTTGAAGTAAAATTTTATGTAGCTGTAAAATGGAAAGATTAAAAAAAACTTAATTTGGAAATACAAGTATATCCTTTAAATATTTTGTCAAAAAACTTATTTTTTTAATATTTTTTTTAAATACCATGTACTTAAATATATATATATATAATTGTGCTATAGATGTTTACTGTTCTATTTGGCTGTTAAAAAACTTCCAAAGCCCTCGATTTCAAATAATATATGAAATCTTAGGCAATTTTTTATTTAGCAATTTGAATATTTTCTGATGAATTTATTGTAATTTTCTTTAAGTTTGAGTTAAATATATTAAATTATAGATGATTCAGTTATTTCATCGTTATTTTCTTATTTATGAAATGTTAGTTCAATCAAATTAATGAAAAGAAATGTGAATGTTATGTATCTTAATATATTGTGAAATAAAGATTATACATGTTTGAAAGTTCATTTCCTTTTTCTGTTTTCTTGGGCCTGTACATTTATTTGATTTAACTCAAAGTAAAACTAAAGCAGCATGATTCCTTCCTGCAAAATAATCCTTTTGGTTTACTTGTGCAAGCTAAATGGTTTACTTCTTTTTTCTAGTTTTTTTACCCTAAGGGTAAGGTTTGGCAGTTTCATGTGTCAAATTTTAAACTTCTCCATTTCAATGAAAAATCTAAAGGAAAATATATAATGGATATTTTTTAAAGAACTTGTTCATAGTTTTGAAATTCTGTAACTTCATATTTTAGTTCTGAGTAAATGTTGTTACGTTTTTTATAATAGTTTTCAACCCTAAAATAAATGCATGCTTAATATTCCTCACATAAATTTGGCCCCTTTCTCTTTCAGAATTGTGATCTTCAGCGGTCTACTGAGGAAGCTCTTCTCACAGTTCCCGATCATTTGTAAATAGCAATTCCTGTTAAGGGTATTCAGATTTTATTAGAAACATGTTTTATCATTCCTATTTTAGAATGGAAAAGTTGCCATTTAATTGTATAGAGGCTTGTTGGAAGTTGTGTAAATAACTTGTTGTAGATATTACAGCCATATGCAATTTGCACAATAGAGCTCGCCATATGTTTATGAACTACATTTCATGTTATTTAACTGCCATTTTAACATTTGCTTTGATATAAGTATTTATAATTGCTCAAATTTTATTTTAATTGAAACTATTTTTTTATTTGCCCTGTATTGCTGGTTTTTAATATTTTATGTGCTTTAGATAATATACTGCTTATATTTCTTGACTTTATATATTTAACATCAATTACTTAATCTTTATTGTATTAAATTGTTGTTGTCATTGAAATAAATTACAAGCAATGTAGTTTTGCATACAGATTATTTTTAATTTATTATAAGTGTTTTCTTAATGAAATCAAAAAACATTGCTTTCTCAATCTCCGGTTAACTAAATTTTGCTGATCCAGATAAGAAGTCTTTTTTTTTAAATAATTGTAGGTAAAGAACATGTTTGAACTGCATGAAGCTATTCAAAATGATGTTTGAACTGTATATAATTTAAGTTTTAAAAATATGAGAACTAAATTAATACATGTTTGTTTCTGTTTGTAGTTTTTATAGATATATTTTTTGGATACTTTCGGTAAATTTAACTTAACAAAATCAGATTAACTTTAAAAACAAATATTAAATGTTTTTCCAAAAAAATTTCTTTAATTAGAATTTTTGAATTGAATTTTTTTTGTAGCTTATAATTATTTTTTCGTAGGGAAATTAACGGTATGAAAAGTATCGCTCATGTATTCAAGTGTTTTGAAATGTACCACTTAAATATTTTAACTAACATTATATAGTTTTTTGCCTAAACTTTTTTAGGGATTAGCTTTTACTCTATTTTAAAATAATTACTGCATTTGAAAGCAAATGTATGCTTTTTAACGTTTCTAGATTAAGTATGGAACTGCTCATAATTATATATATATATATAAAAAAATATCTTTATTCAAAATATTACTTTTGACCTTTAATAATACATATAATAAATGGAATATATTTTGATACAAGGACATTAGGGCAAATCCAATCGTATGAAATTGAATTCAAACCAATAGTGTTTTGCATTTCTACAATCCTTGGTTGGCTGGATTGCCTGGACTTTATTTACTTGGTTTATTAAGGTGGATGTATCTTGCATGTTTTACTATTGATAGCTAAGGTATTGGCAAAGCTGATACTGCCATGCTCTCTATATTGCATTCGTTTGTTCCTCTCCTTATTCTAAAGAACCCTTGTTCTCCCCAAGCTGTGCCCCAACTGTTCTTCACCACCCAGAATTTTTCTCCTGTTTTATTATCCACGCCATACCCTGTGATGAGGACGCCATGATTGACTTCGTGGAAAGGATTGAACTTGGACCCTATACCGGTGTGGTGGTAAATTCCTCCACTGTAGGTCGTGAAGTCGGGATAGACTTCGAAAGCTACAGTTAGTGGGCCATTCTTCACCAAGTCCAGTCTCATTAACTCTTCATTACACCTAGAACACATAAGTGAACACACATTGAGGTATTCGCTGCAATGCTCGTTCGTAGTTCACAGTTTAGCTGGGGATATTCTATATAGATAATGTGGATCCCCAGTTTAGTTAGGGGATACTTAGTATAGAGAATGTAGATCACTGTTTATGCTCTATTCATTTTGAATAGGTGGCTGAAAATATTTCCTTCCACCACCGAATTAGTAACCATGGCAACTATACTTCACAGTGACGAAGAAGACGAGGAGGAAAGCACTATTTTTCAGCCGCCTATGCTAAATGAACAGAGTATAATTAGAGAAATTGTAGATCGCACACTTTAGTTGGGGATATTCAGGGCTTGTAACTAAATAGTCTAGACTATTTTAATGATTTAAATGACTAAAAATAATTAAATATGACGAATACTAATATGGAAAAAGTTTATACAATGAGACAGAAATAGTTTTGATCACTTCTTTAGAAGGTACAACTTACCCGCCGTAGAATCCTCCGACGTATTCGTAATGGGCGACATAATATCGTTTGCAATCTTTCCTGGTGCAATTGCCATCATGACCCTCGTAGGGAAAGCACTCTTCTGGCAATGCTCCGAAATCCTGTGCGTATTTACCAGCAATGACATAAGGAAAACCCCCTTCACAACCTGTAATTGTTCAATAGGCCTTCTTCAGCAGGAACTTTAAAAATAGAGATCATAACGTCCCGCAAAAAGAACCATAGGGTCCGATTTATGGAAGAAAATAGTTCCCTGGATTAAACTCTCAATGAATAAAATGACAAAATAGTGATTAGGTAGTAGTATTTGTGTTTCTTAACTTTTATCCATTTAAAAAATTAAATGTAGGACATTAACTGTATTAAATAATTTTAAAAAATGTTTTAAATAAAATTTTTTTACCTTGAGAATATTCTGAACAGCTGACTATGTCTTGTGGCGAAAACTGCACTTGGAGATTATTATTAGTTTTGATGCGTAGTCTAGCTTCTAGCATAGCAAGAGAAGAAAAGGCATAGCAACTGCCACATTTACCTAAAAATGCACATTTTTTTTTCATTATGTCTTAGTTATTTAATGAAAAAAACTAAAGAACTAATTTTATTTGTTGAAGAGAAATCAGTACGGTATTTTTTTAATTTTATAGAGTAATAAAGTTCACGTTTCAGTTTTTGGGTAGTCGAAAATAAAAATATGGCTCTCTGTGGGTAGTTGCTTTTATAGGGTTACTGAAAAAAAATCCCAGGAGAACAGTTGTGCAAGAACGTGAATTAGTTCAGGGAGAACAAGAAATTTTTAAGGTCACAAGTTCTATCATCGCAAGGTATACCACTCTTCACAACTACGCCCTTTGTAAATTACTGGGGGGGACTTTTACTTTTGCTGATGGTGATGTGGTGATTAAGACCAGCATAAACTAGTACCTCCTTCAAATAAATCTACACTCGTATTACATAAAATCGTGATGTATGTTTCGTATGAATCGTATGTTTAAACCTATGATGTTTTAAATGCAAAAACTAAAGGAAACTAGTATGCTTATAGTAAGTAAAAAGTTATGGCAGTAAAGCGTGGAATGGTTCAACTGGCACTATTCTTTTTCAAGAACTATATTAGTCCACTGAAAATAGCGAAAAATAGGGCCGAACCTCAAACAAATTGCAATAGAAGGTTTCTCAACGGTTTTCACTTAGAAATGACCTCAATAATAGCATACTAAAAATCGGCCAAAATCGGCTGGGCGTTTTTTTAATTAAGTTAAAGTTTAATTTTTTTTGAAATTTTTTAAAAATGGCCGAAAAAAAATTAAAAAAAAAAACAAAACAGTAATATAGACATGTGATACATGTTTATAGGTTATTTTTGAGGGCTGAAACCGAATATTGCATTTAGTTTGGAAAAAATTAAAATTTCAATTTTTAAATTAATTTGAATAATTAGCTATATGAAAAAAATTAAAACCCCCCTAAAAACCTAACAAAAACATCAAAAGAGATAAATCCAACGGTTTTCATTTAGAAATGATCTAAATATTAATATACTAAAATTTAAAAATTTTACGAGTTAAAGAAGTAAAATTTTTTTTCAAATTTCCATTTTTTTTTGCAAAAAATGCATTTTTTCCAAATTCGTGCCAAAAACTTTAGAGGCTTTTGAAAAGGTCATTTTTCGGTGAATATTGTCCACAGATAGTTATATAATGGAAAACCGGTGGATTTGTCCCTCAATGAATTAGTTAATTATTTTATTTAAACTTTTGAAATTGGTAAAATGTAGTACAAATGTGAAAAAAGGTAATACTTTGGCATATTTACATCAGAATTTAAAATAATTAACTAATTCATTGAGTGTCAATTCCACCGGTTTTCCATTATATAACTATCTGTGGACAATATCCACCGAAAAATGACCTTTTCAAAAGCCTCTAAAGTTTTTGGCACGAATTTGGAAAAAATGCATTTTTTGCAAAAAAAAATGGAAATTTGAAAAAAAATTTTACTTCTTTAACTCGTAAAATTTTTAAATTTTAGTATATTAATATTTAGATCATTTCTAAATGAAAACCGTTGGATTTATCTCTTTTGATGTTTTTGTTAGGTTTTTAGGGGGGTTTTAATTTTTTCATATAGCTAATTCAAATAAATTTTAAAAATTGAAATTTCAATTTTTTTTTCAAACTAAATGCAATGGTGTCGCGAAAAAACCGTTCAATGCAAAAACCCTTCAGACGAAAACCGTTCAAAAAACAAAAAAACTCATAGCTTTAAGGGGCCCACAGACGAGCAACTTGGTCGTCAACCTGGTCATCAATTTGCGAAATTTACAACCAAGTTGGCCGTCTGTGGGGAAGTTGATGATTTAATTACAGATTGATGATCTGATCGTCAACTTGGTGGGCGGAGCTTCTTCTTCTTTGGTCGCCCTACAGCCCTTGATGGGCCTTGGCCTGCTGTACTACTTTATTCCAGGCAACTCTATTGCACGCCTTTTTTTTCCAGTTGGTTATTTTCATTGTTCTAAGATCTTTAAGAACATCATCCAACCATCTCATTTTGGGTCTCCCTCTAGGTCTATTGCTCATTGGCTTCCAATTTAATGTCCTTTTAACTATTTTTGTCATCCGATCTTTCAATGTGACCCAACCAAGCCAGTCTCTGTCCTTTAATAAATCGGGTTATAGTTTCATTTTTTACTAGGATCTCCAATTCTCTGTTTGTTCTAATTTGGAATCCATTATCATTCATAATCGGGCCGTAAATTTTTCTGAGAATTTTCCTTTCGAAAATTTCTAAATTATTTAAATCTTTTTGAGATAAGGTCCAAGTTTCACAACCATAAGTTACAACTGGTCTTAGTATTGTCTTATACAACTTAAGCTTTATTTCTTTAGGTATTAACTTATTTCTAAAAAGATGCTGATAGGTGAAGTAGCATCTGTTTCCCTTCTGTATTCGGGACTTAATTTCTTCAGAGGGATTGTTAACAGTATTAATAACTGAACCTAGATAGGTAAAACTATCAACTGCCTCAAACTTAAAATTATCTACTATCAAGAATTCCCTATGATCATTGGCAAACTTAGTTTTTTCCATGTACTTAGTCTTGTTTTCATTAATTAAAAGACCAGCCCTTCTTGCTCCTTCTATTAATCTTTTTGTAGAGTCAATTAATCCCTGTCTGGTTCTGCTTAATATCACAATGTCATCAGCGAAAGCACAAATTTGTGTTGTTTTACTACAGATAAGACCTCTAAGGTCTAAATTTCTAATAACCTGTTCAAGTACCAGATTGAATAATAGGGGCGATAATGAATCTCCCTGGCGAACGCCGGCATTAATGTCAAAAACATCTGAAAGATCATTGTTGATCAGAACTGAGGCCCTAGATCCCTTCAGTGTAGCTGCAATTAGTTTTACTAATTTGATTGGTATCTTTAGCTCAGCTAAAGTTTCAATCATTTTGAATCTATCTACCTTGTCAAAGGCCTGCTTAAAATCAACAAACAGTGCAAATAGATCAAGATTATATTCATAAAATTTTTCATAAATATTTTTTACAATGTGAATTTGATCAATAGTTGAGCATTTAGATCGGAACCCACACTGATAGTCACCAACTATCTCTTCTGCAAATGGTACAAGTTTTCTGTAGATAAGACAAGTGAGTATTTTGTAAGTCACATTTAATAATGTAATGCCTCTGTAGTTTGTACAATCCATTTTGTCACCCTTTTTGTAAATGGGGACAATTATTCCCAAATTCCATTCTGTTGGTATTACTTCACTCTCCCAAATCTGTACGATTAATTCATAGATTCTGTACCACATCTTTTCTCCTGCATTTTTTATAAATTCTATTCTAATTTCATCACTTCCCGGAGCTTTAAAATTTCTCATTTTTTGAATAATATGTTTAACTTCTTCGAATGTTGGAGCAGGTATTTCTTCATAATTAGCATTTTCAAATTCCTGATCATTCATTACAACTCCACTATCTGAAGTTAGTAGGGTCTGGAAGTAATCTTTCCACCTCTCTTTGATTTTTGGTAAATCCGATATAATTTTGTTGTCAACATCTTTGCAGTTAATAATTCTAGGTTGAAATTCATTAACTAATCTTTTTGAATCTTTATAGAATTTTCTGCATTCATTTTTTCTATTATTTTCATCAGCTCCTCAATTTTACTCCTAAGGAACTCTTTTTTCTTTTTCCTACATATTTTATTTGATTCTCTTTGACTGTTTTTATACACTTCTTCATTTTTTCTGCTAAAATGTTGTAGCATTTTGTGTCTCGCATTATTTTTAACTTCTAATGCTCTTCTGCACTCTTCATCAAACCACTCGTTTATATGCTTTCTGTCTTTTTCCAAAACTGCATTAGCAGCATCCATAATAGTTGCTTTAAGAAAATTCCAATCTGTTTCTATGTCTGCAGAAATATTTGAATTATTCAGTTTTTCCTCAACTCCTGCCTTATAGTCTAGATTGATATTCCTATCTTTAAGTTTTTCTACACATAATTTATTTTTCCTTCCCTGGGAGCCAGGAACAGAGGATATTCTGTGTCGAACACGAGCTACTGTCAAAAAATGGTCAGAATCACAGTTAGCTCCTCTAAAAACTCTGACATCTTGGATAGATGAAGCCCATCTTTTAGAAATCATCACATGGTCAATTTGATTGAAATAAGAAGTTCCAGGGATATTCCAAGTTCCCTTGTGAATGTCTTTATGGGGAAAGCATGTGCTAATGACTTTCAAGTTGTTTGCCGTCGCCAATTGGATCACAAAAGATCCATTTTCATTTGTGTCTTTATGCATACTATGTTTTCCAATTACCTCTTGATATATGCTTTCTCGGCGAATTTTTGCATTCATGTCTCCAATCACAACAATGCAGTCGCCTCTGTTACTAGATTCAATGGCTGCTTGGAGCTCTTCATAAAAATGCTCTTTGATTGAGTCTTCCGCTTCATTAGTTGGTGCATAGACCGAAATAAACGTAACATTGTAAAAACGTCCCCTGATTCTAAGTTTGCAAATCCTTTCATTAATTGGGACAAAACCAAGCACTGACTTACTCGTTTTTTTATCCACGAAAAAACCTACTCTATTAAGGCCCTGTTTTTCTGGACCACTGTAATAAATTTCAAATTCTTTCTTCTTTATTATTCCATAGTTCTTCCATCTAATCTCTTGTAGAGCAGCAATTTTCACTTTGTATTTTAATAGCTGGTCTGCCACCTCCATCATTTTTCCAGGTGTTAACAAGGTCCTCACATTCCACGTTCCAATCCTATGATTGGAAATACCATTATCCTTATCCTTTCCAAGTCGTTTCCGTAGAGTCGATCCAGAATTTCTTAGTATAGCTTTCGAAACCAAGGTTTTTTTCCGGGGTGAGGTACCGTAATTTCGAGTATATAGTCCGCGGACTATCTGTGTTTAAAAGTCAAATTTTTGAAGCTGCGGACTATCCACCAGTGCGGATAATACGCTGGTTTTTCACGGTTAAAACCGGACAGTCTTCCTGAAAATGTTTTACAATTGTTTATTTCTGATACCGATGAATCGGACTTTGATGGTTTTCTCTAATCTAGTACTAGAATGTGTGATTAATTAAAATATGATTAGTTAGTAAGCACTGTTTTTTATTTGTATTTAGCGTTTTATTTCTGAAGGTATATTAGTAAGTACTTTTTTTCTATTTGTACTTAGTTCTTTGTTTCTAAAATACATTATTATTATTATTGCCTTATTATAAAAAAACGTAATTTCGGCCGTATAGCCCGCGGACTATCCGGTGGTGCGGACTATCTGACTATTTTTGAAAAAATTTTTACATAAAATCGTGTCTGCGGACTATACGATGGTGCGGACTATATGCTCGAAATTACGGTAGTTGGCCTTATCGGAACATATTATTAGGAAAATAACAAAAACTAAGCATTAAAAATTATAAAAATATAATTTTAGCACGAGAAAATAATCTCTCTATTCTAAAAAAAAGTTTTTGGTGAACGGTTTCCAGAGAAAGGCTTTTTAATTACTGATCCGTATAACACATATTTGGTATCAAACTGTCCGGATTCTTTTGAGGATGTGCAAAGTGCCTTTAGAATTTCTAAAAAAATTCTCGATTATAAAATATTTCCATTTTTTTAGATTTCGGATAAGGTCGCAGTTACTAAGCAAGCAACTATCAAACAACTTATTATCATCCAATCACAACAACCAACTGACGATATATTTTATGATGAAACAAATTTCTTTCAAGTTTTAAAAATGTACTTTAAAGTACCCTTTCCAAATTAAATATATTTCAAAAACAGATAAAAGTATTATAAAAACTTACATACATGCTTTCTCATAGTAGAATATCACACATTTTGTCTTAAATGTATCAATTTTTGTTCTGATAAATGAAATTGTTTGTAAACATTAAGTGTCATGTAGTTTTTTTCTCTACTTACTTCCAATGGTTTAAAAGGTATTGTTTTAACAAGTCTGGGTTGAAACAAAAATAATATTTATTAAACACTAGGTGTACTGACGAGTTACTAGGTACAAGGTAGAATTTAAAAGATTAATTAGTGTAAATTTTTTTCAGAATATTAAATAACAATAGTTATATTAATAGACGTGTTAGAAAAAACATTTTTAAGTTAGAGTTGATAAATATTCTAACTTTTAAGAGATGGTTATTCATGGAAATGACCTATGACGTATAATTGAAAAGTTGGTGGATGTTTTTTCTACTAATAATTGTTTTTACTTATGTTTTATAAAGTGAGTTAAGTTCAGTGATCTTGGTATTGTAATAATTGCGAAGCAATCTAAAAGGTCCTGCGTCAGCAGTTAACGGGGGTTGGTGAGCGATAGCGAGCAGGGGGCGGTAGCTCCCTAGTTAAATAAAATATAATTTTGCATTTAAAATACCAAAATAAATTAATTTGTTACAATCTGATTAATTTTTTCTCATTGTTTACATTTTGGTTGTCAACCAGATTGGCGATCTGTGTAAAATCATCAACCCAGATTGATGACCAAGTTGCTCGTCTGTATTAGGCCCCTTTACACATGTAATAAATTTGTTTGTTTTTTATTGAACGGTTTTTTCGTATATCCTTAAAAATATATGTAAATGTTTTTCTTTTCATTTTTAAATATTTGGATTTACTTAAAGTTGATAGAATAAAAATAAATCAATTTTCAAATTTAACATGCTCATTGCTCATTGAGGGGAAGCATCCATAAATGGTTATTAATACTAAAAAGCTTTTAAATAAGGATATTAAAAATCATTCTTTAAAAACAATTAAAATGTGAGAGATAACTGCTCAATCGGACCTGACAAGATTTAAAAATGTGTAATGTAATTGGTTGTCATACCTTGGTTTCGTACAGGAGAAACCTAATTTACTCCTGCGACATTTCTCCAATCGAAATTCATCGGGAGTTGCGATGCCAGTTTTTTAATGTGATCGCTGACTGGAGCTGGAGATGGAGGACTAAAATAAAAGAAAAAAAATCTTGTATTTTCCTGTTTGTGCTAAAGTTTCACTTATTTTTTTTCGAAATAGCATAGCATTTGCAACAACAACGAGGTAACTCCAACTAAAGCCCTAGATCCTCTACCTTAAGTAGCGACATCACGCTCAATCGGCCGCCATTGTAGGGAGAACTCACTACTAGTGACGATAAGCAAGACTATCCAGACTAGTAGTGAGTTCTCCCCACAATGGCGGCCGATTGAGCGTGATGTCGCTACTTAAGGTAGAGGATCCAGGGCTTTAACTCCAACAGCGGGTTGAGCCTCAGTCTCCCCTATCTTGATAGCAGGGTTGGCAGGTTTTTGACATGCGACGGTTTTAACCATGGTTAAAACCGGCTTGTAAAAAACCTCCCTGTCAAAAACCTAACTTGTAGAAAAATTATCAAAGAAATGATTTAGCAGAATTGGATCGACTTAAATCAATAAATCTATCTTATCTATATATTACTAAAAACGTTTGTGGCTGGTTGACTGGGTGGAGGACACATCTCCTCCTACACCACGCCGAAGGCGCGGTCAAAACTCGGTACATAGACGTATCTCGAGGTGTCGATTGTCACTGTCAACTTTTCCAAGCTCGAAAATCGAATAATTAAGAGTAATTAACGAATTTATAGCCGAAAACGCTTATTTCTCCATTTCTCTACCAGAGCAGATCTGCTCGACTCACTATTGTAAGCGAGATGAAAACCTTCAAAATTTAAATATTTTAACAGGAAAAACTCTATAATTGTCCATTTAAAAACTATATCAGTTGTAAAAACACCAAAATAAATTCAAATAATTAATTATGAAACGTTATTTTCCCCTATTTTAAGATATTCTCCTTTAAAATTTAAATATTTATGGAAAAGTGTAAATTTTTTTTCATGGAAAACGATTTAAAAATAAAACATTGTTTCAAATGAAGCGGTTCACTAGACTTTTAAATTTACTAGATATTTTATTATTGTTTCAAATTTGTTATTTTTTTCACTAGACTCATTAATTTACTGGGAAACATTGCCGAGAACACCGGGAAAAGAAAAATTACCGTGAACATCGGGATAGGAAAAAATACCGGGATTACCGGGACGGAAAATTATCGGAATAGGAAAATTATCGGGAACATCGGGATAGGAAAATTACCGGGAACATCGGGATATGAAAAATTACCGGGAACACTGGGATATGAAAAATTACCGGGGACACCGAGATAGGAAAAAGGCATCTGGGATACCGGGATGATTGGTAATTCCTGATTTAAAAAATTATAAATGTATTTTGAGAAAATTTAATTAAAAAAATTTATACACTCCACCCGTGCAAGGCCGGGCATATCCGCTAGTATATAACTAAAAACGTTTGTGGCTGGTTGACTGGGTGGAGGACACATCTCCTCCTACACCACGCCGAAGGCGTGGTCAAAACTCGGTACATAGACGTATCTCGAGGTGTCGATTGTCACTGTCAACTTTTCCAAGCTCGAAAATCGAATAATTAAGAGTAATTAACCAATTTATAGCCGAAAACGCTTATTTCTCCATTTCTCTACCAGAGTAGATCTGCTCGACTCACTATTGTTAACGAGATGAAAACCTTCAAAAATTAAATATTTTAACAGGAAAACTCGATAATTGTCCATTTAAAAACTATATCAGTTGCAAAAACACCAAAATAAATTCAAATAATTAATTTTGAAACGTTAGTTTCCCCTATTTTAAGATTTTTTTCTTTAGATTTTAAATATTTATGGAATAGCTCATAAGACACGACTCACTAGACCAAAAAAATTTACCAGACTTTTTTTAAATCTTTTCAATTTCTCTACTAGAGTAGAGATGCTTGACTCAGTATTGTAAATGAGATGAAAACCTCAAAATTAAATATTTTTATTAGAAAAACTCAATAATTGTCCATTTAAAAGTTTCAAAAGTTCTGAAAACACCTAAATACATTCAAATAATTAAATTTAAAACTCATTTCTCTTGACTTTAAGATTTTTCTCTAAAAATAAAATATTCATGAAAAAATGTGAATTTTTTTCATGGAAACAGAGTTAAATTACCGGTACCGGGATCTCCGAGATAGAGGAAAATTACTGGGACCTCCGGGATAGAGGAAAATTACCGGGATCACCGGGAAAGAGGAAATTACTGGGAACACCGGGATATAAGACAATTACCGGGAACACTGGGAAAGTGGAAAAATATCGGGAACACCGGGATAGAGGACAATTACCGGGAACACCGGGAAAGTGGAAAAATATAGGGAACACAGGGATTAGAAAAATTACTGGGAATACCGGGAAGTAAAAAATTACCGGAACCACCGGGATATGAAAGACGCGCCTGGGATACTGGGATGATTGGTAATTGCTGATTTAAAAATTATAAATGTATTTTGAGAAAATTTAATTTAAAAAAAATTATACACTCCACCCGTGCAAGGCCGGGCATATCCGCTAGTATATAACTAAAAACGTTTGTGGCTATGTGTGTGGGTATGTAACGCATCTCCTCCAAAGCCACGCCGCAGGCGTGGCCAAAATTCGGTATATAGGCGTATCTCGAGGCGAGGACGATCACTGTCAAGTTTTCCAAGCTCGAAAATCGAATAATTACGAGTAATGAGGAAGTTGCATGATTTTTTTTTATTTTTTTAATCGATTCCTCTTGCAAAAATAAGCAACTACCCAAAATTTGAGGCCGATCGAGAAATTTTTTGATTGTCAAAAAAATTAACAAAAATCCCCTTTTTAAAAGCGCGCGAAAACGCCAAGAGTTTGGATGTGACGTCATCTTATACTAAACATTGTTGTAAAGCAATGGAGTTGATGGTATTATTGTTGACGTCATCTTATAGTTTAAACAATAAACGTTTTCAGTCACGTGTTTTTTTCTGGACTTTTAAATTAAAATATTTAATTACCTGTACATTTTTTTGAAAAACTGACTAGATATTTCATTTTACCACACAAAAAACCATACGGAACACTTGTTTGTTTTTGAAAATCTGACACATGCAACTTCCTTATTAGCGAATTTATAGCCAAAAACGCTTATTTCTCCACTTCTCTACCAGAGTGGATCTGCTAGACTCACTATTGTTAACAAGATGAAAAACTCCAAAAATCAAATATTTTAACAGGAAAAACTCTATAATTGTCCATTTAAAAAGGATGTAAGTTGTGAAAACGCCAAAATAAATTCAAATAATTTATTTTCAAACGTTATTTTCCTTTATTTTAAAATATTTTCTTTAAAAATAGAAATATTAATGAAAAAGTGTAAATTATTTTCATGGAAAACGAGTTGAAAATAAAACATTGTTTCAAATGAGACGGTTCACTAGACTTTTTAATTTACTAGATCTTTTATTATTGTTTCAAATTTGCTACTTTTTGTTCACTAGACTTATTATTTTAGTACACTTTTTATTATAGTTTAAATTTTGTTACTTTATAATGACACCAGGATATTAAACAATATAATTACTGGGAACACCGGGAAGGGAAAAATTACCGGGAACATCGGGAGAGGAAAAATTACCGGGAACATCGGAATAAGAAAAACTACCGGGATAAAAAAAATTACCGGGAACACCGGGAGAGGAAAAATTACGGGGAACATCGGGAGGAAAAATTACCGGGAACATCGGGATTAGAAAAAATTCCGGGATAAAAAAAATTACCGGGAACACCGGGATAGGAAAATTACCAGGAACACCAGGATAGGAAAAATTACCAAGAACATCGGGAGAGGAAAAATTACCGGGAAGATCGGGATAAGAAAAACTACCGGGATAAAAAAATTTACCGGGAACACCGGGATAGAAAAAATTACCAAGAACACCGGGATTTGAAAATTACCGGGAACACTGGGATAGGAAAGAGATGCCTGGGATACTGGGAAGATTGGTTATTGCTGATTTACATAATTATAAATGTATTTTAAGAAAACTCAAAATTAAAATATTTATACACTCCACCCGTGCAAGGCCGGGCATATCCGCTAGTTTTAAATAAAACAGCATAAATGCATTAAAATTGTTGAGTATAAACTACAAAAATTACTAAACTACACTTTTAATTACTTTCAGCAAAGATGTACAGTTAAAAAATCCTTAATTATATTTGTAGTAATTAAAACTGTGTAGGTTTAATGTAATATTTCGAAGCAAAACAGCAATAATCACGATTAAACAGAACTACCGTAATTTCGAGCATATAGTCCGCACCATCGTATAGTCCGCAGACACGATTTTATGTAAAAATTTTTTCAAAAATAGTCAGATAGTCCGCACCACCGGATAGTCCGCGGGCTATACGTACGACATTACGTTTTTTTATAATAAGGCAATAATAATAATGTATTTTAGAAACAAAGAACTAAGTATAAATAGAAAAAAGTACTTACTTACTAATATACCTTCAGAAATAAAACGCTAAATACAAATAAAAAACAGTGCTTACTAATTAATCATATTTTAATTAATCACACATTCTAGTAGTACACATTTTTTTTATATTTGATCATCGGCAATTCACGAAAGCTTGCTTTTTAAATTTCAACGGTTTTAACCGTGAAAAACCAGCGTATTATCCGCACTGGTGGATAGTCCGCAGCTTCAAAAATTTAACTTTTAAACACATATAGTCCGCGGACTATATGCTCGAAATTACGGTAATAAATAAATTATACAGAGGAAGGGGAAATTAAGATTTAAATTAAGATTACCTTCCAATGGATGTATTTTTAATATCTTTTTTATTTCTTAGCGAAATGCATTAGTATTTGGTGTCATTTTGTTTATTTGGCATTTTGCTGCAAGGATTCCAAATCTGTTTTTATTTTTACAATCCGAATATTAGATCAAAAGTTATTCATTTTAAAGTTTTGTGTCACAATGTTTGGTACTTACGTATTAACGCAACCGCAGCTACAGATTTGGCCTTTAAATCTTATAATCAAACTTAATAATAATAAAAACTTGAATGTATCCTTATAAGCAAAATGCTTTACCTTGAAACTTTTGATTTCTTGCCTCCAGCTCTTCGAATCAAGGCCTGTATATTCATTCTTTTTAATTCTTTGTAAGACTTAGCCGTCCACGATTTTTGTGCTTGGTTTATCTTATTCACCATTCTCTCAGAATGAAACAAACGTGGTTTGTTCTCAATCCTGAAAAAAAGTCCCAAACGTAATGAACTTAAAATATGAAATATTTATTTACGTAATTAGTTTGTTAAATAAATGTTAATGTGGGAGGGATTGTGCTCTGTAAACATTTTTGTGTAGTAAATAAACTTATATTAAAGTACAAATTCAAAAATCCTGAGTTACCATCACTAATATTTTTTTCATGAGCATTATTTATTTACAAACGGATATAAATTTAATATCCTTCGATTCTAAAATGTGAGAATGGAACATTGATCTACAGCAGATGTTAACACGGAACTCCATTCTTTGGTTCATTTCTCAATATATATGGCCTTTTTATAACTTATCCCTTCCTCTATTTGACAAGTGTTCCAATTTAGATCATATCTATGAGGCAAGTAATATGCCAAGGGCGTAGTTTCCCAGTAGATCCAAGTTAGTAGATCCAAGCAGTAGATCCCAGTTTTTTAGGTTCAAATTTCCAAACATTTTCTGTGGAAGGATCTTTAGATTCTCCCATTTTGTACTTTGAACTCTATCATTCACAATATTGTTTATATTAAGATCATGAAGATGCCTACTTAAAATATATTAAAAATGCGCGTTACACACATTAAGTATGCATGGGAGAGGCCTAAGAATAATTTTAAGTCCTCTCCCTCGGGGCAAAAATCTAGCTTTGGGTCTAATAATGCCTTACAGGTTTTGAGAATCTTTGGGCCGGTCTCGTGAAATAAATTTCTATATATGCCTCCGTAGTATGCATACTTCTGTAACCCAATGAATATTTTTACTTGGTTATATTTTGTTTTAGTTACCCATATAATTTTTTACATTCAATTCTAAACCCCAGGTATAAGGGGTATATACAATTTTTACTTACATGTCATTGGAAATTGAAACTTTTGGAAGAGATGGAGAAGTTACTTTTGTTCCGTAGTAGCACGCCCAATTCTTTCCAAGAACATCATGACTCCACCCAGGCAAGGTTCTATCACAAATGCTTTTCGTGACATTAGGTGATGAGTTTTGATACAAGGAAAAGGCGAAGTACTTCCGGTTGTTTATCACAACTTCAAAACCCTGGTTGTAGACGATGGTCCAGAATCCTTTGTTTCCGAAGTTATCGACAGCAACATTCGGGAAAAGTAAAGATATTTTCAGAGTGTGGACTACTGAATCTGAAAGGAAAATCAGTTAATTTGGTATGGTCTGTCTAAAAAAAACCTGTTTGCTTTTTTAAAAAAGTTACCCTCATTTTTTATTAAATATTTTTGTTTAATAGGGGGATTTAGAGGTCTTTTAAAAATTTCATATGATGATCTTTTTTGTGTAAAAAAGATCATCTTAGAATTTCCCCAGTTTTGAACAAGATCAGTGGTTTTCCAATATTCCATTCGTGCCCTACCTTATATTTATATTAGTGGGAAAATTTTCGGGCCTTTTTGCCTTCTATATTGAAAATGCGAAAAAATAAGCGCAGTGTAAAACCTACTTATGTAATCATTGTTGGACATAAAACTTAATTTCTTAATATAAATTGTATAAATATTATGTTAAAATATATTAAATTTCAAAGTAGTACTTGAAAATCCAAGTACACTATTTATTTTCACAACTAGGGGGCTCTGCCCCCTGCTCGCTATCGCTCACCAACCCCCGGAACTGCTTCGCAGTTCTTTGAAGATCGCTTCGCGATCTTAGCGAGCAGGGCTCGCCTGTTTCATCTCAACTATCCAGTAAAACCTGGAACTTGTCTGCTTAGTAAATGATCATTTAAAATCGAAACTTTTTATCTCTCTAACTTATCAATAACTTAATGCGGACCATTACTACAAAAATATCAAAATAAAATTGTTACTACAAATATCCTGCAAGTCTACTAATTATCATCAACCATCTTAGGGAAAAAAACATGCCATTAACTACTGGATGCGTTTATTAGTGGACCGTCAGCGGCCGGAGGCCGCTCTTAATCCAGGATATAAGGACACATGAAGACAACCACAGGAGAGAAGCTTCTGAAAGAGGATATTAGAAAGGGGGGAAAAAAAAAGAGAGAGAGAAAACAGAATAAAATTAAGCGGGTACACAGGGTGCAACACGCGAAGGAGTTCAGTCCGTTATCTGGGCCATGATAAGAGAAAAAAATTGATTGAGGTATAGTTAAATTGAGAGAAAAGGATACATTTAAAGTACCGAAATTATGGTGGGTGCAATCTTTGGGAAATTATGGTTGTTTGGAAGGGGTATGTGATTGGAGCATTGAGAGTAGAATGAATCTCTTGTATTGTGATTAGCGGGTTAGTGTGATTGGGAATGGAATTAAAGAATTTGGTAGCTGTTTTTTCAATGAATGCTATGAGGGGAGGGATATTAAGGTCCTTTCTGAGATATTCATTTCTTATGTACCATGGAGAGTTAGTTATCATTCTAAGTGTCTTGCTTTGGGCTGCTTCTAGCTGTGTAAGTCTGTATTTAGCTGTGTTGGCCCATATGGGGCATGCATAAGTGAGAATAGGTCTAATTACTGATTTATAAATTAATAGTTTATTTTTAAGTGAAAGTTCAGAGTTTCTGTTAATGAGTGAATAAGTAAGGTGAATTCTAGCTGAGTGTCTTTTAAGTAATTTATCTATGTGTGGCTTAAAAGTTAAGTTAGCATCTAGTGTGACTCCTAAGTATTTTGCTGTTTTTGTCCATGGTAGTGTATCATTGAAAAAAGTTAATTGTTGTTTTGGGGGATTTTTATATCTCTTCGGTTTGAATAGAATTACTTGGGTCTTTTTAGTGTTAATGGCAATTTTCCATAAAGTACAGTAAATTTCGAAATATGCAAGGGATCTTTGTAATTTTAAAATAATAGATCTATTTTTGATGTCCTGTGTAAGTATGGCTGTGTCATCCGCAAATAAGTGTAAGAATGTATTTGAGGGTTTAGGCATGTCATAGGTGAAAATGTTGTATAAAATAGGGGAGAGGAGAGCACCCTGAGGAGTACCAGCATGAATACTGAAATAGCCTGAAAGTAGACTTCCAACTCGAACACGGAATTTACGATTATTTAAGAAGGATTTAATAAGGTGAATAAGGTGGGAGGGGAATTTAAGGTCAATTAATTTATATAAGAGGCCAGTGTGCCAAACCTTGTCAAAGGCTCTGGCAACGTCCAGAAAAACAGCACCGGTTTTTAGATGATTATTAAAGCCTGCTGTGATGGTGTTTACAGCGCGAAGAAGTTGATGTGTTGTAGAATGCTTTTCTCTAAAGCCAAACTGTTCGTTTGGGATTATGTTGTTAGAGAGGCAGTGTGATTTTATTTGTACTAGAATGGTTTTCTCAAATATCTTTGAAAGGGAATTTAATAGGCTGATTGGTCTGAAGTTTGTAGGTAGCTTATGATTTTGATCAGGTTTAGGTATCATTATTACAGTTGCAAGTTTCCAATTTTCAGGGAAGTAATTAAATTTATAGCAGGAATTTATGATTTTGGTTATGTTTGTTATCACATTAAGAGAAACATTTTTGAGCATTTTATTAGTTATATTATCAGGACCAGGGGATTTGTGAGAGTTTAAGTGCTTAATTATATCAGTTATTTGAAGGGGAGTAATGATAGGGGGTTGAGTGCTACAAGGGGATTTAAAGTAGTTTTCAGTTGTTTCAATTACATGATCATCATGAGGGGGGTCGCAATATTGTGTGTTTAATGTGAAAGTGTTTTCAAGTGTGGAACCGAAAAGGTTGGCCTTGTCAATGTCTGTAAACACCACCCCAGCAGGGGAGAGTAAAGGAGGGACAGGTTGATATTTTCGATTAAGTCTTTTGTTAATTTTGAATAAGGAATTATCTTCAGGGTTTAAGGTTAGAAGGAAGTCATTCCACTCTTGGTTCCTTTGATCTTGCATTAGACTTTGGATCTCTCTTTGGAGTTTGTTGAGTTCACTTTTTATTTTAGGGTCAAAAGTTCTCTGCCAGAGTTTTCTAATATGATTTTTATGCTTAATTTTTTGTAAGATATGACTAGGGAGATTTCTTTGGTAATTTAATTTAGGTTTAGAAACACTAGCAGAATTAAGGGCTTGATTAATGGTATAAGTTAAGTTGGCAATAGTTATGTCTATATCATGAATGCTATTAATTTTAGGATTTCCAGGGACTTTATCATGGAGTATTTCATTAAACCTTTTCCAATTTGTAATTTTAAATACAGTTAATTCAGGTGGTATAAAAAGGGGGTTGTGGATTTTAAAGATGACAGGATTGTGGTCACTACTTAGTTCTGACACGCTGTTTACAAAAGAGTGGGAGATGCCAGAGGCCAATGCAAGATCAAGGGTGGTTTGTGCGTTTTGTGTAATTCTGGTAGGAGTTAAGGGGGCAATTATGTCATAAAAATAAGTACTTGCAAAATTGAAAAGAGTATTACCATTTCTATTATTGTTACCAAGATTCCAAGAGGAATGCTTAGAGTTAAAGTCACCACATAAAAAGAAAGAGTCATTTAAATGAGTAATATTATAAAGATCAACAGTACATAATTTTGTTTGGGGGGGCTTATAAATAGAAGAAATGGTAGTGAAATGACCTCCTCTAAGCTTAAGCGCAATAGTAGTATTTTCAAATGATGTAGTGTCGAGTTGGAGCAAATGGTGTTCAATTTTACTTTTGATACAGATCGCTGTCCCACCTCCTCTGTGGGAAAGACGATCAGTGCGCAAAATAATGTAGCCAGGAATGGAAAAAGTTTGTGAAGGACTTAAGTGGGTTTCTTGTATACAAATAATATCTGGATTATGAATTAAAGTAAAGTTTCTGAGTTCTAAAATTTTGCCTTGAACACCATTAGCATTCCAGCTAATTATTAACAGATTATTAAGGATATTATTTTTAATCGAAAAATAGAGTCAAAACTGTGGTTAATGCCTTAAGGGCGTGATCATAACCAGGGTTATTTTTGTCTGTGTTACGAATTTTATCTACAAAACCTTTAACCATAAGAAGTTTCTGCTCCCAGTGGTTGTCATCAGCAATGGGCGTGTCTACAGGTGAGGAGGCTTCGTCGCCGGAGTTGATTTGAAAATTTTCAGCCTCTAAGATGTGTCCGAAGAGCTCCTTGGTTTTGCCAGATTGTTCTCTCTGTTGGTCCTCTTCACGCTTCTTTCTGCGTTCGTCCCATGCGTTAGTGGTTGGAGGGGGTGCTGATTTCCAGTTATCTGGATTTTTAACACATCCAGTGAAGTTGGCTGGGTGGGGGCCACTGCAGTTGGCGCATGTAGCTGAGGTTTTAGGGTCCTTAGTGCACTCCTTGGTCAGATGTTGTTTGCCGCATTTAACGCAGTATGGATCACGTGTGCAAAGGCGCGACGAATGGCCCCACCTCTGGCATCTGTAACACTGCTGTTGTCCGTGTCTTCTTCGTTGTGCCTCTATTTTCACTTTAAGGTATCCAATATTCTCAAGATTGAAGATTTTCTTATTTGCTTCATTTTTCTCTAATACGACCTGGTACAAGGGCATCATCGGCCGGCTTCCGTCGTCCTGTCTCTTTCCGGGCATTTGAAAGACCTCTTGAGGGATGATACCCTCTTCTTTGAGCTCAGACACTATTTCCTCTGTGGGATAATTATGCCCGAGGCCACGGATGACAATTCGAAGGTTTCTCTCTTCAGGAAGAGCAAATGTGTGGTGCTTCGCCTCGATGGTGGTAAGGTGATTGCGCAGTGACCTGTAATCGTCCGAGGTGTCAGGCAGCAGCTTCAGGTCTTTCCCTTTCATCTCGCCTGTAATGGGTTTCCCCAAAAAAGTGGAGAGACGGACTAGAGCGGAGCGAGGATCCTCTACATTAGCCATGTAGATTGGAGGGGGTGGGCGGGGCTTACGGTTACCGGTGGACGGGATTTTGTCACTGGCCGCGTAACTGTGGTCTTGCGCAGCAAAACTGTGGTTTATCTCTCGCTGCTGAGTTTTCCCTTGGAGTTCGCTAGGATCCTGGGGGGAGTCTATGATGGTTTCATCATCAGTAGTTTCTGCTTGGATTTCAATGCTGTCTTCCACTGGAAGTTTATGAAACATATTCGAAGTGGATACTATAGATGGAGAGGAAGTGTCAGTGCGACGTTTCTTTCTCTTCTGTTGAACTAATTGAAATTCATCCTTGGACTGGGGATAGATGTACCGTCCCGGAAGTCTTTCGAGAACAGTTGCAGTAGAAAGCGCAGTCAATTTGGAGTTTGCTTGTTGTAGAAGCGCTTCAATCTCAGCGATGGCAGTAAGGGGAATATTAGAAGGCATACGTCCACGCGAGAACATAATGACAGCTGACTGATATATATCAGCTATGTGGTGGACCATTCCTAGAGCTTCTTGAAGGTCAGGGATCCGGTCTATGCGCTCGAACCAGTTGGATTTGGGTAGCTTTTCTATATTTCGAATGAGCAGAAGCTCTTGCTCGCTGTAGCTTACCATCTCAGAGGACGGCGTCTTAGAAGGATGGTTATTTGAGCAGTTTACGCCGCTTGCTATCGGTTCATCTGGAAGCGGAACCTTATGAACTTCAACATCGCACTGTGTTGTGTCCATGTCATTTGTTATGGCAGCGCTGTCACTCATGAAGATTGACAGTGAAGATCACAATGAGAAGCACTGGAAAAAGAAAAACAAGCGAAGAGATCCGAAGAAAACTACGATCACACAACGCTTTATCGAACACATGCCATTAAAAAACTTTTAAATTTATAAAATGCACGTGTGTATCTAGTGAATCATCGGGAATAAGAAATCATATTCATAAAATAATCACCTGTTTCTCTAGTGAACGACCAGAAAGAGAAGAAAAAATTGAAACTTCGTATCTTAATAATTCTAAAACTAATTCGAATTTTTTGAAAAACGAAACACCAATCTTTCTATAAAAAATAATTGTATGTGTGTTTAAAATATCATAGTTCTACTGAGATTAGTTTTTCTATTATAACGGGAAAAGGGTAAAACATTTCAAAACTTTAGAATTTAATAACTCAAAAAATAATTCGAAATTCGAAAAAAAGGGCGACGAGGTGCAAAACTTCATACCTAAGAGTATAGGTCTGCAAAAAATCATGTTTCTGCTGTAAATAGATTTTGCTGGAGGCGAACTCGCAGCCGAAAAAAATAATTTTTGACTTTGACATTAAATAACTCCAGAACTAATTATCTAATTAATTAGGTTTGGAAACTGAAATGAACATAAAGTTTATAAACTACTTTAAATCACCTCTAAAATTAATCAACTTAATTTTAATCAACTTAACCTATAGATTTTCCCTTTTTTTTACAAAAATCTTCACCACGGTGATTAAAAACTGTCACCCAAAGGCCGGTGGGCACTTGAAATCATGATTTTGTGAAAAGTTAATTTCAAGAAAACTCTTTCCAGCTACATAAATAGATACTCATGCTGTGAAACGACCTTACAGGATCTGCCTGCTAGCTTATCATAGGCTCAGGGGGATAGCGCTTCTCAGCAACAAATGTACCATCGCTGGGAAACAACTTCTACAGGAAAAAACCCTGTTGGATTTCTTTCCTGCTGAACGAGTGTATTCTTGAAGAGAAATATTCTTTACTTCTCCGCCGCTTTTTCTTAATATTTATGAAATTTAATTATATTCATTAAAAAAAAGTAAAAAGGGTTTCGCGTTTGATTTTTTCTATCGATTTTCACGCTTTAAAGGTTTAAAACTATATGGTTTATTAACATTATTTTGAGGCGATACTATCATAAAGTTAAAACATTAGTTCACTAACTAATGGAATAGCTAACTGGACATTTTTAATTTCATTTTTAGACGACAGTGAAAATACAAGAATTTTAATCAAATCTGCTGCATTTGATCAAATCTGAATTTTAATCAATCTTTAATTTAGTATAAAATTTCGAAATATTGGGCTCTAGGTGGGGTTACTTAATACTCACTTGAATCGGCTCACCTGTTACTGAAACGAGTAAAAGACGGTCTTTTTTTTCATACCAAATTTTCTGTACTTTATTGAAAACAAACAGTTAAGTTTATTTCAATGTAAACGCTCTGCGGAATTTTGTTTTTAGTTTAGGCTTTTAAATTTGTTCTGTTTCTTTTAAAATTGTATTTTGTACTTAGCTACTTACATCTGTAAGCCTCATGTTATACCATGTGGAGCATGATGAGTTGTAGAATTTAATTAATAAATAAAGTTCATTTCAAAAATTGAGTAAAATAAGTCATGGAAAAATGAATTGATAAAGTCAGGGAAAGTCATGGATTTGAAAATTTTCATTTTGGCAGACACCCTGTTAATACATTAGCCAAGATTTCTATTAGATGACAACTTTTCTTGACAGCGATGTCACTGACCACGTGGAAGATTAACAGATCGTCTCTTGGGGAGCAGGGAGGGGCTTCCATAAACCGAGAATGCTAAATAATAAAAATAATCATAACATCTAACAAAAAAAACTTCATGCAAATAAAACCACTTTAAAGAAAGAATAAAAAATAAAACAATCAATCGTAAGCATTCGCATGCACTCGAAGAGATAAAAAAAGGAACAAAAATCAACAAAAGATTGAATATTTTGCTAAATGAACACAAAAATCAGAAGATCGTCAACTGTTTCGGGGCTCTTATTATACTCAACAGCAACGTTTCCTGAACCCAGTATGACACTACGTAGAAGGAGAAAGTGGGTAAACACAAAGCCTGTTGGGTTGCTAGGAGGAGTTTCGGTACGCAAATCGTGATAAAAAAGACACTATATATACATGCGTTTAACGAAATAATCGTATTTTAAAATTATTGTTCTTCGTTTCACACGAAATTCAGCCCCCGCGATGGGAACTATTTTGTTTGTTAGTGACGTAGTAGGTTCAACTTAAGTTGCTGTCAAGTATAGCTGGCGCTTTCGATTTTAAATGCACTACTCCGAGATCTCTAAGCCCTTTGTAAAATTCAAAATGTTAAACTTTTTGCGAATATTATGACCAAAAACCACTACGTATGTGTGGGACTAACAAACTAATCACATTTCTTAAGTAGAGTGCCTAAATTCATTCGAAATTTGAACGTAACGCTGGGAACTACTTCCTTTATTTTCTCTCAGCATATTTCTCTATAATTTCTGCATTGCCAAGAAACATTGTTTTCTAGTATGAACATGTGAAACCAGATTCACAGGAAAAATGAATTATAGATATTTTGCAAGAAATGTCAGCTAGCAGACGAAACTGAATTCCATTCTGTTTCACTTATGTGATGAATAATTGTTTATTCACCTTCTTATCGCGTGCATTTATGAAACTCTTTACTGGGAAATCATAACATATTAATTTACGTATCAGTTCCTTTTTTTAGCTTATAGCTAAAATAATTACTTTTTACCATAGGCTAAAGAATAAGTAGAAGTTTAGTAGAGAGACATTTTGAGATTATATTTAATGTACACTAGGGTTATGATTCTGAGATTTTTTTAAAAATATTTAAAAGCCTGATGTTGCATACGATGAACTTTTGTCCATATGTTAATTTTATAGCATTATTTTCTTTTTATTGAGAAAAAACCTTGCGCGCCCAACCTCATTTCACTTTCTAATATAGCAATCACTAGTGTGTCTCGGGAAAAAAAAACTTTTTTCCAAAAAACCTCGCTACCCTGGGATTTTCCGATTCCTTTTGGTCCCAAAAGATAGTGTGTGAAGTTTCAGCCCCATAAATTAACTCTTAGGGTGTGCCTATAGAGCCCCAAATTTGAAAAAAAGCGAAAAAAACTACCAATTTTCAGAATTAAAAAAATATTTTGATATTTATATTGTTATAAAACTGGTTTAAATGTGTTCTTTAGAACATATTTAAATGAATTATATATATTTATGTGCATTAACTGTACCCTATAGCCCCTATAATTTTAATAAGTGCTAGGGACGTTGCACTCCCCAAAGCTTATAATGCACTACCGGTAGACGAAATGAATTAAATCCGAATTTCTTCGAAGGAACCCCCTGAAATGATGCCATTTGTTGTTAAATTGATGTTTTAAATTATAAAGACCAGTGAAATAACAGTTATTAGGCCTTCCATTGAACTTTTAATGCAAAAAGTGCTTTTCTGCAAAAATGCTTGTTTCTAGCTGATCAAATCCAAAATTTTCTCAAAAAGAGGGTTATAGTACTTTTAAAGATCAAAAACCTTGAAATACCTTTTTAAACCTTTTAGATTTTATTTTTAGAAGTAGATTTTAACAGATAGGAAAGTAGTAGATACAGATTGGAAACGACATGAATTTCTCCTATACCAGAAATAAAAATAAATTTTATCTTATGAAATTATGAAAATTACCCCTTTTTAACGTATTAGGGGGAAAGTTTAATTGGAATCTTCTTTCATCAAAATACGAACAGAAATTTACAAATATTAGACAATTTTCTTTAATAAAGATATCCCATTTCTCTTCTGGTAGAGAAATAACCCAAGTCAATCCGATCTGTTTGATTTAAAATTAAGTTCTACGTAAAAATGAAGCTTTTAATGGTATTTGAAAGTTTTTGAACTAAAAAAATACAACAACCCTCTTTTTTAGAATAAATTTTGGATTTGATCAGCTAGAAACAAGCATTTTCGAAGAAAAGCATTTTTTACATTAAAACTTCAGTAGCGAAGGCCTAATTACTGTTACTTTACTGGCCTTTATATTTTAAAACATCAATAAAACACCAAATGGCATCATTTGAGGGAGTTCTTTTGAAGAAAATTGGAATTTAATTACTTTGACCACTGTAGTGTATTATAAGCTTTGATGAGTGCAACGTCCCTTAGTAGTACCTTTTACTCTTAAATTATAGACACTATAGGCACAGTTAACAACCTTAAATAAATATAAACCATCTAAAATGTCCTATATAACACATTTAAACAAGTTTTATATCAATTTAAATATCAAAATATACTTTTTTTTAAATTCTGAAAATTGGTAATTTTTCCAATTTTATCTTAATTTGGGGCTCTATAGGCAAACCCTAGAGTCAACTTATTAGGGGGCTGAAACTTCACACACTATCTTTTGGGACCAAAAGGAATTGGAAAAGCTCTTTTTACAAATCTATGATTTATGTAACAATCAGCTTCAAAAAAGATTTTATTAACTGCCTTTTAGTGCTTCAGCCATATAAAAATCTTATTAGGCGCGCAAGCTTTTTTCACAGTTTTCAAAAATAAAAGTTATTTTCGATAGTTATGGACCAATACTCATCATTTGCCACCACAGGCTTTTAAATCTGAAAACAATCATAACCCTAATGTACACTCTTGCAGTGGCGGATCCAGGATTTGGTTTTGGGGGGCTAAGAATTTTCATAATCCAATTGAATCTTCTTGTTAATGGTGATACGGAAAAGGTAGTGAATTATCCTACTCAAACTCAAACCACTAAAAAGGGGTCTGTGGGTCCTCCCCCAGAAAATATTTGCAAAACTAATTCAAAAACCCCACTTTTTCAACTCGTTTTGGTACGTCTCATCCAAATTTCGGATATAGATATTTTGCGTTTTGACTAACTTAGTAAAATATTAGACGTTTTTTGGGGGGGCTTCAGCCCGAAAGCCCCCCCCGTAGATCCGCCACTGTACTCTTTTTCTACGGAGAAAAAATATTATGCCTGAGGGATACTTGATTTACACTCGTGTTCAAAAATTGAGGATAATTTTATATGGGAAAAAGAATTACACAAAGAGTTTTTCTGGTGGCGGTTAAATTGTCTGTTAACTTTTTCTTATTAAGTTTTAGAGAAAAAATCTATAGGGGAGAGTGTTGTACCTATGGACAAAAATCACGTTTGGATTTTTCTAAGACAGGTAAAATCACATTTTGAAGATTTAAAGTGCCCAACATATAGTCCTAACCTTTGTGAGTAGAGATATATTTTTTATTAGACAAAATCTTGAAAATTGGATTTTTAATCATTTATAATAACTTTGAAAAATTTGTGTCCAAAGGTACAACAACCTGTTGTACCTATGGACAGACCCAGTTGTACCTGTGGACACCCTTAAAAAGGGAAGTTTTAGTTGAAAAAAGCTAAGAATGAACATTTTTATTGATGAATTACCTTTTAATAACCTATTTCAAGCCTTTTTAAAATTGAAAATAGATTTTTTAAAGTAATGTAGTTTTAGATCGTAAATGATCTTTAAAACGAAGTTGAATGATAAAAGTCTTGATTTTTTACCAAAAAAACCAAAAATCAAATGGTATTTTCAGATCAGAATTTAAAGTAATAGTTTCATCCATCATGCTGATTGATTTGACAACTTCACTGATCCAAAAAAAAACAATTCGATCGACACTTAGTTGTGCAAGCATTTGGTGGTAATAACAATAATAATTTGGTGGTAAATCTTCTTCAGTGTAAATTTTAAGTTTTTTTAATCATCATACTTAAGTGTGATAGGGTGCTTAGGGTTTTACACCATATTTTACATTAAATTTTAAGAAGAATCATAAATTTAAAAAAGTAGTTTAAATCACAAAATATTTGATTTTTCATCTAAAATTCACTTGAAAATAATCGCTGACAAATAGATTACCATTTAGAATGAATTTAACATTTATTAAAATGTATTCAGTTAAATGAAACCTGATTCTAAAACGCCGATTAGCTACAGACACCCACAAGAACGTGTCCGTAGGTACAACACTCATGGTGTCCGAAGGTACAGCATCAGGTGTTTTTGCATTCAAAGTTCTATAAAAGTTAAAATAATTGAGATCTGATGATTTCGAATATCAAAACTAAAAAGTCAAAATCTCGGGGATTCCCCCCATATATCCCATTTTATCACATCATAATCATAGAGGAAGAAAATAATTAATGTAGTGATGCACTAGAAAAAACTTTGAGCACCTAAAAACAGTATTTTTATTATAGAAAATTTAAATAATATTTTAAACAGCTGATTTCACGTTCAACTAGATAGCAACTGTTTACATTCAAAATCGACCACAAATTCAAATTTATATTTTTTCTCGAATTTTAAAATGAGGTGGCTGAAGGTACAACCGTCCGTAAGTACAACACTCTCCCCTATTATTAAATGGTCGATTTCATTTTTTCGAACTTGAGATAAAATATCTTTCTATAAGAGTGCATTAATTAATGTACTATTACAGGTGGCTATTTTATAAAAGTAGTCAAGATAAAGATTTTAAAGAAATATTTAGTGGTGAGTTTGTTTCTGTGGTTTCTATTAATTAATTTTTTTTATCCTGTTCAATCCGTTAAATATCACCAAGCTGTTTTAGACGTAAAAATTAGGAATACTGCCAAAATTGCAAACAATCCGATAAAAATAAGTACCTACCGCATTTACCAACGACAGACAAATTTTTTCTCTAAATTAAACCTTGCCACACGAACTGAATAAAAATATTAAAATAATAGGCACACCTGGAGCTGTACTGCAATCAATGGTTGGTCCCGACTCCCGTTTTCCTTCTTTAAATATCCAGTCACCTTGAATATCTTCATACGTACAATTAGCAGGAGTATCACTTTTTACAAAAGAAAAAAGAAACACCAGACTCATCCACATTAATAGCTTCATTTTAAATATTTTAAGCGTTTGGTTCTCTCTGGAAAGTAAATAAATTGTCCGGCTTTTTCCAAAGTGGCGCCTGATCCTGAGCGAGCTTACCTTGCTCTAAATTGAACTTGTTTGCTATCAAATGAACACATGATTCTAATGCAGATTGTGACTTTTATAGTGATAACGATTCTTGAATGCAGATTTGAGAAGATAGATAGAGTACAAAACTTGCTCACGATTCTTATGACTGCTATATTCAATTCAATGTATGTAGTATGTGCAGAGAAAATCGATATTTTTTGTTGGATATATTTGTAGTCTATTGAAATAACCTATGAGTACTTTTATCCAGAGGGATTCAAAACTCATGTGTGAATATACTAGAGGGGGAATAGTAGAATGGTCCAAATTAACGGGGGAAGGATTTTTTTTAAAGTTTCTTCCCTCTTATTTGGTTCCAATGCATTAAAAATTAATCTGACAGTTGAAATTTGCCTTATTGGTGTCAATAATAAGTGTGTTGTTAAAAACTTAACTAAACAAAAGTAAAGTTGTTTTGGCAAATAAACATAAAAATTGCAATATGAAGGTAGTATCCTTTTTACGGTCTACTACTATTCGGCGCGGCTGTTTCGGCGCTGGCCGTTTCGGCGCCAGAAATAAAATGAAAGTAAATAGAACTCTTTCATAATCCTTCAAAAAATTCGAAGGAAAAAAATTTGTCTCGCGCCGAAACGGGCCGGCGCCCAAACGGCCCGCGCCAAATCGTCCCATTCCGTCATTTTTTTATTAAAGCTCTTATCTATCTTATTTCTTATAGAAACCAAAATTATCAAGAAGCTACATTTGGCCTGTCGACATCACATCAGGAAATTGATGACAGATGACATTTTTAACAAATGGATGAGGTTTCTCTTAAGCCGGTTGTGTACTTTTCCATACAAGATTCCACCTGGGGGTTCATTTAATACGAATATTTCTTAGACAGGAATCAAATCTAAGAACATTTTGGCCCAAGGGGTTAATATAAAGCAGGTTAGAATTAAGTTTATAAAAATTTGACAAGGTACCAACTTTAGAGATAATCATAGATAATTTCTTGAACTGATTTTAATATTTCACTCTAAAACTCCGGCTCATGCAGATTGCAGCATACAACGATTTAAACTAAATGAAATATTTTATTACACTAGGGAGCTACCTCCCCCTGCTCGCTATCGCTCGCCACCTAACTGCTGACGCAGGACCTTTTGGAATTGCTTCGCAATTCCCACAAATACCAACTCGCTAAACGTAATACACTTTATAAAACAATTAAACAATTTACAGAAAAAAACGTCAATCAACTTTCCAAAAATACTTCACCAAATCCCCTCCATGAATAAATATCCCTTAAAAGTTTAAATATATATTAACTCGAACTTATCAAAAATATAAACTAAATGTTTTTAAAAATATCCATATTAATTATTTTTGATTTATGGTTATAAAAATAACTAATTATAATTGTTTATCAATATTCGGACCAAACTAAAGCCCTGGATCTCTACCTTAAGGTAGAGGATCTAGGGCTTTAGACCAAACAAAAGCCATTATCTTAAAGTAACTCGTTAGTAGTATAATATGCCTAGTGTTTATCATTCAAATATTTTTTTAAACCCAGACTTCTTAAACAATACCGTTTAACAATTGAAAATAATAAGAGACAAAACATCACTCAATGTTTACAATTAATTTCGATAAAATCAGACTAAAAATTAAATATTGGACAAAAAGTGTGAAATTTTAGTATAAAATGGCGTTCATGTAAGTTTTTAGAATCTGTTTTTATCAGTCTTTGAGTGATATTTAATCAAGAAAGTACTTTTTTAAAAGGTGAAAAAACATGTTTCATCTTAAAATATAGCGTCAATCGGTCGTTGTGGTTGGATGCATAATAATTTGAATGACAGTACTTGCTTTATAACTGCGACCTTATCCGTTATCTAAAAAAATGGAAATATTTTAAAATTGAGAATTTATTTGAAAAATCGAAGGGCTTACTCGGAAATCCGGAAAGAATTCGGACATTTTGATACCATATATGTGTCATTCGGTTCAGTAATTAAAAAGTCTTTCTCTGGAAACCGTTCACTAAAAACTTTTTTTTAGAATAGAGAGATTATATCAAAATCGACGACAGTTAATCAAAGTTTCATCAGAATGGCAACGAATGCTCAAAAAAAGGTATACAGGGAAATTCTAGGGTCACAATTTTTGACTTCGTAACTTTGTTTGGACTAGTTAGGAGGTGAACATATCAAAAGTCCCCGCCCCTAGCCCTTAAGCCGGAGGGAGGAGGGGTGTTCGAAAGTCTCATTTTTCAGTTTTTGGCTTATTACTCTTACAAAATGCATCCCCACGAAAAAGTTTCAATTACCTCTTTTAAAGAAGATAAAATTTGCAAAAATTTAAGACCATTCCCAGGTTTAAACGTTCATTTGATCCCGAGTTATATCTCCTCAAAAATGGGGAAAAATTCGAACATTTGAGTTAAAGTCGTCTTTAAAGCAATATATTGGCTATATTACATATCTAAGAGGAAATTAAAGGCTATAAACTTATAATACACTTATTTAGCTTTCATTTATGCCCTGAACCAAGTCTATGAGAATAGTTCTCACGCTATCTTGAAAAAACAAAAATTCGGAAAATGAGATTTTCCCATTATAGTCCAGTCAAATTGTATTTATTTTGGGCAAAATTTGGGGTGGAAGATAATTTTCGCTTTCTGTATGTTTTTTTGGGTGCTGAATCCGAATCTGGGGTTTCCGAACAAAATTTCGTGACAGAACATGGTGAAAATTCGAAAAAATGACAAAATTCACCCTTTTTATTCGTTTTCTGCCCGTAGAACATAATCTTTACGATTCTGAGTAAAACAGTTAGTATAAAAATAAAGAAGAAAAAACAAGCTACAAAAAAGTCAGCTACAACTTTTCTCTCAAATGAAGGGTTCAGACTAGGGATGTCAAAATTTTCAAAATAACCGGTTTTTGGTTAACCGGTTTATTTTTCCTCTCGGTTAAACCGCTCGGTTTAAACCGACCAAAATAACCGGTTATTTAAAAAACCTAAAAACCGGTTTTTCCTACACTTGAAATGCATTACAAAAACGGTTTGTCAAAATAAAAACCGATCTGTTGTTGTTTGGATGATTACTAATAATCATAAATAGAAAAAAAAACAGATTTTCAAAGATTTGGTCATAAGCCATCGGTTTTTATTCGGTTTCACACTTTAAATTGCTTTAAAAACCTGCAATGGGGAAAACTTTGAATTCTTCATCAACCGGGAGAACATTTTAATATAGTTTAACAAGTTAAATTGTTTTTGAGTCTGAATTTCAGTCGTTTTTTCCGGCGTTTGTTGAATGTAAAAAAAACCAGGCCGATACAATCTTATCGTTTCAAGTAATTAAAATTTTAGTGTTTAGCTGAGTCAGAATAATAGCCAATTTTTTTCACCGGTTGTTAATTTTAAAAAAAATGGACCGATACACTCTCATCAACTCAAGCAATTTAAGTTTTAGATTTTGAATCAGAATTTTAGCCGGTTTTTTACACCGGTTGTTGATTTTTAAAAAAACCGGACCAGTACACCCTCACCTTTTTAAGGTATTAAAATTTATGTTTTTTAGCTTGACTTTCAGCCGGTTTTTTTTCAGCTGGTTGTTGAATTTTAAAGAAAACCAGACCGATGCACTTTCATCTTTTCAAGCAATTTAAGTTTTAGAGTCAATATTATAGCCGGTTTTTTACAACGGTTGTTGAATTTTAAAAAACCGGACCAGTACACCCTTTTTTTAAGGTTTAAGGTACTATAATTTAAGTTCTTTAGCTTGACTTTCAGCCGGTTGTTGAATTTTAAAGAAAACCGGACCGATACACTCTCATCTTTTCAGGCAATTTAAGTTTTAAATTTTGAGACAGAATTGTAGCCATTTTTTACACCGGTTGTTAAATTAAAAAAAACCAGCCAGTACACCCTCATCTTTTTAAGGTATAAAATTTTAGCTTTTGAGCTAGACTTTCAGCCGGTTGTTGAATTTTGAAGAAAACCGGACCGATACACTCTCATAAGGGTGTCCCTTTTATAACAGAATCTTTTTTGCAAATTTAAAAACGGTTACCCTCTACTTTTTATATAAATGCCTTGACCTATACAGATATGAAATTTCATCCTTTAACAATAATATTAACCCGTACCGAATCTCATTTGAAGATGGTCAAACAAGCTTAATTACCGGCACGCGCCAGCTAATATCCACCACTTTTTTCCTACTTTTTCCAGGATTTTTTGTATATTTTTTTCCATTGAAATGGCCAATAAGCGGTCTGAAATGTCTACCGCTTTTAAAAGAAGTTAGCGAAGTGAAGGTACACAATTTTCTCATTTGGCGATTTTAGACACCTGGATTACTAAATCTATAAGTTCCCATGTAATTGATAAATTTTTGCTGGACTGTTTTTTAATATTCGTCTTATAATATAATTCGTTATAAAATAAGTAGAGGTAATCGTTTTCAAATTCGCAAAAATTTCCTGTCATATAACTCTCATCTTGCATCATATAACTCTCATCTCATAAGGGACACTTAACTCTCATCTTGTATAGCAATTTAAGTTTTGGATTTTGAATCAGAATTTTAGCCGGTTTTTTCCACCGGTTTTGAATTTTTAAGGTACACTCACATTTTTTAAGTTTTTAAAATTTCAGTTTTTTAACCAGGCTTCAGACGGATTTTTTTTTCAGCAGGCTGTTGAATTAAAAAAACGGACCAATACACCTCTATAATTTCAAGTAATTAAAATTTAGTTTTTGACTCAATTTTTTCCGAAGAATGTTGAATTTGAAAAAAAACCGGACCGATACAATCTCATCGTTTCAAGTATTTAAAATTTTAGAGTCAGAATTTCCGCCGTTTATTTTCGGCGATTGTTGAATTTCATAAAAACTGAAATTAATTTTACGATTTTATAAGATTAACCCCTTCCCTCCTTAGCATGGCTCTCACACGTGCTGAGCGTATGTTTTCTATTTCTCGCTCACGTGTGAGAGCCGTGCTGAAAATCTCCGTTTCTTTGGTTAGGAACTGGTTTTATATCTACGTTTTATCTTTAGATGGCAGGTCGGTCGGCAGGATGGTTTTATTTTTTGATGCTTAGTTTTGGATATTTTGACTAGATACAGCTCGAATAATATAATTCCTTATCTTTGCTTTGGTTTGAAAGACTTCTTAGATCATGTGGTTTATATTTAATGACAACACAAAATACAGGGTGGTCCGTCTCGAATTCGTGGTACAAACTGAGTAGGATAGGTGTACCAAAACGAGTTGAAAATCTGCTTTTTAGACTTAAATTTCCAAAAGTGTTTATGGGGAGGACCCCCAGACTTCCCCCTTTAAGATATTAGAAGACGATTTTGATATTGAAATTTCATAGCCGTCCCTCCCCCCTCATAACCAAATCCTGGATTTGCCGCTGGAGTGGAACCAGCTGTAAAATTTTAGTTAGATTTTCATTTAGAAATAATTTTTCTTAAAATATTTATTCGGATTTTTTAAAGAGGGCCGATGACCTATGTAAAATACTACTAAGGGGTTGATGCATGAAAAGTACCCTTATCATGGATATGGTAGTGAAGGTGCGTGTTTGTATACCGGTTCACCAATGTGGCATGTGCGAGCCACGGGGCAATACCGATCTGAAGGTCATGCGACTCAAAATTATACTCGGGGTATAGGTTCTAGACTTACGTAATCAGCGCATTGCGATTAATTGCGCTTCACGTCATAAGAGTAACAAATATGAAATGCCAGTCATTATTTATACCCTATTTAAATTATTTGACTATTATACTGGTGACTAAGCTCGCTACAAGTTCTTAACAAAATTTCATTGTAAATAAGTCAAAAAAATTCTTATCTAGACCTAAGATGCTATATTAGGCTCTTAGATCAGCTTCAGTTTTAAATATTATTTAGAAAATTGAAGCTTTAAAACAAAAGCAGTAACGTTATGATTTCAAGTTACTGCTTTTGTTTCAGTTTTCAGGTAATGATTTGATTTTTGGAATTTTTCTCGCTCGTTCTTTTAAATTTCATAAAAGTTAAATTTCTACAGAACGATTGAGGATGTCTCGACAACACTTTTACCTTTGAGCCAGTTTCGAATAATGGACAAAAGCATTTTTAAAAATAAATGTTTTTTGAACGACTTCAAACTGAACGATTTCAAAAACACCAAATTGAAATAAATAAAATGCGGTTCGCTGCAAACTAGCATGGGTGACTTAACCTTGTCTATTAACTTGGGATTTTTAAATCAAAATTTCGTCGTTAACAAAGGTTTTTAGAAAACTAATAACTAAGGAAAATCAACAGTCCAAATACAAAAACTTCAAAAGATATTTTACAGTCAAATAATAATTGTATTGAATTCTTAGTACAGTTAAGGGGGTCGTATACAAATAAAACCGTTCAAAGTGTAAAAGGGGAGGAAAATTTCAATGCATGGATTAGTGTGATACTCTGTTCGAAGTGTCTCATTGCGTACTACAACATACTAAAATTTTATCAAATCGGTTGTCAGGTTTTTGAACTAGATTTTTTTTTAATTTTTAAAAACACCATGTGTGGACTTATATGAAAACCTCCTGTAGACCTATCGATTTGAAATTTTAATATGCTGTAACTATAGTCATTATAAATAACATATTAAAATTTCAGGGTCTTGGGACAATTAGGGGGCCATATAGTATTGAAACATGTAAAAACTTGAATAATTTATAAATCGAGAAATAATTATCCGAATCCTTAATGCGATACATAAAATTCTTTTTCTAAAAGTATCCTAAAACATATTAAAATCTCAAATGACTGGCATTATTCTAGGAGAAAATTCGAAGTAAAACGAAAAATCTTTGACCCTAAATTATGAACGCAATATGGAGACGGTCCCCTAAAAATTTCCAATTCATGAAAAGGCTTTCGATAAGCTTTCCAACGATATAAAGCACATGAGTCTAAAAGAAAAAGTAAACAAACAGCGATCTCAAAATTGGAAATTATTATCGGGTCGTTCCCGTTTAGGACCAGTAGACTCCATTCTATTTTAAAAAATCCTGGATTACATCAGAATCATCATGGAAACCCGTAATTCTGGAAAAACCTTGCCACAAGTGTCCTTTACTCATAAGTAAATTCAAAAAAAATATTTAAATAATAACTATCGATTTATTAGAGATTTGCGAACTTGTGTTTTTTTCGAGTAAATATAACTTTTTTTCGAACTCTTAAAAAGTATATAAATTATTTTGCGATTTTAATGAAATTTTAATATGTTTTACGTCTGGTAATATACTACAATATATCGTTAACTATTGATTGATTTATAATATATTATAAGGTGTTTTAAGGATATTACGGACAATTTTCGGACGCAATTTGAGGTCCTTCTTAGGAAGTGAAACTTTAATTCAATACGCCGTTTTAATTGTCTATCAAAAGCACACAACATATTAAAATTTCAAAGATAATCAACAAGTACAAAGAAAGTTATTCGATAACGATTATTTTAAAGTTTTCCTCGAATAAATCAAAAACCAATAATGATACAATTACATTAGTAGCAAACTTCTTCCGAAAGCCCTTTCAATTACCTGTCCAAAGATGTAAAACACATGTATATCATATACTTATTAGATACTAATTAAGAGCCTTCTTAAAAAGTACGAAGGACCGAGTCGCTCGTGTCGCTCTTCACTATGCCGCATCGTCGTCCGTTTTCGCGGCATGGAGAGTAGAACGAATCACCGGTGAAGCGCACTCGCTCTCAAGTCATGAAATTTTACAAGTCCGAACACTTGACATAAACTTTGATGAACCAAGAGTCAAGAACGCTCTAAATACAACATACTAGCGCGTCATACGAACATCCCGTTTAACAATCGTTAAACACTAACACTCACTTAGCCCAACAACCATATATTCAGGCATCAGGTGAAGAAAATATACCTTTATGGTTGCCCTCACAGTTGAAGAACTTAATGAAACGAAAAATCCCCTTTATAAGATGAAAGCGATGATCTACCCAGAGTGCATTAAATTTAGAATTTCCAGTGGTAAATTAAAGAAAAATAGGTGTTATCGGTTATTTTTATATATCATTTTAGAAAGCACAAAATGTGCAAATTTTTTGTTCAGTTCAAGTAGTGGCCTTTAATGGGTTAAAATGAGAGAAAAAACCCTGAAAAATCTAATTAAAAACCGGTTTTTCTCCGGTTGTGAAAAAAACAGGTGTTATCGGTTATTTTTATATAGCATTTCAAAAAAGCACAAAATATTCATATTCTTTGTTCAGTTCAAGTAGTGGCCTTTATGGGTTAAAACGAGAGAAACCCCCTTGAAAAATCTAATTAAAAAACCGTTTTTTTCTCCGGTTGTGAAAAAAACCGGTGTTAGAGAAACCCCCCCCTGAAAAATCTAATTAAAAAACCGGTTTTTTCTCTGGTTGTGAAAAAAAAACCGGTGTTATCGGTTATTTTTATATAGCATTTCAGAAAGAACAAATTATTAATATTTTTCGTTCAGTTTAAGTAGTGGCCTTTATGGGTTAAAACGAGAGAAACCCCCCTGAAAAATCTAATTTAAAAAACCGGTTTTTTCTCCGGTTGTGAAAAAAACTGGTGTTATCGGTTATTTTTATATAGCATTTCAGAAAAAACAGAATATTCATATTTTTTGTTCAGTTCAAGTTGTGGCCTTTAATGGGTTAAACCGAGAAAAAAAAACCATGAAAAATCTAATTAAAAAACCGGTTTTTTCTCTGGTTGTGAAAAAAAACCGGTGTTATCGGTTATTTTTATATAGCATTTCAGAAAGCACAAAATATTCATATTTTTTGTTCAGTTCAAGTAGTGGCCTTTATGGGTTAAAACGAGAGAAACCCCCTGAAAAATCTATTTAAAAAACCGGTTTTTTCTCCGGTTGTGAAAAAAACCGGTGTTAGAGAAACCCCCCTTCCCGAAAAATCTAATTAAAAAACCGGTTTTGTCTCTGGTTGTGAAAAAAAACCGGTGTTATCGGTTATTTTTATATAGCATTTCAGAAAGCACAAAATATTCATATTTTTTGTTCAGTTCAAGTAGTGGCCTTTATGGGTTAGAACGAGAGAAACCCCCCTGAAAAATCTATTTAAAAAACCGGTTTTTTCTCTGGTTGTGAAAAAAACCCGGTATTATCGGTTATTTTTATACAGCATTTCAGAAAGCACAAAATATTCATATTTTTTGTTCAGTTAGTGGCCTTTAATCGGTTAATTTGACAGAAAAAAAGCTGAAAAATCTAATTAAAAAAACCGGTTTTTTCTCCGGTTGTGAAAAAAATCGGTGTTATCGGTTATTTTTTTATAGCATTTCAGAAAGCATTAAATATCCATATTTTTATTCAGTTCAAACAGTGGTTATTTGGGTTTCTCCGGTTGTTAGCCCCAAATCTTTTATCCTGAAAAATCTAATTAAAAAACCGGTTTTTTTCTCTGGTTGTGAAAAAAAACCGGTATTATCGGTTATTTTTATACAGCATTTCAGAAAGCACAAAATATATTCATATTTTTTGTTCAGTTCAAGTTGTGGCCTTTAATGGGTTAAACCGAGAAAAAAAACCCATGAAAAATCTAATTAAAAAACCGGTTTTTTCTCTGGTTGTGAAAAAAACCGGTGTTATCGGTTATTTTTATATAGCATTTCAGAAAGCACAAAATATTCATATTTTTTGTTCAGTTCAAGTAGTGGCCTTTATGGGTTAAAACGAGAGAACCCCCCCCCTGAAAAATCTAATTAAAAAAACCGGTTTTTCTCTGGTTGTGAAAAAGAAAACGGTGTTATCGGTTATTTTTATATAGCATTTCAGAAAGCACAAAGTATTCATATTTTTTGTTCAGTTCAAGTTGTGGCCTTTATGGGTTAAAACGAGAGAAACCCCCCTGAAAAATCTAATTAAAAAACCGGTTTTTTCTCTGGTTGTGAAAAAAACCCGGTATTATCGGTTATTTTTATACAGCATTTCAGAAAGCATTAAATATCCATATTTTTATTCAGTTCAAACAGTGGTTTTTTGGGTTTCTCCGGTTGTTAGCCCCAAATCTTTTATCCTGAAAAATCTAATTAAAAAACCGGTTTTTTTCTCTGGTTGTGAAAAAAAACCGGTATTATCGGTTATTTTTATACAGCATTTCAGAAAGCACAAAATATATTCATATTTTTTGTTCAGTTCAAGTTGTGGCCTTTAATGGGTTAAACCGAGAAAAAAAAACATGAAAAATCTAATTAAAAAACCGGTTTTTTCTCTGGTTGTGAAAAAAACCGGTGTTATCGGTTATTTTTATATAGCATTTCAGAAAGCACAAAATATTCATATTTTTTGTTCAGTTCAAGTAGTGGCCTTTATGGGTTAAAACGAGAGAACCCCCCCCTGAAAAATCTAATTAAAAAAACCGGTTTTTCTCTGGTTGTGAAAAAGAAAACGGTGTTATCGGTTATTTTTATATAGCATTTCAGAAAGCATTAAATATCCATATATTTATTCAGTTCAAACAGTGGTTTTTTGGGTTTCTCCGGTTGTTAGCCCCAAATCTTTTATCCAAAAAACATTTAAAAAATTTAAGCATCTGAAGAAAAACCGTTGTTATTGGTTATTTTTAAACTTATTTCATTTATAAATTGTTAATGATATAATATTAGCATTTCAGAAAGCACAAAACATTCTTTTTTTGTTAAAATAATGGTCTTTTTGAGTTAAATCGAAAAAGAACCCTGAAACATGTAATTAAAACAAACAGTTTTTTTCCCGGTTTTGTAAAACCGTTTTTCTTCCCGGTTGCGAAAAAACCGGTTTTGTCGGTTATTTTTAAACTTGTGTGGCATATATGAGCCACGTGGCGATACCGATCCGAAGGTCATACTACTCTTTATTTTCTCCAATTCACTTCAGTCGGTATTTAAACCCCAATTGAATTACTTGATTATTATACTGGTGACTATGTTCGCCACACACTTGTTTGTTTCAAAATTGTTAGTCATAGATTGACATCTCAGAACGCACAAAATATTCATTATTTTTTCAGTTTAAATACATAATGGCCTAATTGTTTAAATCGAAAGAAAAATCTAATTAAAAACTGATTTTTTTCTCCGGATGTGAGATCCAAAACTGATAGTATCCATAAAATTGATTAAGAAATGAAATGAATGAAAAACCTAGTTTATCGGTTATTTTTTAACCCTGTCCGCGGAGGAATCACCGCAAATTAACCTGTTAACTTATCTCATTACTCCCGGTTATTGAAATAGTACTAAACAGCAACATTTTATCTAAATTAATAATAAGGAAATTTTTAACTGAATTGAAATTTCTATTTTGGCCAGAATTCCTTCCGGTTATTTTTTGTCCGGTTGTTGAATTTGAAAAAACCGAACCGGTTAAACCGAAGAAAGAAAATAACCGGTTAAAACCGAAAACCGTAACAAAAATAACCGGTTTTTAAAAAAACCGGTTATTTTTTGACATCCCTAGTTCAGACCCTAGAGAACGCTGAATATTGGGACGTTTTTGTTCGAATAGCGGAAAAACCAAAAAACGTCACTCCTATCACCGAAAAACGGTCTGTTTTGGAACAGGATGGAACAGAACTGCTTTACTTATATGTTAAGTACATGAAATGAAACTTCTGCATTCTTAAATGTAAATTAATTAAGCTTAACAATAAAATACAAGCAATAACGAAATTCAGATATTTTTGCAATATGCCATTGTTATAGCATATGATCATCAATACACATGAGTAATAAAAATTAGTAACATCAAATTTAATTTTATGTAATTTAAGTATGCAGAAGTTTGATTTCATGTAAGCATATAATTAAAGAAGGTCTTATAGTATCCTGTTCCAAAACAGACCGTTTTTCGGTGATAGGAGTGACGTTTTTTGGTTTTTCCGCTATTCGAACAAAAACGTCCCAATATTCAGCATTCTCTAGCGTATGAACCCTTCATCTGAGAGAAAAGTTGTAATCGACTTTTTTGTAGCTTGTTTTTTCTTCTTTATTTTTATACTAACTGTTTTGCTCAGAATCGTAAAGGTTATGTTCTACGGGCAGAAAACGAATAAAAAGGGTGAATTTTGTCATTTTTTCACCATGTTCCGTCACGAAATTTTGTTCAGAAATGTCAGATTCGGATTCAGCACCCCAAAAAGCATACAGAAAGCGAAAATTATTTTCCACCCCAAATTTTGCTCAAAATAAATACAATTTGACTGTACTGTACTGGGAAAATCTCATTTTCCGAATTTTTGTTTTTTCAAGATAGCGTGAGAACTATTGATCTCACAGACTTGGTTCAGAGGGCATAAATGAAAGCTAAATAAGTGCATTATAAGTTTATAGCCTTTAATTTCCTCTAAGATGGGTAATATAGCCAATATATTGCTTTAAAGAAGACTTTAACTTAAATGTTCGAATTTTTCCCCATTTTTGAGGAGATATAACTCGGGATCAAATGAACGTATAAACCTGGGAATGGTCTTAAATTTTTGCAAATTTTATCTTCTTTAAAAGAGGTAATTGAAACTTTTTCGTGGGGATGCATTTTGTAAGAGTAATAAGCCAAAAACTGAAAAATGAGACTTTCGAACACCCCTCCGGCTTAAGGGCTAGGGGCGGGGACTTTGGATATGTTCACCTCCTAACTAGTTCAAACAAAGTTATGAAGTCAAAAATTGTGACCCTAAAATTTCCCTCTATACCTTTTCGTTGCCTAGGCTTAGCCAATCACCTTTGGTTTTTATCTGATGAATGATGATTGTGTGACCCCCCAATCAAGAGCCTCATTGCATTAAAATGCTAACGATAAAGGAATAAATGGAAAAATTTATCTTGATAAAAAACATCCTCACAGTATGCTTAAATCTTTGATGGAGGCGAAATTTGAGGATTTTGTTATAAAGTGGCTAGGTTTTTTTAATGAAAGTCCAGAAATAGCGACTGAAGGATAATTACAATCAAAGCTAAAGAATTTCAGTTGGTTATTGATCTATTTAAATGGGGTACATTCCCCATAAAAAAAGTTTAACAGGGAAATAACACAGTGAAGAGCAACTTTTACTACAATTTTTGTTTAAAGTTATTGTATGTAGAACACCTACGAGTTTATCCTGAGTGCAAATAGCAGACAGATATTAGCAAAGGTCCTTTTTACATCACTATAGCATCTACTAGAAAGGGGTCGTTCAAATATTACGTAAGCACTTTTTTGGTCATTTTTAATCCCCCTTGTCCAGCAAAAATAAGCAAACCTCAAACCCCCCACTATAATTACGTAAGAAGCTACCGGACCCCCCCCCCCCGAAATTTTGACGTCCCTCTTAGTAAGTTCTGTTTTTTTTCTCCTTGAAAATTAGGTGACTTATACCAGCGCTGTCCTTTTTAAGTGTAACCCTGGTTCAAAGATGAGTCGTAACACTACTTTTTGGGGTCAAAATTTCAAAATGTTTGGGGGGTTCATGCCCAGAAAAAAGTGCTTACGTCAGATTTCCCAATTCAATTTTTTGTTAAATTTATTTTTGGTTGAGTTTTGAAATTATTTATGCAAGAAACAAGATATTTTCGAAAATGCAGTATCTTACGTAAGCATCACTCATATCCCCCCTTGTCAGGAAAAATAAGCAAAGAGCAAACCCCCTCCCCCCCGTTCCCAAGCAGCACAGAAGCGTCCGTTAACCGTTGAATATTGGTTCTATAGTTCGAAAAGCGTTTTGTCTTATCTAAGCAACGTTAAGAAACCGTTCATATAGATCAAATAATGAAACGTTACCCGTTCCGTCCGGATCTCACGTTTTTCAAACGGCCGATCCCGGATGTTTTACTAGACTATTCAGACTTTTGGCCCAGTCGGTCGTGTTTTTAAATACATTTGACGGACCGTTTCCCCTTCCGTCCGTAGCTGACGTTCTTCTAAAGGCCGATCCCGAATGTTTTACTAGACTATTCAGACTTTCGGCCCAGTCGGTCGTGTTTTTAAATACATTTGACGGACCGTTTCCCCTTCCGTCCGTAGCTGACGTTCTTCTAAAGGCCGATCCCGAATGTTTTACTAGACTATTCAGACTTTCGGCCCAGTCGGTCGTGTTTTTAAATACATTTGACGGACCGTTTCCCCTTCCGTCCGTAGCTGACGTTCTTCTAAAGGCCGATCCCGAATGTTTTACTAGACTATTCAGACTTTCGGCCCAGTCGGTCGTGTTTTTAAATACATTTGACGGACCGTTTCCATTTCCGTTCGGAGCCGACGTTCTTCTAGAGGCCGATCCGAACGCTTTATTCTGTTTTTCTCATTTATTGGGGCGAGGGGGGACCATCAGACTAAAGGGAGGGAAAGGAAATACCAGAGAGCCGAACCTCTGACTCACACCCCACAAAACTTGTACATCATGTGCTCAGAGAGAAAAAGGTGATTTCTTTTTCTCTTCCTAAAAAATTCCAGCATCCCCAGTGAATGCCTTTATTTTTTCTTTCAAAATTATACCACGATTTATCTGTAGATACCGGGAATTACAGTTTGCCGTTGAATTAATTACGTTCATACAAATTAAAATCCGTTCTTAAAATCCATATTTCTTTCAAGAATTCCCTTTTTCATTTTTTAAATGATTAGAAATTATATTTTTTATTTAAAAGTTCATTTTTATTTCCTCCAGTAATCAATGGTCGAAATGTACAGAATTTATAGGTTGATTTGATTGATATGATTACTTTAGGTAAAATTTAAATCAAAGACATCTTTAGCTACCTCTTTGAAATACGCACACAGGATAAATGCCAGGTAATGCAATTACACAAGCACTGTGTTAAGGCCTGGGATCAGTGTTTTTATAAGTAGAATTGTTCCTGATATACTCCAGACAAAATTACTAGTAATACCTCAATAAGGAAGTTGCATGTGTCAGATTTTCAAAAACAAACAAGTGTTCCGTATGGTTTTTTGTATGGTAAAATGAAATATCTAGTCAATTTTCAAAAAAAATGTACAGGTAATTGAATATTTTAATTTAAAAGTCGAGAAAAAAAACACGTGACTGAAAACGCTATATTGTTTAAAGATCTCAACAATAATACCATCAACTCCATTGCTTTCCAACAATGTTTATCGTAAGATGACGTCAACATACGATGATCCCAAACTCTTGGCGTTTTTTAAAAAGTGGATTTTTGTTAATTTTTTTGGCAATCAAAAAATTTCTCGATTGGCCTCAAATTTTAGGTAGTTGTAGTTGCTTATTTTTGCAAGAAGAATCGATTAAAAAATATAAAAAATCATGCAACTTCCTCATTTCCTTACGAGAAGAAAAAAATTATACATAAAGTATTTTTAAAGAAGATGAGATCTAATATTTTTCCAAATTCGACTCAACATTATGGAAAAAAGGATATAGGTATTCATTTCAATTCTAAAGAAATTGATAATGATCTTCTGAACTTTAAATTTCATGCAAAAACTCCAATTTCCACAGTTTAACTAGTTTTTTTTCTAATGGAAAAAAGATGAAGAATATTTTCTGTATTTATACATTTTATTTTTAATCCATAGCAAAATATTTGATAAATTATTTCTTAGATTTTATTTAGAATCCTATTCTTATACTACATTCACACATGAAAAGTTAATCTAGTTTAAGTGCTCATCTAGCTTAAAAATAACATTACGACAATACTATAATTAAGCTAGATTAGCCCTTAAACTAGATTAACTTTTCATGTGTGAATGTAGTATACCCCAAAACTTAGGGCAAAAGAAAAAGTTCACAAAAATGAATTTCATAAATATTGCGATTTTTCTTAGGATATTCCTATCGTAATTTTTGTTGGAAAAAATTAGCTATTCAAACTACGAGGGTTACTCTAGAAATGTGAAAAAAGGGAACACAAATTTTGGAAAATTAAACTTCTTTCATAACTTTTTTTAAATATTAGATGCCCATATCGGTTGGTAACCAATATGGAATAATAAATTTTAAAATCAATTTAGATGGTAAAAATCCGAAGTAGTAAGTAAATCTCAAAAAATCAAGAAAAAAATATCAAAGAAAAGTAAATCGTTTGCCGTTTTTGTTTTCTTACCATTAAGATTTCAAATTTTAATATTCACTATAAAATCATGAACGTTCCTCATTGAATAATTCCACGAAAAGTTAAAATTATTGTGATTGTACCTAATTGATTAAAAACTAGAATTACTTAGTCAATTTTATATGGCTGATAATGAACTAAAATGTGAGGGCAGGAGAAAAGAACGCTATTTCGTGACCAAAACATTTCAATTCTAAAAATTAGTTTTAAAAATTAAAATATTATTTACTATCTACTAAGGAATGTTCCTGTACCATAAAGTATTACTAATAATATTAGGTAACAAGATCTAAAAAAAATGCTTTTTTATAGGCTAAAAATCCTTTTATTTGAGCATATATGTCAGTAGTAAAACAATCCAAAATGATGAAATTTATAAAAGTACAATTAATAAAATATTTCCGTCTTTTCAAAATTTTGAATAATTCTTGGAAAGTGCGACTTTTTTACCCCTCATGAAATTGATTTCAGTTTTCATTTAAATTTATGCAACGCACATTGATCTCGTGAGGACGCAACGGTGGCGTAGTCTGTTGTTTGCCCAAAAAGCCTTTTCAAAAGCTTTGAAAAGGAAAATGCTTAAATGAGGCGTTTGCTATCAAAACCAGCTCATTGCTTTTTTGGAAATTTACAGGAGAGACAAAAAACTTCTCACGTCCACAGTTCTAAAGCTAAATTTTTTTAAAAATTTAATTGTAGGTAGTATAACCGCCTAGAATTTGATTAGTTTTTCATGATTTTGATGGAAAAAACGATTTTCCATACTTTTTTCAGTTTTTTTTGGTTCAGTTAAGTTGTGTGAATTTGTTTTTTTTTTCAGTTTACTAATTAATATTTGTCTTTACGAGCTGTAAATAAATGACATCCACTTAACTTTTTCAAATGATCTGAAATTTCAAAGTTGAGATCACAGTTCTCACCTTTTCATCTAATTTCGGGTTGGTGGAATGAGCTGGATTTGAGCTATATCCCTTCGTCAGGTTATGAAGGACCCTCTAAATTGTCAAAATATGCAAAAAAAAGTGGATTTCAGAAAAATATGGAATTAACTGCTTTTGACAGCAAACGCCTCAAATATCGGGTTTAAAATTTTAAGTTATTATCCGGTTTTTAGTAAATGTTTTATAAGAGTTTTGGGCCATATTCCATTTAATAAAACATGATTGAGATTATGCTATTATATAAAAGATACCTTAACCAAGTAACTTTGCCTTCATCATGGCATGAAAAAAATGTCTAAACTATATTTTGGTACTCAGAATTTTCAGCCTGACAGCATAATATTTTCTGTTAACTGATTAAATGAAACCGAAACATGCTAGACCACGATAATCGTCTCTAAATATCCTGCTTCAATAATGTTTCTGGATAAATGATTTTGAAATTCAATTCCATGTTTCAATTCCAATTCAATGTTTGATAAAATAATTTCAAAAGATCCATAATTACAATGTTTGAATTGCCTTTACACTTTAGAGTTGAGAGTTCAATTATTAGGAAACCACACGTAGTAACCTAATACCTATTAGAAGGAAGTTCCTGAGGGTTTGTTATTGTGAAGGATGGTACCTTGAAGGCTTAAAAAAATTCATAGTGGGGGGAAGTTTTACCAAAATGTTAAAATAATAAGTTGGTTTTATACAGACAGTATTTTTAGCTGTAAAAATTGAATAAATTGAAACTGCACAATATACGAATTTAATGTGCGTATGTATTTTTCCAAATCTTTATGTTATATATTTAAACAACTTCAAGAAGTATTTATTTATTTTAAGAAACTTCAAAGTTCAGTAGTTGTTTTTATTTGCACTTTTCCGAAAATAGTTTAAAATATGTAAATAAAATATAAAATAAAAATTCGAGGTTTTTGCTCGTATTTTACGAAAAAAACTCTAGTGGAACCCATGTAATAATCTAGTCCTGATTGATTCCAGGGGATCAGAAACAAAGACACAATGTTTTTAATGCTAGAATAATGCCAATTTATGACAGAGAGTAATGCTGAGTTTTATACTTATATAAATAGCATGAATAGAAAGCATAACGAATTATTTAATTTCGTAACGATTAATTTGATAAGGAGAGCGCCGTAAAACCTCCTTTCCCGGCTCCCTTTCAAATGCAGCCATCGGAGTCTCGGAGAGAGAGACCTCTGCGCCTCTGCCCTAGAGCCCTTGACAACGAAGTCCACCAATCGCCAACTCGCTTGTCCCGCGCCGCGTCCCGTTATCTATATTCTTCGAAAGAAAACCTCTCCCCTCTCCGTCCGGCGTCTCACCAGAAAGCAAGATGCAGACAGCCAGGCAGGACCCGTCCAAGAGTGCGCTCGCGGCTCGCGTCTATGAAGTTGTTCATAAGTACAATTTTCCTTGTTTTTTAATGAAATTTATTCTATTTTGCAATGATCTAACGTGTGTCTGACTTTCAGGAATCAAAGATTTTCTGGCGTTTAGAAGATATAGGGAGTGGAATCGACTTGTAGTTTTTTGTTGAGAAGATGAAAAAAGTATCCTTTTCTGCAATGGTTTTTAGAAATATTTTGATCATAACTTTTTGGGGTTGTGCTATTTAATTCCTCTTAAAAAGCAATGGGTTTTTTTAGAGTTTGTTTAATGTATCCTTTGGAAAGTTTGGTGGTGTATCCTTTTCTTAATTCCGTATTTCTTCAACTCACAAATTGAGAAAGATACTTCTTTGTAATTAATTAACGATTACATCATTTAAGGAAAATTAGCACATCAAATTGAACATTTCTCAAATTTCACATCAAACTGAACATTCATTTTTTTATTGATGAACATTCAGGTGCAATTTAAAGTAAAATAATTAAAAAGTAAACACCTAATTAAAAATTTCTTTCGTTATAAATTTATCATTTCAAACATTTCTTTTAAAGGAGTTTTATCAAAATACTCACATTTAATTTTCTTTAACTTATAATTTCAATTCCTTTAATAAGAAGTTAAAATTATAAGTTTAGAGTTTAGGAAAAACAAATGTGAGTATTTTGATAAAATTCCTTCATTGAAGGAATTTTATCAAAATACTCACATTTGTTTTTCTTAAACTTATAATTTTAACTTTTTATTAAAGAAGTTAAAATTATAAGTTCAAAACAAATGAGTATTTTTAAAAAATTCCTTTAAAAGAAATGTTTTATTTCAGTTTTCTTATGTTTCAGATTAGAAGCAAGCTTCAAACTGAATGAAGTACCTAATTAGAAAGCGGAAAAAAACAGGAATAAAGCGTTCATGAACTAAAGAAGATATTGCTGACTACAGATTAATAAGTTGCTTTTAACATTCTACACCAAATAAAGTTAAACAAAACGAGTACTTTGACCCCATCAAGGTCAAGGGAAAGAAAATAAAAAAAAGAAGAAAAGGGTCGAGGCGGGAGCATCCAGCATCCCCCCTCAGGGGGGGAGGGGTTGCGATGCTCCCGAGGGAGGGGGGATTCCGTCACCTCATCTATATAAAACGACGTTCATCGGTCGGATATTAATACCGAGTTGAGCGTCTGCAAAACGTATCCAATCGTTTGGTTCGCCACCCCAACATGCTCATTCCCGATCTTTAGATCGAGTTTAACGGTCGCTAAACGCTCGGATTGTCACCCTTTCCGTCACAACAAAACGTCCAACTCATTCAAGATTTGCCGGACACATTTTCATCATTTTTGATCGAGTTGCTCACGCTCAGCGAACCGTCTTTAGATCCACTTTAACGTCCACAGGACAGATTGTGCTACTTGGGTTAGGTGCTTCCGTAACGTAATATTTGAACGGCCCCAAAACGCAGAACTTTGAGGTCTACCTTTAAGTATTAAAATTATGAGCTCAAACTTCACAATAATTATAACTTTTTATATAAATGGAACGAAACGAAAGGGTTGGACTCAAAAATATGACTTTATTTAGGACCTTCGTAGACGTGCAGGCCCGTAGCTACGGGGGGGCCAGGGGGGGCTGAGCCCCCCCTGGCATCTTCATTTGCCCCCCCTAGAAAATTTTCACAAATTCTATCCACAAGCACAGCCATGGGGGCAGGGAGGGGCAGCTGCCCCATTCTTCTTTATTTCCTTCTAGCTAAGTTTAAAACCCAGTTTTTTAGGGTCAAAATTTTTCTGGGGGAGGGCCCCCATACCCCCCATTTGTATTTAAATCTTTATTACTCATATTTTTTTACAATAAGAAGTTCTTCAAAATCGAAATTCCATTTTAAAATATGTCCGAATTTTGGTCTAAAAGTATTAAAAGCAGTTTAAAACCCTGTTTTTAAGGTCAAGTTTCCAAAAATTTTCTGGGGGAGAAACCCCAGACCCCCCTTTGATACTTGTATCCCCCATTATTACAAAAAAAAACTGTTTTTATATTAATTTAAGAGCAGATCACACGAATTAATCAAGTTATCTTAGAAGGAAATTCAACTCCAAAATGTATAACAACTACATTAAATCTATTAAATATACATAGGAGGGGCTGTCTAATTTTTTTAGGCCTCTACCGAAATAAACTTCTATATACCCTAGCACTGACTGAAAGGGTAAGTTAGGTTGACACCCTTTATACAATTATGTCTATTTAAAGATTAATAAGGAGTGATCCAACTCGATTTTCGAGTTTTCCTTTTCAATTCTGGAGCTTACATGGAGCAGTTCCTTCTATATACTTTAACCCAAAGGATCTAAAAATGGGTTAAAACAACTTTAAGCTTCAAATTTCTAAAATTTTAAAAAGGAAAACTTAAGAAAACAGAAAAGGTAAAACTAGAAAAATTTAGGATCTAACTCCTCCCGAAACAAAAGTCTTGTAACAGCTCCTTAGGCCTGAGGGTCTTATGGGTTTTTTTTTGTCCCCTAGTCAAAAAGTTGAACTTACGCCTATCATACCTCCTGAAAACCCCCTTGCCCCCCCCTGAAAAAGTGGGCGCCCCACCAAGGGGAAATTCCTGGCTACGGGCCTGTAGACGTGTAGAGCACAATAATACAATTGAGGCTTTTGCTATCAAAACCAGCTCATTCCATTTTTGGAAATTTTACAAGAGAGACAAAAAACTTCTCACGTCCAGTTCTTAAGTTAAATTTTTTTTTGTAAATTTTTAATTGTAGGTATTGGGTTGTCCCATAAGTTCTGTTACTTTTTACAAAGTTTTGTGTTTGAAAATTTTTTTTGAAAAAATGGCAACAGGTGGAGATTTGAAACAAAGGGGATTTTGATATATGTATATTTATGAATAAAATGTGTGATTTTGGTAGTTCTCGTTATATTATTTCTTTTCAAAATGGTGGTTTGAAAAAAAGACCGCAAACGACTATTTTCACTCAATTTTTTTCTTTTGTTTAAAAATCTAGGAAGAATGCATAATTCATGGCTAAAAAAAGTTTTACTGTAAGTTTGAAATGTTTAATTCAAGATGTCATAGTTTCAAGATAATTCGATAAGTTTAACTTAGGAAATTTTGGTCTCAAACATAACATCTTTTGCAAAAAGCTTACCTCTGTAATGTTAGTCATTTCAAAGAAATTTTCACGAAAGAAGCATCAAAATCAGTAAAAAAGCTTAGGAAAGAACCAAGTATTCAAAATATGCAGTATATTAAATTATATCTGAACTTAAGTTCAGAAAGTAGTGCGCACAATGCAAGCGCGCAAAGTTTTAGCTTATCAGAATTACACTCGCTGAACTTACGCTAAGCGAACAAAGCAATTATTTGATTCATATACGAAAACACTGCAATAAAAACAACTCGTTGGGATTTAGAAATAAATCAATTCAACGATATTATGAAAAGAGGCTTTCTATGTTTAAACCGTTGAAACAAGCATTATGGTTCAAAAAACATCTGCCTTTAATTTGCTTCAACCAGATGCTTAGAAAAACAATAGGTGTGCTTTAAAAAACACGTGAAATTGCCAATATATGAAGTTTTAAAGTCAAAATTTCCTACCTTAAACTTATCGAATCACCTTGAAACTATGACATCTTAATCTTAACATTTCGAATATACAGTAAAACTTTTTTTAGCCATGAATTATGCGTTCTTCCTAGTTTTTTAAACAAAAGAAAAAAATTACGTAAAAATCGTCGTTTTTGGTCTTTTTTTCAAACCACCATTTTGTAAAGAAATAATATCACGAGAACTACCAAAATCACACATTATGTTCATAAATATGCATATATCAAAATCCCCTTTGTTTGAAATCTCCACCTATTACCAGTTTTTCATAAAAAATTTTCAAAGACAAAACTTCGTAAAAAGTAACAGAACTTATGGGACAACCCAATATAACCGCCTAGAATTCGATTAGTTTTTCATTTTCATTCCAGGTGCATTACCTTGGGCGTAATGACACTAATTAGGTTGGAATGAGCTGATTTTGATGCAAAAATACGATTTTTCTTATTTTTTTTTCGTTCAATTAAGTTGTGTGAAATTGTTTTTTCCACTTTACGAGTTTTAAATAAATGACACCCCCTTAACTTTTTCAAATCATCTGAAATTTCACAGTTGAATCGTTTATTTCAGAAGCCAGTTAAACCCCATTGGAATAACACAGCGTTTAACTTGTTTCTGAAATAAACGATTCAGTTGAGATCAGTTTTCTTATGGGTGGAAAACTACGATTTTTTGCTAAAGATTGCTGTTTTTCTGAACTTTGACCTCGATGAGGCACGGGTTAATATTATCGGATTGAGCTGAAACTTGGCCAATCTCATTTTTTAGCATATTGGCACATTTTAGGAGGGTAAGACCTGAGGAAATTGATCGAAAAGACGTCAAAAGATTCAATATCAATGAGCATCAGCAACTCAAAAACTTTACGTTCTAAAAATCATTGTTCAAAAAAGGCGCCTTGCCTCAAAAATACGAATAATTAGGGAAATTCCCGTTGTATATTATGAGCAATGAGCAAGCGTGCTTTATCAACGTCCTTAGATCGGAATAAACAGTAGAGAAATAGTACTATTGAAGCTTTCAGATCGCGTTCTAGAAAATTATTTTTGGATATTCCACTAATAAAAAACAATTAGAACACAGCATTAAGCAACTAGTGTTAAGTTATCTCTCATGCTTCACAATAAACGAGATTGAGTTATCTGCCTAAAAAAATAAGCTTGCTTTTGCAGTTGAATAAACAAATCGCATGTGATGCTCTCTCTCGTGATAATCGCTGTTATACCGATAGAAAGGGGAGTATAAAAGAAGTAAGCTAGAACAAGAACAAGTTTTTTTACCTGTTTATTTTGGGAAGCACAAGCGCACAAGTTCGATATGAAGACCCTATATATCTTGGGTCTGTTGTCCTGTTTTATCTTTTGTGTCAGGGCAGACACACCAGCAAATTGTACTTACGAGGATGTCAGAGGCATTTGGACTTTTTATGAGGGAGAAAGAAGTGGAGATAGTAACATTGATTGCTCATCATTCAAAGGTAAATTAATTTATGTTCCGATTTTTTTTATTCTATAGGAAAAAACAATGTTCCAAAACTTGGGTGCAATTATCTTCGCTTAAAACTTATGATGACTTTATTTGTTTAAAAAATATTTTCCTTTATTTACTTGTATTAGTATAATCACCTTATTAGGAAACCTTCCCCCTGGAGAAAGAAAGCACAAAACTAGAGAATGCTAAATGAAGTTCACACACAAATTACACTTTAATAGTCCATGTAAATAAAATTGGCGGCTCATCACCATTGCATTGCAATAGAAATGCATCGTGACTAGTAGTGAGCCGCCTATTTTATTTACACAGACTATAGTTAAACACTAATTTAAAGCATAATATATCTTATAGTTAACCCATTGTAGCCAGCATCTCTTACCACTCAAACAATGAGGGATATTTAGGAGAAAGAATCTGGGGGTTGGCAAGCTATTCCTGATTGCCTGTAAAAAGTTTTGCTTTTTATCAGTAAATTGAAAATGAAACTAATATTAAGGTCTTTCTATTTAAAAAAATATTTCTTGATTATGGTAGAATTTTAATACTCCAACTAGAGAATAGTTAAAGAGATTATAGGACTTGGGTGCTGCAAAAAAAGTGCAATTTTTCTCATGGGTGCAAAGACTCCCTGGTATAAAGGATTACCCTTGTTACATTTTTTCAACACTCAGCATGTTGGAATACAGGGTTGCTATACTTAGTGCTCCCTACCTTTTTACAACCTCTGTATATCTATCCTCACTTATTTCTTAAAACCTTTTTTTCAGGTCCTCTCGTAAATACTTTGAAGTTTGAGTTACTGTTCCCTAATGTTGCTGTGGACGAAAATGGGAATAAGGGACAGTGGACAATGGTATACAATCAAGGATTTGAAGTAACTATTAACTACAGAAAGTTCTTTGCATACTCCAAGTACAAAACTGATGGTAATGTCACTGCAAGCTATTGTGATTCCACCATCATTGGATGGAGTCATGATATTCTTAGCAAAAATTGGGCATGTTACAATGGGCAAAAACAAGAAGCAGTAGCACCTAAAGTCCACCGGGAACCAAAGTTGTAAGTATTAAGCACCCACTGCCTCAAATTGCTATATTTTAATTTTTCATTCCCTCTAACTATGTGGAATAGAAAATTTATATACTTTACTAGTTCATTTTTTCTTTCAAAAAATATATAATTAGTTGAAGCAGGACTTTCAAAAAGTTTTAAACTAATACAGTTAATGAAGCGAATCCGGCCCGGAGATTTTCAGCAGCGCCATATTTGGCGATAACAATTCAATGCTCGGATTCCATCGGTTTTCCACTTGGCGACAAAAGAAATCGCCAAATTCAGCTTGCGGGCCGGATTCGCTTCATTTACCACTAATACTAATATAAGCTAGACCACTCTTTCTACATTACATTGATGTAAATAATGAGCTTCAACAAAATTTAACAATAATCTTAATTCAAGGTAATTAATCTTTCAAAATTAAATTAGGTTTTAAAAAACCATTGTTTAAAACGCATGTATTTTTTTAGCAAGTTGCCAGCTTCATTTATGCAATGCAAGGGTTGTTACGGTTAAAACAAAGCAAAAAAACCAGCAGGGTTTTCAGGTTTTTATCGGGTTTGTTATGCAGGCATGCAAGTTATATTCATATTTAAAAGAAATAAAATATTTGTAGCAATTGTAACAAAAATTTGAAATAATAAAAATAAAAAAAACCCACTTGAGCGTGAGTTTCAGTGTCCTACATTTAACTTGCCCAATATTATTTTGCAATAAAGTTTTTTTAATATATTTCTCCTCAAATATTACAGTTTGGGAAATTTGCATCATTAAAATACTTGAACTTGCTGTTTTTAATGAAACTTTACCCAATTTAAAAAAAGCCACTTGGGGCTGAGTTTTATTGGGTTTTTCAAGACTATTTTATTAAAAAATTCCACCCAGGTTTTTTGGGTGGGTTGAAAACCCTGACGCCAAGTGCATAAAATTTTAGGATTCTGCTGAAAATATATTGTTTTATTTTAAAAGGACTTGGTGCACTTAATTAGTTTGCAGAATCATTTAATCATCAGAAATAAAATATGCCCTGAAAGTTTTTAATTTTATCCAAGTCTGTTGTTTTAGAAATCCTACCAAATATTTAAATATAATTGATCAACAAGGGTTAACTATTCCACTGGGAACACCAGTCATCGTTCTGTAAACCTAGGCGCGGTGAAGCTTTTTGCTTTGATTTCACACCTGCATTTAACTTAACTAAAACTTTTCTTCACATCTAAAAAATAAAACAGTTCTCTCTTGCTAGTAGTTTGGCCAGCCAGCTGGAACAAAAAATTAGTTTCCTCGTGAGAGAATTAAACACCCAACTTTTTAGCTTTAACAGCTTATTAAAATTCACCCTCCACTGCGAAAAACGGTTTTTGGCAAGGAAATGAGTCTCGCTCACTTAGTATACTGTATCTATCCCGACTTAGATTATACGAGGTTATCTCAAGATGCCAGGAATATTTAAAATATTTTGTCAATATTTAACAGGGAAGAAGATAAGAGTTGTGTACCAATTTTTCAAAAAGAAATTACAAGCTGGATATAAAAAATAACACATAAAAATAAATAATGATAGGAATATTTATTCATGATTTAAAACACATTTAATCAAAAAAGTTAAATATGCAAAAGTTTTAAAATCAATAGCAAGAATATAATGCATTTAATAGTTTTTGACCCTGTAAATAGGGTTCTCATCTTCAATCCGAAAAGCACATATTTTGTCACTGCTTAAATATTGCATATCATGGACAGCAATAAGGATATACTGTTATTTTAATCATTTCTTGACACTAACAAACTAAACAATAAATATCATTGCCTTATGTTCTGGTCAAATTCAAATAAAATTATTTCTATTCAATGTTACATGAAATTTAGTGGTAGTACTTAAGGATTAGCCAGGTGCAAGCTCCAGATTTTGTTAAAAATTGCCAAAATCAAATCAACTGTGAATATGATAGTAAAAAATCAATTTATCTCCTTTAGGTTTAGTTGTTTTTAATTTTACCTACATTTTTATGTATAATTTCTAAAACATTGCAAATAAAGTATTAATTGGCATTATTTGCACTCGGCTTATCCTAAAGTATCAATATAGTTTTAACTTAAGAATCATACAGGGGCATTAAAATTTTAAAAACTGACAAGCCTGATTACAAGTAGTAACTGCTTAAAACTGCATTACTTAAAAACTACTAAAAACACATATCTTAAAAGTTATGAGAAAGAAATATACACAAAAAGATTAAAAACTACTTTTCAGAAGGATGTGTATTTTCTTTTACCTTGCTTGCTGACACAAAGTCATTGTATAACTTTTCAACCAGGTTCTTAGCATAACGTAAATGAGTAAGCAATGTTGAGGTACAACCATACTTCTCTATCAGCTGCATAGTGTAAACAGTCAAGTTTTGTTGATCATCTATTATAGAGACTGCCCCCATGAGTGGACACAAAATTATTTTGGTATGATCCTTGAAGAAGTTGGCTTGGAAGGTTCCATTAGTAAGATGGAATATAATTGCATGCTTTGACCTAAACCAAGCACGCAGGTGAGGAACATGGGCCATTTCGTCCCCTTCCCTTGGCTTAGCTGCCTCTCCAGCTTTTACTAAATTGTCATTCATGTAGTCGTTGAAATATTTCAAGAGAGTGATTTTCTTGCTCATATGAGAAGGTACATTATCCTTGGTGTAGTACTGCTCTTCTTTATTACGCTCGATGTATTGCAAGCTTTTCCCATCATGTAGCATCACCAAATGGGTGGCATCATTGAATTGAACCCCAATACTGTTGTCACAAAGCTGGTACCCAAGGCCGTATTTGTCAGTATAATCTACCCACTTACTGATCCATACGAAAGGCACAGCTGAAGGGTCTTGGGCATCTTCAGGGTTGCCAGTGTACAAGGCATCTGGCTGTTTTTCTACAACAGAGCATAACATCTTCAACAAGTCACTTAGGTAATAGTCCTTTGGAACAGTGGATAGGCTCTTGAACTCATTGCCCATGGCAATGGCTGCCTCTTCAGTTGTAATGGGCTTTTCTGGAATGTTAGGCAGATTATTCCGCTCATGCAAAGGACGGTGGCTGATTTTAGACACCTCACACAAGGACATGTTGTGGTTGAACTTGGGAACCATAGTGAGGCAAGAAACTGGTAGCCGGCTTGGTAGGTATCCAGTTGTCATAAATTCATCCATTAGAATTTTATCTGCATTGGGTCTCATTTCGGGATCTGCATGAAGCAATTTTTGGATCAGATGACGGGCACTTCGATCTATATTTGGAGGCAGATAATACTCGCACTTCTTGATCTTAGTGTAAGTATGCTTCAGAGTAGAAGTTTCAAACGGTGGGTGTCCAACCAATAGAGTATACATGATGCAACCCAGGGACCAGACATCCACTTCATAGCTGTGACCTTTTTTGGTCAAGATTTCTGGAGCTATGTAATTGGGTGTTCCGCAAAGTGTTTTCTTCCTTTCCCCTTCATGATTGATTCGAGTTGCTAAGCCAAAATCTCCAACTTTGATTTCCATGTCACTGTTGATGAAGAGGTTCCCAAGCTTTAAATCTCGATGAATTACTTTGTTATCATGCATGTATTTACAAGCAAGAACTATCTGGGTCATGAAGTAGCGCACTTCAGGAGCAGTTAGCGTTTTCCTTCTCTTGTGCATCTCCATAAGGGACCTTTTGCGGCAAAGTTCCAATATGATGTACATATTGCTTTCATCCTCAAAATAGCTATGCAGAGATACGATGTATTTATGGGAAAGCGAACTGTGAATTTGAATTTCCTGGAACATTTTCTCCTTGTGATGGGGCTTCATCAACATCGTTTTTGACACTACTTTTCCAGCGAATACTTCTCCAGTCGCGGTATTCTCGAATTCGTAACATCTTGCAAATCCTCCTTTACCAAGAAAATTTCTCCGCTTATAATTTACTTTGGACCTGGAATCGAATATATAGAGTTTTAAATCGTCGGTTCTGTTTCGGTCGCTCATGATGAAGGTGCGGACGTTCTAACGGAAATAATTTAACCAACACTGGAATGGGTTTTTTCAGCCTACGTTTTTAAGACCGTGACTCAAATTAATCAAGCTAACATTTGTCTTAAATAGCAAAAATATGAATTCTTAAAACTTTAAAAGCTATCGCATTACTTTAAAAACAACAATTACTTGTTTAGCTCTTTGAAATTCGCTCCATCCAACCGCTTTTTAACTTTCAAAACTAGGATGTTACGGTTAACAGTGAAACCAGTGTTGACAGAAAGTTTTTAAGAACTAGATATTCCTTTAGCTTGAAATATCCGAATCAAATTAACCATGAATGTAAATATTTTTAAGAAAGGGTGTCATTTTAGCCTCATTAATTGTTAATTTATAATAATTAGCGTATTTAATTCATTTAACAAAAAATCATTTTCCCGAGTTCATTTGCTGTAACCGTGAAATTGTGTTTATTTACATTCAGCAACTGTCCATAGTTCATAAAAGGGTCGAAATTTAGGAAATTCTATTTTCTTCTACAGGGGAAAGCGGGGATGAACAGGACAGCTCAATTTTTTATACCTTTACTTCACTTTAAATTTTTGTTATTTCAGCCATAAGATAGTAGTACCTAGCCTATTCAAAAAATTGTGTTCATTGACATCAGCTTCCATTTTTGTATAAATAGGACTACTAAATGTGTTTTCCCATACCAAAAGTGGTAACTTTTATTGTTTTACTTCTATAATTTTTTATTAAAAAATAATTTAACTAAAGCTATAAATTTTATAGTGTATTGAAAGAGTAGGGGAGACTGTGTGGGGATGGATGGGTCACACTGGGTGGGATGGGACACCTTCAATAAATCTTAAAATTATAAATAAAAATAAATTTTTGAGTGTTCCACCAGGTAAAGCCACGATGGCTTCATACTTGTTGCTGTTTACTATTTTAGTTGCAAGCTCCTACAAGTTTCTGAAAGAAAAAGATGGTTTCACTATAGCAAAAGTAACTAAGTTACACTTTTCAAAGTGAATTTTCAATCTGATTCTTGGTTGCTTTCTTAATGGTTTATATTGTTTTCTAAACAGAATAATGTATTCTTTATGAATATATAGTTGAGTTAAGCCTAAAAGCTACAGTTCTTTTGAAAGAACCTATTTTTTAAAACTGTTGCTACTGGGGTGGGATGGGACATGCTCAATACCGGAATACAAGCTATTGCATACAATTCTTTAGATGCCTTTGTTTTGAAACTGATTAGTATTGCAGTTGAAAGCATATTTTTTTAGATTAAAGAAGAATTTAACTATTTTGTATTTTTCACTTTAGTTAGATTTTTTGAAGTAAATATAGGGTAAAATAACTGATGTTTTTGTAAATGTGTAAAATACTTCCATCTTTGTTGTTTTTAATCATATATTTAAAAAGTAATCATAAATTTTAATTTAAAAAGATATGTCCCATCCCACCCCGGTCCGGGGTGGGAATGGACACTTTAAGAGGTTACTTTAATTCGTTCATAAATCCTAAGTTTTGTTTGCTATCACTTTGGTTATATTTTTTAACTCTAGCGGATCCAGGGGGGGCTAGTGGGCTCAAGCCCCCCCAAAATGAAAAGTTTTACTCTATATAATATGACATTTTTGCACCAAAATGAGTTAAAACCCTGTTACTTAAAGATCGAATTTTAAAAAAATTTATGGGGGAGGACCCCCAGACCCCCTTCGCACTTGTAACTCTATTATTACAACTATATTTTACCAAGTTTGTGTCAAAACGCAAAAAATCTCCGAAATTCGGATGAGGCGTACCAAAAAGAGTTGAAAAAGTGGGGTTTTTGACTTAAATTTCCAAAACTTTTCTGGGGGAGGACCCCCAGACCCCCCTTTTGGTAGTTGGATCAGGATAATTCACTTCCTTTTCCGTATTAACATTAACAAGAAGATTCAATTCGATTATGAAAATTCTTAGCCCCCCCAAAAACTGAATCCTGTATCTGCCACTGTTTTTTAAACATGTTAAAATGTTCCAAGATGTTAGTTTGAAAGTTTTAAATTTAAAAAATGAAAACTAAATTTTAAAAAATATTCTTGGAAAAAGTGTCCCATCCCTCCCCAGTCTCCCCTACTTATATTAGTAGGGGAGAGTGTTGTACCTACGGACGGTTGTACCTTCAGCCACCTCATTTTAAAATTCGGGAAAAAATGTAAATTTGAATTTGTGGTCGATTTTAAATGTAAACAGATGCTATCTAGTTGCTAACGTGAAATCAGCTGTTTAAAATATTATTTAAATTTTCTATAATAAAAATACTGTTTTTAGGTGCTCAAAGTTTTTTTTAGTGCATCACTACATTAATTATTTTCTTCCTTTATGATTATGATATGATAAAATGAGATATATGGGGGGAATCCCCGAGATTTTGACTTTTTAGTTTTGATATTAGAAATCGTCAGATCTCAATTATTTTATCTTTTATAGAACTTTGAATGCAAAAACACCTGATGCTGTACCTTCGGACACCATGAGTGTTGTACCTACGGACACGTTCTTGTGGGTGTCTTTAGCTAATCGGCGTTTTAGAATCAGGGTTCATTTAACTGAATACATTTTAATAAATGTTAAATTAATTCTAAATGGTAATCTATTTGTCAGCGGTTATTTTCAAGTGAATTTTAGATGAAAAATCAAATATTTTGTGATATAAACTACTTTTTTAAATTTATAATTCTACTTGGAATTTAATGTAAAATATGGTGTAAACCCTAAGCACCCTATCGCATTTAAGTATGGTGATTTTAAACACTTAAAATTTCCACTGAAGAAGATTTAACACCAAATTATTATTGTTATTACCACCAAATGCTTGCACAACTAAGTGTCGATCGAATTAGTTTTTTTTGATCAGTGAAGTTGTCAGATCAATCAGCATGATTGATGAAACTATTACCTTAAATTCTGATCTGAAAATACCATGTGATTTTTGTGTTTTTGGGAAAAAATCAAGACTTTTATCATTCAACTTCGTTTTAATGATCATTTACGATCTAAAACTACATTACTTTAAAAAATCAATTTTAAATTTTAAAAAGGCTTGAAATAGGTTATTAAAAGGTAATTCATCAGTAAAAATGTTCATTCTTAGCTTTTTTCAACTAAAACTTCCCTTTTTAAGGGTGTCCACAGGTACAACTGGGTCTGTCCATAGGTACAACAGGTTGTTGTACCTTTGGACACAAATTTTTCCAAGTTATTATAAATGATTAAAAATCCAATTTTCAAGATTATGACTAATAAAAAATATATCTCTACTCCCAAAGGTTAGGACTATAGGTTTTTTGGGCACTTTAAATGGTCAAAATGTGATTTTACCTGTCTTAGAAAAATCCAAACGTGATTTTTGTCCATAGGTACCACACTCTCCCCTATAGTTTCCAATTTAAATGGAGAAAATCCATGTAATTTTTCCTAGTCTAATTTTAGTTTTTCAAAAATAAGTGGGTTCGGGGATGAATGGGACAAGAGTTGTGGGGAGGAAGGGGACAGTTTCATCATCACTTCATTTCCTGTTTCCAAAACTTTCCATCAATAGCTTGCTATTATCAACTCATTTAAGTAATTTCTGATAAAGTAACTATAATAGTAGGGCTGCCCAACCTCCAGCCCGCGGGCCAGATCCGGCCCCCGAGCCCTCTGAATCCGGCCCGCGAACGAAATTAGAGCAACACCTTTTATTACTTTCAGTGGCGGATCCAGGATTTGGTTTTGGGGGGCTAAGAATTTTCATAATCCAATTGAATCTTGTGAATGTTATTACGAAAAAGATAGTGAATTATCCTGCTCCAACTACCAAAAGGGGGGTCAGGGGGATCTCCTCCATAAAATTTTTGGAAATTTAAGTCAAAAACCCCACTTTTTCAACTTGTTTTGGTACGCTTCATCCGAATTTTGTGTATAGATTTTTTGCGTTTTGACAAACTTAGTAAAAAATAGTTGTAGTAACAGAGTTACAAGTGCTAAGGGGGTCTGGAGGTCCTCCCCCATAATTTTTTTTTAAATTTGAACTTAAAATAACAGGGTTTTAACTCATTTTGGTGCATAAAATATCTTAATAATCTTGAGTAAAACTTTTCATTTGGGGGGCTTCAGCCCCTTAGCCTCCACCTGGATCCGCTAGTGATTACTTTATTTTCCGGGGGTTTTTTGCTGAAAAAAAATTCGTTAAAAATGCCAAGTTGCAAAAATACTGTAAATGAAAAGTTATAAAATGTATTGTTGTTATTAAGCATCAGTTAACGCTTTTGCTTTTCAACTGTAATTTACTTTCTGGCCCTCCACACCTCATCAAATACCCTGAGTGGCCCTCCTCCAAAAAAGGTTGGGCACCCCTAATAATAGGGTGCAAAAATTTTTTTTAAACTTGTGTTTTATGTTTTTAACTAATGTGTGAATATGCAAAGTCTTGATGAGCAAATACCAGTAGCGGAGCTAGGCGTCAGCGGTGTCGGCGACCGCCGACGGCCTTGCGCCTCGGAAAGGCCTCGCGCCCAAGAAAGAGAACTTAAAAATTAATGAACTTTTTCAAATTTTTAAAAAGTATATTTTTTTAGAAAAATTTGTAAAAGAGATCAAATCAGAACTCAATATGAGCAAACCCAAAAAATCCGCTCTTTCCAAACCCTCGAAAAACCAATCAAGGCAGGGACTAATGCAGGCCATTCTAAGTACCGTTTATCGGCACCTTCACAAAAAATGTACTCACAAAAACGGCACCTTCACAAAAATTCTATAATCATTTTTTAATGATAGATCAATTGTTTATGGTTAAATTAGTCTTTAAATTGCTATAAAACTGTAGCAATAAGTAATTTAATGCTGTTTTCATTAATTTTATAGTTCCCCTTAAGAAAACTACACATTAATTAAGAATCTTTTGCAATTTTTCACAAAAATTAAAAGGATGTGTACGTTTTTCACAAAAATGGGGGTTAAGTTTAAAATCCTGGATTAGTCCCTGCAAGGGCACATAGCTCACTGATCACTTCCTGGGTAATTTGATTTGCAAAGGGACAATTGGTTACCCTTCCCCTGTGTGTCTTATCTTGCAGGTGTGTGTGTGTGTCAGTCAAATTTTAGTATGTTTTCATTTCGGTCATTTATTTGGAAAGAAAACTGAAGGAACTATATGTTTTTTGCAGTTTTTGTGGTTTTTTTAAAGGATGTTCTAGTTTTAATTTTTTATATTCAATGAGCTTTTTTAATTGATGCTTTAATTTTAAATCAAACATAATATTAGTACTTTTGGTAAGCTGTCATTGAAGTCATTCAGTTTTTCAATTTTTGGAAGGTTTAAGCTTTTTCTCAATAGATTAGTACAGTGGTACCCAAAGTGGGTTCCACGAAAAATTTAGGGGTTCCATGGGACAAACTTTATTTCATTAAAAAATTAAAATGGTGTAAAAAATAAGAATGGACAGCGCTGCCTCCCTTGGACCCAAAAATGTTCTCAAAATGAGTTAAAACCTTGCTTTTACCAGTCGAATTTCAAAATTTTTTCTGGGGGAGGACCCCCAGACCCCCACACGGTATCACAAGGGGAACTTGCGCGATACTTTTTGGAAAATCCCCAACATTTTGACATTTTTTGTCAAAATATAAAGGTTATGGTCTGGAAAATCCCCTCTTGGCCCCAAAAAGCTTCTTAAAATGAGTTAAAACTCTACTTTTCCCAGTCAAATTTAAAAATTTTTTTGGAGGAGGACCCCCATACCCCCCAGCGGTACCAGAAGGGGATCTTGCGTGATACTTTCAGAAAATCCCCAAGAATTTGTCTTTTGTGTCAAAAGGTAAGGGTGATTGTCTGGAAAAGTGTCCCCCCTGGACCCCTGCTGGATCCACACCTGGTTTCATTTTATATCATATATTAAATTTTGAAAAGTCGTTGATTAAAAAATATTCAGGGTTTCGTGATCATTGGTAACAAATTTGGGGGTTCCACGACCAAAATAGTTTGGGAACCACTGGATTAGTAGATTTCATCAAGTTATAGGGATTCGGGAAAAATGATAGATAATACTTAATTTTTTATAGTTAAGGAGAAATTTTAAGTTTTCGTAGGATTATATATTTTTATATACAGGGTGTCCCACGAGAAGTGGCCCAACCCCTTTAACTTTTGAACCCCTACAGATATAGTCATGACAGTGGGGTCTAGGTATAGTAAAGTGACCATGCTCTATCCGATGAGATTACTTTCAACGCCCTCTAGCGGAGAATTTTGGAATTAAATTTTTTATTTTAAAAACTATGTGAGGTATGTGAAAAAAGTCAATGACTAAGTTGTAGAGCAGCATCGATTTAGTAGGAAAAGACACCTTAAGCAGAAAAATATCTTGAATAAAACCCCTTAAACACACTCTCAATTAGGTTGAAATTACGTAGATTTTACTTCTTAAAACGCTCCTCACAAGGCGAAAATAAGAAATTTTTATTTTTATGACTTAAGTAAATGACTTAAAGTATTATTAATTCATTAAATTGAAAATTTCTCATTTTTGCCTTGTGAGGAGCGTTTTAAAACGTAAAATCTACGTAAATTCAAGCTAATTGAGCGTGCGTTTTAGGGGTTTTATTCAAGATATTTTTCTGCTTAAGGTGTCTTTTCCTACTAAATCGATGCTGCCCTACAACTTAGTCATTCACTTTTTTCACTTACCTCACATAGTTTTTAAAATAAAAAATTTAACTCCAAAATTCTCCGCTAGAGGGCGTTGAAACTTATAAACCCACTTTCATGACTATATCTTTAGGGGTTCAAAAGTTAAAGGGGTTGGGCCACTTCTCGTGGGACACCCTGTATTTATGGTGTTTGGTAGCAGTGATACATGTTTAACACATCAGCCAGCAGTCAGCTTTCAAGGTTTGCTAGGTGAGTTAGGAACACTTTAATTACTTTCAATAAGGTAAAATAACTGCCGAGAGGTCAGGTTTTTTATGTTTCAATGCTTTTTCTTTTGATGGTTAAAAAATGAAATTTTCAACTTTGTGTTGCATCTTAAATCTTTTGTTTTCGAGTTCAATTAAGGGATAAATAACTGAATTTAAAGAAACATATTATAGTACTTAAAACCTTTTTATGAACGAATTTTCCTGGTTTCATCTTCAAAAATTTTACAGCATAAAAGGAGCGAACCTTTTCGGATGTACCCAAAAGGGTCCTAAATGAGATAAAACAATACTTTTAAGGGTAAAATTTCCAAAAATTTTCTGGGGGAGGACCCCCAGACCTCCCTTTTCATTTTCAGCTACATCATTCACAATTTCTTTTAATATTACGTACGTCAAGATGGAAATTCTACCCACTGAATTTACCAACAAAGAATTAAAAGTCTATATTGTGATTATTACGTATACATTGGGGGCTTCAAGCTGGATTTTAGACTATTTCTTAGGGGTCAATTTTCCAAAGAATTACTTGGGGGTACCACGTTCCCCCCGAAATTTTTAATTCTATAAAGTTGCATTTTCCATAAAAATTATGCGGTGGGCGGATTCAAACTTAAAATGCCCGGGCCGAAATTTTTTCCCAGTCCGGCCCTGTCCCGAACCAGAAATCTCATTTCTCAGTCTCGCAATCGCTCTCGAAATTATTAAGTGTGGACCCATAATTGTATTATTTTACAAAACCTATCAATACTTATTAAAATACAAGTGCCCTTTTAAAAAACTTGGGTAGGAAGGGCCTCGCAAGATTGTTTCGCCGACGCCTTCTTATGGCCTTGCTCCGCCACTGGCAAATACTTGCAACTTTCATCTCAAATATGTTATGGTTAACCCATTATTCAAACAAGTTAGGTTCATATGCTCTATTTTTATGAAAAGTTCCTTCAGAATGGTAGGAAAATGTAACAGCTGGAAAGGAAAGGTTTTGGAGGTTTGGTCCAGGTGCATCAAAAATACTCTATTTGCAATGCTAAAAGTAAAAATCCATAAAAAGCAAGTAGCATTAATAGAAATAACTGGTAGAGCAATGGGCATTATTGCCTAAGCTCTTTTCCCTCTACCCTGAGGAAGAGGGAGACGCCACCCCCAAGTTGACAATAGAAATAACACCAGCCTCAACTTCTGAGCTGAAAGAACTAAAGGACTTGCTTCAGTTTTTGTGTTAATTTTACTTGTCATGAAGTCGAATAATGTAGGCTGTTTTTTGCCCTTTAAATGCCTTTTTAATTTTTTCTTTGGAAAATAGAAGTGTGCTGTTCTTTTAAAAAGCTGAACGTTACACAATATTTAAACTAACTATTTATTTTGTAAAACCTTTTTTAAACTGTGCATGTGTTAAACTGTGTTAATCTGTGCATGTATTTTGTCCCATTCATCTCCGCTGCGGGGATGAATGGGACAAAATACATGCATTCATTAAAACTTTTCTTGGAGTTTAAATGATGGCTAATTGATTGAATACATGCATTAATAATGTAACACACACAGAGTTCAATTATTGGTTTTAAACTTGTTACAGGGTTGAAAATGTAATTTTTCCCAACATTAGCAAAAATGTGAAATTCATCCACCCTCTCCCCTAGTTTGAAACTTAATATTTGTTAATATCATAGCTCATTCTTCGTATCTGATCTCTTATTTTTTTTTAGATTATTTGGAGACTCTTTTCAACAGGACAAAAAGTTTGTTAGAGCTATAAATTCTGTTCAAAACTCATGGAGAGCTACAGTTTATACAGAATTAGAAGGGAAACCTATTTCTCATATTATCAAAAGATCTGGTGGCCTGAAATCTCGTATTCACAGGTAATTTCACTGTAAATATATTGTTTTATAGTGGTGTTGGTAAAAGACATTTGGATGCTATTGAATAGTCAAGTGTAACGTGCAACATGTTCATAATTATTAAAATGTTTCTTTTTTTTTTATCATTTTATAACTATATTTTGTGTAAGCTTCCTGAAAACTACTTAGCTTTGAAATGTCTGCCTTGGAGGTTAAGAGTACATAATGCATTGGCAATAAAATAGAACTGAACTGGCAAATAAATCACTTTCACAGTTACCCCATAATCACGTGATACTTAAGTTTCATTTCATTAGCTTGTCATTTCACTATTATCTTTTTACCTGTATTTCTTGAATTAAAACATTGTTTATCACTCCTACTCTGTTGGGAGTTATTAATTGGTCAGTATTTTAAGGGGATTTAATATTTTGACAAGACATTTATATTGGTATTTGTATGTTATTATTCAGTTGACCATTCAGCGTCATAGATATAGAATAATCAATGGGCTTTGCTTTGATAATGATGTTTTTGGATTCAGCGGCATGGTCGACAGGGTAATTATATAAAAACCAAGTTTTTAAAAAATTTTCTTTGAACATTTAGAGACCATCAAATTCAGCAGCACAGTCTATGAAATTTGTTAATGCTCTTTGGTTGACAGAATAATTTAGAAGTTACCCATTTTTTATTACAGTATCTTGTGTTCTTATAGGATTCCTACATTGTTAGCTGAAGTTTCACATGAAGAGAAAAAGTTGATCAGACAGTTGCCTGAAGAATTTGATTGGAGAAATGTAAATGGCGTGAACTTTGTTTCTCCAGTGAGGAATCAAGGTAGGTTAGATATTACTGAATAATTCTTATTATTTACTGTTTTTTTCTTAAATGTAAGCTGAAAGTTTTTAGAAATACTTCCAGTAATTCAAAAGATTTGCAGTGTATATTCAGATCTGCTAATCTCACATAATTAACAGGTATATTTTGGCTTATCCACTTGCTGCCATTGGATCTTTTGAAAAAGTTTTCCAGGTTCAATTGGGTTATCTGTCCCATTGACAAATGGCTAATCTGGTTTGGGTACCAAGGGAGAATAATATTGTGAATTTTATTGTTTTCATTAATATAATAGGGTGTTTTCATTAGTTAGCAATTTTTGGCAATATTTTTGTTAGTTTGTATGTAAAGCAGCTTAATAATGAAGACTGGGGACACTTGAACACTTGGGATACTTGATCCCGTAGGCAAAAATATAACAAAATCAATTAGAAGAGCATTTATACCTAGCCACAATTTTAAAGCTATACTTGTTCACAAAATCTAGCAAGACTTGGTCTTTTTCAGGCTTTTTGTTTAAACTCAAGAAATGATTGTCTGAAAAAGGCAACAAAACTTTTTCAACCGGCAAATATGTTAATTTTTATAGGAATTGTTCTAAGCAACTTTGAAAATTAAATTAAGCGTAATTTTAAAGTATAGACTGCGTTTAAAAATTCAGTAATTTGTTCAGTGAACAACCTTTGATTTATTATTATTAAAAATTAATGTTTTGTATAAATATCATTACTTGATCCTTTTTTTCAAGGGATACATGATCCCAAGGATTAAGTATCCTGTTTGAGGCTTTGCTCAATAAAGAAACTGTACTTGAATCATCGGCTTTTATTTTGGAAAAAACGGTGAGGAGGTTACAGTAATAAAGATTGCATGTAGAATAAACATTTATGTATTAACAAGATCCAGGCAAGCTTTGCCTTATATAGAGTTTAACATTAACGTAAATTAACATAAAATGGTTTTATAAATAAGGCTGGGCAGGTAGCGCAGTAAACATAAAATCAAAAAGTCGGACTTGAACATTATTGATTCAATATATCCCATTACATGATTACTTTTTTGTTTTTCTATTAATTAATAAATATAAACCGTAGTGAATTTGATAAATAAGTATGAAATTGTATATTTGCAATGTTAGCATTTAAATTTTTAGGTTTTAGAAACTTTTGCTAGGCTTTATTTTCTTTTTTCCAAGTATTCTGGTCAACACACGCTTTCGCTTTAATTATTAATAAATGAAATTATTACGACTCTTAATTAATTTTGTTATTGCATATTAAGAAGTAAATAAGCTTATTTTTGTAATTATGATTGGGATTTTTGTATTTGTTGTAATTTTAGCTTCCTTTATAGAACTACTAATTTAGAAAAAAAGTTAATTTTATTTTTGAAATATATTGTGTGTGCACAACTGTGTCAGAGAGTAAAAGACATAAAAAACATCATAACATTTTTGTAAAACTAACATGATTTTTTACACATTACAAAGTTGGTTTTAAAACAAAAATGCTATTTTCCCCAGTCTTCCCTATTTAATGGGATAGGTAACAAAATTACAAAATTGTAGCATTTACCATAACAAAAAAAAAAATTTCAAACAATCTAATTTGTCATAGTAGTTAAGTTTTTAATATAAGTTAGTTAAGTTTCTTCAAAACATATAGAAAAATACAGTAAAATCTTTGGTAATTAATTGCTGGCATACAGATAATATGGAAGTACTACTAAAGGTTAAAATCATGATCAATGAAGTTCAGGAACCTTGTTTACAATGTAAAAGATTTGAAATATGCTTAGGAAATATAAAAAAATTAAGAATATGAATGTAAAAAGAAGTTCAAACTTTCCTTGGGGTGAAATACTAAAACAATGCTGTTACAAATGCAGCCTTTATGAAAAAATTGGATAATCTAATGTTATCTTTGAACATCACCATCATGGATTATGAATTAAAGGTAATTTTCTGGAAGAAAGCCATCCTTGCAGCTTACCTCATGTACAGATAAACTTTTGTTCAGAAATATATATTGTATTTAATTTATTTTTGTGTCTGATTTAAGTATTGGCAGTCATAAAAAAACATTAAAAAATATTTTGTATGTTTAGGCATTAATTAGCTAGTTTATTTTAAAAACTTATTCACTTCTCAATGTTTTACTAATTTGAATATTTTGAAAAAAAATTTTAGGTGGCTGTGGAAGTTGTTATTCCTTCTCAGCTATGGGAATGCTTGAATCACGTCTAAGAGTTCAAACAAACAATACTCTTCAAGTGACATTTTCACCTCAAGACGTAGTTAGTTGCTCTGAATATTCACAAGGTGTGTATGGTGCTCTTCTTGACACTATTTTACAAGTGTTTTTATTAGTGTGCTTTCTTTCTTCACTGTTTATGTCTGGAATTTAGAAATTGATTTTTAGCTAATTTCCTGGTAAGTTAGAGGCTTGAAACTTTGCACATAGTTCAAATCTAGATGACAATGCAATATTGTCCTGTTGTTTTGATTAAAATTGTTTTCTCTGAACCCCCAGGTGTTTTCACATGACATAGCCTGGTCATTAAAAAATTATCAAAATTCTTTGAAATTTCACTTAAAGGATCTTTAAAAATAATTTAAAGATTTTTTTATTTCCAATTTTTTAGGGGATAAAATCTCTTTCATGAGTAAACTAGTAGGATTTTCTTCTTTTTTTATTTTCAACTTTAATGTTTAGTTTACCCCCATTTTATTGTTTCTCTGAAGGTTTGTGTGTATTAATAAAAGACATTTGACCTATTGTTAAAGCTCAATCGCTAGTCTTAAGGTCAATCGTTTTTAAAGATTATCTTCTACTTATGTATCAGCCTATCCGCTGTTTCAAAAACATTATCAAACTCCATTAACTGTATCACTGAACCAGGCTAATACTAAATGCTTAATGTAATCTATAAAAGTTGGTTCTTATTAGTAATTGTTGGACAGTTTTATTTGGGGCTAGCAGGAGAATTAGTCTCATAATTATGTATGTAAAAATTCAGTGCTAGACATTTTCAGTTGAATTATTTCTCTTTTTAGGATGTGAAGGAGGATTTCCCTACTTAATAGCTGGTAAATATGGTCAAGACTTTGGAGTTGTACCTGAAGAATGTAATCCTTACTCTGGAGAAGATTCTAAGTGTGTTGAAAAAAAATGTAAAAGATACTATGTAGCAGATTACAAGTACATAGGAGGATTTTATGGAGCGTAAGCCATTTAAATCTATTTTTATTTTCACTGCCAACAGCTCGACACCTTTCAGTGTTCAAACTGATTTCAGTTATTATTTATAATCCTTTCATTCTAATCACCTCTTGTTTTCACAAAAAACTACGATTTTATAGACTGCTACAAGTGCTCTTATCCAATAGAAAGCAATAGGTATAAACAACGTAATTGGATAAACAATTTTTAATGGACAAATAGGGACATTGAATGCAAATAATATATGCAATAATATATACTGAATCACCCTCATCATTACCGAAAGCTACATGTACAACTTGGATAGTTATCTCTTAATCCCTTGAAACTTTAATAGATCAAATAAAAATCGTGGATACTTAATTAAAGTTTGGCTTCTATTTCTAGAGTTTTTTTTAGTTTTTAACTCAAAATATCTTTTTCCCCTGGATTTTTCAAAAAATCAAATCAACATCTTTTATATAAACTTGAATGATCACAGGGTGCATATCAGAGACCCCAAATATCTATGACAACTTCCACCAATATGAGGATTGCTGTAATCTTAGTTGCTTTCAGATATTATTTCTTCAGTATTGCGAGAGACTTTATAGTAGAGCAATCATGTTTTTGATAAGCCCCCCATCGTTTGAAAAATAAAAAAAATTTTAACTCGAAAGTTTTGGATTATTCAGAGCTTTCTAGTGGTTCCTTCAGTTTTGAATTATCTAAGTTGCACTGTATATAAAACTTTTTATTACTTTTATCTTTTATCATATGACTCTATACTACAAAGGTGGATTCAATAGGTAGTTTCTGAAAATAATTTATAGGAGCCCCATGAAAATTTTAAATGTCTAGGAAGGTGAATTAATTTGGTTAAGTTTGAGGCAACATATGTGAGGCGGAAAGCGAAAAGGGACCTCTTGTCGGCATTCGTCAAAATGGAGTTATTATTTTTTTCTCAATCTGTACAGATTTATGTAGATTTTAAGACCATCATCATCCTTGTAGCTCAAAAAATGACAAATCGCCAGTAATTAAAAGTTTTAATAGAATAAGTGGATTTCGCGAAAAACGACCTTAAACTTTCAAAATGCTACCCTCTCATTATTTTTAACAGTTAAGGAATGATTCCAACAGCTAAAATTCGGTTCTAAAGTGTCCAAGGATCGATAAAATCGAGAGAAAAAAAATTCGATAGTTTTGACCTTCTTCCGGTTTTTGGGCTTTTTCTCGAAATCAACTTTGCCGACAAGAGGTCCCTTTTCGCTTTCCGCCTCACATATATTGTTAAATCCTTTCCTGGATTCCTTGTGACTTTCCCTATGGGAAATCTTGTTTGGGATAAGTTGGTTACTCACTCTTGACCAAAAATATGAAATTCTAATTTAAATTAGACATGCACACAGTGCTTTTAAAGACCAAAATACCCTGTAATAGAAAGTCTTCAATTTTAATCCATTCCATACATTTAATTGCTAAGAAAGAAACTATGTGAAATGTCACTTTGTGGAAAATATCACTCATTAAAGTAACGAACTTGTTAAACAAAGCTGATCTTTTGAGATACTTTTCTAGAAGATGATACAATTTCTGCTGTTGAATACAAATATAAACCCAATAAGTTTTCTTTCAAATAATTTTTTATGGTCGAGGCTTGTTAGTTAAACTGAATAACGATATTAAGTGATTGAGACTAGTGTATGACTTTAAATAGTGTATGTTTAAATGAGTATGTATTTTAAATGATGTGCTAAGTTTTGACATTCATATGACCACCCCTTATTTTTTTATTGTGAGGTAGCTAGTTGATGGCAATGGGGCCCTGGTGAGGGTTAAAACTATCTTAAGTAACAGGTGCTTTCCTTTCTAAAATTATGGCTCTAGTCCCATTTATTAATAATAATTATAATATTTATTTCTTTATCCTGAGTTGATTTCATGTAACTTTTCTGTGTAATGTAAGAGTAATATGGGTAACCTTGACTACATACTTGTTTTTGCATAAGCCAAAATTGGACTTACCCTGAAGTTGCAAGTAATGTAATGCTAACAGAAGCATTTCTCAAATTCATCATTCAATTAAAAAGTTGTAAAATAATTTTATATACCTAATGTTATCTGTTAAAGTAATTGCAAATATTTTTTAAAATTTTCAGATGCAATGAAGACTTAATGAAACTAGAGCTTGTTCAAAATGGACCCATTTCTGTCTCATTTGAGGTCTATCCCGACTTTCAACAATACAAAGGGGGCATTTATCACTATACCGGACTTCAATCCAATGCATACCGGTTTGACCCCTTCTTGATCACAAACCACGCTGTTTTGGCTGTAGGCTATGGAGTGGAAAAGGAAACTGGAGAAAAATACTGGATCGTAAAAAACAGCTGGGGTGAGCAGTGGGGCGAGAAAGGATATTTCAGAATTCGAAGAGGTACTGACGAAGTGAACATCGAAAGTATTGCTGTTGCTGCCACCATCATACCATAAAAAGATTGTATTTAATATTAGTGCAATATTACCAATCAAATTAATTTTTTTCTACTTCATATATTTTGTACATAAAGTTGTCACTTTTATAATAAAGTCCTAAATATTATTATGCTTCTTATGTGTGAAATTATGCTGATATTTTGAAACACAAACTTTGTTATCCTTTGTCTGTCATCAACGTAAATATACAGGGAAATCCTGAGCATTAAGTGCTGATGTATGCACTCTATAGAAGTACGATCTGTTGCACTAAGGATTTTACCAAAAATGACCTTAACAGTGTTTTCTAAGGAATAACTTATTTCACAGTAGTAGAGGGGACGAATTGGAATGGCATTTTTTTCTACAGCAATAAAAATAAAAGCTATGAAATTATTTCCTGTATTTCTCTTTGAGGTTTTTTATTCCATATTTTGTTCCTTTTACTTTCTTTTTTTAGTTCATATTGTGTAAAAATGGCTTATTATTTTTTTATGAATTTGTCTGACTTCAAGGAATAAAGAAAAATGTTTTTAATGCATGTACTAAATCTTCTTGTTTATTATCATTTTCTAACAGCAAATGGTTGAGGTTTTAAATGGTTCTTTATACCTTAAGTGTTGAAATCTCTATTAATGTATGAAATTAACAGTATTTTGAGTAGTTTACGAGTTTCTAAAAGAAACGCACGCTCTGCAAAAGCTTAACTATGTGTGCACAGTCGAAACACGCTGGCACTGGAGATCCAGTTGCTGAGGATTTCTGTGGTAGTTAAGGGGCTAATGTAAAGCTTTAAATAGTCTTGGGTGAATATTTCTCAAAATTATATTTAAATATGTAGGACCAATCAATTTGATAGTGTTCCTGTACCTTTTTTTTTGGAAGAAATTACAGTATTTAAAATATATACTGAAATACTAATTACTTCTCAGTAAGTCTGACTTGCAACTATTTTTACATAAAATTTTTTTACCCCATTTTTATCTATGTATTCTACGAAATCGTTCAGTTTATATGATACTGCTTCATGCACCCTTTAGGAGTTCTGTCCAATGGCAGATCCAGATGACAGACCCATTGGGCATATATTGTCTTGTGCCACAAAATTCCCAGAAGTAGAGGTCCAAAAGACAATAAAACACTACATTAAAGAGGCAAAATTCTTTAGGGGGAGGGCTTTATTTTTACGGTTCGATTCTGTTAATGTTCCTGCTAAATATCACCATCCTCTTTTGGACACCAAAAGTAGAAATATTGCTAAATAATTTCAAACTCATGGATAAAAATGTTTAGTTTATCAATAAAAATCAGAAAAACTTGTTGATTTTTGAATATTATGGCGTTTTAAACGATTGGCGATATTTAGCAGGAACATTAACGGAATTGAACCATTTTTACTGAAAACTAAAATGTACACATTCAGAGCGTTATGATTGAAATTCAAAACATTTATGCAGGGTCTTTATCATTAAATAATTTGTTTTGTCACAGCATTTCAGAACACCACAATATAAGTTCAGACAACTATTACTGTTAGCCTCAAAGGAATATTCTTTAGGAAGAGGAAAGCAATCAATCTTTGTACCTGGCAGTTTCTGAGGTTTGTGGTAAAACTTAAAATATTTTATTATATTTTTAAAATATAATTTTTGATGAAAAAAATGCTACTGCTTAGTAATTTGAATCTATAAAACTGAAGCTATTTTTTCTTTTCTATGATGTTAAAAAATGCAATACTTAGTTAAATATAGTACTAGCTCAAAGCTTTTTTAATAGAAATATTTTTTTTAAGATAAAAAATATTTTTTTACAATACTTGCTTTGCTGTGAAAAAGAGGAAGCAGGAACCATTTAAATATTAAGTTATGGATAAATCAAATATGCAATTAATATTATGAAAGAAAATTTAGAATTGGTAGCTTCTGGAATGTCCTATAATTATTCAAGCGGCACCGGCAAGAAAATATTTCATTTTCCAAAATATACCGTGGATAGGATTTTTGAGAGTTTTAAATCATCCTGGAGACTATCGATTTTTTTTCTAGTTAGCATATTGATGTTTTTTGTAAATATTTTCTTTCGTGCCTTGACCACTTGATCTTCTCTAGGGGTCATCCATAAATTACGTGAGGTCAAAAAGGGGGGGAGGGGTTTGGAAAAATCTCACCAAGGGGGGAGGGGGGTCGATTAAAATCTCACGTCAACTTTTTAAGTTAGAAATTATACGATTTTCTTTTTTTAAGTATGAGAAAGGATAAGAAACTGAAAATTATTTTAAAAAAGTTGTAGGTAAATCTCACTTGGGGGGAGGGGGGTCCAGATTTTGGAAAAAACGCCTCACGTAACTTATGGATGGCCCCCTACGCTTTTATTGATCCTTGTCATTTAAGCCGCGCCTATTATACCCAGCCCACAATGGGCGGAGCCTACTCCGATCCGCCTATTTTGCTCACCTCAAATTCGCAAGTGAACTGAATCGCGTGGTCCGAACTGAGCTGAAAAGAATATTATTGAACTTATCTTTTTATATTTATTTTGAGGACACCGAGACCGAAGGCTAAAGATCTGCTAAAGATCTAAAGAAATAAAATTAAAGAATTCTGTGTGTGTTTACCGTTAACAACCTTGCAATATCAAGTCAAATATTTCTTTAAAAATGATTTCTTCCATCGCATTAGCTAGTAGTTGTCGAGGTAAAAAAATGTGTTACCCATTTTTTAAAATTTTCAAAAAGTATTTTATTTGTGATTGATTGTAAATGTTGACTTTATTTGTCTTAAGTGTTTGAAAATCCAGTTCGCCGTAATCAGACAGCAAGTTAATATTATACTGACTATTCTCATGATTAATGGAAACAATATATGTGATTAAATAAGAAGCTAAAGAGTTGAAAATCAAATTAAAATAAAATACTAATCTAGTACAACATACCGTTTGTCGGTTTTAAAAGCCATGCACTTCGTAATATTTCAAATTGAACAAGGGATTAGGAAAACAGCTGCCAAGCTGCCTACTTAGTTTTAATTAAACTGTTATCCATAATTTTAGCAAGTTTTTTAGCCATAGAGTTGGTTTATGCTTAGTTCAGTGGAAAATTTTGTTTCTATGCAGTTATGTTAAAATAAATAGAAGCTTATAAGCTTCTATTTAGGGAGCTTCTATTACCTAGCCAATCATTTGGAAACTCTTGGTATTGTGCCAAAGGGTAGGTGAAATTTAACTTCTTATTTCCTGCATAAGACTGAAGGATCTATTTGAAGTTGTTTTGTTTGTATGTATTTAAATAAAGGTACAAACTGGCATGGATTTTGGAAACTGAATTATCATTGGTTTATATTTGCATTTGACAAAAATGTAGAGTATAATCTTATTTTAAATTCTTAAATATCTCCTTTCTTATATATTAGGGGAGACCGGGCAGGGCAAGGATGGGACACCTTCAATAAATCTAATAATTAAAAATAAAATTAGTTTTTGAGTGTTCCACCAAATTAATAATAAAATTAGTTTTTGAGTGTTCCACCAGGTAAAGCCACCATGGCTTCATATTGGGTTGTCCCATAAGTTCTGTTACTTTTTACGAAGTTTTGTCTTTGAAAATTTTTTATGATAAACTGGTAATAGGTGGAGATTTCAAACAAAGGGGATTTTGATATATGCATATTTATGAACATAATGTGTGATTTTGGTAGTTATCGTGATATTATTTCTTTTCAAAATGGCGGTTTGAAAAAAAGACCAAAAACGACGATTTTTGCGTAATTTTTTTCTTTTGTTTAAAAAACTAGGAAGAACGCATAATTCATGGCTAAAAAAGGTTTACTGTATATTGGAAATGTTAAGATTAAGATGTCATAGTTTCAAGGTGATTCGATAAGTTTGAGGTATGAAATTTTGACTTTAAAACTTCATATATTGGCAATTTCACGTGTTTTTTAAAGCACACCTATTGTTTTTCTAAGCAGCTGGTATGAAACAAATTAAAGGCAGATGTTTTTTGAACCATAATGCTTGTTTCAACGGTTCAAACATAGAAAGCCTCTTTTCATAATATCGTTGAATTGATTTATTTCTAAATCCCAACGATTTGTTTTTATTGCAGTGTTTTCGTATATGAATCAAATAATTGCTTTGTTCGCTTAGCGTAAGTTCAGCGAGTGTAATTCTGATAAGCTAAAACTTTGCGCGCTTGCATTGTGCGCACTACTTTCTGCACTTAAGTTCAGATGTAATTTAATATACTGCATATTTTGAATACCTGGTTCTTTCCTAAGCGTTTTTACTGATTTTGATGCTTCTTTCGTGAAAATTTCTTTGAAATGACTTACATTACTGAGGTAAGCTTTTTGCAAAAGATGTTATGTTTGAGACCAAAATTTCCTAAGTTAAACTTATCGAATTATCTTGAACCTATGACATCTTGAACTAAACATTTCAAACTTACAGTAAAACTTTTTTTAGCCATGAATTATGCATTCTTCCTAGATTTTTAAACAAAAGAAAAAAATTGAGTGAAAATAGTCGTTTTCGGTCTTTTTTTCAAACCACCATTTTGAAAAGAAATAATATCACGAGAACTACCAAAATCACACATTTTATTCATAAATATACATATATCAAAATCCCCTTTGTTTGAAATCTCCACCTGTTGCCATTTTTTCAAAAAAAATTTTCAAACACAAAACTTTGTAAAAAGTAACAGAACTTATGGGACAACCCAATACTAGTCGCTGTTTACTATTTTAGTTGCAAGCTCCTACAAGTTTCTGAATGAAAAAGATGGTTTCATTATAGCATAAGTAACTAGGTATTACACTTTTCAAAGTGAACTTTCAATCTGAATCTTGGTTGCTTTCTTAATGGTTTATATTGTTTTATAAACAGAATAATGTATTCTTTATGAATAAATAGTTGAGTTAAGTCTAAAAGCCACAGTTCTTTTGTAAGAACCTATTTTTTTAAACTGTTGCTACCAGGGTGGGATGGGACACCATAACTTGGGGTGGGATGGGACATGCCCAATTCCTCTCAATACCTAAATACAAGCTATTGCATTCTATTCTTAAGATACCTTTGTTTTATGGAACTGTTTAGTATTGCAGTTGAAAACATATTTTTTTAGATTAAAGAAGAATTTTAACTATTTTGTATTTTTCACTTAAGTTAGATTTTTCGAAGTAAATATAGAGTAAAATAACTGACATTTTTAAATAAATCTTTAGAAAGTGTAAAATACTTCCATCTTTGTGTTTTTTAATCATATATTTAAAAATTAATCATAAATTTTAATTTTTAAAAAACTGTCCCATCCCACCCCGGCACCGGGGTGGGATGGGACAGTTTTAGACTTACTTTAATTCGTTAATACATCTTAAGTTTTATTTGCTATCACATTGGTTATTTTTTTAACATGTTTCAAGATGCTATTTTGAAAGTTTCAAATTTATACAAGGAAAACTGAATTTTTAAAAAATATTCTTGTAAAAAATATCCCATCCCTCCCGGTCTCCCCTACCCCTTACAAATTTAAACTTGTGAGTTTAAAGTGAAAAGTAAAAATTTTTAAAAAGTAAACTTTTTTAGGAGCATTATGGAGATCATTGCATGCTGGGTCTAGGAGCCTGCCAAAAAATATCAATTTTCCTAGAATTCCAGTCAAGCCTTCATTTAACCGTGCTGCTCCTCTAAGTACTTCACAAATAGTTATGTCATCAGCAGCTGCACAAGGTAGGTTTTTGAAGCATTATTAATAAATTTTACCAATAAGTTATATATTACCCTTCAACTGTTCAGATGACATCAAATTAAGTGGCATCCTATCCTTGTTAAAACACACTGACCAAGTTTTCTGATCCAGCGTCACAATCGTTGGCCTGATAAATTAGGGTTCGATTCCATTTATGTTCCCGTTGAATATCGCCAAGCTCTTTTGAGCACCATATATTCAAATATCAATTTTTTTTACATTTTAATTAATGAACTGAAGAGTTGTTAAAACATGGTGGTATTTAGAGGGAACGTTAACGGAATTGGACCTAAATTAATACTATTTAATCTAGTACCTACTTCTACAGTGTGCTCATAATCAATGGTATTTTTTTAATCCAAGACTTAAAAACCATCATAAATTCTGGGTTTCATTGAAAATTTTTAAAATCTTGAGTTCATCAAGAAAATGCAAAATCAGGTCCAATTAAAAATAGATGAAAGATCAGATGTATTTTCCTTTTTCAAAAGGATATGAATCACTGGCATAGTAAATCCAAATTTTTAGGGTACTTTTCTTTGTTGGTAACTTATGGTCAACATTAATAAGGTTTCAAATTGTCACAAAACCAATTCAAACTGATTCTTTTGTAAAATGACCCTCTGAATCCGAATATGACCTCCATTTTCCCCCATCACCCTCAGGTTTTTAGTGAATGCCCAAAACCTGATGGGCATGAAGATGAGTGGAACATATTTATGTCTATCATCCCTTCATTTACTGGTTTCAGAACTTTCCATCAATAGCTTGCTGTATTCAACTTATTTAATTAATTTCTGATACTTTGTGTAACCTTAAATATAACTTAGTTATTTTTTTATTTCTTACTTTTTCATTGGTCCCATTTATCCTCATTACTGGGATGAATGGTACAAAATGCACGCATTCATAAAAACTTTTCTTGCAGATAAAATGATGGCTAGTTGATTGCATGCATTTATTTAAAAAGTAACAAACAGTTAAAATATTAGTTTCAAAAAGTGTTAAAGAATGAGGAAGTTGCATGATTTTTTTTTATTTTTTAATCGATTCCTCTTGCAAAAATAAGCAACTACCCAAAATTTGAGGCCGATCGAGAAATTTTTTGATTGTCAAAAAAATTAACAAAAATCCCCTTTTTAAAAGCGCTCGAAAACGCCAAGAGTTTGGATGTGACGTCATCTTATACTAAACATTGTTGTAAATCAATGGAGTTGATGGTATTATTGTTGACGTCATCTTATAGTTTAAACAATAAACGTTTTCAGTCACGTGTTTTTTTCTCGACTTTTAAATTAAAATATTTAATTACCTGTACATTTTTTTGAAAAACTGACTAGATATTTCATTTTACCATACAAAAAACCATACGGAACACTTGTTTGTTTTTGAAAATCTGACACATTTCCTTATTAAAAAGTGTAAAATTTTTGTATTAGTATGAATGTGAAATTTAGTACATACTTACATACCCTATAATTTTCAAACAAACCAAATTTTAATAAATTTGATATGAAAATTTTCAAAATAAAAAATCTATACTTCAGTCTTTATTTGCATTTATTATTTTTTAATAGAACTTAACTGAAGTTTTTCAATAATACAGAAGAAATAATTATAATTACTTTACAGTGGATTTTCTTTTGATGAACAAATTTTTAAACTAGTAGTACAGAGGCTTGTAGTTTGTGTTGGTAAATTTATCATTTTCATATTAGTTTTTAAGTTCTTCTTGACAATGTTATTTTTGAAACCTCTTTCGCTAACACCTTTCACCTGCTGGGACCAACAGTGGAGAAATAATGGTACATTACTTACAATATATGTTTGCAGATCACAGTCACTCTCGGATTTGGACTGCTGAAAGATTCCTCTCGGCAGGCTTAGTTGGTCTTCTTCCATTGGCTGTAGCTTTTCCTAATCCAGTTCTTGATTATGCTCTTGCTCTATCTATGACAGCTCATGTTCATTGGTAAGTGATATCTTTTGTTAGTGGATGTAACAATAGAGTATTTACAATCACAATGCTTTTTACAATTTATACGAACTGTAAGCTGGTCAATTTTAGCCCCATAAACATGATGATGATTTCAATCCTCATTTACAAACTAGAATTTTAAAAAATCCTTTTGCAACTTCATATTCACATTTTACCAGGCTTAAGGCATGCCAGACAACACTAAAAATGTTTTCTTTTATTATTTAAAGATTATGAAGGGAGGAATGGTTCACTACAAATAAAGAAAAGTTTCAACCAGCAAAACTTATGGTTTGAATAAATGACCAATGCAGATACAATTTAGCTCTTTTCTCAAACAAGTAAAAACCAATTGTACAACTGAATGTGACGTACCTGAAAATGAACGGAAATTTTTCTCATGAAGATATTTTATTACTATGCATTGAAAACTACAACCTTTAAAAAAGAGCTGTGAGCAATTTCCTCTAAATTAAATTTCATTTTGCTTCAATATCGGGAATTTCCAAGTGGTATTACTTCATCGATTCTTGTCGTAGAAGTATGGGACTTATCTTTAACATAAAAATTAATGCATGTTTTTCACTCAATATGATCGATAAAGCCAAAGAACTTTATAAAAATTTTGTATTTTTATGTAAATATTTTTGAGCAAACAATCAAACAATTTTTAACACTATTTTGAACATTTTTGTCTATAACAATTTTTAAGTTAGCTATTGGTTCACTTTAAAATTGGACAACCCGAACAGATAACTTATTATGAATGTTTTTCAATCCAAAGTGTTTTATTTTCATATTCTTAAAGTTGATGAAATGTCAGCCAATTCTAAAACTTTGTATGTGTTGCAGGGGAATCGAAGCTATTGTGGTTGATTATATTCGTCCAAATATTGTTGGCAAATCTCTTGCTGCTGCAGCTGTAGCTGGTGTGTATGCACTCACTGTATTTACTCTAGGAGGGTTATTCTTTTTCAACTACAATGATGTAGGACTTGGCCAAGCTATTAGAATGTTATGGAAAATATAGGTTGATTTTATTGGTCACATACTCTAAAGAGATCTGGACAATAGGTAATGTGGTAAAACAAAATATATTCTCTATTTGATAGAGTGGTTATTTTTCAGGGAAAGCATGAGCTACTATTAAATCGCTTTATAGCTATTGAAAAGCAATAAATTTACCATTGTGTTTTACCTACGCATTTATTTCAAAATTCTTCAAAAAGTTTGAAGTTTTGTATCTGTTGAATTGTAATAATTGTAAGGCATTTGTACTTGATAATTGTCAATAAACATTCAAAATGAACATGGTTTAATTTCTTGAATCGGATATAAAGTGAAGTTGGGGGTGAGAAAATGCTTTAAAAAGAGGGGTCGAGAAATTTTTACACTTATCAAAGAAACAATGTTTGTGCACTCACATAGCCCCTAATAATTGGGGGCTATGGGAGTGCACTGTAGGGTGGCCGTTTAGCTCCCACCCCATAACTTTGTTCCAATGGACAAATAAATTATTTTTGCAAAAGTTTAGCCAAATCGGATAATATTTACCGGTCCCTCAAACGCCTTAAAGTTTTGAGTTGTTTGTCATTTTTTTGAAAAACCGACAAAAAACCCAAGATAAAATCTTCACAAATTTTTCCCATTTTTTTAATGATGAACTACTATTATTAATTAGAGATATAATGCCACAAGTTTCGTTTTTTATCACCCCTCATTCGGGAGTAGTAATTATTTTAGTGTTACGCAATTATTGTAAAGTTGTTTTTTCCGCATTTTGAAAATAGCTATTACTCCACAACCCCTTAACTCAAACACATGAAATTGGACTCATTTTTTTCGTAACTCTATTCTCTTTAAAGGGATATGCATTCAACAAATTCATTTCCAAAAAAATTCCAAAATTTGAAGAAAAAGGGAAAAATATAAAAATTAAATAAAAATTATAATTTCTTAAATAATTTTGAAACAAAAAATTTTATTGCCTTTTATATCGTCTATAATATACATTGATACCAAATATCAAGCCTAAAATTGGATTTAATCACATTGGGAAAAAATGAAATTCCCTGTACATTTGGTAGGTCCCTTAACAACCCCCTAATCTATAGTAAAATAATTTTAAAACTCAAAAAGTTTGTAAGATTTCTTGAAAGGGTTCATATGATTCAAAGACATGCAAAAAGTTTAACACAAATAAGATACAAAACCTTTTTAAACTAATTTTCTCAAAAATCTCAGATCTTCCAAAAGGGAGAGGCATAAGCTATTTAAATTTACTATTTCTATTTAAAATTCCCTAGAATTTTTCCCATATTTCTAACCTTTTTCTTGTCACAATCAACAACAAAAAGTGAAAATTTTTATCAATTGGAAAATTTAAAGGCAACCCTCAAAAAGCCTTGATAACACTGTTCAACAAATTTGACCTTCAAAATTTTTTCCTTTATGAAAATATTTCCTTTTGCTGAATACGAAAATCACCATTAAAATTCTCAATTGACTCAGGATTTTCTGTGAACAGCCCCTCCCCCTTTTTACGTTTTTCTAGGTTTTATAACTTTAAACTCGATTTTCAGGGTCAAAAAGCATTGCTTTAATCTTCAAATTGCCCCGCAGGAGACAAGAAAGGTTCAAATTAATAAATATTATACATTTATAACAAATATATAGGTTTAAGGGGTAATTACCTAACCTAAAAACTCAAAAAAACCTTTACTAATAGTAGGATTTGTTATACCCTATTTATTTTGCTTATTTTTTACGCAATTCCTCTTTGAAGGGTCCTAACCCTTCCCCAAGGACCCAAATTTGATGACAATATGCAGCAATAATTTTTACTAAAAGCGGTTGAGGTGTTAGCGTCACAGAAGCCCCCGCGGAAGAGTTCGGAAGACTCCCAGAATCGCAAAGGCGTCGCGAGCTCAGGAATTAATATTGATGAATTTGAAAAGATTACAAATGACATTTTTCATATATTTTGGGTCTATCCTAAGTAGAAACTCTTCGGTTCTTTAACAACTGACTGGTTTTGGGGAGTATGGATTCAGTTTCAAGATGTTAATAGATGCACGGCTGTGGATAACAATTAGGGGGCATCCTCTTAAAAACTGTGGGTGATGGAGGAAAATGGGTGTGATATTTGACTTCAGAAGGTCATTTAACACAAGAATCAGCTGAAATTCAGTTAGTGGCTTCAAATTTTTTTTGTACAGCACAGTTTAACTCTAAGTGCGACATTGAACCCTTCCGTGGGTGCTTTGGGGGCGCTCTCACCTCAACCGCTTTTAGTAAAAATCATTGCTTCATATTGCCATCAAATTTGAGTACTTGGGAAAGGGTTAGGACCCTTCAAACGTGAATTGCATAAAAAATAAGAGGAAAAAATTGCGTATTAAAACCTCTATAATTTTTAGCATTTTTAGGGGGGTAATTACCCCTTAAACCTATCCATTTGTTATAAATTTATAATATTTTATTAATTTGAACCTTTCTTGTCCCCTGGGAGGCAATTTGAAGACTAAAGCAATGCTTTTTGACCCTGAAAATCGAGTTTAAAGTTATAAAGTCGTCGAAAAACGTAAAAAGGTGGAGGGGCTGTTCCCCGAAAATCTGAGTCAATTGAGAATTTTAATGGTAATTTTCGTATTCAGCGACCCAAAATCTATAAGAAATGACTATTTTCATCAAGGAAATTTTTTCATTGTTGAACAGTGTAATTTGTGATTTTGACCCACAGTCACTTTTTAGAATAAAAAACTGTTTTTCATTATTTCTCCCCGAATATTTGTGTTATTAACTTCATTTCTATTAAAAATTCATGTTTGTTAAAAATTTTTGTTTTGGCGACCTAGAAAACTTTTCATTCTATAGCGCTAGGGGGTGACAAAGCTTCGCCAATTCGCCAACGCTTTTAAAGTTGAAAGAGGTTACTGAAAAGCGCGGGTTAGGTGTATATTTGTTTAAAAAATTGATTCATTTGGTGGCCATCTTAATAAATATGTTTTGAGAATATAAGCCGTGTGAAATCGAAAGGAAGTAAAAACAGATACATAATGATAATTCTAAGGAATTTTATAAATAGAAATAGTTAATTTAAAAAGCTTCCACCTCTTTTCTCGAAGGTGTAAGATTTTTAGAGAAAATTAGCTTAAAAATGTTTTGCATCTTATGTGTGACAGTTTTTGTATGTTTTTGAATCATGTGAACCCTTTCAAGAAATCGTTCGAACTTTTTTGAGGTTATCATTCTTTTACTATAGATTAGGGGCTGTTAAGGGACCTACCAAATGTACGGGGAATTTCATTTTTTCCGAATGTGATTAAATCCAATTTCAGACTTGATATTTGGTATAAATGTATATTACAGATAGTTAACTACAGTAAAATTTTTGTTTTGAAATTTTTTAAAAAAGTTTAATTTTTATATTTTTTCCCTTTTTCTTCAAATTTTTGAATTTTTTTTGGAAATGAATTTGTTCTTAATGCATATTACTTTAAAGAGAACAAATTTCGAACAAAATGAGTCCAATTTCATGTGTTTGAGTTAAAGGGGTTGTGGAGTAAAAGCAATTTTCAAAATGCCGGAAAAACAACTTTACAATAATTGCGTAACACTAAAATAATTACTACTCCCGAATGAGGGGTGATAAAAAAACGAAACTTGTGGCATTATATCTCTAATAATAGTAGTTCATCATAAAAAATGGGAAAAATTTGTGAAGATTTTATCTTGGGTTTTTTAAAAAAATGACCAAAAACTCAAAACTTTAAGGCGTGTGAGGGACCGGTAAATATTATCCGATTTGGCTAAACTTTGGCAATTATAATTTTTTTGTCCATTGGAACAGAGTTAGGGGGTGGCGGTGGGAGCAGCTTATTTTTAACTTTTTAAAAACCCCATACTGTTAAGGGCCACCCTAGTGCACTGTTGTAAGTTTTGAAATTGACAATATCCCAACTGCAGTTATGTTACAATTATAATTTCAAATATTTGGATTTTTTCATGAAAATTGTTTAAAAATTTGAATCTAAAAAGAAAGCATTCCCAGGCTAAACCCACAAAAATATTACAGGCATAAGATGACCTGGAAAAAATAGCTGTGGAATTTCATTAGAAGAGAGAGGAGTAAATTAATATTAAAATTTTAGTTGCCATACAGTAAGCACCACTTAGCGTGCATTTGATTAATCTTTTTGATTGGCCAACTTAAACTGCTTCAGAGAAAATGCAGCCATTTGATTGAGAATTTGGTGGTTTTTCTGCATTTCTTGTCTAGTAGGGTTGCACTTGGCGTTAAAAATGATCTTTTGTTATTTACAGATTTTCTATTAGAATTTTGCAGCTAATATTTTCACATTTAAGTGAAATGAGTTTCTCTTACCCAGTGTTTCCCAACCTTTTTTGGTCCATGCCCCCCATGTCTTTCTTTCTTCGAAAATCCTTCTTGGAAAGTAAAAAAAAACACATGGTAATCCATGCCCCACCTGGGGGGCAATTGGATTAAAAATTTTCAAATTGCCCCCCTAGAAAATTATATTGCCCCACGTTGGGAAACACTGCTCTAACCCAGGGGTCGGCAAGTAATTTTACTCAGGGTCCAAATACTTTTAAAAAATTGTATCGCGGTCCGGAGAATAAAAGGTACTTAATTAGTTTAAATTCTTATTTTCAGATATAATACACTAATTTTTACATAGATGTAATTTAAGCAGTTTACGCTACCTTCTTAAATTTTGTTAAATTGATTGTTAATAAGGAAGTTGCATGTGTCAGATTTTCAAAAACAAACGAGTGTTCCGTATGGTTTTTTGTATGGTAAAATGAAATATCTAGTCAGTTTTTCAAAAAAATGTACAGGTAATTAAATATTTTAATTTAAAAGTCGAGAAAAAAACACGTGACTGAAAACGTTTATTGTTTAAACTATAAGATGACGTCAACAATAATACCATCAACTCCATTGCTTTACAACAATGTTTAGTATAAGATGACGTCACATCCAAACTCTTGGCGTTTTCGCGCGCTTTTAAAAAGGGGATTTTTGTTAATTTTTTTGACAATCAAAAAATTTCTCGATCGGCCTCAAATTTTGGGTAGTTGCTTATTTTTTCAAGAGGAATCGATTAAAAAAATAAAAAAAAATCATGCAACTTCCTCATTGTCGTTAAATCTATTTTACATACAGTATCACTATTTAAACATCAAATTTACTTAAAATATTTTAAAAAAAAGCATTGATAATGCTATCACCAAAACGAATGGATTTTGTCTGCAAGATAATACTGAGAGAAGGTCCCTGGATCCTTAGGATTCCCAAAGCCTTTATTTATTAACCACAAAAACTTTTTTGGTAAGAAGAGAACGTACTTTTTACATTTCAGCATCCCTCCTAAATAAAAAGATTCAAAACCATTGAATTAACTTTTGTCTTAAGTTCTTTAAATTATTTTAATAGCTTTGTATTGGAAAGTGTCTGGAAATTTTCAGAAATTGGATCCTTGAAAAAAAGTCAAGCTAATTTTTTTTGTGTCCAAGAATGCATATTATTGATTTTCAAAATATTTTGGCGGTCCAGGAAATAACCTTTCGCGGTCCGGATGCAGACCGCGGTCCGCCAGTTGCTGACCCCTGCTCTAACCCCTATAAAATTTTTGTCCATTTCAGTAAGCTTAGCCTGGTAACATTTCTTTGTAAGAAAAAGTATGTCTCTCTTGTTTAATCATAGTAAATTTCAATTCTTAGTTATTTACTTTGGGCAATGACATATTCACAAAGAAAACCAATAGACATCAATAGATGAATCAATATGGAATTAGAAGCTTTATTCAATTGTCATTAACCAATATGAAATGATGAATGTAATAGACAGATGATATCACTATGAGGAATAGTCAACAAGCTTCTTTGATTTTTTGAGTAGGGAGTAATCCAAATCTTTTCTTTATCAACACCCTGTACTTGGAGTAACCATCATGAGGTGAAAATCTTGCTAAAATAGAAAACAAAAAAGAGATGAAAACTAAGTCAAAACATGAACCAGTGTGTTTACAACTAAGTACGTTTGGTAAGTAGTAAGACTGATGTAATAAAATATGGCAGTAAAACCTCACAAGCCACCCACCACCTCTATTCACTATACAGTGGCGAATAGAGGATTTTGGTCTGGGGGGGGCTGAATTTCACATTAACCTTATTGCTATTATGGGCTGTTCAAATATTTATGTAAGCAACCGAAAAGGGGGAGGGGGGTTGCCAATACCGTAACCAGATTTTTGTTTAGGGGGTTACTCAACATCTTTTCTGGGGTCTAATCTTAGGAATACTAACTTTTAGGTGAGATGACTTCGTAAGGTTTTAATTTTGCTCAAAGTTTCAAAATTGTGTAAAAATGTCAACTCCAAGTAAAAGGGGGTCTGGGGGTCCTTCCCCAGAAGATTTTTGAAAATTTGCCCCTCAAAATAGTGATTTAGCTCATTTTGAAGCCTTTCAGATTCCACCCAAAGAGCACAACTCATTATAAGCGGCAGAATTTTCAAGGAAAAAAATTTATAGTATTATGAATTGAAAAATTTCTAGGGGTTTAGGGGTTCCTATTCCAGAAATTTTTTTGAATTTTGCCCCTAAAAGTGGCATTCTAACTCATGTTGAGACACTTTAGGTTACATCAAAAAGGATCACTCCTTGTAAATCCCTAAAGTTTCATGGAAAAACCGTACTTATTAGATTCGAAAATTTCGAGGGGGTTTGGGGGTCTTCCCTAATGCTCTAGATTAGAAATTTGGTTTGGTAGCCAGTGGCAACACAATTACACAATTTTGAAACTTTGAGCAAAATTAAAACCTTACGAAGTCATCTCACCTAAAAGTTAGTATTCCTAAGATTAGACCCCAGAAAAGATGTTGAGTAACCCCCTAAACAAAAATCTGGTTACGGTATTGGCAACCCCCCTCCCCCTTTTCGGTTGCTTACATAAATATTTGAACAGCCCATAATAGCAATAAGGTTAATGTGAAACTCAGCCCCCCCCAGACCAAAATCCTCTATTCGCCACTGTAGAGCAGGGATGCAGAAAATGTTTTTACCTTCAAGATTTCCCCCAATCCATACAAAAATTCCCCCCAAAATTTTAAAATATGATAAAGACCTTCAAAAATTCTGAACTATTGTCGGTATCAAAAGTATGTTTAAAAGTACAATGACACGAATAGCCACGTAAATTTTTATTACAATTCAATTCAATAGTATACTTTTCCACAAAATTTCCCCAGATGGCTAAAATTTCCCCCGATCCTAGATCGCCGGATCGGACATATTCTGCATCCCTGGTATAGCTCTTCCCCCAGAAAAATTTTGAAATTTTTACCCTTAAAAGTAGGGTACCGATTCATTTTGAGACCCTTTGGGTGACACCACCGAATGTCCGCAACTTAGTGAAATTTCTTTTTGGCTTTATTGCTATTACCAACACTTGAATGTCTTATTCCTGGGGGGGCTGCAGTCCCACAATCCCCCCTACTGGATTCGCCACTGCTGCTCTATTCAAAAAAAAATCTCCTCTCCTAAGTTTTGGGAGTAACCGATTTTTCTGATAATTCTCTAAATATTAGATTATGCTCAAAAACAGTGTTCTTGAGCAGTTCCTGCATAATTATTACTGAGTAAATAACTAATTTTTCAGTCACTCTTAAGTTTAGAAAATTGCATACAGAGTATTTCATATTTTCTAGGAGGGATAGGACACCCTTAGACAACTCAGAATCACATAGGAATAGGAAGTTGGAAATGCACCCTTTTTATAAGCTGGCATGGGAGGTTGTATAATCCACAGTGAAAATTGACATAACCTTTTATGGTTGGATTAAAACCAGCAAATCATTTGATTCCAGCATTTGTTACATGAATGAATACCCAAGTCGATGGTTTTAATTTGATATAAGGTTACGTTTAAATTTCCACAGGTAGGGTTCTAAATATTTCTGAAGGAATCGAATGGCTTGGAATCGATTCCTAGGAATCGTACCTCTCGAGGAATCGATTCCAAGGAATTGAACCTTTTTTCAAATAAAAGCCTATAATTATTAAGTAATTAAACTTTCTAATTATGTTTCTGATTAATTAATGTCTCCCTCTAAATTTTAATTAATTAACTTATTAACCTAATTAATAATTAACTATTTAGTCAATTTTAATAAGTAATCAATGTTTCCTTTTTAAATTTTAATTATTACCAACTGATTTTACAAGATTATTGTTTAGTACAAATAAACAAAGCAGTAATTGTACAATAGTACGAAGTACCTCCAAACCAAGGATTATCGATACCCTACTCTAAAATTAAAAAACAGTAATAAAACTAATTATAAAAATTCGACTGATGGTCGGTTAATTTTCTACGTCTATAGGAGTAGTACCAGGATCTGGAATTCGAAACGGTTCTGTGTGTTTCTGAACATTATTTAGGAAACTTGACGCTTTTCTGAGATCCTGTTTTGCGTACTGTAGTAGTATTGGGAAACAGGTTTTCTTTAAAAAATACTTTATTTAATGGCTTTCCGAGGAATTTCGACAAAGAATTCTAGTAATACACCTGGGTCCGAGAGCAACATATCGAATTTTCTAGACCGGGAATTACATAATAGGGGGAGGGGCCTTTCAAAGTGCGATTCGGTAGTGCAGTAGAGAATCGCTCAAAAACTAATTAAATAAATTTTCATCGGGTCGGCGACGTTTGAACCTTCATTATATTTCCATAATCTTGCAGAATCAGGAGTTTTGTGACTTAGGGACAAAAATTAGGGTCCCTGGAATCGTGCTTAAGTCGCACTTAAGTCGTGATTTTTACCAAAATTGAAAAACGATATGGAATTTTCTACCTCAAAATCTTAAAATATACACTGCCATATACCTCATATTCGGATTTTGGTGAAAATCGATTGGTAATTAAGGCAGTAATTGGACTTAGAAAAAAAGTTCAGATTTCGGACGAAAAATCACAAGTCCAAAGAAAGCTTATAAATCCGAAAATATTAATATTAATTTTTTTTCAAATTTTGTTTATGGTAACTAATTGTTATGGCAAAGTTTTTCTGGAATTACGGGAATCCACAATGATTTTTACGTCGTCCAGGATTTTTAAAACTAGATTGTGACTTACTTACATTTAATGCCAAACACTCCATATTTTGGGGCAAGTCGTGTTAGGAGAGTTTCGGAAAAAATTCGACCCCACCCCAAGTGTCTTACATGGATAAATCGAGAATTTTTTACTGATTAGGAATATGTAAATCAGTAAGAAGTAGGATAGTTATATCAGACGTTTTCCCTGAAAAACTGATATTCCAAAAAACTCCGTTTTTCCCAGATTACACCCGAACCGCTTGCTTAAGGCTTCTGAATTTTCGGTATACGTGTACCCTAATATTAAGTAATCGAACCACGCATCGCATTAGGGGTTGGGTCGAAATTAAAATTCCTACTTTTTTCCCCGCCAAAATGCTCCCGGACCATTTTCTCCTTTTTCAGGACACTCCAGATCAGCGTTTCTCAACCTTTTTACTCACACGGAACCCTTTTGACAAAGTCCAAGTTCCGGGGAACCCTAGTGTCCATGCAACATTGGCGTATATAGAAATTTATTTCGGGAGGGGCCCAAAAGTATTACTCAACCCCTCAATACACATTTAAAATAGGGTTAACGTAGCTTTTTAATGCATTTTTAGGTGAAATTTGCATTCAAGAGAACTTAACATCATAAAGGTTTTAAGTAGGAAAAGGGGGTCTGGGGGGTCCAGCCCCAGATAATTTTTAGAAATTTGACCCAACAAACTGGGTTTTAAATTGTTTTTGGAACATTTAATCCAAATTTTTGACATATTTAGGTAAGATTATAACTTTCATGAAAACATAATAAAAAATAATACAATTTCATGTACTAAAGGGGGTTTGGGGGTCCTCCCCCCGAAAATTTTTGAAAATTTGACCCTAAATAGCAGGGTTTTAACGTGTTTTGGTATGCCTAGTCCAAATTTTGGGGGAGGGAGGGCCCCCTCGGCCCCCTCTTATATACGCCACTGCCATGATACAATATTTTTTCTTGCTGTTTTGTCCTCCCTCAGAATTTATTTTGAAAATTCTCCTTTAAACTAGTGTTTTATCTCCATTTGAAACTTTTTGTGGAACACCCAAGGAGAAAAGCTTCTTGAGACAGCAGAATGTTCAATGGAAAAACACTGTATAACAAGCGTCAAAATTTTTGAGGGAATTTCGGAGTTCTCCCTTGAAAATGTTTCGAAATTTGCCACTTAAAGTAGAGTTTCAGCGTATTTTAAGACCCCTTGAGTTTCATTTGAAAAGAACAGTTCCTTGTAAAACACAGAATTTTCAAGGGGGGAAATGTAATTAACGACAAAATTTTAAGGGCGGCTAGGGGTCCTCCCTCAGAAATTTATTTTGAAATTCCCCTTCAAGCTAGTGGGCCGGATGCAGCTACGTTCTGCGGCGATTTTGGGACCGGTCAAATCCTACTTCCCAAACAACTCAACTATCGTTGTCCTGAGTCATTTTTCCAGCATGCCGCTGATTGGTTTTCAAGAACGTCACGAACTACGTCATTGAACCACGTGCATTTGATTGTACCCTGCCTTTCCCGCGCTCTGCGCTTTCAACCAATCAGGAGGATAACGATCGTAGAACGCCACCTCGGGAGCAGGCGTTCTTGGGCGATCATTATTAGGTGAAATACGGTTCTTTAGCACGTCGCAGAACGTTGCTGCATTCGGCCCAGTGTTTATCTTCTGTGTCTTATCTTTAGAACACCGAAAGGCTACGGAAGCAGAAGAAAATTGTCAACGGAAAAACACTGGCTCGCATTTGGCTGATGGCTGTTCCTTAATTTATTTAGGGTTATCCTAAAATGTACGAAAAAAAAGAGATTTTCGGATCCCTTGCGGAACCCTTGAGGAAGCCTCGCGGAACCCCAGGGTTCCGCGGAACCCCGGTTGAGAAACGCTGCTCCAGATAGTGCAGTAACACTTTTCTGGAACAATTTTGTCCCGAAAATTCGAATTTCGTAAACTCTGAAGCTCTACCTTGCTTAGTTCCAGAGAAATTTACGAAAAACCATCATTTTTTGACCATATAGCCATTTTTTTCGATATCACGAACTTTGCAACCCTTAAAGTAGTGTTTTCTAAAAATCTCTTTATGGAATCGCGTGGAACTTAAAATATTTTTTCATTGAAGGGAAATTTGTTTACATTCTTATATAAAATCTAAGCAGTGCAAAAAAAAGGGAGATATTTTAAAATCATCAAATATTCAGTTCAAGAATTTTTTTCCGACACCTTGTCCAGGAATCGAAAAGAATCTCTTTTTCGATTCCTGGCCCAGTAATCGAAAGCAATTTTTTTTCGATTCTTGGTCCAGGAATCGAAAAAAAATGCCTGAACTGATGTGTATATTTTATATTATAATGATATGGGAGTCGATGACGGTGGGAAAAAATTTCATGACGGACGGGAAATTATTTCGATTCTTGGGAAGTAAAAATAGGAGCAATTTCAAAATTTTTAGTTTTAGTAACTTATGTCTACTCTTCTAAGGAATCGAAAGAATCGTTCGATTCCTTAGAGTCTGACATAATTTAATATAAAATTTGATAGTGGAAAATTCTTTTGATTCTGGAGTTGATGACATGTGAAAAATTCATCGACTTCAGTTGTAATAACATATGGTCACTGACTTCAAGGAATCGAAAGAATCGTTTTCCTTGGAGTGAATGACATAATTGAATTAAAAATTTAATATTGGGAAGTTCTTTCGATTTTAATTTGATGAAATGCCGCGCCGCGGGTGGAATTAGGGTAGGGGGACCAAGTCAAATCAAATGATGGCCCGATCGTGTGTCGAGTCTGCCTGAGCAACAACCTGTTATCCGATTCTCTGCTCCCTCACATTCCAAAAAGCAAAAAACAAGGCACACACGTGCGGAAGCACAGGCCCCGGCCCCCAGATGACCCTTGACCTCCCCCACTCCTTCCTCTCCGCGGGAGGTAAAAAACTCTTTGGGAGATATCGGGGATCGACCTCCGTTCCGTTCCGTTCCGTCTGATCCCCCGATCAGGTTTATATGATGCTAAACCAGACCCACAAGGCCATGCACTTCCAGAAAATCTAAAAACAACTGAGGATCGGAAAGAACCTCGTCGATGGTAAAATTTAAACAAGATAAAATATGTTCAGGTGAAGCCGGAGCCGACCCACACTTCGTACAAGTTTTAAAAGTCTTCTGCCCATCCTCAAAAGAAAGGCCCTTTAAGTGCCCGCTCAGAAAACGAGACAAGCCTGTCTGCTGGGACCGAGAACTCTGGAAGGTCAAGGCACCCCCTGGGCTGCTTCTAGGGTACCAGTCGTGTGCAGGGGCGGTAAGGGACCCAGTTCCCGGACAGACCTCTCCAAAGGTGCAGGGGAGATTCGATTGGAGTGTGTCAAGGCATGCCAGTTTGGCAAGCTGGTCTGCCATTTCATTCCCACTGACGCCGACATGGGCAGGAATCCATTGTATATGGATGTCTGATTTCGCAGCCAGCCTAGAGAGCAAGTTTAAGATGGACAAACCCGCTCTGTCACCAACAGGGGATCGACCTTGAAGGGACACGCAAACACGTTACAGTTTCGATTTGGGAAATTTTTTTCGATTCTACTTTTTCGATTCTGGCCTCAAGGAATTGATTCCAGGTTGGAATCGAATCAAAGAATCGAACCCCAGGAATCGATTCCGGAATCGAATCGAACGATTTTTTAGAACCCTATCCACAGGGAATTTTACAACTACCCATGCCCGCTTATAAAAACCCCTAGGTCGTTAGGTGTGCATTTCTGATTTCCTATTCCTATGCGATTTTGAGTTGTCTAGATGTGTCCTACCTCTCCTAGAAGTTATGAAACACTTATCTGAAACACCCTGTATAACTTAGGGTTTGGGGTAGATTACAGGGACTCGGGACCAATATTTCTATTTCCTTTAATTTCGTAGTATTCTTACATGGTTCCCACTCTTTTCAGAGAAAAAAAATCAAGGACTTTTCAAGGATCATTTTAAGTTTTTCAAGGACTAAGAGAAGGCAAAAAAGCCAATTAATTCACACACAAAAAACTCGCTCTACTTAGTACCTGTACTTCAGAAGACTATTTCTATTAAGAACCTCTCTTAAGGTGAAGACTACATTAATATTCCCACATTCACACACACATACATATATATATACAACTGTAACATATTACTAGTTTTTACTCATGTTTATAAGAAAGGTAAAATATCCAAGTTTACTTTTTTGAGCTAGATGTTTGTATTTAAGATATTGACTAGGCAATTCATCCTACACACAACAATCTAACTATTTGGAATAAAAATAAGTATCTTTTCCATTGAAATTACCATCTATTTTCAAACTTACCTTCAATATTAGAGTAAACACAAAGCCAGGGAAAAAAATTTAAGGATCTTTCCAGAAACACCACAAAACATGTCTTAAGTTAAAAAATTATATTTAGTAAAAACTGTTATATTAATTCACACTATTAATTAACATTACGTCACAAATTAAAGTAATTGAACCAGATATTCCAAGAGAAATTTAGCTTTATTAAAGTTTCAAATTATACAAATAAGTATACACAATATTCTGTTTAATGCTACCAGTTAAAACTCTCATCAGATTGTTTGGGCAAAATATTTATAAAATTCACTCTTTCAACTCTTTTGTTAAATTTTCAATATTTTTCACTATTTTCTCAAGTTCAATTTTCTTTTCTTTTGCTGATTTACGGAAACTGTTTGATTGTGAAATGAATTGTTTAGAAACAATGTTTATAGTTGAGTTATTATATTAGTTTTATTTTGATACTAGCTGTTATACCCGGCCTTGCACGGGTGGGGTGTATAAATTTATTTTTAAAATATTTCTTAAAATACATTAATAATTTTGTAAATTAGCAATATTACAAATCATCCCGGTATCCCAGGAACCTCTTTCCTATCCCAGTGTTCCCGATATCCCAGGCGCCTCTTTCCTATCCCAGTGTTCCCGGTAATCTTATCCCGGTGGTCACGGTAATTTTTCTAATCCCGGCGTTCCCGGTAATTTTCCTACCTCAGTGTTTAGGGTAATTTTTTTATTCCGGTATTCTGGGTGTCTTTATGGTAAATTTCCTGTCCGAGTGTTCTCGGTAATTTTTTTAACCCGGTAATTTTTTCATCCCGATGTTCCTGATAATGTTTAATATCTTGGTGCCTTTATAAAATAAAAAATTTGAAACCATAGTAAAAAGTCTAGTAAATTAGTATGTCTAGTGAACAAATTAAGAAATTTAAAATCCACTGAGCTATATAACAACAGTGTTAAAACCAGTGTTTAAAACTAAAATAAAAGATCTAGTAAATGAAAAAGTCTAGTGATCTGTGTCTCATTTGAAACAATGTTTTAATTTTAACTCGTTGTATGACTGGTAAAACAGGTTTTCAAACACGGAAAAATAAGTGAAAAAAAGCAGGAAAAACGGGAAAAAAAGAATGAAGGACTGATTTTCTCTTTATAAATTATAGCCCATGTCCTATTCTGATGTATAAGCTACATTATGGTAAAATTTCATTAAAATCCATTCAGTAGTTTTTGCGTGAAAGAGTAACAAACATCCAGACAAACATTCACAATTATAATAGTAGTAGGATTTCATTTTTTGCGATTTATTTAGTAAAAAACTCAATTTAAGCGCCCGGCTAATCTAAATTCACACCCTATTTTGTTAAGTTTGAAAATCTAAAAAATATTTTAAATATCAATCTAATAATTTAACTAAATTTAGAGAAATAAAGAACTTATGCCAGTTATCTTTATTTTGAATTAATATGTGGCATTAAAATCTGGGTTGAAAAGCATGTGTTTTATCAATGAAGATAAAAAGTGTTTTATTTTTTATAATTCTTTATTTAATGTAATAAATATTTTTTATAATTTTTTTGAATAACATAATTAACAATCTTATGAATTAGCCAGAATTTGAAATAAATGGGATATAGATGTTTTAACACACTTTTTCAATTGAAATATCAAAAAAGAATATTCGCAGGGGTGGAAAATCCAAAAATGATTTTTGTATCAGCTTTAGGGCAGTTTTGTATCAAGCCAAAATGCATTTTTGTATCAGCTTTTAGTGGTTTTGTATCAAAGCAAATTTCCTTTCCGTATCAGTTTACAGTGAATCTGCATCAGACGAATCTAATAGTTAGGTTTTATATAATGCAACAGGATTCATACAAATTTTCAGAAATCAAAATCAAGGAGTATTGCAGGAGTTTTCAAGGAGAGTTTTTTTAAAATTCCAGGAGTACTGTTACTTAAGAAAGACAAATTTTTTACAAAGATTCAAACACCACACTGCATTCCTGAATCAGTTTTTAAAACCACTTTAAAAGTCAAAATGTTAACTAAAATCAATTAAAAATAAAGGAAATTAGTTAACAGAATAATTATTTAAGTAAAAATTAAATTGCAAAAACGATATTGTCAAAAACTTTTGGTTAAGTAGAAAAAAGTAAGAAATTATTATTTTTGAAGGTATTTTTAGAATCTTATGAATCAGATCAGATACCTAAAACAGGTAATAATCTAACAAGATTAAAAAAAACCACTGTATTATCAACTTATTAAGTTGCTATAAAGCGACCATTCATTAACATTTACAACTTAGAAAATTCTCTTAAGTTGAAAATACTAAATAAAATGGAGAAAAAATCACCTTATTAGACTTATCAGGCTGGTCCGACCAAAGTAAATTTGTTTTTTCTGCATCACCGTTGAAGCTAAATTCAACAGACGTCCGTAAGTCCGTAGGAAAAGCAGTCCCGGAAAAAACGGAACTTTCGCGAAAAGTAGCTATTTTCCCGATTTCCGGAACACTAGACGGAACACCGGACTTGTTGACTTCTGACCACGGTAAAGTTGTTTTTTCTACATCGCTATAAAATGACGCAAGATGGAGCAGCACCCGCGTACGTCCAAGAAAGTCGCGGAAAAACGGAACACTCCGCAAAAAAAATTCCGAAAAATTGCTATTCTTCCGGCTTCCGGAACACCGGACTTGTGGGCTTCTAACCACGGTAAAGTTGTTTTTTCTACATCGCAATAATGACGCAAGAAAAAGCCAACTTGAAACAGCACCCGCGGCCGTCCAAGAAAGTCGCGGAAAAACGGAACACCGCGAAAAAAAAATTCCGAAAAATTGCTATTCTTCCGGCTTCCGGAACACCGGACTTGTGGGCTTCTAACAACCACGGTAAAGTTGTTTTTTCTACATCGCAATAATGATGCAGTAAGAAGCCAACTTGGATCGGCACCCGCGGCCGTCAACGAAAGTCACGGGAAGAACGAAACATCCCGAAAAAAAAACAACACGAAACTTTCGCGAAATATCGCGATTCAGGATGAAAATCAAAGAGTTTTTAAGAAGCACAACCCAAATTCAAGGACAGGGTGTCCACTTAATTCTAAGCTAAGAATTCTCTGAGTTTTCCAGGACAATTTTCTTGATCATCCAGGTTCGGTCAAACTAAAGCTTTAAGGGTTTTTTTTAATTTTTTGTGATAAGATGGAACTTTTATTTTCATTTTGTTTATACCATATATTAAATAAACTTGAAAAAAAATATCTTCTATAGATTAGTATTAATTGGTTGAATAATACATTAATTTTTAAATTAGACATTTAATTTACAGATGTTTTACTCATTGAGAAAACTAAACCGTTTTCTTTTTCTCTAGAAAAGCTTCGACCAATTCTGAGACTGAGCAAGAGCTCAAAAGGTAAAAGGAATACAAGATTTGAGAAATGACTATACAATACACTGGCTAGAATGGGTGTTGATCCAGGTTTAATTTTTGGGGGTGCATTTTTGCGAAATGAAATTATTTTAATGAAAACTGAAGTCAGTTTATATTTGATCTTCAAATTATTCTGAAAAACCAAAATTGAGAAATGTTAATTGATAATCAGGAGCCTTCAGTAAAAATTAACTTTAAAAGGCTAATGCTCAAAAAGTATCAAATTATTCAGAAATTTAACTGAAAAAATTAAAGCTTCAATTTTAAGTAAAAGATCCTATTTGTGTATAAAGATACCTTGTAAAGAAATTTCATTATTTATTTTCATAAAGAAGCTGAAAATCTTATCATGTTATATTTTTTTGAGGAAAAAAACTACCTATCACTCACAACCATACTATAACTGTAAAATTATTAAATTTAAATTAAGACTTAAGCAGAGTAATTCAAGTTTTCCAATAAAGTTTCTTTCAATTTTTCTACTTAAAATAATTTTAATTTGAGCACCAATAAAATAAGACTTCATAAGCAAATCTTTGACTTAAAAACATCTCTCCATGAAAAATCTCAAGTCCGTTTTCCACAATACACCAAATGCGAGAAGCCGACTTTACCGACGCGATTACACCCCGTAAAATAGGCTTCTCCTTATCTTTAGGCTGCATGGTAAGAACAGCATAAACACGGCTTTCTTCCAATAAGAGTAGTTTTTCCGTAATACAGTAAACGAAGGAGGAGAAGGCGCCTTTACAGGCCGAGTTGCGTGAACGTATCGCCGTGCCGCGCCGATATGCGCGTGAGAGCTAGGATTTCGTTGATTTGACTAAATACCGGAGATGGTAACTCCACTTGAAGATTGGTTCTTTTTTTATCAGTTGGATTTTCAGGGTTACTGATTCAGATTGAACGGATTATCGCGTTTTTGGCGCAGTTTGGCGCAAAAATGGGAATTTTGCCCTTTTTGGAGCAGATTGGCGCAGGTAACCAATTTCGGCGCAGTTTGGCGCAGATTTTCCACCCCTGTATTCGGTTAAAAGAAAAAAGTGATTATTTTTAAATTAAATCGATTTAATTATTAAATTATAAATATTTAAAGGCCAAAAAACCAGAGGGATTAATTTTATTATTAATGTTACGTGGACAAATCACTATATTCTGACACAAGTGGTCTTCATATTTAGGTTTGATTGTGGCTGTAAAAAAAATTAAAATGTTATAATTTCCCCAAAATCTGTAAAACACGGATATACACAAATATAGAAACCTACATTCAACTCTTATTAGTATATTATTATTTTAAGATACATGAAATATTACGCCTACGATGCCGCAGGCTCTTTATGAGTACGGAAGAATCCGCCTTTCGTTTTGACGCGCTCTATCCGCGGCGAAGTCTGCACACGGACAAAGGCATCTGCTTAGGTGAAAAGGAAGGATATTTTCAGAAGAAATTTTTTAAAAGATTTTAATAACCCTATATCAAAAACTTGAAAGAGTAAAATTGACGTTTGCTTGCGTTGTGTTAAAATCGAAAAACACGGAGTTCCCCTAAAACAGTGGACGGCAAGTAATTTTGCGAGCAGGGTTCGATTAATTCTGAAAATTTTTATCAAGGTCTGGAGAAAAAATAGATAATTACTACTTATAATTATTAGCTACTGGATGTTCCACGTGGAAAACGGAAATTCGCGAAACGGTAGCGAACTCAAACCATTTTTATTAGCGAGAAAAATTTATGAAAATTCCCGTAATGAAAATCAAGGAGTTTTTAAGGAGTACAACCCAAATTCAAGGAGTTTCCATAGTGCTTGAAAATGAAAATCACTTTCAAGGAGTTTTTAAGGAGTTTTCAAGGAGCGTGGGAACCCTGTCTTAAGTGTCAAAACACTTGTAATTACCATGCAAACATAACCCAAGCAAAAAAATATTTTTTAAAAAGCAGTTTTTAAGAAATTTTGAAAAATTTAAACCAAGTTTTTACTCAATTAAGATTATTTTGGTATGATTTTTACCCTATTTAAACTAAGTTATTGTCTTTAGAACAATGCTTTCACACTTGTGTGACTTGTTTGATACTTTGAAATAATTTTTTTCTCAAACACCACAAAAATATTGCAGAAATAAACATTTTCTTTCATTTTAAGAATTGGAATTTTGTGAAGGGTCTTTAAATGGACCCATTTTCTTTCTAGAAGAACCCCTCATAGACATCACTTTAAGTGCAAAATATCTAAATCGATATTTTGACCAATTTTGGGGTACTGAGTCTCCTTTAAACGAACCTGGAAAAAGTTGTAACCTTCCCCCGAACCCAATAAAATTTACCCTTATGTATTGCTCTATAGAGCTGGCAGGGGCTTCCCCAGAAACCGGGTTCATAGGTTTGGGCACTTTTTCCAGGTCCGCCTTTAAATAGTATTTCCAAGAGATATATTTGCTCTTACCTGGATGAGCTGAGATAGTTGGTTTACCATCAGGGTCCACTTTCTGCAAAACACAACAAAATGTTATGATTTAATTTAATTTTCAGTAAAATTTGTTTAAATTTTCAGAAATATCTAAATTCTCTAAATATTAAACACAAAATACAAATATATATGAAATAGAACTTTTTATGATGTTAATATTTTTACTTCCAGATTTCTGTTAAATAACTACACTTTTTAAATTAACCATACATAGTTTAATAAACTAAGCATATGTATTAGGTTTTTACACCTTAATTTAGTAAGTTATTGAGCAAGAATATATCAAGTTATTGAGTGGAAATTTAAAAACCAGAAAATGGAAAGGTAATGGAACTGAGAATTCATCTCCATACTTTAAAAGTAGGTTTGGAAATTAACCATGAATTTTCTCAATTTAAATAGTAAACTATACTACTCTATTCATTTAGAATTGGCGCTTGAGAAATAGTGCTTTCCCCCACGCTAGAAGCGTAACCATAGTTACTATCTTCGAGCAGCCAATAGTAAGCCTTCTTCGTCACTTTGACGAAGATAGTTGCTATGGTTACTACCGATCAGTGGTGGGGGAAGGATACATTTTCAAGCGCCAGTTCAAAATGAACAGACTATAATATGAGTACATTTTCATCACATAGCAAAATCTTAAGCTTTAGTTAAATTGATATTTAATGAGCTAACCCCCATAAACTGCTGAAGCAGGACCTTTTGGAATTGCTTCGCAATTCCCACAGATTCCAACTCGCTGAACTTAATACACTTTATAAAACAATTAAACAATATATAGAAAAAACGTCAACCAACTTTCCAAAAATACATCACCAAATCCCCTCCTTGAATAAATCTCTCTTAAAAGTTTAAATACATATTAACTCGAACTTACCAAAAATTTAAACTAAATGTTTTTAAAAATATTCATCTTAATTATTTTTAATCTATGATTATAAAAAAAACTTATTCTAATTGTTTATCAATATTCGAATAAAACAAAAACCATTATTTAGTAACTCATTAGTATAATATGCCTAGTGTTTGTTTATCATTCATATTTTTGTTTAAACCCAGACTTGTTAAACAATACCATTTAAGCAATTGAAAATAATAAGAGACAAAACATCACTCTATGTTTACAATTAAAATTTCGATAAAATAAGACTAAAAATTATAAATAGTATTGGATAAAAAGTGTGAAATTTTAGTATGAAATGGCGTACATGTAAGTTTTTAGAACATGTTTTTATTAGTCTGTGAGTGATATTTCATCAAAAAAAGTACTTTTTTAAATGGTGAAAAAATATGTTTCATCTTAAAATATAGCGTCAATCGGTCGTTGTGATTGAATGCATAATAATTTGATTGACAGTACTTGCTTTGTAACTGCGACCTTATCCGTTATCTAAAAAAATGGAAATATTTTAAAATTGAGAATTTTTTTGAAAAATCGAAGGGCCTACTCGGAAATCCGGAAAGAATCCGGACATTTTGATACCATATATGTGTCATTTGGTTCAGTAATTAAAAAGCCTTTCTCTGGAAACCTTTCACTAAAAACTTTTTTTAGAATAGAGAGAAACTTAAAAATTTTCAGTTTTTCAATCCATTTTTTTGGGAAAAAATGCTTAATATAGGGGTGCCCAACCTTTTTTGGAGGAGGGCCACTCAGGGTATTTGATGAGGTGTGGAGGGCCAGAAAGTAAATTACAGTTGAAAAGCAAAAGCGCTAACTGATGCTTAATAACAACAATACATTTTATAACTTTTCATTTACAGTATTTTTGCAACTTGGCATTTTTAACGAATTTTTTTCAGCAAAAAACCCCAGAAAACAAAGTAATCACTAGCGGATCCAGGGGGAGGCTAAGGGGCTGAAGCCCCCCAAATGAAAAATTTTACTCTATATTAATATGATATTTTATGCACCAAAATGAGTTAAAACCCTGTTATTTTAAGTTCAAATTTAAAAAAAAAATATGGGGAGGCCCTCCAGACCCCCTTGGCACTTGTAACTCTGTTATTACAACTATTTTTTACTAAGTTTGTCAAAACGCAAAAAATCTATACACAAAATTTGGATGAAGCGTACCAAAACAAGTTGAAAAAGTGGGGTTTTTGACTTAAATTTCCAAAAATTTTATGGAGGAGATCCCCCTGACCCCTTTTGGTAGTTGGAGCAGGATAATTCACTATCTTTTTCGTAATAACATTAACAAGATTCAATTGGGTTATGAAAATTCTTAGCCTCCCAAAACCAAATCCTGGATCCGCCACTGAAAGTAATAAAAGGTGTTGCTCTAATTTCGTTCGCGGGCCGGATTCAGAGGGCTCGGGGGCCAGATTTGGCCCGCAGGCCGGAGGTTGGGCAGCCCTAGCTTAATATATGGTTGAAACTTCATTTTTAAGTATTGTATAAGAATATCATCTAAAACATTTTTAATTGATATCGGTAAAATAATTCTGTAAAAAGTATTTGAAATTAACATTTCAATTGTTCCGGAAAGAAATATACCCTTCGGAAAAAAACCTGAAAAAAAACCCGGTTTTTTCCCAAAGTTTCCGGCCATTCCCATCTCTAAAAGGATAAAAAAAATTCAGTAATCCCATTTATCACTACCCTACCCTAAATAATAATTGACTCCCACTAAGTTCCTAGACACTGTTTTTTTGGTACACACTTTTTGAAGAAGTCAGTTCTTCAGTATAATGAAAATTAAATAGGATTTTCACTTACTAGACAACTAGAATGAAGGAATTTTACTCCTTTTTAAGAAGTTTTCCCACATTACACCTTTTTTTTAAATTCTGGTAAGTAAACAATCATGACATTATATGACGGCTGACACAAGTGTATTTGTATATAAAAAATTGGGTTTAATTTCGTTAACATTCTGCTAAATACCGCCAATCTTTTTTAAACGACATATATTCAAATATCATTTTTTCTGGAAACAGCTTTATAAAGAGTCTTCCGGTTGCCATGTGTAACCCAGCTCCCACAGCACCATGATTTTAAGTGTTGGCAGTATAGTGAGAATCTAATAGAACTATTTGATATCTAATAATAATTGGTACTTAAATGTATTATTATGTATTATCAATCATTTAGTAGCCAACTAGTTCAGTGGTACATCAATAGAAAAGTCAATGGGATTTGATGGTTTTTGAATAAGCGTCATGGTTGACGGTATGATACGCAAGAACTTTATAATCTAATTATTATTTTAGGATCTAATAATAATAATAATTAGATTTCTATGGTTGTCATTGTCAGTCATCATTTGAGCTGTGGATAAATATGGCAGCTGGAGGACTTTTTCTAAAGATGTAGCATTTTTCAGATTTTTAATGATTTGATTTAACAGTTATTAAAAATTTTAAAGTACAGCTTTAGAACAGGTCCACTTTTGGAGTGGTCACCAAGTTGGCGGTATTTCAAGGCCAATCAGCTGTGAAATCATAGGTATACATGGTGACCGGGTTTTCAGCCCAAAGACCTGGAAAAAGTGCTCGAACCTACGAACCTGGTTTAGGGGAAGCCCTTGCAGCTCCATAGGAGCTGGGTTTGGGCAAATTTTATTAGGTTCAGGAAAGGTTACAACTTTTTCCAGGTCCTTCAGTCGGCCCCAAGGTCGCCAAAAGTGGACTTTTTCAAAAGCTGTTCCCATTTTAATCTATGAGTTTGAAATTATAAAGCAATATTTCTACTTTTTGGTGTCCAAATGTGGTCTATATTTGATAACGCTCAACTAAGCTCTAGATTCTAGAACACTTTTGTCAGATTTATAGATCTTTGAAATCTCTTTAAACATGTTTAAAATCAGATGAATTCCATTTTAACGTTCCTGCTAAATACATCCATTCTGTTTTGAACACCAAAAAGTAGTAGGGGAGAACGGGGATGAACGGGACAGCTCAATATTTTATACCTTAACTTCACTTTAAATTTTTGTTATTTCAGTCATAAGATAGTAGTACCTAGCCTATTCAAAAAATTGTGTTCATTGACATCAGCTTCCATTTTTGTATAAATAGGACAACTAAATGTGTTTTCCCATACCAAAAGTAACTTTTATCGTTTTACTTCTATAATTATTTATTAAAAAATAATTTAACTAAAGCTTTAAATTTTACTGTGTTTTGAAAGAGTACTTATATTAGTATAGTTTCCAATTTAAATGAAGAAAATCCATGGATTTTTTCCTAGTCTAATTTTAGTTTTTCAAAAATAAGTGGGTACGGGGATGAATGGGACAAGAGTTGCGGGGATGAATGGGACAGTTCCATCATCACTTCATTTCCTGTTTCCAAAACTTTCCATCAATAGCTTGCTATATTCAACTCATTTCAGTAATTTCTGATAAAGTTTACTAAAATAGTGTGCAAAAATTTATGTTTAAACTTGTGTTTTATGTTCCAAACTCATGTGTAAATATTCAAAGTCCTAATTAGCAAATAGTTGCAACTGTCATCTCAAATATGCTATGGTTAAACAATTATTCAAACAAGTTAGGTTTTTATGCTCTATTTTTATGAAAATTTCCTTCAAAATGGCAGGGAGAATGTTACTGCAGGAGAGGAATGGCTTTGGGGGTTAGGTCCAGGCATCAAAAATTATCTATTTGCACTCCTAAAAGTACAAACCCATAAAAAGCGAGTAGCATTAATAGAAATAACACCAGCTTCAACCACTGAGCTGAAAGAACAAAAGCATTTGCTTCAGTTTAAGTGTTAATTTTACTCGTCATAAAGTCGAATAAATGTAGGCTGTTTTTGCCCTTTAAATGCTTTTTTAATTTTTTTCTTTGAAAAAAAGAAGTGTGTTGTTCCTTTAAAAAGCTAAACGTTGTGCAATATTTAAAATAACTTTGTTATTTTATAAATTTTTAAACTTTTTTTGACTGTCCCATTCATCCCCACTCGGTGTCCCATCCATCCCCACCACGGGGATGAATGGGACAAAATACATGCGCTCATAAAAACTTTTCTTGGAGTTTAAATAATGGATAATTGATTGAATACACGCTTTTTTAATGTAACCAAGAGTTCAATTATTGGTTTTAAACTTGTTACAGGATTGAAATTTTTTTATTTTTTTCAATTTTAGCAAAAATGTGAAATTTGTCCCATTCATCCCCGTTCTCCCCTAATACAGTCGAGTCCGCTTAATGTGATCGCAATTGTCCGAGACTTAACTGATAACATTATCCGATCGATAACAATAAGCGATCTCATATCAAAAGCAGCAAATAGTGTAACTAGATTGTTTGCATAAAAATCAAAATCATGTAGGGGAAACTAGGGAGGTTTGACCCGCTTTTTGCTAAAATGGCTGTATTTTTATTTAAAGCATAATTAAAAGTCAAATTTTGTGTCAGTTGGTAGCTTAAACAGTTTTGCATCACTTTTAATTATTATTTTCAATTTAAATTTAGTACTACTTGCTCCATTGGATATTTTTGTAGACTGTCTCAACTGGGTCAAACCTCCCTACGCAAGGGAGGTTTGACCCACTACAGGGGAGGTTTGACCCATAGAATTTAGAAGTGCAAAAATTAAGCAGAATTAATTTTATTTCCTTACAATTGATGTTATAAGCATGTAAAGAAGTAAAAAACATTGATGAACAATGAGAAAAGAAATATCTATTGAAAAGAATGCTGAAATAAACAAATAAACTTAAATTCTATCAATACAGGTTCTGATAGTCGGAAATGTTAAAGTTAAATTTCATCTTTAAGGCAACTCTTTCAGTGCCGCCACTAATCATTGGATGAGGGACTTTGATCACATCATCTCTGCTAACTGTAGCAATATATACTTTCTCAGGATAAATAAAATTTGAGCTGAATGGATCCGATCGTCTAAGAAAGTTAACTGTTAAATCTTCTTCATTAACTTTTAAGACGAGTTAACTATTAAAGACGAGTTACACGACCGAGCGCAATGTGTCAAATAGTAATATTATGATGAAAACCAAACTAAACAAAGCGCGCAAATTTAATGAATTGGTTGGCGCCATACATCCGGTAAAGATAGGAGACTAGCAAAAATTTCAGACTTATAACCCCCAAAATAACGGAAAGGAGAACGAAAATGTATGAGGTGTGCAAAAAAGTACAGTTGCGACCGACGGAGGGTTAAATGTTGCAATACAAGACAATTTTCTACCATAAAATAAAATTAATAGGGAGATTTGACCCGGGTCACACCTCCCCAGAATGATGTGGGTCAAACCTCCCCTACTAGTAACTTTTTAAAAATAATTTTTCAAAAATCAATTTCAAAACAAAAGTAATAAATAAGAACACTGTCTATGAGAATATAAACTAAAAAATATTAACAAACAACTTAATTCTTTGTATGTTAAAGACAAATAGTACAGGAGAGAAGAACTTGCAACAAAAAATTTTACTTTCTTGACTGAAAAAGTGATCACACAAGAATGCCTCTTAAATATGCAAGAAAATGGCAAACCAATAAGAACTACTTCTGTTTTCACTCAAAACCAAGCTGCTATCTAGTGGTTATCAGTTAAAACCATGTGTATTAATGAAAAACATAGGGTGGGTCAAACCTCCCCTATGGTCAAACCTCCCTAGTTTCCCCTAATCGTAATAAATGTATTCAAAACACTATTTTTAAACTAGGTAAAATTTTAATGGAAAATACAAGAGTAGTTCAATTAATAAAAGTAAAATAATCGCTTACTTTGTATTTTTATTTGTATAGAAAGGTCTCTTTTTCCCACTCCATTATATCCTTCCACTCCAATAAACCACTTATTTATTAAACACAAGGTAAAATTTAAATCTCTTATCAGACATCTGCAAAGCGTCGATCTTGGGGGTTTCTTTAACCAAAGCATGGATTCGGACCCCCCCATAACTGTTTTCCGTTTTCTTTCAATACAATATGCGGAATGTTTTCTTTATCTTACTCGTACTGAGTTTCAGAAAAAAGAAGAACCAGATGCTCTCATGGGGCAGATGTTTACTTGTAAAACTTGACCTTCAAAATGAAACTCGAACTCAAAAGCGGTCGTTTTAAAGGGAATATGGACAAATTTTGATAATATTAAGCGGAGTCATGATTCATAGTTGATCACATTAAACGATGTATTTTACATTAAATTAAATAGGAATGATCGGGACCTGTTGATTTCGATAACATTATCCGATTGATAACATTAACCGTGATCACATTAAACGGATTCGACTGTATTGCTAAATACTATCAATAAATGTTCAGTTTATCAATAAAATTTGTTGACACTTGAATACATGGCGTTCAAAAAAGCATGGAGGTATTTAGCCGGAACGTTAACGAAATTGAACCATAAACCTTTAAAACTTGTTAAGTTGTAAAAAATAGCTTTCTTTTAAAAGTTTTTTTGTAAATTTATTTGACAATTAAAACGCTTATATCTAAGAAATACTTTTACTCAAATATGATTAAGAAATACTTAATTACACGATACACGTTGTTACAAAAATAATTTATAATACTTACATCAAATGTGTAAACCCTCTCTCCCTTTTCATTCAGGTAATACATCAACAGCATTTTATATTTTCTTTGAGTTACGACAAGTTGAAAGATATTTAAAAAAATATAGATGGTCAAATTCAGCTGAAGGTACTAACACGTTTTCTGCAGTTTTATTTTGGTCTCCCGAATTATTTACATTTGTAAAAATACCAATTCACTTCAGTTTATCATCCTCGACTTACAATCACAGAGGTCAACAGAGGTCTTTGCAAGTGTACAAATTATGTACATTAAATGTACAAATTATGAATTTCGAAGTATGGTTTCATAAATAATAGTAATATAATAATCAATAGTAAATATAAATTTGGTGTTTAGTATTTTTTTTCTGAACAGTAGTAAATATTCAAATGTAAGTTACAGCAAATTGCTTTCTAAACTCTGTGTTCTGCCTGCTTTGTTGTTTATTTTTATTTTTCATCTTATGTGTGGAGTTGAGCTAGGGCTATTTTACTTTTTCTATGCTCAAGTCGATAAATCTTTCAACAGGTATCAACTTGATTTTATACTTGATCATAATTTAAACTCTAAAACACTTCGGCACAGCTGGGATATACGTCGACCAGCCGCCATGTTTACTCACAGCTCAAATTAGATCTATATTGTTGTGTGTCATCATTAATTCTACTGGCAAGCAAATGATTTTTGTTACATTGCATTATTCACATGTTATTCTAATTCTACCAACTACTACCAAGATTTTTGTTTGGAAATTTGACCCTAAAAAACTGGGTTTTAACTTGCTTTGGTATGTCTAGTCTGAAGGGGACAGGGAACCCTCGTCCCCCCTTATATACTCGCCTGAAAAATACGTTGTAAGCAATAAAAATCGGAACAGGAAGGGTTTCTCGGCAGGCAAAATTCAAATTAAGATTATTCGGGTGATATTGCTGAGGTCTTGCTGGTGAAAGCTCAAACGCTTCGCCTGAAAGTATGTCAGGCATCTTCAGTGAAAACGTGGCACAGCTTTAGAATAAGTCCGCTTTTGGCGACCGTTTTCAGCCGGCGCCGGCCGCCATGTTTACCCAGGCTTAAAGCTCAACTAAAATACTAAAAACACTAAGTATGATTTTGGCGAAGCACATTAAGAGCAAGCAAAAGAGTGCGAATTAAATCAAATAGTATCTTTAACATGAATAAATTGAAAATTAGGTACATACGTAATAAGTCGTTGACTATACCGCTAAATTTAAAAACATCACCAAAGAGAACACTAGACGTGTTGCCAACATCGGAATACCAAATTTACTTTATTGATTAAACAATCAAATTCAAAATTAAACTTAACAAAGCCACAGAGAAATGCTATAATTATATATTATAATATTATTTGGTTGGACTTAACTCTTTTAGGCATTAAAATTTAAATAAAAATATAGTTTCTATTTATATCTTATTTTCTATTCATCCCGTTTTCAAGTTTTATATTTATTCATTTTAAATAAAACAAAAAACATCGCTTTAGTTGCTTTGTTTTTGGGAAACTTGATCTGGCAATAACTTAAAACTCTTCATAAAGTCATAAACAAATACTATCTTGAAATACCGCCAACTTGGCGACAACAAAAAAGCAGACTTATTCTAAGGCTGTGCCAAAAACGTTTTCACATGTAAATGTTAAGATCGTCCCAATGTGGTGGAACCTTCGGCTTAAAAATAAATCAGTTTTTATATTTGCCTATTTATAAGCTTTTGGACTGAATAAGCTTTAAAACTAGACAAGCCAGCTGACAACTTGAGCACCTCAATCATTCTTTTTGCGCTACTGGAGAAAACCAGGTCACTTAAAAGTTCCCTCAAGCCCCTTCAAATGCATTGATGTATTGTAAAAATGTCGATGTTGTAGAACATTTTTTTTGTAAAACCTTTTTCTTTACATTACCCTATTATCTTAAAAAGTGTTTGGTTACTAAAGGAATCCAAGAGGGGGTCACTAGGGTGGTCCACATTCCTATGGGAAAAAATAAACTTCGTCCTAGACACAACGTCGCCCCCTCATTTTTTTACATCTACCTATAGTATTATTCTGGCAAAGTTTCAACTTCCTACTTCAGTTTTAGGAGGGTGCTCAATGGCCCTAAACAACTGCACTTTTTAGTTTTTTTTTCCAAATTTTAGCTAAATTGGCTAAAAAATAAGTAAAAGATAAATTATTTTGACACCTACTTTATTTATACACTTAATGTATGATAATAAATTGAAAATAAAATAGTTAAAAGCATAATTTTTTTAAGTATGAATGATTAGAAACAATATTGACGAGTTAGTTTTTTGTTGACTTGGAAGCAACAATAGCAGGGCTGTTAAAGGGAATAATTGTTCAGATTGTGCAAGAGGCACCAAAATTGGTGAAAATATAGTTTAAAACATGCTGAATCCAAAATCGACCAGAAGCACTCTGGCGGAAGTGCCGTTTGGGACTTCCGGTCAAAAACAAAATGGCCGCCCGCGGGCCTATTTTCGGTTCATTAATTAATAGAAAGACAGTTTTGGGGGTCAAATATTATGCTCTAAGGGTCAAAAAACATGATTCTGGTTACAAAATATGCAATTTGTTTTAAAAAGTAAAAAAAAATTCAATAAAAGCTCAAAACAGTACTATAGTCATATAACAAGCAGTTGCTTCAAAAAAAATTTTTTTAAGTTATTTTCTTCGACGGTTTTATATGTTTTTTGAGGTGCTGATTCCGAATATCTAGTTCACTTTCACGTGGAAGGTCGGCTTCATATCAAAAAACGCAAAAATATGTGAAAAAATTACAAAATTTTCACTTTATCTTCGGATTTTTTCGTATATTTAAAAAAATATTAGTTTCTCAAAAATTACTTGAATTACAAAGTTAAAGTAAACAAAATTTCCTACAAAATGCACTGCTCAACTTTTATTTTTCAAAGAATAGTTTTGCTGTTATAACGCACTGAAAAACAGGATTTTAACACAGATGATTTTAACGCATTTTTGCGGATCCAGAGAAAAATTTTGATAAATAAAAAAATTAAACTAAATACAATATAATAAGACATATTGACGATTAGAAACATCAGGCTTTGCGAAAAAAAATTGTTTTTTAAGCACGGGATGTCTAAAAGCAAATCCATAAAATTTTTAAAATGTCAAAAAGAAGGGTCATTGAGCACCCCCTAAAAATAGGAGTAGAAAGCTATAATTAAAGGAGGATGATACTATTGGTAAATGTAAAAAAATTAGGGGGCGACGTTTGGGCTGGCTTGAAAAAAGTTTTTTTGGACCACCCTAGGGGTCACCCCCTGAAAGTTTTTGGAAGTTTGTCCCCTAAAAACAGTATTTTAAAACGTTTTTATCCACCTTTACTTCCTTTCTCGGGGGGCGGTTGCCCCCTTCGCCCCCCCTTTAATCCGTCCTTGACCCTTGACTCCCAGGGCCGCCCATAGGGGGCAGCAACCCCGACAAATGTCGGAGGGCCCGGAGCTTTAAGGGGCCCGGGCCCACGAGTTCCACTTTGTTTTTTTAGTCAAAGTCTGTACTAGATGTTTTTTTTATTTTCCAAATAAAAATTGAACTCGCTGAATTCATATCATTTAGCACAGGGGTTCTCAAACTTTTAAACATCGCGACCCACTCTTGAGAAACAAAATATAACGCGACCCACCGGCTTCAGTTAATTATAATTAACTGAACTGAGATAATTATCTCATGCCCCCCCACAGAATTTTAACTTCTCTGACTGGGGGGTGTTCACCAACTATTTAGTTACAACAATAAATTATATGAACGTATTAGAAGAGATATTAACTTTTTAGAAAATTAAAAATAAATATTTGAATTTAATTTCAGCGTAGGAAATAGTTTAATTGTGGGCAAACAATGATATCCCCATTCCCCACAATAAAAAGGGGGTCTGGGGGTCCTCTCCCAGAGAAAATTGTAAAATTTGACCCTTAAAACATGGTTTTAATTTGTTTTTTAGCAATATGGGATAAATTTGAAGTTGCATCATTTCCTAAGAAAATTCTTAAAATTTCAGGCATGAGATTCTTCCGAATTTTTTCGGAAATTCCGAATTTTCCGATTTTTTTGGGAATTTTCAGACTTTTTCCGAATTTTCCGATTTTTTTGAGAATTTTCAGACTTTTTCCGAAATTTTCAGACTTTTTTTTACTTTTTGAAAATAAAGCGTTTCTAAATGTTAATTTTTTTATATCCTCAAAAAATGTTTGAAAGAAAAATTCAAGTAACGTAAAAACTAGAACTCTACCTCCCCTTATCAGCGCCCGTTCCCCATCGTTCCGGACAGCGCGTATCGTTCTTCGGTTGACCTTGCCCAGTTGCTTTCATTCTTTCTGTAGGCGCGTAATTTTTTAATTGTTACATTAAGATGGAATATTAGTTAAGAACCTGATTAGTTAGAGAAAAAATTAATGGCGTGTTCGTTCAAGAATCCATAAGAAAAATCAGTAAACCCGGATTTGCCTACTGCATTATATGATCTTAAGATAATCTTCATATTTTATTTTATTTTTTCCTTCTCACTAGATATCGCCGTTATAGTCAAATAATTTGAAAGAGAACATCTTGGCCTTCATCACCATGTAATATTTTTAATATCTCAGGGTTTTTTTAGGAATATAGCAAGATTTATGCATAATGCATCAACAGCTTTAATTAATGTGAATGAGAAGTGATCTTTTTTTCCCTAGCTGATATAAACTTTAGCATGTGTCAGCTGGTTTCAGCACCTTTTTTTCTTTTATTGGAACTCAAGGAGAGTTGGAGTGTTTATTATGACAGTTATTACTATTTATTTCTTCAAGATTTCGCTTGCATTCGGACTGAATTATTTATTGCTAAAACAGAAAACATGTATGTGTTTAAGTGTCTAGTTGAAATGGAGATGGAAATAGATATTTTTTTAAATATATATTCAGAATTTAAGATGCTTAAACGATTTCTGTGCGGTAAAAGTAGCTGCGCGCTTTGCGGGTCTTAAGTGAAAGAAGATATAAATAGGTTTTGTTCTAAATAATTTTATTTAACTTCATGAATAAGTTACTTGTGATAAATATCTCCTCATTTTACGACATTTTCCTCAGTTTTATGCATCTTGGGTATATGGAATTGTTAATTTTTAAGCATTATTTGTTTTTAAAAATTTTCAAAGAAAATAGTGGGATAGCAGTACAATTTTTTCAGCATTTACTTGGAATGTGTTATGCTGATCATATGGTAAAAATTAGGTATTTTAGACCACAATTTTAATTTCTACGATTTTTTACTGATGTTCATCATCTTAGACGCAAGTAGGTGCCAAGTATTACGATTTGACCGTAATATTTACGGATTCGATAGAAAATTACGGTGTTACGGACATCGATTAAAAATTACGGATTAAATGAAGTCTCGAAAATTTCTGCGCTTTAAAAATGTATTTGCTTCCCTTTTCTCCATGCAAAGTACGATTTTTCATGGTTTCGTCAACTCGTAGCCTGTATGACAACCTGGGGAAACTATAATATCGTTTCCATCAATGTTGAGTGGAATTTGGGCCTGCTATTGGTCTATGGTTTTGTTTGAGGGAGGTGTTGAACCTTTCTTCCAGGCATGAGTTTCTTCCGCGGAAAATCGAGACGTCCCGCTTTTTCATTGTTTCGCGGCCCGCGAACTAATTGTAATTCAGATTTTACTTTTCCGGATTATTTTCAAGAAAAATCACGAGTTTTCGCGGAAAATCGTGAAAGTTTCGTTTTTGTTTAATTCGCGGAGTGTCTGCTTCTTCTCGCGTTGTTATTGCGATGTAGAAAAAACAACTTGACCGTGGTTCGAAGCCAACAAGTCCGGTGTTACTAAATCGTACAACAGCTCTGGTTACGGAAAGCTTTTTTTGAAACTTGGCCGAAGTGCACCCCGGCCCGTGGGAGCAGCTCGATAGGGGCCGCCCGTCACGAAAGGAATAAAGAGAGGCAAAGCCCTCACTTAAAAAATTTTGATGGTGTTCCAAAATAAGCTAAAACCTTGATTTTTAGGATCAAATTTTCAAAATTTTTCTGGGGAGACCCCCAGACCCCCTTTTGGTACATGGAACTTTATTATACCCAATTTTTCGTATTATTGTCATTTATATGCCCAAAATCAAACTAAAAATTTATTTAAAAGATACATTGAACCCATAAAACTAAAAGGAGGGTTTTTTTTCACAAAATTTCGTTCCCGCAGTTTTTCCGAATTTTTGCTTTTTTGTCAATCTCATCCCTTGCATTGCTCCCCCCGTTGTGGATGGGGAGAAACACTGAATATTTTTTCAAATGTTATTTGAATAACCGACTAGATTTGCATTACCGGCACATTAAAGTGGCACACATTTACGGATTTACTAAATTGCCTTTTCCGTTCGACACAAAACAGTGTAGTTTTTCCTAACAAAACTTTTAATTTTACTATATGATAATTTGATAAATTTCAAAAGTTCAAATAATAGTTTGATAATTAAAAAGTCAATAACACGTTTGTAAAAATTATAAAAAGATACTTCATATTCAGAAGAATTAAAAATCTTCTCGTGACTCACCAAAACTGACCCACCAGTGGGTCGCGACCCATAGTTTGAGAAACTCTGATTTAGCATATTCAGTTCCCGAAACGGACAGGCCCGTCAAGTCTCTTTTTCAGAAGTTTCATCTCCAATCAAATTCTGAAACATGAGATAACAACCCCTTCCCAACGTGACCACTTCCCGCACACTGGATAAAGCTACCAATAATTCTTGCTCTGGCATTTTATGCACCAAAATGAGTTAAAACCCTGTTATTTTAAGGTGAAATTTTGAAAAATTTTCTGGGGGAGAACCCCCAGACCCCCTTGGTACTTGTAACTCTATTATTACAACCTTATTTTATATTAAGTTCGTCAAAACGCAGAAATTCTACCATAAAACCTATATCCGAAATTCGGATGAGGCGTATCAAAACGAATTGAAAAAGATGGTTTTTTTACTTAAATTTCCAAAAAATTTTGGGGGGAGGACCCCCAGTCCCCCCCTTTTAGTAGTTGGAGCAGGATAACTCCACTACCCTTTCCATATTAAAATCAAAAAGAAGATTCAATTGGACTTTGGAAATTCTTAGCCCTCCCCCAAATCCTGGATCCGCCCCTTCAGGCAGAATTTAATGAAATTCGGTTTACAGGGGTTTTCGAGGGTGTTCTCTCTGAATCTGTAATAATAAATGAAGTTTTCAGTAGAATAAAGTAGTTATAAATGCTACTCCTTCGCCGGCAAACATTGTCCTCTAGCGGACTTGGGTTCCTATGAAAATCTTGTTGGCCATGGCATGACAGACATGCATGCTAATTTTCTACTCGACCTTTTGAGATACCCTGTATATTTTACTTAAGGGATACTTTATGAAATGTAAATTCCTTATTATACTTCAAAAACTTAAAAAGTTAGGGGGCCCGTGAAAAAATTTTGTCTGGGGGCCCGGTAGAGTTATGGGCGGCCCTGTTGACTCCCACCCCCAAAAATTTTATCATGAATGAAAAGGAGCCAGATTACTTTGCGGCCCGCCACTTTACTTTTGATTTCAATTGCAGCCCTCTATAGTACGTACTTAGAAGTTGGATATCCCTGCTACAGAACATTGAAGAACATTTACTTGGTTCAAATCTACATTCTACAATATGAGGCTTCCTAGAAAAAAATTATTTAACTTTAAAAAAAGATTAAGTGAATGATGTCTCCTCGACCCTTTCTCCTGGGTTCCATATGTGTTTAAAATTATGTGCACAAGCTATCTACCCTTGTTTGTAGTTAATTATATATTTCTTTCTCTTTATTAATTTATTTAATCTGAATCAATTCATCCATTTTTTTTCAGATTTTTCCTGAAAATGTCAGTTGTAATAGAAACTACTCTTGGGGACATAACTGTGGATCTCTACCTTAAAGAAAGACCTAATGCTTGTTTAAATTTCCTTAAATTATGCAGAGTAAAGTATTACAACTTGTGTATTTTCCACAAAGTTGAACGAAACTTTATTGCCCAGACTGGCGACCCCACTTCTACTGGAAGAGGAGGTGAATCGATCTTTTGTCGCTTATATGGAGAACAAGCCAAATACTTTGATGCTGAATTGAAACCGCGGCTCAAGCATGAAAAACTTGGCACACTCTCCATGGTCACCAATAGCAATAACATGAATGGATCCCAGTTTTTCATAACCCTTGGAGAGAATATTACGTATCTAGATGAAGTGCATACAGTGTTTGGTGAAGTTGTTGAAGGTTTCGATGTTCTTCTTAAGATCAATGAAGCAATCTGTGATCCAGATAACCGCCCATACCAAGACATTAGAATAACCCATACAGTTATTCTTCATGACCCTTATGATGATCCAGCTGGCTTGGAGATTCCTGATGCATCCCCAATACCAACACGTGAGCAACTTGAATCTAATTATATTGGAGCTGATGAAGATATTGATGATACTAAGGGTAAAACTGCTGAAGAAGTTGAGGAAAAAATCAAAGAGAGTGAGGCGAAGGCCAGAGCAACTATACTTGAAATGGTTGGAGATTTACCAGAAGCTGACGTCAAACCACCCGAAAATGTTTTGTTTGTGTGCAAATTAAACCCAGTGACTACCTCAGAAGATCTCGAAATTATATTCTCTCGGTTCGGGCAAATAGTGAGTTGTGAAGTTATAAAAGACAAAAAGACAGGGGAATCCTTGCAGTATGCTTTCATTGAGTTTGAAAAAGAAGAAGACTGTGAAAATGCCTATTTCAAAATGGACAATGTTTTGATTGATGATCGAAGGATTCATGTTGACTTCAGTCAGTCTGTATCGAAGCTTAACAATAACTCTGAAAATAGCTATTCGCAACAGACAACTGGTAGATTTAAAAATTTCCTTATTAAAGACAAGCAAAAGAAATCAGATGGATATGAAATGATTTTTGACATGGAGGAAAAATCATCGAGCCATCGTTACCCAGATAAACATCGAAGATATTCTTCACCCAAGCGCAAGCAGTCAAGTCCTGACTATCGTAGTAGTAAAACAAAATCAGATGGGTATGCAACAAAACAAAAGGAGCAAAAATCAACAAGTAACCGTCATACCGATAAACATCAAAGATACTCTTCACCCAAGCGCAAGCATTCCAGTCCTGACCATCGTAGTAGTAAAAGGAAATCAGATAGGCATGAAATGACTTTTGATAAGGAACAAGAATCGACAAGTCATCGACATGCCGATAAACATAGAAGGTATTCTTCCCCGAAGCGCAAGCATTCGAGTCCAGACCATCATAGCAGTAAAAGGCATCACAAAAAATCCTCCAAAGACAAATATAGAGAAAAAGAAAGATATTATAAATCATAAGTATCTAAAGATTAGCCAGGTGGAAATATCTTTGTTGGCAATGTTTCATTATTTTCACATAAAAGTGTAACTAAGATTAATTATAAACACTGCTAGTAAAGATATTTTAATGGTTTTTTAATTGATTATTTTTTTCCTATTTGGAATAAAACTCAACATTTGCACCTTGATAATCCTGCAGTACATATAAATATTTTTAACCATAGAAAGAAATTTACTTGCTAAATTATTTCAATAGGAGAAGTAAATGAGGAAGTTTCATATTTTTTTTTTAATTTTTAAATCGATCCTACCTTACGAGAAAACTCTAAAACCGAGATAGTTTTTAATTCTGATCATTATTTATTTTTTTACTGCGGCTTAAAGTTTGCGCTCTAGAAAAGGCGGGAAAAACAGCGATTTCAGATTCGTGATGTCACTCGGCATGTCAAAACGACTACAACTCCCATCTCCTCCTAAACTATGCAGCCGGCGTTGACAAAACTCGGTACATAGACGTATCTCGAGGCGAGGACGATCATTACTAAGTTTTCCAAGTTCGAAAATCGAATATTTACAAGTAATAAACGATTTTATGGCTAAAAACACTTATTTCTCCATTTCTCTACTAGAGTGGATCTGCTTGACTCGCTATTTTAAATATGAAAACCTCAGGATTAAATATTTTTAATAAGAAAAGCTCTATAATTGCCAATTTAAAAGTTAAATCAGCTATGAAAACACCAAAATAAAATCAAATAATTGATTTTAAAACATTACATTCTTATATTTTAAGATTTTCCGCCTTAAAATTCAAATATTTATGGAAAATGTATTATTAAATATTTTTTATTAAGTGGGACTAATCCCCATCTGGTCTAATGAAACTAGACCAGATCCATGAGGTCATAAATATCTTTTATTTTAATAATGAATAAACATCAACAATGTCTTTTGTTTAGTGTCGAGTGACGTCAAATTTGATTTTTGAGCGTTTGCGATTGCATCATTTGTTTACGACTTTTTTCAACTTTTATTTCTTCTATATCTCAGTAAATAAATTTTTGAGGAAAATTTGGATTGCAGATTTGTATTTTTCACATCTTATATTGTATTAATATACCCCAAAATCGAAATTTTAAAAAATATGAAACTTCCTCATTACTGGCTTATTAAGTAAGTGTACCAGTTTCACAACACCTAAATATGTTTTGTTTAAAATGGAATGAATTTGTTTATCTAAGAGCAAAATCCACCAATGGTTCTTAGTAAAAAAATTGTCAATTAAAATCCTAATATACAGTGTTTTGAAATACGTTTCATGGCTTTTATTTGGGAACATCTCCTTGGATCGTGGAAAAAAGGTGTACCCCACACCCTAGGTAAGTAAGTGACCATGCTGAATCCATTGCGACAGCATCCCTAGTGGCAAAATAAGGAAGTTAAAAAATTAATTAAGAAACTAAAGGAGAAAGAACAAAACTTCAGTGATAAAATTGTTGCCAACATAAAAAAAACAAAAAAGTTTTATGAAAATATCTTAAATATTCAAGAAGATGTAAGCATGTGAAAACAGTACTTTTTCAGCCCTCAAAAAAGAAAAAGTTCACAAATTTGCAATTAATTTTTATCTTTGATTTTATGATTAAAATTTTAATTTATTAAACTAAAAAACTTGGAAATTGTTGAATTTTTTCTCTTTTGAGGCCTGAAAAAGTGCTATTTTCACATGCTAATATCTCCCGGAATATTTAGGATACTTTCAAGAAACTTTTTATGTGTTTTTTATGATATTGCCAACAATTTTTCTGCTTGAAGTTTTGTTCTTTAGTTTTTTAATGAATTTTTAAATTTTCTTATTTTGTCACTAGAGGTACTGTAAGTAATGGATTCAGCATGGTTACTTAGGTTGGTTGATGTTTTATGGCACATGATCCATATCAGGACATAATACGCCAGACAAGATGCTTACTTAGGGGTATACCTACTCAGGGGTGCAGAAAATGTTTCAGGGCCCAAAATTTCCCCAGAACACAATTTGCTTTCTCCAAAATTTCCCCCAAAATGAGAGTTATTAAAAAAGTAGTTTTTTCAATTATTTAACTTTTTCAAATTCAATAGTTTTCACATAATCCATAAATTTAAATTATCTTTATACTCTCATTTTTAGTATTTCTTACCCACTTATAATCTTAGCTCAAAAGATCCTTTTCTTAAAATATGAAAAATTGTCTATTCTTCTCAAATTTAAGCTACCTGTAAATTTCTCCTTAATTAACTCAAATTTTTAGTAAAGAAAATCGATTATTAAACAAGAACGTAATTTGAAGTGAAAATTACCCATCCTGCCACGAATATGTTATTTTTCCTGCATACCAATCGAAAAGCAAGGAAATGCCAAATTTCAGGTATTCGCCAAGAAAACTAAGATTTTTAGCGCAGATCCATAGTTTTTCCCACTCTACATCTGTAACTCTGCAGTTTTCACTTGATTTCCGTTGAAATTGGAGGTTGTGATGCAGTCACTACCCAAAATATCTGTTTGTCAGCTAATGATGATTGAATTTTTTTAGTTTTTCTTTCTTTCTTGGGCAAAAATTTCCCCAGAGCTGCTTGAATTTCCCCCGAACCTCGTTCGGGCGTTCGGACATATTCTGCACCCCTGCACCTACTTCCATAACCCTAGGAGATGCTTGTTCCTAGTGAAACAGATGGTTGAAACACCCTGTATATCTTAACCCTTACCAACTTCTGTTCTAAGTACTTTTATGATTGATTTAAAACCCAATTTCATGGGTTTAGATAATTGTTATTCTCACGGCATCCCGTCATAACCATATTCATTTGATGTATAATCAAAATCATGCATGACTAGATATAAAATACATTTTAATTCACTTTTGCTTTTTACTTTTCCCCGTCCTTCTGCACAGCATTTACCTAAGGGTGATTTTTGTTTTCCTGCTTGAGGCCAAGGAATCTTCAATTTGAAAAGGTTCAATATAAAATAATTCACACACTGGGCAGATTTCTTTATTTAACAAAAGGTATGTTTTATATGCTGAAAAAGGGAACAAATGCAAATCAATATCATTAGACTGGATAAAATCATGCCTTATGGTTGTAATGAGGTTTGATCCAGATTCTTTATTTTAAATTAAATTTTGAAATATATTTAACCACACAGTAGCAGAGAGACAAAATACAGCTTTATATATAAGTAGTAATGTGGTCTAAGATATTGTAAAATTTCTTTTGCATTAACTATTTTTAAAAATCTGTTAAAATCCTTTCTTGAGTTCACTGCTGCACCATCAATCTCTCATATGGACCCACTTGGGGAACTCCAACTATACTCTATTCATTTAGAATTGGCAATTGAGAAATAGTGCTTTCCCCCACGCTAGAAGCGTAACCATAGTTACGCTCTTCGAGCAGCCAATAGTAAGCCTTCGTCACTTTGACGTGGATAGTTGCTATGGTTACCGATCGGTGGTGGGGGAAGGAAATATTTTCAAGCGCCAGTTCAAAATGAACATAGTATAAGTGGTTGCTTCGTCTTCTAAAACTTTTTCCATTGTTGCCAACAAATTACTATTTTATTAGTTTTTTAATTTTTATTAGTTTTGCATTTTATCAATAAATGATCATTCGAATCAACTTCATTAAAAATTTCACTAATTGGATCAGGGGCAATTCAGGGATTTTTTATTTAATTTTAGTTGCTAGTAAAGGTATTAAATTCAAAAGAGTTACTAGGGTGAATAAGTTTATTTTAAGGAAGTTAGTTATATAATATATTTGTCATGTTTGCTGAACAGGGTTTTTGGGAAAGAATAAATTAGTTTTGAGAAAATTTTAGAATGAATGAGAGTTATCATTAGAGTTTATGAAGTGTGCTTGCTTGCTTGAAGCTGCGTAGCAGTTATGGGGGTTTCTGAGTGGCAGTGGCTCCCTAGTGAGTGTACAAAATAACATTAAACAAGACTTTAGTCCAGGGGTCGGCAACTGGCGGACCGCGGTCCTCATCCGGACCTCGTGAGGTTATTTACTGGACCGCCAAAACGTTTTGAAAATCATTAGTATGTAATTTTACACTACAAAAATGAGTTAAACCCGCTTTTTAAGGGTGAAATTTCCAAAAATTTCCTGGGGGGAACCCCCAGACCCCAATTTTCCAAGTAAAAACTTCTAATAATATTAAATTTAACAACATAATGAAACAAAGATCGTACTCAAATTACATCTTTGTATAAATATATGTGTATGTTTGAAGAAAATAATTTAAAGTAGTAATGGTAACCTATATTTTCTCCGGACCTCAATGAAAATTTTCTAAACTATTTGGACCCCAAGTAAAATTACTTGCCGACCCTTGCTTTAGTCATTACCCCATTAACCAGATCTATAGTGGAATTTAACTGTACAAGTTGCAAATGAGGAATATTTTTTTTCTTAAGTACCATTTTCTGAGTGAAGCATAAAATATGAGAGATGTTAGTTTTCTAAATCCTAGAAGTTAAAATTTTTACCCTACCCTAAAAATTTAGGATGCAATTACTAAAGTATCCGAGCATATTACACAAGATTTAGAATATCAGTAATGCAAGTATGTATTTTGCATGTAATATGGTTTAATTTTACAATGGTAAAATGAAACATAACCCAATTTGAATGCATCTATTCCCAAAATTAAAAAAATTATAATATTTGTGTGAAATCATAACGAAACTAATGCAAATAGAAGTATAAAATTGTTTTATTTTGATCAAAAACACTAGACAAAAAATGATGAGAAAAATCCATCACAAAAAATAACAAAGGGTTTTGTTATATATATGGAATGTATAAGAAATAAGTAAACAATTCTTCGAAAAGAGAGTAACACTGAAATAAATTGTAAAAAATACTTTTAATAAAAAAACAAGTGTATATTGTATAAAAGATTCATGTCTATAATTAAACACATTTAAGTAAATTTGGTTAAGTAAAATTAAACTGCTAAGGAATACTTTAGCAACCTCACTACATCGGGAAAAGCATACCTTATTTGAAAAGAAAAGCTAAAATACAATGTTGACAACAAAATCCATTTCATTTTCTAAATGCTCAAGAGACATTTTAACTTTATTCGTCATACACATCTCTGTTAAAATAAATAATATCTAAGAAAGCAATTTCATAAATACTACACTGTTTAAGATGAATCATAATGGAGAAATGAATTTTTCTGTCAACATTAAACTAAGTTTCTTATCAATCAAATTTTAAGTAAAGAAAATGCAATTTTTAGCCTAAATGAAAAATGACCTTAAAGCTCATCTTTAGCATCATCATCATCTCCTCCAGTTGAAGGAGCCTCCCCAGCATAAAGTTTAGAAATGATAGGTTGCACAATATCCTCCAACTCTTTTTTGTGGCGATTGAAATCTTCAGTATCTGCATCCTGATTAGACTCCAACCACTTGATCTTTTCATCAATAGCCTCCTCCATTTTATCCTTATCAGAAGAGCTCAATTTCGATCCAAGCTTTTCCTTATCTTTAAGCTGGTTCTTCAGAGAATAAGCATACGACTCCAGTTCATTGCGAGCGTCCACTCGCTCCTTAATTTTTTTATCGTCTTCGGCAAACTGCTCTGCATCCTTAATCATTCTTTCGATATCATCAGGGGTCAGGCGATTATGGTCGTTGGTAATTGTAATCTTTTCCTTGATTCCTGTTCCCTTGTCCTCTGCTGTTACTTTCAAGATGCCGTTGACATCAATCTCAAAAGTAACCTCGATTTGTGGAACTCCTCGTGGGGCTGGGGGAATGCCATTTAAGTCAAACTTTCCAAGCAGATGGTTGTCTTTAGTCATGGGTCTCTCGCCTTCAAACACCTGTAATTAGAAACTTCTGCTTAATATTATGCCAAATTCGGGTTTGACTTCAGGGGGGCACCAGAATTTTTAAAACATCTCAAGCAGCAGAAGCTGGGATGGTTTCGAAAATATTGAAGGATAATTTACTTCATTGGCCATAAGGCTATATATGAAAGCATTTAAGGGGCCATTCATTAATTACGTAAGGGTCCCGAGGGGGAGGGGGGGTTCTAAAAATCTCTACATACCCTTACTTGGGGGTGGGGGGGGGTCGAACCCAATCTTACGTAAGATTTTCCCAAGTATTAACTTGGAAAATCTTTTGTTTACATTAGTAAACAAATTCCAATTATTCTAATCAAGAGATTATAATATAATGGTAATATGTAGTTGACAGCAAGAATATTACTAATATGTTGAAAAATAAAAATCTTTGATTTACGTCAGTGGTTCCCAACTCAAATATGTCTGCGGACCACTTCAAATAAATTTGAACCTCGTACAGTCTATCTCTATACCCAACTTTATCTTAAAAGTTTAAACTTTTTATCAATGTTTTATTCCTCACAGAACTATTTTTTCAAATTTTCCTCGCAATTTTTGGATGAGTTAAAGAACTTTCTCACGGACCACCTGTTGGGAACCACTGATTTACGTCAAACTGAGAGTTTTAGTGCAACTGATCCTTTTCTAACATTTTATTATTTTGAAAAACGAAATGGAATCTTACGTAAGAATAGGGGGGGGGAGGGGGTTTGAAAAATCTTACGTACCCTTACATGGGGGTAGGGGGGTCGAAAATTGCCAAAATCATCCTTACGTAATTAATGAATGGCCCCTAAGAGAAATTTTCAAAAAAATCATCTTCCGATATCATTTTATCCAATACACTTTTATCCTTTTCAGAGGGCACATCCGCTACTCTGCAAGATTAATGTTCCGAAATACTTCAAACATCGGGTGACCAGACAACCTACTTTTTGCATGTCGGGCTCTTCTGACTAAGTTTTATCAAAAGAGAAACAAAAACATTTTTCAATTTTTTAGGGAGGGTTGTGGGTAATCTTTTAAAACTTCTTAATTGTTAGGCTGAACTATAATTATTTATTAATGTGCTCAGAATGGGAGGCGGTCACTTTCAAGAGTTTTTATAACTGAATTGTTTAAAATGTACCTGTATGGTAACTGTAGGCTGGTTATCAGCAGCAGTGGAAAATATCTGAGATTTTTTGGTAGGGATAACTGAGTTTCTTGGGATCAGTTTAGTCATAACACCTCCAACTGTTTCAATTCCCAGAGTTAAAGGATTGACATCAAGCAGAACAAGTTCACCTAAAAAGAAAAGACGATATCCACTGTTTTTAATTCAGACAAATCAACAATAGTTTTTCAGCATAAAATAGTTATATAACTAATAGTTCAACCCTATGGTTCCAAAAGTGTGCCATGAAGAGTAGCTAGGGATAGCACTCCTCGCACGCTACACCTCGCTCAAGTAGCAACAAGAGTTCAATTGTCTGCCATTTTGGGGATCATCCCAACTCAATCCAAATCCGCACGGAGGCACCAGGGTTGGTTGGTTGGTTGTTTTGGGTTTTATAGCGCAAGGTCCCTATATCGGACATTCCACGCCAAAGACAAGATCAATAGTTAAAAATATAAGAAGGCACCAGGGAAAAGGATGTCCCTACTTGAGCGAGTAGTGCTCACTCCATCCAAGGGATCAGCTAGGGATGCCAAAGGTGGTAAAGATAGTATGAAACGAAATTATCCTGAAAAGAAAAATGAAATATCTATTTTTTCAGTTAAAATTATCGGCTTATGAAGAGATTTCCAAAGGGTCCCAAAATGAGTTAAGGAACTTTTGAGTTCAAAATTTCTGATGATCAGGCTCCTATTCTTAATTGGGGGCTTAATTATGAACAAAACTTTGACATTAAATTCACCAAGATTAAAGCCCTACCTATAAGTTATCTAAAACTCCATGCATAAAGTACTCATAAGTGGCTACCTTAGAAATTTCGTTACGAGCCTGTATGCAGCGTTTAAAAAAATTATGTAGATTCTGCTCCATCCTGATCAAACAAATTTTTCAAAATCCATTCTTTCTTAGAAGTGGTCTTGTTCAGTAAATCGAAATAACTTTGAAATGAAGGCCTTTGAATTATCTTTAAGAAATACCAATGAGAGTAGTTAAATAGGAAAGATCTCGGTACATTTCCGGCAAAAAAAATTATAGAATCAAAGCTGATTGAAAATATTTATTTTAAAAAACAAAATAATTTGAAAGCTTAAACAAGTACTCATGCTGCCAGGCTTACTATGAGTCATTGTAATGTTTAAAAGCAAATACCTTAGTGACATTCATTTATTTTAACTCCAGCTAACATTGCTTAGAAGGTTCATACTAAATATTCATTAATTTTATCCATAAATAAATAGGTTGATGGGATGTTAAATTGACTAGAGTGGTATGACTATTCAATATGTTTTACAAATCGTTAAAAACTAACTAAATTGATATTTTACCAGTATCCTCCTCTCCACTCAAAACTCCAGCTTGAACTGCAGCCCCATATGCGACAGCTTCATCAGGATTGATACCCCTAGAAGGTTCTTTACCATTGAAGAACTCTTTCACTAGTTGCTGGATCTTAGGAATACGTGTGGAACCCCCAACCAAGACAATTTCATCAATATCTTTTTTCTGCAAATCAGCATCCTCCAACACTTTTTGTACCGGCTTCATGGTAGACCGGAAAAGATCCTATACAATAAAAAACAGGTTTGAAATCATTTTTAAACTTCATCAATTGGCTGTCTTAAGGTTTGATTTAGTAACCCAAGATAATATTTTTTAGTTAAGGTAGTTTTGGCAGGGGTTAACTGAAAAAATATCTTCTTATATCTTAAGTCCAAGCTAGTTAATTTGAAAAGGCACAACATTTTTAAAACCTCACCATATTTAATTCTTCGAACTTGGCCCGTGTCAATGTTTCACTGAAATCTTCACCCTCAAAAAAGGATTCAATTTCAACTCTGGTTTGATGAGCTGAAGATAAAGTACGCTTGGCTTTTTCAACTTCTCGCCTTAGCTTTTGCACAGCCCTGTTATCCTTCCTGATATCTTTACCAGTTTTTTTCTTGTAAAGCTTCATAAAATGTTCCATTACTATTTGATCAAAATCTTCTCCACCTTTAAAAATAAAATAGATAAAATTGAAAGTCATAGTAAAAAAGATACTTATTATAAGCTGAATACAAATTTTATTATAAATCAGACAACTGATATGGGTATTCTGTAGCACTTTTGAAAATTTTTTTATTTAGTAATTGGGCCTTTTCAGTTTTAAGCTAAAGCAATGATTTTATTGTATTTGGATCCAGACTATTGGGAAAACCTTCTGGGCACTTGCCAAGGCCCCTCAAAACACTTTAAAGAAATGTGAAAGAGTAATTTATCAACTAATGAATTTATAATCAATATATTAAGCTTTTAAGATTCAAATAAATAATTTTCATGCACATTTAACACTTTGATTAAAGATGATTTTGTTATTTTGAGTAAAATGAATTCAAGTTTTAAAGACATGTTATTCCTCCACTACTGGTTCCCAAACGTTTAAGTCAGTTCTTGTCCAGAAGTTTAAAATCACTGACAATTCACATTGGGTATTAAAGAAATCTGATATCCTTAATCCTGCACTATTACCTAAAAAGAACAAACACACATGTTGCACAAATAATTATTACTTGACCAATCTGTTTCAGATAAACTTTGGTACCTTTGTATTATGAGCACACCAGTGAATAATCACCAAAGATTCACCGAGTTTGACAAGTTTTTTTTTGTTTCAGTTTCCTTTACTTAGTAATTGGATTGTTTGTGATTTCTTGTTTTCATTTTATTTTTATCACTGGCAACGCATACCAATAGCAAACAAATAATAAATGCGTTAAATATGTACCAAACTTTTTAATAAAATATTTTTTTCTCGTTAACAATCAAGGCCTAAATGGGAATTGCTGCATGGTAAAAAATTAACTCACCCAAATGAGTGTCACCATTGGTAGCAACTACTTCAAAGACACCGTTATCAATTGTGAGGAGAGAAACATCGAAGGTTCCACCTCCCAGATCAAAAACAAGAACATTCTTCTCCCCTTCCCTCTTATCCAATCCATACGCAATAGCAGCAGCCGTTGGCTCATTGATTATTCTAAGGACATTCAACCCAGCAATGGAGCCAGCATCTTTGGTAGCCTGTCTCTGAGCATCATTGAAATAGGCAGGCACTGTTACAACTGCATGGGTTACTTTCTTGCCCAAATATGCTTCAGCAGTTTCTTTCATTTTAATCAGAACCATGGCTGAGATTTCTTCAGGGGTAAATAACTTTTCGCCATGCCCCGTCTCTACTTTTATGTGGGGTTTGCCACTCTTTTCAACCACCTGTAAATTGAAAAGTGATACTGTTAGTTCAGTATTTTCATTTTGAGGACATCTCTCATGAAATGGACACTAAAAGAATTATTCCATATCAAACAAACCAAAAAAATCTCAACCTCACCCTTGCTGATTTGAATGTAACCTTCAGCAATCATTCTTTACTAAGTTACAAAATTTCAAAGATCATAAAAATTTAATTCATAGAAAATTCAACTTTTGGATCTATAATTCTAAATAACTCCAGTTCTAATTGGGCCTAGAAAAATGTATCATTACCATGTTTTAACAGGGATTTTACAAGGTTTAATTTAATATACAATTTAATTATGCCTGAAAAAAATCATCTTTATGATTTTTTTTAGAAAAAAACAGGAGTTATTCAAGATTAAAGATCTGAAAGGTTTTTTTACAAGTTCTTATTAAAAAATTGCAGAAAATGTATCTTATGAAAGAACAATTCCTGAAGATTTCACTGAAATCCAAGAGGTGTTCAGGTTGATTTGACAAGGAATAATAAAAAAATTAATAATGCAACGCAAGAGATGCTTGTTGGAGAAGTGACAGCTCTTGGAAAAATAATTTTTTAAGGAGTTCTTTGGGGGCTGTCCTAAAATGATATTTTGTACTAAGAGGGGAGGGAGGAAGTAATCAATCTGCTATACTTTGTGTAGAGCGACGGTAATTGGCAAATTTGTCAGATAAGATACTTTTACAGTACTTTAACTAAAAAAAACATTTTTAGGGTATAAAAGATAATGTTTTTAATATTATACAATGAAAATTAGAGTTAGATTTGAAACTTTAGAGCGAGAAAATGTTTTAGATTAAATATAAATAAGGGGTTTTGTTTTTCACCAACCTTTAGCTAAATTATTTCAATACACTAAATCACCCAAGATTATCATTGAATCCAATGGGGATTTTGGGGAGAATAGGTCTGAAAGGGTTAACATATTTTTGGTAAGGGGCCATCCAAAAATGATGTCACTTTTTTTGCCTATTTTTGAACCCCCTTTGTCACAAACTGTCACACTACCCCCAGGGGTCTGTTTAGAAGAAATTTGGGTCCGTTTTCGGACCTTTAACAAAATGCTTCTTAGTGAAAACGGACCCTTCACAGAGTATTTTACCTTAAAACGGACCCTTCACAAAGTATTTTAGCCCTTAAATGGACACTATTTTCTTAATATACTGCAAATTTGTGAGCTTATTTTCACAAAAACGGGCTACTGGCTGAAAAAAACTAATTAACACTTAAATAAAATTCACAAATTATATGTAGATTTTTACAAAAACTGGACCCTTCAGAAAAAGTCTGGACAGACCCCTGCACTCTGTCACATGTCACACTCTCAATCCAACAATATGTCTAATAGACTAATTTGAAAGTGCCCGGAACCAAGGTTTTATTTTCGTTGATTTTCAGCTGCAGGATGTGATGTCACAACTTCCAAACCCCCCTCCCTCCCCCTTGTCACAAACTGATTAACCCCCTCCCCCCTCTGAGCGTGACGTCATTTTTGGACGGCCCCTAAGAAAGTGTGACATGCAACATCAAGGAGGAATGGGATTCATTAAGACACTTTGTGACAAAGAAGGGAAGGAGGAAAAAGTGTCACATTATGGCCCCTTATTTGAAAGATTAAATATTTCCTTCATTATAACAACCAACCCTAATTATTAAAAAAAGAGTTTCTCATGCTTTTTACTTATGATAAAAAGTCGCATGATGCAAATTCACTTATGAAATTTTTAAACGTGCACGGTCATACCTTGAATGGGAAAAATTTAACATCCCTCTGCACAGTTGGTTCATTCCAGTCTCTACCAATCAAACGTTTGGCATCAAACACTGTATTTTCTGGATTTGTCGTCAGCTGATTCTTAGCTGCATCTCCAATAAGTCGTTCCCCTTCAGCTGTAAAGGCCACATAAGAAGGAGTAATTCGGTTTCCTTGGTCATTAGCAATTATCTCAACTCTCCCATTCTTGAAGACTCCAACACTGTGAAGTAAAATTGATGTATGAAGGTAAAAATTCAAGACTGTCTTACTAAGTTATCTTTAAACCCAAAACTTACCATGAATAAGTAGTTCCTAAATCTATTCCAATAACTGTTCCCATTGAATCTTTCTTGGAATCAGAGGCATAGCAAAAAGCTAAAGATATTCCAAGCAGGAATATTCTCCAAGTGTGAATCATAATTCTGAAATATATTTCACAAATCATGGGCTACTTTCATAAATAAATATAAACACTAAAACTTTGAAAGAAACTCAATATTTCTATTGACAAGCAATTTTTTAAATAAATATTTAGTATGAATTTTTTTTAATTTGAAAAGTAAGCTCATGTTTGTCAGAAAGACACCCAATAACAAGAATTATATTTTGAATGGTTAAGTTTCAAAAAATTTCATCAGGCTCTACATGAAAGAATTACTTTAAAACCAAGGACTTTAAACTAGTTATGACCTTATATTAAGTTACACATTAATAAAATATATCAGGAAGAATTTCGGAAGAAAAGCATAAAACATTGAGATCAGACATCCTATCCTAATACCAAAGAGAAATGTTTTCATACCAATTTTAAGTAAATATTTCTGTTTGAAACGAAGTCTATCCTTGGGTGTCCTGATGCTTGAACGCCAGCCGAAATGATCTGAAATTGACACGTAAATATCGAAAAAGTCAATGAACGGTGATCACCAAGAAAACTTGCTCAAGCGCAAAGCGGTGTCAGGAAATTCTCCGTTTTTCATCCGGCGAACTTCGCAGACGCAGTTAACATTTTGGAAAGAGAAACAAGAACTAAAACTCCGTGTATGAACGCCATTGGATAATAAATTGGTTGTTTGATTGAATGACGGGGAGGCAAAGAATCGGGAAAGAATCGATCTTTGTTGGAAAAAAAAAGATCGATCAGATCAAGAATCCTTACACAAAAAGTTCCAAAAGCATTTATTATACGGCACTGTATATTTGGACGGCTTTTTTCAACTAAACTCTACTCTAATTTCCACGGCTAGGCTACAGCCATGGGCGGATTTAGATGTGAACCCTGGGGGTGCGTACTGGAAAACTTGGGGGGTGCAAGCTGTCCCTGATGGCTTTGAAAACATGATTTTCCCCTGTAAAAATGGAATTTTCTCAAAAAGTTGGGGGTGCGTTGCCCCCCCATGCACCCCCGTAAATCCGCCTATGGCTACAGCTCGGCGTTTCATTGGTTCAATCACTAAGCGCCGAGACTGCTACGTAATCACGAGACCTACAGCGCATGCGCCACTGGCCGTTTTGGCCGTCCAAATATACACTTCGTTATTTTATACTAGATACTGGAAAGTTTTTTTAAACACCATACCTCACTGAAGTCGTGACGTTACAAGATGGCGGCTTGGGCGATATAACTAAGGGGACATCCATAAATTACGTGAGGTGTTTTAACTAAAATTTCTAATTTAAAAAGTTGACGTGAGATTTTAATCGACCCCCCTCTCCCCTTGGTGAGATTTTCCAAATCCCTCCCCCCCTTTTTGACCTCACGTAATTTATGGATGTCCCCTAAGCATTTTAATCTATGAATAAGAAATTACACTGTTCAACAAATTTGACCTTCAAAATTTTTTCCTTGATGAAAATATTCATTTCGTATAGATTTTGGGTCGCTGAATACGAAAATCCCCATTAAAATTTTCAATTGACTCAGGATTTTCGGAGAACAGCCCCTCCCCCTTTTTACGTTTCCGACGACTTCATAACTTTACACTCGATTTTCAGGGTCAAAAAGCATTGTTTTAGTCTTCAAATTGCCCCCCAGGTAACATGAAATGTTCGAATTAATAGAATATGATGAATTTATAACAAATGGATAGGTTTAAGGGGTAATTACCCTTACCCCCCTAAAAATACAAAAAATAGCTAAAAATTATAGATGTTTCTATACGCTATTTTTTCCTCTTATTTTTTACACAATTCCCGTTTGAGGGGTCCTTACCCTTCCCCAAGGAACCAAATTTGAAGACAATATGCAGAAATAATTTTTACTAAAAGCGGCTGAGGTGTTAGCCTCCCAGAAGCCCCCGCGAAAGAGTTCGGAAGACTTCCAGAATCGCGAAGGCGCTCGCGAGCTCAGGAATTAATATTGATGATTTTGAAAAGATTACAAATGACGTTTTTCTTATATTTTGGGTCTATCCTAAGTAGAAACTCTTCAGTTCTTTAAAAACTGACCGGTTTTAGGGAGTGAGTATTCAATGTTTTAAGATGTTAATAGATACACGGCTGTGGATAACAATTAGTGGGCATCCTCTAACAAACTGAGGATGATGGAGGAATATGGGTGTCATATTTGAATTCAGTAAATCATTTTACACAAGAATCAGCTGAAATTCAGTTAGTGGCTTCAAATTTTTTTTGTACATCACAGTTTTAGCGACATTGAACCCTTTCGTGGGTGCTTTGGGGGCGCTCTCACCTCAACCGCTTTTAGTAAAAATCATTGCTGCATATTGTCATCAAATTTGGTTCCTTGGGGAAGGGTTAGGACCCTTCAAACGGGAATTGCGTAAAAAATAAGAGGAAAAAATAGCGTATTAAAACCTCTATAGTTTTTAGCTAATTTTTTGCATTTTTAGTGGGGTAATTACCCCTTAAACCTATCCATTTGTTATAAATTTATCATATTTTATTAATTTGAACACTTTTCTTGCCCCTGGGGGCAATTTGAAGATTAAAGCAATGCTTTTTGACCCTGAAAATCGAATTTAAAGTTATAAAGTCGTCGAAAAACGTAAAAAGAGGGAGGGGCTGTTCCCCGAAAATCCTGAGTCAATTGAGAATTTTAAGGGTGATATTCGTATTCAGCGACCCAAAATCTATAAGAAATGACTATTTTCATCAAAGAAATTTTTTCATTGTTGAACAGTGTTATTTAGCAACATTTCTATTTTATGTTTTTGTATGGGTATTTCGTATTGGGCGGTGTACTAATTGCTAAACTTAATGAATAGTCCAAGGAAAAAACCCTAATAACCAAACAAAAGCATCAAAAGAGATATATTCAACGGTTTTCATTTAGAAATGACCTAAATATTAACATAATAAAATTTAAAAATTTTACGAGTCGAAGAAGTTCAAATTTTTTTTTAAATTTTCCATTTTTTTGTGAAAAATGCATTTTTTTTTCAAATTCATGCAACAAACTTTTGAGTCTTTTTAAAAAGGTAATTTTTAGGTGGATATTGTACACAAATAGTCATATAATGGATAACCGGTGGAAATCACGCTCGATTAATTAATTAATTCAAAACTTTGAAATAGGAAAATGTAGTACAAATTTTCAAAAAAGTGAAAACGTGTAATATTTTTGCATATTTCCATCAAAACTTATTTAATTAACAATAAAATTGTATGAAGAACACATAATTAAGAAGTCAATTAATTTTTTATAGAATTTAAAATTAAAATGCGTTAAATTAATTGCGGATCTGCTCCATATAAACCCTTTTTAAACGCTTTTATTCTACTTGCTTTTGGCGGCGTTTTACGGGTGGAATTTTAAAACTCGATTTTCGGGCACTTCCCGATATGTCAGGGCCCCGAAACATTACACATCGGTGTAACCCTCATGACACTCCAATATCCAACCATTATCTAGTCAAACAACCAAAGGATTAAGTTAATTAACGAGTATTTTTAATTAACAGAAAAACCAGAATTTGAGACCTTTCCCAAGGGGCTATTCTACCTAAACCGTGCACAATTGTTTATAAGGCATAACTTCATCATATTCAAAAGTCAAAACGAGAATTGCCCAGTAATTACGATAATTATAGACGATTAATCACTTTTTTCTTTCCGTATTCTTGTACATAAAATTTCAGGCACTTCCAAACGATATAAAGTTCTGAAACTTTGCACCGTGGTGGAAACTCGATGACAATGCAATATTCAATCATCAACTAGTCAAAACCTCCGTAATTTAGGTAATGAACGAATAACGAGTGTTTTTAGTTATCCTTTTAATTCATATTTGAGACACTTCCGTGAAGCCAATGGCTCCCAAAACCTGTAAGATACACTAGATACTAAGTATACAACTACAATATTTAATCTTCAAAACGTGATTTTTTACCTTCCAATTAACAATTAAGATAATTAGCGATTTAAGATAATAACCGCGAGAAAGAAATCGCCAGAAGAGCGAGAAATCACCGAGAATTGGTGCCCATCCCGAGGAATCGCGAGAGAAGATAATATTCTACTTTTATAATTTATTGACTACTGAAAAGACTGGATGGTACTGTTACTGTTTGCTTCTTAATACACACACACACACACACACACACACACACACACACACACACACACACACACACACACACACACACACACACACACACACACACACACACACACACACACACACACACACACACACACACACACACACACACACACACACACACACACACACACACACACACACACACACACACACACACACACACACACACACACACGCACACACGCACACACGCACACACGCACACACACACACACGCACACACGCACACACACGCACACACGCACGCACACACGCACACAAATTCTGAATTTTTTACGATTGGTTATATTTTTTAATTTTATTGAATGCTTTTCTTTTTCTTGTGAATCTTTTTGATATCGATGAATTTCATCGGCGAGTGAGCGGATGCGAGGAATATTCTTTGTGGGAGGTCTCAGCTCTGTTATTTTAACGTACCCAGCAATATTAAATAGATTTTAATTAACTTTGGAGTTGATTGTCCTGCTGAGTAGTCAGAGGATTGTTCTACTTTGTCAGATATGTGAACAATTTTTGTTATACATGAAACTAAAATTCCATCCTAACATAACATTAAATATGGTTGAAATAAATACATTTTTTCTTGTGAGTTTTTGTTAAAAAATACCATGACTAAAAAGTAGAAAATAAAATAAGTAAAAAAAGATTAAAAAAAAACGTTTTTATTGAAGTGTTCTAAAAGGTCAAAAATAATTTTTTCGGTTTGACAAATAATTTATTGGGAAGTAGAAAATAACTTTTAGGTAAGTAAAAAAACTGATTTTCTAATCACTAAAAATAAAAGCGTGGGCGCTAGTAATTCTTAATTCACTATTTATTCTAACTTCTTTATTCTATGTTCTATGAGGTTAAATTTACAAATTTCTCATTCATGAGTTTTGAGTGGGATGGATTCACTTTAAAATCTCTATTAGGTATTTTTATTTATATAAAGTTATACATAAATGCCGACGTAATGGCCTAGTGGTAAGAGCATCTAACTGCAAAGCAGTACGTCTGGGGTTCGAATCCCCGTTCGTCAGGGATGTTACTGTTCTGTAAAAAAATTTAAATTTAAAAAATTACTAGCGCCCACGCTTTTATGTTTAGTGATTAGAAAATCAGTTTTTTTACTTACCAAAAAGTTATTTTCTACTTCCCAATAAATTATTTGTCAAACCGAAAAAATTATTTTTGACCTTTTAGAACACTTCAATAAAAGCGTTTTTAAAAAAATCTTTTTTTACTTATTTTATTAAACTTTTTTTCACTCAGAAATGGACTAACTAACAACATACAAAAAATCGAACAAAATTGAACTATGATGGGAAATTTAATTTATCAATTTTCTTAAACATGCATTCTGGAACAAGAATATTTAATATTTTTTTCCAGGCATGTAATACATGTTTAGAGATTAATTTTCTATTGCAATGCAGAAAAATGTGTAAATTTTTTCTTTAAAAATCAGTTTTAAAACTAGTTTTACTCATTTCTAACTTTCTACTAAACTTTAAAAAAATCGTTTAATTTCGAACTTAAAAAGTTCACGTGAGTTTTTCACCGACCCCCCCTCCCCCCTTGGTGAGATTTGGTGAGATTTTTCCAAACCCCTCCCCCCCTTTTTGACCTCACGTAATTTATGGATGCCCCCAAACCGCTCTCGGGCGAAAGCAACATCCGCTCCCGCGTTTCTCCTTTCCGATCTCCGACTTGAACTAAGCGCGGCGCGCTGGTGGGAAATCGGCGATTTGGATTCAACGCGGCGCGTTGGAACTGAGAGCGGCGATGTAAATCGGACGATCTGGAATGAACCATAGAGTAGTAATACTGAATAGAGAGCGTGCAACCCTACTTTCTGCGAGGGCAAGACCAGGTCACGTGACATGTGGCAAGATTTTGTCTTAGCCGTAACCGCTTCCCAAGCTCCTCATAGCAATTCAATGGCGAATCCATTTGTCGGATTAACTGTGCTACTTTAAATAATTGTTTTAAATCATTCTTCAGTTTTTCTTTAAAAATCAGTTTTAAAACTAGTTTTACTCATTTCTAACTTTCTACTAAACTTAAAAAAAATCGTTTAATTTCGAACTTAAAAAGTTCACGTGAGTTTTTCACCGACCCCCCCTCCCCCCTTGGTGAGATTTGGTGAGATTTTTCCAAACCCCTCCCCCCCTTTTTGACCTCACGTAATTTATGGATGCCCCCAAACCGCTCTCGGGCGAAAGCAACATCCGCTCCCGCGTTTCTCCTTTCCGATCTCCGACTTGAACTAAAGGAGGGTTTATATGCAGCCGGCAAGTGCGGCAAGTGCGACTGCGACGGAAGATTTTTTCCTGCCGTTTGTGAACGTTTATGCCGCGTCTACAATGGCGCTGCGTTTCATGCGAATGCGGCGAGTGCGATCGTGCGATTGTCTGCCGCATCGTTTGTTTTGGTTTTGGCGAAGACGCGTTTATTTTTACATTCCGCTTTTGATTCTCGCATACATGATAATTGTATTTCAAACAAATTATTGTATTTTCAACGGAGCAATCTTGATCACGGGACCCTGCCGCAATTTGATTTTTGCGATAGTGCGTCTATTTCCGCAGATCTCCCTTTTGCTGCGCGGGAAAGATTCGAGGCTTCATATTGTTATTATGTAGTAATGATGGTAATCGTGATGCATATTCTGTCTCAAATCGTTCAAATTTATTTTTTAAAGAGTCTTATAGAAGTTTCGTGCAGTAGAAAAACAAGAAATCGAATTAAAGTATATATACAAAAGAATCTAGTTGTACTTCACTGGTACGATTACAGATGGCAGCACAACTAAAATTATCCGCTAATCTTTGGTTAAAATACTGAAATTTATTATTTATTAATTATATTAAAAATAATATTTGAAATTTTCAGAGACCTACGGTTAAATACGTGTATTTCAAACAAATTATTGTATTTCCATTGGGGCAATCTAGATCACGTCACCCTGACGCAATTTGCTTTTTGCGATAGTGCGGCGATTCCGGCAGATCTCCCTTTGGCTGCGCGGGAAAGATTCGAGGCTTCCTATTGGTCCTTTCCAACGGTGTGAAAAATAGGAAAGAAATTTGCATTCGCATGCGATTTTGCCGCACTTGCCGGATGCATATAAACCCTCCTTAAGCGCGGCGCGCTGGTGGGAAATCGGCGATTTGGATTCAACGCGGCGCGTTGGAACTGAGAGCGGCGATGTAAATCGGACGATCTGGAATGAACCATAGAGTAGTAATACTGAATAGAGAGCGTGCAACCCTACTTTCTGCGAGGGCAAGACCAGGTCACGTGACATGTGGCAAGATTTTGTCTTAGCCGTAACCGCTTCCCAAGCTCCTCATAGCAATTCAATGGCGAATCCATTTGTCGGATTAACTGTGCTACTTTAAATAATTGTTTTAAATCATTCTTCAGTTTTTCTTTAAAAATCAGTTTTAAAACTAGTTTTACTCATTTCTAACTTTCTACTAAACTTAAAAAAAATCGTTTAATTTCGAACTTAAAAAGTTCACGTGAGTTTTTCACCGACCCCCCCTCCCCCCTTGGTGAGATTTGGTGAGATTTTTCCAAACCCCTCCCCCCCTTTTTGACCTCACGTAATTTATGGATGCCCCCAAACCGCTCTCGGGCGAAAGCAACATCCGCTCCCGCGTTTCTCCTTTCCGATCTCCGACTCGAACTAAGCGCGGCGCGCTGGTGGGAAATCGGCGATTTGGATTCAACGCGGCGCGTTGGAACTGAGAGCGGCGATGTAAATCGGACGATCTGGAATGAACCATAGAGTAGTAATACTGGAATGAACGCGGCGCGCTAGAGTGAGAGTGCTCCCCAATTTTAAGGCCCTTTTCCATGACGCTTTTTTTCAGCGCTGAAAATCGGCACGCGGATGACGTAATCCCTTTTTTCAATCAAAAAGGGATAAACTTTGGCAACCAAAGTCGCGCTGAAACACGCGCCTTTCGAGTGATCATGCTGCCATCTATCAAAAATGTTACAAGTAATTATACACTGATAGTACAAATTTTTACAGGCATAGATGTCCATTACTTTCGTAATAAATTAATGTCTGAGGACTTATTTTCGTAATAAATAGCTGTTTTAGATTTTTTCGGACTATTAAATGGGCCACAAAAAGTGTAATTGCAATCGGAACCTGGTGGAGTAGAAATATCTAGTTTAAAATATATCGGGTTCTCCTTTCCATCTCGTTCTCGTCTGGATTCCCACTCGTGTTAAAGTTTCTGAATAAGGCCCTAAAACTATTTTAGTACAAAATCTTTAAAGTAATTGCTTTTAAAGTAATAAAAAACGCTTCTCAAGATCGCGAGTGATCATGCTGCCATCTGTCAAAAGCGTCACAAGTAATTATACACTGATAGAACAAATTTTACAGGCACTAGATGTCCATTACTTTCGTAATATATTAATGTCTGAGAACTTATTTTCGTGATAAATAGCTGTTTTAGATTTTTTGGAACTATTAAAAGTGTAATAGCAATCGGAATGCGCTTCAAAACTATCAGATCCAATATGGCTGACGCTGAAGTCTTTCCAGCGCCGAGAAAAAGTCCATCCATGCCGGGCTGAAAACCGGCTTCGGCGCGCTGGTTGAATACGCCTAGCCATTGGTCCGTAGGACTCACGTGACCACTAAAAAGAGTCAACCAAATCCGCGCGTGTTCGGCGTTCGGTATGGGGATTTTTTCTCGCGCCAAGAGGTCGCCACGCCGAAAACACGCGTATTCGGCGCTGAAAATAAGTCGCATGGAAAAGCAGCTTTACTGGAATGGTCAGCAGCTTTATTGGATCGCTTCGCTTACTGAACCCCTCCAGTGAAGTTGCGGACCACTCCGGTATAGTTGCGGACCACTCCGGTATAGTTGCGGACCACTCCGGTATGGTTGTGGACCTCTCCGGTATAGTTGCGGACCACTCCGGCGAAGTTGCGGACCACTCCCGAGAAATTTTACCTGACCCCTGAGAAGTTTTACCTTTTCCCGAGAAGTACTAAGCCCCAAAATACTACCCAACGAGCTCTTTTCATTTCAACCGCATTCATTCCAAATCGGCGATTTCAGTAGAACGCGTCCGATCTGGACCAAGCGCGCCGCTCTAAACCCAGAGCGGCGATTTCATCTCAGCGCGGATCATTTCCTTCCAGATCGGCCAGAGCGGATTGTTTTTTTCCAGAGCGGGACGATTTGAATAGCTCAAATCGGGTCGTATCCGCGTTGAAGCGGAAAGCCGATCTAGCCGCTCAGAGTCAACGCGTGCAGGGATCTGCTCCCATTCCCATGTGGTGGGGATCGCACTAAAAGTTTTGCGGACGATACTTAGTCGAAATTTGTTTTGAGTAAAAAAATCCAAAGCTTCAAATATCCAAAAATGAGGCATAACTTAGACACATTTCGGGTCCTTTTGGCTTTTGGGTGACACCATGAGGATATCTTCTTGAACGAACTCTTCAAAATTTTTAAGGTAAAACAGAATCCAGTATAAAGGCGCCTCCTCACCTACTCAAAATCTTAGATTCATTGCTGATAGGGTTGTGATTTATATGTAATTAACTAAAACTAAACTCATTGGCGCAACAGCCCTAGTGGGCCAAGGCCTACGATGCCCATCTTCGTTTTCGTGACCGTGGGGCCCTGGGGTGCAAGTTGTTAGGCATGTGTCCCGGTTAGGTGGTCATTCTAACGCGAGACCCCCAGTGTTTAGTTCCCAAGCAAGCTTGGTCCTCATTTTATCGACCCACTGAAGGGATGAAAGGCTGAGTGGACCTTGCCCAGCCCAGGATTTGAATCCCGGGCCTGTGGTGTGGAAGCGCGAAGCACTACCACTGAGCCACTGGGCTTCTTATATATGTAATTAACAATCCAAAATATGTACTATATGTGTTTATTTTAGCAAAATACGTATTAAAAATGCCAAATATGTAATAATAATAAGAAAATGTTAAGTATTTTTTTAAAAGGGGATCTTCAAATATTACGCAAGCCAAAGCACATAGTAGGGAAGGGTGGTTTTCGCTATTTTGCCGACTTCGCTTTTTGCTGTCTTGTAGCGAGAAAAAAACCCTAAACCATGTGTCTACTTCCCTTGGATCCAGGATTTGGTTTGGGGGGGGCTAAAAATTTTTATAATCCAATTGAATCTTCTCGATGATCTTAATATGGACAAAGTAGTGAATTGTCCTGCTCCAACTGCTAAAAGGGAGGTCTGGGGGTCCTCCCCCGAAATTTTTTGGAAATTTAAGTAAAAAACCCACTTTTTCAACTCGCTTTGGTACGCCTCCAGAGGCCTAACTAGGCGTCGGCGACGTCGGCCCCCGCCGACGGCCTCGCACTTTAAGGGCCTCGCAAGAATTTAAACTATATGATTCCGTGTTTAACTACAAAGATATAATGTTTGTTCAATTACGTTTTTTAATGTCTTTATGTTTCTGGAGCCCGTGCGTGTGGCCTTTTGGGGAGCCCAGGTGCGAAGCTTTTTGTTGGAGCTCAAGAGCGAGGCCTCTTTTAGTACATTATACAGGAGTACCAACTGCGGGGTATTTGAGTACCCCCCATATTTTTTTTGTGGATGCGCAGCACCCTCCAGAAAATCTTCTCTCTAAAAATTTTTTTAAAAGAGTTCTTAACCAAAGTAAACCCTCGCTTTCTTTAAAACCATCAAAAATCTAACTTCTTAACAAGGGGTTATGTTTACCTGCGAAAAAGAAGACAAACCTATGCGCTTCTCATGCTGAAATCGGAAATATGCGAATAGCATATATACAATTGTTTTTGTTCAGTGCCGTATATAAGGGGGGGCCGAGGGGGCCCTGCCCCCCCCCCTGGTGTACCAAAACAGTCTAAAACCCTGCTTTTTAGGGTCAAATTTCCAAAAATTTTCTGGGGGAGGGCCCCCAAACCCCCCTTTGTACTTAGAACTTTATTATTTAAAACTTTTTTATAATAAGTTCATCAAAATCATAATCCTACTTAAAAATATATGTTCAAAATTCAGTCTATAGGTATCAAAACCAAGTTGAAACCCTGTTTTAAGGGTAAATTTCCAAAAAAATTTTGGAGGAGAACCCCCAGTTCCCATTTTCTACTTTGATTTCGATTATTTTCAATTTTTTTTTTACATTAAGTTCACACAAATGCAAATCATATCTAAAAATATAAATCCAAAGTTCAGATTAGGTATGTAAAAACTAGTTAAAAACCAGTTTTATAGAGTCAAATTTTTCGAAAATTTTCTGTGGGTGGACCCCCAGACACCCCTTTGGTAATCATTCACAATTAAATCATTCACAACTTTTTAGATTAAGTTCTTTTAGATGTAAAAATATAACAAAATATTTATAAAAACTAAACTGGGCATAATAAATTATCTATGGAGGGGATGAAAAATAGAATATTTGGCCCCTCCCGAAAAAAATTTCTATATTCGCCACTGTATTTTGTTTGCATATTATTATTTACTCCCGTTTGTTTTAATACTTGCTTGATTTTGATTTCATTACTTTAACTTAAAATTCAAATACTGTATTTTAGAAACTTTTTGATCTAGTAAGGTTGAAACTAAATTTAATATCATGTAAATAACTATGTGATACTAAAAGTCATTCACATTTAAAATTTTCATTTAATTTTAAAGTTGATATTTCCATTATAAGCAAAAGTATCTGAATAAATATTGGGCACTTTCAAGATAAACCGCGCACAAATTTATCCAATCGGACTTACTCGTAAATTTCAAAATTACATTTAAAGTAATAAAAAGTAAAAAAAAGCAATAATAAATCAGTTTAAATATGTATTTCTGAAATTAATAGTTTAATTTTACGAGATTTGTGAGTAAAATTGTCATTTGCTCTCTGATTATCCTAAAGTACTAAATTTTATAATTAAATTAATTAAAATTATAATTTATCTTAATGAAAATTAATTAGGTTATTAATTAAATAAGCTATTAATAATACTATTAATTATACAAATGCCAATTATTTTACAATAATTCATTAAATCTGGTATTAGGGCCTCGCAAAGGGGTCATCCATAAATTACGTGAGGTCAAAAAGGGGGGGGGAGGGGTTTGGAAAAATCTCACCAAGGGGGGAGGGGGGGTCTATTAAAATCTCACGTCAACTTTTTAAGTTAGAAATTATACGATTTTCTTTCTTTTTTAAGTATGAGAAAGGAATATATGCAGGCCCGTATTTAGGGTTTTTGCCGCCCTGTGCATATCGATACATTGCCGCCCCCCTCTATTTCATTTCCTGTTTCAAGAAAATAACCTTCTTTTTTTTAAAAAACCTAACTGCTTAAAGGTGGGGTCTTAACCTTTTGAACCAAAATATCAAAATGTTGGGGGGTTTTAAAAAAGAGTATCATGTAAGATCGCCTTGTGGTACCACTGGGGGATATGGGGGTCCTCCCCCGGAAGAAATTTTGAAATTTGGCCCCTAAAAGTAAGGGTTTTAAATCATTTTGAGAATCTTTTTCGGTCAATCACTTTTACCTTTTGACACAAAATGTTGGGTATATTTTCTAAAAAGTATCATTCTGGTGGTACCACTGGGGGTAAGGGGGTCCTCCCCCTGAAAAATTTTTGAAATTTATTTGTAGGAGTAGGGTTTTAAATAATTTTGAGAACCTTTTTGGGTCCATCACTTTTATCTTTTGACACAGAATGTCAGGGATTTTCTCAAAAGTGTCACGCAAAATTATCTGGTGGTACCACTGGGGGGTCTGGTGGTCCTCCCTCAGAAAAAATTTTGAAATTTACTTGTAAAAGTAGGGTTTTAAATCATTTTGAGAACATTTTAGGTTCATCCCTTTTATCTTTGGACACAAAATTTCGGGGATTTTCTCAAAAGTGTCACGGAAAATTCCCTTGTGAACCGCAGGGGGGTATGGGGGTCCTCCCGCAGGAGAAATTTTGAAATTTAACTTGTAAAAGTAGGGTTTAACTCATTTTAAGAACATTTGTGTCACGCAAAATTAACTGGTGGTACCACTGGGGGGCCTGGTGGTCCTCCCCAGAAAAATTTTTGAAATTTACTTGTAAAAGTAGGGTTTTAAATCATTTTGAGAACTTTTTAGGTTCATCCCTTTTATCTTTTGACACAAAATTTCAGGGATTTTCACAAAAGTGTCACGGAAAATTCCCTTGTGAACCGCAGGGGGGTATGGGGGTCCTCCCGCAGGAGAAATTTTGAAATTTAACTTGTAAAAGTAGGGTTTTAACTCATTTTAAGAACATTTATGGGTCTAAGACGGGGGGCACTGTCCAGAGTGCCCCCCTTGGATCTTGTTTGTTTGGGGGGCGGCAGATTGTTGTAATCTGCCGCCCCAGGGGCGTCATTTCAGTTTTTTGTTTGGGGGGGGGCAAGGAATTTTTTTTAAATGGGTCTGGACCTTACTGTAACTAGGTTTTTTTTGGCGGGGGTTGCCTCAACTTAATTTTTAAGGTAATTAATATCATGTCAAAATTTGAGAACGTGAACTCCAAGGAAAAAAGGGGGGTCTGGGGGCTCACCCCCAGGAAAATTTTGAAAATTTGGTTCTTAAAGTAGTGTTTTAGCTCGTTTTGGGACCCTTTGGGCTGCATTCAAAGAGAACAGTTTCTTGTAAACCACATAATTTTTCTAGGGAAAAGAGTCGTAAATAAACGTAAAAGTCTTAAGGGGGGCTAGGGGTTCTCTCCCAGGAATTTTAATTCCCCTTTTAACTAGTGTTTATCTCTTTTTAAACTCTTTGGGGAGCTTCTAAAGAGAAATGCTTCTTGTAAGAGGAATAGTTTTTAAGGGGGAAAACACTAAATAAGAGACATGGAAATTTCAGAGGGGGGCTGGGGGTCCTCCCCCAGAAATTTTTTGAAATTGAACCCTCAAAAGTAATGTTTTAACTCCTTTTGAGACATTTTGAGTTGCACTCAAAGTTCCTTGTGGAAGTTACAAAATTTTCAAGGGACTTGCAGCTATTTTTCACAATACAGTGGAAACCTTGGGGGGCGGCGGTTGCCCCCCCTGCCCCCCCTAAATGACGCCCCTGTGCCGCCCCCCAAAATTTTGCCGCCCTGTGCTATAGCACATGTTGCACGTGCCTAAATACGGCCCTGAATATATGAGAAGGAAGGAGAAAAATTATTTTTAAATAATCTCACGTGGGGGGGAGGGGGGGTCCAGAAAAATCTCACTAAATCTCACCAAGGGGGGAGGGGGGGTCCAGATTTTGGAAAAAACACCTCACGTAATTTATGGATGTCCCCAAACCAGTTTCGCCGACACTGCTTGGGGTACTAGGGACGCCACTGTACGCCTCATCCGAATTTCGGATATAGATTTTTGCGTTTAGATAAACTTATTATAAGATAAAGTTGTAAATATAGATTTACAAGTATCAAAGGGGGTCTGGGGGTCCTCCCCTAGAAATTTTTTTAAAATTTAAGTAAAAAAAACCACTTTTTCAACTCGTTTTGGTACGCCTCAACCGAATTTCGAATAGATTGTAAAATTTTTGAGTGTTGACGAACTTAATATAAAATAAAGTTGTATTAATTGAGTTAATAGTACCAAGGGGGTTTGGGGAAAAATAAATTTTTTGAAAATTTGACCTTAAAATAACAGAGTTTTAACTCATTTTGGTGCATAAAATTCCATAATACTTAGTGTAAAACTTTTCATTTGAGGGGGGGGGGCTAAAGCCCTCTAGCCCCCCTGAATGCGCTAGTGCCAGGCTATGCCATTGGGTGAACTAATTTTAACTACAATTTGAATGCGTATTTCATTTAATGGGTTACTTAAATGGAACGTGTGACTATTTTTGAAAAACTTAAAAATGGATAAATATGTAATAAAAATATGTAGTTTATAGGTTGAATATACAGGGTGTCCCATAAATAATGGGTCACACTTCTAGGGGGGATAGTAGACATCTAGACGAGTCAGAATCACATAGGATTCGGGGGTCCCAGACCAAATCCCAGGGAGTTAAAAATGGAGCGACACCCCCAAAAAATTGTTGAAAAATTCAATTTGTAAAGAACTACTATTGGTAAAAATTTAATTATGGTCTCAAAAATTGCGGTTTAATATGATCTTTAAAATTATCTCAAAAGTCTTCACTTTAAAATTTGTTCTATAATGAAAAAAGTTAAAAAACCACAAAAAAATGTGCAAAATCTGCCCAAACCTCATTTTGTATTTCGAAATAATTTCTTTTAATTTTATAATCTGAAAGATCATAGTTGTAAACCCTTAAATCCAACGTTTCACGTAAAAACCATCAATATTAAATGCTTGAGATCCTGTTAAAGTTCGTTTTTGGCGTGCGCAAACAGTTTTCTATAGCTGTTTCCAGAACAGCTGTTTGCGACGCAAAAAACAAACTTTAACAGGATCTCAAGCGTTTAATATTGATTGTATTTACGTAAAACTTTGGACAAAGGTTTTCAACTATGATCTTTCAGATTATTAAATCAAAAGAAAGGATTTCGAAATACAAAATAAAGTTTTGGCAGAGTTTTCACATTTTTTTGTGGTTTTTAATTTTTTTTGTAATAAAAAAAATTTTAAACTGAAAACTTTTAAGATAATTTTAAAGATCATACTAAACCTCAAATTTCTCTCGCGGATGATAACGACTTGGGTTTGAGCGTTGCAAAATGAAAACGGAAACAGGCTGCGTTTGATCTACAGTAGGTATTATAAAGATTACTTCATTGAAAAATTTAAAACGAAATATGTGAATAAAGAATCGATACTTTTGTGGGTATCGAATACACTCGATACCTATAGGTATCGAGTACTTAAGTATTTGGTATCGATACCTGCCCATCACTAGTAATTACATATAAATAAATTTGTATTAATAGAGCCCTACTGATAAATAACTAATGGATCCTTCAACTTTCTCTGAGTTACCGCCCACTTGCTAAAACATTTCAGTGGCTCCGGAGGCAGTACCGGTATACGCATATTCTATTCCCCTCGTCGTTACAGAGCATTTCTTAATAATCTCCAAAATCATAATTAATGTGTTCAAGGTCACTAATCCACGCTATTAATTATGATTTTGGAGATTATTAAGAAATGCTCTGTAACGATGAGGGAAAAAGAATACGCTACCGGTACCGCCCACAGTTCGTTTTTTAGAAGTTCATTTTAAAAAGTGTTACATTTTCGTTCATTCATCAAAAACCAGCAATACTTCTTATCACCAGCTCATGACATCCATAAATTAAGTGAGGTCAAAAGAGGGGAGGGGTTTGGAAAAATCTCACCAAATCTCTCCAAGGAGAGAGGGGGGTCGATTAAAATCTCACGTCAACTTTTTAAGTTAGAAATTATACGATTTTCTTAAGAATGAAAAAGGGATAATACCCACAGATAAGATACTGTGGTGATTTTTAGGCGGAATAATGTCCTTTTCCCCCATCATTAACAATGGAAAAGTTTTAGCTGTTGTGAAGCACAAAATGCAAACGAATAGGATAGAAAATTATTTTAAAGGGTTGTAGGTAGGTAAATCTCACGTGTGGGGGAGGGGTCTCCAGCAAAATCTCACTAAATCTCACCAAGGGGGAGGGGGTCCAGATTTTGGAAAAAACGCCTCACGTAATTTATGAATGTCCCCTTAGGATACTTTTAGTATTACAGAAAATTGATTTGATCAAGATGGTATAAAGATCGTACATTATTTTTCTAGAGGACGCATATGAATTTAATATTGATAGATCTTATCATGAGATCAAGGTTTTTTTTTTTTTAGAAAAGTATTTTGGATCCTTAATAAATATTTTATCTGATCCCATTGACTGTTCTATAGCTGTACCGCTGAATTTAACGGCTGCTGACTGAACGGTCGACGGTATAATACGAAAGTACCAAAAAAAGCTATTCAACAAAATATTTTATAGTTTTAAAAAAACGTATATAGTACAAAACTTTTTCAAAATAAGTGTGCAATTTTCCCTCTAAAATACACCCTTTTAATACTTTTCCATCATAATTTTATCATGCAATTATTTTTAAATTTAACAATGTCTCAAAAACAGAACTCTAGCCAATAGAACCCCAATTAAACTCTAATTTTGAATTCACAAAATTAAGAATAGATTTCACAAAAAAAGGATCTTTCACAATAGAACTGATGACTGAGGCTGAGGATACTAATTTTAAGAATGGGAATATTCTTTTTTACTCCTCAAATTTAATTTTCCAGAGGAATTTATAACTTGGTCTATATAAGAAGTTACGAAGATTACATTTCTTAAAACTTTTTCACTTGAAACCTAAATTATTTTTTATAGAAAATCTATTATCTATCTAAATGTATTATGTTTAATACCCTTCCTCCCTTTAGCTCCTCTCGGCACCCCTGACATAATAAAAAATTAAAGTAAATAAATAATTAAAAAAAAGCATTCACTTTATTGGAGATATTATGAAAGCACTTAAATACTATATTATTACTTTATAGTATTATACTTAATACAATTTTTTACTTTAAAATTATATTAGTAAATTTAAAAAAATATTTTTAGAAGATCTCAATCGTTTTCTGATTTTATTGGAGGATATGTATGGTTAATTAGTGTTTTTTCCAATCACTACAAAAATATATAATTTACTTACTTATGATGTTTACTTTTTACAATAGATAGCAGCACGTGTTAAATTTTGACATTGCTGTTATCTGATTGTCACGACCACGATGCATGCCGCAGAGAACACGTTTTGAATTCATATTTCTCATTATTCTTTTATTATTTATTATTATAGTTTAAGATGCTGAAAAAAACATGCATCCCCAATAAAATACACAGGACTGGGGGAATTTTCACTTCTTTTTGGTGACAAACAAGGGGGTGCGCAAACAACGGTAGAACAGCCAACAGAATGTGCGCACATGCCATGTGATAGAAGCTCCGCCTCCCAGGTTGTGTGCTAAGCTGCTATTGGTGATAGGCTTGCTACCCATGCAAACATAATAACGTGGTTTTTATACTTTAGACAGGTCACGAGTAATTTTAACTTTTCCAGTGTTTTTATCACTTTAATTTCATTTCACCCACAAATTTTGAATTTTAACATCTCCTTCCCTTCACACGATCCTTCCATAGCTTCATTATCGAGATTTGTGACGAAGAATCATTGATCCAGATATTAGCCGAAAACAACACCAATAATCACGCTGCCCTACCTTGCGTGTTTCTGATTGCAAACAACAGTGGAAAACAGCGTGCACTATCCCGGGATCATCACGAGTATACAGCTTTCAGCCCCCGGAGGCTCGCCCGAAAGTGTAGATAGACTATTATTTGTAAACAGTATTCGATTACCCAAGCTCTGCGTAAAAAGGAACTAACGTCAATCACGGCTACCACGTGGTGCTTGTAATCCTGCTTTCTTTTCTGTGAATGATTTTGATGTCCTCCCGCCATCTTGAGTTAGTAAAATTATAATGTACTAACACACAGATCGTTTCGCAAAAGTTATGAACAAGTGTTGAGAGGGCTCCAGGGAGTTTTAACCTGCATGGGCTGCGTATGGAGGAGATGAGCATCGATTCTTTAATAGCAGCGGCTAAATTTTTAGAACACCAAGCTGATTGCAAAGCACGTGGTAAGTCGCTGGTTATTATTAATATTATGATCAAAATATTGTGTGTGCTGTTTCTCTGTGTAAAGCTGAAGGTTTCTCCGAAAATTATTCCCGATTCCGTGAGAAATCTTAAGACTTGAAAATGGCTCTTACAATGGGCTACCTGATAGCATCTTCTTACTAAGAATTCCAGGTAAATTGGCTGAAAAAGAGTAGTAACTAATGATAGTTATTTGTGTTCTCAGAACCTAACTCCCTTCTCTTTACTAAAGTATACACTCAAGCCTTTTTCTATTGTGCCGAGAGACGCAGTTCCCTGTGAATCATCGGAATTTCCCGTCTGTCACCCACTCTCCTTTCTTTCCTAAAGTCATATTTGTTCTGAAATATATATCGATAAGTTTTCTGTGCTCATTTTTCATATAACGTTGAAATGAAACATTTAAATTAGTTCTATTTCTTGCACGAGTTTGACCTTCGCGTAGCTATCTTTCATATCACTTGTCGATACCGCGGAATGTTTTCAGAACGCTTCTTAAGTTTGATGCATCTAAATCTTATGATTCATTTCCTTATTCACTTAAAATCTTATCAAAATATCAGCTGAATGTGTTAAGTTTCCTAATGTATAAGTTGGGCTGCTTCATGTTCTTGATTCTTTTAATAAAACATTGAAGAAATAATTAACAGCAAATTGATGAAGTTTTCTGCTACAATCATTTTCCATTAATTGTAGGAAGATAAAAATATTCCTTTTAAAATGGGTCAGAATATCTTTGCTTAGAATTTGATCAAAATGTGTTTGTCAGGATATTGTTTCTTATTCTGTGATTTTGGTTCTCATAGGTGTAAACATGCATTTTGTTTGACAGCTGATAATTGTGTATAAAATCTTTTCACATAACACATGCCTATATTCGATTATTTAATTTTCTAGGAGAAGAACCTTTAGATTTTCATACTTTTACAAAGCTCAGTCTTGCTAGTAAAGATGAGAAATATCATCCTCATCCTGTGGAACAACCCACTGTTAGAAAGCCACCACCAGTCTCAAATTCGAATTCTCACTCATCGGAAGAAATTAAAGAGAAAAGACGATCTGTTATTCCAGTGACAAAGGACTCAGTATTACCTCACGAACATACTGGGTAAAATCTCCTGAAATAGTTCTAGTACTTTTTATAATTTTACTACAGTAGATTTAGATTATGATACATAAATAAAATGCAGTGTTTTATCAAACTGTAGGGTAAAGTGAGGATGAATGAGACAAATGATTTTTTTATATCCTAAAAATTTCTTTATATCTTAAATTATTTTGTATCTTATGTTTTATATTTCACCTAAAAAGTCCCAATATTTTAATTATTTGCTAACTTGTTGCAGAATTTCAAGTAAAATTTTTTGTAATATTAGTAGGGGAGACCAGGGAGGTATGGGACACTTTTTCCAAGAATATTTTTAAAAAATTTAGTTTTCATTGTATAAATTTGAAACTTTCAAACTAACATCTTGGAACATTTTAACGTGTTTAAAAAATATAACCAAAGAGATAGCAAACAAAACTTAGGATTTATGAACAAATTTAAGTAACCTCTAAAAGTGTCCCATCCCACCCCGGGGTGGGATGGGACATATCTTTTTAAATTGAAATTTATGATTACTTTTTAAACAAATGATTAAAAACCACAAAGATGGAAGTATTTTGCGCATTTTAAAGATTTATTACCGAAACATCAGTTATTTAAACGCTTTTATTCTACTTGCTTTTGGCGGCGTTTTACGGGTGGAATTTTAAAACTTGATTTTCGGGCACTTCCCGATATGTTACGTCCCCGAAACTTTACACATCAGTGTAACCCTCATGACACTCCAATATTCAACCATTATCTAGTCAAACAACCAAAGGATAAAGTTAATTAACGAGTATTTTTAATTAACAAAATAACCGGAATTTGAAACCTTTCCCAAAGGTCTATGCCCCCTAAAGCGTGCATAATTTTGTATTAGTCATAACTTCATCATATTCAAAAGTCAAAACGAGAATTGCCCAGTAATTATGATAATTACAGATGATTAATCAGTTTTTTGAATGCATATTTTGGATTATTGTACATAACATTTCAGGCACTTCCAAACGATATACAGTTCTGAAACTTTGCACCATGGTCGTATTCTCATGACAATGCAATATTCAATCATCAACCAATCAAAACCACTGTAATTAAGTTAATTAAGGAGTAATTTTGATTATCCGAATATCTCGAATTTGAGACCTTTCCCAAAAGACTATGACCACAAAAACGTGTACAATGATGTATTACATATAGCTTTACAATATCCAATCATCAAATTGAGAATTGCCTAGCAATTATGTTAATTATCGACCATAAACCGCTAACTTCAAAAACACATTTTGGATTCTTGTACATAAAATTTCAGGCACTTCCAAGCGATATAAAGTTCTGAAACTTTGCACCATGGTGTAAACCCAATGACAAATCAATATTCAATAATCAACTAGTCAAAACCTCCGTAATTAAGGTAATTAACGAGTGTTTTTAGTTATCCGTCTAATTCAAATTTGAGACACTTCTGTGAAGCCAATGGCTCCCAAAACCTGAAGGATAATATATTAGGTATATCACTACAATATTCAATCTTCAAAACGTATGTTTTTACCTTCCAATTAACATTTAAGATAATTAGCGATTTCAGATAATAATCTCGAGAAAGAAATCGCCAAAAGAGCGAGAAATCGCCGAAAATTGGTGTCCTATCCCGAAGAATCGTGAGAGAAGAAAAATATGCCACTTTTAGAATTTATGGACTATTGAAAAGACTGGATCAGTGGTTCCCAAAGTGGGTTCCGCGGAAAAATTTAGGGGTTCCATGTGACAATTTTTATTTCATTAAAAAATAAGAATGGACAGTACCGCCTACCCCTTGGACCCAAAAAGGTTCTCAAAATGAGTTAAAACCCTACTTTTACCCGTCGGATTTCAAAATTTTTCTGGGGGAGGGCCCCCAGACACCCCACAGTACCCCAAGGGAATCTTGCATGATACTTTTTGGAAAATCACCAACTTTTTGACAAAAGGTGAAGGTGATTGTCTGGAAAAGTGCCCCCTTGTGCCAGATTCACGCCCGGTTTCATTTAATATCAGATATTAAATTTTGAAAAGTCGTTGATAAAAATATATTAAGGGTTCCGCGATCATCGGCAACAAATTTGGGGTTCCACGACCAAAATAGTTTGGGAACCACTGGACTGGATAATACTGTTTGCTCCTTGATACACTCTAATTCTGAGTTTTATTTTTGTCTGAGCTTACGATTGGTTATTTTTATTTTACTGAATGCCTTTTCTTTTCTTGTGAATCTTTTTGATATCGATGGATTTCATCGGCGGGCGAGTGAGCGGATGCGCGTTATGTTTCACCATCATATTGAAGAAAACTAAAATTCGATCCTAACATAAGATTAAATATGGTTGAAATAAATACATTTTCCTTGTGAGTTTTAGTAAAAAAACCATGACTATAAAGTTGAAAATAAAATAAGTAAAAAAAAGATTAAAAAAAAAACGCTTTTATTGAAGTGTTCTAAAAGGTCAAAAATAATTTATTCGGTTTGAAAAATAATTTATTGGGAAGTAGAAAATAACTTTTTGGTAAGTAAAAAATAACTGATTTTCTAATCACTAAAAATAAAAGCGTGGGCGCTAGTAATTCTTCATTCACTATTTATTCTAACTTCTCTATTCTATGTTCTATGAGGTTAAATTTACAAATTTCTCATTTATGAGGTTTTGGTGGAATAGATTCAATTTAAATTCTCTATTAGGTATTTTTATTTATGTAAAATTATACATAAATGCCGACGTAATGGCCTTGTGGTTAGAGCATCTGACTGCAATGCCGTACATCTGGGGTTCGAATCCTCGTTTGGCATGGATGTTAGTGTTACTGTCCTTGTGTGTGTTGGATTTACCTATACGGGTCCATACATTCAGGGGAATTTGTACAAATTTTAAAAAATAAATAAAAAAAATTGAAATTTAAAAATATATATATTACTAGCGCCCACGCTTTTATTTTTAGTGATTAGAAAATCAGTTATTTTTTACTTACCAAAAAGTTATTTTCTACTTCCCAATAAATTATTTGTCAAATCGAATAAATTATTTTTGACCTTTTAGAACACTTCAATAAAAGCGTTTTTTAAAAATTCTTTTTTTACTTATTTTCCCTATATTTACTTCGAAAAATCTAACATGTGAAAAATACAAAATAGTTAAAATTCTTCTTTAACCAGAAAAATATGTTTTCAACTGCAATACTATTCAGTTTCAAAACAATGGTATCTAAGGAATTGTACGCAATAGCTTGTATTTAGGTATTGAGAGGAATTGGGCATGTCCCATCCTACCCCAAGTCATGGTGTCCCATCCTACCCTGGTAGCAACAGTTTTAAAAAATAGGATCTTTCAAAAGAACTGTAGCTTTTTGGCTTGACTCAACTATATATTCATAAAGAAAGAATACATTATTCTGTTTAGAAAACAATATAAACCATTAAGAAAGCAACCAAGAATCAGATTGAAAATTCACTTTGAAAAGTGTAATAGTACTTAGTTACTTTTGCTATAGTGAAACCATCTTTTTCATTCAGAAACTTGTAGGAGCTTGCAACTAAAATAGTAAACAGCAACAAGTATGAAGCCATGGTGGCTTTACCTGGTGGAACACTCAAAAACTAATTTTATTTATAATTTTAAGATTTATTGAAGGTGTCCCATCCTACCCAGTGTCTCATCCATCCCCAGTCTCCCCTATAAATGTAAAACTTATCCTATTCATCCCCCACTCTCCCCTACCTATTATTTTCATTTTAGTAATACTTTTGTTTAGTTGTGCATTTGAAATTTTTGTAAAAGAAATGATGAATCTTTAATCGAGTCAGGGATCTGTCCAGGACAAATTTACTACCGTTTTACGGTAGCTTCACAAATTCGCCGATCGTTAAAACAGTAGCTTCACAAATTCGCCGATTGTTAAAATGGTAGCTTCACAAATTTCTAATTTTCACAATTTATTGCTAAATTTTCACAATTTATAACTGCATTTTCACAAATTATTACTAAACTAATAATACTAATATTTGAAAACTTTAACTCCCCTTAAAATGTATATGTAAAGTGATTTTTAAAAACATTTTTCAATTAATTTTATTACGCGTACTTTATTTTCACATTAAAATTTTTTTTCACAAATTCTTTTTAAATTTTCACAAAATAGGTAGTTGGCAAAAAATCCTAGACAGATCCCTGCGAGTTCTCCCCTAAAAACATGTTCTAAGAGCAGTCCATTTGACTAAATGTATACGTTTAACTTTTTACACTAGTGGATCCAAGGGGGTAGAGGGCTTAAGCCCCCAAAAATGAAAAGTTGTTCACTGTATTATAATATGGATCACTGTATATTGTACAATGGTAATATGGAATATTATGCACAAAATGAGTTAAAGCCATGTTATTTTAAGGTCAAATTTTCAGAAATTTTCTGGGGGAGGATCCCCAGACCTCCTTGGTACTTGTAACTTTATTATTACAACTTTATTTTTTAAGTTTGTCATAACGCAAAAATTCTACCATAAAATCTATATCCAAAATTTGAATGAGGCTTACCAAAATGAGTTGAAAAAGTGGGTTTTTATACTTGAACTTTCTGGGGAGAGACCCTCCGACCCCCTTTTAGTAGTTGGAGCAGGATAATTCATTACCTTCCCTTATTAAGATAATCAAGAAGATTCAATTGGATTATGAAAATTCTTAGCCCCCCAAAACCAAATCCTGGATCCACCCCTGCTTTTCTATGCAAATTATGTTCCTCTATTAAATTGAACTTTTATTTGTTCTTATGTTCTCAGTTTAATAATATATTTTAAAAATAAATTTAAGTGAATGTTTTTATTTTTAGAACTGGTACCAGAGAAGTTCATAATAAACTTGAGAAAAATAGGTAGGTTTAATTCTGTTATGTCCCGTTATATATCTACAAGAAGTTGTTTTTGTTGACGAATAGCACCAAATTTTTAAAGTCTTCTATTAATATATCTGTATGTGTTTTATTCTATTGGTAATATTGCTTTGGTGCTATTACAAATTTTGGCAACCAAAGCAGTTAGGCAGTATTTTACTGGATAGATAAACAATTGGAAGCAACAGGTATGTCAGTGTGTTTATATTGTTCTTCAAGAGGTGATATTTGCTCTTAGTTGACCTAAACACTAAGGGAATTAAAGTCATTATAGTAATGCACTTTGTTTTTAGTTTCAAAATCATTAAATTTTAAATCATCAACTTTATTTTGCTGTAAGTCAGCCAATTGATTTTGACTTATTGAAAAATGAGTATTTGTTTCCCAAGGTTTGAGTCTTAAAATCAGTTCAAAGTGGAAAGATACTTTGAAAGTGCTGTTTTAGGATTAAAGAAATTGATTTCCATTACATGATTTACTCTCATAATTTAATGAGGGGGTGTCCATATGTAAATTATACATGAGGTCAAGATGGATGGAGGTGGTCTAGCAAAATCTCACCAGTGGGGAGTCAATTAAAATATCTTTATAAACTTTTAGTTTAGAAAATACACATTTTTCTTTTATATTTTTTTAGCACAAGTTTAGAAAAAATGTGCAGATTAGTCAAAAGTGTGAAATATGAGACAGTCAGTCGTGATAGTAACAAGTTAAGACCATGTTTTTGATTTCAATATGTATATGTATCAAAACTTTTGTAAAGTGTCTCACAAAGGGGAAGGAAGGGGTCCAAAATTTGGATTAAACACCTCATGTAATTCTTCCCTAAATTAAAATCATTGCAGCAGCATGATGGCAGTGCTAGATTATTTTACTATTGGAAAAATAGTGTGGTGAATGAAAGAATAATAACTAGTTAGGGAATTTTGAATTAGTAAAATTATAGGAAATTATTAATGGTATAGGACAGGGGTTCCCAACCTTTTTGCACCTGCGTACCACCTGATTTTTTGAGAAATTTTGCCGTACTACCAGACCTAAACATTTTAATACACGTTTGATATTTACTCTTTTATAAGGGTTCAAAGGCTTTTTGAATTAAATTCCTGAGAAAACTTCATATTTAATGGTAAGATATTTGTTATAATGCTTTGAATAAAGGAGAAATAATAAGGTGAAAATGGTATTAATTTACAGTTTTATCTATTATACCTAATTATTATTATTTAGGTCGAAAAACATACAAATAAAAAATTAGTACAAATTCAGATAAAATTAATCATCATAAAAAAACATACTTTTATAGTGTTAAGTACGAAATTTGCTGTCGTTTGCCCGTGATTAAAATATCAACATTAGGAGTAATGGAACTTATCTTCACTCTTAAGTCCTCTTCAACACATATTCTGCTTCTATATATTTTTTATGTACAAGAGTTCAGGAAATCCACTCTCACACAAGTAACTCGTAACAAATGGCATCTCAAAAATAGCAGAGCTTACCGGAAGATCAAAGGGTACTCGGTTTTACATCTGATCCAGAAGTTCATTAAAAATTTCTCTTTAAAATAATCTTTCATGAAACTATCTTCTGTAAAGATCGATAAAACTTTCTTTTAGTTACTTTCTTTTAGTTACTTTCTTTTAGTGCTTTGACTCACGCGTACCACCAGTGGTGCGCGTACCACCGGTTGGGAACCCCTGGTATAGGAAATATATCCTAATGTAGTCCTACCTACAGGGGGTGCATTATCTTCTAGCGTTTGAAAGAAATATTTTATTTCACTCTTTGAGTATTTCTGATTATATCCTTTTCTTTTACTCTTGTTTTATAAATATTATACTAACTCTTTATCTAATACTATGTGACAGATAGAACTCTCAAATCCCACCAAGTCCTTTAACATACTTACTTCTATTTTAAATAGATGATTTTTATTTGGAATAAAACGAACCTTAACATTAAAAAGTAAATCTTCCGGGCTGGTATGCCGTGGTCTATGTTGAATAAAAACGCAAGACGTTTCGACCTCGCTTGCAGAGGTCATCTTCAGTTGTAAGAATGCCTCCAAGGTGGAGGCTTCTTGTTTTTATCAGCTCTCGAGGCGTCGTTTCTCCGATGTGCGTCACAGGGTCTCGTGATGTGAGCGCCGTCTCCTGATTGGGCTCTTCCCTCCTCGATGGCGATTGGTTGCTGAGAATTCCGCTCCTCTAGGGCTGGCTCCCGAGATCTCCTGGTGTCGCGGAGTGCGGAATGCCAAATTCTGTTAAGTCTTAAGCCCTCTTCTTTACGATTAAAATTGTTCGTTTCTTTAAAAATCTCGATGGCCTCTCTATGTAATCTGGGATAATAGTGCGTTGTTCTTGATAACACTTGGGTATCCATGAATTTAATTTGGTGATCGCCGTCACTGTAGGCGTGTTCTGCGACGGCAGATTTTGTAACTTCACCATGCCTACAGTGTCTCTCGTGTTCTGTTAATCTTGTTTTTATGCTTCTTCCTGTTGTTCCAATATATGAAGCGCCGCAAGAACAAGGGATCTTGTAGATGCCTGCTGAGGATAAGGGATCCCGGGGGTCTTTCGCCGATCGTAACAAATCACGGATCGGGACCGAGGGCTTGAAAACAGTCTTGATGTTATGACTCCGTAGTAGTTTTTCGATTCGATCCGTGACGTTTTCCAAATAGGGCAGGTAGAATGGAAAACATCACGGATCGAATCGAAAAACTACTACGGAGTCATAACATCAAGACTGTTTTCAAGCCCTCGGTCCCGATCCGTGATTTGTTACGATCGGCGAAAGACCCCCGGGATCCCTTATCCTCAGCAGGCATCTACAAGATCCCTTGTTCTTGCGGCGCTTCATATATTGGAACAACAGGAAGAAGCATAAAAACAAGATTAACAGAACACGAGAGACACTGTAGGCATGGTGAAGTTACAAAATCTGCCGTCGCAGAACACGCCTACAGTGACGGCGATCACCAAATTAAATTCATGGATACCCAAGTGTTATCAAGAACAACGCACTATTATCCCAGATTACATAGAGAGGCCATCGAGATTTTTAAAGAAACGAACAATTTTAATCGTAAAGAAGAGGGCTTAAGACTTAACAGAATTTGGCATTCCGCACTCCGCGACACCAGGAGATCTCGGGAGCCAGCCCTAGAGGAGCGGAATTCTCAGCAACCAATCGCCATCGAGGAGGGAAGAGCCCAATCAGGAGACGGCGCTCACATCACGAGACCCTGTGACGCACATCGGAGAAACGACGCCTCGAGAGCTGATAAAAACAAGAAGCCTCCACCTTGGAGGCATTCTTACAACTGAAGATGACCTCTGCAAGCGAGGTCGAAACGTCTTGCGTTTTTATTCAACATAGACCACGGCATACCAGCCCGGAAGATTTACTTTTTAATGTTGATCCCGGCCGTGAAAGCCTTCATTCCTTTAAAACGAACCTTAATGAACCTTTAATGAACTTAAAAAAATGGATCTTTTAAAAAGTTATATTAACAAATTACTACAATTGTTTTATAGGAGAGCACACTTGAAAGAATGTTTTGAAGCCTTAAAGAAACAACTTCCAAACATGGATGACAGAAAAACCTCCAATTTAAGTATTTTACGAGGAGCCCTTCGATTTATTCAAGTATGCATCATTGTTGCATTAGGTGATATGCCCAGCTTTGCATGAGTAGGCAATAAAATAAGATTTTTAAAAGTTTATTAAGGTGTATGTCCTTAATTATGAATAATTTCTTTCTTAAAAAATTTTTATTGAGCTCATTTTATATATTGTATGCAATCTTATAAATAGGGAAAAGAAGTGAGGAATAGGACGAATTTAAAAATTTTTTTATTTACTGTTTAAGACGTACTATTAATGTATAATTTGTAAAAACATTAGTATATTTAATATATTTTAAACGTATATTTAATTTATTTTTAAAATGAAAATATTAGCAAAATACAATTTTTTCATTATTTTTATATTTAAAATGATAAAATTTTGTTTTACACCTCTCTCACTCGAGGGTGGAATGAGATGCTTGCAAAAATTAAAAATTTCAACATTTACTAATTTTTTATAAGCTAAGTATAAATTAGTTAAGAAATTCTTTATTTTAGCTTTTTTATTGTTTTATTATATGTTTTTAGTTGACCGAATATTCCTTACTTAATGCTGTCACTAATATCTAAGGATGCTAATATTTTTTTAATAACTAGGGAGCTACACCCCCTGCTCGCTATTGCTCACCAACCCTCGTAAAGTGCTAACGCAAGACATTTTGAATTGCTTCACAATCCTCTCAAAACCCAGTTCACTGAACTTAACTCATTTTATAAAACAATAAAAATAATTAGCAGGAATACATAAATTAGTTTGGGAATTTATCACATTTTTGTTTATTGATACACAAATAAGAGCTCCAGTTTAGAAATATTTTTTATGATGATAAGTTATTTTAAGAGAAAGGAAATTTTGAAAAAAGTTTTTGCCTTTCACAGGCACCGCAGCGCTCCTGTTTTTCCTATTTTTTTCACATTAGCTCCTTTTTTCCTATTTTTACGGTCCATTTTATTTTTCCTCCTTTTTTCAGCTTTTTTCTCCTTTTTTTCCTATTTTTTTAACCCTTGGGATCGACTTTCTTCGTTTATGTTTTGTTGTGGGTAGGGATTGATGTCAATACTATTGGTCCGTTGTCAACGCTTTGGCATACGAAATGGAGTGATTTGTTTCCTTCCAGCGGGACGAGGCGTGGTTGCCGCGGTGCTTCCTCTCCCGTTGAGGTAAAGCTGTCCACCGTTGTTTCTTATAGAAGTTTTTTCCGACGGTTGTATGTTTTTGTGGGAGCTGATTACGAATCTGAAGTTGGCTCCCACAAGGGGGGTCGGCTTCATATCGAAAATCGCAAAAAATTGATAATTTTTTGCTCTTTTTTTGATTCTTCGCTTATATTTCAAAAACTATAAATTTCTTGAAGATAATTTCAATCACAAAGTTACAGTAAACAAAATTTTCTACAAAATGCGCTGGTCAACTTTGATTTTCTGTAAAGTGGTTTTGCCGCTAGAGCACGCTGAAAAACATCTATTTTTTGGCCTTACCGCAAAAAAAGGAAAACGCGCGCTTCTACCCTCTACAAAATGAAAACTATTTAAGTTATTAACAAAATTTTATACCACGTGAAAGAACATTTAATTTTCTATAAATAACGTGCTTTCCATCATCATTGTTTGAGAAGGGGAGAGGGAGTGAAGCAAAGATCGATAATAAAACTGTTGCGACTCGCAGACCAGACTGACTTTTGGGGTTGTTAATCTGCAATCTGCGCTATATTATCTCATTATAAAATTAAACAGTGCATTTTGTAGAAAATTAAATGTTCTTTCATTTGGTATAAGCTATTTGTCGCTAACTAGAATTTATTTAGAGCTGTAGCGGGGGAAATCGTTCATCACTTTCTTATAGAAAAGCAAAAAAAATATCTTAATTTCAAAACACTATAAAACGTACACCGCTCCTTGCAAAATAAAAATGAACCAGTGCATCTTATAGGAAATTTTATGTACTTTAATTTGGTTTCATGCAATTTTTCGTAAAATTAATATTGTTTTAGAAAATCGATGAAAAACCGCAAAAAAACACAAAAATTTGAGATTTTTGGCAATTTTTGATGTGAAGATTACTTTCAAATTAAAATAAACTTAAAATTCGGATTTAGCGATGAAAAAGACATAAAAATTCGTTCATTAAAACACTTCCATAATTTAATATAGGAATTAAAAAAAATATTGAAATTTCGCCTATAGCACCCAATATTTCATAAATTTATTTTAAAAATTTATTTATTATTCTAATTCATCCAAAACAATCCATTTTATTGGTAATATACCGGAAATAAAGTGCATATTGCAGATTAATAACCGCAAAAGTCCGTTTGGTGTGCGAGCTGCAATAGTTTTATTATCGATCTCTGCTTCACTCCCTCCCTCCTTCTCAAAATATGGTAATGGAAAGCATGTTATTTATATAAAATTAAATTCTCTTTAACGTGGTATAAAATTTTTGTTAATAACTTAAATAATTTTAATTTTGTAGAGGGTAGAAGCGCGCATTTCCCTTTTTTTGCGGAAAGGCCGAAAAATCGATGTTTTCAGCGCGCTTTAGCGGCAAAACCACTCTTCAGAAAATCAAAGTTGAGTTGTGCATTTTGTAGGAAATTCGGTTTACTTTAACTTGGTAATTGAAATTATCTTTGAGAAATTTATAGTTTTTGAAATATAAGCGAAGAATCGAAAGAGGAGCAAAAAATTATTGATTTTTTGCGGCGGCGCGGGAGCACTCAATACGAATGGGCGTTGCCATTGGTTGGCATCCGTGTTACGTTATTTCAACTCTAATTTAAGAAAAGATTCCTTTTTCTCCTATTTTGTTTAGAAAAATAATCATTTTTTTCTCCTATTTTTTCTTAAATTCTCCTATTTTTCCTATTTTTTTACGAAAAATCGGCTGCAGTGCCGGCTTTCAAAATTGGAAAGCCTGGCATTTAATCTTCAGAAAGCTAAGTAGATTTTTAAATGATGTATGTATACAATTATACATTGTGGAGTCAACTTTGCTTAAAGTTTTTAAAAATTAAACAAGTAATTTAAATTTATGATTTAACTTAATTTTATACCTAAAAATTTTACTGATCTTGTAATTAATAAATTAATGCTAATTTATTAAAAATTATTTTTAGGTTCTGAGAAAAAAAGAAAGAGACTATGAACATGATATGGAACGGCTAGCTCGTGAAAAGATTTCATTCCAGCAACGATTATCTACTTTGAAAAAAGAGTTAGCTTCCCAGTTAGACCACCTTGATTCTAATAACTATGTTCAACATGTTGAAGAAGATAACGAGACTACTACAACTGCTTCAGGTGAGGCTAAGCGCGCACTAGAGACTTTTGTCATGGCAACAGAGACAAAATTATCACCCTGGCTATTGCAAGAAGCTAGAGCGCGCATAGGCGACGAGACTCTCGACAGATTGCCAAGAATCTCTCCATAGAAATGCATTGCTCTCGAGTGACCTAGTGTTTATAGTTGCCGCGACAGCAGGGGCGGATCCAGACCAAATTTTCGGGGGGGGGCCATTTAGAAAAATATGATACTTCTCTATAAATTTTTGAATTTTTCTCTTGCACTCGTTTAGGGGGCATTCATTAATTACGTAAGGATGATGTTTGGCAAAAATAATTCCTTGAAACTTTAGTTCGATTTTGTTGGTGACCAAATGGTATAGTAGACAGCGGAGGATCCAGAATTTGTTTTTTTGGGGGGCTAAGAATTTTCAATATCAAAATCGTCTTCTAATGTCCTAAGGGGGTTTTTGAAATTTAAATCTAAAAAGCAGATTTTCAACTCGTTTTGGTACACCTAGTCTGGATTTCGGACATACATTTTCAAGAATTTAATTTCCATTATGGTTGGATTTTTGCATTTTGACTAACTTTTTACAAAAAATTTGTAAGTTAGAGTTCCAAAGGGGGGTCTGGGGGTCCTCCCCCCGAAAATTTCTGGAAGACCCTAAAAACAGGATTTTAACTCGTTTCGGAGTCGCTTTTCCTTTTTTTTCCTCCCCGAGTTCCCACTTTCCCTCTTTCTCATTTTTAGTGTTTATTCCTATGGGGGAGGGGTTAAAGCAACCCAAAGAGGACCACTCCTTATAAGTCCCAAAATTTTCAAGGAACGACTGTAATAATATATTTCAAAATTTCAAGGTGGTTTGGGGTTCTCCCCAAAAAAAATTTTGAACCTAGGGATGGAACAGCTGCGCCAAACTCGCCGATCTGCGCCGAAACGAAACATGTGCGCATTTTAGCGCCTATAGTACAATTTTTGAGTAAATTGCGCCCGCCTGCGCTAAACTTGCGAATTTCTCCGATTTTTACCTTGAAATGCGCTTAAGACCGTTGCTCACGACCTTTTTCTCCCATAACATTGAGAGTAAAACTGGAAAGTGAAACAAAAACTAAAAGGGTTACTCCTCGCCTGATGTTACCAAGGAATCCGCAACGATCCCCTCTTTTGGCGTGAATGAGTCTGATTTTATTACTTACTTGCTACAGTAAGCTAATGGTTTCGATTTTCGTTGTTGGCGGGGAAATCACGTTTTCGCTTTCGTTTTCTTTGGGGATGCGATTTTTCCGCGGATCCGCGGAATTCCGCGTTTTGTGACTTTTTGTATTATGTTCCGCTTTTTTTTAACAATTTTCCTCAAACTAACTCCTCTCCGCGGAAGAAATTTCCACGGAGAAAAAAAATCCTCTTCACCCTTCGATCTGGACACAGGGATGTGATTTTTCCGCATTTTAAAATTTTTCCCATGAAAATCTGATTGTACGGCAGGAATTCGAAAGCGGGCCGTTTTCCGAGAAACGCCGGCGAAAGAGGTCCGCGTTTCTTTCATTCCGAAGCTCCCGTTTACGGCCCGTGAACTAATTTTGGATCGAAATTTGGGTTTTTCCAGATAATCCATACTTTTTTTTTACTTTGCCTTTTATTTTTGAGAAAAATGATGATATAAAGCAGTAAAAAGTGCGAAAAATCGCGATTTTTCATGGAAGTTTCGTATTGCTTGCAGAGTTTTTTCTTCCCGCGACTTCTTTCTTAACGGCGCCGCGGGTGCCAAGTTGAAGTCGGCTTCTTCTTGCGTTGTTAGTGCGATGTGTAAAAACAACTTTACAGTGGTTAGAAGCCATCAAGTCCGGTCTTTGGGATCACATTCTGCGGGAAAAGTCGAAAAATAGCGATTTTTCGAGTAAGAATTGTTTTTCCAGCACCTAGTTGAAGCTGGCATCATTTCACATTGTAATTGCGATGCAGAAAAAACTTAATCGTAGTCAAAGGAGCCTAATAAGTCTAGTGATAACTTCAGATAACGTTTTTACTGATTTCAGTGAGTGTTTTCAACTAATTTTTCTTAAGGATTTCCTAAGTTTTAAATTTTCACTGATAGATCACTTTGAAGCTAGGTAAAATAATATTGCAGTGTTTTTAAAAAATCTTGTTAGATTATAACCTGTTTCAGATTTGATATCAAGGGGGATGTCAGGCAACCCATCCCCCCAAAAAATCGGACTAGGTGTCCAAAACAAGTTAAAACGCTGTTTTTAAGGGCCAAATTTCAAAAAAAAATTTCTGGGAGAGGACCCCTGGACCCTCTTTGTGCTTGGATCTATAATTAACCACTTTTTATGTGTTAAACAAAACCTTAAAATTAAACACCAAAAAAGTAAGAACATAATTTGGGATTTCCTCTTTTTTGCTTTTTGGTCGATCACACCCCTGCTGAAAAGGATATATCTTTTTATGGATTTGAATTATTCCGGACCATGACCAACAGCTTATAAAAATGGACAATAAAAAATTTTTTTCTGCTCCCAACTGCTCCAAAAAGCTTTTTTTTCTGCTCCGAACTGCTCCAAAAAATTTTTTTTTCTGCTCCCAACTGCTCCCAAAACGTATTTTTACTGCTCCCAAAAGGTGTTTTTACTGCTCCCAAATAGGGTTTCACCTGTTCCATCCCTGTGAACCCTTAGAGTAGGGGTTATGCATTTTAAGACGAATATTTAAGGAAAAACAGTAAATAAAAAAATTGACGTTGAAATTTTTTTTGGGAGGGGGTTGAACCCCCAAAACCCCCCCTTGGATATGGCCCTGCTGGGACTGAAAAAATAGTTTGTTCCTTTGATCCAGCACTGAGATACCAACTTCTCGAGAACCAAATTACAAATAATGAACTAACCCACGTTTTCAAGTAGAAAATGTCACCTCCAGTCGTCCCCAGGTCAAGTCACGTGACTCACGTAGGAAGTGAAAACAAGAAAAAGGCAATATAACAATTTGAAACTGCACCTGAACGAGATTGGACACCCCATTTTTAGCATTCATGACAAAACAGAAGGGGCGTTTCAGCAACGATCGTTGAAGATAAAAGGGTTATAAATAATATGATAGAAAGGATGTGATAAACAAACAAGCACTGGTTTGACAGCCTCCGGTGGGCCCTATCTCGCCCTTCGACCATGCGAAAAGAGTGCATCCAAGAATAAAGCTATACGAGCAACGTACCATACCTAAGAATTAAGACTGCATGATATATATGGGGAATATTTTTTGAGTTTTAGCTCTAGAAAGGGGTTTTAACTATTTTGGAATTTTTCTCGGGATGAGCATGCCCCCCTAGGGTGTCTCAAAAAAAACTTTTTTTCGAAAAACCTCGGTCCCCAGGGCTTTTCCCATTCCTTTTGGTCCCAAAAGATTGCGTGTGAAGTTTCAACCCCCTAAGTTAACTCTAGGGTTTGCCTGTAGAGCCCCAAAGTTTGAAAAAAGTGGAAAAAATGACCAATTTTCAGAATTTTTAAAAATTATATTTTAAGATTGATACTGCGATAAAACCGGTTCAAATGTGTCATTTAGGACTTATTTTGGTGGCATATATTTATTTATGTGTATTAACTGTACCCTATAGCCCCTATAATTTAAGATTAAAACGTACTACTTCGGGACGTTGCACTCGCCAAAGCTTATAATGCACTACCGGTGGACGAAATGAATTAAATCCGAATTTCTTTGAAGGAACTCCCTCAAATGATGCCATTTGAACTAAAATCATATTATAAATTATAAAAATAAGTGAAATAACAGTTTTTGGCCCTTCCACTGAGCTTTTAATGTAAAAAGTGTTTTTCTTCAAAATTTCTCGTTTCCAGCTGATAAAACCCAAAATTTATACTAAAAAAGGGGGTTTTTTTACTTTTTAGATACCAAACTTTGAAATCTTTATAGGGGTTTCATTTTTAATAAGTAGAATTAAATTATATAGCGCACAGATCGGAAATGACATGGATATTTCTTATACCAGACGTGAAAATCTATTTTCTTTTTTTAAGTTTGGAAAATTACTTCCTTTTAACGTATTAGGGGAAAGTTTTAATTAAAAACTTCTTTCTTTAACATTTCAACCAAGATTCACTAGTATTAAACTATTTTCCTAACTTTGAAAAAAGAAAATCGATTTTCACGTCAGGTATAGGAAATATTCATGTCATTTCCGATTTGTGCTGTTTAAAATTTAATTCTACTTGAAAAAATGAAACTCCTATAAAGGTTCCAATGTTTGGTATCTAAAAAAGTTCAGCAAACCCCTTTTTTAGTATAAGTTTTGGGTTTCATCAGCTGGAAACGAGAAATTTTGAAGAAAAGCACTTTTTACATTAAAAGCTTAGTGGAAGGGCTAAAAACTGTTATTTCACTGGTTTTTATAATTTATAATATCATTTTAGCCCCAAATGGCATCATTTGAGGGAGTTCCTTTGAAGAAATAAGGATTTAAGTAATTTCGTCCACCGGTAATGCATTATAAGCTTTGGTGTGTGCAACGTCCCGAAGTAGTACGTTTTAATCTTAAATTATAGGGGCTATAGGGTACAGTTAATACACATAAATAAATATATTCCATCTGAATAAGTCCTACGAACGCTTTTGAACCAGTTTTATTTGCATTATCAATCTTAAACATAATTTTTAAAAATTCTGAAAATTGGTTATTTTTTCCACTTTTTTCAAACTTTGGGGCTCTACAGGCAAACCCTAGAGTTAACTTAGGGGGCTGAAACTTCACACACTATCTTTTGGGACCAAAATGAATGGGAAAAGCCCTGGGAAGCGAGGTTTTTCGAAAAAAGGTTTTTTTTTGAGACACCCTAATGCCCCCCTTGCGTCGTTTTTATTCTTGTCAGACATCGCATGAATTACAATGCAATTTTTTCTTTAATTTTAACTCTGAAAAAGGGGGGTTTTAACTATTTTTGAAATTTTCTCGGGGGGGGGGCCTTTCCCCCCATAGCCCCCCTCTGGATCCGCCACTGCGCGGCAGAAGTCTAGTGCGCGCTTAGCCTAAGTTTTGTTTTTTGTCTCAAAAAGTTTGTATATGGGATTAAATTTTAACCAACTAAAAACTACCTTTTTTTAGTAAATTAGCTAGTACAACAAAATGATATTTTAAAATAATTTTTTATGTATATTCTTAGCAGTCTTACTTATGTGTTGTGATTATACTAACTCCCTAAAATGTCCATAATTTATGCTCAGGAGAAATTTTTTGGGAATTTTAAAAACAACTGTGTAGTAACTTTTGGATATTTTTTCATTTAATTTCATATCACTTATTTATTCTTAAGAGTTGGGATGTGGTTTCCATGTAATTAAAAATGCAAAAATGTATATTAAGTAAGTAATTTATGTATGAATTCTTAAAAAAACATCTATATCTTTGAGTTTTAAAACTATAATAGGAAGTTTTTCCACATGTTGGTGGCTTGATATTTTAAATTCAGGAATAAAAAAACTATAAGAAAAGATCCAATTTTTTAACTTTTTTGTATTATATGAACAATGTTTAACACCAACTATTCTTGTCTGGTTGCAGTTATTTTTTATCCTGCATTGAGGACATGTTTTAAATAACTTTATTGCATTATGTGCTTAAATGGATTGAAAAATTTCAGAATGTGGTGCTTTAAGTGATTTTGAGGACAATGTTCCAAATGATGTTTCAACTGTGAATTCAGCTGGAACCTCAGACTTCACCAGTTCATCCTCATCTTCAACTGCCAGTGGCGTCCTTGTTGGTCCTTCATCCACAAGTGCCCCTATTCTTTCTTTAGGCAAGTATCTTAGAGACCCTTTGCCATTCTACCTGGCTTCACCCCACACTGCGAATGAATATGCACCGCTGTTGCATTGGCAGTATAGTGTAGGGGCTATTTAAATTTTAGGGGAAAGGAGGGATGAATGGGACAAATTTCACATTTGTACTAATATTGTAAAAATTTAAATTTTCAATTCTGTAAATGTATATAAAAACAAATAATTGAACCATTGATTATATTTTAAACAAAAGCATTTAATCAATTAGCCATCATCTTAACTGCAATGAAAGTTTTTTATGAATACATAATGTATTTTGTCCCATTCATTCCCACGATGGGGATTAGTGGGACTAGTAAGAAAATGTAAGAAATTTACAATTTAACTTATTGAAGAACAATGCACTACTATTTTCCTAAGGCAATACATAAAAAAGGCATTTAAAGGGAAAAAACAGCCCACTTTATTTAACATAAAGTCAAATTAACTTCAACAGATACAAGTCCTTTTGCTCTTTCAGTTCCTTAGAAGTTGGGTGTTTTTTCTATTAGTGCTATTCGCTCTTCATGAGTTTGTACTCTAAGAAGTGCAAATAGATAATTCTTGATGTCTGCGCGAAACCCCAAAACCAATTCCTCTCCTTTGGTTACATTTTCTTTTAACTTAAACTTTTCTTTCAAATTAAGCATGAAAGCTAACCTTGTTTGAAAACGGTTTAACTATAACAAATGTAGAGATAAAAGTTGCAAGCATTCGGGCATTAAATATTGAGTGTTTTTCACATGAGCTTTAAACAATATTTTAGTAACCTTATCGGACCAGAAATTAATAGAATGAGTATAATATAGCAAGCTATTGATGGAAAGTTTTGAATCCAGGAAATAAAGTGGCGTTGGAATTGTCCCATTCATACTAAAAGAACGGAATTCTGAAATGAGTAAAACGACCTCTCGGTTAAGGGGTTTTAAAGATCACCCTGGTTTTGTAATTTGCATACCTACCTGCAAATTAATCTACCTTAAATTAGCAAATTTGCACAACTACTTAATTTTCAAATTAATAATCAATACCAACTTGAGATATATTGACTGGAAACCTGCTGATAGTGTCAATTCTAACATGGAAATGTTAGGTTCTTCAGCCTCATCATTGGATCACTATAAAAGATTCAACTAACCTGTCAAGAAAGCTTTAGAATTATAAGGTTAAATGTGATATGTGCCAAATATTGTGATACTTGTGTCAAAAGATAGTCCTTGGAATAAGAAATCAAAGTAACAAGTTTTTGTAAATATTTTGTGTCATTCTGTGATTTTGTACTGTTTTATCCTGTTTTTAACATTTTGAACAATTTTTTTCTTTTTTGGAGGGTGCCTGTATTTGCACTCAGTTTTTCCTGGTGCCTTATGGTAAATTGTCACTTAATTAAAATAACTGATATCAATCATTGTTTTGCTTCCTATCATTTGCTAAACATTTTATTGTTGGTTGGTAATGAACACGCATTGAATTTTAGAGTTCATGTACAAATAATTTAAAATTTGGTGCACTTAATATCAAAATTTTGCAACCAATGTGAGCCCCAAGTAAAAACGTGGGGTCTTCCTCAAGAAAAATTTTGAAAATTTGCCCCTCAAGTTTAGTTAATTTTGAGACTGTTTGGGTTAGATCTGAAAAGAACTGCTTCTTGTAAGCCACAGAGTTTTCAAGAAAAAGTAGTGTATAAATTGGTTTTTAAATTTCAAGGAGGGCCCCTTTCCCTAAAAAATATTTTGAAATTAGACCCTTATAAACAGTATTTCATTTTATTTTGAGACCCTTTGGGCCACCACCAGAGATATTTTTAACTCCTCCTCCTATTTCACATATTGGAAATCAGAAAAATGCTTCTAAAAACTAAACGCGGGGAAAACAAAAAATATCTTCCGTCTTTAAAATGGCCTTGAAGTTTCAAAAAAGTTGTGATTTTTTTACAAAACAACTAAAAACCCAAAGGTTAAACTCTCAAATATTGTTCATGATTTTTTTTATTAAGAACTAATATAGTTATAGACATAATCTTTCAGGTTCCATTCTTCTATCACTCTTTTTTCGTTAGATATAATTTTTTAATGTTCAAAGAAATCTTGTAAAGTTTTTTCTGCATTTTTAAAAAGCTAATAACTCTAGAACTGTACAACTTAAAAACCTGAAATTAGTCTCATTCCGTTCGTAAATTTTTGTCTTGGATTTGATGTGTATCATGACCATCATTTTCTAAAAAATATTTTTCAAAATTTAAAAAAAGTGAAAAAATTTAATAAAAATTTTTTTTTCAAAATTTTTTTGAAAAAAAATTAAACTCCGTTTGACTCATAAATGAACAGTACTACCAAATTTCAAGTTAAAAATAAAATTTAATCATGTATAAAAAAATTAAAAAATTCGAAATTTAGGCAAGTCCCTAAACAATACCCAAAATTATACAGCAAGAGCAATTCACTCATGGAAAATTCATAAACTCGCTTGAGGGTGTTCATATGACTTAAAAAATGCAAAAAATGTCACAAAATGTTCTGAAAATACGACAATTAACAAATTCGGTACAAAACCTTACAGAGCTAATTTTCAACTTTAAGTTAATTCAATTTGCATGCTTTACTCCTGAAAATTCCTAAGAATTATGTTTATATCTAATTGTTTTTACTTTTCACAAATCAAATCAAAGTAAATTAAAAATTTTAGAGCATAAAAAATTGGATATAAACACATTTCTTAGGAATATTGAGTTAAAATTCATGCAAATTGAATTAACTTAAATTTGAAAATTAGCTCTGTAAGGTTTTGTACGGAATTTGTTAATTGTCGTATTTTCAGAACATTTTGTGACATTTTTTGCATGTTTTAAGTCATATGAACACCCTCAAGCGAGTTTAGGAATTTTCCATGAGTGAATTGCTCTTGCTGTTTAATTTTGGGTATTGTTTAGGGACTTGCCTAAATTTCGAATTTTTTAATTTTTTTTATACATGATTAAGTTCTATTTTTAACTTGAAATTTGGTAGTTCTGTTCATTTATCAGTCAAAAGGATTTTAAATTTTTTTTCAAAAAAATTTACGAACCGAATGGGACTAATTTCAGGTTTTTAAGTTGTATAGTTCTAGAGTTATTAGCTTTTTAAAAATGCAGGAAAAACAACTTTACAAGGTTTCTTTGAACATTAAAAAATTATATCTAACGAAAAAAGAGTGATAGAAGAATGGAACCTGAAAGATAATGTCTATAACTATATTAGTTTCACATAAAAAAATCATGAACAATATTTGAGAGTTTAACCTTTGGGTTTATAGTTGTTTTGTAAAAAGAATCGCCACTTTTTTGAAACTTCAAGGCCATTTTAAAGACGGAAGATATTTTTTGTTTACCCCGAAATTTTGCACACGTGGTTAACTCACCAGTACACAACTTTTCTGCACTAGGCCATAATCAAAATAAAAAATATCGTTTTTTCGCTCCGCCCTAGTGCCTATGTAAATTCTAAGGATTTCAAAAAGTTAATATGTTAGGCTTATAAAATAGCTCCTGAACTCAAAAGGTATTAAGTACTGTATTTCTCCATCTTATTTTCCACCACTAAAATAAAGCTGCTCTAAAAGTTCAGTTTTGCTGCTCCAAAATGGTATTGTTTCTGCTCCGAAATTTAATTTTGCTGCTCCAAAATAGTATTTTTCCTGCTCCAAAACTTGATTTTACTGCTCCAAAATGGTATTTTTCCCTGCTCCATAGGTGCTCCAAAACCCCTTTAAGGCACTGGCATCCCTGATTTATGTCCATTAAGGGGACATGTTGTTGTCTTGTCCAACAAGCAGTGCAATTTGATCAAATTGATCCAAAAGTGTCCAAGACAGCCCTGGCCACATCAATTACTTCCGTTAAGGGGACATGGTAATATGTAAAAATAGGTGCATGAACAATATGACTTCATTTTTATGTTTTGGACTTTATTTAACTGGAAAATTAAAAATTCAATCGCCACACAATAAAAATCACCACTAATAAATCCATTGTAAGTGGTATTAAGAATATATTTTGTCACTGAATAAAACCACATGATCTAAAAAGTCTTACTATGCAAAGATAGTGAATTACATTAATCGAGCTGTATCTAGTCAAAATAACCTAAACTAAGTGTCAAAAAATATAAAAAATAGTTCAGACCTGCCATCTTGTGAGTAAATGTAGACATAAAAACAGTTCCAGGCAAAAGAAACGAATATTTGTAGCACAGCTCTCACACGTGAGCGACAAATAGAAAGCAAACACTCAGCACGTGTAAGCCGTGCTGAGGAGGGAAGGGGTTTCGCTGCTCTGGACATGTATTCTTAACTCATTTTTTTAGTAAAATTTCTATTATGATTTCCATATTGACTTTGGCTTAGAAATATGAGTTGCAATAATTTTTGTGGATCAATTTAAATGAATGAATGACAGCCATTATTGCAGTTTATCGATTTAATTGAAACCAACTTTATTGGAAAGTTGCATTCTTTTTTTTCATTGAGGTTATACTTGTTGGTAACTTTTTTTGGGGGGGTTTGCATATTTTTCTAAAAATACTGATTCTGGGGATTTTCAAATTACCTACTGTACCAAAATGCATTAAAAGTATGTTTTAAGGGAGTATTCCTAAACCTTTTGGGGAAGTATCCAGGGGTGCAGAATATGTCCGAACGAGGTTTGGGGGAAATTAAAGCAGCTCTGGGGAAATTTTTGCTCAAGATAGAAAAAAAACTAAAAAAAATTCAATCATCATTAGCTGAAAAATATTTTGTGTAGTGACTGCATCGTAACCTCCAATTTCAACGGAAATCAGGTGGAAACAGCAGTTATTGATGTAGAGTGGGAAAATTACGGATCTGCACTAAAAAACCTAATTTTCTAGGTGAATACCACCTGGAAGTGTGCTTTTACTTGCTTTTCGATTGGTATTAAGAAAAAACAACTTATCCGTGGTAGGATGGGTAATTTTACTATAAATTGCGCTCTTGTTTAATCACATCGATGTTCTTTACTAAAAAGTTTAGGTAATCATGGAGAAATTTACAGGTAGCTCAAATTAGAGAAAAATAGACAATTTTTTTATTTTAAGAAAAGAGGCACTTTTGAGCTAAGATTATAAAAGCCGTATTCACAGCCATCAGTGTCGGTGTTAAATCCATAGTCAAAGAAGGATCCCACCAATCAGGCAGCTAAAAGCTAATGATGTTTCTTTCTTTATCTGCTATCAGGGTTCGTACGGGGCCTTGAAAACCTTGAAAGTCCTGGAATTTCAAATTTAATTTTCAAGGCCTGGAATGTCCTGGAAAAAGCAAATTTTTGTACTTAAGTCCTGGAAAATCCTTGAATTTTAATTTCTAAAAGGCTAAAAAGATTTCAGGGTAACAACTAATTATGTTAAAGTCTGGAAATTCTATGACGGTCCGGAATTTCAATGAAAAAGCTCAAATTTTCATACATTTCCAGACGTTTGCCTGTAAAGTTGGCATTTTGACGGCGTGTACGAGGGCAGGAAAAACAACTTGATGGTCGGTTCGCGATCGTGTTTTTCTTACTTCGCGTTAAAATCCTTGGTTTTAAATGCTTGTTTTTGGAGAAAGTGTTCATTTATTATAGTTCTTAGTTCAAATGTTATACCAATATTTAGCTGGCAAATTAAAAGGTTTATTAGAGGAATTTCTTGGATTTTTTTAAAGAGGGCAAATAGAAATTTATAGTTTGAACTTGTGAGTTTTATACAAGGTGTCTGTAGATAATAGGGTATATGATTTATATAATAATATAATAATGATTTATATAATTGATAGGGTATTAATTTTTTTTTCAGAAAGAAAGTCTTAACAAAATCTTACATAAAAATAATTTTTGGGGGTTGAAATAAAACTTCTTGAATTAAAAATTTTTTATGTCAGATAGTTTTAATTTTTCATTATATGCAATTCACACATTTTTTTCAATGCATTATAATGACTATTGATAATTATTCAAAGTTATATTGAACATATATGGTAGTTTTTTATTTTTGAGATTAAATCTGTCATAATAAGTTCAGTATTTAAAAATTACTTGAAAAATTTTTTATAATATTCTATATCTTAATTAAATTTTTATTCAAACCCTTTTTGAAACTAGGAACTTGTATAAAATTTGCTTTTATTAAACACTAAAAGATAAAATAGTACAAAATGAAACAAGTACTACTTAAAAAATGGTAGCAAACCATATCGGTCAGCCTTGAATTTTTAATCTGGTAGCCTGGAAAAGTCCTTGAAAATCCTTGAATTTTTTTCCTCAAATGTATACGAACCCTGTGCTATTTATATTTAACACCAATGCTGACGACCGTGAATACGAGTGGCACTCATGAATTTTAATGGATTTTTTTGAACAGTACAGTATTTACCCCTTTAATTCTCAACCTGTTTTTCAAATATTTATAGCTCAAAATTGGGATTATGTTCAATAATGCCATTGGAGTTTTTTTAAATGTATTTTTGATGCAAGCTTTTACCAGGCTTCTTTTAATTTTTTTACAGAGGGCTCCATGATGTGAAGAATGTAGGGAACTATTTCATACATTTTTATATAAGTTTAACTAAGAATGTCACCCTTCTTTCTCTCTTTAGGAGTAAATCTCAGTTGCATGTTTTTTAAAAATCAAAATCAGTCACACAGATTAATCTTTGTCTTCCTACTCTTTCCAAATTTTCCCATGTAAGAAAGTTATTGTCAAGTACTTTTAACCATATATCAAGAACATATTTTATTGTTATTTCAGTTCACTCCAAGCCAGTGATCTCAGGTGCTCAAGTTACGATTCCTTCTAAAGAGTCCATGAACCATTTTGTCCATGAACCCAGACTAAATGCTGAAAGTAAAAATTCTATACTGACATCTGTACCATCTTCTCATTCTGCTCAAATTTCAAACTCAGACGGAGGTTCTACTCAAACTACTAGAGTAAGTAACAAAGTACAGGGAATTCCACTTATTAGACATGCTGGTTTATGGGAAATCCAGGAACGGAAACCAAATTTTCAACTAATGTACATTTTAACCACTAGTTACAAAAAGCCACTTATTCGGCATAAAAAGAAAACATCTTTACAGAAAGTGTTAAAAATAAGCAGTAAATCTGTTTTTGTTGAAAATCAATTTTTCTTTTATCTTAGCTAGTGGAGTAGTTGAGTTATAAGAAGGCACCAAAAATAAATAAAAATGTCTTAAAACTTGAATTTTTCTCAGCTTGTCTTAAGGTGGACACAAATTGGAGCCGAGCGGCGTAGCAAACAGCCACGAACACACTCTGCGCAAGCGCCGCTCTTAGAGCCTCCGAGTTGCACGTGCGCAGAGCGTGTTCGTGGCTGTTCGCCTTCGCCGCTCGGCTCCAATTTGTGTCCACCTTTTCAATAAGTGTTTCTTTTTTTAATGATAACGCTACTGCTGTGGTATATTTTGTTTCCTTCCCACCATTTGTTTAAAGAAATGAGTTAATGTGGATTAGATTTTAATAAATCTTTGTTTTAAACAGGATAACAGAGACAGACCATTCCTAGTGTTAAGTATAATTATAAGTTTTAGATACCTGGCTATATATAAACAGCAATGGACTGAATATATTAAATTATTGTATAGTATTGTATTAATGAAATGCATGTTTTTTTAAAAGATATTTTCTACTTTATTTAATACTTTTTATAATATTTTTAGTAGTTTTCTCTTAAAACAAATGTTAATATATAAAAGAAATATAAGTAAAATTTTTACAAGTTTGTTGTTTGAAAAATACACTTAATTGGCACAAAATGGCCTGGTCCCAACATGTTTCTATTAAGCGGAATCTACTGTCTGTTCTGTTAGCTGTTTTACTTTTGCTGAGTCGCACATTGCTTCTTGTAAATGTAATAGATCTTTTAAAGTGTGGATGGATTTCAGGATGTATGTAAACCTTCAGGCTTTCACATCCGGTGTCCATATTGTTTATAAAAATTTCCGGTAAACAAGGCTGTGGTCCATCTTGATAAAAATCAGACATTTCGTCATTCTCTGCATAAAGCCTCATTTGTTAAATAAAAAGTTAAAAACGTGAATGCAGCGATCAAAGTTGCCTTAACCAGGATATAAACAGTAATAATTTATGAAATATATAACAAGAAAACTAACAGTTTAAGTGTCCATAATTATATCGTCAAGATTTATTTGTTTTATTTAAATTGTAAATAAATAGTTACATTTAAATATACATACTTGTTACAAGTCTGATATAATCAATAAAAAAAAAACCCAGAACCACACTCTGAAACTAATAAATCTTTAACTCGGTCTGCAAATGATAACAAAAAAGTTCAATAAACAATAACTTATAGTAGGTAATGGATTGTAGGTAGCTATAAAAAATGGAAGATTAGGACTTAAATCAATTTGGAAAGTGCCTGAAACAGGCTCCTAGGTTTAGCATTTTTTCCTGGTCTGATTAGGGAGGGTTTTTTATTTATTTTCATTCTTGTTCACAAGTACCTCTGCTGACTGAATTTTTCAGATAATACTTTTCAACCAACTTTATGGCAAAATACAAGCTTACATATATTTAATTGCTATTTAGGTTTTTTCTGGGAATTTGCAGACCATGGCAGGAATATTTGCTGCACCTCATGGCATGCAAGTAATTACTCAGCCCTCTGGAATAAAAGTAATCACTGCTCCCAACTCTTCAATTATGGCTTCCAATGCACCTCTTCAACACATTTCTGTCAATCACCAGCATGGCCAGATCCATGTTTTGACTCCCTCCTCCAACGCATCATATGCTTCGTCCATCGGTACTTCTTCTGCAAAGCCTTTTTCCGCCGACTCGCTGGTCCAAGCAGCAGCAACAAAAGGAATGCCGAAGGGAATGTCACACTTGATCTCACCCCTTGCTCTGGTTCCTTCAAACGTGGTTGAGATAGGCCACGGGAGCTCTGGGAAGAACATGCCCGGCATGTCTGAAATGAGCTCCCTCAATCTGTCGCAAAACACGTTGAAGGGAAATTCAGTCCTCTCAGGAAACATGGCAATTGCTGTGAAGAACAACCTCTCGGGCAATTGTGTGACCACCTCATCTCAATCCAATATGATTGCAGCACTGCATGTCAGCAAGCCTCATTCTCAAGTGATCCAACCCTCTATGGCATCTAGCATCATAACACAAGGTATTAAGTCAAAACTTGCATGTTTTTTTTGTTTGTGGTTGATTCTTAACAATGTTATACCAGGGATGCAGAAAATGTTTTTACTTCCAAGATTTCCCCCAATCAATACAAAATCCCCAGAATTTTAAAAAGTGATAAAGATTTTTTTTAAAAATCCGATTCATGTATACAAGTAACGATTTGAAACGTAAAACGATAGGGAACCTTAGATCTGTGGTGAAGGTGAAAATTGCCACTTCAATTTTGATTACTGAACTGAAATTAAATTCAATAATATACTTTTCCACAAAATTTCCCCATGTGACTAAAATTTCCCTCGATCCTAGATCGCCGGATCAGACATATTCTGCATCCGTGTGTTGTGTTATACAGGGATGAGTTTTTTCCGCCCTGTGGCGGAATTCCGCTTTTTTTATTTTTTTGAAAATTAAGAATTCCGCTTTTCAAGGAAATTTCCGCTTTTTGTAATCCTGAAAAAATCCGTTTTTTCGTCTCCTTCTACTTCAAAGAAAAAAACTTCCGCCATCTCCCGGTACTTTGTCTTCGGCATTCCTACCTCGCACGCGCATCGGCGATAGGTTCGTATAACGCAGCCTGTAAAGATGGCTTCTTCTCGTTCGTTTACTGTATTATGGAAAAGCTTTTTTTTTCTTACTGTTTCTAGCATGCAACCTAGAGATGGACGTAATTTTCGGTAAAGTCGGCTCGTATTTGGGTATTGTGGAAAAACTTGAGCCTTTTCATTGAGAGATATTTTGGATGCATAACCTGCGGCCCGCGAACTGATTTGGATTTCTTCAGATAATCCAACTTTTTAAATTTTCCAGATTTCCGAGAAATATTACGAGTTATCGCGTGAAAAAGTCGGAAAAATTGCGTTTTTTCGCGTAAGTTTCGTTTTGCTCGCGGAGTATTCCGCGAATTGAAACGAAAATTGAAATTGAAAATTGAAACGAAAATTGAAGTCCGTTTCTTGCATCTCTATTGCGATGTAGAAAAACCAACTTTACAGTGGTCAGAAGCCAAAAAGTCCGGTGTTTTGGATCATATTCTCTGAAAATGTCGAAAAATTGCGATTTTTTGCGAAAGTTCCGTTTTTCCTGTGCCTAGTTGAAGTTCGCTTTTTCTTACGTTCTAATTGCGATGCAGAAAAGCCTAATAGGAGTCAGAGGAGACTAATAGGTCTAGTGAAACATCTCAGATAATTTTTTCCCGATTTTAGTCAGCATTTCTTCAGATTTTACTTTAGGATCTAGATCTTATAAGTTGTACATTTTTAGTGGAAAATCGCTTTGAAGCAACTTTATAAGAAAATAATGGAGTGGTTTTTTTAATCCTTTTAGATCATAATCTGTTTAAAAGATCATAATATCATCAGGGGCATATATAAAGGGGCCAGGGGACCCGACCCCTCCTCTAAAAAAATTGGACTATGTGTCCAAAACAAGTTTAAACCCTGTGTTTTAGGGTCAAATTCCCAAAATTTTTCTGGGGAAAAATTCCCCCAGACCCCCTTTTGTGTACATGGAACTCTATTATTCACAACTTTTTTTTATATTGAGTTTAAGAAAATGCAAATTTTACCTAAAAATATGACCAAAACTTAACAAAATTAGGTCTTTGACACTCATGTTTAATGCCCATTAATACCTATTAAGCTCTTGCTCAGTCTAGGAATTGATCAAAGCTTTTCCAGAGGATAAATCGGTTTAATTTTCTCAACAGCTTCCTGTAAACTACATTCTTTCTTAGTTTAAAAAATTATAAATAAAAAAATTACTTGGATATTTTAAAAAACTTATGTAATACATTTGTAAATTAAATGTATTATTCTCTATAAATTCATGCATATCTGTAGAAAAGATTTTTCATTTGATTTTTATCAAGTTAATTTAATATATGGTATGAATAAAAGGAATATAAAAATACATTTTGTTTTTCAATGTTGGAAGGTCTGCCCTAAATCTTAAGAAGGTTTAATAGGTTTTTAAACAATTCACTTAAATATATGCAATCTGAGTTCTTTGCTTTAAGTTCTTTTATAAAGCAAACAAGTATTTTCAATTAATATTATCTTGTAAACATGATTCTGTTTGTCAAGCTATTGAGAATCAGAATATATGTTCTGCTTTAAGAGGATCTAAATAAAATATTTGACTAAATTCTAATTTGAAATGCAAAATATCAAACCTAAAACAAAAAAATAAGCTACAAAATTTAAGTTTAGCTGATACAATAACTGTTACAAAATGCTTGAAGGTGTGCAACATCCCCGATATGTGTTACGCGTAAAATTTTGGATTTTTGGTTTCAGCTTTTTTGTTTTTCACCAAACTCATCCCTGGTTATACTTTATTCACGCATGAAAAGTTAAACTAGTTTAAGGGCTAATCTAGTTTATATAAGTAAAGCATGTGTGAATGAACTTAGATTCAAACTACCTTAGCAAACATAAACTGTCATAAATCTATAAGAGAGGTTAAGTTTTTTATGGTGCTATCTGCTAAGAGGAAAAATATAAATACTACTAACAAATGTTTTCATTTGATGTTACATCAATGCAGCTGTTTGTAAATTCAAATTTATTTTGAAATGGATAAAGAAATTAAAAAACCCTAGGAGAAAAATGGGTATTCTGGAAGTATAAGTACAGAGTAAAAAAGTTTATGCAAGTGTTCAGGCCAGTTTAGGCTTAGAGATGAGCTCTTGGGTGGCAACCATTTTTAAAAACTTGTAGCATAATCTAGGTTTGGCAATAGTTGTAGTGTGAGTGGGTAAAAATAAGATAGCTTAAAGTTAAAATATCTGTTTAAATAACCCACTGGTTCTCAAAGTGTGCGGTACCGCCCCTGAGGGGCATTGAAGAATTCCAGGGGGGCGGTCATGAGTTTAAAGGAAATTGGGGGGCATTATTAGAGTAAAAGGGGCCGTTGACTACTTTTGAACTCTTGCTTAATGTTGTTTTAATGGGAAAAAACCCTTAAAAATCCTGGTAAAGTAGCTTAAAATAAATTTTTAGCAAGTTAAAATTCAAAAATTTTTCTGCGGGAGCACCCCCAGACCTCCTTCATATCTACAGGTTGAGATATAAATAACGCTTAGAACTTTTAAGATGAATACACAAGAAATTTTCAGTAGGATTTACCAAATTCTCCTTGGCCGTAGACAAAGATTTCAGTACATTCAGAATAAAGTAAAGAATTATTTTTAAATCAAAGCTTTTAAAAAGGTAGTCTCATAAAAGGTAGAATTATTATCTTATTATTTCAAATTAAATTTTAAGGAGGATTGAAAACTTAACTTTTGAATATTGTCGATACATTAGCCTATATTTTTAAAAATTTTGTTAAAAGTTTTGTAAATTAAAGAATTTTTATTACAAATTGTTTGTATAAAATAATATAAAATGTAAGCAAATTAGAGTCAAACATTTTTAAGGGGGAGGTGGTCCCAAAAAGTTTGGCAACCTATGAACTAACCTAACTTTTCATGTGTGAACTCTTGAAGCCCAATTGCAAGAATTCCATGCATTGTTTTTTCACAGGTTCTCAAGTGAATAATGGTAATCATCATGGAGTTTCTGGTGGTTTGAAGCAAATTACATCCAATCCAGTAAGATCATTGCCTCATGTTACTGGCATTGCCCATGTGGTGTCTCAGTCTCCTATTACTACTCCTGTTGGACAGATTGTCACACATGGGAGCCATGTGTCTGCTGTAACCCCTCTTGTTGGTTCTGTGTCAGTGGTGTCCCACACAGGCGCAGTACACCCGCAGTCTCTTGGGAAAGTTCTCGCCGCTCCAGTTCTGAAGTCTGTGAACCAGATCAATCAAATTCCCATCATTCAACAACAGTTTCTTCAGCAGGTGTCAGTTGGATCGTCTAACCAGCCCCTTGTTAAGCCTATGGTGGTAGTCAGTATGCCCAATGTAGTACAGAGCGGAAATTTATCAACTTTGGCTCCCCCCTCCTCCCTTGTTACTGTGAATGAATCCACTGGAGTTGTCCGAGGTTCTGTTCAACAGAAATGAGTGCACATTCTTTTCAGTTTTTGTCTTGGTGTTGACGAACACTGTTTTCATTTTGTATTTGTAAATGTGGTTGGTCCGGGTGATTATCACTTCATCCTTTCGGTGGTGTGGGAAATGTTTGTAGTTTTTAGAACTTTTTTTGAAAGAATTTGTAAATATATTTCTCATTTACATTAGTCATTGGACAAATAATTAACTTTTAAAATGTTAAGATCCTTCAGGGGTAGTTCATATTTTATCTTGTGAAACGTATTTTAGGAGTGTTTTAATGGATGGTTCTAGGGCTTTTATTGCTTACAAATATTATCAAAAACTCTATTAAAAACAGAATTTAATATTTAAGGAATTTAAAAATGGATTCCTTCTGTCTTGGCTGGTACTAGAAAACTTTTAAAGAAAAATTGGTCCAATTCCGTTATCTGTCCTGTTAACCCCCCTGACTGATCATCCCGCGGTTTCCGCGTACAACTCAAGTGTAACAAAATCTGCTCATCCTGCGGGCATGTGATTTTCTTTCTTTATTGAGAAGTGCACCCCGTTTTTCCTTCAAAATGATTAATTTCTGATATCTAGAAATACTCCGATCATATTGCTGAGAAAAAACCTGTATGGAAACATACCTTATTTTTTAAAATTGACTGAGAAAAAGCCCTAAAAATATTTTTTAAAGTATGAAAATCACAAATCAAAATGCTAAGTGTTCATTATTTGGGCAATAAAAAAATACGCATTTTTAAAAGCAATTTTTATCCATAAATGTAGCAGTCGAAGGGTTAAGCATCACTAAGCTGATTCAGTCACCAAATATTAGAAATATCACCAAAAATTGCTTACCTAGCAAATAAAACATAGTTATATCAAAATAACCATAAAACTTGTCAATATTTGAATTTTTAGCAACCAAAGCAGCTCTGCGATATTAAGCAGGACAAATAACAGAAGTGAACCAAAAAATTAAGCGCTTGTGAACATCAACAAGCTAACTCCAATTCGTTTTAATTTAGAGTTTGCTGGGTGTTTCAGCAAAAGCTTTGATTCTTAAAAGTTATTGAATACATTACCTGGTTTTTAATTTGAGTTTTATTTTGATTAAACTTTACTAGATCTACTTTAAAACTTTTTAAACAGTTGGATATTTTAAAAATAAAGTAATCAACATTTTTATTATGTGATTAAAAACTATGAAAACATGTCACTAATTCATATTTTGCTTTACATAATTTGAATAACAGCTTTAAGCAACATCTTTATTCCGTAATAGTACAAGAGCTAGCAACGTCGGAAAAGCTAATTCTTTAATATATCTTTCCCAATGCTCTTTCGAATGCGGGGTACCTGGCTGCCGGTAAGCGGTGCCACAATTAGTGCGCGTCCCACCTTTACAGGTAAAAATCTTGATTTTTAAATCATTTTAGAAAGATTTTTTACATTTTCACTAACTTCTAAACACTATTAGAAAAATTAATTTATTATTGCCAGGACTTTGTGTCGGTGTTAATAACGTGCCAGATGCAATTTTTGATCAACAAAAAGCCTTTTTTTCAAACCATTTTAGAATTCCTGTCATTTTAATATTATTTTATATATATATCAATAAACCCAAAATTAATTTGCCAGTACATAATTCGGGTGGAATTCAATAGCAAGACCGATTCAATGTTGTAAAAATGCACACTGGCGTTCAAAATTAAGAGAAAGTGCACATTTGTTCGATTTTCTCCGCATCTAGGGGACATATTGTGATGATATTTGGTATGAATATAGGGGTTGATATAATACAAAATAAATAATCATTTCAAATTGTAATACACACGCATGCGCAGGAGTTTAAAACGTCAGAATTGAAAGGTATGAAATAGCGGTTTCAGAATGGAATTTCAAAATGCTAGTTTGAATGATTCAGAATGCTATTTTTAATCAACAAAAACATTAATTAAAAACATTTTAGAATGCCTGTAATTTTAATATTATTTTATTTATATATCAATAAACCCAAAATTAATTTGCCAGGACATAATTCGGGTGGAATGTTGTAAAAATACACACTGGCGTTCAAAATTAAGAGAAAGTGCACATGAAGTGTATTTTTACAACATTGAATCGGTCTTGCTATTGAATTGCACCCGAATTAATGCCTGGCAAATTAATTTTGGGTTTATTGATATATAAATAAAATAATATTAAAATTACAGGCATTCTAAAATGTTTTTAATTAATGTTTTTGTTGATTAAAAATAGCATTCTGAATCATTCAAACTAGCATTTTGAAATTCCATTCTGAAACTGCGATTTCATACCTTTCAATTCTGATGTTTTAAACTCCTGCGCATGTGTGTATTAAAATTTGAAATGATTATTTATTTTGCATTATATCAACCCCTATATTCATACCAAATATCATCACAATATGTCCCCTAGATGCGGAGAAAATCGAACAAATGTGCACTTTCTCTTAATTTTGAACGCCGGTGTGCATTTTTACAACATTGAATCGGTCTTGCTATTGAATTCCACCCGAATTATGTCCTGGCAAATTAATTTTGGGTTTATTGATATATATATATATATATAAAATAATATTAAAATGACAGGAATTCTAAAATGGTGTGAAAAAAAGGCTTTTTGTTGATCAAAAATTGCATCTGGCACGTTATTAACACCGACACAAAGTCCTGGCAATAGTAAATTAATTTTTCTAATAGTGTTTAGAAGTTAGTGAAAATGAAAAAAATCTTTCTAAAATGATTTAAAAATCAAGATTTTTACCTGTAAAGGTGGGATGCGCACTAATAAACGCGCCGCTTACCGGCAGCCAGATAGCTCGCACGCTGTTCGAAATAGCATAGGGAAAGATATATTAAAGAACTAGCTTTTCTAAAATTCTCTCTCGAAAACGTTGCTAGCTCTTAGACTATAACAGGTACTCTAAAATAGTTAAACTTGAAACCTCTATTGAAGATGTCCTTACAAAGCAAACAATAATGATACATGTAATGTATTCAATCTATTTTATGAACAATTTTAATTAATTATTAACTACATAAAATTCACAAAAAACATATTCTTCCCAGTAATTACCATTAATTTCCTCGCAGCAGGACCAAAATAGATTTTGTGTGAAATTTTATACTGATACTTTTGTGTTAGAGCAAGATTGTTTGCATCCTAAATACTAAATTTACTTCAAGTTAGTAATGTTGTGCTGTGTTATGTTTGTTAAATAGGGTGGGTTGAAAAAACTAATTTCAAAATCATTATTCTAATAGTGTAGACGGTGGCGTAGACAGAAATTTTTTTGTGTGAATGATATTTCGGAAAGGGGATATGGGCAATTTTAGTGGTTTTCTATGGTCAAAAAGGATATTTTCTGAGTTTCAGTGGGGGGGGAGATATATCCCCAAATCTATCCCCGGCTACGCTCCTGAGTTTAGACCTAAGTCCAATAGGGGCATTATAAAATACAAATATTTTTTTGGTTGCCCTTGCATCGTTTTTTACTTTGGCCACGGCCATATAAAAATAGAAAAAAAACACCATTTCATAATGACTTTCTTGGGCTATATGATGTAATGTAAGACTTTTATGGTCAAAACTGATAATTTCACTGTTTAAAGGATAGATAATCTCAATTTTTCACCTACCAAAGCGGGTAATTAGGTTAAACCCCCTAAAATTGAAAATGATTCATATATGACTGTAAAAGCATCTTAAACTACCTCAAAAACTCCAAAAAAATCATTATAAGACAAGACAAAATGAGATTTTAAATAAATAGCATTATTTATATTTCTGTTGCAATCAGGGCCGTATTTAGGCACGTGCAACATGTGCTATAGCACAGGGCGGCAAAATTTTTGGGGGCGGCAGATTACACAAATTCATAATGCTACATACTATATACAGTTTTAAAAAAAATGTACCACACAGTTTTCACTACGTTAGGATTCTAGGGTTGAGTCATTCCCAGCATCCAGTCACATCCCCCCAAAATATCTGAACAATACAAAAAAAACAAATACCAAGCATAGCCTGTTTTCAAGACCCCACATGTAAAGGGGTGGGCCATTTATACGACCCTTATTTCCAACACTCCCGATAAGGTTATCCAGCTCCTTGACGGGAAATATTTATGACTTTGGTTTCCTGGAATGGAGAAGACACCAAATCAGATGGCATGGTCATCTTCGTTCTGTCCCAATATTGTCAGTTTGTTACCCTGCATCTCAGGGATAGGAGCTTGTGTTTTTTGTGCGTTAAAATGGATGGGCTTTCTTGAGTGGATCGGCGTAAAGGAAGAAGGTCGGTGAGAGAAAAAATAGTTTCTTTTCTTAATTAAAAAATTGTTTTGGAATTTACTTCTAGAGATGGTTATGTTTTAACTCCTCGATTTGTAATCTGTAGAAAATTGAAACCCTAATCGGATTAAATGCTAATTTCACCCATGCGCTGATACAAGGGGGGCACTCTGGACAGTGCCCCCTCTTGGACCCAAAATTGTTCTCAAAATGAGTTAAAACCCTACTTTTTTCAAGTTAAATTTTTAAAATTTTTCTGGGGGAAGACCCCCATACCCCCTGCGGTTCCACAAGGGAATCTTGCGTGACACTTTTGAAAAAATCCTCAACAATTTGATATTTTGTGTCAAAAGGTAAAGACCCCACCTTTAAGCAGAAGACTTTTAGAAGAAACAAGTGGGGTATTTTCATGAAACAGGAAATGAAATAGAGGGAGGCGGCAGTAAATCAATAAGCACAGGGCGGCAAAAACCCTAAATACGGGCCTGGTTGCAATGTAGGAACAGAAAGTATATATGTAAAAAATATGTATACAAAGCTGACTAAAATTTACTATTTTTACCCAAATTTCCAAAATTTAAGTGTGATGCGGGGTAGAAATATTTTACACCATTGAACCTGAGTAGCACCCTTTCTGTACTATTAAAATAGCCATTTTTAGAAATTTTGATGATTTTGTCCACCCTATTGTTTAATCTTGAAGTTAAATCCAAATTTACTTTCTTCACAACATTAGACATCTTCGAACTCCAAAATATGCAGATAGAAGTTACTGACATTTTTCTCTCACTGTTTCTTTTATATTTGATTTACCATTATATTATAGAACTGTGTCCAATAAGGCATCCGTTATTTTGGCAATTTAAAAAATTTTGCTTTCTATTTGCAGCTACTCTTAATTTGTTTCATTTTACAATCCTAAGACTGATTGCAAAATTTGAAATCATTCAGAAGTTTTTTTCCTATGCATCAAAGGCCTAAAAATAGCAAATTTTGACCTTTTTCTCTTTTAAAAATTAAAATTATATAAATTTTGTTCAACAAAATGTTATAGCTTAAGAACTTTTAAAAACAAATAATATACCATCTCTCATTGCAATAAAAGCGAGCCTTAACACCCAGTATGAAAGACTTCATTGTTTGGTTTTAAATGTTCTTAAACTTTAAAACTTCCTTAAACAAAATTTAAAAGTATTTTCTTTAAAGTGAAGAGCGGAATTTGCCAAATTAAGGCCCTGTAAGCGCAGGAGAGAATTTTTTGATTCATTTTAAATTTTGCACGAGTAAGTTCATAAAAAAACAAATTACGGGGTGCTGCAGAAAATTCTCTGACATTCAAATTTAGGGAACAACTAAGGGAACGTACCCATACTACGTGACCCGTTTTTTGCCATTTTTGACCCCCCTCCCCCCCCTTGGTGACCATCCGTAGTAATATGCCAAGACCCCCCCTCCCCCTCTAGTTGTCACGTAGTAATTCATAAATACGGTTTGCCATCATTTTTTGCAAACAGAAAGTTTAAAAAAATTAATTTTGCTTAATTTGTCTAATTTTAATAATTAATTTGGCTTAATTAGTCTTAATTTGGCAAATTTCGATAATTAATTTGGCTTAATTTTGTCGTATTGACTAGAAGAAATTGACTACGTGACGAAACCCTAACCCACCCCCTCCCCCCTGTGACCGAGCGTGGTATTTTGAAGACCCCCCTCCCTCCCCTGAATGGGTCACGTAGTATGGGTACGTTCCCTAACAAAATAGGTTATAGAATGAAATTATTTACTGTTATGAATTTTTAAATATTTAGTTTGCATTTATGTGTATTTGTAAATTTTTGTGTGTTAATATTTATTTTGTTACATTTGTGTTTTGTTCTTTCATTTATGTTTTGAAAGTGTTGTCTATCTACATTATTTTCAAGGTTGAAGTCAGAACCAGGGTTCCACGGGTCAGGGAATACCTGAAAAACCTGGACAAGTCAGGAAATTATAATTTTACCAAAAAAGTCAGGGAATAGTCAGGGAAAGTTGCTCATATTGGCCAAAAACCTGGAAAATGAAAAGTTCAATAAAGCAAAAAATATCCGAAAATGCCATGAATTGCTAGTTTTTTTACGGAAAAATCTTAAATTGACCTATAAAAGTCAGGGAATTTTATTTCTGAAATTGAGTGCGAACCCTGTAGCACACATTTTATCTATCTAAGAGTTAAAATTTCTTGAGATATATTTGAAGCTTAGTTGAGAGATTTCGCTTCTGAGGTGACCAAATTCTTAACTAAAGTAGGATAACTTACACTAGTAAGTGTAAGTTATCTAAAAAAATGTATGTTCATCACCTCAACCAATTCAGCGCCAATCTCCTTTTGAACATAATCATACCTGATGCTGCTACAGTCTAGTCAGTTTTAAAATATTTCATAAATTTGTATATAATACAAATGAATTAATTTTTAACTTTTTTTTTATTTTTGCATTGGTAAGGCTCTAAAATATTTTTGATATATATTTGTTCATTACAAGATTTTGAATCATGTAAATTTGGTGATTAAAAATGAAGCTGATTAGATACAAATAGTAAACTCATCAAAGATTAAAACAAAAAAATTCTAACCTCATATGTAGACCATTTACATATTGGTGTACTTTTCAAGTTTAGATAACCTTTCATCTAAAAAAGTATGTAAAAAATGCCAAGCTAATAAAATGTATAAAATATATTAATGTCTAGCATCCTTAAAGAGGGATTTTTTAAATGGTTAAGATTGTCGCTTATTTTAAACTTCTATTTGTGGAGTTAGTCTTTTTTACACACAGAAGACCTCAATTGTACTGCAAAAATTAATGTGTGAGCATAAGGCCACTCATGAAAATTTTTCAATTACTTACAATTCCCATACTAGGCTAAATGTAATTCTAACTTTCCTGATTTGTTACATGATTCTGTTTTTTATTTAAACAAGGATTTAAAATTAAAGCTAGCTCACATATTTACAATTCCTAAAAGTTCCTCATATTTGGTATAAAAAATATTGTTCTTTAACATCCTGTCTGAATTTCAACCTTGAAAATTTGCTAGTATAGAACACTAAATATTTTTCGACAAAAACTAAGCTTAATAAAAAGGTAAACTATTCTGTTTAGATTTACCACTGATGTTGCACATTGTCTCTGGTGAAATATTTATTTTTATGAATAAAATTTATTTACGTCTGTTTAGATTACCCTTTTTACAAAGCCTTCTAATATTTTTAAATTTTATGAAAAGAATATACATAGATGTATAATATTTCTATTTATCCTATTTGTACCTCTTTTCATGAATTTGATATTTTGCTTTTTTGTTTTCTCAGAAAAATTTTACAGTCTAATCAGTCTAATTATCAGTCTAATGATAAGTTAACATTCACATAATGTAGAGCTATGAATGCAAGGTGATGTAAAGAAGAGGACTTACCCTTCTTATTTTCTTGTTTAGATAATGCCTTTTAAATTAAAGTCCTGTATTTTACAAGCAAAGTTCAACTTTAATTTTACTTTCTTTTTCTTATTATATTTTTAAGTGTCCTTTATTCTTAATTAAATGCTTGTAAGTTCAACTTTGATTATTTGGAGGTCTTTGGTTCAAAGTCATGGCCTTTAAAATTATATTAAATCAATATTGAAAAATCAGGAATAATCTGAAGTTCAACTTTTTAATTCGAAGTTGCTCTTACAAAATTTCAAAATTATAACGATTTTTAGCCATTCATCGATATAAAATTATCTCTGAAATCACAAAAGAAAAATTGCGTCTTTTCCTTGAGTTTCAGAATGAACAATTGACCACGTCTTTATGTAAACCTTGCTTTCAGAACAAGATTTTGAAAATTCCTAAATAGTTAAAGGTAAAAGAGAGTAACTAAACTTTTCAGTTGTTCAATGAATTTGGAATTACAGATAGACAATGGAACTTAATTCCAAACTAACTTAACTCTAATTCCAAATTATTATTTTTTTCTTAAGTCCCTTCAGCCATGAATTATCCAAGTTGCTTGCTCTGTACAACATTTTCTTTTCTCATAGTAATCACTAACATATCAAGCAGAAATCATATTCTAAAAGTTAGAGTTTATTAGTTTTTTGGGAAATTAAGCACATTTCACCTTGCATTCATGATAAAAAAAATTATTTTGTTGGTGTTTCTTAAATGTTTTTTCTTGCATTCCAATTAAAGCTGTGAAATTGTATAAACACTTGAGGTTTTAAAAATATATTTGTAACTACTGTTGTGAATTAACAAATTATTTGTTTTCTTTTTTATGTTTAAAAATTGGATGAAATAGCATTTTTGTTATAGGTAGGATTTTATATAGTTATAATAGTCTAAGAGCCAGTAAACAGCTGACGACACATATTTTAGGAAAGCCTTAAATTTTCTCAGTGAGTCAGGTGTACCTACCGTACATGAGGTGGGGGTTAGTTAAGCCCAGTCGCGGTAGGTTCAGCTTTGCATAGGTGTCACGTGTGTTAATTTGGTGAACAAAAAAAGTATTTTAGGAAGGCTGCCGTTTTGACATGTCAAAGTATATTATTATATGTACTCAAAAACAATATGGCAGACGATTCCCATGGTTATGAGTTCCTCGAAAGTCGAAATGGTGGTAAAAATAGTCGTCATATACGGCATTTAAAGCACCATTTACACTAGTGTTGGCAAGACTAGTGCAAGGAAAGTCTTTCCTCAAACTTCCTTGCACAAGTCTTGCAAACACTAGTGTAAATGGTGCTTTAAATTCCGTATATGACGACTATTTTTACCACCATTTCGACTTTCGAGGAACTTTTGAGGTACTCATAACCATGGGAATCGTTTGCCATATTGTTTTTGAGTACATATAATAATATACTTTGACATGTCAAAATGGCAGCCTTCCTAAAATACTTTTTTTGTTCACCAAATTAACACACGTGACACACCTGCGCAAAGCTGAACCTACCGCGACTGGGCTTAACTAACCCCCATCTCATGTACAGTAAGTACACCTGACTCACTGAGAAAATTGAAGGCTTTCTTAAAATATGTGTCTTCAGCTGTTTACTGCCTCTTAGACTATAATTTCACATCCATCATCCTTCAGTTAGGCATATTTAAAAAAAAGCTAGTTTGTTACAGGCATGCAGCATCATTGTTGTGTCCTAACTTACAAGTTAATAAAACACTAGAAAGAGCTGTATAGGTGTGTGTCTGCAATTGGTACAGGGATGGTTCATCTAACTATCCATAGAGTAGTGCAGGATGAAGTCTGTAAAACTTGTCAAATTAAATCCTTCTTAGGCCTTGTGGCCTATTAAACAATGCCCATCTGTTTAATACCTGGGGTGCTAATTATTTAGCTTATGTCCAGGCTGAGTAGTTAGTCTAATACTGGCTCAATAATTTTGTTGCACTGAATTTCAAATTGTGTAAACAACGTGAATCCTTTGTCAAATTAAAGGTGTCTAGTGGTCCCCCCAAAAATTTTAGAAATTTCCCTCTCAAAATAATGTTTTAGCTCATTTTGAGACTCTTTAGATCACACCTAAAGAGCACTGTTCATTGTAAGTGGCAGAATTTTCTAGGAAAAACAGTGTAATATAATAAACCACAAAATTTCAAAGAGGGTGTAAAGGATACCAAACTTGGTATCCTTTGCACCCTCCTTATGGGTAAAACTTGGGGTTTCCTCCCATGGGATTAGAGTGTGGTGTCTCAGGTCTTAAATCAGAAAATTTTTGATAATGATTTCTAAAAGTAGTGTTTTAACTCATTTTAAGACTGGATTAAATCCAAAGAGGACCACTTCTTACGAGTCACACAAAATTCAAGGAAAAATAGTACATAACAAATTTAAAATTTTGTTTGGGCATGACCCTGGTCAGTGGCATAGTAGTTGCACTTCAAGTAACAGGTCTGGGGTCCAATTCCCAGACTATGCAAGGTCTACTCAGCCTTTTATCCTTTCAATTAGGTTGATAAATTGAGAACCAAGCATTCTTAGGACTAAATGCTTAAGGCCTCGTGTTAGGATGACCACCAGACTGGGACATAAGCTTTATACCTTGCACACCAGATCCCTCAGTCAAGAAATATGGGCATCATAAGCCTTGGCCCACTAGCACCAATGAGTTCAATTTTTATTCTGCACAACATTCTGTAACTGAAATAATTTATTAAAAATTCAATTATCTTGCTTCATGTTTCCCTTCTGTATGCTAACTTATAAGTATCAACAGAATAATGTGTTATTTCAATAAATACCAGGCTGAAAATTAGTTGACCAGATTATTTACAATAGTAAGAGTGTTACTGGGTTTTACACCTAGTGTTTGGAAGATAATCTTTGAGTTTCAATATCATACCGACTACTTGGACTGAAATTGCTAATTTCTTAAAAGTAACATGATTGATGGAGTTCCTGTGATAATTAGGAAGATATATACCTGCCAGGTAATTGTTTGTATAAATCTCATATGTAGGCTTGTTGAAAGTTGTATTGCTGCATGGTTGGTGTTTTCTCTTTTTAACTGAAAGTGCTTAAAATTTTCACGGAATAAATGTGATGTAATTCTTACCGTCAAAAGATGTGGTGTGAAGATAATTTATCTTGGTGTTAATGTTACCTTGTAAATATTTTTTCGAGTACTAATCACTGTTCTGTTATCCTCTGAAGTGTTTATTTAATTTTAATTTATAGAGTAAGTTTGTACATAACTCATTGTCATATACAATAGAAATAGATTAGTAAAGAATTCCCGGTGGTGAAATAACTTTCTATATAACAGGTTTTATGTATCATTTACTTAGCAAGGAAATTGGCATTACAATTTTTGGGATTGTGTAAGCACAAAAAGGATTGATTAAATATATATTAGTTTCATTTGTAAATATGACTGGGATTTTATTAGTTTTTAATTTAATGCACTCCAGATGTGATTAAATGTTGTGTGTATTTATTGGAAATTTACTGTATGCTCATGTACAAAACCCACCATAACTGGACTTTTAAAACAAACTTTTCATATGTGGATATTTCAAGTAGTTATTTGTGTTGTAGATTGTTTGCATTGAACTGTTGTTTCAGAGTAATGATTTCTAGTTAGTACTGATTGTACCTACTTACCTTATAGATTCCATTGTAAATACTTCCACTTTTGAGTGCAGCATGTAAAATAGTGCATGATTTTCTGTATAATTGCACTTCCATGAACAAAATAAAGCTTTATATATTTCAAGTCTCATTGTAGCAAAAGTTTTTATGGGTTTGCTAACTATTCACATATTTTGTGTAAATAAGGTTAAACTTAATGATCTAAATTTACATTACTTGTACATCTAATTTTAGTAGAATTAAAAAAAAAACACTTAAATTGTTGCAACTTATGAGGATATAAGAATATTTCATGAGCTAGCAAGCTGGGGTGAATATATTGTGATTTATGCATGTGTAATTATTTCATATTTGGGTGTTTTCTAAACACCTTAATATTTTATATTTAATTTATTGCATGCGATTACAGAAGTTTTTTTAAAAAATGTATGGTTGAATGCTTTTGTTGAATGATTGCATTTTAGTGTGAGCTCATCCAGATAAATTGGTGAAAATAAGTTAGCCCTCAACCTTCTCAATCAAGAACAAGATAATTAACTCGAAACTATAATATCTTATTCTTTGTCTGAACATAAAAAATAATCAAACCAATCTTTGTCTGTGAAAAGCTTCCATAAACATTTTCATGTTCATTGGAAGGACTTTTTTTGGGACAAGATCATGCAGAATATGCTCTTCTAGTTCTAGAATATGAAATCATAAGAGGGTCTAAAACGCTATTTTCCAATGCCATCGTATGATAGAGGCAGCACTAGTATTGCGTGGTCTTGGACTCTTTTCTCTGGTACTCTGTGACTCTACTCAGATAAAGGGAACCACTGCAACTGCAACTTTTAACAATAACAACAACACGTCACGTAAACAAATCGAATCGCCTGGTTTGCTGGAGAATGAAACTCTGCGATTCAATAGTTTAATTTCTACATATTTTGAAAAATGATCGCTGACCTGAATAATATAGTTCTCCTATTGGTTTTTATTATTTCCGTTGTATTGGTTTTAGTTTGCTTCATTATCTTCACTGGAAAAAGCAACATGCCAGAAATCTTAAGATACGAAGACGAAAAGTTTTATTTAGACTTTTCTACCAATCCTCCATCTCGAAAACCTTTCCCAGATTTAAAGGATGATCCATCAGTGTCCTTGTCTGTCATTATTCCAGCTTATAACGAAGAAAATCGCCTGCCATCTATGTTAAACGAAAGTTTAGAATTCTTGGAACACCGGTCTGTACAGAAGGCAGATTTCACTTACGAACTGATTGTTGTTGATGATGGAAGTTCAGATCAAACTACTAAGGTGGCATTGGAATATGCTAAAAAATACAGCTCTGAGAAAATCAAGGTTCTTACGTTGACGAAAAATAGAGGCAAGGGAGGTGCAGTCCGCCTCGGCATGCTCAGTGCTCATGGGAAAGTTTTACTCTTTGCTGATGCTGATGGAGCTACCAAATTTAGTGACATTGAAAAACTTGAAGCAGAAATGTCTTCGTGTGATTCTGCAGACAACTTGATTGTTATTGGTTCAAGGGCACATTTGGAAAACGAGGCAATTGCATCTCGTTCTGTATTCAGAACTTTTTTAATGTATGGTTTTCATTTCCTAGTGTGGTTATTTGCTGTGAGAACAGTTAAGGATACACAGTGTGGCTTTAAGATGTTCTCTAGAGTTTCAGCCAGATCCCTCTTCTATGTGTTGCATGTTGAACGATGGGCCTTTGATGTGGAACTTTTATACATAGCAGAGAAGAAAAATATGTTGATCAAGGAAGTAGCGGTAAACTGGACTGAAATCGAAGGATCCAAACTGGTACCCTTTTGGAGCTGGTTGCAAATGGGAATTGACTTATTGTCAATTTGGTCTAAATATCAACTTCGTATTTGGAAAATTTCAGATTCTAAGAAAGAGTCATAATTTATGATACTTATGTTCCTCTTAATGAATGGACCAACTACATTTCTATGTGATATGTTTTGGTGTTTTTTTATAAATTTGTATAATTATTTAAAGTCACAAGCTGGACACAGTCTTCTAAAAGTAATTTGGGTACTTGCATATTAGACCATTGATCATCAGATTTAATGGCACAGTTATTGGGTATTTGTGATGTTTTTGGATTCAGTGGCACAGTCGATAGGCTAATACAAAAGTACCTTATTACTCAAATATTTATTAGGTATGTGATTTTTGTGTTTATTCTTCACTTATCATTCTGTAATTGTAATTATGCACTCTGTAATTGAGACTTAATAGAGAAGTAGAGTTGCCAATTTTCACTACAAGTTTTTATATATACAAGGAAAAACAAGGAAGCAATAGTGCAGATATTATATATTACAGAGAGATTTATGTGATAGTAAAACACATTTTGAAGTGGTAATAAATTAGGGATTCACTTGTTTATTTTTTTCTGCATTAAAATTCTGTAGCAAAGTTCAAAATACTTAAGATGATTGAGTACAGATTTGAAACCTGTCCTCTATGTCAATTTCCAACTATAGCAACTGCCAAGATGGCTACTACTCTATAGCAATGGATGATCTGACAGTCTCCCTTTTTACCATTTAGGAGCTGTTTGAAATCTATACTATGCTTTGTTATGTTGATTGTTATATGATTGTTATGCTTTGTTATCTATACAATTTTTGTTTTTTTTCTTCTAGAAATATTTGTTTGCTTTTGATGAACAAAATAATTTAACTCATCAGTGGTGTACATAGGGTGTTTCAAAAGTGGGTTTCGCGGCTTTTATTTGGAACCAACGTGTCCTAGGGTCACGGAAGTAAGGTATTAGGGCTCGACCGATGGCACTTTTTTGGCCGATGCCGATTGTTCGAAAATTTACATCGGCAAGCCGATGGCCGATGGGTCTTTACGAGGCCGATTGCCGATGCCGATGGTAAAAATTGCATTAAACTAATTTAGTGCAGTAAATAAAACGAAAAAAAAAGGAAAAAGGGGTAAAACCAGTAAAAATTTCAACATTTAGTTTTTAACGGTTTTCACTTGAGAATGATGTTCATAGACTATTTTTCACTGCTGCTGATACGAATATTTTATTTAAATTTTTTAAGATTGAAATATCAATTCAAATTTATTTCTAAAATTTGATAACCATGGGCCAAACATCGGCATTTAGATGTTTTTTTAGGCCGATGGGCCGATTTTTTCAAATTTTAGCATTGGCTGCCGATGTCAATGCCGATGGCTATATTTTCAAACAATCAGCGCCGATGCATCGGTCGAGCCCTATAAGATATACACCTAGTTAAGAGACCCTGGAGAATTCATTGGGATGACTTAAAGCGCCCCTAGTGGCAAAATGAAAAAGTTAAAAAAATTAATTTAAAAACTATAAGAGATAGAGCAAAAACCTCAATGAGAGTATTGTTGCCAACGTTATGAAGAAATTGCAGGAAAAAATTTCATAAAAATAACTTGAATATTGGTGGAGATTTAAGCATGGGAAAATAGCACTTTTTCAGAACTCAAAATTTTCAGTGTTATTGTGTAGTTTTGTGTTTTTATAGTTGAATAAAGGCAAAATTTAATAAAAAAACCTTTCAAATTTGCGAATTTTTTCTTTTTTGAGGTCTGATAAAATGCTATTTTCACATGCTTATATATCTCTGCGAATATTAGATATTTTTATGAAATTTTGTTCTGTGAGTTTTTTTATAACTGAAGTTTTTGCTCTATCTCCTATAGTTTTTAAATTAATTTTTTAAACTTTTTTTATTTCGCCGCTAGGGGGCGCTGTAAGTCATCTCAATGGATTCTCCAGGGTCCCTTACCTAGGAGTAGACCTTACTTCTGTGACCCTAGGACACGTTGGTTCTAAATAAAAGCCGCAAAAAGGACTTTTGAAACACCCTGTATTTGACCTTGTGAAAATTTTTTGAATTTTTCACAATATTGTAAATGTAGATTTTACAAAATCAAAGGATCCTTTCAAGGCATTTATGTATTTCTATGTCCTTTTATTTTTTATATATTTAAAAACTACTATAGATACATTTTTCACATTGTATTTCATTTCTATTCTCTGGTGTTATTCCAGTTTAACAGGAATAGATAAAATAAACACTTTTGCTTTGTGTTGGTGTTCAACCTGAGCAAAACAGAGAGGGGGAACCTCTTTACAATGGCCCCCAATATAGTGACCCTTTAATTACAAAGACAGTTTAAGAAAGTCCTGCTATTTTTATTATTCCTTATAACCCCCTTTCATTAAAAGGACTGTATTTTGTTGGTCCTATGATGGGTTCTTCTAACAAGGTTCTACTTAGTAGTAATATATTAGAATCTCTTTCAACAATCCACAAAATAGGGACTTCTACATAAAAACAACTGGTAATAAAATGCTAATTGTTTTAATGTAGGAATAATTATATTCATTTTTAACATGCTTTTGTTAAAACGACCATACATTTTTGGTCCCAGAAAGACTTTTATTGAGGTTCTTCTGTATTAACCTATGTGTTTTCATATTAGATTATTCTCTACATTATTCTGTATTTGCATATTAGATTACTTTCTGGAAATAATTTGTCATTAGCAATAAGAATACATTAAGTTTGACAGATATTGTTTTATGCTGGGTTTTCCTTTCATAAATCACATTTGGATTGGAATTAAAAATACAATGGTTGAGATGTATTTCAAATTATCTAGGTAAAACTTTGAAGCTTTAAACAAAAAATTTAAATGATTGATGTAAAAAAACCCCTCTAACCAAGAATTTCAATTACAGTTGACTCTTCTTTTATGTGATCAGTGATCACTGTCAATGTTATCAGTCAGATAGTAATCAAAAGAAACAAGTCCTTATCACTTCTCTTTAACTTAATGCTAAATGTATCAATTAATTTAAGACAATATTGTTTAATGTTATCAAAATTTGTCCATATATCCCTCTCACCTTTTTCCATTTTTTTGGTCAATTTTCAGTGAGCTATTAATTTATTAGTGTAATATGTATACAATGCTTAAATTTTTTCTTAAAAACTTCTTAAGGTAACAAAAACCTACAATGAAATTTTGGTTTGGCTGACATAGCTATAATTTTAATGCAAACACTGCGTAATTTCTTATTATCCACAGAACTAAGAATATAGGGAAGTGCTTTTACCCGGATTCAATGAAGCCCAAAAGCACGCTATAGGGGGACCACTTTTTCCACTAAACTATGCAGCGCATGCATTGCATACACCAGGGGTCTCCAAATTACGGCCCATGGGCCGGATCACGGCTTACTAGATACTACTACAGAATGACCGAGTTTTGAATTATTTAAAACTTTAGACATTTTTCCCCACTAGGATCGCCCCAAATCGGTTAAATAACGTCCTAACCAATAGTACTGATAAATAAGGAAAAACAAAGGTGTGTTTTCAAGACGATACTGCTGACTGTTGGCCATAAACCATTAAGCCCCGCCTTCAACTCTGGATTTGCTTTGCTAGATGTTAATGCCATCTACATTTAAAGATTTCCGCATCTCGGTCAGCCTGTAGTAGTATCTAGTAAGCCGTGGCCGGATGCAGCCAGCAAGGCAATCTCATATGGCCCGTATTTCTATCTACAAAAAAAATTACGGATATGTGGTATACAAATGTGTGGTGTACTCAATTGAATAAAAGATCCGAGACCCCCTCGTGAAATTCGGACTACGGGTTCCATACGGGTTAAAACCATGTTTTTTAGGGTCAAATTTCCAAAAATTTTCTGGTAGTGGACCCCCAACTCTTTTGTACTTCAATTAATCACAATTTTCGTATTAAGTTCATCAGAATGAGAATCCTACCTAAAATGTATTACAGATACACTAAAGCTATTAAATATGCATAAGAGTGGCCTAGGGGAATTTCAGGTCTCCCCCCTGGTGCAAAAAACTAGCTTTGACCCTGAAAATGACTTAAGTTTCTTGGAGAATATTTGGGCCCTCCCGTTATAAATTTCTTCATATGCCACTGAGATCTAAAAGTTGTTAAAAAACTATTTATCACTAGCGAATCCAAGGAGGGGCTTTATCCCCTTCTAAAGGAAAGAGAACCAACAGCGAGAAAGAGGGGAAGTCGGAAGTCAGGGGCGTATAAAAGGGCGGAAGGAAAGCGAGTTAAAACCCTGTGTTTTAGTCTCAAATTTTTAGACATTTTATGGTGAAAGACCTCCAGAACCCCCTTTGGTACTCGATTATTTTCAACCTTATTTAAAAATGCAAAAATCCTACCGAAAAATATTTTAAATTTTTGAAGATATATGTCTGAAATTGGATAAGGTGTGCCGAAATTACAAACCTGCTTTTTAGACTTAAATTTCCAAAAATTTTATGGGGGATGACCCGCAGACCCCCCTGTTTGTAGGTATGTAGTCGGTCCCCAAACTGCAGTTTAATATTTAATGCGGCCCTCCGGCTGAAAAGTTTGGAGACCCCTGACATACACTATCAACTCTATCTAGTGAGGTATACGTGGTATAGTTCAGCAGCATTCATTGTCTAATCTTGTCTTAATAGCAGATAAGCTTCTATAAGCAGTCAACTGTATATCTGAGAAAATAGAAAGGACCTACTTGAACCGTCTTAATGGTTAAAATATTGTTTTACTTAGTTTTTCTGTAGTTAATCATAAGTTTGATATCCTTTTTCTGTACTATATTTAATTTTTTTTATTCCAGCATATATAATTTTCCTTTCATACTTAAAAAAGTGCTTGAACAAAAGGATAGTTTTACAGTTTTATTATCTTTTGTTTTATATGAATGTAATTGTAAAAGTTTCAAGATGTTGGATTAAAGACTTTATATATTTATTTGCTTCATTTTCTGAATAAGCTGGATCAATCCTTCTCTAAAAAATATTTTACTTTACAAATAAAATACATAGTTCACATTGTTTTTTCCAGGGCTGGTAAAGTTAACGAAAATAGACTGGATTAGCATTTTCGTTAACGTTACCGAAATTATTTTTGGACTTTTGTTCTTCCGGGAACGTAATTCAGGAACAAAAACACGAGTTAGCAAAACGTTAACTTTAATCGAAGAACGTAATTCGCTCAGCAATTTTGTTAACTTTAATCAAAGAACGAAATTCGCCCATGAATTTCGGTAACGAAAATATGAGAACGAAAATGACTACTTGTTCTCTGCGAACAAAATTATGAGAACAAAAAGGACTACTTATTTTCAGAGAACGAAAATACGTGAACAAAAATCCCGCTAACGAAAATCCAACCTAGAGATGATTTTGTTCTCACCATTTCGTTCTCCATTTTTAAAGAAAAAAATTCTTTTTGTAATCTGATTACTTTTGTACAAATGTAATCTGATTACATTTGTAATCTGATTACTTTTTGTAATCGTTAATCTGATTACAGATTACATTTGTAATCGTTAATATGATTACAGATTATAATTGTAATCTAAAATAACATACCTTGATTACTTTTTCTGATTGATAATGGTAAGGTGCATAGGATGTACTTGTTGGTCCGCGCAACATACCGGAAGTGGTCCACAACTGACCTCAAACCCATGAAGGAATCGATTCCGGAATCGAATAATTTGGAATCGATACCAAGGAATCGAACCTATGACGGAATCCATTCCGGAATCGAATCGTAATCGAATACTTTGGAATCGATAATCGATTCCGGAATCGAATAATTTGGAATCGATTCCAAGGAATCGAACCCATGAAGGTATCGATTCCGGAACCGATACCAAGGAATCGTACCCATGAAGGAATCGATTCCGGAATTGAATCGGAATCGAATAATTTGGAATCTATAATCGACTAGCGCTGACGCGCTAGACCGGGGCTTCGCCCGGGTTTCAGTTTTTTTATAAACATCATCTGGTGCGTTACAGATGGGCTTCGGCAGTCCATTAAAAAAAATTCTTCTGGTGTGTTACAGATGGGCTTCGCCAGTCCAAATGTAGAAATAGTTAAATAAAGGAGCCACTTTTATGTTTATGCTACAACAATGGATTTTAAACTGCAACAATCGAGAATATGCCTACAACAATTAAAGTTACATCTTCTCTTATGATATTTACAACAATGTGGTTTTCCATGAAGTTAGGCACGAAATATGGGTTTTGAGCATAAAATTGACCAAAAAAGGTGTTGGAAGGCTTCGATTTCAAATTATTTTTATTCAGAAACCTTCCCTGGAGCGAGTAGATCAACGTGGTATAGTTTAATAGTTAATGTAGGTTCGAAAAGTTTAAAACTATAAAGGACATACATACAGACAAACAAACAAACATTCATTTTTATATACAGGGTGTCCCATAAATAATGGGTCACACTTCTAGGAGGGATAGTAGACACCTAGACGAGTGAGATTCACAAAGGATTTGGGGGTCCCAGATCAAATCCCAGGCAGTTAAAAATGGAGCGACACCCCCAAAAAATTATTGAAAAATTCAATTTGTAGAAGAACTACTAATAGTAAAAATTTAATTATGGTCTCAAAAATTGTGGTTTAATATGATCTTTAAAATGTTAATGAATGAAAATTAAAAAATGTTTATGAAAAAAGTTAAAAAACCACAAAATAATGTGAAAATTCTGCCAAAACCTATTTTGTATTTCGAAATCCTTTCTTTTGATTTTATAATCTGAAAGATCATAGTTGAAAACCCTTAAGTCCAAAGTTTCACGTAAAAATCATCAATATTAAACGCTTGAGATCCTGTTAAAGTTCGTTTTTTACGTGCGCAAACTGGTTTCCTATAGCCGTTTCCAAAACGGCACTTTGCGGACGCAAAAAACGGACTTAAACCATGCTTTAACAGGCTCTCAAGCATTTAATATTGATGATTTTTACGTGAAACTTTAGACTTAAGGGTTTTCAACTATGATCTTTCAGATTATAAAATCAACAGAAAGGATTTCGAAATACAAAATGAGGTTTTGGTAGAATTTTCACATTTTTTTGTAGTTTTTAAACTTTTTCATAATAAAACAAATTTTAAAGTGAAGACTTTTGAGATAATTTTAAAGATCATATTAAAGCACAAGTTTTGAGACCATAATTAAATTTTTACCAATAGTAGTTCTTCTACAAATTGAATTTTTCAATAATTTTTTTGAGGTGTCGCTCCATTTATAACTCCCTGGGATTTGGTCTGGGACCCCCAAATCCTATGTGATTCTGACTCGTCTAGGTGTCTACTATCCCCCCTAGAAGTGTGACCCATTATTTATGGGACACCCTGTATATAGATTCCGGAATCGAATTCTTTGGAATTGATAATCGATTCCGGAATCGAATACTGTGGAATCAATAATCGATTCCGGAATCGAATTCTTTGGAATTGATAATCGATTCCGGAATCGAGTACTGTGGAATCGATAATCGATTCCGGAATCGAATTCTTTGGAATTGATAATCGATTCCGGAATCGAATACTGTGGAATCGATAATCGATTCCGGAATCGAATTCTTTGGAATTGATAATCGATTCCGGAATCAAATACTGTGGAATCGATAATCGATTCCGGAATCGAATACTGTGGAATCAATAATCGATTCCGGAATCGAATTCTTTGGAATTGATAATCGATTCCGGAATCGAATACTGTGGAATCGATAATCGATTCCGGAATCGAATTCTTTGGAATTGATAATCGATTCCGGAATCAAATACTGTGGAATCGATAATCGATTCCGGAATCGAATACTTTGGAATCGATAATCGATTCCGGAATCGAATACTGTGGAATCGATAATCGAATCTGGAATCGAATACTTTGGAATCGATACCAAGGAATTGCATAATTTGGAATCGAAACCAAGGAATCGAACCCATGAAGGAATCGATACCAAGAAATTGAACCCATGAAGAATCGATTCCGGAATCGAATCGGAATTGACTACTTCGGAATCGATATTAAGGAATCGAACCCACAACGGATTTGATACCGGAATCGATACCAATGAATCGAACCCATGAAGGAATCGATTCCGGAATCGAATAATTTTGAGTCGATACCAAGGAATCGAATCAATCGAATACTGCCAGTAAAGGTCAACCACTTCAGGTAATGTTTTTACAAATGTATTTAGACTAAAAATGTAATCAAACTACAAATGTAATCAGATTACATTCATTCAGATTACAAGTGTAGTTGGATTGAAAATTCCAAATGTAATCAGATTACAAATGTAATGATTAAAAATGTAGTTAGATTAAAAACTGCAAAAAGTAATCAGATTACAAATGTAATATGATTACAAATGTAATCAGATTATTAATCTGATTACAAAAGTAGTTTGATTGCGCCCATCTCTCTGGTGCGTGGTATGATAATGGGTTTTGGCTGTGTATAAGTGCATAGGGGTGCTGCTCGAGTGTATGTGAGTGGTATGAAAGTGGATTTAATTTTTAACGGAAATTTATTTACAGAGGAGCTTTGTGAAGTCACAATGTTTCCTACAGTATACGGAATATGTACAGGGTGGTTATAAAAAAAGTAACCCGACTTAAGGGCCTCTAGAGGCCAAACCGTTCATCGGAATTGAATGAAATTTTGGTGGAAGACGTTTTGAGGGACGGGAAAGAGAATGGTATGAGTTGGAGCAGTCTAACTTTATCAGTTACGGTTAAAGTGAAAAAATTTTCGAAAAATCCCAATGTAACCCCCCTTTTTTATTAGCGCTATGTGATCCCCGATGTCTAAAAACACAAATAGAGTTGAAACGGCACCTCTAAGTTGTAAACTCGCTCCTAGAGAGGCAATTGAAAACAGCTATGAAACTGTTATTTTTGTAGCATCTAGACTAGTGAATTGTTAAGAAATTCTGACTAGTGAATCAAAAAATAACAATGAAGTCAGAATTTCTCAACAATTCACTAGTCTAGATGCTACAAAAATAACAGTTTCATAGCTGTTTTCAATTGCCTCTCTAGGAGCGAGTTTACAACTTAGAGGTGCCGTTTCAACTCTATTTCTGTTTTTAGACATCGGGGATCACATAGCGCTAATAAAAAAGGGGGGTTACATTGGGATTTTTCAAAAAAATTTTCACTTTAACCGTAACTGATAAAGTTAGACTGCTCCAACTCATACCATTCTCTTTCCCGTCCCTCAAAACGTCTTCCACCAAAATTTCATTCAATTCCGATGAACGGTTTGGCCTCTAGAGGCCCTTAAGTCGGGTTACTTTTTTTATAACCACCCTGTATATGTTTATACGATAATATGTTAAAAATAAAATATTTTATGGTTTGGCGGGAAAAAGGCGTGGAAAAGTACGCGCCTAGGTGTGGAAAAGTACGCAGGACGTGCGGCCAAAATTGCTTGCTTTATTTAAAATTAAATTTAATTAAATTAATTAATTTAATTTAATCAAACTAAATTAAATTTAATTAATTAATTAATTAAATTTAACTCGTCACCCCCATGAACTCACTCGTAACCACCGAAGGACCCCTTACCCCCTAAGAACAAAAAGAGAGAACGTTATTCTCCAAAAAGAAATCGTTCTCCAATAATGGAGAACGAAATGCAGAGAACATAAGTATTTCCAGGTTCGATTTACGGTACCGCGAATTTTGTTCGCATAATTTCGTTCTTAGAAAATAAGTTGTGTATTTCGTTCTCGACATTACGTTACCGAAATTCCTGGGCGAATTTTGTTCTTTGATTAAAGTTAACGAAATTATTTAAGGACTTTCATTCTTCGATTAAAGTTAACGCTCTCGTAACTCGTATTTTTGTTCCTGAATTACGTTCCCGGAAGAACAAAAATGCTGCTAATATTTACGTTAACGTTAACGAAAGTATTGATCTTTTCTTTTCGTTAACGTTACCAGCCCTGGTTTTTTCTCTTTTTACAGGATAAGATAAAAAATAAATTTCTTCATTTTACAGTTTTGTTAATACAAGTTATACACGAATACATGTTATTTCAAAATGTCTAAGTCTAGACTCTAGTCTATAGAGGGATATGATGAACCTTACATGATAGATGTTGATATTATAGGAGGGAATCTAAGTTTGCTTTAATTTTTATTTGTATGTGTTGGTTGTTAATTAATTTTTAAAATAATAGCAGGAATGTCTTTAATTCATATCCTATAATGACAATGGTAGGTAAAGCCTTCCATGATCAAAAAATTGTTTAAAAAATGACTATTAGTTTTGGGCAAGGCTGAACTTGATCGTAACCATGGTAGTACACAGGTAACCGTGGAGAGACACAGTTAACTGTTGTTGTTGATCTAGTTCAGCCGGTTCAGCCTTGGTTTTGGGAGTTGTAAAATGAGTTGCCAGAAAAAAAATTTTGTGTTTAAAGTATTTTTGGAAGTGTTATGAACCCTAAGAATTCTATGCTACAAATTAGGTAGTTTTATTTTGTTACAAGTTTTTGATTGGACTAGTAATTTATGCATTGTAACTTTTTATTTTATCACCATTCTACTTTTAAATGGTTTTGGACTTTTTCAAAGTTTTTTGGACTTAACATTTATTAAGTATAATTTTAATATATAATTTACAGAAATCTTATTTTTTTGTTAATGTATATTTTCACCCCAATCAAAGAATGTTTTTTTCTTTTCTGAAATAATTTTTATTAATTATTATAATTATTGTAATTTTTATTTGTCACAATGTAGTCCGTCTTCCTCTTAGTTTGTTTCTGTTAACATTTTATCAATATCTCAAAAATATTAAAAGTTCTCCAAAAACAAATTTTAGGTTTTCTTTTATAGCCATTAAATTTGATATTTAATAGACCTGTTTTTTTAAATAGATAAAATCTCATGCTTTAAAGCACTGAGGAGAAAAAAAATGTTTGTTAACTTACATAACTAACCAACCTTCAGGTGTTTGAAATGCCACTGTTCGTTAATCCTAAAATTCTTTCTTTTTTTGTAGAACCCTCATTGTCATTACCTCATTTAAAAGTACTCATACTGATAAAACCTTTTTTTATTGAATTTTCATAAAAATTAGATTTAAATTTCTCCCAAAATCTTAAAGTAAAGTTAAATATTTTAAATTGCTCTGAAGTGGTGAACTTATTTACTGTTTTTCTGAACTTATCTATTCAATTATCTGATACCTTCATAGGTGATATATATTCCTTGTCTTTATGACAATGATATCAAATTTCAAAGGTATTTTGTCTAACTCTTTACTAGAGTTATTATTCAGCGATTCTGGCCAACAAATAACATGGGGGCTGTTATAGCTGTTCCGATCGCTATGACTTTACAATTGCTTTCACTAAGACCATCAGGTAAATGTCTCATTGATTTAATGCTTTAAATAACTTTTAAATAATTGCTAACTTATTTACTGCTATAATAAATTATAATTTGAGTTTTCTCCAGCTTTACATGTTATTTTTCTAAAAAAAAAGAGTGTTTTGTTGGGGATTATACCCGACACGTTTATGTACTATGTACGTACTTGAGTATTAAGGACTTAAATTTTAGAATCAATTTTATGTTATTGAAATTTAATCTTCCTTAACCTTTCCAGCGGGCGCGCGTATTTGAGAGATTCTTAGGTTGGATTTGATCATCGAATATTTCAAATATATTTTAATGAAACGTAATAATTTTAACTATAAACGAATTACAGCTGTTTCAAAACTTGTTATGGTTGAAAATACACATTTCCGATTGTTTAGGAGATACAAGCGTTCTTTTCTTTCTCTATAAAAAGCGCTCCTGCTGGAAGGTTAAGTACGTTTTCTAGGTTTTGAAAAATTAAAGAATTTCCCTATTATCAATTTACATATCGTTGTAGCATTTACCATTCAGAATTGTACGCAATTAAAAAAGGCTTGAAAAAAAAGGCAATTAAAAAAGGCTTGAATGCAAGCCAGCTTTTATAATTTAAAGTCAGAACACATCTACTTTTGGAATACGTAATTTAAGATTTCAAAACCATTATTTATTATTAACCAATAGATTTAAAGACCATTTTTGGACATACGGAAAACAAGTCGACCACAAAAATTAAAACCCATTTTTGAGTTTGAAAACTGACTTTTATAGATATTTTTTCTAATAATATCTAGATGAATAGATTTTTTAAAACTTATTATGATAATTATAAGCCTGATAAAAATTAAAAAATTTTTATTATAACTATGTATTTTGTTCTATTTTGGATTTTTCTATTTCAACTGTCATTTTCAGGTTTTAATAAATTAAAGACTTAGATGAAACATCTATATATTCCAACCAATTAAAGGTTTTATCCTTTGATTTGAAAATAACAATAGTAAATTCGTTACTTCATGATAAAAGTAGTGACTAGTGAGAGGGGGTATATTACTTAACAAAAACATCTGATAAAATTCTTGCAGTTGATAAGTTCAGTGTGTGGGGCTAATAGATCGATTATGTACACACAAACACTTGCACCTTTTTAGTACTTTTTTATGAATATAAGACGAGTGAAACCGATAAAATCGAAAGTTTGGCAGATAACACTATATTGTTCTGATTTTTTCAGTGATATAACTGGTAAATAAATCAATAAAATAATACAAATGAAGTCCTTGAATATGGACAATTGTTTGAAAGGTTTTTTCATGATTTTCAACTTTCAGTTAATTAAATTACTTAATTAACTAATGGATTTAACCATTAAATAAGAATTTTTCTCTATGTAAGTAAAATATCCATGAAATATTAACTTGGAAAATGTCTTTAAAGTTTTTTCCACACATTTTTAAAAAGGTCAAATTTTTAGGAAAAAAAATTGAAAATCTATGTTATAGATTTTAAAATATCAAAACGTGTGATTTTTCAAAACTAGATATCATATATTGGTGCAAATGGATCATTGCGTATTGTTACATCGAAGTATGCAAGTTCAAAACGAAAAAGCGGTTCGATTTGTACGACATGGAGCTCCAAAATGACCCTGTCAGGACAGGTTTTATTGCACCTCCAGAAGAGAAAATTTTAGAATCTCCAAAGAAAGAAATGGAGTTGTTAAAAGTAAGTGTCTTTTCATTAACAAAATATTATTTTTAACATTTAATTATTTTCAAATCTTATTTCACTCGCTATTTTTAAAATATTCTGTAAAATGGAAAAAGATTGATGAGACTGAACACAAGGAATCAGAGTCAAAATTGATGAATAAAAGAAAAATGCTTTGTTTATCTGTTGCTGTTTATTAATAAAAAAGTTTTGGAATAGTAAAAAAGTATCCTAACCAACAGAAATGATGAATTTTGACTGAGGACTAGCCAACGTCTATTCTATTAAACCAAACTATTTTTAACATCTTTTGAGAACCATTTAACTTGAATAAAAGCTATCTTGAATAATTTCAATTTTCAAGGGCGATTTATTATTTTCATCAGGATGCTCAAAGATAAAATTCTTGAAAACTTTTTTAGAGGGAATTTTAAAAATGATTGAAAATTATATTGATTATATGATAAACAAAGCGAGGGTTTCCAATTAGCAGTTCGGTGGCCGCATTTCTTCGGTATTATGAAGAACGAAACGATGAAGAAGAAATAAAATTTTAAACTTAACAAAGGATTTATTTGGAAACACGAGACATAGCGTGCTACTAGAACTAGAGAGAAAAATCCGTAGCGAGTCTTGTTATCCCAAATAAAGAGCAAGAGAGCATTACAGCGAACCTATACCTAAACTCGGGTCTCGATTGCTCTTAAAAAAATATGGAACGTTACATGATAAAGTGGTGGAAAGAAATTGCCACCTTATCATTGGAGGGTGGTCCCACTGTGACTCGTAGGAGGATCGTCCCACCATGGAACCTTCCACCAAGTTACAGTGGCACCTCCTTCTGTGTCGCGGTGTAACGTCTCTCAATGATATGGTGGAAATTTATTTTTACTTCTTTATTTTCTAACTTTCGGAATTTTTTGCAGTGTGGCTGTGAATTTGTGATGCTACTCGCACTACCCGCACTCCCTGGGGGTTTGGGATGTGCCCGGCTCAGAGCAACTGCTACAGTTTTGCGGTTCGCGAACGAAAGCCTTTTAATTAAATAACTTGGGGAAAAAATCAAGTTTTATACCTTTACGATAATGTTAATCAATATAAGAGATGGAAATAGTGAAATTTTGCATTGAGTAGCTGAAGAATAAATATTGTGGAGGAAAATAATACAAATACAAATACAAATAAAAATTAAGGCGACTGCCTACGTTGGGAGATGGTTTTTTAAAAACATTATATGTAACTTGTTTACATATTTTTTCTTAACCAATGTAGTTTAAATAACTAATATATGTAAAAATTACCCTAATTCTATAAAAATTATTTTTAAAAATAGCAATTTATACTAAAATTTGGCGGAAATTTAAAATTACGCCAACACCTCTATAGGTAAATATATAAAAGTTTTTTTTGAAAATTCTTGAAATCACATGTTCCTTAGATAAATACCTGTGCATTGACCTAAAAGCTAAGCAAAATTTTGAAAATTAAAGGAGCTATGCTATTTATCGTAAAATTTGTTTAAAAAATATTTAAAAAAAGGTTCATTTTACGATAAATAGCATAGCTCTTTTAATTTTCAAAATTTTGCTTAGCTTTTAGGTCAATGCACAGGTATTTATCTAAGGAACATGTGATTTCAAGAATTTTCAAAAAAAACTTTTATATATTTACCTATAGAGGTGTTGGCGTAATTTTAAATTTCCGCCAAATTTTAGTATAAATTGCTATTTTAAAAAATATTTTTTATAAAATTAGGGTAATTTTTACATATATTAGTCATTGAAACTACATTGGTTAAGAAAAATATGTAAAAAAGTTACATATAGTGTTTTTAAAAACCTTCTCCCAACGTAGGCAGTCGCCTTAAGTCGACCAACTACAGGCAAGTGCCCAATAAGGTTGGTCCAGTCCATTTAACTCAAACCACCCGATTCCCAGTATCTGTCAATTTTATTCTTAAATTCGTTTACCCCACTTGAGTTGATAATCGTTTCAGGTAACCCATTCCATCTGATACAATAAATAATACAGTTTTTTTTACGTTTTATCGAAGCTATATATCAAAACTCTACCCCAGTCACAGGCATGTTTCTAAAAAAATTTTTAAAAATAACGTTTTTCCAAACATGGGTGCAATGTGGCAGCAGATGGAATCATCATGTCGAGCTAAGAGAAAATTTTACACTAGGTCGTTTGATCGAAAATCCGCGCAACCAGTAAGCAGATTTCGAAAAAGTGTTTTTCTACCAACCCTAATGGGATAATTGTCTCGCAGATACGAATATCTTGATTTCTCTAGGTAGGGGATTTTTAAAAAAGTGTTGCTCTTCTCTTCTCCGAGGACTACTTTCAACAACATCACAGACCTCTTCCGTGGATTAGAAACCTTCGGGTTAACACACGGAATTAACAACTGATCTAAGCTTTCCTTACAGTAGTCAAATATTTTTTACTTCTCCTCCTTTCATCTCTTCCATTTTCAGTCTGCAGACGAGGTGTTCTTTTACGGAGTCAACTCCAAGTCTCAGTACCTGGTGATCCGGCTGGCGAGGGATCTGGAGCATGAGGCAGAGGCTTGGATCTACTTGCAGATGCCGGACGGCAAGTCGTACAGTCTCCGTCAGACGTCCGGCCACCAGCAGTCCGGGAGCGACCCCAGGATCTTCTCTTGCGGAGGACTTCAGATGCGCTACCTCTCTCCCATGAGGAGGTGGAGGATCTTTTTCAATGGATCACTCAGGTGAATACTACATTTCCCTACGTGTGACCTTTTCTGTTCCGTGGAGTTTTTACGAATGACTTGCGTTTGTCAGTAGCCCTTTTTTTATTGAAACAATAGGTGGAAGTGAAGTAGTTATGATGGGTAGATATACCTAGAGAGCCTGTATACGAGAGAGAGAGACGACAACTCGGTAGAGCGAGCTGATTGGTCAAGAGCGTTTTCTGTCCGCCTGGGGCGGTAGTTAGAATTCCTTCCATAGGATTAGCATGGTACGTGAGACAAGGGGTTTGCTCGTAAAACTGTAGTTGGACTGTTTTAACTGCGCGGAAGGATGCGCAGAGACGCTTTTAAGCGAGTTGTCGCCTCTCTAACGTCAGTGATATAGGCTCTAGACTAGATATACCAAGAAATTATTTCTGCTCGAAAAGATTCTGTTGAAATGCCTAAAGTAAAGGGGGGATGTATTTAACTAGGTATTGCTTAGTTAGCGTCTTAGTTGGTACCTCTTAATTATTTGTTGATGACAGGTTTGGGTAAAGATTTGAAAACTGCTAAAATGGTTTTTCATTAAATTAGTTTTTTTGAATGATTAATCTCACAGTTCTACTTTATAATTATAGAGAATGTGGAGAAGATTCCTCTTCAGAGAAGATGGTACATGTGAAATTTGCTTTGCTGTAAGTACAATAAAATCGGTCTATATTAATACTTTAATCTATAATTTGCGATTTACGTCATTTTAATAACCTACCTTGTGTTTCATAGCTACTGTACCTATTCCCGATTCTGGTTCATTTCAACTAACTTTTCGTATTCTACTAAATATGATTTAAGTTTTTCCTTGGACCACTATGTCATGAGTTAAACCAATTTCATAGTATTTAGATTAATAGCGCTAAATATTTTCCATACCAGCTATATAATCCTCAATTCTATTCTATTTTATTTTTTAAGAATGTGTTATCCATTCTTAGACCAGATATTTAGTGTTTTCTTAAAGCGAAATTTAAATTAATGTGTGCATAAATCTTCCTAATACTAGGTGGCGTGTTTCATCTGATCCTTTCGATTTCATCTCTGATACCAATACAGGGGCATTAGCTGTTGCATTAGCAAAGGCAAAATGGGACTCTATGATCCCTCCTCTAGATAGGTATGCATTTTTTCTAAAGTCTTCTATAATTCCTAGATGTTTTTCACAATTCTATATGCTGAGCATTCATTTGCAGATTGCACAGAGCTCTGGATTTTTATGCCCAAGCCGGAATCATTATGGGCATCGTAACCATCGAAAAGGAAGATCATGAAATATATTTGTTTGGAGAGCGGATACGATTCCTTGGTAAAGTTAAAAATAGGAAAATTTTTCCAAAGAAAACCATATCTTACCAGTTTATATTGTTAAAGATTTTTATTTTTACTAACACTACTTGTTCTAGAAACAAAGTTTAAGTAAATGAAGTGATTAACTATAAGATGTAGATGACGGGGGTTTTTAATTTTTCAAATCCAAAGTTGCTTAATTGCTTGTCACACTTTAAGTTGCTAAGCAACCATGTTGAATGACACCCGTTTTACAATTTCTTTACTTTTATGTTTTAGGGAATATTTTCTTTCAAAATGATGCCAAAATGTATCATCTGATGGGACAAACACCAAGGGTAAGGAAATATCACAGAGTACTAGAACAGAGAGTCCGTCGCCGTAGGCGCTAATAGAAAGTTCGAAAAGTTCGATGGATGTGGGGTTATTTTGGCGCTGAAATCGCATCTACGTCACGAGAGGCGGGAGAAAAAGTCTGATTGGTTGAGAAAAACTTTTTCCTTCTCCTTCGAAAATAGAAGATTGAGGGACAGCCAATCACAGGTTTGGTCACCCAAATGTACTGCCGATCTGTCTGTCAATTATTTATAGTTCCTCGTGGCGCCCTCATATCCATCCAACTTTTGAATATATCGTTTTGGACCCTCTGTTAGGATTTTTCTCTGTGGGAAATATCATGTGATGCAATGAAATTTTAGCTGATTGTTTTTATGAACATAAAGTTTATCTCTTTTTAGAACGGAAGACGCACCCACATTATTGAGGTGTCTCTCAAGAATGTCGTCGAAAAGTAAGAAATTATTTAATAAAACACCCTTAAATATTCTGTAGTTAAATCTAACTTTACTTCTTGTGCCCACTCCATAGCAAATTCTTCAATTTTTAAAAATTTATTTTAAAATATTTCATAGTTAATTTTGATTTAGTTTTAATAAAAACATTTATAAAACATCAGTAAATAGATCACTAAGGATTGTTGAGGACAGTAGTGCTTGACCCCATATTAGGGAACATACCCATACTACGTGACCCATTTTTTGCCATTTTTGACCCCCCTCTCCCCCTTGGTGACCATCCGTAGTATATGCCAAGACCCCCCCTCCCCCTCTAGTTTTCACGTAGTAATTCATAAATACGGTTTGCCATCATTTTTTGCAAACAGAAAGTTTAAAAATATTAATTTTGCTTAATTTGTCTAATTTTAATAATTTATTTGGCTTAATTAGTCTTAATTTGGCAAATTTCAATAATTAATTTGGCTTAATTTTGTTGTATTGACTAGAAGAAATTGACTACGTGACGAAACCCTAAGCCTCCCTCCCCCCTGTGACCGAGCGTGGTATTTTGAAGACCCCCTCCCTCCCCTGAATGGGTCACGTAGTTTGGGTACGTTCCCCTTAGACGGGAAGATGACTCTTTTATGAATAGTACAGTTTTTAAAAAAGACGAAAGAATTTGCTTTTGACCTCAATTATTCAAACTATTTTTAAACAAATTCCAAAGTGTTGTAGAAAAAATTTAATTAAATTATGTTGTGCCTACTCCATAGCAAATTCTCCAATTTTTAAAAGTTTATTTTAAAATATTTCATGGTTAATTTTGATTTAGTTAATAAAAACATTTATAAAACATCAGTAAATAGATCACTAAGGATTGTTGAGGACAGATGTACTTGACCCCATATTAGGCGGGAAGATGACTCTTATATGAATAGTACAATTTTTAAAAAAGACGGAAGAATTTGCTTTTAACCTCAATTATTCAAACTATTTTTAAACAAATTCCAAAGTGTTGTAGAAAAAATTTAATTATGATGTGCCTACTCCATAGCAAATTCTCCAATTTTTAAAAGTTTATTTTAAAATATTTCATGGTTAATTTTGATTTAGTTAATAAAAACATTTATAAAACATCAGTAAATAGATCACTAAGGATTGTTGAGGACAGATGTACTTGACCCCATATTAGACGGGGAAGATGACTCTTTTATGAATAGTACAACTTTTAAAAAAGAAGAAAGAATTTGCTATTAACCTCAATTATTCAAACTATATTTAAACAAATTCCAAAGTGTTGTAGAAAAAATTAAATGTACGTAAATTATATAAAATGTAAGAATTATTATTGAAAAGTATTTTGCTTTTGGGAAGATAATTCATAATTACTATACTTCATAAAGAAAATAATTTCAGACTTAGGTTTGGTTACATAGTTCAACCAACTGGAGCCCTTGCCCCTATTTCAAATTCTGGGATTGAAGCGCTTGAAAGCTTACTCCATGTAAATGAAGACGACCAATCCGTCCGAGCTAAATTTAACGCTGATGGTAAGAAAGTGACTGTTCTTTTCAGATTTGATTTAGGGACATAATTAATTTTGCATTTACACAGTGATAATGTTTTTGCATAGACGACCCTTATGAATTGGAAGGCAAATTAGAAGAGAAATATCGATGTCAAACGGCGAAAAACGAAGTGGATTTATCTCTTTCCTGCATGGACTTCAAAATGAACACCATAGATGGAAAAGGGGTTGTCATTAAAGGGTAAGAATAGTTTAAAACCGTATCAAAGGAAGTTAGAATTCCTTTAAATTTTGAATTAGCTTTTACAAGATAATTTTTTTCAAACAGAAGAATAATTAAACCTGCAAAACGAACGATTTCGAAAACATCACTACAAGTGGCTCCACCAGGTAATTTATTTCCCACAATTTCATCTTGTGAGGAGTTTAACCCATTACTGCCTGACGTCCCTTTTTAGGGACGTTTTTTAAAAATCCTCCTATTTCTACAAAAATTGTTCCTTTGAATCAAAATTTGCACTGATGTATCTCTGATCTTCATAGAACATAAAGAACACAAGAAGAAAGCAGAATTTAAAATTTTTTTCACTTTTTTTAAAGTTGGAAGATAGAAATTTTCAGAAAGTGCTTTTTTAAAAATTTTAAAAGAAAAAGCTTAAAAATCCTAGTTGTTATTTAAAAAAAATTTCGATGTTGATATATATTACTGTTTATACATTAAATCAGTTGGGGTGTTTTTTTATTTTTCCAAAATATTTTATTTTGACCTTATTTTGGACCCTCTAAAAGCGTCCCTAAAAAGGGACGTCAGGCACGAATGCCCCCGTGGTTTTCCCCATAGTGAAATGCTAGTGTTTCCATATTTTTTTCATCAAAACGCGTTCGATTCTTATGATATGAATTAAATAACTAACATTTATAAAATTACTTTAATTTTAGCTAATAAACTTGTTATTTTTGTTTATTTTTTTTTGGAAAATACTGTTATTTCTGCTAAATTAATTGAATAAAAAGTCTTAAATTATAAGGAATTAATTAATTTGCATTAATTAAAGTGAATAAATTAATTATTTTACTATATTTATTACTTATGCAAATATATTCCGGTTATATTTTAATTAAAAGTTTAATAATTATTAGTTATAATGACTTTTTGTCATTAAAATTGTCAAAAAAGTAGCTTTTGTGATAAATTTTCGGCTTTTTTCCTAATTAGATGTGGCTAATCATTGTGTTCTATACTGCAGATCAATCTGTATCATCTGGCTTGCTAATACACATCCCACTAAGACTTGATTTTTGGGGAGAAATTTGTGTTCCGCACAATAAAATTAAATAAAATGGAGAAAGTATGGGCATTTGAAAGACTTTAACTTCACAAATTGAGATATTCTGATGGATTTGAGGTGTGTAAAAGTAATTATTACTTAATATTAGGTAACATATAAACAAAGAATGCCTTTTTCAATTAAAAATATTAATTAATTTGCAATTAACATAGATTTGGGAGGAAAAAAACGTGTTTTAGAGCATAAAAATGCTCAAATTACGTTAATTAAGGTTAATTTTACGGTTAATTGGATAAATAATTAATGTTTTTTGTTCCTTTTGATGTTACAGTATCGTTCCGATCACTTTTGCTACACTTAATAAGGTAGAAAATGTTTTTGAGGCTTTAAAAAAGTTTTCTACCATGCGCTTACTATAGAGAAAAACAACGGGGGCATTCGTGCCTGACGTCCCTTTTTAGGGACGTTTTTTAATTTTAGGGTAGAAATTAAAATCTTAACCTGGAATTTTTTTCACTATTTTTCCAGTTGTTTTGGGGCTATTTACTATGTTTTTACGAAATATTTAAGAAAAATAAAAAGTTGGGCATTAATGGGTTAATATATCACAACTCTATTATTATTTAAATCACGATTTAATATCTAAAATTAATATTAAAAATATTAATTTATGTTGTTTTTCCTTTAGAAAATTTACCTTTAGCTCTACATTTCTCGGACAAGCTTTGCCAAGATTCTTCCTTAACTGGGGGTAAAGGTTCTTCCTTAGGAAGACTGACTGAGTTGAGCAGAGATTTACAAAATGTATGTGCAACCCCGCTTGCCTTATATTATTAGAGTTAAAAAAATTATATTTAAAATTATGTAATGGGCTTGAAGGTAATATGTTTTGTGATTATAGTATTTGTAAGTACCTAGAGATTAAAGCTAGATGCGAGTAAAATTAGAGTAGCAATTTTTATAGATATAAGAAAAGCTTTTGATAATGTAAATAATATTTTATTAATTCAAAAATTGGAAAAAGCAAGTTTTAGAGGAGATGTTTTGAAATGGTTTATCTCGTATCTAACGGATAGAACTCAGAGGGTAAAGGTTGGCGATTATATTAGCGATTATAGAAGAATCAATCGGAGTTCCCTCAGGGATCCATTTTAGGACCTTTATTTTTTTAATTTTTAATAACTACTTTTGCAAATTAAAACTTTTTGGTAACATTCCAACTTATGCGGATGACTCAGTTTTATTATATTCTTGCTCCAATACTGATGAATTAGTAATGCAAATAGAATCTGATTTGATAGAAATCGAAACTTGGTTCAACGCAAATTATTTAGCCCTAAACCTTAACAAAACAAAATATATTCATTTCAAATTAAGACCGTCTGAGTCTAACTTAAATATAAAGTATCACACCTATCATATAACAGAAATCCCAACACTTGTCAATGTCACACTCTGCAATCTGCTTTAAGTATTAAATATTTAGGTTTGCATATTGATGCTAATCTCAAATGGAAAACTCAAATCATCGAGCTGGGGAAAAAGTTACATTTAGACCATGGGCCCGTGTCAAAAATTGATGGGTCATTTGAACCACCAGAAGACCTATATAGAATGATATAAGGGCATAAAATAATAAGATTCAGCACTATGCCGTCACTTGTAAGCAGTCCAACTGAGTGGAGTTGAGAATTCAAAAGCACAGCTAGAGGGAGTATATTTTGGTCATGTGATCATGTACGGCATTCTTACCATCAATAGATCCATGAAAAATAATGAGAAAACGCGCAGTGCCGTACAAAAGTTGGGGTCCACAAAGTCGGAAATTTTTTTTGATTTTCCGGCGATTTTTGAGATTAATTTTGTTTTGGTGAAACAGAGCCAATGAACAGAAGACATCTCCATCGATGTAGGACGCTCCGCACCCTAGAGTCCGAGACTGCCAAATATTGGCGCGCGAGAGAGCTATTGGGAAGATGACCTCGGTCTATATTTTTTGTTTACCCTTTTGGTGTTTATTGTATTTGTCATCTACTATTTTGTATTCCCTGCCATTGGAAATAAAAAAAAATGTTTTGGTGAAATTTTACCACCTTAAGGTATCCGCCTACCTTTGAGACCATTTTTTTGAAATACTCAACTTACAAAGATTAATTTTAATTTTTAGTTTAAATGTACATCAAAACATTGATCAATGCTAAAAAAACAAAATTAATTATATTATTTTCTAAAATATGGAGTAATTAGTGTAAAATTTAAGTGAATTTTTATAAAATCCCTCTCACTCTTGCCCTAAAACTATTACCCCTATATACATTTCCTTTGGACACAAGTATCGTATAACACTTATCTTCAGAATGGACTATTTTTTAAGACATATTTTGAAAAGTTATTGTTTTACAGCATAAAATGTAAAGGTAAGTGAAAAACTTCAAAATTTCTACAACCATTTAACAAAAAAACGTCAATAAAAATAAAAAATATAAACTTACATAAAAATCTGTAGTTCATCTGGTTAAAAACAATATGATTAATATACTGTTAAAATTTGGAGTGAATATCTTGGATAGTTTTTGAGTAATCATGTAAATAGTGGAGGGTTTTTATGCAAAATTTAGTTCTGAGAAAATTAGATTTAAAGTTTATGTATTTGTATACGATCGCACACGACTATCTGTTTTAAAAAATGCTGTAATTTCTTTTCTAACTCACCTACAAGTAAAATAAAAACAGTTTTAGAACGATAAAGTCTAAACTACTTGAAAATGTAAGAACCAAATTTTCGACGAAAAAGTCGAAAATCGTCATTTTAGGGGTAGGCGGATTCCTTAAAAATAAGACTGGTTTATCATTTTTAAAAACTTTATATTTTGCATGATTTTATTCCTTGTTTAATTACGGTTCTATCGTTTGGGGTGGTGAATATAAATCCAATCTCCTACCAATTATCTCAATCAAAAAAAAATATATATTTAAAATTCTAAATCCTCAACCCTATCCAAATAATTTTAGAACCCTTAAATTACTTTCAATTCGACACAATGCACATTTCCGTATTATACTTCACCTTTTTCGACATAAATCTTTGTTTTACTTACGGAACAGACTTTACAATACTAGATCAACAGGAAGTTATCAGATTCCAAAATTTTCCAAAGATATATCATCCAAAAGTTTCTAGTATCTTGCACCTAAATTATATTACAGTTCACCTCTAAATATAATAAATACTCCACTTTTAAAAGAAATTTATTTATAAAGCTTCATAATTAATATCGAAGACCCGGACTTATATTTTTCCCTCAATTGAAGCAAACTACTTCTAATAACACTTTTCCAGCTTATTGCCATAATTTATTTACACATTTCTAAACTTGTTTTAATTTCTTTGAATAAACTTATTATTATTATTATTATTATTATTATTATTATTATTATTATTATTATTATTATTATTATTATTATTATTATTATTATTATTATTATTTTGCTCTTTTCTAGTTCATTGTGCCGAAAGGTTTAGTTGTGACTACTGCTGCATATGAACTGTTCCTCACCAAAAAAGTCAGGAATGAAATTAGCAATCTAGAAGATGTTCTTTAGTAAGTAGTATTAAATCTAAAATTAGAATTTTTTTGTTTTAATGTTGAATTATAATACATATTTCTTAATTTTATAGTGGTAAAGGTTCTGGTGATGTTAAAGATTGCTGTCAAAGGTAAGGAGTCAAATGGAGTACATCTATTCCTTTCACAAATGAATCCCATCTAATTGGTTCATATTATCTATTGATAAAATTACAATATCCTAGAGTTGCTGAAGAGATTATTGAATCACAAATCCCAGACATTATACACCAAGCTATTGTGGTACATCTTAAGAAAGCTTTTCCTGATGGAAAACATGTAATCAAGTTTGCTGTTCGCTCTTCTGCTACAGGTATTAGATTATTTAAATTTTATGACGTCAGTTAAAAATGTATCATTTATAACATTAATATGTACACAGAATGATAAGTTGTTGTACTAGAAAATAGCAATCGGACTGAAATCAATGCCATTGATATCAAAGTTTAAATATAAGTTTGATAATTTTGGAAATTTTATATCCCAGCCTTTGGTAAGAAAATTTTCTAAATCATATTTTTTACAGCGTTTCTTTATTCATATAATGTTATATCGGTTTAAGAAAAAAAATATATTTACGTTTTTTATTGTTTTACATATTGTTTTGAAACTATTAAATGTTATAGGTGAAGATACAGAACAACTTTCAGCAGCTGGGCAAATGGAAACCTACTTGGGAGTAACTGGTTTAGATGAGGTAAAATTAACTAGAAAGGAAAAGTAGGAATATGTTTTTGTTTGACTTATGTTGAATTATGAAATGTGATTGTATTATTTTTCATACACAGATTTTGAGAGCAGTGAAGAAATGTTGGTCTTCCCAATTCAGTTATATAGCAGTGCAATATAAAAGGTATCACACATTATGCATAATTTGTATAAATTTCAAAATTGATAAGCCTTTTTATAGCCTCAGATTTTGAGTAATCAATCAGTTTATGCTTATTATTTAGCAGTTTTTATGATTGTGTATAAAAATGCTAATAGTTTTGAGAAAATCATATTGTAAATTTATAATTAAAATGACTCACGTAAGGATAATCCTTTCTGTGATAAAAGAAAATTTTGTGTCAAGTGTAAAATATAAGCCATCAATCATAATCTTCAGAAATGCGAAAAAATATTAATTTCATGGAAATATATATAGAGCTAATTTTATTACACATTTTTAGACAGTATGGTCAAATTATCAACTCCCCTATGGCCGTTGTTATCCAAAAAATGATTCCTTGTGATGTGGCTGGAGTTCTCTTTACATGTGATCCTTTGACAGGGAATCCAACTGTGATGAGTGTCACAGCCAATTATGGACTCGGGGAGGTAAGACACTCGAGAATTCTTTCAAAAAAGTTATTTTATCCATGGTGAATATTATTTTACTTTTTTGCTTGCTCACCATCTATGAAAAAAGACGTGGATTATACATTTTTACAAAATATTTAAATTTAAGAATAATCTTAAATGCGTTATCTCTCTTAGTCTGTGGTATCTGGAGCCGAAGAACCTGATACGATTGAGATTCAAAGATCTGACGATGAAAAGTTGTGTATCAAGAGTAAATCTATCGGCTCTAAATCACGTCGAATAGTTATTAAAGGTAAGTAGCATTAATATCATTCAATTTCTTAATTCGTTTATTTACTACCTAAAAAACCCCTAAATAAGTGCAAAAATAAAACCCCTTTTATTTTAGAGTGACAAATTGGTTTCGATTATAAAATTGAAGGAAATGTTAACCATCTAGACTTTTAAAATTTATAATTAAAACACAATTGACAGAGATTTTTTCAGGCGATGAAGGTACGGATTTTGAAGAGGTTTCAGAAGGCGAAAGAAAAGCTTGTTGTTTGGCCGACGAAATGGTTTTGAGACTTGGTTACATAGCTATCAAAGTAAGTCACGTTACTTCTCTTTAATTTATTAACGTATTCTACAGTGTGTTTTAAAAGGCCCGTTCCAACTACACACAGCCAGACTATTTTCGAGAAGTACAAAAAAATTCCCGAGGAGCTATACTTCCCATGACCCATAGTTTTCGAGAAAATTGCGTCAGAGAATGGTATCACGTCAAACACAGTTTAGGCTAAAAAAGGTTTATGGAAAACGTAAATGTGTCTATTTGTATACTTTTGCACACTAATATCCATTACGCATGCATGAGCGTGTCATAAAAGAATTAATTAAACTTTTATCGGATATTATGACGTAACATATTTTTTCGAAAAATAAAAGTCGTCGTAGCGGTATAGTTATTTGGAAAAATTTTATTTACTCCACCCCCATCAAGTAATCTTTCTGTAATGAGTTTGGACGGGGTTATTGAAACACCCAGTATATCTTTATATTGCAGATTGTTCACGCATTTCATGAAATTTTAGATTGAAAAGAGTTACCGCTCATCGAGGGATATAGAGTGGGGTTATTGGAATAACAATTTATATATCTTCCAAGTGAGTTATTTTATACATTATCAACGGACTCTTAATATTCATTCATGCACTCATTCATATCTCTTAATTTGATTTAGTCTCGTCCAGTCACCAGCGATACAAATGAAACAGATTATGAAATCGACCATGAGTTCGACTACGCTATGCGTTCAGAGAACGAATATTATTCAGTTTGTAATGTTGGGTAAGGATTTCACTTTAAAAAAATACTCGAATTTTAAAAAAGTGCTTTAAAAGCAAAATGTTGTTCAAGGTCTACATTATGGACTAAGAATTTAACAATTTGTATTTTTAGAGAAGTTATGCCAGGGGCTATGTCTACACTCGGGGTTGAGATTATGATGAAGTTTTTCAACATTGTATTTCAGGTATTGCATTACGATTTTAAGTAAACGTAACCTAGACTTTATAGAGGTCTATCAGTATATTGTACTTAAATAACGGCGTACTATATTAATTTGCTTTTTTCTAAAGTACAAATAGTCTACTCATCTCTTGTAGAGAAGGAGTTTAAGTGACTGGAAGCTTTCAATTCGAGCAAAGTATCATTCAGGAGGGATGAATGTGATGTACAACCACTGTATGTTCTATGCTTTAGATGTGAGTAAACCATACACACTCGTTAGAAAATTAAGTAATAGTAATTTTGGATAGCTTCATACATTTTTCATTATATTCTACATCATGATCACAACAAGGGTAAGTGGGTAAGTAATATTATAATGAATCCTTTTGGTTTGTAATTTATTCATGTTATACTACCGTAGGAAGGTATTTTTTATTCACTTTATATTATTACTGATTTTATTAATTTTTTATCGAATTATTTTAACTGGTTCAATTTTATTAATTAGCATGCTTTTACAAAGGTAACAATTGCGAGCACACTTTCCTGTCAAATAGTCAACTAATTCAACTGGGGGGAACAAATATCGAACTGAAACAAGTATGATGCGGAGTTCTACCTATTTGACCTCTCTCCGAACGTTATTTGCCTCGCTGTGCCAAAAAATACTTATTTTGTTCAACTTAACTTACTACTTTTATGTCATCTTCCTCATCAACACAGTTAATCCAAAGAGGAATGATTGGTGTTCCAAGACTTTGAGAGCAAAATATCTTGAGGCGGGGAGATTGATAAATATAATAAAAATGATGATTCTTTCATTGAAGTTTTGGTTGTGCTAGTAAACCTTAAAATTTAAGGTTGTGTTAAGTTCATTTTTAGTTGTTTTTGAACGCTCCTGCAATCACTACAAAATTGTGTAAGTAGCATCTTTGATTTTCAATTGCACTTTTATGAAAATTTCAATAAAATTCCGCTTTTAGGTTATATTTTGTTTTCTTACTTGAAATTTTTAAAAGATTTATTCGTATTTTTTCTTAGCTATTGGAGAAAATAAACGTTAACCTGAAAGCTACCGAAGCTGGAGCTATAGGACTTTACGGCAGAATTATAAAAGACGAAGAAATGTATGATATCGCTAGAGAAAGACACTTTAAGTACAAATCGAAGGACTCTTTAGCAGTACATTTAAGGAGGTTCTACAGGGTATGAGATAATGTTTTATAAATATTTTAAAGACGTTTAAAAGATGAGTAAATAGAAAATATCATTAAGTTCTCTCTTTTTCTATCTTTGGTTTCTCTTCCTCTTTTCTATGACTAGTTTTGTTTCCTCACTCTTTTCATTGCTATTTACTTACATTTTATTGTAAGATATTAATGTTACTAAGCAATAACAGAATAGAAAAGGGATACTTGTTAATAATACTAATTACAGGTAGGTAATTATGCTAGATTTTATTATACTATTCTTTATGACAAAGTTACTATTATTTTTTACCTATAAGTTTGTATATCTAGGTTATGTTTTCACATCGGAGTACGTCAAATGTATTATCTTATTATGATCTTATGGTCTAAGAGCTGGATGCAAATTTTTGGAATGATAAGGTGCACGAGATATTTCACCTGGAACAGATTCGATTGATGATGGGAAAACTTATGTCACCAACGCCAGAAGGCGGAGTGGAAGCTTTTAGTGTGAAAGGGGGGGTCGAACATGCAAACAGAGCGCGGTCCCATGCGACAGAGATTTTGAGGAAATCGGATGAAATTTTGCACAGTTTAAGGAGAGTAAATAAAAGATAATGTAGCATTAGGGTGTCTCAAAAAAAACTTTTTTTCGAAAAACCTCGCTCCCCAGGGCTTTTCCCATTCCTTTTGGTCCCAAAAGATAGTGTGTCAAGTTTCAGCCCCCAAAGTAGTTTGCCTGTAGAGCCCCAAAGTTTGAAAAAAGTGGAAAAAATGACGTATTTTCAGAATTTTTAAAAATTATATTTTCAGATTGATACTGCAATAAAACTGGTTCAAATGTGTCATTTAGGACTTATTTAGATGGAATATATTTATTTATGTGTATTAACTGCACCCTATAGCCCTTATAATTTAAGATTAAAGCTTACTACTTAAGGACGTTGCACTCGCCAAAGCTTATAATGCACTACCGGTGGACGAAATGAATTAAATTTGAATTTCTTCGAAGGAACTCCCTCAAATTATGCCATTTGATGCTAAATTGATATTATAAATTATAAAAACCCTTGAAATAACAATAATGAGGTCTTCCACTGAGCTTTTAATGTAAAAAGTGATTTTCTTCAAAATTTCTCTTTTCCAGCTTATCAAACCCAAAATTTATATTAAAAATGATGGTTGTTGTACTTTTTTAGATACCAAACATTTAAAACTTTATGGGGGTTTCATTTTTAATAAGTAAAATTAAATTTTAAACCGCACAGATCAGAAATGACATGGATATTTCCTATACCAGACGTTAAAATCGATTTTCTTTTTTTAAGTTTGGAAAATTACTTCCTTTTAACGTATTAGGGGAAAATTTTAATTAAAAACTGCTTTCTTTAACATTTCAACCAAGATTCACAAGCATTAAACTATTTTCCTAACTTTGAAAAAAGAAAATCAATTTTCACATCTGGTATAGGAATGTTCCATGTCATTTCCGATCTGTGCGGTTTAAAATTTAATTCTACTTCTTAAAAATGAAACCCCTATAAAGATTTCAATGTTTGGTATCTAAAAAAGTACAACAACCATCATTTTTAATATAAATTTTGGGTTTGATCAGCTGGAAAAGAGAAATTTTGAAGAAAATCACTTTTTACATTAAAAGCTCAGTGGAAGACCTCATTATTGTTATTTCAAGGGTTTTTATAATTTATAATATCAATTTAGCACCAAGTGGCATCATTTGAGGGAGTTCCTTCGAAGAAATTCAACGTCCTTAAGTAGTACGTTTTAATCTTAAATTATAAGGGCTATAGGGTGCAGTTAATACACATAAATAAATATATTCCATCTAAATAAGTCCTAAATGGCACATTTGAACCAGTTTTATCGCAGTATCAATCTTAAAATATAATTTTTAAAAATTCTGAAAATTGGTCATTTTTTCCACTCTTTTTAAACTTTGGGGCTCTACAGGCAAACCCTAGAGTTAACTTAGGGGGCTGAAACTTTACACACTATCTTTTGGGACCAAAAGGAATGGGAAAAGCCCTGGGGAGCGAGGTTTTTCGAAAAAAAGTTTTTTTGAGACACCCTACCCTAATGTAGCATTCTCAAAAGTATAAGTTGTGTTTTAAGGGTTGTAGAAAATAAACGAATTTTCGAATGTTTATATGAATGTTCTGTACGGCCGACGAGGTGCAAGGCTGGACATAGGCTTAATGTATTGAAGAATGTGAGTAAGAGTTAGGGTAACACTCCCAGAAGACTAAGTGGAAGACAAAGGGTGGCCAGAAGTCACCAAAGATGCAGAAAAATCTTAAAACCTGACTCATTCGGAAACTTCTGGCTGTTTGCATATGTATAGCTGACAGAACAAACCATATGCAAACAGCCAGAAGTCTAAGTGGAAGCGTTCGGGGGATATTCAGGCGTGAAGTACAAAACCGAATAAAAGCGCGCGGTCCCTTGCGACAGAAATTTTGAGGAAATCGGTTGAAAATTTGCACAGTTTAAGGAGAGTGTGAATAAAAGATAATGTAGCATTCTCAAAAGTATAAGTTGTGTTTTAAGGGTTGTAGGAAACTAAATGAATTTTCGAATGTTTATATGAAAGTTATGTATTTTTTAAATTTCTAAAAATTTAAATTTTATCTTTTATGCATAGTAGTGACCAAGTAAAAATTTTACGATGCTAATTGAAGATGATCGTGGGAAATCGGTTGTAAAGTGGTAGAGCACCATGTCATTTGACAGCTTTTCTCTTGCAACAATGACTAATAATACGCTAATAAATATAAAGTCATTGTTAGCGTTGTTTTTAGCGTATTATTAGTCATTGTTGCAAGAGAAAAGTTATATGTTATAAGTCATTTGTTACATATAAACATTTGAAAATTCGTTAGTATCCTACAACCCTTAAAACACAACTTATACTTTTGAGAATGCTACATTATCTTTTATTCACACTCTCTTTAAACTGTGCAAATTTTCAACCGATTTCCTCAAAAGTTCTGTCGCAAGGGACCGCGCGCTTTTATTCGGTTTTGTACTTCGCACCTGAATATCCCCCGAACGCTTCCACTTAGACTTCTGGCTGTTTGCATATAGTTTGTTCTATATGTCAGCTATACATATGCAAACAGCCAGAAGTTTTCGAATGAGTCAGGTTTTAAGATTTTTCTGCACCTTTGGTGACTTCTGGCCACCCTTTGTCTTCCACTTAGTTTTCTGGGAGTGTTACCCTAACTCTTACTCACATTCTTCAATACATTAAGCCTATGTCCAGCCTTGCACCTCGTCGGCCGTACAGAACATTCATATAAACATTCGAAAATTCGTTTATTTTCTACAACCCTTAAAACACAACTTATACTTTTGAGAATGCTACATTATCTTTTATTTACACTCTCCTTAAACTGTGCAAAATTTCATCCGATTTCCTCAAAATCTCTGTCGCATGGGACCGCGCGCTGTTTGCATGTTCGACCCCCCCCTTTCACACTAAAAGCTTCCACTCCGCCTTCTGGCGTTGGTGACAAAAGTTTTCCCATCATCAATCGAATCTATTCCAGGTGAAATATCTCGTGCACCTTATCATTCCCAAAATTTGCATCCAGCTCTCAGTCTATTAGGTTACTAACGAAATTCACTGGTATTTATAAGTGAGGAGCAAACAATCAAACCATGCTTTCTCCTTCAAATACAAATTTTCAGGAAACACAAAAAACTAATAACTTAAAAAATAACTAATTTAAAAACCTAATTATCGTTTGTTTAGTTCTATAACGAGTAACTGAGAAGATTTGTAGTCATAATTTACCTAAAAACTTAAAGTTAATTATTAAAAAATGCATTTGAAATTTGGAGAAATCAAGTTTTGATCGAATACATAGGAGGAAACATGGTTTGAATGCTTCCAACATGGACAAAACACTTTTTTAATGAAACAAATTTTAATCCTACTCTTCTCAAAAACTATTCTTTTTGTTTCTGATATACAATGTAAATTTTTAAAATAAACATTAGGTGATTTCGTACCAAAAAGTCCCCACCAATATTTTTACATCACCAACTTTACTTTGACAAATGATTGGACATGGACAAAACCCCTTTTTGAATGAAAAAAATTTTAATCCTACTCTTCTCAAAAACTATTCTTTTTGTTTCTGATATACAATGTAAATTTTTAAAATAAACATTAGGTGATTTCGTATCAAAAAGTCCCCACCAATATTTTTACATCACCAACTTTACTTTGACAAATGATTGGGTCACGTGACGAGTAAGAACAGCTATGATTGGCTGTGACTGGAGGAATCACTGTTTGACTGAAAACAGGCTCTAGAGAAAACACTTTTTAATTGAAACATCAATTTTCTAAGTAGTTTTAGAATAGGTTAAAACTTGTTTTAGTTGAAGATAATAGCCTTATTTAGTGTAGTTTAATGTGGAGATTAGAAAATAGCAGTAACTCATTTTTTATTTTTTTTGGAGAAAACACGGTTTGATTGTTTGCTCCTCAAGTATCATTAGATTTTTAAAAGAATGATTCAATATGTTTACCTTTTTTAGGTACTTTTTGGAGCAAAAAAGAAACTTGCTATAAACCAAAAGAAATATGCAAAATACGCAGTCCCTGTTGAAAATTTCCATACTGCTCAACAGTTGTACGATTACCTTCTTCTATCCTGCACTGATCTTTGTGAAGTTAGTGTTCAAAATCTAAATTTATAAAGAGTTTTAAAAAACCCATCACGTGTTGTACGAGTTATAAGTTATAAGTAAAATCAACCTCTAGAAGTAGGTGCAAAATTTATTTTCCATCAGAAAACTATAATTTATCATATCTAATAAAATAACCTTAGCGTTGTATTTACACATAAAAAATTAAATCAAACATTTTTTATAAAATAATAATTTTTATTCTATACTCCTGTTCATAAAAAATGCAACACCAAGAAGGAATTGTCCGATGAACTTGAAATTTTCAGGGTATGTTTATTATGGTTTGATTATCAAATGATACCAAATTCAGACCTATAGCGCATGCGCGAGCTGAACAGTGTCTTCTCAACCACTGATTTATTCGTATATTTGGGGGGCTGTAACGGGATGTTAAGGGCTTGTAAGAAGGTTGTTTACCGTTGATTATCTTGTCATTGGATGTTATTATACCCCTTAGACCTTAACGGATGTCATATGAAACTTTAACATAGTTTTAAAGAGGAATAATGTTAGGCTTCCCAGAGGGGTGTTTTTCACACTGTTTTACCGCTGGTCAGATTAAGGGAAACCGGACAATATTGATATGGGTTTGAAAGCAGGGACCCAAAAAGGGTGAGGCGAGTTGAAAATTGGGGTCTGGACCCCTTATAGTCACGTCAGCTTGGGATGAAAGAGGCTTCATTCGTATGGCAGTGCCGGTTCATTGAGTGACTTTTCGACATGTTTCAAATTGTTTGAATACTGTTACAGGTCTATCATTGTCTGCTCCATCAGTTAATCGGTCGCCATTGCACCAAAATTCACCAAGTATTGTTTTTTTACAGCGCTCCATCGATGGAATTCCATCGGTGCATAAAGATACCATGGGATCCACAAAAAAATATTTTCGCAAGATTACTCATAACAAATTGTCCTTTTAAAGAAATCCCCCATCAATTTTGGTTAACATGACACCTAAATTGTGTTTGGACGCTATGCCGAAAATCGCAATTTTTGGAGTGTTTTATCTTGAGTCTGTGGTGAAGAAGAGAAGTGTTTTGACCTGGAGCACTATTGGGTACCATGGACAATCTCATTAGATAAAAAATGAGGGCAATCTAATTTCTTAAAAAAACTTCTAAAAATTTTTAGAGCCAAAAGTTATACCGTACATTTGAAGCGATCCTGAAGCTGTAATTCATCAGAAAAAATCCCGTGCACATGTTTTTTGGAATGTTCCAAACTCACTTTACATCCAATAAAGACAGTTTCTTTCTCGACAAATTTCTTCATCCAAAATTTCACCTATGGAGCTTGATTAAAATTTCGTTGGTTTGTCCTCATGCTTAAAATGCTTGTTATGTTGCCTATATTGGCAAACTTTGGATTTGGGATGAATCTTAGATGAAAATCACCTCCTCAGTCAAAATTTCAATCTGTTTGATTCGATGACCTGTCGTATAGAGGCTCTCATTGCAGCGCGTATGGAAGACATTAAACACCGATTTTCGATATTAAATTTTATTCTTTTGTTCTGAAAATTATATCATTTATTTTTATCCACAAAGATCACTTGCTGTGTAAATTTCATCAAAATCTAACAAGTCCTTCATGGTGTTGCATTTTTTATGAACAGGAGTATACAATTCAATCTGTTTTATTTTTTAAACAATTTTTTGGTATTTTAGGATTAGCGGGTACAAATATCGATAAATCGGACTTGATTAGTTGCGTTTTGCAAATTATACAAAAAATATAAAAAAAAAATATAAAGCAACACTTCCAGTTGATGTATTTTAATGTTTTTTTATTTTCATATTTGATTAGTTTGGCGATTTATTATAAAACTTGGCTTTTGCACCTGGCCAGTCCTTAAGTATAGCGATTTTTTCTGTGTAGGCTTTATAAAGTGGTAGTCACACCAAAGTATGTCTAAAATTAAAAAGCTTTCGTTGTTTCCAACAGGCAATGGCTTGCCACATGGGCTGCTCCGAATCCTCCTCATTATGGAATATATTCGCATTTCAAATTTTGCGCAACAGCAGAGGAGGTATGTATGTATCCTTGGTGTTCCTCATAAGTTTTAATTATTAGTTAGCATTGAACATAGAATGGGGTTGTTGATCCACATTTCCTTAGAAATTGATGCCGATGTGTATAGCGACTTCTCAAAGTTGGTGACCAACAGCAGTGGGGTAGAAAGTGCTGATGTACCTTCGGCCATAGAGGTAAAATGTATTTGAATTACCTTCGATCTCGTTTAAGTATTGCACCCACAGTAACTTTAGGTCCTTTTCCTTTTGCTTTCAAATAATATATTTTACTTTCCTAACAGAGCTTGGCGTATCACATTTCTCAAGATATAAAAACGGAAGATTTTAAAAGAATGGACGTTGATGTATGTATAAAGAAGAAGAATAAAAACATTTTTATTAAACAAAAATGTATCCAAACATTAACATTATATTTTTTGTATGATGTGTATTTTGCCTGAGTAATTTAGTTAGTTATATCGGTTGTTTCTTTTTAGGAAGCTATAAAGTTTTTAGAGGCTTCGAGTTCTGTTTCTGGAATCAGTTACAGAAATTTCCTTAAAAAACATGGTCACAGGTGTCTGAAAGAAGTATAGTATATTTAATTTAATGAATCTATTAATTATTATTTATCCGTATTAGGATCTAACTATATTAATTGTAGTGAATCTCTCTATTCTAAAAAAAAGTTTTTGGTGAACGGTTTCCAGGGAAAGGCTTTTTAATTACTGATCCGTATAACACATATTTGGTATCAAACTGTCCGGATTCTTTTGAGGATGTGCAAAGTGCCTTTAGAATTTCTAAAAAAAATCTCAATTTTAAAATATTTCCATTTTTTTAGATTACGGATAAGGTTGCAGTTATAAAGCAAGAAACTATGAATTTCAAAAAAAATTGAAAACATATTTCACTGGTTTTTAATATTCAAATAAATTAAATAATCATCTTTCTATTTATAAGACGAATTTAAAAAATATATTTTGGGTTATTTTTAACAATATTTATATTTCTGTTGTTTAAACGGTTTTAATTATATTTAAAACTTATGTATAAATAATTTATCTTTTATTTTTTAAATAACAAATTAATATTTTTACATTTATCTTTGTCGTTGTGGCAACCTAATCATTACCATATTTGCAACAAAATATAAACTCTCTTTCGGAAATTTTGAACTTTTGCATTTATTTTTTACAATTATTATTATTTTTATATTCTTTTGCAAGTATGTTTTTTAAGGTAGTAAAATGTGACACCTTATTTCATAATGCCAAAACGCAAACAACTAGATAACACGGGGGACTGTTTTAGAAATTAAGATAAAAATAAAAAATGTTTGAAGTCTAAACATTCGTGTCATTGCTATGAAACTGACACAACTTCGACGTTTGTTTGTTCTCATGAAGATAAAATTCTAAATTTTCGTGATGTTTACGGTAAATACTACATTTTTCACAGCCAATCGATGAAAATAGTTACAAATTTTAAGAACGTTAAATTTATTCCTGAGATGTTTCAGTGCTTTTTAATGGATCTGTGAAAAAAAAATTACCTTGGGGAAATGGTAAAGGAATGTTACATTGCTCTGTTGTTAATTTTCTTGGAATTATAAGGCGACCCGCCGATTAATGTTACCATAAAGGAACTGTTAAATTTCCGCTACTGAATGTGTATATCCACCATTTTCGAAAGAATACCCCGGAGAAGTACTAACCCTGTTTTAAGAATGTTTTATAAAGTGAGTAAGTGCAGTGAGCAGGGTTTTGTGAGGAATTGCGAAGCGGTTCAAACGTGTCTGCGTCAGCAGTTAACGGGGGTTGGCGAGAGATAGCGAGCAGGGGGCGGTAGCTACCTAGTAATAAAAAAATTAACGATAGTATACTTTAATTATCCTCAATGATAGTATTATCCTGAATCCATTGCACGAATCTTAAGGGGATGTAGACTGCTCAAAAATAATTCAGAATAAGTAACATTAGCAAAGAATGGTCTCTTCATGCGCAATCCTGATGTCTGAAGCATTGAAATTTAGGTTATACGTTTAGGTATAGAAACAAAACTCTAGTGCCAATTATAATTGGAACTAGAGTTTTGTTTCTAAGTTAAAGCATGATAATTATCATGCTTTAACTTATTTATAAAAATCGTGAAAATATAATTTTTTTCAAGAGTTCGCCTTCCTATTACGTCATTAAAAATGCCACAACAACAGAGTTTTCATTACCGTATTTAGAAGATCATCTCATCAGAAAAATTAGTTTTATAATTTTTTTTATGAAATAAGGTATAATAAATGATTGTCGCTGTGTGTTATTTTAAACCCGTGTCATGTTTAACTATCCCATTTATCCCATCTATCCCAATATCCCATTTTTTATTACACCGGACAACTTTTTTTTTAGCAATCATGCTTTTAGGATTGGGTTCGGAACATAGAGGTTAGATACTTATAAAATAATTCTGAATAATTGTACCAACTAACCTTATTCCTCGAATTCGCACCATCCTGTACATTTAAACTGAAGAATAATATTTTTATGTTTTTCGGGGTTATGAATTATTTAAACTTTACGACTATTATTATTATTTAAAACTTACGATATGCATGATTTTCACCACTCTTTTCAGTTTGACATTCGATCATCTACATGGGCAAGTAATCCTAAGAGCTTAATCCTCTTGCTGCAGGTAATAGGATATTTTTTTATTTATTACATACCATTTTATTCATTAAAGATTATTTATGGTGCACTCATAGTGTAATGAATGCTCTCAAATATTTTTTAAAGAGTTGAAAATTTATAATTTATTTTTTTCTGTTGAATTTTGGAAGGCCCGAGTTTTCCTTTTATAGAATATTTTTATGTGTGGTATTATATGTGGTGTGTATTTTTATGTGTGGTAGATATTTTAATTATAGTATCATACTGGGAAGTTAAGGATAAGTCAACATAATAAAGGTTTACAATTAGAAAATACTTGGTCCAAATCCTTATTATCTTTCTCAGAAACAACTATTAACTCATCTGGTAGACTAGAAATTATGAATATTTTAATTTCAGCTTAATTTTTTAAATTTTAAATTTAAAAAGTTATAGCTTAATTTAAGAATAATAAAAAAATTTTATTAACAATTTGAGAGTAAAATAAAAAACACCGATCAGTGCAAAAATATTTCAAAACTGCACAACTCATGAAAAATATTTTTTTACTGCAAATATAATTTTTTTCAAAACTGTTCTTAATTAATAATTATATATATGTTACAGTTAAAGTCCGGAAATCAGTTAATTTACAGATAACCTAGGTAATTTGCAGATTAACGAGGGTGATCCGTTAAAGAGCGAATTTTTTTTCAATTTCTAAGATTACCTAGGTAATCTTGAAATTACCTAGGTATTCTGCACCCTACCGACTAGACACTCGTTAATCTGCATACTACCTGTAATCAGTTATTTTACATATTAACGAGGGTGATCCGTTAAAGTGCAAAATTTTATTTTATTTTACAAAAAGTTTAAGGAGGTTGGGGGGGGCTGCCGCCCCCCCAAACCCCCCTGCCCTAACTATAACCAAACTCGTTTTGGGGGTAAACAGTAACAATGACGAATCAAAAAAGGGGGATCGGTACTTTTTTCATATTACACAAAACACGCAAATCCCACAAAAATAGTAATGAAATAGCAATTTTAAAACTAGAATATAAAAACAATAATAATAGAATATTAAAGTACCAACTGAGATTTGTATCAATTGTGGTTTTCGATCTCGATTTGACAGCGTATTTCAATGAGCACTTAAACTAGCAAATCTTAATGAAAGCGCGGTGTAATCGGCTGGCAGCCTGCACTGAACTATTGCTAGGATTCGCGATCGATTACATATGTTAAACCCTTGCCCAGGTTCCAGCGATTGTTGAATTAACGTTTGTTGAAAAGATATTTCAACAGCTGGGACATTTGCTTTCGTTAAAAGAAATCTCTGTCACTCTGAAGTCGGAGCTTCAACACAATTGTTTCAAAATACCCGTTTTAGTAGTAATATACTGCACTTAATCATGTAAATTTACAGTACTTACTTGCTTGTATTATTTTGTTTTAACATTCAACATGACAACTACCAGTGCTACGCTCTAAATTTGAAATCAAAACACCAAATATGACAACAAACTACGTATTGAAACCCAACTGCGCAGGGGTAAGCGCATGGCGCAGTAAGCACCTCAACATTTTAACAGAAAGTATTGAACGAAACAAACTATTTTGAACTTTAACGATCAAGAGGCCGTTATAGTGTAGATTCCCTAGGTAAAATGCGAAAAACTCAAAAATCCGCACATTAACGACAGAAATCAGTTAGTCTTAAGTTTACCTAGGTATTCTTCAGATTAACTAATTATCAACTTTAGCGGTAACATATATAATAAAACTTTAATATTTTTAGAACCTTGTGGGAAGTGTTAACAAAGATAGAAGTAAAAAGAGTTCTGAAAGTTTTAATGACGTTATATCCAGTATGAAAATACAGTTAAGCAAAAAGAGCAGGTAATTTTCAACATTTAACTGCATTCCCTTTACCCTTAATTCAAAAGTTTAAAACCTAATAATTTTCCTACCTTTTTTATAGATTATTTTTGAAGCTTATTTTACCACAAAGTCGAAAAGCTGTGCAGAATAGAGAAGCATCTAAGGTGATAAATTTATTTTTAAGAACTCCTTTTTTATTATTAAATAATACTATTACGACACTACTACTATCGAATGAAATAAAGAAGATGGTATATATAGAAACATATTATCCTTTAATCCTTTCAGACAACAGACAGTTTTTTCATTAATTTTTTTAAACAGCACCTTTTAAAAATGTTATTTAAAAATTTAAGAAAACTGTTTAGAAAAGGACAACATGATGTTATTGTAGGAGAATTTTATGAATTTCTAACATAAATAGATTGTTTACATTTAATTAGATGAAAATTGCAATACATTTTGTTTCTGATTCAAAAAAGTGGCTCTACAACTATCTATAGTCAAAACTCGTAAATAATTCTCCCTCCTTAGAAAACGGTGATTCACTTTTTAATCTGATATCAAAAACATATGGATATCAGAACATACGCTCAATCTCCCCATAAACTTACCATTAATAACTGAAAATGCTTTTTAAAACGGGTTCTCAATGAGATATGTTTTTAGAAGACGTTTATCTGTTCTTTTCATTCTCAAGCAATTCCTGAATATTAAGAAAATTGCAATTCAAATGTCATGTAAGATAACTTAATTAAAAACATTTGCCCCATTGGAGCACTATGTAAGATACTTTTCCTCTCTTTAATAGTCGGTGCTGATAAGAGGAGTTGATGCTTGGCGTAAAGGGTATGCTAAACTTGCCAAACTGATGGTCTTTGAAGGCCGCATTCCTGAAGAAGATCTCCTGTACTTCATGACTTTGGATGAAATCAAAGAACTTCTTTCCACAAGATCTCCGAAAATAATATCAAAGTAACTAACACTTTAATGAAAAACAATGTTTGCTATTATCATGGAAAACAGTTTAAAATCAACTTCTAAAACATAAGTATCTCACTAAGTAAGCACTAAGTATCTCAATTTTAAACAAATTAATGACTAATATGCATATAAAATATTTTAAGTAATATATACAAGAAAAATCATGCTTTACTGTATACCTCTAAAAAGATTTTCAGCTTTACAATGAGATAAAAAAACTTATTAAGAAGACCGTGTAAATGAGCTTAAACATTTCAGTACTTTCTTAGATAACATTCATTGACTTCAATGAATGTTATCAATGAATGTGCTCTTTGAGGAAGGTGTTTTTGTCTGTCTTAGACATTTTACGAGGATATTGAATCGTTTGTATAAATATAGAGACACGAGTTGAAACCACTTTTGCTTAGAAAAATAAAGTTTTAGAAAATATTTACAAATAGAAAACACTGCCTGAGTAAGAAAAACCACGTTTATTTTTTCTTTTCGGTTTAAATAAAAGAATATTACTTTATTAATAGAGCCAGTCATCGAAAAAGACGTCATCCGATATTGGATAAGTACATATTTCCTGAAATAAAGAAAGGTTTTCCCAGACCAGTAAGTTCGTTTGCAATTTCTTTTATAAACTCTAAATTTAAATTATGGCGGTACTCATTATTGACAACATGACAACTTATAACTGTAAAATCCAACTTAAGTTTAAATTTGGATTACATAGGAAACTTGTAAAATTTATTCTCTCTAAGTATAATGCCAATAATTGATTGCCTTATGAAATGTACTAATATTTATGAGTCAATACTTTTATTTTCTCAGATAAACATAGATGACACACCAATAGTAGTTAACGAAGACTGCTTCTCAATGACAGGTTTGGGTTTTAGCATTTTGCAATTAAAGATAATGAATTTGGTACTCTTTCCATGATACAAGCATTTGCTTTTTTAAGGTGTTCCGGTTAGTCAAGGTGTAGCTAAAGGATACGTCCGCGTCGCACTAGATTTAGAAGAAGCTTCTCACTTACAGGTAAGCGCTTTTTAACCGTAACAGGGGAGGTGAAAAAATTGAACATACCAGGGGACGTGGGGTCTCAGAGACCCCGCAACTTTCTATATTTTTTAAAAATCGTCTAATTAAGATATGATTCTGATATTTCAGTACATTGTTATTTGAACATTTATCTCTTAATAAAAAACATTTTCCTTAACTTTATGATGAAATTTTGCTGCCGTAATTGGGCCTAAAAACGTCTTTTTGCATCTAATTTTCAAAATTTTCCCAAAGTATCAACCGATGGATCTTAATTCTAAGTTATATTTTATATGGAATGTGCGACTTCATTGAGTCGCGGTTGGCTCAGTGGTAAAGCATTTGCTTCGCAAGCGTTCTCGGATCGAATTTTCTCCGGAACGTTTCAGTATTTTAACAGTTACGTTCCTGGTATTTCTCAGATAGCTTACAGGTATTTTTGCGAAAGGTTTCAGTATTTTACAGAAACGTTCCTGGTATTTTCCAGGAACATAATTTAAAAAATGGGCAACTCAGCTGCCCAGTTTTTTTAGTAACGTTTCAGAATTTTTTTACAGTGAATAGAGGCTATTTAAAAGTCTTTAATAAGTGAGAAATATTAACAATTAAAAGTATGATTTTTTGATATATCCAGTTTGAATTCATGTTTTATGAATCCAGTTTGAATTCATGAATTCATTCAGTCGTGTTTTAGCTGTTCACAATAAATATTTTATCCCTTCCTTTGCCAAATAGAAATATATAAGTAGGGATATTTTATAATACATATGGAAATATATATATATACGTATATACTTATTACTGTTATTATTGGTTTTCATTTTAACGTGTTTCTGTTCCACAGCCTGGGGAAATTCTTGTTACGTACAGTACGGATATAGGCTGGTCACCGTACTTTCCAATTCTTTCAGGAGTTGTAACAGAGCTCGGAGGCTTAATATCTCATGGTAAACGCAATTAATAACACATATTTACTATTTTTTTTTATTTTGTATAGGAAATAGGGTAAAAAGTGTTGCCACACATAGGTATTAAAAGTGGAAAAAACGGTAACTTCTTTACTCTGATATTCTGGTTAATTTTTATTGGAATTACACCTGTAATATCAATCAGTTTGTGATTTAATTCACAAATTTGTGATTTAAAAATGTGCTAAAAAAGAATTAAATTTACTATTTTAACTAGAGTAAACTAGGTTTTAATAATTCTTTTAATGAAATGAAAAACGAATCGATATGACGAAATAACCTATCCACTGCATATTTCGTCACACAACCGTTATTAAACGCATATAATCTTAAAATTTTAAAGTATGGATAACTTTAGTCTGTTATAATAGGTAAATTTCTTTAAAAAATACAGGTGCTGTGGTTAGCAGAGAATACGGTATTCCTTGTGTAGCAGCTTTACATGGAGCAACAAGACAGTTTCAGACGGGTATGTAAAGCTTTCCCATTTTTGTATCAATGTTCTTTTTAAATTTCATGTTAATTTAAAAAAAAGTTTTGATTTTTTAACAAATTAAATAAACATGTTAGCATAATATGTATGAAGTCATATTAATATGATGCATTTAATAAAGTGTTTGATACTAATACTGTGTACTATAAGTGTTTGTACTCTAATAATATGCCTCCATAATATCTTGTGTGTGGCACGGGTAGCAGTACCTCACCTCCGTGGTTCTGGTCCACAGGTGCCCGCTATGTAACGCTGAGTAGGTACTTCTTAGGGAATTCCAGTGATCATGGATGAAAAATACAGCACCCGCCTATTAGAAAAATTTAAAAAAATATGAAATCGCTATCAAAAAAGAAAAGGATGTCAAAGCTAACATTTATGTTTTTTTGACGGATAAATGAATAAAATAGATAAAGTTTTCTGCTGTATTATTTAAAGCTACGTACTTTCCAGGTGATTATGCTTTGCTGGATGGGAATAAAGGTATTTTACAGAAGCTTCCTAAGCCAGAAGATGAAGATCAAGCTTAAAACTTTTAAAGATTGGATGTTGGCTGAAAATAAAGAAACGAGATGCTTCTATAATATTTAAATCAAATTGCTGAATCTAGCAGAATGAAGTTTCATTATAAAAGTCGAGTTCTATTGAAAAAATAATAATCTTCCTCCTTGAAGACTTGGAAAATAATTTAGAATTGCCTGGAATAGAAACTGAATGAAAACGTCAGTTATTTTCGTTATTTGTGGTGTTGAGAAAAGATAATTTTTAAAATTTGAACTGTAAAAGAAAAACAGTTTGGACGGATATTTTGTGTTTTAAGTTAAAAAAGCTTTAAGAAGTTTTAAATGTTTCTGTAGTGTTTTTTTGTCAATGTAAATAGGTCAAATAAAATGTTTTATTTTGTAGTAACTTTGCTTTTAAAAATACGAATTTTTTCAGATGTAATTTGCAAGTTTTTTTTTTAAATTTTTTAATCACTCGAACAAAAAAAATAAGCAAACTATTAAATTTTAAAACAGAACAAGGTGAAAATAATCTACAAGATTTTAAATACCTTGTTGTTTCCATTATTAGTACCACAGCTTTAGTTTTGAAACAAAACCTTATAGATTCATTAATAACTCCAGGAAGAAACGAAATTTTAAGTTATAAACTTGCAATATCATGATAAACGCACACTGATAAAAGTATAAACGACTGAAATAGCTCTCTTTCATGCGTCAAATATTATTAAAAAGCTCCCAAATTTGAAACCTCTTTCAATTTTTTAGTTAAAAATTTATCATTATTTAACTAAAAAATGCAATATTACATTTTAATACTGAAAAACCTGCAAATTTAAAAAAATTATAGCCACTGAGTTTAAAAGATTTCACAATTGATTTTATCAAATACTTATACCAATCATGTTATCTTGCATCTTCTTCCATGCCATTCCTTGTCATTATATGACAGACAATGATATCAAATTTCAAAGTTATTTTATTCAACTCTTTACTAGAGTTGGAGTATCAAGCCAATTCTGTACAGAATGGGAGCTGTAATAGCTGTTCCGGTGGCTATAACGCTGCAATTGCTTTCAATGAAACCATCAGGTAAAATAATTTGCTCATTGAATGTTTTTACGCTTTTTGATCCATGAATGTTTTAGATTTTTAAGTTTTCTAAAGTAATTAGTAAGTAAGTAGTTAAAAAGTAAGTTAGTAGTTTAAGTTTTTATGCCTAAATGAAAACGAGTAAAAAACTTTGGAGCTTCGTGATTAAAAAAGTTTATTTAAGAATTCAGCTTAAAAGTACCGTTCAACGAGGTGAATCGGATAACTTTTGAATTTTGAAGTGGTGTCAAAAATTTACTTATAAAGATTAAGGAATGCTTTAAAATAAAATTTCGAGTTCCACTTAATACTTTTAGAACCTGTTGAAAAGATTTAATAATATTGAATGGTTGATTTATATATATATATATATATATATATATATATATATATATATATATATATATATATATATATATATATATATATATATATATATATATATATATATATATATATATATATATATATATATATATATATATATATATATATATATATATATATATATATATTTATATACATTTATATATATATATATATATATATATATATATATATATATATATATATATATATATATATATATATATATATATATATATATATATATATATATATATATATATATATATATATATATATATATATATATATATATATATATATATATATATATATATATATATATATATATATATATATATATATATATATATATATATATATATATATATATATATATATTTATATACATTTATATATATATATATATATATATATATATATAAATGTCGTGTTCCGATTTACCCTCAATGCGGTGTGAATCGGATTGTGACAGTTTTTGTGAAAAAATGCAATGGTGATATCTTTATTTTTAAGTTAGTCTTTAGTCTAATAAGGTAAAATTAATAAATTTTACTAATATTAATCAAAATATTTTCATAAAATAGATGCATCATAAGAATGATGTTTCTCCTATACAAAATACGAAATAAATTAGGGAAACTTATTAATAAAGGGTATTATATGCTCCCTCATGATCACTATTATATCGACTCATGACTTTGTGTTGATAATAATCAATAGAAACCAGAAAATGACTAAAGGTAGAAAACCAATCATTTTTATGACTACCAATTCACCACGCATCAGTAGTCAGATTGGGATTGTTTTACTAAAACATTAAGCAAAAATGGGGAATTACCAGTTATTTAAAATTTGATTACAAAGAAATCTTTGCAAGGATTGGGAGCATACGAGAGGCATGAAAACTGAGGTATAAAGAAGTTATTTTTTTGATGAAATTAGCAAAGTTTAGACAGCCATTTTTTGCGACTTTTTTGAATTCAGCTTCAAAGCCATAGTGGACCCAAAGTATGATCGTAAAATGTTTTTTTGTTTGTGTCTAGTGGTTAGAGCATCTGACCGCCAACCCGTACTTCTGGGGTTTGTATCTCCGTTTGGCATGGATGTTAGTTTCTGTCCTTGTGGGATGAGTGAATGTGGCCCTCTGTAAAAAGGTGTTGTGCGAGCGAATGGTGTGTGGCGCGGGTAACTACTTCACCTCCGTGGCTTCGGTTCACAGGTGCCAGCTGGGTAGGTACTTCTAAGTAGGTAACTTCAGCTCGCTGGGTAGGCTAAGTAGGTACTTCTTGGGGCAATTCAGTGGTAAAAGGATAATGTCCAGTAGTACCCGCCCATTAGAAAAAAATATTTTTTAATGGCTGAAACAACTTCTAAATCATGCGTAGAATCAATCAGAGTTGATCCTGATCCTATAACTCTAACACAAGGGGAGATATGATGGTTTAAAAAACTTTCCCCAAAGGTGATCCGATTCACCTCGTTTTACGGTACTTATTTTTTTAAACCATTAAACGTAAGGAAAGTTTCGTAAATTTTCATGAAATCCTTTGAAAGCTCGGATTTTTTTTCTCAGAATTGAAATTATTGTTGCAATTTTTTTAGGATTATTTTACTAGATTTATCTCTTGAAGTAAAACATTCCTTATATTGTAAAGTTTGAAAATTCATTAAGGTAATTCAGACCATATGGATATTTTTTAAAGTTAATTTAGTTTATGAAAAATGTTACTAATACTAAGAAATAAAAAATAATTCCTTCTAATCAAAATGTTAGTTTTTATGAATCATCAGTAATAAAGGAGAAAGAATATTGGGAGTAGATAGAATTACCTTCTTGTTTGGTGGGCTTTAAATAGCCAAATTTAAATTCATTTAAATTAAGGGAATATCCCCAAAATGGTAAAAAAAATTGCGTTATACAATATTATACGTATATGCTATTACGATATGCTGTTTCTTTTGTTTTTTTATGCTGGTGTACTTTTTCCTATGTGAATGTTCTCTTTTACTCCAAACTATTTTCTAAATATTTTTTTCAAACTTTAGAACAAACCTTGAAATCTTTTATTCCTTTGATATAATTCTGACAAGGCAATATTTTTTTTTATCGTAAGAGAAGCAAACAACAATAGTTAAATATCTTCACCATCTGATAAAAGTAGTGAGAAGAACGAATATAAACTATTAGGCAAGTTTCTATGACTGATAAAGATTTTATTAAGGTAAGATTACTCAGCGGTTTTTCCCTTGTGTGCCTTTGTGCAAGAGGAATGCCCGAGAGGGGTCATAATAATATGTGCATTTTCAACTATCTCAAAAGGCAGTCATTATTATTTCCATCCTTTTTGTATTTCATTAATCAAGATTTGATGGGTTCCCATTTAATTTTTCTGCGGATGAATCTTAGTTTTTTGTGAAAAAAAATTATGATTAATTTTAAATATCAATGTAAAGCCTGTTTCCTTCTGAACAATCTGGTATCGTTGGAATTTAACTGCTCTGAATTTTATGAAAATTTATGGACTAAGAGTACGGCATAGAAAAGATGGTTGAGAATTTTGTCCAGAGAATCATAACACTCATTTTATTCTTCACCACAAGATAGTTATAATAGTAGTATACTACAGCTATTAAAGGAATGTTTGTTTATTTCCCCATTGAAAAATCAACAGTCATATGAAGCTATAAACTAACATAGAGTGGTGATATGAGGAAAAAATCGTCCATAAACGAAGGGGGTAAAACATGTTATTGCTATATCTTCTATATTTTCCGTCCTGCGTGCTTTTACCTGCCACGTCGGCTAAGGAGTTTTCATCTTTCAATTCATTCTTTCATTACCTTTTTGATTTTTTTCATATTTTTTTATTAAATCTAAAAGTTTCTGTGGTTTTGAATCTTGGTTTGTAAGTCAATAAACTTATGTTCAGTAAATTTTTAAGAGTATGAATTTTTAGTTCTAAACTTCATAACCCAAAATCGTTCTTAGGTGCACTCTTACCCTTCTTTCCCCTATTATTTTAGATGTATTTTTTCTTTACACCTTTATGTGTTTAACCTTATTTTCAAAAATAGATATCATATATTGGTGCAAATGGATCATTGCTTATTGTTACATCGAGGTATGCAAGTTCAAAACGAAAAAGCGGTTCGATTTGTACGACATGGAGCTCCAAAATGACCCCGTCAGGACAGGTTTTATTGCACCTCCAGAAGAAGAAATTTTAGAATCCCCAAAGAAAGAAGTTGATTTGCTGAAAGTAAGCATTTGTTCTTAAACAGCCTAGCATTTGAAATTGTAAATCTTAAACAACTTTCATGAAAGGAGTTTCAAACATATTTGTAGAAATTCACTTTTAAAAGCTATTTTCTAATTTGAAAAACGTTCTCCCTCAATATACAGTTATGATACATGGTTTTACCAGATTTTCACTTGTGAATATATGAAATATATATAAATTACACTAACTTCACAATCTCTAAATTTACCAATTTTTTTACCACAGTCTGCAGACGAGGTGTTCTTCTATGGAGTCAACTCCAAGTCTCAGTACCTGGTGATCCGGCTGGCGAGGGATCTGGAGCATGAGGCAGAGGCTTGGATCTACTTGCAGATGCCGGACGGCAAGTCGTACAGTCTCCGTCAGACGTCCGGCCACCAGCAGTCCGGGAGCGACCCCAGGATCTTCTCTTGCGGAGGACTTCAGATGCGCTACCTCTCTCCCATGAGAAGGTGGCGGATTTTTTTCAATGGATCACTCAGGTACACTACATTTCCTACGTGCAACCTTCGCGCAATTTCTACGAGGGACTTTCTTTTGTCAGTAGTTGTTGACTTTATTGACAATCAATGAGTGATAGAGAAAAGTGCTCTCTTAAAAACGACATTTTCAGAACTGAGAAAAAAATACTAAAATCTAATTATGTTTCATTGTTTCATAGTCAAAATGGCTTCGAATAGAATTTTCCCAAGTTTTAAATATGTGTAAACTCAATTCTGCAAATATGCAAGTACCCAAAAAGAATAAATCATGTGCCATATTTCAAGATTTCAGATGTATAGTATTGGCCAATATCCCCTCAGTAACGATATTATCCCATTCTATAAATTTGTACAGTATTGCCCAGTGTGACATTATATTCCTCGACCTCAAAGTAACGCCACAACTTAATGGCTTAAGAGTTTTTAAATGGATTGCCATGGATGGATTCTCTATGGATGGTTCCAATGGATTTATAAAATTTTCAAATTTTAAATATAAAATAAAAGTAAATATTATTTTGAAAGTGAGTATTTCTGATGTTTCAAAATTGAAAGAATCAGGTGTAGTCATATTTATCAAACACCGTTTCAAACAAACAGGAAGATATAAATATTTTATATAATGATGTACGCCAGGGGTCTCCAAACTTTTCACCCCGCGGGCCGCATTAACTATTAAACAGCAGTTCGGGGGCCGACTACTTACTCGAGGTTAAATTAAAAAGAATCAAACCAGTGGTGGCTCGTGGGTAGTTTAAGTGGGGATTCAGAATTATGTTTTGAAACAACAACTAAGTAAACTTATAATTAAATCACATTTATAATTATATTCAAAAGAGAAACATCCATTTAAGAAAATTTTAAATTTAAAATATGAATGCACAATTGCACATGTGTATCTAATGAATCTTGGAAAATAAAACAGTTTGAAATAGTAATCAGTAAGTAGTTTTTAGCATCTTGGATGTCAGTGCTGTATATAGAAATTTATTTCGGTGGGGGGGCTAATTATCCTTTAAGAAAATTAAGTCATTATGATACCCCAAGCAAGATTTTTCATCGGAGAGGAGGCCTAAAATTACTCCAGCCCTCTTATGCATATATTAAGAGGTTTAATGTGCCTTTTTAATGCATTTTAGGTGGGATTCTTCTTTTTCTGAACTTTTTATGCAAGTTAATGTGATTAATTGAGTTAAAAGTTCCAAAAGGGGGTCTAGGATCCTCCCCCAGAAAATTTTTTGGAAATTTGATCTTAAACAGAATTTTAACTCACTTTGGTACCTCTAGTCCGAATTATCTTGGATCTTTTGAGTACACAACATATTCGTATTATTTTTGATAAGTAGAAAAGTAGTATCCGCGGCCGGATGTGAGGGTCTCGCGGGCCGCATCCGGCCCACAGGCCGTAGTTTGGAGACCCCTGATGAACGCAATAAATGATGATTTGTGAGAAATTCTAAATATTCGCCAGAAAAGCAGTTCAATTTTCATTTTTAGTGAACTGAAAGTTTTGTGTGTGTGGAAGAAAGTAATGACTTTGCATGCTTTCTTTTTCTAGAGAATGTGGCGATGATTCCTCTTCAGGGAAGATGGTGCATGTTAAATTTGCTCTGCTGTAAGAAAATATCCTACATAAAATTATCTCTTTCATATTTTTTTCGCCGCAAAATGCTACATTAAATCCTACATTTTATTTTTTTATATCACCCAATTATTTAATTAATATTGATGCTTAAGTTTTGTGTGAAAAAGCTAATTTTTCATTGCGATGAAATTATTTAACTCAAAAAGTGTTTAAATAATACCGAATATTCAAGCAATAGAAGATATTAGATTAAGAACAAGTAAGATAAACTGTTAGGTCGACTGAATTAATTTTATAGGATTGGGTACAGACAGCACAAGTTGTTTGACAAGAATTGTGATGTGATATATAGGATTATATTTAATGAGTTCAGTTTTATAGAATATTGTAGTTTGACTTTATATTAGAAATAAATGAAATTTATGAAGTGAATTTATGAAATCTTAATATTAGGTGGCGGACTTCATCTGATCCTTTCGATTTCATCTCTGATACCAATACAGGGGCATTGGCTGTTGGATTAGCAAAGGCTAAGTGGAATTCTTTAGTACCTCCCTTAGAAAAGTGAGTTAAATTACAAAAACAAATTCATTATCTCAGTTCTTAGATGTTTTTCATAACTCTTCATACTGAACATTTTGTTTCAGATTGCACAGAGCTCTGGATTTTTATGCCCAAGCCGGAATCATTATGGGCATCGTAACCATTGCAGAGGAAGATCACGAGATTTATTTATTTGGAGAGCGAATACGTTTTCTCGGTAAATTTGGAAATTTCGATAAAAATATGTTTATATTTTAGCAATTTAAAACCTAGATGTACTTCATTTAAAAACACTCTAACACACATTGTTGTTGTTGTCGTGTGCCACTTGAAATACCCAAGCTCCATAAGGAAAGCACATCATTGATTGTATATTTATTAATACGATTTATAATTAAGAAATCAACTTTGTGATGGAATGATATTTTCTCCGGTTAGATTTTTTTGTGCTTCAAATTTCCTTTTGAAAAAAGTACAATTTCTTTAAAAAATAAAAATATAATTCTGTATTTTTTACTGGAATAAAAATGTATTTCTTTTCAGGCAATATATTCTTTCATAACGAAGCTAAATTGTATCATGTGATGGGACAAACAACGAGAGTAAGTAATACACTTATACGTTATTACTCAAAAAAGTTTCACATCTCTTTTCTGTCAACTTTAAAATGGCTTTTTTGTCTATTTTAGAATGGTAGACGTGCCCACATCATTGAAGTGACTATTAAAAATATAGTTGAAAAGTAAGAAGTTATATCTTTGAGTTTCCTTTTTTACTTTTGCACTCAACAAGATAAATCTTAATAGTTCTTAAAATAATTTAACGATGTTGTTCGTGTAGAACAGGAGATTCGGCATAGAAGTTTTTAAAGCAAAGAATTAAATTGGTATTTTAAAGGGTGTTTTAACACATTTTTCGAAAAAAAAAAAGTGCGTCGTAAATGTATATAGTTAATTTTTTATGTATTCCGCTCAAGGAATATTTCTGGTCAGAGTTTGGGCAGATTTATTAAAACCTTCCTCGTGAGGTGTAAAACCTTCCACGTGACCAAAATAAATCTTAATCAACCTTATTATGTTTTTTCAACACTATTTTACATGTTAAAGTAAAACATATCCCTTTGGCCTTTCAAAAATTCTTTAAAATACTTATTTTGTTTTTCATTCTTTTCTTACCGTGTCATACTGATTGTAATGTGAGTAGATTTCTCAAACATGGATACAGTTACCAATAAAATATTTTATATTGACATTTTCTGTACTTTATCGAGTAAGACCCACTTACTTATTTTTAAGTTTTGCTCTCGTCCGATATAAATGAAGAGGGGGTGACCCACTTACCCCATCTCTTGGGGTGAGTGGGTCACCCCTCTCATTTAAAAAAAAAGACCAGTTAAGAAAAATGTGAAGCATTATTTTAAAAACTAATAATAAATTTTTGTTTATGGATAAAGTCTTAAATGAAATAAGTCAATAAGTTCATATTTTCCCAGTTCAAAATTTTTCTATTGAGCTGCAAAAATGCACTAGCCCAAAAAGGGGTCCCACTTACCCCAAGTTTACCTATTTATAAAAAATCTGACCAAAAGAATAATACTTTCAAAGTCTGAAATAAAAACATTAAAAAAATTAAAAATTTTTTTATTTATTATATTATTATATTTTATGTTGGATGTCCCCCTATAGTTTCTCTAGGGCAGATTTAATGAAAGTACAAAAAATTTCAAAGCTTAATAAACATTTTCATGTAGGCTTAGATTTGGATACATAGTTCAACCGACTGGAACACTTGCTTCAATTTCGGATTACGACTCAAAAACGCTTGAGGGCTTGTTACAAGAGAATGAGGAAGATCAAACTGTTCGGGCTCAATTTAATGCCGATGGTAAGAATGACTGTGTCATTTTCAGATTTGATTTAGGGAGATAATTGATTTTGTATTTACGCAGTGATACTATTTTTTAGACGACCCTTATGAATTAGAAGGCAAATTAGAAGAGAAATACCGCTGTCAAACGGAGAAAAACGAAGCAGATTTCTTTCTTTCCTGCATGGACTTCAAGATGAACTCCATAGATGGAAAAGGGGTAGTCATAAAAGGGTATGAATCATTTAAAAAACGTGTAACGGAATAAGTTAGAATTAGTCTTTAAATTTTGAATGAGTTTTTTAAAAGTTAATTTAGGTATAGCTAGTAGCTTTATGACCTTTATACCCTTTTTAATTCAAAAAATAATTTTTAACAGAAGGATAAACCAACCTACAAGACGAACAATTTCTAAAACATCACTACAGCCTTTACCAACAGGTGATTCATTTTGAATAGTATTTAAACAGTTTGTAACCTTAACCAACAATTATAATCTACTTTTTGTTGTTCACAGAAACTTCGCCGTATTTGCTACATTTCACAGACAAGCTTTGCCAAGACCCTTCCTTTACAGGTGGTAAAGGATCTTCTTTGGGAAAACTGACTGAGTTGAGCAGAGATTTACAAAATGTAAGTTGTATGAAAACGTAATATAAAAAACGCTTGAGATATTGAAATGAAAATTTCAAAGCAGTAATTTTTGAGGAGTTATTTAGAATATAGGTATATTTTCGCAGGAGATAATTTTTGATTGTTAAATAATTAATCATACTTTTATAGTTCATAGTACCAAAAGGGATAGTTGTTACAACGATTTCTTATGAAAAGTTCCTGACCAACAAAATCCTAAATAAGATCAACCACTTAGAAAATATTCTTTAGTAAGTTTAAAAATTTTATTTACTATTTTCATTGCCTTGAACTAAATTAAACTGTCGTATTTTGCTTTTACAGTGGTAAAGAGTCCGGGGATGTTAAGGGTGCTTGTCAGAGGTAAGAATTTAGCTTTTACGTAATCCGATTACATAAAGTCTAATTATTTATATATAAATTAATTCAATCATGTATAATATTTTAATTAGATGATACATTACTAAATCTGAGTTACATTGTGAATTAAATGATACAGCAGAATTTTAAAAATTGTAGACAATTTTTTTGAAAGATATTTGAAAATTTGTTTTCCTTTTATTAGATATGTTGACTAAACTAAAATTGTTTTTTTTTCAGAGTTGTGGAGGAAATTGTGAATTCCCAAGTCCCAGAATTCTTACGACAAGATATCGAATTTCACCTTAAAAAGGCCTTTTCAAATGGGAAGCATGCATTAAAGTTTGCTGTTCGCTCTTCGGCCACAGGTATTAACGGATAGCATTTTTTAAATTGGGGAAAATTTGTTTTAGATTAAGGGTATTGAGTAAAACTAAAAATTGATACTCCGTAAGAAAACGCTATTGAATGTAATAGTTATTTCTGTTTGATGAAAATCCCCTGTTTAAGTGTTAATAATTGTGTCATCTTTAATCCGATAGTCAAAATTTTATCTCATCCTTTTTTAAGGGGTTCCCAAAAAGTAAGAGTATAGCAACCTTTAAAATTTCTGGAAACAACAACTAAATTCTCCATAAGGCTAGGTTTTGAAAAACTGATAGAAGCATTCAATTCCGTTCGAAGTTTTTCAAAGTTTCAGTTTTTTTCCTTTTAATGTAACGAAATCAGGATTATTATGATAAGTGTATAAATAAATGATAGTGCTTCAATGAATGATTCTTAAATCTAAGCAAAGAAACTTATTTATTCCTATATTCTTAATTTTGATTTACGAAGGAAACATAATTTATTCATCCGCATTTTATTGTCAAACAAATTATCATTATTGTAGTGGATTAAAAAACAAAGCAAACCTAATTGCATATATATACATATATTTATAATACAAAATTGCTGGTTTTAATATTATTTGATAGTAATATAACCATAGCACAACTCAAGTACACAACTATTTTTTTAAAAGGTGAAGATACAGAACAGCTGTCTGCGGCTGGACAAATGGAAACGTATCTGGGAGTTGCAGGCTTAAAAGAGGTAAAAATGAAGGAGGATTTATAAGAGGGTATTGTTTTTTTTGTTCATGATACTGGATAGAATTAATTCCAAATTGTTTACTCGCAGATTTTAACTGCGGTGAAAAAATGCTGGGCTTCTCAATTCAGTTTTACAGCAGTTCAATATAAAAGGTATAACTTAATTTCTGTTTTTGAATGTATGATGAAACACACAGTTTTTGAAATTGCGTTAAAACTATATATAAGATATTTACCTTGCTAATATTCTGTCCATTTCTCTAATGTATCGTTACCACCACACCAAAAACGCTAATCTGCATTCGTAATTAGATGACATCCTAGAAGTGGGTTCGGGTTGGCGCCTCTTGGCAAATTTTCAAATTTTTTGTCGCCATCTTCACTTTGATTCTTAGGCTCACATTGGCGCTACTACTTCGCTTGGCGACTGAACCCACTTCTAGACTTGAGCCCGTAATTAATAAAATATTCGTGTTTTTGGTGTGGTGGTAACGATATGTTAAACAATAGCATATAAAAAATTCAAATAATTTCCAATTTAGTGCAATTTTAGTGTTTTCATGGTAAACTTCATTACAATAATTCTAAAAAAACATAAAGGGAGTTAAATTAAATCCCTTACTTACAATTTTAGGCAGTATGGTCAAATTATCAACTCTCCCATGGCCGTTGTTATCCAGGAAATGATTCCTTGTGACGTAGCTGGAGTTCTTTTCACATGTGATCCTTTGACTGGGAATCCAACTGTGATGAGTGTCACAGCCAATTATGGACTCGGGGAGGTAAAAGACTCGGAAAAATATTAGTGTTATAGTCAAGAATAAACGTAAAACTCAAATTTTATTTTACAAGCAACATTTGCATTTTTAATCTCTTTAACTATCAACAAAATTTGTTGTAAAAATATTAGTTCCCTTTGTTACTTAGTACAGGAGTCTCCAAACTTTTTGGCAATCCAATTTGATAACTTCCTTATAACCGGCACACCAAGACAACGTTTTCCTTATACAAACTTTTTTGTAACTTTCAAATGTGTAATTCTGTAAGAAATACGGATGGAAATTTAGTTTGAGTAAAAATAATATTAAATAATTAAAGTTCTCTAAAAGAAGAAAAAAATTACTAAACATTCGTTTTTTTACTAATATGTTGCTTCAGAATAATTTCTTTTGGGGACTCGAATAAAAATTTTAATAATAATTTAGCACAAACTTATAAGTGAACATAACGGGGGAACATAAGTGAACAGGGTCGGGGGAATGGTAGGGCAGAATTTTATCTGCAAGGGGACAAAGTTAAAGAAGGTAATGTGATCAAGGATTTAGGGGTGATAGTAAATGAGGACTTAAAATGGGTTCATCAGTGTTCATCTGCTAGTAAAAAGGCTATAGGATACTAATAGGATATTGGGATACATTAAAAAACTGTTTCTTCAAAGTCCGAGGATATTATTTTGCCTCTATACAGAGGCTTGGTGAGACCTCATCTAGAGTATGCTGTTCAGTTTTGGTCTCCATACTTAAAAAAAGATATTGATTCAATTGAGAGGGTTCAGCATAGGGCTACTAAAATGGTCAAGGGTATATCCAGTTTAAGTTATGAGGGAAGATTAAAGAAGCTAAATATGTTAGAAAAGAAGGATTAGAGGGGATTTGATCCAACTTTTTAAAATGGTAAAGCAAGGGGACACAGAGGGACTAGATTTCAATACGGGTAATAGAACAAGGGGTCACAATTTCAAATTGAATAATGTAAAATTTAAGACAGATTGTAGAAAGCATTATTTTTTTAATAGGGTAGTGGATAGATGGAATGCGTTGCCTGAAACAATTGTAAATTCAAGTGGGGTAAATGAGTTCAAGAGGAAAATTGACAGATACTGGGATTCCGGTAGTTTGGGTTAAAAAAACTGGACCAACCTTGCTGGGATTACGCCTTTAGTTGGTCGACTTAATTTGTATTTGTATTTGTAAGCAAATCTAGAAAAACGAAATAAGACCCAGCCCCGATAACTTACTTTATTCGTACCAGAATTCTATAACCTTATTGTATTTCCCAAATATGTGTGAATTCTCATTTCATTTGTAATTGTTTAAGTACGCAGTTTTTTTTTATTAATTTAACTTCTTAAATTTAAGAAATTATCCTTTCTATATGTTAGCCTTTCTTTAGTTACCTTATAGTTCTTAAGATTGAAAACTATCTGAAGTGGAAATAAATTTAAATTCGTCATCTTTTTTCTCCCAGTCTGTTGTATCCGGTGCTGAAGAACCTGATACAATCTTTATTCAAAGAACTGATGATGAAAATTTGATCATTAAGAGTAAAGGCATAGGATCTAAGACGCGTCGAATAGTTATTAAAGGTAGTTATTGCAACTTATTTTCTGTATGAATTGAATCTTTATTAAGTTAGTAATAATTAAACTTAAATCTTTTTAGAGCAAAACCGAAATTTACAAATTATCTCCATAAAATCTTAAATTTCATTTACATTTTTTAATGAATGTCCTTTTTTCAAATGTATAAATGGATGTTATCCTTTAAAATTCTTTTTTTCTCAGATGATGAGGGCACGAATTTTGAAGAGGTTCCTGAAAACGAAAGACAAGCCTGTTGCATGACCGACGAGATGGCATTAAGACTAGGTCACTTAGCCATTAAAGTAAGAACCAAAATTTAAACTCACCAATAGTTCATTAAACATGTTCGGTTCTATTTTAAAGATTTATTCTGAAATTTCAGATTGAGAAGAGTTATCGCTCATCAAGGGATATAGAGTGGGGATATTGGAATAACAATCTATATATCTTCCAAGTGAGTTACTTCGTACAATATGATGAAAAGACGTTGGATACCTGATCATACGCTCATTCATATATAATAATTAGCCTTCTTCTTATACATATATCAAGGGGATGTTAACATTCTTTCATGCACTCACTCATATCTTTACTTGATTTAGTCCCGACCAGTCACCAGTGGTTCCAATGAGACAGATTATGAAATAGATCACGAGATGGACTATGCCATGCGATCAGAGAGCGAGTATTTTTCAGTATGCAATGTTGGGTATGGATTTCGAATTTAATCAATTACCTTAATCACATGATAGAGTCGAGTATGTTAGACTTGACGAACACTATTCGGTATTGATATTTTTAGGGAAGTGATGCCAGGAGCTATGTCTACACTTGGAGGCGAAGTTGTCATGAAGTTCTTAAACATAGTTTTTCAGGTACTTTATTTTACTAGTTCTATCCCATTAAAACTTAACTTGAGTGAAATTTCTGTGATTTAATGTCGCTTTCAAGTGCATTTAGTTTCATTAAACTTTTTCCCCATTTTCTTATTATGTTTTGCAGAGAAAGAATTTCAGTGACTGGCAGCTTTCAACTCGAGCAAAATACCACTCAGGAGGAATGAACTTAATGTATTATCATTCTATGTTTTACGCATTGGATGTAAGCCTAGTAAAATTTATCACTTAAAATATCCTGCTAAAAATATTTTTTCTGTCCTATAAATAAAAAAATTAAGGTTTTGGTAAACTATTTCTAAAACAAGATGGAACTTTAGTTCTTATACCTTTTATTCTTTCTTTTAAATCTATCAACAAGTAAAACTGAAAAAATTATTTTCTCATTATAGATGTATACAATTTTTTAACTAACATATAAAACTTCAGTTTTATACCCAACACTGAAGTTTTATGTTAGGAAGTTCTAAATATGCTACATATAGAAGTTCAAAAAAGTATAGACTAATATTCTGACTTTTTATATTTTTTATGACTTTGGATATTAGTAGAATGTTTATTTGTCAGTAGTCAATATCTAACTCTAGATTAGAGGCAATGAACAGACAACGTGTATATTTTAAGTGGAAACCGCATTCTTTTGTTTAAGTAATAAATTACTTTTTTATGCACTGACATTGAACTATACTTACATTCAATTTATCCCTCCAAACGTTATTTCAATGCAAACTTAACGCAATACTTGAAGCGTTTTAATTATCTTTTGTGTGATCACGCTTCTATACAGCTGTTAGCAAGAATCAATGTCGACATAAAGACAACTGAAGCTGGAATCATTGGACTTTATGGAAGAATAATTGAAGACGAAGAAATGTTCGAAGCAGCCAGAGAACGTCATTCTAAGACCACCAAGAAAGACTCATTGGGAACCCATTTCAGAAGATTTTACAGGGTATGGTTTTTAACTACATACTACACTTTTATAAGAGGAAGTAAAACTCATGATTGAAATTAAGTTTTATGACTATGATTCTTCGTATGTTTCTAAATCATACATGATCGTGATCGGTATTATTTTCTTTTTCCTTTTTAACCCTTTCAATACGGCAAGGGAATCAGAAAAGTGCAATTTTTGCACTCCTTAGGGGCAACTGCGATGAGAAATCCATTAGATCATGAAGTGTTTGGAGGCACAAAAGAGCATTTTATTCTGTTCCTTGAAGTTTTAGCCCAGTCGATTTTTCTGTCGTGTCTATAACGAAATATATAACATAGGATTCAGAGACTTTACAGTGTGCGTTAAATATGACGATGAGCATTGATGACGGCCCTGGCGATCTGTTCAATGCCGTCGTCATACCGATCCACAGCAAATGGTAATATCCATGTGTGACAGGGCAGATATCACAATTTCTATATACTCTAATGCCCTCTCTGTCTATTTTCATGCCCTGTGATGGCCAGTTCAGAGTCTTACAATAGTTTTTGTGACAAGTCGATCAGTATTAATGTTGCAAAGCTGGTGTTTTATTGGGATCGATTTCTCTCTGAGGTTAAAATTTGCTATTGCATTTGCGTCTAGTAAAGTAGCATTTTTATTGTTGTCATTGTTGAGACCCCTGGCCTCTTTGGCAAGATTATTCACTTTTTCGTTGCCTGCTATATTTACGTGGGCTGGTATCCACTGAAGGTTGCAGGATTTGTTCAGATCTTGAATTTCAAAAAGAAGAGAGTGGACTTAGCGGGTGGTGAGTGACTCTTCAAAATACCTAGGAGAGCAGCCCTTGAGTCACAGAAGACAACGAGCCCCTAGCCTGCTCAGAGGGAGGAAGGGCTAAATACATATCAAGAGCCTCAGTAATTGCTCAAATTTCACAAGTAAAATTTGAGGCGATGGTTCCCGCTCCTCAGCGTTCGATGGTTCCAGGGTTTCGATAAAGACGTTATTGTAATACAAACAATTGATCCAATTTTTAGTAAAAAATAAGCTAACAAGTTTATAAAATAGAAACTTTTAAGATATAATTATTGAGGAATGAAAATAATAGGTTTTTCTAGTGTAAATGAAAATTGTTAAAAACGTATTTGTATTTTGACTTCAGTCAATTTCAAGCATTTTCAAAAATTACTAGTCATTGATGTTACACACACTTTGGTGTATAAAAAGATCCACGATTCTAACAAAGCACAGATGAGAAAGTCATAATAATAAGAGTAGGAGTTTCTGTAAGATGTTACTGTAAATTTCTTTCTGTTCAAGGAAACCTGATAAATTTTCCCGTTTAGGTTCTGTATGGATCAAAGAAGAGACTCCAAAGAAATAAAAAGGAGTATGCAAGTTATAAAATTCCTTTAGAGAAGTTTCAAACAGCCAAGGAGTTGTTTGATTACCTAATAGCTTCTTGCACTGATTTATGTGAGGTTTGTAAAAAAGAATTTTCTCATAATTTTTTATTTGTTTTCGGAAAATTAATATTTTATCACTAGGCTAGGTAGACTGTGAAGTTCGTTCATTTATAATGTTGTATTCCGTACATGACTAATAATATCTATATCTTAATAAGGATATGTTACGGACACGCATTCTTTGAATTATAAGTACCGAAAATTTTAAATTTTAAAAAATTAAGACTCAAGTTTTAGGATGAAAATACATGGTACCCTTTTTTAGGCTTCGGCTTGCCACATTACTTGCTCCGAAGCGTCGTCTGTGTGGAACATGATTGCGTTTTCTGTTTTAAGGAACACCAAAGGGGGTGTGTAGTTATATTCTACAGTTGTTTACGGGATGTATTTAAAAAAAGTGTAGAAATATAGTAAAATAATTTTATTTCTTAGTTATCGATGATGAAGTTTATAGCGACTTTTCGAGAGTGGTAACCAATAGTAGTGAGGTAGAAAGTGCTGATGTACCTTCTGCCATCGAGGTAAAAACTTTGTCATATTTTTTAATGACTGGTTATTATGTTAATGTGCTCAATATATCTTTATAAAGTTTTGACTATTTAGATTATTCCTTAGTTTTTTTTATTTTAGCGCTTAGCTCGCCACATTTCCCAAGAGGTAAAAATTGAAGATTTCAAAAATATGGACGTTGATGTAAGTATGCATCGAACTTCTTATGATTAGATTTTAACAGGTAAAATAAGTTGAAGCGCAACGTTTTCATTGAGTTAAACTGTCGCTTTTACAATTTCCAAATGCGTTCTGAATTTTTAGGAAGCTCGCAAGTTTTTGGAAACATCTAGTTCAGAATCTGGTATTAAGTATAGAGAATTTCTTAGAAAACATGGTCACAGATGTCTTAAAGAAGTAAATAACTTATTTTCCTTTCAAATATTGGGTTGTCCCATAAGTTCTGTTACTTTTTACGAAGTTTTGTCTTTGAAAATTTTTTATGAAAAACTGGTAATAGGTGGAGATTTCAAACAAAGGGGATTTTGATATATGTATATTTATGAACATAATGTGTGATTTTGGTAGTTCTCGTGATATTATTTCTTTTCAAAATGGCGGTTTAAAAAAAAGACCAAAAACGACGATTTTTGCGTATTTTTTTTCTTTTGTTAAAAAAACTAGGAAGAACGCATAATTCATGGCTTAAAAAAGTTTTTCTGTATATTTGTAATGTTAAGATTAAGATGTCATAGTTTCAAGATGATTCGATAAGTTTAAGGTAGGAAATTTTGACTTTGAAACTTCATATATTGGTAATTTCACGTGTTTTTTAAAGCACACCTATAGTTTTTCTAAGCAGCTGGTATGAAGCAAGTTAAAGGCAGATGTTTTTTGAACCATAATGCTTGTTTCAACGGTTTAAACATTGAAAGCCTCTTTTCATAATGTCGTTGAATTGATTTATTTCTAAATTCGAACGAGTTGTTTTTATTTTAGTGTTTTCGTATGAAGCAAATAATTGCTCTGTTTGCCTAGCATAAGTTCAGCGAGTGTAATTCATATAAGCAAAAACGTTACGCGCCTGAATATTGCGCACTACTTTCTGAACTTAATTTCAGATATAATTTAATATATATTGCATATTTTGAATACTTGGGTATTTCGTAAGCTTTTTTATTGATTTTGATGCTTTTTTTCGTGAAAATTTCTTCGAAATGACTAACATTACTGAGGTAAGTTTCTTGCGAAGTTGTTATGTTTGAGACCGAAATTTCCTAAGTTAAACCTATGGAATTTATCTTGAAACTATGACATCTTAAACTAAACATTTCAAACAATTAGTACAACTTTTTTTAACCATGAATTATGTGTTCTTCCTAGTTTTTTAAACAAAAGAAAAAAATTACGCGAAAATCTTCATTTGCGGTCATTTTTTCAAACCACCATTTTGAAAAGAAATAATATCACGAGAACTGCCAAAATCACATATTATGTTCATAAATATACATATATCAAAATCCTCTTTGTTTGAAATCTCCACCTAATGCCAGTTTTTCATAAAAAAATTTCAAAAATGAAACTTTGTAAAAAGTAACAGAACTTATGGGACAACCCAATATTATTATTAACTGTAGTTTTATAAAATATTTATTACATATGATTAATATAACGAATGCATATTAAAAGGTTTACAAAAATAAAAAATAACACACATAAGAACAAAAATACTTTACTTTGTTTTCTTTTTCAATTAGTCAAACCTTTTTTCAACTTATTTGATATTAGATTCTTTAAAAAAATGTATTTTTTAGTTCTCTTTCAGTCTCAATGATCCAAAAAATATTAAAAATTTTTAAACTAGAGTATTTAGTTTCACCACTTTATTTGGTTTAAAAAACATGTCGTTATTTTAAACATTGTGTTCTAATTTGAAAAATTTCAGTTTGATATTCGATCGACAACTTGGGCTACAAATCCAAAAAGCTTAATCCAATTGTTACAGGTAAGAGAAGCCATTTTTTTGTATATTTTCATTTATATTTTAGAATACGGAGATTGTGTTATTTTTGTTTTAAATTTAAAAAACTTCATTAAAAAGTCGTCTAAATGGGGTTATGATTAAAATAATTCGGATAATCGGGACTCACTTTTGTAAATTCAGTTGAGAATTTTTGCTTAGATAAGAAGATAATACCAGCTCGTTCACCTATTTTCCCTATGGATATGCCCTGATTGCATGTCTGTCATACAAACACCTAAAAAACATTAATTAAATGAAAATTATTCTAAACTATGAACTCTAGAACTATTTATAGTACTTAACCATTTTATGTAAATTCAAAGATAAAAAATTAAATTTTCAAAATACTGATAAATAAAAAAAATAGTTACTTCTATTTATTTTGCTTCTAACTCGGTTTTAAGACTTACTTTTATTTTTAGAGCCTTGTAGGAAGCGTAAAAATAAACAGAAGTAAGAAGAGTACCGATGATTTTAATGAACTCCTTTCGAGTCTGAAAATTACCTTGAGCAATAAAAGCAGGTAAATTTGCACGTTTAACCTATGCATAAGGTGTCCTTTATGTGAAAGAAAAGTTTTTTTGTGAATTTTAAAACAGATATCATCTACTTTAAAGAAAATGCTTTGACCTATTCAGATATAAAATTGTATCTCTCTACGATAATATTACCCATGCCGAATTTTCTCCAAAGTCTAAGAAAATTTTGAAAGCTTTGGAGAAGATTTGGCGGGTTAATATTATCGTAGAGGTATTAAATTTATATCTGAATAAGTCAAAGTATTTATAAAAAAGTAGAGGATATCCGTTTTCAAATTAGCAAAAAAAAATTTCCTGTCATATAAGGGACACCCTACTTTGCATATTGGCACTTATTATATATAACTTAGAAATTAAAATTTACAGGTTCTTTATGAAGATAATTCTACCACGAAGCCGAAAAGCTGTGCAAAACCGAGAAGCATCGAAGGTTAGAAAATATCTATTTTTATTTGAAGTCACTGGAGGATCTAAGTTATTTAAGTGAGAAAACTCCAGCTCTCAAGCGTCACTTGAGCGTCACTCAAGCGACGCTTGAGATCTGGAGTTTTCTCACATATTGCTCTCACCAGAGGTAGTGGTGAAGCACTCCCTTTTCATACCTGTGTCCTTTCGGGAATTAAATCTGTTCTATGGAATGCGCAGTTCATTCCGGCAGATAGTGGAGGACTAATCAATAGTCACCACTTTTTCCGGTATAGTCAGCTAGACTAAAAGCTCTCCCTCCGCTCTCTTGCGTTACCTTCCTATACCGTGCTGATGAGCCCTAACAAGGCCGAAACCGGTCCACGGTTGGAGGCGACGCTTGAGAGCTGGAGTTTTCTCACATATTCCTCTAACCAGAGGTAGTGGTGAAGCACTCCCTTTTCATACCTGTGTCCTTTCGGGAATTAAATATGTTCTATGGAATGCGCAGTTCATTCCGGCAGATAGTGGAGGACTAATCAATAGTCACCACTTTTTCCGGTATAGTCGGCTAGACTAAAAGCTCTCCCTCCGCTCTCTTGCGTTACCTTCCTATACCGAGCTGATGAGCCCTAACAAGGGCGAAACCGGTCCACGGTTGGAGGCGACGCTTGAGAGCTGGAGTTTTATCACATATTCCTCTAACCAGAGGTAGTGGTGAAGCACTCCCTTTTCATAAGTTATCTAAATTCAAATTTTTGTCACAAAATTAAAGAACTTTCTTTTAAGAATAGAGAAAGCTTGGATTCTTTATAGGGTTTTAAGCTTAATTTCCAAGGCCTTATACGCCAGCTTGGCGTGAGAGAATTGTGATGATGATGATGATGAAGCTTAATTTCCATAACAGGTTTTAATAGTTTTTTTAACTTGACTTTTTAGTCGTTGCTGATACGTGGAATAGATGCTTGGCGAAAAGGGTATGCTAAACTTGCCAAACTGATGGTCTTTGAGGGCCGCATTCCAGACGAAGATCTCCTGTACTTCATGACTTTGGATGAAATAAAAGAACTTCTTTCTACAAGATCTCCGAAAATAATATCAAAGTAACAAACAATAATATTTTTGGTCTACATAATTTTTCCGAATGTTAATAACTACAAGCCAAAAAATTTGCCGTTATTTTTTAAAAGTAAAAACTTAATGGTGAAAAAATCGGAGCGTTGTTTATTCCTCAGTATTGAAACAATTAAAAGAAAAAAAGGGTCTTTTTTAATCCTTACAAAAAGATTATCTTATTCATCTGGTTTGTGATTAGGAAACATTTATTTAAAAAGTCTTAAAATGCAACAAAATTCTGAATCAGAGTTTAAAATCAAAGAATTTGAATAACGGGTCATTTTTAAAATTAATGATATTTGAAAGGAAATAGAGTTAAAATATTTTAGAACGTATTTTCCTTCTTGCACATTTTTATTTAGCTATTGTTAAGATAATTAAATAAAAAACAATTTATCAAAATTTGATTTAATCTCATTCCTGCATATTGAGGTATTTCTACACTGAATGATTAGTTTGTTTATTTATTCTTTAAATGCTTTTTAATGAAACTTTTTTACAACTCAAGACTATGGATTAAAAAAATTTCCGCTCACACGTGATAAGTTTCATCATTTTACAATAACACATCCACATGCACAACGAATGCAGTTCAACTATTTATACAATTTAAATTTTTGAATTGGCCCTTTTCCTGTCTAAATTTATCTTTTATACTATTCCTAGAGCAAACCATAGAAAGAGGCGCCACCCGATTCTGGATAAATATATTTTTCCTGAAATCTCAAAAGGTTTTCCCAGACCTGTAAGTTTGGATAAAGTTTTCTACTTTATTACACTTATGCCTTTGACATATTATTTTCAATTTAATAACATCTTATTACCACTTCCTATTTCAAGACATAGATAAAACTATTCTGATGTGTGTTGCGTAGTTAAACTTGATTTATTAAATGCATCTATATAAGAAATTAGTTCATTTGATGTCTTGTTTCAATATTTAGCACAAAATTCACAAATTGTAAATTATTAAAGTCTACGTTGAATAGAGTACCAATCAAAATTAAATAATTTCATAGCATAATACATGTTCAGTTTGTAAAGGAATTGTATTTTATTTTATAGATTAACTCGGACAACACTCCAATAATACTCAATGATGACAGCTTTTCGATGAAAGGTTTTATTTTTCCTTGCTTCTTACACAAAATCACACACAGTAATTTCATAAAAAGTAGAAGAATAATTAATTCTTTTCATCTATAGGCGTCCCAGTTAGCCAAGGCGTAGCAAAAGGTTTTGTTCGGGTTGCACTCGACTTGGAAGAAGCTTCTCACTTGCAGGTAAAGAGGTTTAAGTTTAATTTCTTGAATAACTAACCAAGCTATCATAACTAGGTTTAAGAATGTTGTTAAGCTTATGAACAAAAGGATCTGAAAGAAGTTAGTAAAAGAAGATCTGAAAGATCTGAAAGAAGTATTAAATTTTCAATAATATTGAATTTCCTGTTTAATAATTATTGAAAATATTCCTGTTTATTCTGTAATAGTGAAAAACAATGGTAAAACAAAATTAAATACAAGTCTACTAGTGAGATAATGAGTTATAATGCAACTATAGATATCTTGTTTGTGTGGTTTTATATCTACACATCACTATGTAGAAGTAAATTTTTAATAAATTTCCTTGTCGAATTAAAAATACCAATTACCAGCACAAGAATTATGCATTTATTAATGCTCATGATTTTAATACATACATTTTTTTATAACAGCCTGGTGAAATTCTTGTAACCTACAGCACTGATATAGGCTGGTCCCCATATTTTCCAATTCTTTCTGGAGTTGTAACGGAGCTCGGAGGCCTAATCTCTCATGGTAAAACTGTCTTGATATTAAAAAAATTCGTTGTTTTTAATTTGTATTATACGTTAAAACAACTTCTAGCTAACTTTCTAACGTACATCTTTTCAAATTAATCCTGAACTTATAACGACTTAAATAATATTTATAGGATAAGAACTATAATGGGGAAACCTTTTCTATAATACATACTATTTCGTAATATACTACTTTCCAAATAAATTTATTCTCGATTTTTAAATTTATACTCTGTAAAAGTTTAATTCTCTAACCCTTTTTCAGTAGAAAGAAAATTAAAGCATTCTTTAGAATGTGAACAAGCAACCTTTCGATCTTTGAAGAATAACAATTACAAACCAGCGTCTTAAAAATCGTAATTTTAATGAGTGTATTCTTTTCTTATAAAGGAGCTGTGGTTAGTAGAGAGTACGGTATTCCTTGCGTAGCAGCTTTACATGGAGCAACAAGACAGTTTCAGACAGGTAGAAAGAATGCAATAACGTTTAAGTACTTTTGTATACCGGACTTTTTCAACATAAATCAATTAAAAAAATCTATCCTCTAAATTGCTGCAGATTTTAAGCAAAAATATTGATTGATATTTTTGAATATAATTTTAAAATTATTCATTAATATATACTCAAATAAATCATAATGAAATACACCAATTTTTAGATTTTATGTCATCTTTTGATTATGTATGTATTTGATTGATGTTTAGATATTTAACGTAATTACGCATATTTTCAATCCTCTAAGGTGATTATGCTTTGCTGGATGGTAACAAAGGTATTTTGCAAAAGCTTCCAAAACCAGAGAAGTAGGATCAATCTTGATGTTTTAAAGACGGACCGAAAGAAAAAACACTTGAATTTTGTCCACTCTATGATATTAAAACATTTTATTACATCGATTGTAGTAAATAAACTTTTGTGAAATAAAAATTGCTAAAAATTTTAAGAGTGTTATTCATAAAAATTTTGTTACGTTTTTTAATTGTATTTATTATAGGGTAAGGGTTCTAGTTTTGGATATATTTTTTAACATACATTTAACAATTTTCATGTTTTATTAAGATGGGTTAAGACTGTATGGAAAAATAAACTATTAATAGTACTAAAAGTCTGCTCTGAACTGCTGAGTGAGTCCCATTATAAAGCATTAATTAGGGTTTTTGTTATATTTACCAAGGTCTTAACCTGCAGAGAACCTATCTGGTTAGAGGAAGCTATATACGAGGGACTTTATTAACTGTTAATCTATTATGTTGTGTCTAGGTAAGGACAATTTCCTTGTTATAAAAGTGCTTCAAATACTAATAAAGTCGACCAACAACAGGCTTAAGCCAAGCAAGGTTGGTCCGGTCTATTTAACCCAAACTACCGGATTCCCAGTATCGTTTATCCCACTTGACTAGTGTCACTTCAGTGACACAATATTATATTATACCTCTCACTCTTCTAATTAAATAAATTAAAATTAATTTTTAATAACTGTCGTAATTGTATTTATATCCCCACCTATCTTAATTTCATAAATATGATGTGGATACATTATTTTTAAAAAAAATTAGTAGGTACTTAGATTTTTTGTTTCAATTTAGGAACTAAGTTTTTCTTTTAAGTAATTTTAAAACAAACTTAAAATCATTCAAGGACAAAAATAAACTACTAATTTACTTTTATGCATGAAAATTAAGATTAAATATTATCAAATCAAATAACTGTATTATATAATTTGGTTAAATTCATTCGGAATTTTTTTTCTACCTGGTGCGGCGTGAGCTGCTCTTATATATATTTTTTATAACTTAAACGATTGCCCGAACAATATCAGCCCCGAGGTTGATAACTCGGTGAAGCCATTGCTAGCACATTTTCCAAGATCAGGTAGGTATACAACAGGGGTTTCCAACTTCTAAGTACTCGTGGGCCGAAATCACAAGCCAAGTGGCGGGCCGGCCGCAAAGTAATTTGGCTCCTTTTTAACGATGATAATTTTTTGGGGTGCGAGTCTTCAATATGAAACTTTTCCAGCAAAAGAGGTACAAAGGTTTTTTTACATATTTTTAATGTATGCACTACTGCATTTTCCTAAATTCTAGAGGATATATGAATTTTTTTACTCTTATACAAATCGTAGGAATACTGAATATATTTAATATTCTGAGTATTACTTAAATGAAAAGGTCTTCCTGAAGAAAATGTTTGTAAATTTTCCTTAGAGGATTGTTTTACCTAATTTTTTGATACTCCATTTTGTCCCTCCTCATGATAAAGGTTATAAAAGCCTTCATACCCCTTGCACCCTTGCTACGCTGAGGGGGAATTTCAGGTTTTACAAACGACCCCTCGAAACTTCGAACTTTAATTCTTGCACCATAGAAAATGATCGAAGCTAGTCCATAATCTAAGAGGTATAGGGGGGAAAATCCCCCGAAAAAATTTTGAATTTTGGTGTGCTAAGAAGTGTTTTGAAGCTACTTTTTGGAGGGTTTTCAGAAAGCTTCGCGGGCCGCACAAAATGACCCGGCGGGCCGCCAGTTGAAACCCCTGGTATACAAGATGAGTTTGAAAACAGTGGTGAATAGAGTTTTTGTGCGTATATAGACTACACATTAGGGTGGCCCTTATTTTTCAAAGTTGGAATTTTTTTAGACACCCCCCTAATTTTTTTTCCTTTTACCATGAAGTGAAAGTGTGCAAAGGATTTTCCGATATTTTAATATTAACCCGTGCCGCTCGGCGTTTGAAGTTGGAATCCCATAGCACGCCATAGTAACTAATGGCTTACTGTGGGAAAACCTGAGCCTCAGATAAAAGAAAAGATGAAATACGAGACACAAAATGAGCATGTGTGATGAAAATAGTTTGTTAAAACTCATGGAAACTTGGTAAAATTTGATAATTTTAGCATCCTTTATAGTAAAGAAGATGAAAATGTAATGTTTAAATTATCTGTTAAGACAGCGTCATTTTCAATACAGGATGGGTTAAGGGTATTGTCAATCTTTTGGGACACTATGCGAACCGAGAGCTTACATATTTTCTACGTCGCCACCATACCTACGAATGATATTAAGAAGTGTGTTTAAGCAAGAACTGCCCCAAATTGGAATAAGTCCAGATGTAATCTCCTTTAAAATATATGGGAAAGATGGAATTATATCGATAAGAGAGATATCCTAAACGGTGAAAAATATCTAATGGAAATATCAAGCAAAAAATATGAAACTTTGAGAACAACTTAATTTTTTTAATGCCTTAGAGAATGAAAAACTAAAACACGAGATTAGAAGGAGGTAAGTGAATTGTGAATAATTTTCATGTGGAGTAATTCAGAAATATCATTTTAAATTGGACCACTATGGCACAAGGCCCATAGCAGGACATATTGGGCCACACACAAGACTTTAAAAAAATAATTTTAAGTGGTAAAAAACCTTCATCATTTATGTCAGTTGGCTTTAAAAGAACAAGAAGTGGATGGTTTAAAAAACATTTATCTCTTGTGAAGATCTATGCGAAAGCATGGATAGAATGTCCCCATCGGTCATCAGTGCAGTCTTCATTAAATTACTTTAATTTCTTAAAAGCTTAATAGAATTGTGAAGACATTAACAAAAATATATCTTAAGTTTCTTTGAAATTTCAAGATATAATTTTTATCTTTAATGCATAAATATTATTTTTGAATACCTTAGGGATGTTTATTTACAAAAAAAGTTTTATTATACCTAATTATACGGATTGATCCCTTATTTTTCAGGGGGAAAATAGAGGATTTTATTTAACAAAAAAGCTTGAATTTTATAGATTGAATGTTGATATTAGTGTCTTTAACACCAATGCAAAACTTCGGAATGATGACTTTTAATGCCTAAATAACTTAGACGCATTTCAAAATTTGACTGCTGCCAATGGCAGTCAAATGGATGGTAAAGAGGAGGCTCGAGGGCGCTTACATTGGGAGCTGGAGGAAGGCCTCACCTGGGGGTTTTATTGAATCTTTTTCCTATTTTACTTTATTTACTGGCATCATCTGATAAACTTGTATCTCAGCTTTGGGAAGTATCAGTGTGAGAGAGCCATAATCAACGATCACCAACCATCCATCGGAGTTCGCCCGCGAGCCTCCTCTTTTCTCGGAGAAATTGCCCTTTTAACCCTCGTGGATCTTCTCCCCAGAGGTGCCATGGAATATTTTTCGGATAGGATCTTGAGAATAGGATATACCAAAGATGATATATAGATTTTAATTTGGTATTGAGTGCGTTAAGGCTCATAAAATTGAAAAGAACCAAAAATGACGATATTTTCAGTATTTTCCCTATACTTTAACATGGGAAACTTCAACCGCCAACCGGCACGGGTTAATATTAAAATATCGGAAAACCCCTTTGCACACTTTCATTTTTATTAAAAAAGGAAACAATTTAAGGGGGGTGCCTACAAAAATATTATAAATTTTTTTTTCCATTATAACAAGGGCCACCCTACTATACATACATACATATAAAAAGTTCTTTCAACCATCAAATAGGATATTACTAACAGCAAAGTCATCGATACTTTCCAACTTTCCAAACCATAACAATGCATGAATGAAGGCCTTATTTTGCTTGATAAAAAGAGATAATCAACCTTGATCACGTTTATATCGTAAAAATAATTTATACAAAAGGCGATTTTGCCTATTCATTCAATCTTTGAAAAGTTTATTTTGGTTCAAGATAAAGCTTTCATTTGTATCTGATAAACCTATACAAACAAGTAAATGACAGAGCTATCTCCAAAACTAGTCGAGTGTGACAGAGTAGGTGGTTTGCAAATTTACAAGTTTTTGGGGCCATCACGTGTTTTTACTTTTTTAAGTTAAAAAAAAGAAATTAAAAATTTAAGAATCCAAAAAACTCTCCGATAATCATAACTTATGCTGATGACACGGTAATTTTGTATTCAAGTTCTAACTATGAAGATTTACAAAGTCATATAAATGAAGACCTTTTAGCAATTAAACACTGGTTTAACGCCAATAAACTTTCTATAAACATAAATAAAACTAAATTTATTAACTTTAGTATCTATGGTCCATCTGAATCTCTTAGTCTGTTATCATCTCAACGATTGTAATGTTTCTGATTGCAAATGCCCCCTTTTCAACAAGTAACATCCATAAAATACCTTGGATTATTCGTAGATTCAAACTTAAAATGGAAATCACACGTGGAGTTTTCTAACAAATAAACTTCGTTATATTCTCTATAAACTTAATTACATAAAAAAATCATAAATAGGAATTTCCTGTTGAAATTATATTATTCTTGGGTAAACTCAATCTTAAGTTATGGACTTGTTATTTGGGGTGGTGATTACTTGGAAAATATTAATCCTGTAATAAAAATTCAAAACAAAATTATTAAGTTTTTAAGTTGTAGTAACCAGCCAACTTTAATTGATTTATACCGAAAATTGAATATTTTGCCAATTCGCCACCTTTTTTTCTTTAAAACTATAACTTACTTGTTAAACAGGACAATAGCTCTGAATTACAAAACATTAGTTATAATTTGCGATAAAAAAACTATATTCCGTGCCTAAATCAATAAAAGAAATATTTCATAAAAATTTTGTTTATTTATCACCTAAATTCTTTAATGCTTTACCTTAAAACCTAAAATCAGAAAGATCTCCTTTTAAATTTAAGAAACAACTAAAACTCTTTGTTATGACAAGAGATAAAATTGAGGATTTTTTTGTTTTTTTTTCCACAAATGATCTTTTTATTCAAAGGTATAACACTGAAGCTCACCTTGCGATAGTTTCACTTTTATTTAATTATATAATTTTTAAATAAATATCTTAAATTGTATTTATAATTTAAAAATAGTTTCAATTTTTTATTAAATATTTTTAGTTACTCGTATGGGTCACTGCGCTGACCCCTGAGTTATACAAACAACTTTATTAATATTTTTTTCTCTATTGTTTATAGTAGATAAATTTTATAAAGTTTATTTCTAAACTTGTTATTATTTGAAATTCGGAATTATTTGAAACTTCACCGGAGAACCTATAGGATATAACAGTAAAGAATTTTTGATTATGTCTGAAAAAATAGCGGTCCAAAAAGTTTTTAAATTGTCAGTGAACCTGTAATTAGGAGACACCGTATTTGTAATTATTTTCATTTTTGATTGTTACTTAGTTAACAGTTTTGTAATTTCTTCGTGATTTTTCTTTAAAGGTTGGTAAAATCAATTAAATAACTAACAAAATACAAAAATATAGCTTGATTAATTTTTTAAAAAGAAAATGTAGATAGACCTGCAATAATTATTATCAATGTAGCATCATAATAAGTATCAGTGTAGCATTATAATTATGCATAAGTGTATACCAGGAAAAAATTTCATTAGCAAAACATTCAAAGAAATTGATTGGATTTTTATAAACATTCCAAGTATGGTAAAAAATAAAAGTGTAAGTGATATTCATTTTCAACGGTCCCCTTAGATGCTTTACATACAGTATCTAGTGTTATATCTAGTGTTATAACTTCCAGTGATATTATTGTAGTAGGATTTCATAATGATTTGGAATTTTTTTTGGAGATAGCATTGAAGTATCTTAATTCATTTCGTTATCTTTTAGCAGACTCAGTTCTCACTCTTGAACTTTCAACTGTGACGTTCACAGAATTTTTAGAAAGAAAAAACGAAGGCAATCAATAACGCAAAAGTTGATGCTTGTTTGAACACTCGCCTCCTTTAAAAAAACAAGCGTTTTCTCACTTTTTGAACTAATTTTCGTTAAAATGGGATCAATAATTACTTCGCCTGTTACTTTCCTCTTAGACCTTCTACCTGAAAACTTTTCTGGTAAGCTTTAAAAGATATTTTTCATATCATTTGATGACTTTAATAACTTAAATTTAGTTTTGAAATTTTTTCTTCAATTTTTGTTTAAATTGAAATTGAAAGAATGTGACACATCAGACACTTTTAGTATTTTAGTTTTTTTTATCTCTTTACTTTTCACCAAAACGTCGGTTTAAATCAAATATATATTTATTTAGAATTCACATAAAATTGTCTTCATGGAAAAATTAATTAAGCTGCACATAAGTTATACTTAATCTGTAAATAAAAACTAGCACATAAAACCTAATAATTAATTTAACAGCATTTACATACAAGAAAGTCTGAAACACTTCAAACTAAGAAAGTTTGTTATGTTTCCCAAAAGTAAAAAAAGTAAATCTTTCTTGAAATATGATTTTAAACCTTTTTATAACTTTTTAAAATGATGAACAAAGTATTTGAATAAAATTAAAATTTCATAAAAAAAATAATATACATTATTTTGGAAAAATTTGATCACTTTAGCTTATAACTAAAAGGAATTACTAGTCCGGAAAAGAGGGTTGAATATCTACTTTTCTTCCAGATGCTATATTCAAGTGCAAATGGCTGATATCTGCAATTTATATCGAAATTTTTCGATACTTGCATCCTAAAAGGCTAGACTTGTATGACCCTCACTCTACGGAGAGCCCGGAGAAAATTCATGCAATTACACCTCAAAAAGAATTTGAGCTTGAATCTCCTTTTCCTGAATCTCATCTATTAAAAGTGAGTGAGTTCTGAGCATTTTTGAAATGAAATTTTAAGTACTATTAAAGTGGAAGGAGAGGAAAAATTCGTGCTTTTTAACATTAGTTTCTATAATTCTAAAACAAAGGTTTTGATTAAATTGACTACTTCAGGTAGTTTTTTTTAATTCTTTACTTAATCTATTTTGGTAGCATGTTTTCTTTGTTTAATGAATAAACTTATTTGACCCTATATAGGTGTTGAAGAAAATGCGCATCTGATAAGGGGCCATTCATTAATTACGTAAGGATGATTTTGGAAATTTTTGACCCCCCCTACCCCCATGTAAGGGTACGTAAGATTTTTCAAAACCCTCCCCCCCTATTCTTACGTAAGATTCCATTTCATTTTTCAAAATAATAAAATGTTAGAAAAGGATCAGTTACACTAAAACTCTCAGTTTGACGTAAATCAAAGATTTTTATTTTTTATCTTATCTTATGCTATTCCAATAAAAAAGATACATCTGGTATACCTTCATTTTTTTTTAAATTAAAGCTTTGAAAATATACAGAGATCGTCAGCATTTTTAAGTTTTTCTGGGGTTATTCAATAGTAATTTGATTGGAATAAAGATAATTTGTTTACTTTAACTTGTAAAATCTTACGTAAGAATGGGTTTGACCCCCCACCCCCCAAGTAAGGGTTTGTAGAGATTTTTACAACCCCCCTCCCCCTCGGGACCCTTACGTAATTAATGAATGGCTCCTAACGTGAAAAAGGCAAAACTTTTCTAATTTTGAATACCTTTCCGAAATTTAATAACCAGTCTTCTGTAGTTTTAAAAAAAAATTAAATTAGGCCGGGAAAAACTCTAAACATAGATGGTCTTATGAAAATACGCTATATTTGTCTCTCGTAATATTTATTTGTCACTGTAAGTTATAATAACTAAAAAACCAAGTATTAACCCTTTATGCCCCAAATGGATAACTGCAACAATTTTCAATTTTGCTTTTAATGTGTTCCGAATGTCTTAAAACTTCTAGAAAACATTTTATTTCAAAGATTTACGCGCCCAATAATTAATTATTTGCAATTAAAAATCACCTAGTTTCGGAATCACTTTGAAAAGGCAGTCATGTGACTTCAATGCCTGTGACGTAACACGTGCTAAATACTCGTCCGCATGCGGTTTGTTTTAATAGATTTCCATAGCGTGAAGTGTGTTTTATTATTTAGAACTAATTATTCTGGTTTTTCTCACCCAGAATTGGCGCGAATTTTTTTCCTATACTCTTCAAAGAAGCCTAATTTATTTTTTTTAGTTGTTCTGATCGGAATACTGCTGTCGGCAATTTATTTTAATGAGTTAGGTGAGCCTATGTGCTCAACAATGAGAAAAAGTAAGTATCGAGCTGTGATAAAAATATTTTTAAAAGAAAAGATGTCACCCAATTAAAGTAATTCTAAGTTCAGAAATGTGTAAAGGGACTCCAGAAAGTATGTGTAAAGGGTTTTGCCAGAGAAAAAATTTGCGTCGAAGATTTAACTTGGGTGTGAGAGCGTTCATTAAGAACCATGTGATGGAAAAAGTTTAAAAAGAGCGACCACATGCCGGAAATCATCGAAAAGTCCCCACTATGATTTTACAAGATTGATGAAAGAAGGTGGGGAACATTTCTAATTGTCTAATCTAGGGGTATCAAAGGAACACGCAAATTATTTTTTGCATGAGGAATTGCACTTGAAAACACTGCTCAAGATGGGTGCCGCGAATCCTAACTGCGGCACAAAAGTGCATTGACATGACGACTTAAATGCGATTTTTAACGCGATTTTCATAAAATAAAAGCTATTTTATGCGTCTAAAGGCAAACATGGACATAACTTTGAACTTTTAAGTAAACCAATAATCAATGCAATGGATAATAGTCAGTTTTTCAGCACAAAAAAGTCCTATCGGCTGGCAAAGTCATGGCGTAATAACTCTATGATTTTCGGAAAATTCTGTCTATGAATTATAGGGGGAAGGCTATGAATATAATTGGAGAATACTTAACTAAACGGTTGCTAAGATTTTCCGAGAAAAAAGACTTATTTAGCAATTTAGGGATTTGGATTAAAAATTTTAAAAACACCCATCCTGTCACCCAGATTTGGAATCTTCTATCTCTCCCACAAAATAAAAAATTTTCTTTTCTAAAAGAAAGCAATGCTGAAAAATAAACAGTTCTATAAACCATAAGTTATCATTTTCATGGTCAGGCCGAAAACCTTTTTAACTACCCTCGTATTAATATCATTAGATATGGTTGTAAGGCATGAGAGCTGTGGATTAATATGGCGATCTGGACTAATGTAAGTTTCATGGTATTTTTTAATTAATAACACAGTCAAAATTACATTTGAATTAAAAATTTTATATCATCCACAAGAATCTATATAAAATTAGAAAATATAGCTAGAACAAACATTCTTAGCCCCAAAAAAGGTTAAAACACCAAACACCATAGGGTAGGTGGGGGCAAAGTCACGCAATTTTCAGTATATTTAACATTGTCGTCGAAAGGGGGTAGATAATCCCGAAATTTCAATTGGAGATGTTAGATTGAGATCCTGCCTACAAAACCAATCCAAGTTTAAACTCTTATCGATGGTATTTTAGGAGAAATTTGCAATTTAGTAGAAAAAAAATCGCGGGGCTTTGCCTAGCAAAATGGGGCAAAGACCCGCACTAGCAAATCTTGGTGCCCAAGTGAAATAAACATGGATAAACAAAATTTTTCATTATAAAAACACTAGAAATAATCCTCTTAATGTTGTTTTAATATTTCTAAGCCAACCAACAATATTAAATATAAATATGATCAGTTTTAATGAAAATTGTCAACCTGTTGTAGCAATTCATTTCAGATTGCCCAGATATCTTTCAAAAGGGAGAAAGGATGGTTTCAGGTAGCGGGTTGGCATCTCGGACACCTTTATTAACCTCTTTAGAGATCAAGTAGTCCCATTTTCTTTTTGGGATGAATTCCTGAACTTTTTAAGCTGCGTGGATTTGCCCCGTTTTACTTTATTTTGAAAAACAAGCCCTAATTATTTTATGAGACATATTGAGACAATTCTTTCAAAATGAAACTGAAGTTGAATTGCTATCTCATCATTGGGCTATTTGTTTGTATTTCTCCTCAAGCCCTATTTTATGTAATGTTTAAGTAAAAGATCAGAAAAATTACATCAAAATGATGAAAAACAAACTTACAGCATTTTTAAAACTCGAGTGACTTAGGGGTACGAACTTTCGTAGAACAATAGGTCACAATAGGACAAACCAACCACCTGGTTTTCAACTTTTTAATCGATCATTAACAATGAAAAATCGCGGTGCATGGTTTTGCCTCGTGCGGGTTTTTACCCCCACCTACCCTATACTGTACATTTCATTTAAAAAAACTTATGAGTATACTTATATTTATATAATTTGCTTATAAGGCTATTTTTCAAGGATAACACCTCTTTTTATATTTAAGTAGAATAAGGAATCAATGCATGACATTTTAAGCTCAACAATATTAAGCAGTATAATAATTTAAGTTTTGTTAAATACGACTTAAAACACACAAATTCTATAAAGTTGTTTAAAAATAAATGAAATATGCCACTAAAGTATTTTTATCCACATTTCTTGCTAAATGCTATTAGATATAAATAACATTTTTCTGGAACTATTTTTGTTCCTTCATCTAGAATTCATTTGCAAGAAGTTAAGAAAAATCTAAAATAAATATTAAGAACACTTTATTTTGGGATAAAAATATTTTACCTTTGATTTCCACAGAAAAAAGTCTTGATTTTGTTATACCAATCCATAAATTAGGTAATACAAATGATTTCACTAACTACCGACCTATTTCTCTACTTCCAATTTTCTCTAAAATCCTAGAAAAAATTGTTCATACTAAGCTTCTTGATTATTTGAAAACGTTTAAAATAATTTCAGAAAATCAGTATGGTTTTTTACCGGGTCTTAGTACTGTAGATGCTCTATTGGAATTTACTAAATTTACTTATAACAGCATAGATAAAAGTAAACAAACAGTGGCAATATTTTTGGATATTTCAAAAGCTTTTGATAGCGTAAACCATAATATATTAATTGATAAATTGCATTCAATCGGTATTCGTGGAACAACACTTGACTGGTTCATCTCGTACCTAAAAGATCGAAAACAATTCGTAAGTCTAGACCATTTTGAAAGTGAGCTATTGAACATAAAATCTGGAGTACCACAGGGATCAATCCTTGGACCATTATTATTTATTATTTATATTAATGACTTTTGTAAGTTAAAGTTAAATGGAAAGATTATAACATACGCTGACGACACTGTAATTTTATACTCATATCCAAAAAAAAAATTTAGAAAATATAATCAATGATGATCTCTCTATAATAAGAAAATGGTTCATGGCAAATAAATTATCAATAAATATAAATAAGACAACATTTATCAATTTTAGTATTTATGGCCCTTCAAATATTTTAAAATTATACTTTCATAAAAAGGAATGCAAAATAGTTGATTGCAATTGTCCCTCTCTTAAACAAGTTTCCAATATCAAATATCTTGGTCTACACGTTGATGATAATTTTAAATGGAAAACTCATGTAAATCATATTTCTAATAAATTACGCTTTATTCTTTACAAATTTTATTATCTAAAAACAATTTTAAATAAAAGCTTTTCAATGCAGCTCTACCATTCATGGGTTAATTCAATAATTAGTTTCGGTTTAATAATTTGGGGTGGGGACTATCTAGGAAATATAAATCCGATTGTAAAAATTCAAAATAAAATAGTCAAATTTCTAAGCAATAATCAAATTCCTAACATAAATACTTATAAAAATTTAAACGTTCTTCCTATTCGTCATTTATTTTTTTATCAAACAGTTGTTTATTTTAATACGCATCGAAATGATAATAAAACAAGAAACATAACTTATAACTTGCGTTCAAAAAATAATTACCTAATACCCAAAACGCGGAAAGAAATTTTTCACAAAAACTATCCTTACTTATCCCCAAAATTTTACAATAGCCTACCTATCCATATTAAAACAGAAATATCTCCATTAAAATTTAAAAAATTATTAAAATTGTTTATATACTCCATAGATAATATCGAGGATCATTTTTAATTATTTTCTCTAGCATTTTATCCCTGAAGCTCACCCAACAGCATTTTCACTTGCCATATTTTTCAGTATTTTTTCATCTATTCATGTGTATTTTTTTATTTTTTTATTTTATTTTCTATGGTAATTTTTTGTTGTATATGGTGTTTTTCATTTCTAAAATTTACTATTTCACCTGTATGAGGTGATCTCACCTCCTTGGTGATTTAAAAGAAAATGTTTTCCTTTTTTGTATTCTTTTTGTAATCTTTGTTTAAATTGTAATAAAGTTGTTGTTGTTGTTGATTAGCAGTGAAGAACTGTGGACATTATTTCGGAAATTTGTGGCAAATGATCCGTTTTAACTTTTTGAAATAAATCTTCCACATCTTGTTAGAATTAAGAATTCCTTTTAAATAAAAATAAAAAGCAAAGCAGAAAGTCTCACACTTACTATATAAACAAAGCCATGTGTCTGAGCGAGTCATGGCACACGACACGTCACGATGGCAACAGTCAATCATAGTGCGTTTCTGATTGCATCACTTTTCGCTCATTTTTAATTGTTAATAATAAAAGAACTAATTATTTTTGAGATTTAATAATGTGATATTCGGAATCAGAAGACCAAATTTAACTAAGAACAAACTAAATAAAGAAAATTTAAGAGATGCTGCAGTTATCCATTATTTTCCTCATTCAAAATATGTCAAGTTTACGTAACTGCAACTACACTAGCGGAAATAAAAATCCCAACACCAAGAAGGAAAGGAGATATCAAAGTAAAATTTATTTCTATGATTGCACATAGTATTAATGTGAATTGATTAAAAAATCAGCCTTCCTGGATGTTAGGGGGCCGAGAAAATCGGTGAGGAGTGTTGTCTCCATAGGTGTCCATTACCGCCGTCACACGTCATGGTATTGAGTGACAGGGGATCTAAATGACTTTTGAGGGATTGGAGGACCATGTTGCCTCCTCAGGTAGTCCAAATTCATATGGTGCACCAGCGGACGTTGCATACCGGGCTAGGTGATTTCTCCTCATTGACCGGACTTGTTTTGTGGGTGTTGGTTCTAGAGAACGGGAAAGACGGGGTAAAAATGCAAACTAGGGTGTTAAGAAGAAAGCTTGGACATTGCACACAACATGTGGTTGTGCATGTTTCTCTTGAAATTTGTCCCCAGTACAGGTCTGAAGGTAAGGACGGTCTACCGGCTGCAAAATCTCAATGA